>JALMGJ010000034.1:6489517-7884517 GCA_023362775.1 Charina bottae
AATTCATCCATATTTGGTTTAAATCGTAGCCTGATTTGCATTAGATGCTGGGACAAGAAACTCGCCACCCCCTTTTTAGCTTAGTCTGCTGTGTCGTGACAGAGGCAAACAGCAAACCGGATCAGAAGAAAAACGGAATGGAATATCGAGGAAGGCTTGGCTGGCTGGAATTTGGAACGGGGGCCTTTTACGTTTCCTCCTTGGATTGTAGAGTTTCTCCTTGAATTTAAAAGATTGACTCTGGATCGTGCCTGAATTTCTCCGTCTGGTTTTCAAGGCCTGCAGAGTCTCTAGCTTTGCATGTATTTTGCGATGGCAAAAATCCCATCTTCCTTCTCCTTGCTAGAGTAGAGGTATCCTCTCTCAGCTTCCCTGCAGCAAGGAGAAAAATACGGTGTATTTTTGCAGCTCACGGCAAAGATTTTGGAACTGGTGCATACAAGTTGCTTTGAAACGTTGGTATGTTACACATTTTGAGCGTGCGTTGGTGCCTGGGAATGTGGAACCCAGTCAGAGGGGAAATAGCTCAGGATGAATGAACACACAGTGATTTTGAATAGGCCCTACCAGAAAAAGTGTTCTTTTCTGTCCTGCCCCAAATGTAAATGAAGCTCTCCCCAGCCGGAGGCCAGTCAAGATTGGCACCTTGTCCTCCTCCCGAAATGCAAAAGGGGAATTTTTGCATGGATGAATTTTGGTCACCCATCACTTGACATTCTGTTGGGAAAGAGTTCCTGTTGTCACAGCAACTAATTTCAGCACTGTACCTTCGGTACAATCAAAGTGTTTTTGCAGAGTTTGGCACCGGCCCTAATGCAGGAAAAACTTTGGGAAGGTTCCCATGAGGGTTGGGCCCAATCAAGAGTTGGCCTGAGGAGTCTTTGGTGCTCTCTGAGCCTTGTTGTTTTCATGCAGACGTTTCATTGCCAGGCTAGGCAACATCTTCAGTGCGAAAAGGGAGTGGAACTTGCTGTCTGTTTATATACCCTGGCTTGTCCTGCCTCTGTTGGTGGGGGTCTTGTACTCTCCTTGGTAGTTCCTTGATTGGGCTGTTGTGTGCTGTTTGGGTGATTGACTGAGTTAATCAGGCTTCCACGAGAGGAATCCCCCGACACGGCCCTTCTCAGTTACGACACGGTCTTACCAGGATCCGCCAAAAATAAAGCATTTGCAAACCGCTGTAAATAAGTAGAGAATATAAAACCAACCTAGCAATTCGAAAGCATGCAAATGCAAGTAGATGAATAGGTACCACTTCGGTGGGTAGGTAACAGCGTTCCGCGCGTGTCATGCCAGCCGCATGACCGTGGAAGCGTCTTCGGACAGCGCTGGCTCTTCGGCTAAGAAACGGAGATGAGCACCGGCCCCTAGAGTCGGACACGACTGCACAAATGTGCGGGGGGAACCTTTACCTTTTTATAAAACCGCACCGACCCTTGGCTTCAAGAGACTGAGCAGATGTTTTTTCGCAATCATAAAGAGCGGTGGGTGCTGCCACAAAATCCACCAAGGTTGATGGAAATAGCCAGGTCTAAGTTTGGTTCTAAACATCAAACAGGACGCTGAGTTCCCACATTGCACTGAGCTGTTTTGCGCTTGGTTGGGGTACGGTTTAGCGCACAAGGTGCGGCCAACCATTGCGGTGTGTAAACGGAGATTTCTACCTTAGTGTGAGGTGTCAACCAAGCCATCGTGGCTTCTTCAACAGTGCATTTTTAAAACAAACCATGACTTAAGGTCATGGGTACCCAGGCAGAGGTCTCACCAAACAATGCCAGGCAGGAATGTCTGCAGGAGGGGGTCAAAATGGTCAAGATGGCGGCCACAGCCGTGTGATTGAAACCTCACCCAGTTTTACATGACACACATGCGATGCATGTGGCACAGTGGTAGGCGGCAGTATTGCAACCGAAACTCTCCCCACGACCTGAGTTTGATCCCAGCGGAAGCTGGTTCTCAGGTAGCCGGCTCGGATCGACTCAGCCTTCCATCTTTCCGAGGTCGGTAAAATGAGTACCCAGCTTGCTGGGGGAAACGTAATTACGGCTGGGGAAGGCAATGGCAAACCACCCCGCTCTAGAGTCTGCCAGGAAAACGTCACGAAAAGCGGCATCTCCCCAGGGGTCACATGACTCGGTGCTTGCACAGGGGAACCTTTCCTTTCCTTGATCACATGGTTGTGGTTGCCATCTTGACTTTTTGGACCCCCCGACACTCCTGGGGATTAGAGTCAGGATCTCTGGTTGAGATCAACCACTGCATTAAACCATAGCGTGATTTGTTTGGTTTTCAGTTTAACTGTCATGTGAAACACTGTAGACTAAAAAGACAGTTTGTAAACCAGGGTTTATGCATTGTCATGAGGTGGTCTCAGCCAGTTGTAACTTAACTTGGTTAAGCAAACTAAGTTTAGTATATAGTAATTGGGTGTTGGAAGCAGTGACAGATTTTATTTTCTTGGGCTCCAAGATCACCGCAGACGGTGACTGCAGCCATGAAATTAAAAGACGCTTGCTCCTTGGGAGGAAAGCTATGGCAAACCTAGACAGCATATTAAAAAGCAGAGACATCACCTTGCCGACAAAGGTCCGTATAGTTAAAGCTATGGTTTTTCCAGTAGTAATGTATGGCTGTGAGAGTTGGACCATAAGGAAGGCTGAGCGCCGAAGAATCTATGCTTTCGAGCTGTGGTGCTGGAGAAGACTCCTGAGAGTCCCTTGGACTGCAAGGAGGTCAAATCAGTCAACCCTAAAGGAAATCAACCCTGACTGCTCATTGGAAGGACAGATGCTGAAGCTGAAGCACAAATACTTTGGCCACCTAATGCGAAGGGAGGACTCACTGGAAAAGACCCTGATGCTGGGAAGGACTGAAGGCAAAAGGAGAAGGGGACGGCAGAGGATGAGATGGTTAGATAGCATCACCGATGTAATGAACATGAATTTGAGTAAACGCCGGGAGACAGTGGAGGACAGGAAGGCCTGGCGTGCTATGGTCCATGAGGTCACGAAGAGTCGGACACAACTAAACGACTGAAGAGCAACAAAATTGGGTGTTAAGAATGGTTTAACCTTTTCTCCACAGGATTTCTTCAAAAGTAAAGATCAGTTTAACCAGCTTAAATTTGTGGGATAAAAATGCCTTAAATTGCAGACTGACTGAGCAATTACATCATCATCATCATCATCATCATCATCATCATCATCATCATCATCATCATCCCTAATGCATCCAATAACTGGAATTCTTCTATTCTCATCAGGACTTCCCCCTACTCCCCCCCCCCCCAGCAGTTAGCTGGAAAATACTGGCTAAAAAGCTTTTGAAATATTAATTGAAGGAAGTGCCTTTCTGGAGCCTAAAGAAGGCACAAAAACATTGAGTTGTTTTGACATCTGGCATCATTGTGGAGCATATTTATTGGATCAATCAGCGACATGTTTTTTTGCTTGCCAGATATAAGCGCATGTCAGCTCTGTCAAAGTTAGAGCAGATTTGATTTTCCTGCATACAGGTAGTCCTTGCTTAACAACCATTTGTTTAGTGACGGTTCAGACTTAAGACAGTGCTGGAAAAACCGACTTACAACCGATCATCACACTTATGACCGTTGCAGCATCCCCACAGTCACGTGATCACGATTTGGGCACTTAGCAAACGGTTCACATTTATGACCGTCGCAGCGTCCTGTGGTCATGTGATTGCCATTTTCAACCTTCCCGGACAGCTTCTGGCAAGCTAAATCAATGGGTAACTGCGTGATTTGCTTAACGACCATGTGGTTCACTTAACACCCATGGTGATTCGCTTAACAGCTGACGCAAAAAAGGTCATAAAATCAGGTCGGATTCACTTAATGACTGCTTCACTTAGCAACCAAAATTCTGGTCCCAATTGTGGTCATTAAGTGAGGACTACCTGTATCTCTATTAGCAGCTTGATCAGGAATAAAATATTTTTTTTAAAATAATAGCAACATGGTCCAGATACTAGAAATGGATTCATGGAAAGAGGCTTGAGATTCTATTTCCCGATACCTGTAGTATTACCTGATGCCAATGAAATGTCTTCCCTTAAGGCTTACATTTTACTTTTAGGGGAAATTAAAGCTGGCAAGCTTCACTTTTTTATATTTTAAAATAATTTAATGTAACTTGCAGCTGTCTGTCTGTCTGTCTGTCTGTCTGTCTGTCTGTCTGTCTGTCTATCTCTATCTATCTATCTATCTATCTATCTATCTATCTATCTATCCATCCCACATTTAGCTTTAACTGTACAATTCAAGCAACTTTAATGTTGATTAACATTTTTTAAATCATAGTTATATTTAATGTTGATATAAATTTTTATCTCCTTATCTTTCAAGGTGCAACCTATCCAAACCATCATAGCATGAACCATTTCTAGTTTATATTGCATAAATACCACAGTACCCAGCTGGTATCTGAATTTCGCATGTATTATTCACATCTTATCATGCAATAAAACAAAAGAAAACAAAAAAAAAGATTAAAAAAGAAAAAAGCTGGGAAAGTTAACTGTCTCCTGCCCAGGTGATACCCCCCACCCCTCAAAGACTTAAGTGCAAGAGAAAGGCACTCAGCCTTTCATTACAAGACTCCAAAAAGGTACGTCCTTCAATTAATATTTCCAGAGCTTTTTAGCCTGCATTTTCCAGCTCACTGCTAGGAGGGGTGGGAGAGAAATCCTGATGAGAACAGAAGAGCTCCAGTTATTGGATGTACTAGGAATAATAATTATTATTACCTGTTATTCCTAAACTGAATTGCCATGTCTGGGAGGAAGAGGATTATCCCTGGGGAAGGAAGGGGTTATTTCTCCCCCCCTAGAAGCTACAGCCTCTAAAAAGATTCCTCCCCCACCGAAAGTAGGTTTAGGTGGGAAAATTGACCTTGTTAATGCTAACTGAAAGCACTCACTGTCACTCATGCCCTCGTGACCTCCCGTCTGGACTACTGCAACGCGCTCTACTTGGGGCTGCCCTTGAAGAGCATTCGGAAGCTTCAGCTGGTGCAGAATGCAGCTGCCCGGTTGTAAATAGTGTAAATAGTGTTACTTGGCACACGTAACACCTCTGCTTCGGGAGCTGCATTGGTTGCCGGTATGTTTCCGGGTGCAATTCAAGGTGCTGGTTGTCACCTTTAAAGCCCTTCATGGCTTGGGACCGGGTTACCTGAGGGACCGTCTTTTCCCAGTTGTTTCTACCTGTACAATCCGGTCCGGCAGGATGGGCATGCTCCGGGTCCCATCAGCCAAGGAATGTCGGCTGGTGGGGACCAGGAGACGTGCCTTTTCTGCTGTGGCGCCTGCCCTCTGGAACATCCGTCCTCCTGAGATTAGGATGGCCCCGACCCTTTTGGCTTTTCGGAAGGCCTTGAAGACCTGGCTTTGTGCCTGGGCCTGGGGCCCCGAGTGTGCGAAGGGCCCCGTTTCATGGTTGTGCTAACACCAATGGCTTTTAAGATCTCTCGGTTGTATTTATATTTATATTTAATATTTTGTATCGTTTTTATTGTCTGATTGTTTTTATTGTTGTTAGCCGCCCAGAGTCACTGGTCTGAGATAGGCGGCTATATAAATTGAATGGATGGATGGATGGATGGATGAATGAATGAATAAATAAATAAACAAACAAACAAACAAACAAACAAATAAATAAATAAATAAATTTTTCTTCCTACTGTGATTTTCATATGGGAGAGTGATTTCCAGGGAAGATTCAGTTGGGTAACAAAATGCTATTCTCCCCCTTCCCAAATTAAACTATCTATCTATCTATCTATCTATCTATCTATCTATCTATCTATCTATCTATCACATTTATATCCCGCCCATCTCCCTCACAAGGAGGGACCCCGGGTGGTTCACAATAAAAAGTTTAAAATCAATTTAAAAACCCATAAATAACACTAGTAATCAGTAAAAATACCTAATTACAGTCTGATCCAAGCAATGGTAGATCTTACTTATCCCATGGGCCGGCAAGGCTGGTCAGGGCAGATCTAAGGAACCAGCCAACCCCAGGACTGGCTATTCCCCTCCCCTCCCCAAGCATGGTGGCAGAACCAGGTCTTTAGGTTTTTTCTAAAGTCCAGGAGAGAGAAATTAAATTTCTCTTGGCCTCCAATGGTCTTATTGAGGCCAGGCAGCATTTTGCTGCTGCTGCTGCTTTGAAGGCAAGGTCTGTGTTCACATAACACGTTTACCCAAGTCAGGTTAAAAAAAAAAACTAGTTGCATTTCCACAATATGCTAAGTTGGGTAGTGTGAACCCTGGGTTAGAGTTTTGTCTGTTTTTGTGACTTATTCTGTGTCTTATTCTGCAAACCCACTCCTGTTGGGTTAGTTTAAGGTTCAGCATGTCGATGAAGGTTCTCAGTCATCCAGGTGGAACAGTCTGTGGCTTGAATCATGTCAACTGGATTTCTATTTTTGTCAGTGGAAACGTTTCGCTCCTTATCCAAGGAGCTTCTTCAGTCTGAGTAAAGTTAGTAAGGGAATCCTTAAGTATGTTTCTAGGGTGGCTGTGTGACCTTGCACCTGGGACTAGGTCATGGTTATTTTGAGATGTTTATTTCTAAGTCCCTTTATCATCTAAAGGAGGATTGTTAAGATTACCCTGCTGCTGTTGAGCTTGTGAAATGGTCTTTATCTTCCTAGGCACAGAAGACAAAGCAGGAAGGAAGATAGGGGAAAGGTTGTGCCTGAGGCCCCCACCTCTATTCAAGGAAGGTTTTTCCAAGTTGGCATAAATGGACTCCTTGACCCCTCTCTCAAACCACCTATCTTCTCTGTCTAAAATGTGAACATTAATGTTCTCAAATGAGTGTCCTTTTTCCTTTAGATGAAGATAAAGATAAAGACCATTTTGCAAGCTCAACAGCAGCAGGGTAATCTTAACGATCCTCCTTTAGATGATAAAGGGACTTAGAAATAAACATCTCAAAATAACCATGACCTAGCCCCAGGTGCAAGGTCACACAGCCACCCTAGAAACATACTTAAGGACTCCCTTACTAACTTTACTCAGACTGAAGAAGCTCCTTGGATAAGGAGCGAAACATTTCCACTGAGAAAAATAGAAATCCAGTTGACATGATTTAAGGTTCAGCGTATTGTGCAAATCCAGAAAATAGATTAATTCAGTACCAGGTTAAGGGTGTTGTGTGAACTCAGCCGCTGGGTTACCACCTGGATCTTTAACGTTTCAAAGGTGTTTCTGTCACAGAGGGAAAGTGAGAATTAGAAGCAGAGCATCCCCAACAGCTGTGGATGTCGCCATTTTGCATCGCTCAGAAGAAAAAAACAAATATTTCACGTGCGCGCTGAGGAACCTGTTTTTTTGCAAACCAAAATAGCAATCCTATCCTTCCAAGTGTGGAAGAAATATTCTGCATGTTGGCAACCAATCACAACCACTCTTGCAATGGGAAGAGGAGGGGCCGCAGACCCCCATGTGAAATGGAAGAGATCCCAGGAGCCTTGTAGCACCTTCAAGATTAATTAACACATTTGCTGTTGCGTGAATCTCCTCTAACCAAGCTTGCACTGAATGTGCAAAGGTTGGATTTTACTTGCCTCGAAATGGGGGGGGGGGGGGGAAGCAGGGCACACAGAGCCACACTCAGTCTTTGCAGCCCCAGGACCAGAGGCCAAGAAGTAGACGGGGATGGATCAGAACTAAATTTAAATGTAACTCGATTCAACTGAAAATCAAATTAATGAGATACAGTCAACATGATTACGCCCGTGCTTTTAATACATGCCTTTAATTATTTCTCATGCACTTCCCAATTTTGTCAAGTTAAATATTGTCGGATTACATATTAACATTCAACACAGATAGCTGAGGCTTCGTGGGGGGTGCTGGTGGCACCAATAAAACACCTAACAAGACGGGTTATTTATATAAAAATAAACGCTCCCTTGAACTGAGCTCAACTCTTGGTAACTTCAAGGAAACAGCTATGTAGCTTTCTTGGCAATAACATAAAAGCGTTGTGCCATCATCTTCTTCTGGGATTTATTTTTTATTTTTTTAGCCCACAATCCTGGGATTTCTTGGTGGTCTCTGTAATGGTCTGTGGGAATGACCTTGGGAGACAGGAGGAACAGCCGCAGACTAGGCAACGGCCAGATAAGAGGCAGCTGAGCCCGCAGCAGGAATGGGGGCCTGGCAAGCATCTCAGAAGGGACCCTCCCTAGTTTCTTGGGCTGTAAAGGCGAGGGGGGGGGGAGATGCACGTTCAGACTTGCAAGATTCTGTTAATGTAACCTTACAATAAAGATAGAGCTAGTACTCCTGGGTGTGCTTCTTGTCTGGACTACCTCGCAAGGCTCATGCTATCAGTCCTAAGATGAGGTTAGTATTAGACCCCCTTGCCACCAATGGGGCCAAGGTTTTGAAGTGAAGGAGACCGTCCCCATCTACTGGCTTCATTCAAGATCTTGAACTTACGGTCAATTTTCTATATGAATTGCAAGACCTGCCCAGCACATACCATTGCAGGTATGTGGGAATGATCTTGGGAGACAGGAGGAAGAGCCGCAGACTAGGCAGTGGTCAGATAAGAGGCAGCTGAGCCGGCAGCAGGAATGGGGGCCTGGCAAGCATCTCAGAAGGGACCCTCCCTAGTTTCCTGGACTGTAAAGGCAAGAGTGCGGGGGGGAGATGCACGTTCAGACTTGCAATATTCTGTTAATGTAACCTTACAATAAAGATAGAGCTAGTACTCCTGGGTGTGCTTCCTATCTGGACAGCCTTGCAAGGTTGACATCAATCTTGCAAGTCTGAAAGTACATTTCTCCCCCATCACCTGTGTTTGGGCTTCTTAGAATTCTGGAGAGGGGAAGGAAGGAAGGAAGGAAGGAAGGAAGGAAGGAAGGAAGGAAGGAAGGAAGGAAGGAAGGAAGGAGGGAGGGAGGGAGGGAGGGAGGGAGGGAGGGGATAGTAGAGGAAAATGCATCTAAACCTGTGTACAATAGTAAAGAAAGTCAACAAATCCACACTGTGCTTTAAAAAATGCAAAATGTGGCTATTTGGCAAAGCTGCATAGAAACAAATATGTCTTAGTAAACTGAGTTCTGTACATATTTTGCTGTACAGTGTAATGTTTTGTCCGTCTGTGCATCATGAATCTCTTTTTAAAGATCCAGGGCTTGTTTTGTTAGTGTTCCTGTTCTAACAAAACAAGCCCTGGATCTTTAAAAAGAGATTCATGACACACAGAGACACAAAATATTACATACTATACTGTACGCTACTGTGAAGTCCACATCTTTAAAAAAGTTTGTATTAAAATAAAACACGAAGTAACTCTGTTTACACCTTTACTCATTTTGAAGCAGGATCAATGTATTTTTGTCATTCTCCTGCAAAAAAATAGGAGTTTAAAATCCAATCTAGCTCTGCCTACCAGTTTTTTCTTGCATTTGGGAAGGATTTTTTTTGAGAACCACTGGTTTCTTTGTCTTCAAAGGCAGCCCCAGATAAAGCACATTACAGTAGCCCATCCTGAATGTGCGAATCCAGGGCTGGATTCCCATAAAAATCACATCTTCTCTTTTCCCCCTCTCCTACCTATCCTGCTGAAGATGCAACAATTGTCTTTGCTATGTTAATAGCAGCTTGAATACATGAAATTCGCAATATCGCCTCTGCATCGGGAAAGGGTGTTTAATTTGTCTCTCTTGCCATTTTCCTAGCAGGAGTGTCTTTCCTGCGCATTGCATTGTCCTTCATTCTTATGAAGAAGTAAAGACTTCCCGTTGAAATGCGGCAATTTTCATGTTCCGCTGTACTTAGCTTGCCTGCTCCATACATCTCTCCCTTTCACACAAGGTATTTATTCCCTGAACGGTGTTTATCGTAGCTAGGTAAAAGCTTCTGAACTTTAAAAACAACTGTATTTGTTCATTGTGTGGGTTGGCAATCAGGACATAAGAAATTGCCACGTCCAAATCAACTTCTTTGCAGTTTTAGCTTAAAAGGTGCGCAGACTGGTAGCTGTTCTAGAGTGAGCTGGGGAGCATTTATGTGCGAGCCATGTGTTCTGCCACAGACCTTTCTTGAAGTGTGTTCGCACCCAGGTCCTTATGCACTCTCCTCACATTTAGTCTCTCCCTCTGCTGGGCTGGTAAATGTAGCCTTCTGTTTCTTTTCCTAGCCAAAGAGAACGGTATATGTGAGTACAGGCAGTCCTCGCTTAATGACCACAATTGGGACCGGAATTTCGGTTGCTTAGTGAAGCGGTCATTAAGCGAATCTGACCTCATTCTACGACCTTTTGTGTGGTGGTCATTAAGCGAATCACTGCGGGCGTTAATCGAACCACGTGGTTGTTAAGCGAATCACATGGTTCCCCATTGATTTTGCTTGCCAGAAGCCGGCTGGGAAGGTCGCAAATGGCGATGACGTGACCATGGGACACTACAATGGTCGTAAGTGTGAGGACCGGTCGCAAGTCATTTTTTTTCAGCACTGTTGTAAGTCCGAACCATCACTAAATGAATGGTTGTTAAACGAGGACTACTTGCTTGCTCTGTGTGGCTGTCAACCAGTGCTAAGCTGAAAAGAAATATCTTGCCCTTTTTCCCTACTTGATGAATTCTTGCTGTTTCAATTTCTTTCCAGAAAAGAGGGTCTGAGAAAAATCTCAGGGCAGAATGTGGTGATTTTGCACTTTCTGAACTACAGTACAAGGTCACCAAGATGCACAGATCTTGTGAGTGTTCTGCCTGTTGCTGGGCAATCTTGCTTCCAGCTATCTACAGCCTCCACTTAAGATTCTCACTTTTTCAGTAGCAGGCACGGCCAAGTTGGAGTCCTGCCCTTGAGAATTTGTTGGCAAGTTTCCTTTTCTTTTTCTTTGAAACAAATGTATCTTTTTTTAAAAGGAAATATCTATAAATGGACAGATAATTATGGAATCTATACAATTGAGGCTTAGTATAACATGAGTAAAAGGTAAATCATACGAAGCAAAGTGCATTGAGTTGTTTTCATGATATAAAAAAGAAGTATATTTTGCTTAATGCCAAAATCTCCACTATATTATTATTTATAAATGTTTTAAAAAGAGAGAAAAAGAAAAGAAAAACACCCCTAAAAATAATATAGAGAAATATTTAATTTCTGACTTCCCCCTTCTTTGTACTCCAAGTGACTTGCAGTACCCATTGGCCTAATCTTTAGAAACCATACTGTAAATCAGTGTTTCTCAACCTTGGCAACTTTAAGGTGTGTGGACCTCAACTCCCAGAATTCCCCAGGCAGCATGCTGACTGGGGAATTCTGGGAGTTGAAGTCCACACACTTTAAAGTTGCCAAGGTTGAGAAACACTGCTCTGTATTTACCTTGCAGTGTAATATATAACATATATGGAAGCCAGTCTTGCTTAAACTTAGTTAAACTTCTGTTATGTATATATACTGTTCGTTTCGCCATTGCTGCATATTCTCCAATATTAAGTTCCCAATCGGACCTCGTCAGTTCTATGTCTTTTTTCCAGTATTGTGCAATCGTTGTCCTCACAGCTGTAAGCATGTATCTCAATACATTATGGTATTTTTCATTTTTATGTTCTGGAATTATACTGAGTAAACGTTGGCAATTTTCTTCTTCCCTGGAGGAGAAGCGGGGAGAAATCATTCACCCAATTTCTCTGCCTACAGATTTGGCAGAAAAATTCAGAAGGCCTCTTGTGCTGGGCCTGGTTGAGAACCTGAGAAAAACTGGGGAAATATTTTTGCACACTGCTAAAGGTTGTGGAGCAGATTCACTTGTTCGCTTGCAGAAGGGGATCTGGTATCCAAAATCCATTGGATTACAATACTTCAGGATTCCTTGACCCTCCCCTTTCCAGTGATGGTTGAATTGGCACAGGGAAACGAGAGCTGGGAAATTGTCTCTCTGCCTGAGGATAATTTGCACATGCAGAACTGTGTGCACATAATACTCCGGCCGTTTCATTCATCAACCAGCTGTTAATGGGATGGCATGGTGGGATGGTAGGCTGCCAAGCAGAATGTAGGGCATGGAGAAATACATACAACCACTGAGGACAAATTCTGGCTGGCCTGCATGACTATTCTGAACTATCCCAAACTAAGTACAGGTACTCCTCGCTTAACAACCACAATTCGGACTGGAATTTCGGTTGCTAAGCAAAGCGGTCATCAGACCCGATTTTATGACCTTTTTTGCAGCAGTCGTTAAGCAAATCACCGTGGTCGTTAAGCAAACCGTGTGATCACTAAGAGAATCGCGAGGTTCCCCATTGATTTTGCTTGTCAGAAGCCGGCCGGGAAGGTCGAAAATGGTGATCACGTGACCATGGGACGCTGCAATGGTCATAAATGCAAAGTGGTTACCAAGAGCCCAAATTGCGATCACATGACTACGGGGATGCGGTGACGGTCATAAGTGTGAGGACTGGCCGTAAGTTAGGTTTTTTAGCACCGTCGTAATTCCGAACCATCACTAAACGAATGGTTGTTAAGCGAGGACAACCTTTAAACGGAATCAAAGTGGGATGGTCCAATGCAGAATGGGCTGGTCCATGCCAAGCAGGACATACTGGATGACAAAGAGAACCATACAGAAGCCTTGGAGGGTGGTGCCTATCTCACTTGATCTCCTGCCTATGAATGATTCACAACGAACCTGTGACAAAAGTAGAACTCTAGGAGTGGGCTGGAATCTCAATGGCCAGAGCATTATGTGCCCAAATATTGCATCTCTAGATTGCAGGGAGGGAAATCTGATCTCCTTAGTTTGTTCATAGGTGGGTAGATTCTCTGGCACAGGGTTTCTCAACCAGGGTTCCGTGGCACCCTCGGGTTCCGCAAGAGGTCACTAGGGGTTCCCTGGGAGATCACGATTTATTGAAAAAATTATTTCAAATTCGGGCAACTTCCCATGAAAGAGGTAAGTTTCATTCTTTATTTTTAGTTTAAGAACACAGTCAATGCATCTAGACAGGCCTACCCATGAAACGAATAGAATAATTTTGTAACTTCTGGCCTATGTTTGAAGCCTGAATGGGCAGGGGTTCCCGGAGGCCTGGAAAATATTTCAAGGGTTCCTCCAGGGTCAAAAGGTTGAGAAAGGCTGCTCTGGGGTGAAAATGTGTTGATATCAAAACACATTTGCTGGGCTGCACAAAAAATGCTATGCCCACTTTATTTATTTATTTATTTAATCAAATTTATCACCGCCCAACTCCCCCAAGGGGGACTCTGGGCAGCTTACACTTCATGGCTCGGCATGATTCCTGGCGCCTAAACTGCCCAACCCTATCGGAGCCTAGTCTAGCATGTTGTGTGAATCCAGCCACCGACTTTCTGGCTACTCTGTTCTTGGAAAAGGGGAGCCTACAAGGACCCAGACGGTCCGAGCGCCTTTTGTTTTATTTTCTCAAAAACAAAAGAAAAACAGGCCCATGCTTTCCGCCAAGCTGATTAAGAAGCTTGCTTTGCGCAGACCCAGAATAACATCTGGTGCTGTGCACCCACCTTTGACACAAAATAGGAGCGCACGTTGCCTTCTAGCTGTGGGAGTTTGATTCCTGAGAAGAAACTACTAATTATGGCATTATATTTCCTGAAAGCCGCCACATGCTTCGTGGTACGGAGCTGAGGAGCCGCAGCAAACTCTGGTTTCATGTTGCTCGTTAGAAGGAGGGCCCAAATGAGCGAGCCCTGCAAACGAACGCCTGCGGTTCCCCCCACCCCACGATGCACGGCGGGAAGAAAGGCAGATGGCAGAAAATTTAAAGTTGCTCTTCTCCAACAGCGTCCGGGGGCAGGGTGGATTTCCGCAGCCTCTCCCGTTGGCCAGGAGGGAAGGGTGTGGGCCCTTGTCACCCCGTACAAATTCCTGCACTCCAATTGATCCTCTTTCCTCCCTGTGGATGTTGTGCTCTGCCTGGCCGTTCTTCCTTCCACCTGCAAATAATTCCCAGGCCCTTGAAAGCCCACCTTGTCCTCACATCTGAAGATCCCCAACGGGATTGACCTCAGAGGAGACATTTCGCCAGCCACGCTCGCCAGCCCACACGCCCTTGGCGGCAAGCCCTGCTCTGTGGCTGAACTCACCCCCTTTCAGAACGAGGACTTCCAGGACTCCATCAAAGGAAAGCAAGCACAAAAGGAGACTTTATTCACTGGGGCACTTGCTTGTAAGCCCTGCGAAGCTTTGTCCTAGTAAATCAAGGCAGTGTCACGGGCCAGCAAAGCTGTGGCTCCAGACTGTCCGGTGAGAAGGGCAATCCGCTCACCCAAACGTAAGATGACCTCGTTGAAACATAAGCTCATCCACCACAAAACGCAGGAGGAGAAAAAGTCCTAGTTTTCAAGGTACAGGCAGTCCTCGTTTAGCGACCACAAGGAGGACCGGCAACTCGGTCGTTAAGCAAAGCGGTTGCTAAGTGAACCCGTGACTGTGCTTACAATCTTAGTTCAGCTTTCCTTTGCTTTACAGACCTGCGAAGGTCGTCAATGCGAGGACTGGTCACAAAGTGACTTTTTGATCGCTGTCGTAACTGCGAACAGTCACTAAACAAGGACTATAGTACCTGTATGGCAAAGAAGCAGTATATTTAGATGTTTGCAGCGGGATTCTTCTGGATTGCTGTCACTGTTGTGCAAAAGGGTGGAAACAACAAGGAAAACAGAGAAAGATAATTGTGTCGTAGGCTCACTGTGCATTTTTGTTCCCTTTTTAGAAACACGGGGGGATTTATTTGATTTACATTCCCTCCTTCAGAAGGCAGTGTATATAGCACTCCATCCTCCATTTCCTTCTTCTGGAACAACAATCCTGAGAGATCAGAAGCACACCCAGGAGTACTAGCTCTATCTTTATTGTAAGATTACATTAACAGAATCTTGCAAGTCTGAACGTGCATCTCCCCCCCCCTTGCCTTTACAGTCCAAGAAACTAGGGAGGGTCCCTTCTGAGATGCTTGCCAGGCCCCATTCCTGCTGTGGGCTCAGCTGCCTCTTATCTGACCGTTGCCTAGTCTGCGGCTCTTCCTCCTGTCTCCCAAGATCATTCCCACATACCTGTAATGGCATATGGGAAAGTCTTTGGGAGACTGGGCGAAGAGACAATGCCAAGGGAATGCCAGATAAGAGAGGGCATAACCCACAGCTGCATAGTGGTTGGGGCAAGAGGCTCAGAAGGGACCCTCCCTATATTGGTGCCATGCTGCTTTTGGCATTTGCTCCTTTGTTGTTAGTCCTTCGAGGTAGTCCAGACAAGAAGCACACCCAGGAGTACTAGCTCTATCTTTATTGTAAGATTACATTAACAGAATCTTGCAAGTCTGAAGGTGCATCTCCCCCCCCCTCGCCTTTACAGTCCAAGAAACTAGGGAGGGTCCCTTCTGAGATGCTTGCCAGGTCCCCATTCCTGCTGCGGGCTCAGCTGCCTCTTATCTGACCATTGCCTAGTCTGCGGCTCTTCATCCTGTCTCCCAAGGTCATTCCCACAGACCATTACACTACTTTCATCATTGCCCCATCCTGGCTCTCTACACATACTATGCAAAATCCCTCATTTATTTGTCTTTATCTTCTGATGATGACCCGATATGCAATAATTGCAGTAAAAGTGCTCTGCAAAATTATAATTATTTGGGTCATCTTCTCTGGATCTGTAGAGGTTCCAGCTGAGTAAAAGTGAGAAAGCACCCAGTGATAGTATGCAGGATTCTGGAGAGCAAATTTCTTTTCTTCCATCTTCTCTCAACTGATAGGAACTCTAGCTTTTGAACTTTTCCCATTTAGACCCAAGAGATCCCAGTGTTAGGGTGAAGCCTTTCTGATTTTCTTTCTCCTGTGATCCAACAAGGAGGCAGGTCTCTTTACTATTAATTGGGGGGATTGCAGCTGGTCCTTTACATAACAGTCTCCTGAATTTTTTTCAGTCTGGGAACGAATCTTTACAGACACTCAGCTGCTCTATCCATAGTTGGTTCATCTCAAAGCAGATTAGTGATCCCCAAAAGAAGACCTGGATTGGCCCCTACTTTATTTATTTATGTATTTATATATCAGATTTATTCCCCACCCATCTCACTCAGAGAGCAGCTCTGGGCGGGTTACATAAAACAGGAATAAAACATTAATTAAAATACAGTAAAACAGTAAAACGGCACAGTAAAAAATTGCTTTTGGTGCAGGCAAGCAAGCACTGTGTTGCAACCCCGTATCATCATCCTGCTGGGTTTGCGAATGGCTGTGTTTGCACAACATCCTTAACCTGGTTACTTTTTTTTTCAATCCGTTCAATTGTGTCTGATTCTCAGAGACTGCTTGGACAGTTTTCTTGGCAAGATTTTTCAGCAGTGGTTTTCCCTTGCCTCCTTCCTAGGGCTGAGAGAGGGACTGGCCCAGGGCCGCCCAGCTGGCTTCATGCCCAAGGCGGAACTAGAACTCTCAGTCTCCTGGTTTGCCATTGGCTCCTCCTAGAGCTGAGATGTTAGAGATCGGGTTTCAACCAAGCATGTCTCACACAAGCTTGAAGGAGGAGGCAGCCTCTGCTGTAACCTGATCTTACTTGCTTTGTGTGGGAGGGGCTGAATCCCAGTTTCCTGTTTCCTGTTCCCTTCTCTTTCTCTTTCTGCTCGGATCTTCTACCAAGGAGGATGGCTCAGCTATGGCTGCCACATTTCTCATACTTCCATGCAGCAAGGCCACATTAAGGAAGACTGTGGGTTTGGTCAGAACCAATTGCTCGCATGCATGGACTGTTTCTACTAAGGAACTGTAAGTTACAATAAAATTGTAAACTCTTTTTTTATGTAACTTTACATTAACATGTGAAGTGTGTTTATTTTGTGTTTTGAACTGATTAAGCCTTGTGCAAGTTTATGGGAACCCTTCTACTCTGCTATATACTAATAAGAAGCTGCTTGGAGTTCTGGTACTACCATCCCAGAATTCCTACATGAGAGACAGGGACTGGCCCAAGGTCACCCAGCCGGCTTTCGTGCCTAAGGCAGGACTAGAACTCTCAGTCTCCCGGTTTCTAGCCTGATGCCATAATCACCACACCAGCCTGGTTACTGAGTTAATCCTTTCCGGGGGGTTCACACACTGAATCCTAAACTAAACAAATCAGCAAGGTTTGCACACTACACTACATCTCAACAACAAAACAGAACCCTTCCCCACATTCAAACTCACCAGGTTTAGAATGTGGTGTGAATGTGGTATTGAGTTTCTAACCTAGTTAAGTCAGTGCTTCTGTGAGTTCCTGCAGAGATCAGAGGAATCCACGGCAACAGTAAGGACAAGACAGAAACTGGGGCTGGCCTTCATATTGAATAGAAAGATGGAAATCGAATTAGCCACAGAGAACTTTCTCACATTTTCGGTTACACTCGGATGCATTTGAGCCTGATCAGGCTTTGCAGCATTAACCAACAAAGCCATTCTCTGCAACTTTGCTGTCGTCCAAAAATAGTACTTTATTCCAGCAGGGCATAATCTCTTTTAATTCAAACAAGGGGAAGGGGAAGGGGAGGGGGAGGGGGAGGGGGAGGGGGGGAGGGGGGAGGGGGAGGGGGAGGGGGGAGGGGGAGGGAGAAGAGGAAGAGGAGGAGGAGGAGGAGGAGGAGGAGAAGAAGAAGAAGAAGAGGAGGAGGAGGAGGAGGAGGAGGAGGAGGAGGAGAAGAAGAAGAAGAAGAAGAAGAAGAAGAAGAAGAAGAAGAAGAAGAAGAAGAAGAAGAAGAAGAGGAGGAGGAGGAGGAGGAGGAGGAGGAGAAGGAGAAGGAGGAGGAGGAGGAGGAGGAGGAGGAGGAGGAGGAGGAGGAGGAGGAGGAGGAGAAGGAGAAGGAGAAGGAGAAGGAGAAGGAGAAGGAGAAGGAGAAGAAGAAGAGGAGGAGGAGGAGGAGGAGGAGGAGGAGGAGGAGGAGGAGGAGGAGGAGGAGGAGGAGGAGAAGGAGAAGGAGAAGGAGAAGGAGAAGGAGAAGGAGAAGGAGAAGAAGAAGAAGAAGAAGAAGAAGAAGAAGAAGAAGAAGAAGAAGAAGAAGAAGAAGAAATCTCTATCAAAATGCATGCAACTGAAAGGAACTATCAGATTTCATTTTCAGAAGGATCAATTCTTGCGTCTGTTTGATAAGAGCTTCTGAAGTGAAGGCACTCGCAATCGGTTGTGGGACTGAAAGTTCAAATCTGGCTGAAGAGCCCAGATACAGTATGTCGCACTTCTCTTAGGAGTGGCTTGTTAGGAGCTGCCGTCCAAAGCTCAACAGTGGGGATCAGGACAAAAGTAAAATTGGATTTGATTTCATGTGCGTTTCATTAAAGATCAGCAATAGGATCACTCTCTAGCCACATATTTAATAATTCCCCCCTTCTGTTATATTAAAGTTCCAAAACGATGGCAATTTTTTAAAGGTCCCACAAGGCTGGATGTTTCCGGTGTTTAAAGAAATGCAAGCGACAAGGCTGTTCTGAGCATTTTCTGTTCCCAGTTTGCAGTGGAGCTTCGGGGGGGGGGGGGGGGCTCTCAACCGCAGGAACACAATGTGCTCTAAAACTCAGCATGGTTTCTCTTCCTGCACTAGACAATTTCTGCGAGAGCACATCATCCAACTCTCCTTCTTTTCCAAGAAAGACGCAGGTAGGTGAGAGAAGTAAACGCCTGCTTCCAGCCACGTCTCTCTCTTCCCCCAGTAACAGCGCATGACATTCTCTTCCCTGGCACTCTGCGGGACGTGTTGCCGAGCATGTCAAGTTGCAAGGGTTCCGTAATAACTACAGCACAACCAAATCCACAGTGAAATTAAATATTCCCCGTGAAGTCGTTGAAAAGGGGAAAGTTTGCTCTCACTGCCCCCCCCCCCAGCTCCTGAAGGCTGAGTGAAAGGTCTACCGAGGATCCAAAGATACCCTCACCCTGTCCCCTTGCCAGAATTCCAGGAGTAAGGAATAGTAAGGAAAAGAAATGAAAAGCGTGAGAGGAGAAAAAGAAATGGGAATATAGCTAAAACTATTTTTATACCCGTACCATTGCATATGCCTCTCCATATCTTCCTGGTTTTTTGCAAACCATCCTTATTTGTTTATTTAAACGATTTCTGTGGCTGCCCATCTCAACCTGGTGATACTGGGTGGCCTAAAGATGCATACAAAGGGAACAAAAACACAATATAAAAATAAATACAGAAATTTAAATATCACCCCCCCCCCCCCAACCCTACATAATTTTGTTTTTACTCTGTTCTATCGTGTCCGATTCTCGGAGACTGCCTGGACAAGTGCCTGCATTTTTCTTGGCAGGTTTTCCAGAAGTGGTTTGCCATTGCCTCTACCCTAGGGCTGAGAGAGAGTGACTGGCCCAAGGTCACCCAGCCGGCTTTCGTGCCTAAGGTGGGACTAGAACTCTCTGTCTCCTGGTTTGCCATTGGCTCCTTTCCTAGGGCTGAGAGACAGGGACTGGCCCAAGGTCACCCAGCTGGCTTTCGTGCCTCAGGCGGGACTAGAACTCTCAGTCTCCTGGTTTCCCATTGGCTCCTTCCTAGGGCTGAGAGACAGGGACTGGCCCAAGGTCACCCAGCTGGCTTTGTGCCCAAGGCAGGACTCAAACTCACAGTCTCCCAGTTCCTAGCTTAGTGCCTCAACCACTACACCAAACTGACTCTCTACATAATAATTAAACACATATAAACAGTACAATGCAACCGAGGCTTCTAGTAGACTATCTGAAAGAGGTTTTAACCTTACATACAATGGCAGGACTGGATAGACATTCTGGCCCAACGCCCAGGGGAAAAGCCCACGTCTTCAAGGCCCTACAAGGCAAAGCTAATGGGGGGCCCTCTGAATCTCGGGGGGCAGGGGAATGGTCTTCCAGAGGACAGGTGCCACCTCCTGGGTCCCAGAAGATGCCATTGTTTCCCAGAAAGGACCAAACCACAGCTCCCTGTTGGATCTGGTGGGACAAGCAGAAACAATGGGAGATTGGCGGTCCGGGAAGGCTGGTGGCCCTGGGTCATATGTTTGCTTCCATCACTGCGTACTTCTTTATACATTGCCTTATGTTCTTTAAAAAAAAAAAAGACCTTGTTTTTGGAGGGTCCATCCAACCACGCCTTTCTTTGGTCCCATTTATTTATTTATTTTTCAAATTTATATTGCCACCCATCTCACAAACAAGCGAGTCTGGGAGGCGTACAAAGAGCTAAAAACAATCAATACATGCACTAAAAAAGATGAAGAAACCAACTAAAACAAAGGATAAAAGACGAAGGGATGTTAAAAATAAGGGAGCCACCTCACTAGATTGCCCGTCCCCTGGGGGTCCCCAGGCCCGCTGGCAGAACCAGGTCTTGAGGGACCTTCGAAAGCTCAGGAGTGATGAGGCCCACCTCATCTTTGTGGGGAGAAGGTTCCACAGTGCGGGGGCCACAACAGAAAAGCCAAAAAAAAAGCATATACCCCATCAGGTTATGGGCCCAGAGAGGAAATTTGCGTTTTCTTTGCTGCGTTGGACCTGGCTGTAAAAGGGGGTTTGTTTTTAGAGGCTGATTTCGGAGTAAACATGTTTTCTTTGAGTGGTCAGCAATGGCTGAACAGTGTCTGGTCAGTCTGCCGTTTGGGGCTTTAGATGGCACAAACTATCTGACCTGGTGTGTGGATTTGGAATCATTCTTTTTGCAAGAAGAAGATTTGTGGCAGTAAGTGGCAAATCCACTTCCAGAGATCCCTGGAGGATTCAGAGGGTTCTTTCTGAACAAGTGTAACCATGTTTGGACTGTGCATTTTTGCTTTTGGGACTCAACTCCTCTGAATGGAATTATCTCAGCTACTGCATATCATAGCAAAGGAGATCGTTACCTTGTCGTGGTGCTGGAGCTTGAGCACCTCAATGAAACCATGAGCTAAACCGTGAAGGGACACCCAAGACGGGAAGGTCGTGGCAGAGAGGTCAGACTAAATACGATCCCTGGGGAAGGTAATGGCAACCCACCCCAGTATTCTTGCCATGAAAACTAAATGGATCAGTACAACCAAAGATATGTCGGTATACCATCGGAAGATGGGACTCCCAGGTCGGAAGATGGTCAAAATGCTACTGGGGAGGAACAGAGGATACGTTCAACTAGCCCCAGATGTGATGACGCAGCTAGCTCAAAGCCGAAAGGACGGCTAGCGGCCGACGGTGCTGGTGGTGAACGACGAATCCGATGTTCTAAAGATCAACACACCATAGGAACCTGGAATGTAAGATCTATGAGCCAGGGCAAATTGGATGTGGTTATTGGTGAGATGTCAAGATTAAATATAGACATTTTAGGTGTCAGTGAACTGAAATGGACTGGAATGGGGCCACTTCACATCAGATGATCACCAGATCTACTACTGTGGACAAGAGGACCACAGAAGAAATGGAGTAGCCTTCATAATTAATAATAAAGTGGCTAAAGCAGTGCTTGGATACAATCCAAAAAACGATAGAATGATCTCAATTCGAATTCAGGGTAAGCCATTTAACATCACAGTGATCCAAATATACGCCCCAACCACAGATGCTGAAGAAGCAGAAGTAGATCAGTTCTATGAGGATCTGCACCTCCTACTGGATAATACACCAAAAAGAGATGTTATTTTCATTACAGGAGACTGGAATGCTAAGGTGGGTAGTCAGACGACACCTGGAATTACAGGCAAGCATGGTCTGGAGAACAAAATGAAGCAGGACATAGGCTGATAGAATTTTGCCAAGACAACTCACTGTGCATAACAAACACTCTCTTCCAACAACCTAAAAGACGACTTTATACATGGACTTCACCAGATGGTCGACACCGAAATCAGATTGACTACATCCTTTGCAGCCAAAGGTGGCGGACCTCTATACAGTCGGTAAAAACAAGACCTGGAGCTGACTGTAGTTCAGATCACGAACTTCTTATTGCAAAATTTAGAATCAGACTAAAGAGAATAGGGAAGACCCACAGATCAGTTAGATATGAGCTCACTAATATTCCTAAGGAATATGCAGTGGAGGTGAAGAATAGATTTAAGGGACTAGATTTAGTAGATAGGGTCCCAGAAGAACTATGGACAGAAGTTCGCAACATTGTTCAGGAGGCGGGCAACAAAAAACGTCCCAAAGAAAAAGAAAACCAAGAAGGCAAGATGGCTGTCTGCTGAGACAACTGGAAGTAGCCCAAGAAAGAAGGAAAGCAAAAGGCAACAGTGATAGGGGGGAGATATGCCCCAATTAAATGCAAAATTCCAGAGGTTAGCCAGAAGAGATAAGGAATTATTTTTAAACAAGCAATGTGCGGAAGTGGAAGAAGACAATAGAATAGGAAGGACAAGAGACCTCTTCCAGAAAATTAGAAACATCGGAGGTAAATTCCAGGCAAAAATGGGTATGATCAAAAACAAAGATGGTAAGGACCTAACAGAAGCAGAAGAGATCAAGAAAAGGTGGCAAGAATATACGGAAGATCTGTATAGGAAGGATAATAATATTGGAGATAGCTTTGACGGATGTGGTCAGTGAGTTAGAGCCAGACATCCTGAAGAGTGAGGTTGAATGGGCCTTAAGAAGCATTGCTAATAACAAGGCAGCAGGAGACGACGGTATCCCAGCTGAACTGTTTAAAATCTTGCAAGATGATGCTGTCAAGGTGATGCATGCCATATGCCAGCAAATTTGGAAAACACAAGAATGGCCATCAGATTGGAAAAAATCAACTTATATCCCCCATACCAAAAAAGGGAAGCACTAAAGAATGTTCAAACTATCGAACAGTGGCACTTATTTCACATGCCAGTAAGGTAATGCTCAAGATCTTGCAAGGTAGACTCCAGCAATTCATGGAGCGAGAATTGCCAGATGTACAAGCTGGGTTTAGAAAAGGCAGAGGAACTAGAGACCAAATTGCCAATATCCGCTGGATAATGGAGAAAGCCAGGGAATTTCAGAAAAACATCTATTTCTGTTTTATTGACTATTCTAAAGCCTTTGACTGTGTGGATCATAACAAATTGTGGCAAGTTCTTGGTGGTATGGGGATACCAAGTCATCTTGTCTGCCTCCTGAGGAATCTGTATAACGACCAAGTAGCAACGGTAAGAACAGAGCACGGAACAACGGACTGGTTTAAGATTGGGAAAGGAGTACGGCAGGGTTGTATACTCTCACCCTACCTATTCAACCTGTACGCAGAACACATCATGCGACATGCTGGGCTTGATGAATCCAAGGCTGGAGTTAAATCGCTGGAAGAAACATTAACAATCTCAGATATGCAGATGATACCACTTTGATGGCTGAAAGCGAGGAGGAGTTGAGGAGCCTTATGACGAAGGTGAAAGAAGAAAGTGCAAAAGCTGGGTTGCAGTTAAACCTCAAAAAAACCAAGATTTATGGCAACGAGCTTGATTGATGACTGGCAAATAGAGGGAGAAAAAAGTGGAGGCAGTGACAGACTTTGTATTTCTAGGCGCAAAGATTACTGCAGACGCTGACTGCAGCCAGGAAATCAGAAGACGTCTACTTCTTGGGAGGAGAGCAATGGCAAATCTTGATAAAATAGTTAAGAGCAGAGACATCACACTGACAACAAAGGTCCGCGTAGTTAAAGCAATGGTATTCCCTGTAGTAACCTATGGCTGTGAGAGCTGGACCATAAGGAAGGCTGAGCGAAGGAAGATAGATGCTTTTGAACTGTGGTGTTGGAGGAAAATTCTGAGAGTGCCTTGGACTGCAAGAAGATCAAACCAGTCCATACTCCAGGAAATCAAGCCAGACTGCTCACTTGAGGGAATGATATTAAAGGCAAAACTGAAGTACTTTGGCCACATAATGAGAAGACAGGATACCCTGGAGAAGAAGCTGATGCTAGGAAAAGTGGAAGGCAAAAGGAAGAGGGGCCGACCAAGGGCAAGATGGATGGATGATATTCTGGAGGTGACAGACTCAACCATTGGGGAGCTGGGGATGGTGACGGCCGACAGAAAGCTCTGGCGTGGACTGGTCCATGAAGTCACGAAGAGTCGGAAACGACTGAACGAATAAACAACAACAACTGCATATCAGCTACTTCAGGACTGCAAAATGGGTGCTGAGAAGCTGTTGGAGCTCTGTTGCCCTTGGTGGTCTATTAAGACAGCTTTATGGTTTGAAGCTGCAACCGGTGAGACTGTGATGACCCACCTTGGTGAGTTCAAGACTTTGTTTGCTGCATTTGAACAAGAAGGCTTGTTTTCCTGGCACTGTGAAAAAGCATGCATGATTTTTGTCAAGCCTGGAGCTACTGGTCACTTCCAGGAGCCTTGCCGAACAGAGTGTTCCAGCTGAAGTAAATCCTGGGATGGAATTTACAATAGCCGTGTTTTGGTGTGCTGCTTCTCAGAAACTTTCTACAAGGCTCTTCCCTGTCGTGATGTCCAGCGGATCCTGTCAGTGCAAGAAGCCTGGTTTACGAAGGGAGGGGAAGCCAGAAGCCAGGAGTCAGCTGAACAACGAATCCAAGTCTTCTACTCTACCGGCTGCTGTTTTGTAAGCATTTACAGAGACTCTGTTTTTGAATTCGGCTGCTGTAAAGTTTGTAAACATGGACGGTTATTGTTACAAATTTCAGCCTTGAGTTCAGCAAGTAATTTTAGCTGATATTTCTGTGTAAGAATGTATATGTGTACACTTGTTGTTTTTCTCTCCTCAGTGTTCCAGCCCTGGTCAAGTCTGAGTGTACTAGGTGCTGTATGTTTCATTGCAAAATATGAAACTGCATGAGGCTGAGTGTGTTAGAGACAAACCTGTAAAATCAAGTGTGTGAGATGCTGTGGAGATTGTGTGGACAGGACATTGTGTGTTTAATGTTCCCCACATCATAAATGCATCCATAAAGTTTTCACAAAGTACTGGGGTATCCCGGGATGGGAAAGTGTGTCTCAGATAGCCAAATGCATTCTGAGTTAGAACCCAGGAAATGTGCAAAAGTTTCTTGATTGTACTGTGTGTAAACAATCTAAAAAATCAGGACTGTGTCTGTTGCTAGGCAAAGTGACAGAGTGTTAACTAGACCATTTCAGTTGGTTCATAGAGACCTAGTTAGCCCCCATGTCCCAAGTAATGGCGGGGTGTAAGTTTCATGTTCCTTCTGGTTGATGATCATACCTGCTTGTGTTGTTGCTACTTGTTGAAGTCTAAAGCGAAGGTCTGTGCTCGCTTTGAAGTGTATGTAGCAATAGTAGGATGAAAATAAGGTCAGTTTCAGTCAGATTGGAGTGGAGTGTTCCTGAGCCATTTGTTCCAGAATTGGCTTTGCAGGAAAGTATTCTCCCAAAGACTTGCCAATGTTGGAATTCTAGCTGAGTGTTGGTGTTGTGAATACCATTAAAAAATAGCCTGTTGTTAGTTGCTCAAGTGCCATCCCATGTCTGGGGAGAGGCTGCCTTGATTGCAGTGTGTGTTTTCTAACTAACAGGGTGTAGAATTCAACTGTAAAAAAAAAAAAAAAAGAAATTATTTTTCTTTGGTATGGCAAGCGCCCTTCACTGAAGTGCCTGCATGTCTGTGAAACATTTGCATGTGTTCACAACCCCAGGTCACAGAGAAGGAAGAACCAAGGAAGCAGAGTGCTTCAGGTTGTTGGTTGTTCGTTGTTGATTAAAATCCAAGGCTTATTGGTGTTTCATTAAGCCATGGTCAAATCCAAATCTCCAGAAGTGCTTTATGTTTAAGCAGCCTACTGGTTGGAAAAGGTTGTATGCTAAGGTTGCAGAAGTGTTGCTGCATTGCTAGTGTAAACCCACTGTCCATGGTTCAGTAGATGGGCAAAAACCAGTTCAGGTTTCTTCTGTTCCCCAGTCTCCGAGTGTGAAAAGGGCCCCTCAGGTGAAGAAGTGGAAATTTCACCTGAGCAGTTGCAGGGCCTGGAGGGGGAGTCAGGTATTAGGAAAAGAGACGGTGATGAGGAAAGCACAGTGGTCATTCCTCATGGGTCCTCTTATTCCAGGGTGTGAAGCCTGACAGATTTGTGATTTAGCAGGTGACAGTGTGTCAAGTTACCTGAGAAAACCCAGTCTTTGCTAGATGTGTTTCTCCTGCCTTGGAGAGGCAAGGAGAGCGTTGGAACACAGCTGTGGATAGTCAGTTTGAGTTTTGGTGAAGTGTTAAAAGTAACCAACCTATCCTTTGTTTTAGTAAGCTGTAGATTCCAGATGAGTGTTCAGAAAGACATTTCTTTCTGATAATACTCTGCAGTGTAAAGCCAGTGTTGCCCAGGGATTTGTTCACAAAAGAAGTTTGTGAACTGTGGATCTAGTGTATGCACCCACAGCTAGGCCAGAACATTTACGTGTGGTGCGTTTTCTGGTTGCGTAGCGTGGAAACAGGTGTCCATTTACATATTGTGATGTTGACACAGCATATTTGAATGTAGATCTCCCTGAAACAGTGTGTGTAAGGCAAGCATTTTGGCTCTGCATGTGTGGCAGTTCCCAAACAATTCATTGACTTAACAGGGTGCTTTATGGATTTTAAAGCAGGCCAGTCATTGATAGCATGGTGCAGATGCTAACTGAGATGTGTAGAAAACGTGCTGTTTTCTATGTGTACATAAGAAAGTGTAGAAGTTTGTGTAGGACTTCGTACTTATATAGTTGTTTTTCTGCTTAGAAACTGAAGTTTTCCACCTTGTATAAGAATTTGTCAGTCAGCTGAGGTAGTAAGTGCCAGCTGAGGAAGTTCAGCACAAATTCAAACATTTATCTTGATGTTGAAGTTACAAAAGCCCAGAACAGAGATAGTTCTTGAGAGTGTCAAATGACAGAGTGTTACAGAGTGTCATTTGTGTAAAGGGAAGCTTATCCTTAATTTGTTGTACAGTATATCACTCTGCAGAAACGCAGTGGACATGCCCTGAATTAGTTTTGCCCAAGTAAAAATACCAAGCTGCGGTTTTTTCTTAAAATCAGCTAACAGCATGCAACAGGATTGGAATTCCTTATCTATGCTGGCTGCGATTTTTTGCAAAGGAGGGGACAGAACATTTGAGGGCAATGTTTTTCTGTTTCTCTGTACTGTTTCTGTTCCTGCATAATCTGTATTATTTGATGTATCTGTATGTTTCTGAATAAAACATTGCATGAAGTGTATATTGTGCATTATACATATGTGTAACAAGTGTTTTTAAACCATTTTCTAGTGTTGATGACTATTGGTTGTAAAAACTGTAACTTGAATAGTATGATTATTACATGTATTAACCTTTGTTGTTTCTGTTTCTGTACAAATGTATTTTAAAGCTTTGAACAACTTCCATCATTGTTTGCATTGTGTCGAAATCCAATTTGAAGGGGTGTCAGATTTCTTATTGGGTTATATGAAATTGGAAATTGGGTTTCTCTACAAAGCAAAGGTGTTTTGGCAAATTGCATCTTTTACAAAGCAAAGCAAAAGCATTCTCATGGTGACGTGAAGTGCAGGTGCAAGATAGCAACAATCACGTGTGTATTGTTTTGACTAGATGGCATGGGAACAAGGTCTCTTGATATCCTTCCGTGGGAAGCCTTCCTCAAGCCCCCCCTGAGCAAGGAGGAGGGGGGAACTCAGTGCGTAGATGCAGCACTGCTAACCAATAGCAGGTCATGCTATGTGCTTTAGGCCTAATGCTTTGAGGCCTAGTGTGCGTGTCACAGCTAACTTCCAGCCAATCAGAATGCTAGAAGAACTGAATATACAACCATGCAAAATGGTGTTCTATGTCTTCTTGATTTCTAGTGTCTCTTAGCCATGTAGTTCTTCACGTGTTCACTTCCCGTGGACTGGGCAGAGTGAGCTATGCCTGGCTTTGGGTATAGGCCATGGCAGGAACTCTGGCCCTGGGATCAATACACGGAACTCTGCTTATAAGTTCGTTTTTGTTTTTCCTTTTACAATGATGTATCCTGTATATTCATCTTTTTCATTATTTGCGATAATGTAATTGTATCTGCATTATTGCCCTATGCTAAACAGTAAACACTATTGGCCCTAACAAGCTGCATTCTTGTCTGTTTATTCTCAAGCCTCGGTTTTTCCCCTTTAAGCCAGCATATACCCCATCAAAGGCCCACCGCCTAGGGCCCGCCAAATGTAGCTCCCTAGGCGGCGGAACCTGTAACATGCCCTCTCTGCTGGATCTGGTGGGACGGGCAGATGAAATTGGGGAGAGGCGTTCCCTCAAATAATCCTTCCTCATCCTCTTCCTCTCAACCCTCATTCATTCTCTCTCTATGACCAAACCATCTTAACATACCTTTTTGATGCTGGTTACCCACTATTGTACTCAATCCATATTCATTCAGCCCCCATTCTCTCTTGACCCACTTTCTTTTCATTTTACCGCACACACACACACACACACACACACACTTCTTAAGCACCCCATTTCTGCTGTAGTCAATTGCTCTTAAGTTTTTTCCTCACATGGCCAACTCTCCTTTCCATATAACAAAACGAGCAGAAGCACACTCTTACACACAGCTATTTTTCCTTCTCTTGACACTCATTTCTCACCGGAAGCCACATACTACTCACTGTCTTCCTACCAGCATTTGTACATCTTTAAATTTCTCCATTTTCCCATATTCAGTATATATTCTACCAAAGTACCCAAAATCTACTTCCTGATTATTATTATTTTGCATTTACATATAACTTGCAAGTTTTCTCCATTTTCCCCATCAAACACAGTTACCTTGGTCTTTGCTACATTAATTTGCTGATCAATACTCTTCGTTGCATCACACAATCCATCTAACATTCACTGCAAATTTTTCAGATTTTCAGTCCACAACATGGCATTGTCTATATACAAAAGTACACATATATTCATGTTGCCAACTAACCTACAGTACCTCTAATGTCACTGTCCCTCTAGTTTCTTTCACTCCTTTCCTTTTCTTCATGACCATTTGAACTATGATCCACTCTTGACGCTACCCAAAAATGGTCAGTCCCACATTCTGAGTCTCTCATCACCTTGATATTCTACTGCTGTAGAGATGGGTGGTGATAAATTTGATAGATAGATAGATAGATAGATAGATAGATAGATAGATAGATAGATATTCCTCACTAATCCTCTCAACCTTTCATCCTGAATAAATCAATCATGATTTAATATATTTGTTCCTTTGCAATGTACAGTATAACTTCGAGTAGACATACTTAAACCACATATTTGAAACAAATAGATCTTTTTCTAATCACCCACTTTCCAGCCACCATTCCCATTTATCCTTGAGTCTCAGAATGGTCCAGTCACTTTTTAACATCCACTCTGTCAACTTATTTCCACCCATTCTTATCAATTAACAGAATGTTTCCCTCAATTGGATTTATTCAGAACATTGAACCATTTTATCCAGAACCATCTCTATTTCTTCCATTATTACCATTCACTTCGGGAAACTGACTCCATCAGAAATACTGGATCTCTGCTTTAATGATGTAAGCTGTAGTAACAGGATCTTGAAAGCCCAACAGCATTTTCCCTCCCTCGAAAGGTCGAGTCACCTTAATTTTCTTTCTAATGTTTTCTTCCTGTCCTGGGCTTAATTCATGTTTTGCTAACAGTCTTTGCATACCTTTTCCAAGGTCACCTCTGTAGTCCTCTACTCTGGAACGTATCACCAACTGATTAATTCCTACTTTTACGCTCACCACAACAATCTAGCAACACTAATTAATACTTTCTATCACACATTCCGGCCATTTCATTCATAATTAAAGCTACCTCTTCACTTCCCTGTTCTTCAACTCCATTCCACAAGATCAAATCACCTTCATTCAGATCTACAACAGCCTTCCCCTTTCTCTTAGTTTCAAAAACACTCAACATATCTTCTTCTTTCATTCCATTTATTAATTCTTTACTATTTATTTGTCATACATCCCAAGACATAATCTCCCAGGTGCCATATATGTCATCAGATGGACTATAGATATTGACCTTCAGAGCCCATCATAGCCTTGATCAATCAAGGTTCTCATATCTTCTTTTTAGCAAGATAAAAAGGAATTCAAGATATAGACCATAAACTAGCACTTACTAGGGTAGCAGTGAAGGCCTTGGAAAAGATATTCAAACTGCTGTGAATGTTTCTAAGTGCAAAGATCAGAATCAGGCAGGCAATGCTTTTATTATCTGGATAATTGTCTGGATTGAACAAAGTAATGAGGAGACATTTTAACCCTTTCCTCCCCTTGCCTGCAAGGGTGAGAGAAGGCCACTGTGTTTACGAGCTTCCAAGGGGCATCCAAGCTGGCCAGATAAAATAGCCTTTGATCTGATACATCCCAACTGTTTTTGAAACTGGCTCAGAAAATAAAGGTGCGCAACCGACATTGCAAAACACAGAGCGTTTACTTGCTAGCAAGCTTTGAGCATTTTTACTCTGTACATGCGTGCGTGTGCATGAGAGGGAAAGTGCTTTGTTTTCCCATGTTGGATTTTGCACGGTGGCTTTCTCAGGGCCAGCAATAAAATATTCAGGAGCTTCAAGTGGAGATGTATAGCTGGGCTTTGAAGACTGGAACCGCATCCCTGAATTGTATTCCGCTCCGGCCACCTGAATTTTTGCTCCTGCCTGCCTCTATTCTGCCTCAAAAAAACGTTAGCAGAAATTCAGGGGGCTGTGTCTTCCCTTTTCAAATCTCCCATATTTTCCGCCTCCTCCTCCTCCTCCTCTTTTTTCTTTCTTACCAGCAAAAGCCCATTAGAGACAGAACAGCAGAATGGCTGCGCAGTGCCTTCAGAGAGAGAGTATTACGTAGCCGCTGTTTATCTGGAAGAAGCTGTGCTCCAAATATTTCTGTGTCTCCTTCAGTGCTGCTAAATTTGTCTCTGTCTCTGATCTCCTTGGTGTTTTTCTTATCTGCATCTTCCTTGTTACTCTTTTTCCTACCTTAAGAGACACGACGCGACCGTCTGGATTGGGACGAGATGGAGCAGGGCCTCTTTTGGGTATGAAGCATGGCAGGGGCATCCTTTCCCCCTGAGACGCTGCTGCTCCATCAGCACAGGCGAAAGAGTTCGGTCAAATATCGGCAGTTTTTGTACCATCTGGAGAAGGTGTGCATCTTGCAACTGCTGGAGAAGCAGGAGCTGCTAGAGGAACTGGGTGCGGTGTGCAAGCTCCGCAGGGTCCTTCTTTTAAGGCAAACATCGGCCAATGAACCCGCAGAGGTCCGAATGGTTATCCTTGCACAGTTGGGATTTTTAAAAAGAAGTTTGCTCTTTCTGGTTGCTAGTTCTTTTGGAGAAACAGAGATCAGGGCGTTCTCTTCTTCTCCTCCTCTTCTTCCCAGGGGGCTGTGTACTGTCTTGTTGATTTGCCAAGCCCCGTTTCACTAGCTGAGCCAGTTTGGTGTAGTGGTTAAGGCACTGGGCTAGAGACCAGGAGACCCTGAGTTCTAGTCCTGCCTTAGGCATGAAGCCAGCTGGGGGACCTTGGGCCAGTCTCTCTTTCCTAGCCCTAGGAAGGAGGCAATGGCAAACCACTGCTGAAAAACCTTGCCAAGGAAACTGCAGGGACTATTCCAGGCAGTTGCCAGGAGTCAACAATGACTTGAAGGCGTGCACACACACACACACACACACACACACAAATAAATCACTATTTATTTATTATTTTATCGTATTTATACCCCGCCTATCCCGTCCCTAGACGGAGGGCTCTAGGCGGCTTACATACATTGCATTTCCACATATTATACAATTCATATATTAACAACATTACCGCGCTAAGGGAAGGGGTAAGGGAACCGACTCTTTTTCCGTGGGTATTGGACTACATGTCCCAGAATACCTTGCTTCAGAGTCGGCTGCTGACGTCCTGGATGTTGCTGTTCGGGATCCGTCGTCTCCGTCTCCGTCTCCGCCGCCATTCACGAGATCTTCTTCGCTTCAGAGGACGACCCCCGACAGGACGCCAGCAAATTCTCCCACTTAAGGTGGGAGAACTAGAGACTAGCTAATCTTTTTAATCAACGTGACTTTATTTGTTTGTTTGTTTGTTTGTTTGTTTATTTATTAAATTTATACACCACCCATCTCACTCTAAAAGTGACTCTGGGCGGTTTACAAATCAAAGTTATAAAAACCATTATAAAAATACAAAAATACAAAAAGGGAAGAAGATAAAAGAGGCGGAGAGAGCGTTTTTAAGCCACCAACCGCCCCTAGGGCTGCCTATCATTCCTGGACCCCCAAGCTAGTTGGCAGAGCCAGGTCTTGACGCTCTTCCGGAAGGCCAGAAGAGAGGGGGCCAACCTATAGCCCCTTGTACTCAGCTTGGGTTCCTTTCTAGTTAGTGTCAGATGTTAAAAAGCTAAGCAGGGTCAGACCTGGTTAGTGCTTGGATGGGTAACTAAGAAAACCCAAAGTTCCAGGCTAAACTAGGAAGTAAGGGGGGGAAATCCAAAAGATGATCATGGGAAACCACTTCCATAATATTTATCTATTATATTGATTTATATAGCCACTCATCTTGCAGTTGCCAAGAAAACCACATGGATGTATCCATGAAGTCATCAGGAGTTGATACCAACTTAAGAGACTTGATTTTGCAGAAAACATCTTGGCTCGCTAGTCCCCATTTCTCTGTGTAGTGCCCACTTTCTCAACCAGTGTTCCTCTTGTGGGTCTGAGCACCCAGCAACTTTGAAACCGCTTGCTTTCGGCAGCACAGAATTGCCTAGAAGAGCTGGAATAAACGTAGTTGGAGAAAAAAAGAAACTTTTTCAAAGAAAAGAGCATCAGAATGAGTTGGAGCATTTGTAGGGGTTCCAAGAATGAGGCAGTCAACATACATCCATGTAGATCATGTGGTGTCCAAGTCTTTTCCTCAAATGGGTTTTGAACAAATCCTACCTCTTCTCTCTATTTTTCCAAATGCAATTGACTGACTGACTGACTGACTGACTGACTGACTGACTGACTGACTGACTGACTGATTATGTGCCATCAAGCTGTTGTCAACTCTTAGTGACCACATTCTCCATGATGATCTGTCCCTAACCTGGTCCTTCAGCTCTTCCAACAGTGCCCCCATCACCACTTTAACTGAGTCCATCCCCCTTGCTGCTGGTTGTCCTCTTCGTTTCTTTCCTTCCACCTTTCCCAACATCAGAGCCTTCTCCAGAGAGCTGGGTCTTTGCATAACATGTCCGAAGTAGGAAAATTTGAGCAAAATTTCTTATCTATGAACGAACTGGGCAATGTTGATTTGATTGTGTACCATCAAGTTGACCATGTAGATAGACTTTCTCCATGACAATCTGTCCCTAATCTGGTCTTTCAGGTCTTCCAAGGGTGCCCCCACCACCACTGCAACTGAGTCCATCCACCCTGCTGCTGGTCGTCCTCTTCTTCTCTATCCTTCCACTTTTCCCAGCATTATGGACTTCTCAAAGGAGCTGGGTCTTCACACTGATTGATTGATTGATTGATTGATTGATTGATTATCTGCCTTCATGTCAGTGTCGACCCAGTGATGACACAGATAGATTTTCTCCATAATGATCTGTCCCCAACCTGGTCCTTCAGGTTTCCCAACAAAGCCCCCATTGCCATAGTAACTGGGTCCCTCCCTCTTGCTGCTAGTCATCCTCTTCTTCTCTTTCCTTCCACTTTTCCCAACAATATGGACTTCTCAAAGGAGCTGGGTCATCACATTGATTGATTGATTATCTCCCTTCAAGTCAGTGTCGACTCTTAGCAACCACGTACAGTAGATAGATTTTCTCCATGATGATCTGTCCCCAACCTGGTCCTTCAGGTCTTCCATCACCACTGTAATTGAGTCCATCCCCCTTGCTGCTGGTCGTCCTCTTCTTCTCTTTCCTTCCACCTTTCCCATCATTATGGACTTCTCAAAGGAGCTCTATCTTCACATTGATTGATTGATTGATTGATTGATTGATTGATGTGCCATCAAGTCAGTGTTGACTCTTAGTGGCCACATAGATAGGTTTTCTCCATGATGATCTGTCCTCAACCTGGTCCTTCAGGTCTTCCAACGGTGCCCCCATCGCCACTGCAACTGAGTCCATCCCCCTTGCTGCTGGTGGTCCTCTTCTTCTCTTTCCTTCCACCTTTCCCAGCATTAGAGCCTTCTCCAGAGAGCTGGGTTCACATAGTGTGTTCAAAATAGGATAATTTGAGCTTGGGCATTTGTGCCTGAGTGAGAACTCTAGGCCAAATGCAATTAGGAAGAGACAGTAATTTGTCTTCCTTAAGATGCTTTCCTGTTAGGGGCGTGGTGGCTCAGTGGGTAAGACGCCAGGCTTGTCGATCAGAAGATCGCAAGTTCGGAGGTTCAAATCCCTAGCCCTGCGTGCAGAGTGAGCTCCTGCACTAGCTCCAGCTCTTGCCAACCTAGCAATTCGAAAGCATGCAAATGCAAGTAGATGAATAGGTACCACTTCGGTGGGTAGGTAACAGCGTTCCACGTGCGTCATGCGGCCACATGACCGTGGAAGCGTCTTCGGACAACGCTGGCTCTTCGGCTAACAAACGGAGATGAGCACCGGCCCCTAGAGTCGGACACGACTGCACAAATGTGCGGGGGGAACCTTTACCTTTACCTTTAAGATGCTTTCCTACATTATCCCACAATCCTCCTATCTCTGTAGGCAACTCTCTGTGCAGGTTGTCTAAAACATTCCGTGTGGATTCAGGGAACATCCCAGATGTGAGGAGCCAAAAAGGCCCCTCAGGAGCTAACTGGAAGAGTTACGATAGCTGGAGTTCTGCAGTGGAGTGAAACTTTTTCCAAAGATGGTTGAACTGGGCTGTATGAAGCAGAAGGGAAGTCTGCTTTTCTTTATGCCAGTGTTTCTCAACCTCGGCCACTTTAAGATGTGGGGACTTCAACTCCCGGAAATCCCCAGCTCTGGGAGTTGAAGTCCACACATCTTAAAGTGGCCAAGATTGAAGAACACTGTTCTAAGCAGAACCATTATTAAAGAAGTGGTTTTCCTCCTTCCAACACTGCCCTAGGACAGCTGCCTGGTAGGTGAAATCTGTTAGGCCTATTCCCCCGGCCGTTACCTTTGAGGGAAGTAAAGTGGCCACAGTGCCTGGGGACAGAGGCAGGACATTATAGTTTTCTGCTGGCTGGAGGACGGGTGGAAAGTCCCAAAGTACAGGACCCTGGGCTAGCTGGCCACTTCAGCAATCTCGGTGGGTGGGTTTCCCCCATTTTCTCCTTTCCTGTCTTTTGGATGAGCTGTCCCCCTGACACTAGCACCTTCCCAAAGAAGGTGTACGATACCTTTTGTTGTTGTTGTTGTTCAGTCGTTTAGTCGTGTCCGATTCTTCGTGACCCCATGGACCATAGCACGCCAGGCCTTCCTGTCCTCCACTGCCTCCCGGAATTTACTCAAATTCACACTCATTACATCGGTGATGCTATCTAACCATCTCATCCTCTGCCGTCCCCTTCTCCTTTTGCCTTCCGTCTTTCCCAGCATCAGGGTCTTTTCCAGGGAGTCTTCTCTTCGCATTAGGTGGCCAAAGTCTTTGAGCTTCAGCTTCAGCATCTGTCCTTCCAGTGAGCAGTCAGGGTTGATTTCCTTTAGGATTGACTGGTTGACCTCCTTGCAGTCCAAGGGACTCCAGCCATACATTACTACTGGGAAAACCATAGCTTTAATTATCCGGACCTTTGTCGGCAAGGTGATGTCTCTGCTTCTTAATATGCTGTCTAGGTTTGCCATAGCTTTCCTCCCAAGGAGCAGGCATCTTTTAATTTCATGGCTGCAGTCACCGTCTGCGGTGATCTTGGAGCCCAAGAAAATAAAATCTGTCACTGCTTCCATTTCCTCCCCTTCTATTTGCCAAGAAGTGATGGGACCAGATGCCATGATCTGAGTTTTTTTAATGTTGAGTTTCAAGCCAGCTTTTGCACTCTCCTCTTTCACCCTCATCAAGAGGCTCTTTAGTTCCTCTTCACTTTCTGCCATTAGGGTGGTATCGTCTGCATATGACAAATGGAGCTTGTCTTTTTCTACCCGGTCCATTCACCAACTGCTTCGCTATTTCAGAAGGAATTTATTTTTATTTATTTATTTTATTTATCATCATATTTATATCCCGCCCATCTGCCCCGCAAGGAGGGACCCTGGGCGGTTCACAGCAAAAGTTTAAAATCAATAAAAGACATAAATACTACAAAAAATTCAATAAAAATATCTAATACAATTTGATCCAATGGTGGAACACACCGCACTTGCAAAGATTCACAATATGGGAAAAACTCCAGAGAGATTTCTAGCATTTACCTCTTCGTGTTTTTATTTATTAAACAAATTTATATGGCCGCCCAACTCACACATGCTGGCTCTGGGCGGCTTACAGGATTAAAATTTCTTCCTACATTTCCCTCCCCCCATCCCCAACAATTGGGGCACGATGGCTCAGTGGGTAAGACGCCAGGCTTGTCGATCGGAAGGTCGGCGGTTCGAGACCCGAGCGCCGCATGATGGAGTGAGCTCCCGCACTCGCCCCAGCTCTTGCCAACCTAGCAATTTGAAAGCATGCAAATGCAAGTAGATGAATAGGTACCACTTTGGTGACAGCGTTCTGCGTGCGTCATGCCGGCCACATGACCGCAGAAGCGTCTTTGGACAACGCTGGCTCTTCAGCTAAGAAACAGAGATGAGTACCGGCCCCTAGAGTCGGACACAACTGTGCGGGGGAAAACCTTTACCTTTACCTTTACCTTATCCCCAACAAACAAACCATTCCATGAAAACAAGATGCATATGGCTAATCAACTTAATTTTATGAAGGCAATTGTTGGGTGGCGATAAATCAGTCCCCTTCTCCATGCAGAGGTTTGAGGCAAATGTTGTTCTGTACTCCAAATGTCTGCCTACATCCTCAGCAGAACCTTCTCATCCTCTGCCCACATTTCACTGGTAAACAAGTATCAATCCCTTGATGTGATATTCTATATCCTAAAAAATCAAATTTTTCTTTATGAAATTCACATTTAGACAGTTTAACATATAGTTTAGCATCCAACAGTCGCTTTAACACTTCTTTCACCAATTTTATGTGTTCTTCCATGGTTTCTGTATAGATCAAGATATCATCTAAATAAACCAACACTCCTTGATATAAAAATTCATGCAGAACCTCATTAATTAAGCTCATGAAGACTACAGGGCCCCCCTTTAATCCAAACGGCATGACCCGATACTGAAAACAACCTAATTGACAATTAAAAGCAGTTTTCCATTCATCCCCTTCCTTTCTGCGCACTCTAAAATACGCTTCCCTTAAGTCCAGTTTGGTGAAGATTTTCCCTTTGGTCAATTGCGCTAACATGTCCTTCAATAAAGGCAATGGATACTGATTGGAAATGCAAATTGCATTTAACCCTCTATAGTCAGTGCATAGTCTCAAAGTTCCATCCTTCTTCTTTCAGAACAACACAGGTGCAGCCATAGGTGACGTGGATGGCTCAATAAAACCCCTCTTTAGGTTCTTATCTATGAAATTTCTCAATTCCTGTAATTCCTTATGAGTCATAGAATACAGCTTAGGTTTAGGAAGGACTGCCCCAGGTTCCAACTCGAGAGCACAATCAGTTTTCCGATGAGGAGGAAGCTGATCTGACTCAGTCTCTTCAAAAATTTCCTCCTCTTCCTCATATGACACAGGGGCGTTTGCAGCTTGTGCTAGTTCTCTACTGGCTTCTACAGTTGTGTCTGCTACTTTAGACTTAAGCTGCATGTCCTCCCTTTCCAACCCTGAATATGACCCATCTGCAAATTCCATTTCCCCAGACACCCAATTGATGTGGGGATTGCGTTTCCTTAGCCATTTCAGCCCCAACACAATAGAGTGATTTGCTATAGGAGCCACGATGTATCTCACAGTCTCTTGATGAGTCCCAACAGTCATTCTTACAGCTTCCGTATAATATTCTACTGGTCCCCCCTTCATATCTGATCCATCTAGCTGACAAAAAATGATGGGTACTTTAAGTTTATGCAATTTCAATCTCAACCCAGTCACTATAGCAGGGTGAGTTAAACATTTCAAATCAACACATGAGGATTGTTCTCTTTACATCCTCCCTTACACAGTGCTTGAGTTCCAGCCTTTGGCATCATGGTGGGGATCATAAAGATCTCAAAATGTGGGTTGAGTTCACCCCTTTAGATCTACCCATTTGGGGAGTGTGAAGGCTTGTGGGCCTCTGGAGCGAAGCCATCTCCCCCAAAAGACTAAACGTCAACTCAGTGGCCACCATCTTGAATGTTTTGACCATTCCCACCATCGCGGTAAAGACCAAATCTCTGCAGCTCTGCCTTGACTGAATTTTTCCAGAAAACAGAGATGAAGGTGGGTTGAGTTAGCTCAGCAGAAGCTGATTTCAAAGGGTTTCTGGTGCCCTGAACTGGCTGTTGGTGTAGGCAGATGGCTATTGATGACATCGGCTTTCTGAAAAGGACCCAGCCCAAATCTTGCCCATCCCTGCTTTAGAGTTGGGTCAACACGCATACAAGAACCTGGTGCAAAGGTGGTACCTGCCATCTAATATTCTGTTTCAATCTTTCCATCCCATTTCTCCATTTCAGGGTAGAGCCCCTTATGTAGAGTTCAGAAAAAGAGTAAGCAATAGTAGGGCAAAGAATTTAGGCATGAGATAAGGAAATATACCTAATTTAGTTTACAGGTAGTCCTCGCTTAATGACCACAATTGGGACCGGAATTCCAGTTGCTAAGTGAAGTGGTCATTAAGCAAATCTGACCCGATTTTACGACCTTTTTTGCGGTGGTCGTTAAGTGAATCACGTGGTTCCCCATTGATTTTGCTTGCTGGAAGCCGGCTGGGAAAATAAAAAATGCGATCACGTGACCGTGGGATGCTGTGATGGCCGTAAATGCGAACTGGTTGCCAATTGCCCAAATCGTGATCATGTGGCCGCGGGGGGCTATGACAGTCGAAAGTGCAAGGACCAGTTGTAAGTCTGTTTTTTCAGCACCGCCGTAAGTCTGAACCATCGCTAAACGAATGGTCATTAAGTGAGGACTACCTGTATAACATTACCATACACTGTCCTTCTCTGTACTTTTCTGTCCAGGCCAATCTTCCTTGCTTTCACCACAATAACTGATCATTGCATATCTTCTTCTGTAACGTTCTCACCTTTCTGTTTTGAAGCTCCCATCAATTCCCTCCAAGCACGACATTCTTGGTCCTCCCCTTTCTCTCAACTCATTCCCATTTCCTTCATATTTTATGCTTCCTTGTATGGTCTAGTTTTTTTGTACTGCCAAGAGTCTTGTGATTGTGTGAGGGTTTAGAAATTTAATCCATAAATACATTGATTTTGCAATTGAATCCTCATTCATTTTCTCCATATGACCAAACCACCTCCAAGTACTTATTTTGTATTCAGTCAACATTCTTTCAGGACGCATTCTGCCTTGACCCTATCTGTTGTTGTTGTTGTTGTTGTTCCTCCTCCTTCAATACTACAACCCAGCCAGATGCATTGTGGTGAGTCAGTAACTGAATAAACTTATCAAGTTCATTTTCTAGGACAATGCAGGTGGGTTGTCTAAATCAGGCAATATTGGCACAGTTGTGTGTCTCCTGAATTATTGATCTCTTTTTCTCCCTGACTGAGCCAAAGACACTCGCAAGCACCTTCAGATAATTCGTATCTTGAGCTCTGTTCGAAATCTGGGAAACCCTGTATCAAAAAGAGTCAATTCCCTACTTGAATTATATCCAAAAATGATGAAAACATGATGAAAACTCCTTAATCTCACAACACATGGACAGACTCAACCATACTTTCAACTGGGAAACTGTGAGCATCTTAAACCAAGCCAAATCCAAAAACGCTAGAGAATTCCTGGAAGCTTGGCACTCAGACAAAGCAGCCATCAACAGACACATAGAGGTAAACAACATTTACATACCATCCATAAGAGACAATAGAAAAGCCAAAAGACCAGAACACCTCCTTGCCAGCAATCAACACCCAGGTAGGCAAAGATTAACACCAAGTTTAGCCCCAGAGGAGCAATCAAACAGCACAATATACCCTAATCAAGGAACTGTTAACTCAGTTGATCAACCAAGCAGCAAACAGCCCAATCAAGGAACTCCTAAGGGGAGAACAACACCCCCACCAACACAAGGAGGACAAGCCATGGTATATAAACAGAGAGCAAGTCCCACTTCCTTTTCGCACTGAAGATGCTGCCTAGCCTGGCAATGAAACATCTGCAAGAAAACAACAAGGCTCAGAGAGCACCAAGGACTCCGCAGTTCAACCCTGAGCTACAAATATTCTCTTTGATTGATATCCTATACAGTTGGACTAGTCTACTGTAATCCCAATAACTGGACTGCTGTGTTTCCTTCCATAGCAGGGCTCCTTAGCATCGCTTTTCTATAATCAAATGGAGTGGAACTAGATTAAAATGATGGTTCTACATGGAACTGTATATAGCTGCATATTATTCAACAATACCTGTCTACAGGTAAAATGCTTCAGTAATGTTTACCAGATGTGCGTTTATTCAGCAAAGGTCCCCTGCTACCTTAATTAGAATTTTTTTTCCCTTATGGTTTTTATCCTGTAATTGCTTCCTGTTCAGTGGGAATGGAACATTACAGCATTGCCCATCAATTAGTCAGTTCCTGTTCTGGGGGGATGCAGGGGTATCTTTCATTACTGCTTTACTCTTTCCTTTTTTATTTCCAAAAGAGAGAGCTATTTCTCTATTTTTAAAGATAAAAGGGAAAAATGAACATAGTAATTAAAGGTCCCTTCACAGAATAGGCAATAAAATATAATCAAGCACCTGCTGAACAAACACAATTACAGATGCAGAATACAAGAAAGAATTTCCAAGTAAAAACAGTTTTCCTGAAAAGCAAAAATCATGGTTCATTAGCTCATTCTGGGAGTCCTGAGTATATATTTTTATTTTTTAAGGAAGCTACAAAAAAAGTTTAGAAAAGACACAAAGTTTAGGGAAATACACAAATCACAAGAACATAGTAAGAAGGAGGGAGTAACGTTGTTTGGAAAACACAAGAATGAAAAATGGCAATTCTAATCAAATCTCAATGCAGGAAGGAAAGTTAAGCCCAGTTCTACATCCTGACGTTTACTCTCCAGCTAATCCCTACTACATAGGTTGACCATACGTCCCGTTTTGAACAGGACTGTCCTGTTATTTCACCATTTCTGGAGCGTCCCGTCGTTATAGTAAAAATCTCAATTGTGTCCTGTTTTTGAAAGTTTCCATGCCCCCCACCTCCCTGCACGTGCGCATGCATGCACACATGCGCGCACGCCCCCCGTGCACCCGCACACCAACACACCTGCGCGTGTGCCCGCACGCCCACTTTGTCCGGGAATGTTTTGGCCTCAAGGAAGTATGGTTAGCCTACTACTACAGTAACTTTGGAGTTAGTTACATTTACTGCACTAGATTATAAATGCTTTGAATTCCAAGAGAATAGCAACATAATAGGCCAGAGCTTTCCAAACTGTGTGTGGCGACACAGTCTGGTATGTTACCACACAACCCGGAAGCGCTGATCATCATCAGCGCTTCCGGGTTTCCCCGCAGCGACACACCAACGGCGGCGTGCAAAAACACGAAAGCGGCAGCAGCGTTTCCAGGTTTTTGCGCGCTGCCGCAATGGCGGCACTTCCGGGTTTTCCCGTGGTGACACACCAACAGCGGTTGGTGTGTCGCCACGGGAAAACTTTGGAAAGCCCTGTAATAGGCAGTATACATATTCAGTAATCTATCTATCATCTATCTATCTATCTATCTATCTATCTATCTATCATCTATCTATCTATCTATCTATCTATCTATCTATCTATCTATCTGGTTGAAAACGCATTGTAAAAATGCAATAGCCAAAAAAATAAGATAAGAATTGCCAGAAAATACAGACCCAGGATATCGAGGACTATTGTTCCTACTATCTTTGAGCACAAAGGTTCCCAAACCTTCTTCTTTTACACTGCCCTTAGTTTTTTCATGGTGCCCTGAGGTTCCCGAACTGTCCACCAGGGTGCCCCGAGTGCCGCAGTGAATTCACAGGAGTGCCATGGGATGTTTTAATTTTTTTAAGGGAAACACAGCAATACTTGACATCTGTCGGACAGTTTGAGAATGGGGGTCTCGGCATATTTCCAATAATACGTTAATACGGTCCTTTTCTATCAAGTCAAGGTCTGAAAAAATAGCTCTGGGTCCAAATTGCTCTTCTCAACGTGTACAAGGTGCATCTTGAGCCTGGGTTTATCCTGCCCACAACCAGACCTCATTTGCATGGCTGATGAGTTTTCCTGCTCCCCAAAAGCTTCAGAGGGTGACTATCTGGGACAGCCTTTCTCAACCTTTTGACCCTGGAGGAACCCTTGAAATATTTTTCAGGCCTCCGGAAACCCCTGCACATTCAGGCTCAAATATAGGCCAGAAGTTACAAAATTATTTGTCAATGAAGGTTCTCAGTCATCCAGGTGGAACAGTCTGTGGCTTGAATCATGTCAACTGGATTTCTATTTTCTCAGTAGAAACGTTTCACTCCTTATCCAAGGAGCTTCTTCAGTCTGAAGAAGCTCCTTGGATAAGGAGTGAAACGTTTCTACTGAGAAAATAGAAATCCAGTTGACATGATTCAAGCCACAGACTTACAAAACTATTCTATTCATTTCATGGGGAGGCCTGTATATATGCATTAACAGTGTTTGTAAAGTAAAAATAAAGAATGAAACTTACCTCTTTCATGTGAAGTTGCCCGAATTTGAAATAATTTTTAAAATAAATCGTGAACTCCCAGGGAACCCCTAGTGACCTCTCACAGAACCCCAGGGTTCCATGGAAGCCTGGTTGAGAAACCCTGATCTGGGAGAAGTCCCTGCAGTTTTCTTGGGAAGCTTTCAAAAGTGGCTTGCCATTGCCTGCTTCCTAGGGCTGAAAGAGAGCAACTGGCCCAAGGTCATCCAGTTGGCTTTGTGCCCAAGGTGGTACTAGAACTCACGATCTCCCGGTTTCTAGCCTGGTGCCTTAACCATTAAACCAAACTGGCTCGTAATCCTGGTTAGGGTACTGGAAAGACTTGCCTAAAGAACCAGTGGTATATCTTGGTTGAACCAGCAGCCTCAGATATACATTCCCAGCTAGACCCAGCCTATATTGTATTTTCACAATGGGTTATCAAAAGAATTATAGCTGGTTTTCTTTCTTAGAGTTTTTGCAGAATGTGTGTGCTAGGACACACAGTAGCAACACCCGAGGGAGATGCGCCTATCCATTTCTCCACATGCTGGCATTCTATATCATCATGATCAGGGGGACAGAGTATCCTTCAAGGACAGGCTACAGCATCTGGCTATTTTTTTATCTTGGAGCCATGGCCAGTAAAAGGAGACTTGATCCCAGGATTAAAAATACGCGTAGAAGATGCTGACAGAGGGCGCTTCCATACAACAATTCTTCATTAATTTGAACGCAGTTCCATCATCTCATGATGTTTGCTGTATTTGAAAGCCAGGCCTGTTCATTTCTCGTTCAGCTGCAGTATATTTGAAATGGCAATAAAATCAGTGTTTTCTTTTAGTTCTGTAAAGTGGTAGTCGTCTGGTGTCTCTATTGTGGGAATGCTGGCCTTCTTTATTTTATTTTATTTTATTTTATTTTATTTATTTTATTTTATTTTATTTTATTTTATTTTATTTTATTTTATTTTATTTTATTTTATTATTTTATTTTATTTTATTTTATTTTATTTTATTTTATTTTATTTTATTTTTTTATTTATTTATCAAATTTATATGGCCGCCCATCTCACGAAGGTGACTGTAGGTGGTGTACAACAATGCAATAAAACAATAAATATATAGATGATCATTACCTAAAAAACATTATTTAAAAAACATTAAAAACTATAAAAGCAGAACTAAAACAAAAAAGAAAATTACAGGCGAAGGGATGTTAATAATGGAGCCACCTCACTAGATTACCCGTCCCCTGGGGTCCCCAGGCCCGCTGGCAGAACCAGGTCTTGAGGGACCTTGGAAAGCTCAGGAGTGATGAGTCCCACCTCATCTCTACCTGTAGTCAGTTTGTGCGATCTTCTTGCATGAGCTGAGTTTATGATCTACTGCAGAACTTTCCAAACTTTTCATGTTGGTGACACGCTTTTTAGACATGCATCATTTCGCGACACACTCTTACAGCAGGGCACAAGGCAGGCACTAGGACCTGCGCGGAATCCTGGCAGGGCAGGTTTGGAGGCAGCCAGGCACAAGGCAGGCACTAGGACCTGCGCAGAATCCTGGCAGGGCAGGTTTGGAGGCAGCAAGGCACAAGGCAGGCACTAGGACATGCGTGGAATCCTGGCAGGGCAGGTTTGGAGGCAGCCAGGCACAAGGCAGGCACTAGGACCTGTGTGGAATCCTGGCAGGGCAGGTTTGGAGGCAGCAGGGCACAAGGCAGGCACTGGGACCTGTGCGGAATCACAGCAGGTTTGGAGGCAGCAGGGCACAAGGCAGGCACTAGGACCTGCGCGGAATCCTGGCAGGGCAGGTTTGGAGGCAGCAAGGCACAAGGCAGGCACTAGGACCTGCGTGGAATCCTGGCAGGGCAGGTTTGGAGGCAGCAGGGCACAAGGCAGGCACTAGGACCTGCGTGGAATCCTGGCAGGGCTCCGAGGCAGCAGTAGCTGCGACATACCCAGACACTGCAGCCGACACACTAACGTGTCCCGACACACAGTTTGGAAAGCTCTGATCTACTGTTTCTTCTGCTTCTTTGCACAATCTGCACTTTGAATCAATAGATGATTTTTCAATTCTGGCCTTGATTGCATCACTTCGAACAGCTTGCTCTTGAGCAGCCAAGATCAAGCCTTCAGTTTCTTTTTTTAATGTTCCAATTGTAAGTCATTGCCAGGTTTTATCTTGATCCATTTTCCCCTCAATCTTTTCTAGAAATTGCCCATGTAATGCTTTTCCTTGCCAGCATTCTGTTTGCTTTTTATTATATTATTTCGATATTCACGTTTTGTTTCCTGTACATTCAATAAGTTCCAATTTTTAACTTGTATGAGTGCTTGTTCTTCTGTCTTTACATAACCAGCCAATGTATGCTTTTCTTGATAATCTATCAGTATCACTACAGGGATGTAATGCATAGTGAATAATCATGAGTTTTCTTGTTTTTCAGTCCAAACTGTCCGGTTCACCTTGTGTCCAGTTAATAATTCCAGCAGTGTGTCGTGTAACAGGTTATTATATTATTATGGTTGGTCACACAGTCAGCCAGATGTTTAGACTGAATTTGGCATTTTTATCTATCACGTCCTTCCCAAGGACTTTGCCTCTGCTGCTGCTGCTGCTGCTGCTGCTGCTGCTGCTGCTGCTGCTGCTGCTGTTGTTGTTGTTGTTATTATTATTATTATTATTATTATTATTATTATTATTCCTGTTTGCATGGAGTGGGGTGAGTAGATTTTCATTACTCTAGCATCTACGGCAGCTCAGGGTGGGCAGTGAATTTTTGCTCCTTGGGGCTTCATTGTTGACAGGCTTGAAGAGGATGATAAATGACTTCCAAATTATTTTTGAGGGCTAGGGAGGGGGAGCTAGGGGTGTGCAAGGGCCCTCCCTCTCTCAAAACGTTAGGGCAGTTTGCACTATGAAATGCAGAGAAAGTCAAGGCTGATAAAAGGAAGCCCATAGAGATGTAGTAATGGTGACTGATTTTGAGTCTTAAGACACATTGCTGTAGGATCTGGCTAGCAACAGCTTTTAGTTCTGACAGCTGTGTGACATCTGGAACTGGAGACCGCGTAACTTAGACGAGGGCAAAGCTCTTGGTTGATTGCTGTTGACGCAGGATTCTTGCATGGGGAGTGACCTGATCCAGGCGCAGGACTCTCCGTATAAAAAAAAGATCTTGCAATAAATATATAATAGAGAGAATGAATGGGGAGCCTACAAGCAAAGGAGACCCATTTGTTCCTTTCTAAACTGGTTCAAGTGAAGGAAGAAATTCTTTTTTATTTAGAAAGAGCAACCAGGGTTCTTTAGTGGGGTGGAATATTGCTGATCTGTGGCCCCTAGTCAGTATCTTACCGAGAGACCCCTTAATTTTTCCAGTGCCACAAAATGTGAACCATGTCTTTCTGCCCATCTGAAGGGGGTCAAAAAAGTCAAAATGGCGGTCACAACCCCTGTGATCAAAGCCCCCCTGCCCCGGCACGACACACATAAAAAAGGGTGGGGCTTCGATCACAGGGTTGGGGCTGCCATCTTGACTTTTTTGACCCTCTCTCCCTGAAGACACCACTGAGAAGTCTCCTAAGCACACAAATGCTACAGACCGGCTGGAAACCTGCTTTGCATTGGCCATGTGATCTGGTGAAAAAAAAAGGATTTACTTTGCAAACTTTCAATGTTTGCTTGAGTGTTTTGATTCTTTTGAGCTTCTTTATTTATTTATTTGACCTGGGGGATCATGCTTCCTGCGTTTGCTCCTGCTATTTCCCCAACAGCCTTTATAATTTATAAATAGGATGAGATCAAGGAACTCCGAAGCTTAAACGCGCTGCCAAACGGTTGAACAAGCTGCAGCTGTATTGGATCAATTTTTCTTATCCCAAATGTATGTCGTGATGCTGAGCGAGCGGGGTGGTGTTGGTGGAGGAACAAAAGTGGGGGGGGGGGGAATATTCTCAGTCTATTCAGATAAATTACTGAGAACTTTATTGGTCATTTTTAAATAATAAAAGTGGTATTGTTCCTGGTGACAAGTGGAAATTAGCAGTTGAGAATCGCAGGAGGGGTTGGACTGCGGTGGTAGCAATAATGAGCTAAGTAAAAAAAGAAAAATCTAAATTTTGTAGAAAGCTAATAACTGTTTGAGTTGTCAAAAGTGGAAGCAGGTTCTTTTCTTTTAATGACTTCCTAAGTAGGCGAATCGCGGGAAGCTTTTTCTCCAAAGGCTAAAAAGATACCTTGCTCTCCCAACCAGTAGGATTCCTATTACAAACGTTGAAACAAGGATGAATTTGAGCATCAGAAATTCTGGAACTCAGAAGGCCCAAGTTGGAAGTCTTGCCCCCTAATCGCAGGGAGATGGACATAGTTTTTTTTTAGTCCTGATAGAAGAGGAAATCACTGTATTCTTTGCACAAATTCAGACATCCTAGGATTCCTTGACAAAAGCATTAATTATAATATCCAGCCACATCAGGCCTGCTTTCCTCTCCCTCGCAGAAATTCCACATTTCCGCCTGCCATCGATAACTGCTCACATTTCACATTTCCTCCCGTCCTGGAGGCCGCTGCCTCTGGCCCCATCGTACCCCATGCTGGTTGGTACATGGCCTGGAGCCTCTCCATCGATCCATCCATGGCAGACACCACCTGCCATGATTTGATTGATTATTTATTTATTTTATTTATTTTCTATCCCGCCTTTATTATTTTTATAAATAACTCAAGGCGGCGAACATGCCTAATACTCCTTCCTCCTCCTATTTTCCCCACAACAACAACCCTGTGAGGTGAGTTAATGGATTTGCCAGCTGTTTCCTTTCCAGACTGGGACCCCCAGCCCCTGAATCCTCGTTGGCAGCTTCTTTTATCGCACAAGGCCAGGAACAGAGCCTTGAACGATGGCTCTTGCCCTCCTTCCCGAGAGGGACCTGTTGTGTCTGGATGGAGGTGCATCAGTATGCCAGTCAGAGGCTGTGGCATCTCCGCCGACTGCCGCGCACAGACTGCGCCTTGCCTGACACTGCAGGTGGGGGACAGAGCGGCGAGCAACGGAGATGCTTCCCAGCCTCCCCTTTTATGCAAACACCTGGATCCTTCCTCGGCGATGGGTCCTCGCCTGCAGCTTCCGTTTTCTTCCGTGGCCTCCACGTCACAAGGAATGAAACTACAGCGGACCTCTTCCTCTCCTTTCAATGGCTCCAGCTTTTTATATTAGGCAAATTCTCTCTCTCTCTCAGGAATCCAGCCAGTTGCCTAGCAGCTTTCCCAGGCCCGCGTGGTCACCGGCCTCCCTGGGCGGGGATGATGGGTGCTCGAGGCTGCAGACTTCAGCAGGGTCCCCGTTTGGGGGAGGTGGGTTAAATGTCGCAAGAACATTGGCCTCTTCTAACACGCAGGCGGGTGATCTCCGAGTGGGTTATCAAAGGGGAGGGATTCCGGAAAAGGGCTGGCCAACGCCATCCTTTCCCTTGGCTTGGCTTCCCAGAGGTCTCATTCCCAGCCTCCTCCCCTTGGGATCTCTGCACAGGGAGAAATACCGCTTAGTTCCTTGGGGACAGCACCCTCTCCACTGCTGCCTCCGGCAGACAAAGCCACCCACTCATCCCCACCGAACCAAGGAGGGAGTTGGTGCCACCCAACAGACAAGCCCCTATTTAAGGGTGCGTATCACTGATTGGTTCAGCAGCTGGAGGAATAAATGTGCTTTATTCTTGAGTTAATGTGCAGGAGCTGGAGAGAGAGGGCCATTGGCAGAAAAACTGGAAAGACTTGCATTAAATTCTGCCTTTCCCTCTAATCTCCGTGAAATGCTGTTCCACCAGGCAGTGGGTGGGTGGTCTGTGGCTGCCTGTCCAAACCAGGATCTGGCATGTTTGTCTTCACCCACTGACCAGAAAACAAGGATGTTGGCTTGGGATTCACCCTGGGCATTGTTGCCGTTTTATCACAGTGGGAATTGTAGGCAGGTTTTTCAGGGCCTGTTAAAGGGGCGCGATGGCTCAGTGGTTAAGACGCCAGGCTTGTCGATCGGAAGGTCGGCGGTTCGAGACCCGAGCGCCGCGTGACGGAGTGAGCTCCCGCACTCGCCCCAGCTCTTGCCAACCTAGCAGTTCGAAAGCATGCAAATGCAAGTAGATGAATAGGTACCACTTCAGTGGGTAGGTAACAGCGTTCCGCGTGTGTCATGCCGGCCACATGACCGCGGAGGACAGCGCTGGCTCTTCGGCTAAGAAACGGAGATGAGCACCGCCCCCCGGAGTCGGACACAACTGTGCAGGGGAAAACCTTTACCTTTACCTTTTTCAGGGCCAGCTTTTGGAATTGTGTTAAACCAGACACTGCAGCCTTTAAACCATGGATTATGGCTTATTATATGAACCCAGCCAATTGCGGCTTAGTAGGCAAACCATGATTAAGCACAATACCAGCCATTCTTTTGCTCATCGTTAGAAGACTTTGTGATATAAAAGCTGCACCTTGGATTTTACAGCTGTGTTCACACCACACACTAAACCTGGTTCTTGAATAAACCTATTTTTCTGGGTTCACGCAATACAGTAAACTTAAACGAACCCAGCAGACTGGATTGGAACAAAAACCTAACCAGGCTTAACTTGTTGAGTGAATGCAGCTAGCAGCTAAGTCTTTAAGTGGCCTGGTTAAGTGAGTTGTGTGAATGCAGCATGTCACCCATTTCTGCCCCCATAGAGTAAGATTTTAGAGTTGAGACTGGAAATAATGCGGTAAAGCAGCACAGCTAGAAATACAGTCACATTGAGTTTTCTTTCAGGAAAAAAAAAACTTTTTGTAAAATGTGGATCATGAGAAGAGCAGTAAGATATAGCCTCAACAATATTTTTCAGTTCCAGCTTCTACACCAGTGTTTCTCAACCTTGGCAACTTTAAGACGTATGGACTTCAACTCCCAGAATTCCCCAGCCAGCATGGCTGGCTGGGGAATTCTGGGAATTGAAGTCCATACGTCTTAAAGTTGCCAAGGTTGAGAAACACTGTTCTACACACATGAAAGGCAGCCATCTATCATAACTTAGTAATATCCTCCTTTTAAGATCTCACCATCCTCTGGATTTTTTCTATTTATTATTATATTGTATTTTAAGATTTATAACTTTTTAATTTCAATATTATTGTTGTAAACCGCCCAGAGTCTACTGCTGTAGAGATGGGTGGTGATAAATTTGACTAATAAATAAATTTATTTATTTATTTTATTTATTTAATTTATTCCCCGCCCATCTCCCATGCAAGGGACTCTGGGCGGGTTACAATAATTAAAATTTAAAATTTAAAAAATTTAAAAACAATAGAAAAAGAAGATATATAAAAATATATCCAGTATAAAATAAAATAAATAAAATCCAAGATGGCTTGGGGACCGTAGCACAGATCACCTACGGGGCCAGCCAACCCCAGGAGGCACTGCCGCCTCTGTCGTCCCAGGCCTGGCGGCAGAGCCAGGTCTTGATGGCCTTCCGAAAGGCCAGGAGTGAAGGGGCCAGTCTCACCTCCGGGGGCAAGATATTCCATAGGGCGGGCGCTATCGCAGAGAAGGCACGCCTCCTGGACCCCGCTAGATGGAATTCTCTTGTTGAGGAGGTCCGAAGCATGCCCTCTCTGCATGCACGGGTGGGGCGGGCCGACGTCATCGGGACGAGACGGTCCCTCAGGTACCCTGGCCCTATGCCATATAGGGCTTTAAAGGTAATCACCAACACCTTGAATTGGACCCGGAAGCAAACTGGCAACCAATGCAGCTCGCGTAGCAGAGGTGTTACATGTGCCGATCTTATGGCACCCATAACTGCACCAATAACTGGAGGGCGAGAAGGACGAAGCATGACTCTTGAATCATGCTGCAAAGATCACGTGCAAATCCAGAGCAAGGGAAACCACTTTGCACACTGTACTGAGCCCAGCTCCCTACCTAGAAACGTCTAGATTTGCGTAACCGTCCCAAGCAGAAGTACAATTTAGGGGAAGACGCCCCCGGTGCTTATTACTTGTGGCGTGTTCCGGCCCTCCACACTCATGCCTAGGCCCTGGTCAGCAGACGCGTGGTTGTCCCGATTTCCGGCTGCTGCTATGCAATGCCAGGTCAATAAATAACAAGGCCCCCCTCATTCACGATCTGATTTTAGAGGAGGGGGCAGACCTGGCATGTATTACCGAAACCTGGCTGAGCCCAGAGGGAGGTGTTCCTCTCTCTGAAATATGCCCGGCCGGGTTTCGGGTTTGGCACCAGCCGAGACCTCGGGGCAGGGGAGGAGGAGTGGCTGTTGTCATCAGGGAATCTCTAGTGGCCGTCAGGGGCCCTGCTCCGCAAGTTACCGGGTGTGAGGCCTTGTTATTCAAGTTGGGTTCTCGTGAACAGTTGGGAGTGTTGCTATTGTACCAGCCTCCCTGCTGCGTGGCAACCTCCCTGCCTGAGCTGCTGGAGGCCATCTCGGGGGTGGCGGTTGAGTTCCCCAGGCTTTTGGTCCTGGGGGACTTCAATCTGCCCTCCTTGGGACGGGCCTCAGAAGCGGCTCAGGCGTTCATGGCCACCATGGCGACCATGGGCCTGTCTCAGATTATCCAGGACCCGACTCGAGATAGTGGCCTCACCCCGGATTTAATTTTCTTGTTGGAGCAGTGGCAAAGTGATCTGAGGGGAGAGCTACATCTTTCCCCGTTGTCATGGTCAGATCACGCCCTGGTGACCGTGAGATTTTCCTATGCCGCCCCCCTCCGCAGGGAGGCGGGACCTATTCGATTGGTCCGCCCCTGGCGACTGATGGACCCGGTAGGGTTCCAGAGGGAGTTGGGGGTTATACCTAGAGGTCTGCTGCACGGTCCAGCAGAGGCCCTGGCGGCTGCCTGGAATAGAGAGGCGGCGGGGGCCTTGGACAGGATCGCGCCTATGCGGCCTCTCTTGTCCAGTCGGGCCCGAAGCTCCCCCTGGTTTACGGAGGAGCTGAGGTCCTTGAAGAGGATTAAGAGACGCCTGGAGCGCCACTGGAGGAAGACCCGCCCAGAGTCCCTTGCAAGGGAGATGGGCGGGGAATAAATTGAAAAAATAAATAAATAAATAAATAAATAAATAAATAAATAAGACAAAGACTGAATCCGACCAAACACAGGCTAGAGCCGCTATTAAGGCCTACCTTGTGGCGATAGGAGCAGCGAAACGTCAATATTTTCCGCTCTTATTGCATCTGCGGAATGCCGCCCGGCGGCCCTGTTCAAACTTACCCGATCCCTTGTGGGGAAAAGGGAGGTAGAAATTCACCTCCAGGGCCGTGCGGAGGAATTTTCTCGGCATTTAGTGGATAAAATCGCTCGGGTTCGCTCTGGGTTCGATTCCGAGTGTGAGACAGAGTCTGTTGAGATACCCAGGGAGCGTACTTACTTTGTTAACTGGGAACGGTTTGAGCCTGTCGGACCCGAGGAAGTGGACAGAGTTCTCCGAACTGTTAATGCCACCACCTGTCAATTAGATCCATGTCCCTCCTGGCTGGTGAAAGCAGCCCGGGAGGTGACTTGCAGTTGGGTCCAGATGATGGTCAATACATCGTTAGGGGAGGGGGTGTTTCCGGCAGCTTTTAAAGAGGCGCTGGTACGCCCTCTCCTCAAGAAACCGTCGTTGGACCCTACTGTACTGGATAACTTTCGTCCAGTCTCCCACCTCCCCTTTTTGGGGAAGGTGGTTGAGAAGGTGGTGGCGTTGCAGCTTCAGAGGATTCTGGAGGAAACAGATTATCTGGACCCCTTTCAGTCAGGTTTCAGGCCCAGATATGGAATGGAAACGGCATTGGTCGCACTTATGGATGATCTCTGGCGGGAGCGAGATGGAGGTAGTGCATCCATTCTCGCTCTTCTTGACCTCTCAGTGGCTTTCGATACCGTCGACCATGGTATCCTTCTGGAGCGGCTCAGGGAGTTGGGGGCAGGCGGCGTTGTATTGCGCTGGTTTGCCTCCTTCCTCCAGGGCCGGTCCCAGTCGGTGTTGATTGGGAGCAAGAGATCCAGCCTGCAGGCCCTCTTGTGTGGGGTCCCGCAGGGCTCGATACTCTCTCCGCTCCTTTTTAACATCTACATGAAACCGCTGGGTGAGATCATCCGTCTCCATGGGGTGAGGTATCATCAATATGCCGATGATACCCAGTTGTATATCTCCATCCCGGGTGAAGTAAGTGATGCAGTGAGCGTCCTGTCCAAGTGCCTGGGGGCTGTAGGGGCCTGGATGGGGAAAAACAGGCTTCAGCTGAACCCTAGTAAGACGGAGTGGCTGTGGATTAATGGCTCCTCGACTTCTGGGAAATTATCATCTTTAATTCTGGATGGGGTAGCACTACCCCAGACAGACCCGGTACGTAACTTGGGGGTCCTCCTGGACTCACGACTCCTGCTTGAAGAGCAGGTGGCAGTCGTGGCCAGGACGGCCTTTGCACAACTTCGTGTTGTGCGCCAGTTGCGACCTTTCCTGGAGCGGGAGGCCCTTCGAACAGTCACTCATGCCCTGGTTATCTCACATATAGGCTACTGTAATGTGCTCTACATGGGGCTACCCTTGAAGAGTATCCGGAAGCTTCAACTGATCCAGAGTGCGGCCGCACGAACCATCTTAGAAGTCCCATATTGGACTCATGTGACACCATTACTACGCGAGCTGCACTGGGTTCCAGTTTGCTTCCGGGTGCAATTCAAGGTGTTGGTTATGACCTTTAAAGCCCTTCATGGCATGGGACCAGGTTACCTAAGGGACCGTCTTATCCCCATTACATCGGCCCGTCCCATCCGGTCATGCAGGGAGGGCATGCTACGGACCCCATCAGTTAAAGAATTCCATCTCACGGGGTCACGGAAGCGTGCCTTCTCTGCAGCAGCGCCTGCCCTGTGGAATATTCTTCCCCCAGAGTTAAGACAGTCCACCTCGCTCCTGGGCTTCAGGAAACAACTTAAAACTTGGCTTTGCCAACAGGCCTGGGGCGGTAAGGAGGGCAGAAACTCCTGGGGATGGCTAGTATAGTAAGATAGTCCTAGAATAGCCCTTCCAAGGCTGAAAGAACACATCGCCTTCTTAATTTTTATATGTATGGTATTTTAAATGGTTATTTTAATGTCTTAATCTTTAATTATTGTAAATCGCCCAGAGTTCCCCGTTGGGGGGAGATGGGCGGTCATATAAATTAAATAAATAATAATAATAATAATAATAATAATAATAATAATATTCGTAATTTTGATGATTTGTAAACCGCCCAGAGTCCCTTGAGGGAGTTGGGCGGTGAGAAATTGAATGAATGAATGAATGAATGAATGAATGAATGAATGAATGAATGAATGAATGAATGAATAAGTAAGTAAGTAAGTAAGTAAGTAAGTAAGTAAGTAAGTAAGTAAGTAAGTTTGTTTCCATTTGGTGTAGGAAGTTGTGTAACCTTGGCCTCTGTTTGCTCAGCCTCATCTGACTGTGCCCCATGGCGTCCAGCACAAGCCGGGATGACATCGCAGGTCATGACCCCTTCCCCCCCAACGATGCAAATAACGTAATTATCATCCTTTGCCCAACGGCATCCTGAGACATGTGACCTCCCTCCTGGCGGATGCCCAGGGCACTTCCCAAGGCCCAGCTGTCTTCCTGCCCGTCTCACCCTTTTTTCATACCAAAGAAAATCCACAATATGAAACCTTGAAGCTGGCAGGGTTAGGCAGACACACACCCCACCATAAAGTTGAGCAGACACGACTGCACAAATGTGCGCGGGGGGGGGGGGGGACCTTTTTTACCTTTTTTACAGCCCTGATTTCATTCACAACTTGGCAAAAATGCTTGGGTTGGGTTTGAAGAACATCTCAGACTTATTATACCCCCCACTACCAAAAATTATGCAGTCGAGTTTCCCGCATTTGGGGAAATCACAGGGGTCAGCACACCTGGAGTGCAATGGATGAGCCTCACCCTGGGAAAACCTCCTTCGTCATCAAGGTATCTCCCCTGCCAGGTAAGTATTTATTATACCCAGATATGCAAAGATTAACCCCAGGATTAGCACCAGAGGAACAATCAAACAGCACAATAGACCCTAATCAAGGAACTATTAACTCAGTCAATCAACCAAGCAGCAAACAACAGCCCGATCAAGGAACTACCAAGGACAGTACAACACCCCCACCAACACAGGCAGGACAAGCCATGGTATATAGACAGAGAGCAAGTCCCACTCCCTTTTCGCACTGAAGATGTTGCCTAGCCTGGCAATGAAAGGTCTGCAAGAAAACAACCAGGCTCAGAGAGCACCAAGGACTCCACAAAAAAAAAATTCTGTCCGCCTCCTGCCTTGATTTCTAAGCTTTTGCTCTATTGAAAGGAGATCTGTAGTCGGAAGGGGAGCGCCAAACCTCTCCCTCTCCCCAAAATGTTTTCTCACCTCCCGTTTTTTTGGCTCCATCTGGCAACTGCCTGCAGCCTCTTTTCAATTAAAACACAAGGCACATAGGCACACCGAAGCTGTGTTTGCACAATACACTTGCACTGATTAATTTAACCATAGTTTATGGGATTAAGCCAATTTCCTGGATTCACACAAAGCCCCGAATCGTAGACTAACTCCTTGGCCGGGTTTGCACTAGGCCAGGGGTCCCCAATCTGTGGGCCGAGGCCTGTTAGGAACTGGGCCGCAGGGCTCCCCGCCCGCAAACCCCGCCCCCTGGTGCGCGCGATTGGCTCCCGCCCGCAAACCCCGCCCCCGGTCCGCATAAAAATCGTCTTTTGAAACCGGTCCCTGGCGCCAAAAAGGTTGGGGACCCCTGCGCTAGGCGCCAATGGGGCGGGCTGGATTGTGGTTCAGCAGCCAACCCTTGGTGATGGTTTTGACCCTGCCCCTCTTCTGCTGCCTGGTGTGCGAAAATAATCAGCTCCTGTGCAAACCTACTCTGGCTGGACTGTCTGCCCAAGTGTCTAGCGCAGAGCTTTCCAAACTGTGTGTCGGGACACGTTAGTGTGTCGGATGCAGTGTCTGGGTGTGTCGCAGCTGCTGCTGCCTCCGAGCCCTGCCAGGATTCCGCGCAGGTCCTAGTGCCTGCCGTGTGCCATGCTGCCTCCAAACCTGCTGTGATTCCGCGCAGGTCCTAGTGCCTGCCGTGTGCCCTGTGTAAGAGTGTGTCGTGAAATGATGCATGTCTAAAAAGTGTGTCACCAACATGAAAAGTTTGGAAAGCTCTGGTCTAGCGTGTAAAAATAACCTTCACACACATGCTGCAAACAGAGCAAGAGAGTCTTAAGAGGTTTTGTGGTTTTTTAAATTTTCCTTCCCAAGTTTCAGGTGGAGGCCAACTGGCAGCCAGCCAGGTCAGGAAACTACAAGGCCAGAGTTCTCAGAACTGGGCTTAAGAGGAGGATCAGCACTGCCCCTTCTCTACCTGGGGCAGAAGGAAGCCAGGTGGGCTACAGTTGCAGATTCTCACATTCCAGAGTGGAGCAGAGCAGGAGATGCACCTGGATGGCCATACAGGTAGTCCTCGCTTAATGGCCACAATTGGAACTAAAATTTCGGTTGCTAAGCGAAGCGGTCATTAAGCGAATCCGGCCCGGCTTTACGACCGTTTTGCGGTGGGTGTTAAGTAGATCACCCCGATCGTTAAGCAAGCCATAGGGTCGTTAAGTGAATCACATGGTTCCCCGTTGATTTTGCTTTATTATTTTTTTATTTTATTTATTATTTCAATTTATTCCCCGCCCATCTCCCCTGCAAGGGACTCTGGGCGGGTTACAACAATTGAAAGTTTAAAAACTATACAAAAACAATATCTAAAATACATCCAATAATAAATTACATGAAATCCAAGATGGATTGGGGACCGTAGGATAGATCGTATTACTACGGGGCTAGCCAACCCCAGGAGGCACTGCCGCCTCTGTCGTCCCAGGCCTGGCGGCAGAGCCAGGTCTTAAGGGCCTTCCGAAAGGCCAGGAGTGAAAGGGCCAGTCTCACCTCCGGGGGCAAGATGTTCCATAAGGCGGACGCTATCGCAGAGAAGGCACGTCTCCTGGACCCCGCTAGATGGAATTCTCTTGTTGAGGGGGTCCGAAGCATGCCCTCTCTGCATGCACGGGTGGGGCGGGCCGACGTTATCGGGACGAGACGGTCCCTCAGGTACCCTGGTCCTATGCCATGTAGGGCTTTAAAGGTAATCACCAACACCTTGAATTGGACCCGGAAGCAAACTGGCACCCAATGCAGCTCGTGAAGCAGAGGTGTTACATGTGGAAAGGGCGTAACTGGCGCACAACGCGAAGTTGTGCAAAGGCCCTCCTGGCCGTGACTGCCACCTGCTCTTCAAGCAGGAGTCGCGAGTCCAGGAGGACCCCCAGATTCCGCACTGGATCCGAGCGAGGTAGTGCCACCCCACCCAGAACCATAGATGACAACTTCCCGGATCTAGGGGGGCCATCAATCCACAGCCACTCCGTCTTACCAGGGTTCAATTGAAGCCTGTTGTTCCCCATCCAGACCCCCACAGCCTCCAGACACTGAGATAAGGCATCGACCGCATCAACTACTTCACCCGGGATGGGTGCTTGCTGGAAGCTGTCTGGGAAGGTCGAAAATAGCAATCACATGACCATGGGACACTGCGACTGTCATAAGTGTGAGGACCAGTCACAAGTCAGTTTTTTCAGCACCATTGTAAGTCCGAACTGTTGCTAAATGAATGGTCATTAAGCGAGGACTACTTGTAATACCATTTTAAAAAGACTCCAGACTTGAAGGCTAAGGCAGAGTTTTATTTCAGAAAGCTGCAGGGCTCAGACAGGGTCTGTCTCCCACTACCTGTGCAGTTTTCCCCCCTGAAATGTACTGTATTTGGCTGTGTTTGCACCACACGCTTCACCTGGTGAAGTGAATGAACCAATTGTCTGAGCGGCCATTGGTGAAGCCACTCAACTCGTCAAAATCCTAAGCAAAGTCATACTACTGAAGCATACCATATTATACAAATACCCACTATCTGTCTGTCCATCTGTCTATGTCAGTGCTTTCCAAACTGCCGCTGCTGGCAACACACCAACAGTGGCAGCGGCGGTGGTGCGGGGGCACGCACGGCGGGGGGGGGTGTAAGGTGGCGGCGCGGGGGGGCGCAGCAGCGTCGTCGTGCACGGTGGCGGCGGCGGCCTCATGTTTTCCGCTGATGGCGCGCTGCTGCCGTCGTCGCTGCCGCCACTGCCATACACACCACCACAGCCGCGCGTCCACTTCCGGGTTGTGTCGCGACACACTAAACTGTGTTGCGACACACTAAAGTGTCGTGACCCAGAGTTTGGAAAGCTCTGGTCTATGTGGTCGCTAGGAGTTGAAAACGATTTGATGGCACATCATCCATCCATCAATCCGTACCCACCGGAGCAGTGGGGGAGTGCATGTGCTTCCCTGCCCTTATTAGGCCTCGGAGGGGGGCAGGGCAGAGCAGAGCTGGCATCGGGCTTCGGATCCTGGGTCCCCATGCACAGTATCTCTGCCCCTATTTGACATCCACCAAGTCCTGCTTTATTTTCCTTCTAGATAAAACAGAGCTGGAAAAAGCAATCCAGCCACTCTCCGTTGTCCACTTTGGGGTCCAAACGGAGCCTGCCCCCCTCCCTCTTTCTGTCTGTCTGTCTTTCTTTCTTGCCCCGGGGATCCTGCGTGCCCGCCGTCCGTTCCCCTTTCCCCGAGCCTTGACCGCTTCTCCGTCTGCTGCTGATTTCCTGCCACCGTCCTTTCCCCCTCCTTCCTTCCTTCCAGGGCCAACCCAGCCCCCGGGACACTGCCAGGCCTCTCGCGGAAGCTCAGAGTGGGGAGCGGCTCGCCCGGGATCGGGGTACGTCTCTGCGCGCCCGGGTTGGGCCGGCGTCTTCCGGGGAAGGGCTGAAGCCGCGCGCCCGGAGGAGGCCCTTCTCGGCAGGCGCTTCGGTGCTCCCGGGAGGGGCGCGGCGCGGCGGGGCTACCCCCACCGCCGCGGCCGGGCTTGGGCAGCAGCTGCGAACCGGGCCGGGGGAGGCGCCGCCGCCCCTGCCCCGGAGCCAGCGGATTTGCCAGGCCACCTTAAGGAAAACAAGGCGCTCCGCCTCCCAAGCAGGGGTGACCTTAGCTGGCCCCCCCGCCCTGCCCCGCCCCCCCAAAGGCAACCCAGCTCGGAGTCGGGCGGGGAAAAGTGTGGCGGGTCCGACCCCCGCCGCCCTCCCCAACTCCGCTCTCTTCCAGCTCGAACTTGGGAGCGAACCGCGGAGATCAGGACGCTCCGAACCGTTTCCAAAAGCCGGGAGCTCCCTCCTGGAGGGGGGAGGGAGGCGGGGGGGAGGGAGGGAGGGGACGTCTGCCTCTTCCCTCCTCCCACTCCGTCTCCACTCGGAACGGAGCCCCGTCAATGCTAGGCAACGGGGGGGTGCTCCGGGGCGAAACCAGTAGCCGTGCAGACGCAGCGAGCTGCGCGGGGCTGCAGAGCGCGTCTGGCGCAGCCGGGCGAGCGGGGGCTGCGGAGGTGACAGCCGAGCGCGCCCCCTCCCTTCCCGGCCGGCCAGCTAGCTGCTGGCAGAGCGGGCCGGGGGGCGGCCGGCGCCTGCGGTTCCGCGGATGCCGCCGCCACTCCCCGGCTGACTCGGCCGCGGGCTGGCTCCTCGCCCCGTGTCTCCGCCGCGGCACTCCCGGGCCGCCGCAGGGGGGACCGCCGCAGCCGCGGCCAGCGGGACCGAGAGGGGGCGCCGCCTGAGCCTAGCCGGCCGCCTCGGCCCAGGATCGGAGCCCCGGGGGCGGCTTCGGAGGCGTCCGCGGGCCACCCAGCGGGTAGAGGCGAGAGCAGGTCGTCGGCGCCACCTCCGCCCGGTGAGTGGGTGGCGCGGTCGTGCCTGGCTGCCTCTCCTTGGGGGGGGGGGGGGGCTGCAGACTTTGAGAGATTCCCCCGCTCCCCCTTCCATCCAGGCATCCCTCCCCTTTTACATACTTCCCACACATTTAAATTTTCCAGCCTTGCGACCTTCGGACGTGTCCGGAGGAGAAAGCCGGGGTGGGGGGGGGGGGCAACTTCTAATTCATTGCGCCTCCAAATAACTTGAGTTGGTCCTGTTCCTCCCCCCCCCCCCCCCCGCCGCTTTCCCTCGGATGCTGGTAGCCCAGGAACTGGGTCGGGCGCCCCCCGGTTTGGAAACGGAGGGATGCAGGGTGGCTTTTCCCCCCCCCTTTATCTGCCCTTGGTTTAGCACAACAAGAGCGCCCCCCCTTTTTTCTTCTCCCTTGCCCACTTATAAAACGCGTTTTTCCCCTCTTCTTCCCTCCCCCCCCAACCCGGCAGTGTCCAAGGATCATGGAAGCGCTCGGCGTGTCTTCCCGGGGTCTGTGGATCTCCCTCCTGGCGCCCCTGCTGTTTTCCAGCTGCGCAGGTAAGGCGATGCTGCGCGCTGCTTTGCGCGAGTTTTCTTGGCGTTTTCGGTCGAGCGCGGCTCTTCCTCGGCGGAGGCTCGCCTGGCTTTTGACTCGGGTCTCCAATCAGTCGGAAAAACTCGGTGTTTAATCTCTATATCATGATCCATCCGTTTTGCACGATAATGCTTGTTTCTTGCCGGCGAAGTTTTGCTGGGCTTGGGGCACCCCCTTCGGCTGCGAACAAGGAGGAGAAAGATTGGGGGGGGTTCCAAGGGGGTGGTATAGGGAGCATCTACCCTCTGCTGGGATAGGGGCTCTGCACCCCAAGGCAGCTTTCTAGATTGCCATCCTCCGACCTTGCAGTGCAAGGAGAAACAAGTTCAAGAGATGTTTTTGGAGTGCAAAAAAAAAAAAAGGGGGGGGGAGGCTTCTGAGTGAAAAGATGTATTGGGTCTGGGGGAAAGGCATGGGGGGGGGGGTCGTCTGTCTGGCAGCATTTGTGTGAAAAGAAACCAAGAGAAGGTATAGATCTTGTGACTCGCCGCCGTGTTAGGCTATGCTAGGAGAATCCGGGTGTCTGAAAGCCCCTTTTCCAGGGAACGCATTTTATTAAAAGGCATAAGCTTTTCCCACAAAATAATCAAGTGGGGCTCCCAGCCTCCTCCTGATTTTTCTGTAGCTAGTTTCCCTGGTCTGCTTGATCAAGGTGGCCGTACTAGTGATGACTCACGTAGGAATAGTACTGGTCCTGTAAGAGTTCTGCGTCTTTTGAAAAAGCAAGACGTATTTCCATGTCAGTTTGGGAAGGTGTTTACAACAGTCCTGTAAGGTGGGGCAGAGGTCGCCCAGCCTCGTTATCCTCCGAACAGAGCCGTCATTGTGGGCAAAGAGAAGCTCCTTGTGCCTCTTGAAGGCCTGGTGAAATATGGTGGTATTGCAAGATAGTCAAGACGGACAGAAATAAATGACACTCCTCTCTGCCCCTTTTCTACCCCCACCCCCACCTTGTATTCTGCCCATTGTTATTGAGAGCGAATGCCTGGCCCAGAGAGGATGTTTTGCGGGCTGTTTTCATGGCATTGCTCTTGTGAACCAGCTTTTCTGTAGAGATCCACTGAAGCCCGACCTTGAAAATGTCTTTCCAGGAGGGGGTGAGCAACCTTTTTTTCTCTCCCAGTGGATGTTGAGTGTCTCTGCCGGCTGGAAATCCTGGGAATTCTCCTCCAAACCATCTAGAGATTGTAAAGACCCCAGATGCATGGTGTTGTTATTGTATACGATTGGACAGATGCGGCATTCACTACGATGGCTTAAGAAACCATGGCTTAAGAAACCAAGGGGGTTACAAGCTGCGATGCTTCCTGGCTTGCTTAAGCCACGTCTCATTCGTTCCCGCCCCTGCCTTAGAGTCATTTTTCAAGTGTCTGGCTCCCAAAATGAACCAGCGTGCCTTGGCTCTGTCTTCGGAATGAGGTTTGGGCTGGAGCATGTCTGAAGTTGGACCTGTGGCTCTGGGAATTCCCACACAGTCGCTGCCTTGTCAGTCAGGTTGCAGAAATAGATGCCTAAAAGGAGATCTTGGGGGTTTGATCCTTTGGAGATGTGTTTTTCCGAGCTCTCCTCCGCGAGAACGAAAGAATTGCATTTGTTGTGGGTGCAGTTAAATGCAGGGAAGTTTCCCAGCCTGAGGTTGGGAGCATGTCGCTGCTTTAGTAGCTATTGTTATGACGGATTAATGGGAAGACTAAGATGCATCTGGCTGGCTTCCCCAGCAGTCCCTCCAAGCAATGAGATGGAGCTGTCTGAAGCCGGCTTCCGGGAGCAGCCTTGAAAAGGAACTGCAGCCACCTTAGGTTCCATCAAGGTGACCGTCCCAGCCCCAGACAAAGATTGTGGTTTATTATCTCCAAAGTTCCTCTTAAAGATCCTTAAAAAGGTAAAGGTTCCCCCCGCACATTTGTGCAGTCGTGTCCGACTCTAGGGGCCGGTGCTCATCTCCGTTTCTTAGCCGAAGAGCCAGCGTTGTCCGACGCTTCCGCGGTCATGTGCCCGGCATGACGCGCGCAGAACGCTGTTACCTTCCCACCGCAGTGGTACCTATTCGTCTCCTTGCATTTGCATGCTTTCGAATTGCGAGGTTGGCAAGATCCTTACGTTTGGGTTAAAGCTGTATGGGGTGGGAATAGGAGAGTTCTTAAGAGTTTTAAAGATAGCTGCGTGTGGCCTTTCCTGCAAGAAATACTTGTGAAAAACGGACATGGAAGCTTTGCACGCTTTTCCAGCAAACCTTATAGGGCCAGGATTCTGAAACAGATGCAAAGGGGTGTGAAAAGAGACTTCCGGGCCGGGTTGAGACCCCTGCCCAAGGCAGAGAACAGACTTTGAAACTGTCTTCCACAACATGGTTAACCTGGTTTCTGTGTTAACCCTAGCCTAATGGGCAGGGTTCACGCCACAGGCAGAGCCCCCCCCCCCCAAAAAAAAACAACGAACCAAGGGGAATCTTAACCAAGCTTAACAAGTAGTGGCAACGCAGCCAGGTGGACTTGACCTGACCTTCCATCAACGCTGCCTCCGAAAAATTCTGCAAATGACTTGGGAAGATAGGCGGACTAATGTTAGCGTATTAGAAGAAGCGAAAACCACCAGCATTGAAACAATGATCATCCAACATCAACTTCGCTGGACCGGTCATGTTGTTCGAATGCCTGACCATCGTCTTCCAAAGCAGCTACTTTACTCCCAACTTAAGAATGGAAAACGGAATATTGGTGGACAGCAAAAGAGATTCAAAGACACTCTCAAAGCTAATTTTAAAAAATGTAATATCAGCATTGAGAACTGGGAAGCCCTAACTCATGAGCGTTTCAATTGGAGGTCAGCCTTTATTAATGGCGCTATGGACTTTGAAGAAGCACGAGTACAGGGCGAAAGGGAGAAAAGAGCTAAAAGGAAGGCACGTCAGGCAAACCCTCATCATGACCGTCTCCCACCCGGAAACCTATGCCCTCATTGTGGGAGGTTGTGCGGATCCAGAATTGGCCTTTATAGCCACTTACGGATCTCACTGTTAAAATTTTACCTTTGGAAGACAATCTTACACGGCTACGAGTGATCGCCAATGAAACCTCTTAGGGAATGCAGCCGCCCCTGCATGCAGGCTGGGTCACCTGTTTTCACGAGGTTGCGGTGCCAGTCACAATGTGCGATCGTGACGCCCCGCAAGCCTCAGGGGGCTGTGAAAAGCTTTGTGTGCTCGAGACATTATCTGTTGTTCTCCTTGAGCAAGGGTGTCCGTGTTGCAGCTGTGGGCTGCAGAGAGATGCTTGTGCTCCAGTCAGGAATTCATTGCTAAGTGATGTTTTGCTCTATAGACCCCTTCATCATCACGCTGGGCTTTCTTGCCTTGCCCCACTCCTGCAGGCACACACGCACACACAGAGGCCTTTCCAGTGCCCTCCCTCCACACCAAGGACAGGCTGTCGACAAAATGTCTGCAGTCTAGTCTTTCTGTAGGCTAAACACATCCCCTGCGTTTGATTTGTTTCTTTCTCCTCGCCTCTGCTCTTCTGCGAGGCTGATTCACTCGCACATCACCTGCACGTGACTCTTGGCTGAATGTGAGAACTGACTCCTTTGCACAAGGATGAAGTGTGGCGTGATGGAACTGGCCAGCCTCCCACATCCACCCCAGTTGCTTTTGTGCTGTGTTGATTGAGGAGGGAGGAAACTGTACAAGTGGGGCTGGCTTGTAGCCCCTCCCTCCCTCCCTCCCTTCCTTCCTTCCTTCCTTCCTTCCTCTCCCTCCCCCCCTCCCTCCCTCCCCCCTCCTTTCCTTTCCTTTCCTTTCCTTTCCTTCCTTCCCTTCCCTTCCCTTCCCTTCCCTTCCCTTCCCTTCCCTTCCCTTCCCTTCCCTTCCCTTCCCTTCCCTTCCCTTCCCTTCCTTTCCCTCCCTCCCTCCCTCCCTTTCCTTTCCTTTCCTTTCCTTTCCTTTCCTTTCCTTTCCTTTCCTTTCCTTTCCTTTCCTTTCCTTTCCTTCCCTTCCCTTCCCTTCCCTTCCCTTCCCTTCCCTTCCCTTCCCTTCCCTTCCCTTCCCTTCCCTTCCCTTCCCTTCCCTTCCTTCCTTTCCCTCCCTCCCTCCCTCCCTTCCCTTCCCTTCCCTTCCCTTCCCTTCCCTTCCCTTCCCTTCCCTTCCCTTCCCTTCCCTTCCCTTCCCTTCCCTTCCCTTCCCTTCCCTTCCCTTCCCTTCCTTTCCCTCCCTCCCTCCCTCCCTCCCTCCCTTTCCTTTCCTTTCCTTTCCTTTCCTTTCCTTTCCTTTCCTTTCCTTTCCTTTCCTTTCCTTTCCTTTCCTTTCCTTTCCTTTCCTTTCCTCTCCTCTCCTCTCCTCTCCTCTCCTCTCCTCTCCTCTCCTCTCCTCTCCTCTCCTCTCCTCTCCTCTCCTCTCCTCTCCTCTCCTCTCCTCTCCTCCAACTTTCTCATATGCCTCCCTGGCTGACAGAGAGAGTTCACAAACAATCTTTCCTTGAACTTCTCTGTTGTTACATTGCCTCCTCCCTACTTGGCTTCCTACACACAAAATAATTGTCCAGGTTTTAAAACATGCATTTGTGTAATAAATGGTTTGCCTGTTATAAGCTGTTCAGGGTGATGACTGGAGGGTGGGTTGGCATCTCAGCTTGGCTGAAGTTCAGGTCTAGTTATCACAGGTGATGCCCTTGAAAGGACAGGCCTATAGAATGGAAAACTTTTTCTCTGCAGAGAGAACATCCCTGTGTTAGGAAACAAAGCCCTCCTGAAGAAGGCGGGAGAGGAGAATCCGTGTGTTTAGCTGCTAGTTATCTGCAGGCAGGAATCCTTTTGTGTGTGTTTTAGTTTGGTTTTTCGAACAGCCGTGGGAGATTTGCTGGATGGCAGCGTATAAGCACCCACAAAGAGGCAACATTTATTTGTATCGAGGTTCCTTCTGTGTACTGGTCCAGATGCCTGTTTATCCATCCTTATCTGGGAGCTAAAGTTTTAAAACGCCATTGCCAAGTGATTTCAAGATTTGGAAGTTACTTCTGCCCCTACCTTCCTTATTCTGCCTTTTACCCTTTCCTCTAATGCGCTGGATTGCTCCTCCTGTCATCCCCAACTGACACGGCGTTGGCAGTGGATGATGGGGGTTGGAGTTGACTGCATTTGGAACCAGGTTGGGAAAGTTGACCTTAGACCAGTGTTTCTCAACCTTGGCAACTGGAAGATGTGTGGACTTCAACTCCCAGAATCCCCCAGCCAGCCATGCTGGCTGGGGAATTCTGGGAGTTGAAGTCCACACGTCTTCCAGTTGCCAAGGTTGAGAAACACTGCCCTAGACTTTCACTAACTGTTTCAGACTTGGCAGAATGTGCTGTGCTGTTTCCTTTGTGGGTTTAAACCCCAAACTGTCCTGCCAGGTGATGTATACTGATGCGATTCAGACCGAGTCATGTTCTTGGTCAAACTAAGACCGGTTTACTTGGACTCTCATGGCCGATAGAAGGATCCCTTGGTCCCGTCCCTTCCCTTCCCTTTTCCTCTTCCCCTCTCAAATCAAAAAGGCAATGAGTCATGTAGCAAGCAGGAAAACACACAGTTACTACATCAAGCTGACTGGACAGAAGAGGACTTTAGCATCTGGAAACGAAACTCTTTCAGCAAGCCACAGGCAGGTGGCTGCTCACGTCCTGCGCACGCTCTACACAGCTGTAAAGGTATGCATAATCTTAATTTTTTAATTAATTTAATTTTAATTTAATTTTAATTAATTTTAATTAATTTAATTTATTAAATTAATTAATTTAATTAATTTAATAATTATGATCTGGAAGATTTGCATAGCTCATCCTGTGACGGGCGGCCTTGCTAGGCACAGAGAAGCGAGTGGGTGTCTTGGCTCCCTTGTGATAGAAAAGGGCATGTTTTTTGAGGACTAAACATACAACCTTCGAAGAGAATCTCTGTAGCTCGGGGTTGAGCTGCGGAGTCCTTGGCGCTCTCGGAGCTTTTTCGGCTGTTTTCTTGCAGATGTTTCGTTGCCCGGCTAGGCAGCATCTTCAGTGCTAGGTCTAAAACCATCCTAGCACTGATGATGGTCCCTAGTCAGGCAACGAAACGTCTGCAAGAAAACAACGAAGCTCAGAGAGCACCAAGGACTCCACAGAAAGAACCCTAAACTCCTTTCATTGGGAAGAAACCTTACTGATAGTAGAACTATCCAAAAATGCAGGATCTCTGCAGCTTAACAGAGTTAGTCATGGGTAGTAGCTGGATGGGGGTCAGCCCTTTGAGGCAGTCCAGACGAGAAGCCCAATCTATGTGTCCTAACACTACCTTTACGGCAGAGCTTTCCAAACTTTTCATGTTGGTGACACACTTTTTAGACATTCATCATTTCGCGACACACTCTTATAGCAGGGAATCGTGTGAGGACTGCAACATAACTAGTTTTCTTGCCCAGACGTAGTAAATGGCAGAGTGTTCGCTATCGGCATATGTTCCTCCATATGTTCCTCCTGTGTAAATGAGCCCCGTGGGTCTAGTGTGCAAGCCCAGCTACTTTGGTGAGGTGTGATTTGGTGTATTGTGCAAACCATGGGTTCTGCGAAGGCAGCCTGCGATTGCAACCCCAGAAGATGTCAGAGCATGGAGGGAACGAAAAGCTCAGCAGGAGATCTGCCTATAAGCAGGAGCCCTTCCCACCACCAGTGACAATAGTGCAGCTCTTCTGCACCCTGAGGTGCTAGAGCAGCACCTCCCAGCCTCTAGGGATGCTGGGAGTTGTAGTCCAAATGTGTCTAGAGAGCAGTGTGCTTGGAAAGACTAATCTAGGGAATGGGGAGACTTCATGAGAATCTAGGTGGTCTAGCTGAGGGGTTTGAAGAACCTGTTTAAGGTCCAATCCTGCACTTGAAGATGTCTCTGAGTAAACCCACCCCCGCCCCCGAGAGGCAGAAGGAAGATAAGAAGTCTGGCTGCCTGGGAAGCAGAGCTTCCAAATTCAGAGGCACTCTATCTCCCAAATGCTAGCCATCAGGAAAGACAAACAAGGGAGGTGGTCCTCTTCTTCCCCATTCTCATGACTCAGCCACCCTTTCCTTCCATTGGCACTTTGCCCTGATGGGGGAGCGCCAATTGCACTGTAATTTTGCACTGCAGGGGAGCTTTTAAAAAAAAAAAAATCCTTTCAATCGTGCCTGATATTCGGTGATTGCCTGGACAAGTCCCTGCAGTTTTCGTGGCAAGGTTTTTTCAGAAGTGGTTTGCCATTGCCTACTTCCTAGGGCTGGGAGAAAGTGACTGGCGCAAGGTCCCCCAGCCTAAGGCGGGACCAGCATTCCCGGTCTCTAGCCTGGTGCAGACAATACCTTCCAGTCTAACTCTGCTGCTGGGATGGGGGGGGGGGGAATCCCATTTTGCATTGAGGGAGGAGATCTGAAGTACTGGACTGGATACTTTCATTCCCAAACCGTCTTAGACTAGGGTAGCCAAAAATCAGGAGGAATCTGGAAGCCCCTTTTCCAAGGAACACCTTTTATTCAAAGGCACCAGTGTTTGCGAGCTGCAGCCCTTTCATCCAAGGCATGGAGTGGCTAGACTGATGGAGGATTTAAATTGGGATGAGGTGGGGGGGGGGGAGGGAGGGGAAGTGGCGATGGCGATGCAGACGGGAGACCGGTGACAATTACCTACCACCGTCTGTATCCTGGAGAAGCCATCCCCTGCATCTACGGACTTCCTAAGATCCACAAGGAAGGAACACCCCTCCGACCCATAGTCAGCAGCATTAATCAGTTAGGAATTCAGACGGAAGGAAAAATATTTGTGGTGGAAAGATTTAGCAATGAGGACTAAGACCGACTTCTCCTTTCTGCTTCCTTCCCCCATTCTTCTTGCAGTCTGTTCCAGTTCCTCTCCTCTTTCCAGGAACCTCTTTGTCTTATCCATCTGCCTTTAGGTTTCTGGTTTGCACTAAATCCTCTCACTCCATCCGCTCGCAGCTCTGACATGGTTGCTTCTCAATTTCGCGTGAGCAGATTAAACAGTCACCTGGTTCAGCAAGCTGTCTCTGGGCTTGGAGGATGCCTGTTTAACCTCCTCTCCTAGCTGTGGACAAGTGAGACCGAGGTGGTGGAGGATATTGCAGGTAGTCCTCGACTTACGACCACAATTGGGAATGGAATGTCTGTCGCTAAGTGATGCGGTCATTAAGTGAGTCACGCCTGATTTTATGACCTTTTTGCCACAGTTGTTAAGCGCATCCAGCTTCCCCCATTGATTTTGCTTTTTGGAAACCCCCTGGGAAGGTCGCAAATGGTGATCCTGGGATCCTGGGACGCTGCAGCCGTTGTAAATACATGCTGGTTGTCAAGCAGCCAAATTTTGATCACGTGACCGCGGGGACGCAGCAACGGTCGTAAGTGTGAGGACCATTCGCAAGTCACTTTTTTCAGCACCGTCGTAATTTTGAAGAGTCGTTAAACAGATGGTCGTAAGTCGAGGACTACCTGTACTTCTCTGTAAGTGGGGGAGATACATCTTTGGAGAAGGTTTCCAAGGTGGACATTGAAACAAAAGCTGGCTTGTTTTAAAGTTGCCTGTTTTTAGGGATCTTTTTCCTCCCTCTGTTGTGACGCATACGTGAGTCAGGAAAATTGGCAGGGCTGGAGGATGATTCTTGCTTGCGTTTTTCACTTTGGGTGGCTCGAGCAGGGCATCCTAGAAGAAAGGGCATTTCCTTTGCAATGCAGAAGATCCCTCTTTGTTGGCAGACATCTTTCGGAGGGTGGGGGGAAAGGCAGGCCCAAGGACTGGGAAGTTCTGGGAGATGCAGTCCAGCCTTTCTGGAGGACACTGGATTGAGGAAGCCTTTTTTAATAAGTGAAACAGCAACAGTGGCCGTGCATAGGGCAGATCCTGTCAGCTCTTTGAGGCGGATCAGACTAGGAATCCAGTGCCATGTAGCTCAGGACTACTTTTATGGTAACAGCTAGAGGAACAGCATCTTGCAAGTCTGAATGCGTTTGCCTTCCCTCCCTTTATCTTTGTGAGAGTTAGGGAGGGTCTTGTCTGAGATGCTTTCTCACGTTACAGATCTGCCCTGGACTCACTCCTCTTTTATCTGACCATTGGCTCTTCCCTCAAGGCCATTCCCTCTGCTCTCTACAGATCCTTCCTTCCAGCTCACCCCAGCACAAGCCCCCCTACCCATTTCTGGAGGGGAAGACTGCGCAGTGATGTCCAGCCAGCATCTCACGCAGCCTTGGGGCCATGTGTCAAAAGTAGGGCTTTCCATCTCAAGCTCATGCCATGCGGTGCAGTTCGCCAGCCAGCTTCATTTCAACCCTTCGAGGTAGGCCAGGTCAGGAAATAGATGCCACGTGGTATCCCAACCCCAGTTGGCTACCGAACAGCCCCTTCCCTCCAGTCACTGCCCTCCATTGCCTTTTGGGGGAGCAAGTTTATTTATTTATTTATAATTTGATTTATATCACTGCTCCATATCCCCCAAGGGGGACTCTGGGCGGTTTACAAAAAATCAAACAATTAAAATAACGTATAATACAATCATAATTAAAATAAATATTTAAGTTCATTGATGGAACAGTGCAAGGATGGATGGCCTTTGCTTTTGAACCAGGTGAAGTTGACAAGGATTCTGCCATTTCCCCCTTCTAATCCAAGGGACAGGAAAAAGGGGAGGGGGGCCTTCCTTCTCTTCCTTCCAGCCCCCCCTCTCTTTTTTTTACTGATACAAGAGGGGTAAAATAACAAGGAACCCACCAATCAAAGACCAGGATAAACTTGGTCCAGATCAAACATCAAGCCAAGGAAGGAGTTTCAATCTCGAAAAGGGTTTGTTAAACTGGTTTCATTTTCTGCTGGTTTACATGAAGGAGACAAACAGCTGAAACACCCCCTTGGTTCTTCGGAAGCATCTCTATTGTGATTCTAGGCCTTCCCTTTTATCTTAGGGTACATGTTGTTTTTCAGTGCGAAATCCAGACATACATCGCTTTGTACAAGATTTTGGGGCAGGTTAAAAAAAAAGTCGAGTAACAGATGACTCATAGTCATTCAACACAGTTTTCTCAGCAATAATACAGAAGTAGTTGCCATTTCTATGAAGGTTCTCAGCCATCCAGGTGGAATTGTCTGTAGCTTGAATCATGTCAACTGGATTTCTATTTTCTCAGTGGAAAGTTTCGCTCCTTATCCAAGGAGCTTCTTCAGTCTGAGCAAAGTTGGTAAGGGAATCCTAAATATGTTTCTAGGGTGGCTGTGTGACCTTGCACCTGGGGCTAGGTCATGGTTATTTTTGAGATGTTATTTTAAGTCCTTTTATCATCTAAAGGAGGATTGTTAAGATCACCATGTTGCTGTTGAGCTTGTGAAATGGTCTTAATCTTCCTAGGCACAGAAGACAAAGCACACAGCTACCTAGAAACATATTTAAGGATTCCCTTACCAACTTTGCTCAGACTGAAGAAGCTCCTTGGATAAGGAGCGAAACGTTTCCACTGAGAAAATAGAAATCCAGTTGACATGATTCAAGCTACAGATAGTTGCCATTTCCTTTTTCTAGGACGTGGGGTGCTTTTTTCCCGTTTGGCCAGCAGCCCTGGGATTTCCTGATGATCTCCCGTCCAAGTACCAGTTAGCTCTGACCCTGCTTAGCTTTCGAAGACCAGTCAGCGTGGGCTAGATCATCACCTGCTGGGAACTGAAGGCTCCCGCAAGTCCCAGCGATTACATGGACACAAAGATTAGTAGCTGAAAGTCTATTATCAGCCCTTCTTAAGCCACGTTCTCCCACCCACCAGCCCAACCCTCCATGATCTCACACTGAGTAATGTAAAGTTTCCTTGAGTCAAGCTCAGCTCCTTTCACGGGCAAATCCACAGAGTTTTCTTGGCAGCCATAAGGAAGTACTTTTTGACATCCTGACTTCTGGCCCTGAGATTCCTGGTGGTCTCCACTGGGACCTACTAGGACCTAACAGGTCCTACTAGGACCTACCAGGTCCTACCACCTATCTACTAGGACCTCCACCAGGATCTACCAGGACCTACCAGGTCCTACTAGGACTTACCAGGTCCTACCACCTATCTACTAGGACCTCCACCAGGATCTACCAGGACCTACCAGGTCCTACTAGGACTTACCAGGTCCTACCACCTATCTACTAGGACCTCCACCAGGATCTACTAGGACCTACCAGGTCCTACTAGGACTTACCAGGTCCTACCACCTATCTACTAGGACCTCCACCAGGACCTACTAACAAGGTCCAAATCTGAGCCCTTCTGAAACCAGTTAAGTTCAGCTAGATGAGACTTTTCTGGATGGATATTATATTAAATGAAAAAAGCTCCCCCCTCCCCAATCAATAAATTTGTGTGTGGATTGCAGAGTGGTAGGTAGGAAAGCTCCATTGTGGGCAGGGGTTTCCCTTTGAAAAGGGGAAAACAGTGAAACGTTAGGGCACCTCAAGACTAACAGATTCAGTGGGGTATAAACCGCCCAGAGTCCCCTCTGGGGGGAGATGGGCGGTGATATGATAGATAGATAGATAGATAGATAGATAGATAGATAGATAGATGATAGATGATAGATAGATAGATAGATAGATAGATAGATAGATAGATAGATAGATAGATAGAGCAAGCAAGCAAGCAAGCAAGCAAGCAAGCAAGCAAGCAAGCAAGCAAGCAAGCAAGCAAGCAAGCAAGCCACCCACCCCCCTCCAGGCTGGTGCATTTCCAGGTGGCTGCGAATACCAGGGGTTGTAGTGAGAACATGTCTGGAGGAAACCAGGAAAAAACCTTTTGCAAAGGACAGGTTGCAACACATAGAAGATGCGCTTTCCAACCAGGATTGTCATCTCCATGACTTACACCTTTTTACTGAGCCCTGCAAAAAAAAAAAAAGGTGCAGGCTTTATTACTCATTTTTAAATAAAATCATCTCATACGAGTGGAATAAGGAGGGGGTGAGAGCCTGATTTCAGCTACTTAGAGAAGCACCCTGCTGTGCGCATGTGATGCCCTTGGTATATAATGGCTGAGACACAATTAAAATGAAAGGTGTTTCTTAATTAGCACCCATGCCCACGTCCAAGAAGGAGAAGATAACCAGGAGCCAACTAAATGAAAGATGCATGCTGTTTTTCTTTGGAATAATTGTGGCGATCACAAAAGAAAAACCTGGCTGGATGCTCTGGACAACAAAACATAAATCAAATTGTTTTCCCCTCCTTTTAAGGGAAAGAAGCTTTAAACATAAGAGGAGAAGCCTGCAGAACTCAGCAATTGGAATCCTGTCCATCCATTTGACTAGCGCTGGTCATAGGAAGCATCTGCATTTTCTTCTGCTTAACAGAGTGGCATGCTGCATTTCTGGGTTCCGGCGCCCATGTGTGGCTGTGCGTCTGTGTGCACAGGAGGCCCAGGATCTGCTCCGGTGGGTCACATAACCAGGAGGGAGGGGGCTTAGAATGGGGGGGTTGGCAGCCGCTCCCCAACTGCCCCTCCTGATCAGTGGGGATGCAGTGGGGAAAATTGGGGAGAATCTGGCCTATTTTCAATCTCAGCCTTTCTTTTCCTCCAGTTCTGCTGAGTCTTCTGCGGACAGAGTCCTAAATCTCTTTCTGTAATTTTTTTCCCAACCTTCTGGTGGGTTGAAAAAAGTAGAAATGAATCAGGGAGTTTGTCTGCTGCACAGATAGGTCGACTGCAGGGCATCCGTGGGGGTTTCAAAATTGGCAACATGCCGTGCCCGCCATCTTCCCCATTTTGACACACACCCCAGATACCCCGGTCTGAATTGGCTCCCTGTTGGCCAATCACTTTGTAAAAGGCTTTTTATTAAAAAGATTTAGCTCGGTGTCTCTCAAACTTGGCAACTTTAAGATGTGTGGAAATATAAACAAGACCAAAATTGATTCACCTCATTCCTAAATATAATTTTGGCATATGGCATTAGAGCTGGAACCACATTGGCCTTAATTGTTGTTCCTAATAAGTGCTTGCTTTTATTTATTCAGATTTAGGTGCTGCCCAGCTCCAAAACAACTCTGAGTGCCTCAGAGTGTGATGGTCCTGGATTACAATCAGCACTCCACACACGAGATCGTTGAAATCGTTAGGAATCTTTATTGTATCAGTGACTCCAAGCACTTCAATGCTCCAAGTGAACTGGGTTTTACAAAGGATTAGTATATATACAAGGGGCGTGGTGGCTCAGCGGGTAAGACGCCAGGCTTGTCGATCGGAAGATTGCAAGTTTGGAGGTTCGAATCCCTAGCCCTGCATGACGGAGTGAGCTCCCACACTCGCCCCAGCTCTTGCCAACCTAGCAATTCGAAAGCATGCAAATGCAAGTAGATGAATAGGTACCACTTTGGTGGGAAGGTAACAGCGTTCCGCGCGCATCATGTGGCCACATGACCGTGGAAGCGTCTTCGGACAACGCTGGCTCTTCGGCTAACAAACGGAGATGAGCACCGGCCCCTAGAGTCGGACATGATTTAGTATATATACACATTCTATTCTCCCCCTTCCCGTCTGACACTTTTGCGGTGCATATGAAGGTCCCAGGTCCTGAATCCACATTTCCTTCTTTCTATCTGTCTGCCAGCTATTGCTTGCCATTGTTTGGTTGATGTGGGTCCCTTAGCTGGCGCCATGTCACGGAAGATACCCAGGTGGGGGTCATACGTGACACATAGTATCAAACAGATGACAGAATAAAAGCACAATATTTGTTGTTTATTCGTTCAGTCGCTTCCGACTTCATGGACCAGCCCACGCCAGAGCTTCCTGTCGGCCGGCGCCATCCCCAGCTCCCTCACGATCGACCTCCAGAATATCATCCATCCATCTTGCCCTTGGTCGGCCCCTCTTCCTTTGGCCTTCCACTTTCCCCAGCATCAGCTTCTTCTCCAGGGTATCCTGTCTTCTCATTATGTGGCCAAAGTTCTTCAGTTTTGCCTTTAATATCATTCCCTCAAGTGAGCAGTCTGGCTTGATTTCCTGGAGTATGGACTGGTTTGATCTTCTTGCAGTCCAAGGCACTCTCAGAATTTTCCTCCAACACCACAGTTCAAAAGCATCTATCTTCCTTTGCTCAGCCTTCCTTATGGTCCAGCTCTCGCAGCCATAGGTTACTACGGGAATACCATTGCTTTGACTATGCGTATCTTTGTTGTCAGTGTGATGTCTCTGCTCTTAACTATTTTATCAAGATTTGTCATTGCTCTCCTCCCAAGAAGTAGACGTCTTCTGATTTCCTGGCTGCAGTCAGCGTCTGCAGTAATCTTTGTGCCTAGAAATACAAAGTCTGTCACTGCCTCCACTTTTTCTCCCTCTATTTGCCAGTTTCTCAATGTTTCTCAACCTTGTAAGATGTGTGGACTTCAGTGCCCAAAATTCCCCAGCCAGCATGTGCAGACTTCAATTCCCAGAATTCCCCTTCTGGAAAAATGTGGTGTTGTTCAGCTCTTAATGGCAATAAATGGCCCATTTTGCTCAATCTTCTTCCCGAGCAAGACCACTCTCAGGGCAACCTTTTGGAAAAAAGAGGCACAGATTGTTTTCTGTAATAATTTCAACCAGTGTTTTTTCAAATTTGGCAATTTTAAGAGGTGTGGACTTCAACTCCCAGAATTCCCCAGCCAGCATGCTGGCTGGGGAATTCTGGGAGTTGAAGTCCATACACCTCTTAAAGTTGCCAAGGTTGAGAAACACTGCTCTATGATACATCCTTTCAGCTTTTGAAAAGGGCTATCCTGTGTCTCCTCAGTTGTCTATATATATATAATTATAATTATAATATGTATATGTATATGTATATGTATATGTATATGTATATGTATATGTATATGTATATGTATATGTATATGTATATGTATATGTATATGTATATGTATATAGAGAGAGTCCATAACTATTCGGGGAGATGGGTGGGGATAAATTAAATAAATAAATAAATATACTCCTGTTCAGGCATCCCCAAACTGCATTTTCCTTTGCCTTTTTTGCAGCCAGCTCCTCTTCATTAACAAGTCACGCAACGGAGTAGAGTAAGCGGCTTTGCATTCGTCGGACAAATGCGCGCTGCCTTTTCGAATAGTGTTATAAATAGGACACCTGGGCAACCTTCAGGCCGTGTCTGTAAACTTTCACCCTGCAAGCAGCGCAGCGCAGCGCAGCGCAGCCTAGGGGTCCAATCTTTCAAGCTATTTTTGCTAACCAGCTGCCAGACTACAGTTCCCATTGCCCACTGTCAGTGAAGCTAGCTAGATTAGAAGCTGCAGGTTAGAAGAAGGAACCGAGTTGGTGACAGTCCTAGCATGCCTGTATTGCCAGGATATGCCAAGGTTGTTTAGCTTTATTATTTATTTATTTTATTTATTATTTCAATTTATTCCCCGCCCATCTCCCTCGCAAGGGACTTTAACCATGATTAGGTGATTTGTTTATTTTTTTTATTTTTCAGCTTAGCCACTGTTGCAGACCCACCTGCTGCTTTCCTCTGTGGGACTGTTCTACTTCTGAATGTTAATTACCGGTTATATATGTCAGTGTTTCTCAACCGCGGCCACTTTAAGATGTGTGGACTTCAACTCCCAGAATTCTGGCTGGCTGGGGAATTCTGGGAGTTGAAGTCCACACATCTTAAAGTGGCCGCGGTTGAGAAACACTGATATGTGTGAATTAGAGCTGCAGCATTTAATCATTTTAATCATTTCAGCTTTTAATCATTTTTAATCTCTCTTAATGAAAACAAAAGCAAGTTTTTTTAAACAAAAATATTGATTCAAGATGCAGATAATAAACAGTGTTTTCGAAGAGGTGTTTCATTTTTCCTAACCTACGGAAGATGAATGGCCCTACTCAGGAAACAAGGATGCATAGATGTAGATGTGTCCATGTCAAGTCGTGATACATCATGTGCACCGTGACATTGCAGAAATGACAACCATTATGTAATGCATGTTTGAGCAATAATGGTATGACCCTTTGAGCAATAATGGTATGACCCATGTGACATCATTCCTCCCCAGAGATGCCCACCCATGCAGGTACAAACATCATTTTCTTTTGCTTGATTATCTTCGCATATATGTAAATTTTATTTAATAAATGAATTCGTATTGACTCCTTGAATACAAATAGTGGCAGTTTTTTTTTAAAAAAAATTACAATGCTAAGGAGCATAAGAAGCTGAAAGATACAGTGGTCCATCCGATCCATCATTATTTTATTTTATTTTATTTTATTTTATTTTATTTTATTTTATTTTATTTTTTTATTTTATTTTATTTTATTTTATTTATTTTATTTTATTTTATTTTATTTTATTTTATTTTTTTATTATTTTATTATTTTATTTTATTTTATTTTATTTTATTTTATTTTATTTTATTTTATTTTATTTTATTTTATTTATTTTATTTTATTTTATTTTATTTATATCCCACCTTTATTATTTTTATAAATAACTCAAGGTGGCGAACATACCTAATACTGCTTCCTCCTCCTCTTTTCCCCACAACAACAACCCTGTGAGGTGAGTTGGGCTGAGAGAAAGTGACTGGCCCAAGGTCACCCAACTGGCTTTCATGCCTAAGGCAGGACTAGAACTCACAGACTCCTGGTTTCTAGCCCAGCACCTTAACCACTAGACAAAACTGGCTCTATGGTTTGCCCTTGCCTCCTTCCTAGGGCTGAGAGAGAGTGGCTGGCCCACGGTCACCCAGCCGGCTTTCATTTATTTATTTATTTATTTATTTATTTATTTATTTATTTATATTGATATTTATACCCCACCTATCCCCACCCTAACGGAGGACTCTAGGCGGCTTACATACATATACAATTCATGTTATACATTTTTCCTGTTATACATTTCAATTAACCGCGCGTTAAGGGAAGGGGTAAGGGAACCGACTCATCCATGACTACAAGTTCCACAATGCCTTGCGTCAGAGCCGGCTGCCGACGTCCTGTAGATGGAGCTGTTCTTCCGGGATCCGTCGTACCACCGCATTCCAAGATCTTCCGTTTGTTTTTTTTTGGTGTGTGACCCCCGACAGGACGCCAGCAAATTCTCCCACTTAAGGTGGTACCCATTTATCTACTCGCAAATTCATGCCTAAGGCAGGACTAGAACTCTCAGTCTCCTGGTTTGCCATTGGCTCCTTCCTAGGGCTGAGAGACAGGGACTGGCCCAAGGTCACCCAGCCGGCTTTCATGCCTAAGGCGGGACTAGAACTCACAGACTCCTGGTTTCTAGCCCAGCACCTTAACCACTAGACCAAACTGGCTCTATTGTTGACTGTATTATTGTTGTTGTTGTTGACATTATTGACTTTGGCTGAACTCAAACCAGTTGCTTAACCAGGTCAGATAAAAACCCAGCCACTGGATTTGCACTCCATGTGAAAATGATTATCTTTTATCGTTGTGTGGGTCCAGACCCTTGGTGGTTAGCTTTTGACTCAATCTATGGTGCAAACCCAGGAAATTGCATAATTCTGGAACCAGGTCTAATGGGGTAACTTTGCAGTGACTGATTGGCAGAGCCTCACCCAGAAGGACTGAACTTCGAAGGTTTTGCTTGCAAAAGAGGGTTGCAACAGGTCCGTTATCGCCGAGAATGAAGCAGAAGCAGAACCAAAGGCTTCCACATGATCCACCAGTTACATTTCAGGCTTCTCTCTGGCTCCAGACACACAAAAGAGAGTCGGTGTCAAAGATTTGCAGGGATTCTGCTAGCATCAGCTTCCTTCTCTCTACATACCCACTGGTGGGGTTCACACAACACACTGAACCTGGTTACTGAATTTTCTGGATTCGCATGAGACACTGGCCATAATTTAACCGAATGGGCTGGGTTTCCGTGTCTCTGTAAGTTGTCCCCAAACAAGCCCAGGTTAGAACAACGGAGAGCGGGACTGAACAACACCCCCACCAACACAAGCAGGGCAAGCCACTGTATGTAAACAGAGAGCAAACCCCACTCCCTTCTAGCACTGATGACGGTCCCTAGTCTGGCAATGAAACGTCTGCAAGAAAACTACAAGGCTCAGGGAGCACCAAGGACTCCGCAGTTCAACCCTGAGCTACAATTATTCTCTTTGATTAAGCCCAGGTTAGCCATAAGTGTGTAGATCAGCATTTCTCAACCTTGGCAGCTTGGAGATGTGTGGACTTCAACTCCCAGAATTCCCCAGCCAGCAGCTGGGGGTTGAAGTCCACACATCTTCAAGCCACCAGCGCTGTAGATCTTAACTGACCTTGTGAAGCCTGTGGTGTGAACGCAGCTGCTTGGTCTGGCCTGCACTTTTGTTGTTTATTCGTTCAGTCGTTTCCGACTCTTCGTGACTTCATGGACCAGCCCACGCCAGAGCTTTCTGTCGGCCGTCACCATCCCCAGCTCCCCAATGGTTGAGTCCGTCGCCTCCAGAATACCATCCATCCATCTTGCCCTTGGTCGGCCCCTCTTCCTTTTGCCTTCCACTTTTCCTAGCATCAGCTTCTTCTCCAAGGTATCCTGTCTTCTCATTATGTGGCCAAAGTACTTCAGTTTTGCCTTTAATATCATTCCCTCAAGTGAGCAGTCTGGCTTGATTTCCTGGAGTATGGACTGGTTTGATCTTCTTGCAGTCCAAGGCACTCTCAGAATTTTCCTCCAACACTGGCCTGCACTGCCCCTTGAGAAATTCTTCTTGGGTGTATAACTTTATGGATACTTTAAGTGAATGTTGCCCTTTCATGATTAGAGTCAACAAATGTTGTTTTTCTAATTTGGCAGCAGCTAATTGAGTTGCAGTTCTGTGCTCACATAATTGGGAGCTGCAGGAATTTAATCAGACTGACTTCTAAACTTCTGGACTTTTTAAGGTAGATTTAAGGAAATTCATGTTTGGAATGTTCTCAACTGTTCATTGTTGTAGGCCAGGCTGTTGACACAGGTGTCATGAAAGGAAGGGCTGGAGAGAATGCCACATATTGTAATGTCATGATGTCATGAATTGTGTAGTTCTGTGGAACATGATGTCATCCATTGTATCATGATGTCTTTCCCACATACAGGTAGTCCTCCCTTAACGACCACAATTGGGAAGGACCAGGATTTTAGTTGCTAAGCGAAGCGGTCATTAAGCGAATCTGACCTGATTTTACGATCTTTTTTGCGGAGGGTGTTAAGCAAATCACGTGGTTGATTTTGCTTGCCAGAAGCCGGCTGGGAAGGTTGAAAATGGCAATCATGTGACCATGTGATGATGCAATGGTCATAAATGCAAACCAGTTGCCAAGTGCCCAAATTGCGATCACGTGACTGCGGGGATGCTGCGACGGTCGTAAGTGTGAGGACCGGTCTTAAGTCAGTTTTTTCAGCCTGTTGTAAGTCCGAACCATCACTAAACGAATGGTTGTTAAGTGAGGACTACCTGTATGTTGTCATCCCATGCACCATGATATCCTTGCATGTCAACAAGCTCAAAATACATTTGCATATTAAAGAGAAAGGTCATATTGATGCCCTTATAATTACATTTAAAGTTTCCCTTTCCTCTGATGGCCTGGATGGGGAGAATCTCTCTTCTTTTATTCTCTCAAAAACCCTGTGAAGTAGTTGGATTGAGAGATGCTTGGTTTCACACAAGCTGGTGACAGAATCTTTGGTAGGTGGCTGCATTCAAGCAACACATATAACCTGGTTACAGAATTAAGCAATTTACTTAAGTTGCAAATGAAATACAATGTCCTATACTTACTAAGTTTGGGGTGAAAGTAGTGAACTATATAAATATGATTGTGCGACAAAAGCTAAAATTCTCGGAGGATAATATTCTTTTGAACTATCTACCTAGTACATGGAATTTGATATCTGGACAATGTAAATGGATTGTGCCCTTACTATGGCTAAAAGACTGATAATGCAGCATTGGAAAGATCAATGTATGGCCCCATTTATCCAATGGGTTGAAGACCTGAATGTACTTGCTACTTATGAGTGGATTGCCTATAGACGTAGACTCTGTATGGACAAGTATAATGAAACATGGGATTCATTTATACAAAATACAGTAGGTGACAGCCGACAGGAAGCTCTGGCGTGGGCTGGTCCATGAAGTCACGAAGAGTCGGAAGCGACTGAACGAATAAACAACAACAACAGTAGGTGTATATATATATACACACACACACACGCACATACATATACACAAACACACACGCACATATAAATATATTAGAAATATATATGCATTTGAATAATAATTACATTAGATAAATATATATAGAGATTTGTAACTATAATGATATACTATGACAAGTTTTTTTTTCCTTTGTTGTATTTCTTCACTTTTTTGTTATAGCACTTTTTAATGTTTTTTTTCCTTGATAGTGTATGCATCTCAATATTATTATTATTTTTCTGTTATTAATTAAAAAGCAATAAAAATTAATTTTAAAAAGTTGCAAATGAAGTAACCAGCTAAAGACTAAACCATCGTGGCATGTGGCGGTCATACCCTTGCAAGATCTAGGTGTTCCTAGCCCCAGCCAAGCACCGTAACAGTTTTTTTGTGATGCCATGACCCCTAACACGAATCTGTGCAATTCTCACACCCTCTTGATTACAACTCATGTCGTTAGGGCTAGGAAAGATTTATTCTTGGATATTTATTGGGTGCCAAAGGCTAGTGGCTCAATAGTGCCTTTAATAGATATCATTCTATGATATAGATCAGGGCTTTCCAAAGTTTTCTCGTGGCGACACACCAACGGCGGCGTGCCAAAACCTGGAAGCGCCACTGCCACTTTCGGTTTTTGCGTGCCGCTGCCACTGCGGCGCTTTCGGATTTTTGCGCACTGCAGCGGTGTCGGTGTCGTTGTGTGCCGTGCAAAAACCTTGCAGTGCAAAAAGCCATTGGCCATTGGCTAGGGAATTCTGGGAGTTGCAGTCTACACATCTTAAAGTTGCCAAGCTTGAAGAACACTGCTCTAAATAATCTTCATTTTTCTCAATACCTTTGAAATCGAAGAGTCAGATTTTCCAGACACAATGATGTTTTAGCTAGAGATATTTCTAACAGATCCATCCCAGTTTTAGCTCAAATGGGCTGGACATCCAAGCCTTAGATAGTTGAATATGGTGCTTTTCTCAACCTTCCTTTACTGTTTCTGCTCCTTTTCTGGATCAGTTGCAGCCCCCACCCCACCCCCAAAAAATCACACCTTTAGGGAGCTGAAAAGTATTTCCCCTCTTTATTATTTTTGCCCCCTCTTGTCAAATATTTGTTTCCACTTTTGCATTAGAATGGTGTTTCTCAACCTTGGCCATTTGAAGATATGTGGACTTCAACTCCCAGAATTCATCAGCCAGCATGCGTGGACTTCAACTCCCAGAATGCTCCACCAGCATGCTTCCAGGAACCAGGAAGCACATATTATCTATTTCAATACCTGCCCTCTAGCATAAGATCCGGACAGCTCCCATGCTTATGATATTCAGGAAACTGCTAAAAACTTGGTTGTTCTCCCAGGCCTTGGGATAAGGTGGTGGTGAGACCCCTTTTAGTTATGTTTGCCTTATGGCTGGGTGTATATTATTTTTCAGTTGGCCAGGATCTATTTTACTCATCTATTTATTTAGGCAATTTCTATGGCTGCCCATCTCACAACTTTGACCCGGCGTAGTCTTCTTTTTATCTGTAAGCTGACCAAAGTGGTGGAGGAATTGGGCGGCCTCAAAAATTGGATAAATAAACTAAAATAAAACACATAAATTCCGGGGCACAATTTTTACACTCCTATCCTGGTGTTGCCCATCGATGGTGTGGGCAATTTTGCTGCGGAGTCCTTGGTGCTCTCTGAGCCTTGTTGTTTTCTTGCAGACGTTTCATTGCCAGGCTAGACAACATCTTCAGTGCAAAAAGGGAGTGGGACTTGCTCTCTGTTTATATACTGTGGCTTGTCCTGCTTGTGTTGGTGGGGGTGTTGTTCTGTCCTTGGGAGTTCCTTGATTGGGCTGTTGTTTGCTGCTTGGTTGATTGACTGAGTTAATAGTTCCTTGATTAGGGTATATTGTGCTGTTTGATTGTTCCTCTGGTGCTAATCCTGGTGTTAATCTTTGCATATCTGGGTGATGATTGCTGGCAAGGAGGTGTTCTGGTCTTCTGGCTTTTCTATTGTCTCTTATGAATGGTATGTAAATGTTGTTTACCTCTATGTGTCTGTTGATGGCTGCTTTGTCTGAGTGCCAATCTTCCAGGAATTCTCTAGCATTTTTGGATTTGGCTTGGTTTAAGATGCTCACAGTTTCCCAGTTGAAAGTATGGTTAAATCTGTCCCCGTGTTGTGAGATTAAGGAGTTTTCATCATGTCTTCTGACTGCTAGTTGGTGTTCATGGATGTGCTCTGCTAGTCTTCTGCCGGTCTGTCCTACATAATGGCTGTTATAGTCCTTACACTGTATGTTGTAGATAACTCCTGTTTTTTCTTCTTGGGCTACTGGGTCTTTTGGGTTACTTACCATGTTCTGAAGGGTTTTGGTTGGTTTGTGTGCTACGGCGATGCCGTGTGGTTGTAACAGTCTATTTTTGCTGCAGCCATTCCTAAAGCGGTTTACAGCACAGTATCAGCTTTGATCTTGTGTAGTTGGCATTTCCTGTCATTTGAAACATGTTCGATTTTGGTTTTGATAAAGCTTGTCTGCCTAGTGCTTTGGGTTTGATTTGGAAGAGATGCACTGAAATGTCTGTGTAGAGCAGAGCTTTCCAAACTGTGTGTCGCGACAAAACCCGGAAGTGGATGTGCACGGCGGCGGCGCGCCATCGACACTTCTGGGTTTTAGCGGAAAACACGAGGCCACCACCCCTGCACCACCGCCGTGCACGCCACCGCGCGTGCCCCTGCGCCGCCACCGCACGTGCCCCTGTGCCGCCGCCGTGCACGCCACCACCGGGCGCACCCCCCGCGCCGCCGCCGCTGCCGCCGTTGTCACCAACAACATTTGGAAAGCACTGGTGTAGAGAGCCAAGGGAGGTCGCCTTGGAGTAAATATTCAGGAACCCTGATGTAAACACAGAGGAGAGAAGCATTTGTGAAATGCTGAGAAGGGAGAAAGCATTAAGAAGAGACTCAGGCTGACTTGCAAGATTCTATATCAGTATTTCTCAACCTTGGCCACTTTAAGATGTGTGGACTTCAACTCCCAGAATTCCCCAGCCAGCTTTGCTAACCGTAACTCAAAATGGGCTGGGGGTGAAGATCTTAAAATCCACTTTAAGTTAAGAAAAAGTTTAACATCTTAAAGTCCACTCATCTTAAAGTTGTCAAGTTTGAAAAACACTGATTTAAAATCTACAGCATGCTGGCTGGGGAATTCTGGGAGTTGAAGTCCACACATCTTAAAGTTGCCAAGGTTGATGAAACACTGTTCTATATTATTGCCTGGCTCCATAAAGCATAGTTCTGGTGTTTCTGGGAGTGTTTTTTCTGATCTGGTCTACCTCGAAGGGCTGACAGTATGCAAATGCAGGCTCCTCCTTGCAATGCATTGAAGCCGCCACTGAATCACATGATCCTAGAAAAAGAAGCAGCTGCTTTAATGAGCCATTGGGAGATGCTTCATTCATGCTTGCCAGCGTCCCAAATGGCGTCTTGCAAATCACACGCTTACTTAGTGCTGAAACAGAGTCCGTGATATCAAAGCCAGGGCCTCCTTAAAACTCCCAATCCAGCCGAATGGGAGCCCCAAGAAAATGTGTAGGAGCACTGTCAAGAGGGAGGTGGGATGAAGAATCTAGAAGTGTTTTTTGTTCCGACTTCCTGCAGGCAACTGGTGGTGGGTGTTTTAAATACGATGCGCCGAGCCCCCGATGTGAGACTGTGCCATAATCAGTCAAGATTATATGTCTTCACGCCGGGGAAAACATACTGCAACTGCTTCGTTAGTATCTGCATAAATTAACACAGACAAATTGCTTTCGCAAATGAAGGCAGGGTCCCTGTGAAGCACGCACCTGGCTCCCCTGTTTCTTCCCTCTGCTGACCAGCACGAAGGGGACCTGGGTTTTCGAATGGCAGGAGCATATGAGGTTTACTGAATGCGTTGTGCCGCAATCTAATTAATTCGCTGCAGTGAAAGCAGGACCGGGGCAGCCGATGTGCCCCCCTCCCCAAATCATTTCCTTGCAGTGGTTTTAAAGAGGAAAAATAGAAGGAGGAGCAGGACGTGAAAAGCGAGCGAAGAAGGGAGGGAGGGGGGCCGCGTGGATCCTCCTCCTGCAGAGACAGTGGATCCCTGAATGTCACGGACAGCGTGTGATTTGCAAGACGCCCTTTGGAACGCTCGCAAGCATGGATGAAGCATCTCCCAGGGGCTCATTAAAGCTGCTGCTTCTTTCTCTAGGATCATGTGACTCAGTGGCGGCTTCAATGCATTGCAAGGAGGAGACTGCATTTGCCTACTGTCAGTCAGCCCTTCGAGGTAGACCAGATCAGAAAAAACACTCCCAGAAACACCAGAAGTAGGGAGGTGGGTGGTGGTTTCCTTCCAGGTTGGCTTGGATCCAGGCATTCTCAAGGCTTTGTTTTTGACTGGTTCGGAAGCTGCAGGCTGGATCGCTTGGAATAGGATCTGTTCTGAGCTGGAATATTGATCAGGCCTCTGGCAGCTGTTAGGTTCTTGAGAGCCGATCCTACAAAAGGATGGGCTGGGTTTTGAGTGGTTTGAAAAGATTACGGTTGATTGTCAGCCACACGGCTGTGCGTCCAGGAACTGAACCACTGGCCGGCTCCCACCAAGCAGAGGGACTGGGGTCTTCATTGCTTGGAGTGTGACGGCAGCATCCCTGGATGGCCACAAACTCCCTTGATCAGCCCCTTCTAGTTGCACTGCTCTTGGTCCCCATCGTTGGGGGATGGGAAGGGGGGTTGTAATCCAACACATCTGGACGGCCCTGAGTCCAAACACGCCATTCTAAATGTTAACCCCTTCGTTTCCTAACATCAGTGCACCTGCGCATACAGAGAAGAGGAGGGGGCTGTGAGGTTTTTGTGAAGTGTTTACCAAAGGGGTGTGGTGGCTCAGCGGGTAAGACGCCAGGCTTGTCGATCGGAAGATCGCAAGTTCGGAGGTTCGAATCCCTAGCCCTGCGTGCGGAGTGAGCTCCCGCACTTGCCCCAGCTCTTGCCAACCTAGCAATTCGAAAGCATGCAAATGCAAGGAGATGAATAGGTACCACTTCAGTGGGTAGGTAACAGCGTTCCGCGCACGTCATGCCGGCCACATGACCGTGGAAGCGTCTTCAGACAATGCTGACTCTTCGGCTAACAAATGGAGATGAGCACCGGCCCCTAGAGTCGGACACGACTGCACAAGGAAGTTTGATGAAGGAGCATCACCTGCCTGGAAAGAAACACCTTGGGGGGGCCTAGAATTCCTGGAATGGACACGAGAGCTGTGTGAACAGGATTCAGTCATTGGTCTGATAACTCGTATGAGATATGCATCAAAATAGAGACCTTCCTTCCCTTTTTCTTGACTTCCGTGCTGTAAAAAAAAAAAGGTGGGGGTTGGCCACATGCAATCTGCTGGAAATACTCCACCCCTGATGTTGCAGAAAAGAGAGGTCCGTCCCATTCATTTTAATAGGGTGCATATTAAGTAAGCTGGGGGGGGGGGACATAGGTGTGTAGAAACTGGTAGAGTATATGGGAAGAGGGGCAATGAATTAATTCATCACAAATCAACTCATTTGAGGACACACACACCCCCGCTTCCTTCCTGGCTGTTTGGTTCTAAAATTGCTCCCTTCCTCCCTTGATATTTCTATATACACTGATGCAACTTTTTTTTTTAATCTGTTCCCTCGTGTCCGATTCTCATAGACTACCTGGACAAGTCCCTGCAGTTTTCTTGGCAAGGTTTTTCAGAAGTGGTTTGCCATTGCCTCCTTCCTAGGGCTGAGAGAGAGGGACTGGCCCAAGGTCACCCAGCTGGCTTCGTGCCTAAGGCAGGACTAGAACTCAGTCTCCCAGTTTCTAGCCTGATGCCTTAACCACGACACCAAACTGGCTCTCTGGTGCCGTGACTCGGATGCAACCTTGGAATGTGTTTATAAAGGACGGAATTTCCTAAAAACTGGGTGAAGATGTGTCACAAAATCTTTTCCTGGACCTCAGTGGTCCGTAACTGAGATTTTCACCCACAAACCACCATGCACAACAAACTAGGATGCTACTAGGAACAGGGGATGCTTTACCCAGACCACCGGGATACATAAGACATCGCCTTGCCAAAATAGAAACCACTTGTCTGATACAGACTTCAAGAAGAGATTCCCCCGCCAACCCCATCCTCCGAGGATACTTGAGGGGTGGACCTGGTGAAAGGCCGTCTTGACGGTGGCCCCTTTTCCTTGACAGGGCAGGCAGGCCAGCCAACCCTCTTTGATTTTTGAAAGCATGTTAGAACGGGACCATTTGTACACAGGCATCCTTTGTAGCACAGCTTTCCAAACTGTGTGTCGCGACACTTTAGTGTGTCGCAACACACAGTCTGGTGTGTCGCCACACAACCCGGAAGCGGCAGCGGGGGCATGTACAGCAGCGGGGGCAGCGGCGCACCATCAGCGTTTCCGCGTTTTAGAGGAGGCCGCCGCCGCTGCCACTGCCGCCGTCCACGCCCCCGCCCCCGCGCACCCCCCTGCACCGCCTCCGTGCGCGCCGCCGCTGCCGCCGTTGGTGTGTCACCAACGGCGGCACTTTAGAAAGCACTGCTTTGTAGGTAGTGTGCTTGATTGTATATTTTATTGTGAACTACCCAGGGTCCCCGACAGGGGAGATGGGCAGAAATATAAATATAAATATAAATATAAATATAAATATAAATATAAATATAAATATAAATATAAATATAAATATAAATATAAATATAAATATAAATATAAATATTAATATAATATAATATAATATAATATAATATAATATAATTTAAATTTAAATTTAAATTTAAATTTAAATTTAAATTTAAATTTAAATTTAAATTTAAATTTAAATTTAAATTTAAATTTCTGCCCATCTCCCCTGTCGGGGACCCTGGGTGGTTCACAATAAAATATACAATCAAGCGCGCGCGCACACACACACACACACACATATATGTGTGTATGTATGTATGTATGTATGTATGTATACACACACACACACACACACACACACACACACACACACAGGGCCTGCCTGCCCTGTCAAGGAAAAGGGGCCACCGTCAAGACGGCCTTTCACCAGGTCCACCCCTCAAGTATCCTCGGAGGATGGGGTTGGGGGGGAATCTCTTCTTGAAGTCTGTATCAGACAAGTGGTTTCTATTTTGGCAAGGTGATGTCTTATGTATCCCGGTGGTCTGGGTAAATAAATATATATATTGCATTGTTCTTCACTGCCCAAAGTCAAAATGGAATGGGTCAGTCTCTTAAGCATTGTTTCTCAACCTCTGCGGCTTTAAGATGTGTGGACTTCAACCCCAAGGCTGGCTGGGGAATTCTGGGAGTTGAAGTCCACACATCTTAAAGCCGCAGAGGTTGAGAAACACTGCTCTAAACAGTGTTAGGGGGTGGACGGATGATGAGGAACCTATGGCTGATCAGCTGAATCCTGCCCGTGGGAGCTTCCATTCTTTCTCTGATCTCCCCACTCCCTTTTCCTGCAGTCTGCTTGGCTTCCGCCAAGATTTTTTTTTAAAATCTGTCACAGTGAATATATGGTAAGGCTACTTCTTTGCTACAGAGATTTTCAAGGCTCACAAAGTAATTCACCAAGGAGAGTTTATACTCCGACTTATAGACTTCTCCCTGCAGATGAGAGAGTAGACGCTAAAAGTTCTTTTAATTAAAAAAAAGAAGACGACAAAGACGAATTGCTAAATCGCGTGAAGCAAAACAAAGCGTCAGTCTCGAATATATTTCCCAGACTGCTTCAAGACCCCAAAACAGCAGTCGCTGATATTAAAGGGTTTCCTAACCACTGGGATTAAGAAAATTTGAAAAATATTGGCTGCATTCACACCATACGCTTAATTGCGTTTCTAAATTAAACCAAGTTCTGAGTTTGAGCTGTGAAGTAAGGAAATGGGATGGATTTGCACAGTCTGTGGGCAAACACACACGCACACACACAAATCAAGATGAAGGCACTTATCAAGTTTAACATGTATGTATGTATCTGCTAGGTCTTTTTTTTATTTATAATAAATTGAATAAATTGAAATAATAAATAAATAAAATAAAATTATTTATTTTCTATCCCGTCTTTATTATTTTTATAAATAACTCAAGGCGGGGAACATACCTAATACTCCTTCTTCCTCCTATTTTCCTCACAACAACAACCCTGTGAGGTGGGTTGGGCTGAGAGAGAGTGACTGGCCCAAGGTCACCCAGCTGGCTTTCGTGCCTAAGGCGGGACTAGAACTCTCAGTCTCCTGGTTTGTACTCCATCCTTGGATCATCTTTTTCACCCTCCTCTGAATTCTCTCTCTCAACATCCTTCTGGAAATGTGGTGCCCAGAATTGTACACGATATTCCAGCATCAAGTAGAGAGGAATAATGAACCGGAACTTTGGTTGCTAAGTGAAGCAGTCATGAAGCGAATCTGACCCAATCTTACCACCTTTTTTGTGGCAGTCATTAAGCGAATCACACAGTTCCCCATTGATTGTGCTTGCCGGAAGCTGGCTGGGAAGGTCGAAAATGGCGATCACGTGACCACGTGATGCTGAGACAGTCATAAATGCAAACCAGTTGCCAAGCGCCCAAATTGTGATCATGTGACTGTGGAGATGCTGCAACAGTCGTAAGTGCGATGACCAGTCATAAGTCGTCTTTTTCAGCACCGTCATAAGTCCAAACTGTCGCTAAACGAATGGTTGTTAAGTGAGGACTACCTGTAGTTGCTGATTCCCCCCCAAAAAGGCCCCATGTTGTGTTGTAATAACTTGAAAATGGAATTGCAGCCAATTTTTCCCTCTGGAGCAGAATGTTTTTTCTTAAAAAAAGGCCAATCTTCTTGCATTTTATAAACAAATTAATTTTATTAGCACATTGGCTTTCTTGCATCACATTTGGTTAATTTGATATATGGAGTAAGAGACTTGTGTGAGAGATTTTATAAGTCTGTATAGACACCGATATAAGGTGAGGGGTTCATGGCTTGGAAACACTACATCGAAGAAGGGCTTTGGTGTGGTCATCAGTCGAATCCCGAGAGCGCGAGCCGCGTGCCGGAGAGATTTCCCGGCCATTTGTCCCAGCTCCTGCCAACGTAGCAGTTCAAAAGCATGCAAATGCAATTAGATAAATAGGTACCACTTCGGTGGGAGAAATCACAGGGACATGAAAGGAGCCTCCTCGGGCGTCCCCCAGGCAATGGTGATACTGTATCACCGGCAAATCCTTTCACTACAGAAGCGCCTGGGTGCTTCTGACACGGAAAAAAATAATCAGTCGCAAACCAAACATGAGCCAGGAGTGTGAGGCAGCTGCTAAAACGGCTAATGCAGTTCTGAATTGGAACAAGCAATGCATGTAAGTTGCGTGAAGTCATTATTCCTCTCTACTTGATGCTGGAATATCGTGTACAATTCTGGGCACCACATTTCCAGAAGGATGTTGAGAGAGAGAATTCAGAGGAGGGTGAAAAAGAAGATCCAAGGATGGAGTACATGTCCTACAAGGACAGGCTGAAGGAACCTCAGATGTTCAGTCTGGAGAGAAGACCTAGGGGAGACATGATAGACATGCTTAGGTGCAGAAAGGGAAACTTCTTAGATTTCATTTAAAAATAAAGAAAAATGTCTTGATGGTATAATCTGTCCAAAAACGGAACAGTCTACCTATGGAGCTTGTGGGTTCTCCATCTCTGGAGGCTTTGAAGAAGAGAATGGACAACCGCCTCTCCTCGATGGTTGAGTTGGTTTTCTTGCATACTGCAGAAGGTTGGACTAGATCAGGGGTGGGCAACATCAGGCCTGCGGGCCATATAAGGCCCGCAGAGCTCCCGCCCGCAAACCCCGCCCCTTCCACGCGATTGGCTCCCACCCGCAAACCCCGCCCCCCAGTGCTTGTGATTGGCTCCCGCCCACAAACTCCGGCCTCTGGTCCCTGCCTGTATGCTATGAATGACAGAAAATCCTGAGCTGTAGATCAACCTATATATATATAATCAGGGCAACAGTTTCCCCCAGCAAGTCTTAAGCCTCTTCTGAAACTTATTATGACTTTCTTATCTGCGAGATTGTGTGGATAGTTCTGGGACGGTGGTCAACGAAATGAAACAACGTCCCTGCATGCCCTGTTGGCTCTGGGTGGCTCTCCATCCTTTATTTCATTTATTAGATGTGTATCCTGCTTTCATTCCGGAGCTTAAGGCAGAGAGATTCATCTCATAAATACCAGGCAGATATAGAGAAGCTAGTGGGTCACGAAGAGTCGGAAGCGACTGAACGAATAAACAACAAACATACAAGTTGTTGTTGTTGTTCAGTCGTTTAGTCATGTCCGACTCTTCGTGACCCCATGGACCATAGCACGCCAGGCTTTCCTGTCCTCCACTGTCTCCCGGAGTTTACTCAAATTCATGTTCGTTATATCGGTGATGCTATCTAACCATCTCATCCTCTGCCGTCCCCTTCTCCTTTTGCCCTCAGTCTTTCCCAGCATCAGGGTCTTTTCCAGTGTGTCCTCTCTTCACATTATGTGGCCAAAGTATTTGAGCTTCAGCTTCAGTATCTGAAGCTCATAAATACCAGGCAGATATAGAGAAGCAATTTTGCCCTTCTGCTGGTACAGATCGCTTTAAGGGGGGGGGGGGTTTCTTCTTCTTGAAAGGCAGAACGGCCATCTGTTGCGGATGCTTGGCAGCAAAGTTTTGCACTGGGTAGCGGATTGGACTAGATGATCTCCCAGATCCCTTGCAACTTTAACATTCCGTGATCCTATAAAGCCCAGCACAGTCTGAGTCATTTTGCCTAAAGGCATCTTTTCTTCTCCCAAGGTGTAGTGCTAAGAAAGGAGGTTCTTTGCAAGTGTAAACTGCACTGACTCTATTTTAAACCCATACGCTATTTTAAACTCTGTTTTCAACCCATTTTGATGAAATCCTTTGAACGTGTGCCTGGAAAGTATTCCTGACTCTGTGTGGGCAGCAGGTCAGCTCTCTAGCCCACCTTTCTTGAGGCCAAGTAACTCCTCTCTTGTTTGATGGGTCTCCGATGGAAACGTTGCTTTTGAAATTCATCAGCATCCTATTTTTCTGCTCTTGGGCCAAGGAGGCCTAGAAGGAAAAAGAATTGTGCTGGGGAGGGAGGGGTGCAATTACAACTGTGTTGTATGCAGAGGCAGTTTGGGTTGTAAGAAACTGTCAGAGGGAGCGCGCGGAGATGGAGCGGCCTGCCTCTCTCCTAGGCACCAGTGATCCACGTACTATGCAGTAAATAGACTCCAAACAGAAGTTATATCAAATATCCTATTTACTTTATATACATATGTATTTACAGATCACTTCCACAAGTAACAAATGATACACCATCAACGAGACAGCTTTCACAAGGTAAAATGGGAATAATGGGAAATGAGAATGTCCCTGCATATATAGTGAACCTGACCAATCACATTATAGGTCACTCTCATTATTCACCACACCCAACCTAACTCTAAGCACCTGTTGAATGAGTCACACATGACACATCATTCCTACAACAATGGCTGCTAATTGGGTGACTGTGCAGAATATTTCACCTTTTACCTAGAAATCAAGCCTCTCTGTATAATTTATATCTAGAAGTAAATTCCTGGGTTTATCAAACCCCAACAGAAACACAGCTTTTAATCCATTGGGAGGGTTCCAATAGAGAAGGCAATAAACTCAGTGGGAGTTATAGGAATTTGTTTGCCTGAAGAGTGAGATTCCAGATTCCTGTTTTGCAGAAAGTTGGTGAAGACTTCAGGGACTTATCACCACTACCCCTTATCACCACTACCCCTCCAGACAACAAATTAGTTTTATTGTATTCCAAATGTTGATTCCCACTTTTTGTACGCTTGCTTCCAATGTATGGTTTTAATTTTAGAATTTGATTACTTATGTGCCTGTCTTAATCCCAAATTATGGATTTGGGGAGCGGTACGCCACTCGGAGTTAGCTGACTGGTGCAGCCTTTGCAGATGAAAATAAAATAAATTTCCGCTCTATACACTCCCGAGGTCAGAAGAGGAAAAGGAGTTTTAAAATACAGCTGGCTGTTTCGCTGCAGAATAACCACGGGGGCTGTGTGACTGGCCCAACCTCCTCGGGTTAGATGTGATGCTGATTGTTTGCAGAGAGACAATTCTTGAAGCATTTCCCGGCTCTGGTGAGCTGCAAAAAAATAAAACAAAATCTAGACGACAGAAATTGCGGTGCTTATTAAAATATTTTCAACACGCTGGAGGTGTTGCTGTAGTTTCTTTTCATTTTTGTTCAAGGCAGGGCCTTTGCATTGGGGGGAGTTCATCCTTTCCCCCTTTCTCATCTTAAAAGAGCACTATTGGATGTCTGTTCGAGCCAAACCCTCAGCCACACCGGCAGTTTGTTCCCTTCCATTTAATAGATACAGGATTTAGGGAGAAATGCTAGCAATTCACAGAAAATTAAATTAGATTTATATCATGCTTTTATTTTCTGCAATTCAAGGAGGCGAACTTAATGTCCCCCTCCTCTCTTCCTCATAACAACAACCCTGTGAGGTGGGTTGGGTACCAGAGTCACCCAGCCGGCTTTCGTGCCTCAGGCGGGACTAGAACTCTCAGCCTCCTGGTTTGCCATTGGCTCCTTCCTAGGGCTGAGAGAGAGGGACTGGCCCAAGGTCACCCGGCCGGCTTTCGTGCCTAAGGCAGGGCTAGAACTCTCAGTCTCCTGGTTTGCCATTGGCTCCTTCCTAGGGCTGAGAGAGAGTGACTGGCCCAAGGTCACCCAGCCGGCTTTCGTGCCTCAGACTTACGATGGTGCTGAAAAAACCAACTTACAACCAATGCTCACGCTTACGACCGTCGCAGCATCCCTGTGGTCACGTGATCACAATTTGGGCGCTTGGCAACCGGTTCACATTTTTGACCGTCACAGCATCCCGTGGTCACGAGATTGCCATTTTCGACCTTCCTTAAAGTTAAAGTTAAAGTTCCTTAAAGGCCGAAACAGCTCCCATTCGCCAATTAGCTATGGGGTCGGGGCTGTCTGCAGGATATGGTCAAAGCAGTCAAGATGGCGGCTGCAACGTGCGATTGAAGCTCTGCCTGTTTTTCACATGCTCTATGGGGTCGGGGCTGTCTGCAGGATATGGTCAAAGCAGTCAAGATGGCGGCTGCAACGTGCGATTGAAGCTCTGCCTGTTTTTCACATGCTTCAGTCTGCATGAAGAGGCCTGCAGGCCCTCCTGTGGGGGATCACCCACATTATGAATGGGGGCATCTCGGGGAAGATGTTCCAAGGCAGCTCTTCCGAGATTTGAGAAGGAGGGCGTGAAATCTCCTAAGCCACGGAGTTTTATGAAAAATCCTCTCTGAGAGCTGCTACGTAGCCCCGGATGCTAGCAAAGAGAGGCAGGACCACGCACGAGAGAGGTGGGGGCTGGGTGGGAAAGAAAGCTCATTTTCCACCTGATTAGAAGCCCCTTCCATGCTGAGAAGTAATTCCCCCGATCCTCACCTGGAAATTATCCAGGGACGGGGCGGGGGGGGGGGAAGCTTTGCCCGCTGGCTATTCCTTTCAAAGGCATCGCCCAGCGCCCCAGCCATGCGCACAGCCCCTGAAACTCCCTTCAAAATGCCATCAAATTGTAATTTTTAATGTGACAGCAGGAGGAAATTATTAAATACTTAGGGAGTAATCATGCTGTGTTTAATTGATTTTATTTTAATTCGGTATAAATTAAATTGAATCAAATACAGTGTGGGCCTGGCTCTCTCTCTCTTTTTTTTTTTGCTCCACGCTCAGGTAGCTGGGATTGCAGGCAGGCAGACAAAGAATCATGTCACTGGAGGGGTCCTCTAGTCCAGCCCGCTGCTTGTGGAGAGTCTGCTAGAGCGTTTTGGACCGATGGCTATTCAGCCTCGGTTTCAAGGCAGCCTCATTGAAGGACTGTTGCCTGTCATTGGAGGTTCTTCAGAGGTCGGAACAAACCCTACAGGAGAGGCCGCTTGTCGTGTGTAGATGCAGAAATAACACGCCGAGGCCTGGAATCTAGTCTCTAGTGTTTATTGCATACCTACAAGCAGAAATCCTGCTAAACTAACAGTGCCTGAAGACTCCCAAGTATATCAGCTCAACCTAGGGTGGAGCTTTCTTCTGACGTTTGGGGAAATAGGCTAGGCTCTCTGAGCTGCGTGCTCGCTTCTTATCTAGTGCTCCGCCCTCCTCTCTGCTTCCCCCGACACCGCTTGAGGACTAGAATCTTAAGGTTTTAAGACTGGTTCAGAATTCATTTCTCCAGGGCTGCACAACCTATTTCACCAGTCTCTGCTCTTAGCATCAGGACGTTCTTCCTGATATCTAATCCAAATTTTCTTCCAAGTAATATGGGACTGCTGATTCTGGGTTGTGTCCTCCAGGGCAACATTGATCAAGTCTGCTTTTATGTATAGATCAACACTTTAGCTGTCTGGACACTGTTGTCCAGTCTCCCCTCAATCTTCTTTTTACGGGCTAAATTTACCCATTCCTCAGAGGGCATGGTTTCCAATACCAGCGCCACCAGTCATTAGACATGGACTAAAATGTAGGAGCTTTTATCCCCATTCCATCTATTCCAAATTCCATTCCCTTCCTCAAATAATGGATCACTTTCCTCACCAATAAATAACAAAATAAGGGGCATGGTGGCTCAGCGGGTAAGACGCCAGGCTTGTCGATCGGAAGATCGCAAGTTCGGAGGTTCGAATCCCTAGCCCCGCGTGACGGAGTGACACTCGCCCCAGCTCTTGCCAACCTAGCAATTCGAAAGCATGCAAATGCAAGTAGATGAATAGCTACCACTTTGGTGGGTAGGTAACAGCGTTCCATGTGCGTCATGCGGCCACATGACCGCGGAAGCGTCTTCGGACATCGCTGGCTCTTTGGCTAAGAATCGGAGATGAGCACCGGCCCCTAGAGTCGGACACAACTGCACAAATGTGCGGGGGGAACCTTTACCTTTTACCTTCCTCACAAAAGGGAAGCTGTGGAACTACAGGACACATTGTTTTTTCAGACATGGTGGGTGGAAGCCTTTGTCAGGGTCTGAATTCTACCTGAATGGCCTGTTGGAGGTCTTCAATAGAGGCTGAATGGTCATCTGACAGAGAAGCTGTAGTGGATCCTGCCCTCTAGGATTCTTTGCATTCAACTTGGCTAGCCTTTAGCCATTCCTTTTCCAAGCCATGATTTGCATTTCAGGTGAATGCCCGTTGTTGGTGGAAACACCATCATCTTTTGTCATCTTTGCTTGCCGGAAGTCATCATCTGGCACAGAGTCCGTTGGAGTTGGGCAGCTCAAACAAATTTGAATCAATAAATAAAAATCTGGAGAAAGCTGAGTTCTTGGATGTCTCTCCCGGCACTGATGCTGAAGAGGCCTCTAGGCTGTCATAAATGCAATTTATCTGGATGGCGCACCACCAGGAAATTTCCTGTAAAGGCCCACCACTATCGATTTATTTTTGCTCTTGTTAATTGAATACAAACCAAAAAAAGAAGAAGAAGCAATACATACATTTCTAAAAAAAGAAAAACAGGGACAAAAACGTGCAGCGCTTAAAAAGAACACAGCATTGATGTCGCAGCTATGCAAATATATAAAGCAAAAAAAAAAATGCTGAGAAGTCATGGCTGCTGCCAGACACAAATATTAACAGCTCATCCCTCCCACCTTCCCCAGCAAGAAATAAAAAGAGTGCAAAGCTTGTTGTTCAGTCACACTGCAATTATGTACAAGCTGCTTTATGAAACAGCAGCTGCGTCTGGTGGATCAGCCTCAGCATCGGACGCAGGAGATGCTCGTGACTTGGGTGGGGCTGGCAGGCCGATGCCCGCCAGAGAGGGGAACCCACCGCCCCGACATGGAAAAACAAGGGGACACGTAAGCACACCCCGACAGAAAATCACACACCCAGGGTGCAGAGGTGAGTGAGGCAGGCGGGGTGTGGGGGGCAGAAATACGAAATTTTCAGGTGGGGGCTGCTGTGCTCTACAGGTAGTCTTCGCTTAACAACCATTCATTTAACGGTGGTTCGGACTTATGACAGTGCTGAAAAAACCGACCTGTGATCAGTCCTCACACTTACGACCATTGCACCATCCCCGTCATCATGTGATCACGATTTGGGCACTTTGCAACCGGTTCGCATTTATGACCATCGCAGCGTCCCATGGTCATGTGATCGCCAGTTTCAACCTTCCCAGCTGGCTTCCAGCAAGCAAAATCAACAGGGAACTGCATGATTTGCATAACAACTACGTGGTTCACTTAACGATCATGGTGATTTGTTTAACGACCACCACAAAGTTGTAAAATCAGGTCAGATTCATTTAATAACCACTTTGCTGAGCAATCGAAATTCCAGTCCCAATTGTGGTCGTTAAGCAAGGACTACCTGTAAAAAGCAATTGCTGGCTGGGGAATTCTGGGAGTTGAAGTCCACCTATCTTAAAGTTGCCAAGGTTGAGAAACACTGCTCTAGAATGATGTAGGATTTAAATTGCGATGAGGCTGGGGGGCAGGAAAGATTACGAGTACCTTATCCGACAGATTACAAGTACCTTATCCATTAACAATTATAATTTCCTAGACCGAGAGTCCCTTCCAACGGTCACTCATGCCCTGGTTCTCTCCCATATAGATTACTGTAATGCACTCTACATGGGGCTACCCTTGAAGAATATCCGGAAGCTACAGCTGGTGCAGAATGCGGCCGCGCGGGCAGTTTTAGGTGCACCAAGATCGACACACATAACACCTCTGCTCCGTGAGCTGCATTGGGTGCCAGTTTGCTTCTGGGTCCAATTCAAGGTGTTGGTTATTACCTTTAAAGCCCTATATGGCACAGGCACAGGTTATCTGAGGGACCGCCTCACCCCCATTACATCGTCCCGTCCCACCTGATCTTGCAGAGAGGGCATGCTGCGGACCCCCTCTATGAAAGAGCTCCATCTAGCGGGGTCTCGGAGGCGAGCCTTCTCTGCAGCAGCACCTGCCCTATGGAACAATCTCCCCCTGGAGATAAGACAGGCCCCCTCACTCCTGGACTTCAGGAAAAAATTAAAAACTTGGCTCTGTGATCTCGCCTGGGGCAAGAAGGAAAGTGGCCACGCTTGGGGATGGCTGATTTCTTAGAGCCGCTTCAGATATTTTAAATATTTTTATCCTCACTGTAAGAACTACCTGCCACTTGGATTTTATTGTATCTGTATTTTTATTGTTGTATTTATTGTATTTTAATTATCTTTTATTGTAGTTGTAAATCGCCCAGAGTCCCTCCTTGAGGGGGAGATGGGCAGTCATAGAAATATAATAATAATAATAATAATAATAATAATAATAATAATAATAGAAATGATAATAATAATAATGCATTAAGAATAAGTTCATGAAAGCTTATGCTAGCAAGTCAATGATCAGATAAATGAAGTTTATAAAAGAGGAGAGAAAGGAAATATATCACAAGATGCTATTTCTGTAGCTTTTCTAATAGAAGTGGATTAGATCTGCATAGCGTCTGTTTCTTAGTCTGGTCTACCTTACAGGGCTGACAAAGACCTTCCCCAATCCCCAACCTGGCCCTTCACGTCTCCCAACAGTGCACCATCCCGTTGTGATTGAGTCCCTCCAGTGCAGGTCATCCTCTTCTCTTCCCTTCCATCTTTCTCAGCATGATGGACTTCTCAGAGGATCTCTGTCTTCATGTAGGTTGATTGATTATGTGCCACCTGTTGACTCTTAGCAACCACATAGAATTTATTTATTTATTTATTTATTTATTTATTTATTTATTTATTTATTCATTGTGCTATTTATACCCCGCCTATCCCCTCCCTAATGGAGGACTCTAGGCGGCTTACAAGCATATATACATTAATTATACATTCACCATTTTAACCGCGCATGAGGGGAAGGGGTAAGGGAACCGACTCTTCCAGGCTCTGGACTACAATTCCCAGGATGCCTTGAGCCGGCTGCTGATGTCCTGTAGCTGTTGCATCCGGGTCCGTCGTCACTGCCTGCCATTCGATCTTCCTCCGATCTTTTTCCTCCGGTGGTGCTGACTTCCCGACAGGACACCAGCAAATTAGCCCACTTTAAGGTGGTACCCATTTATCTACTTGCAAAGCTTTCGAACTGTTGTGTTGACAGGAGCCGGGACTAGCAACGAGAGCTCACCTCGTTGCGCGGGGTTCGAACTGCAGACCTTCTGATCTGCAGCCTACAGCTCAGCAGTTTAACCTGGTGAGCCACCGCATCCCTTAGATAGGTTTTCTCCAGGGTGATCTGCCCCTAACCTGGTCCTTCAGGTCTTCCAACAGTGCCCCCATCACCACTGGAACTGAGTCCCTCCACCTTGCTGCTGGTCATCCTCTTCCCTTTCCCAGCATTAGACCATGTGATTCACTTAGCGACCATATTGATTCACTTAATGACCATGGCAAAAAGGTTGTAAAATTGGTGTGACTCACTTAACGACCACCTCGCTTAGCAACAGAAGTTCCAGTCCCTATTGTGGTTGTCAGTCAAGGACTTCCTTATCTGGAAGCCAACTTGGACAACTTTTTCCAACTGCATTCACCAGCTTGCTAGGGTGCGATGCCTCAAAGACCCCAGAGCCTTGCCAGGAGATATTACCCAAGTAGAATTTTCAATGGGAGAAAAAGGGAGAATGTTAACCGCATGGGGAGAAATCACACGAACTGTCTTTAAGTGTGGATTCAGTCAAATCTGATGCTGTTTTTATCTGGCTTTGTGTCCTGACTTTGAGCGAAGGAACACGCTGAGACTTGGTGTACAGGCTCTAGTGTTTTATTGTTCTACTCTGCTAGACAGAATCCAGCTAAACTAAACTGAACTAGTGATGCTCAGAGAAAAGGCCCAAGAAACTAGGGCGGTGCCGCCTTCAGCCTCTTGGGAGGAAGGCAAAGCGATTCAGTACTGCACATGCGTTTCTCCCCCTGGAGGGAGCCCCCTCCTTCTTCGCCAGTTATCTCCCTGACACCTTGCCTCCTTTGGTGAGATTGTGGCTCCTGGGGTGACATTCTAGGGGCCCCCAAGGGTTCGAGGGTTTGGCTCGAACAGACATCCAATAGTGCTCTTTTAAGATGAGAAAGGGGGAAAGGATGAACTCCCCCCAATGCAAAGGCCCTGCCTTGAACAAAAAGTTCCCCGTTGGGGGAGATGGGTGGTCATATAAGTTAAATAAATAAATAAAATGGAAGTACTATAACTTAATTCCAACAAATTAAGCAACTATTGTTATCCCTCTCTCCCCAAGGGATAATTTAGCATGTTTAGAAGAATGAGCCATCCAGCCAACACCCAGGTTCTAGTCCCCCCCCCCCACCAAAAAAAGCCATTGAAGCCCCCTGGAGGACTTTGGGCCAGCCCTTCCCTCCCTCTCAGGGGTGGTCCAGTGGAGAAGGTGCTGCACTAGGAGTGGGGAGACCCGGGTTCGAGTCCTCCCTCAGCCACTGAAGCTCCCTGTGTGCCTTTGACGTTCTCTTAGTCTGGCCCACCTCACAGGGTTGTTGTTACAGGGGAAAACTGGAGGAGGAAATGCTGTGTCCAGCAGCCTGAGCTCCTGGATTAAAGCCAGGGTATACATCCAACGAATAAGTAAGAGGCGATCGGCTGCCCCACCATCTTCCAATCACCCTCTTTCCCAGCCGAGTTACTATCCAGAATCAAAATGCCGTTGAAGAAGATTGACAGCTGCCTGCTGCTGATCTGGTCCCCCGGCATCCTCCCGCCCTTCTGCTTTCTTCCATTCTGCCAGCACCCCCCGCCCAGCTCCACGCAGCTCCCTAGGCGGCTGACAGATGGAAAAGAGGATTTTGGAAAGGGTTATGCTGCCCCGAAACCCATGACACACCGCACGGTACACTTTGCCAAGCCTACACACTGTGTCCGCTGAAAGGGAGTCATGCATTTCGCAGAGTCTCTCGTGGAGACTTTCCTCCACCTTTTTGAAAGTTTTTTGGGGGGTGGGGGCTAGAAATGTCCTTTTTTTTTTTTTGCCATCATCCCCCCCCCCCATTGTCATAGTGGGGAATCGGACGGTCCCCATTTCGGTTTGGTGGGGCGTTTTTGTTCATTTGGGCACAGATGAGACAGGACTGAGTGGTGCGTTGGAGGGCGGTCTCCTGTCTCAGTGAGTTTCTGTAGGCGCAACATGAAAAATGTGGGCAGCACGTCTGTTAGTGCTAAACTTGGTGTACTCAAGTCTTCAGAGAGGAAAAAAACAAACGCTTTTGGTTCTACCACCCCCTCCCCACCCCCCAAAGCTGCCGACTTGCACACCTGTTTTTCTTTGGATAAATATTCACAGCTTCAAGCCAGCATTGGCCGATGAATTCCAATGAGTGTGGAATTTTATTTATGTATCTAGTTATTTAGTTAGCTTTTGTGCAAGGCGAATCAAAAATTGGAATGCACAGGAGCGGAATTACCTGGATTCTGGAATAATTGGACAAGTCGATCATCGGCTAATCAAATGACGTGCCCTGCAGTACAAAAAAGGAGAAACAGAGGCATCAGATTTCATAAATTATGGGGGTAAATTAAGCCCGAGCCGTAAATTTAGAATTCATGAATTCTGACTTAGCAAAATTAAATCACTTGGCATGTCTGTGGCTTTGCAATGTTTAGATGCAGGAGCAAGATTGAGGCCTCGCATTTACAAGAGCTGTTGTGCTTGAGAAGTTCTGAATATGCAATGTTTTTTAGCCTCTGATCATGGGATTTGGGGGCAATCATAGCATCTTTGGGACACCCTGATTCCCACCCCCCACCCCTGGTGGGGACTTAGATTCATAAGTGACTCTCCTCCCCACACTGGCAAATTCCATACAGAATACTCCAAAATCTCCTTCTGAAATTGGAGATTGAGGGTTCATCTCTCAAATAGGAAAGTCTAGATCAGAGTTTTGCTCAACAGCCCTGGAATTACCTGGCTGAGAGACGTCTTTTGAGGGGGGTTCCAGGCACCAGGATGGCAGGGCAGTTGCCAAATGTAAGGGGGGGGGGGCGTAATCTGTCATCCTTTGATCTTTGCCCACATCCCACAACTGGGTCTTTTGTAAAGTGGGCAATTTCCAGTATTCTGAGTCAATGTGCAAAGCCACCTAGAAGGCATTGGAGAAACCTGGCCTGGCTTCTCTTTCAATTCCCATCCTGACCCCAGTTCTTGTTAACATAAATGCACCGGTTGGCAGAGAGTGTGTGTAATGGTCTGTGGGAATGACCTTGGGAGACAGAAGGAAGAGCCACAGCCTAGGGAGGGTCCCTTCTGAGCCTCTTGCCCCACCCACTATCCAGCTATGGGCTATGCTGTCTCTTATCTGACCGTTCCCTAGGCAGCCTCTCTTCGCCCTGTCTCCCAAGGTCTTTTCCACATACCATTACAGTTTGTGTAATGGTCTGTGGGAATGACCTTGGGAGACAGGAGGAAGAGCCGCAGCCTAGGCAACCGTCATGCAAAAGGCAATTCAGCCCACGGGAAGAAAAGGGGCGTGGAAAGCGTCTCAGAAGGGACCCTCCCTAGTTTTCTGGAGAGTAAAAGTAAAGGAGGGGGAAAATACGTTCAGTCTTGCAAGGTTCTGTTAATGTAACCTTACTAGTTACATTAGTAACTAGTTAGTAATGTACTCATTACTATACACTAATGTAGTAATGAGTTAGTACTTCTTGTCTGGACTACCTTGAAGGGCTAACATCAATCCTGGTCATTCAGTCTTGGTCATTTCCGCTTACCATTACAGTTTGAGACTGTAGTTCCACCAGGATTCTCCTGATACCCAATTCTGCTGCTCCTTTCTTTCCAGCACCAGATAAACTCTTGAGGTTCAAATTTAGGGTCAGTAGTAGACAAGAGGTAAGCCAATAAAGTGAAGTTTAGTCTCGGCAAGGCATAGCTCGTCTGGATCGATGGATTGAAAAGCAGGTCAGGAAAAAGAGATCAATGTTTCTCAAGAGCCCAGTGCTGGTAGCATGGATGCTTCCCTCAATTCAGTCTTGATTCAGGAAAATCAGATTTTAACAGTGGCCCAGAGTTTGCTTGCAAGGAGAAAGCAAACGTCTCTGCTATTTTTCATCCATTTCATTTTCATTTTTCATCCCTTTCATCTATTTTGGGAGAGACCAGATCCGTCCGATCAAAGTAACACATGCTTTAGTGTCCTTGACTTTGTGTTGTACATCTGGGCAGACGTGCATATGACAAGTGTTGGGAACTTCCCCAGTTCAGAATGTGTGGTTTGGTGGTGGAGGTGTCGCACTGGCCCTGGGGAGAAGACCCAAATAGAAGTCCCACCTCGGCCGGGGGTGTGTTTCCTGGGTGACTTTCGGCTAGCAGGAGAAATGGCTTCGATTGCTACAGGTGCATGAAGTCACCTTGGCTGGAGGTGTATGGCTACCTGCTGAGATGCTCTAGTAATGGATTCCTGCCCAGGGCAGGGGGTCGGGCTGGATGATTTCAACACCCCCTTCCAACTCTTCCAGTCTGTGATCCTACAAGACCAGTGTGCTGCACCAGCAGTTTGACATGTGGCTTCCGGGAGTCACGTCCTCCCATCTTCAAACTGAAAGTGGCAATATTTCACGAGACTGTTGTGTCTAGACAAGATGAAGCCGGTAATACCTGCCACCCGTGTGTGCCCGGGGAGTGCTCCGGTTAAGGGGAGCGTGCATGGAACTCTTGTATCCGTCGTTTTTCAAAGGACCATCATAGGACATATGTCTATGAAGGTTCTCAGTCATCCAAGTGGAATTGTCTGTAGCTTGAATCATGTCAACTGGATTTCTATTTTCTCAGTGGAAACGTTTCGCTCCTTGGATAATAGAAATCCAGTTGACATGATTCAAGCTACAGACCATCATAGGACAGATTCAGAGGTGAAACCTGCACCCGTAGAAGCCTGGTTTCCATCTCAGAGAAAGTAACGGTCTTCTTCTGCGCTGCTCAGACTCCACCTTCAGTTCTGTCGGCATCGTGAATTCAGAAGAATTCAGGCCAATTGAGACGGGTTTGGAAGAAAATGGAGGTGTTCCAAGGAAGGGGATGGAAGTCTATGAGGAAATGGAGGGAAATCGGTATGCTTAGGTGTGGGAAGAGATGTCAGCCCTTCAAAGTAGACCAGACGAGGAAGCCAAAGTCATGGCAGTAACAGAATCTGGGAAGTCTGGTTGCCCTTCCCTGGTCCCTCCCTTTATCTTCATGAGAACTAGGGAGGATCTTGTCTGAGGCTACACCAGACTCAGGTTTCTCTTATCTTTGGTAGCGGTTCTTCCTGCTGTTCCTCAAAGTTATTCCTTCTACCCATTACAAGAGGAGGCCAAGAGAGGATATCACAACACTCCTCAAATGCCACAGAAAAACAACACCCGGTCTCTTCGCTGTGGTACTCAGGTGCAGATTATGGAAAAATGGCCTTTCCAAGAAGATTCTAACCTATAAAGCAGAGCTTTCCAAACTGTGTGTCGCGACACAAAAGTGTGTCGCCACACACAGCGTGGTGTGTCGCCACACCACCCGGAAGCGGCGGCGCACGCGTGCACGCCCCCCGCGCCGCCGCACGCCCCTCCCGCGCCGCCACCGTGCGCGCGTGCCGCCGCACGCCCCCCCGCGCCGCCGCCGTGCACGCGCGTGTCGCCGCCGCCGCTGCCGCCGCTGGATGTGTGGATGGGGTTGAGCGGAGGATAGGTAGCCATCTAATGAAGACGCTTCCGGTTGGACTTGGGCACTTCAGCTCTTGCTTCTGTTTTCTCTGATTCGTGTACTGTTGAGCATTGCATTCAAGTCCTCTGCATATCCCTTCGCTTCAAGTCGGCTGCTTTATATCCTGTAATTGGACGCTATTATTTATTTATTTTTATTTTATTAAATTTATATTACCGCCCACCTCCCCTGTCGGGGACCCTGGGCGGTTCACAATAAAACATAGTTAAAAAAAGATAAATGTAAAATTACAATAAATAAATAATATAGAATCCAAGTATAAAAGATGTTAAAAATGGTAATACTGGGAGGCTTCATGGGACCAGCCATCCCCAAGAGGAACTGTTGGCATTTCCCTCCCAGGCAAGACGGCAGAACCAGGTCTTTAAGCCTTTCCGGAAGGTCGGGAGCGAGGAAACCAGCCTCAGCTCCGGGGGTAAGGTATTCCAAAGGGCGGGCGCCACTGCAGAGAAGGCCCGCCTCCTGGACCCCGCTAGATGGAACTCTTTGGTCGATGGGGTCCGCAGTAAGCCCTCTCTGGCTGATCGGGTGGGACGGGTCGATGTTCTGGGGATGAGACGGTTCCTCAGGTATCCTGGTCCCATGCCATGTAGGGCTTTAAAGGTGATGACCAACACCTTGAATTGGATCCGGAAGCAGACCGGTACCCAATGCAGCTCGCGCAGCAGAGGTGTCACATGGGCCGATCTTCTGGCCCCAATAACTGTCCGCGCAGCTGCATTCTGGACCAGTTGAAGCTTCCGGATACTCCTCAAGGGTAGCCCATGTAGAGCGCATTGCAGTAGTCTATATGGGAGATGACAAGGGCATGAGTGACTGTTCGTAGGGCATCTCGGTCCAGGAATGGGCGTAACTGGTGCACAATCCAAAGTGGTGCAAAGGCCCTCCTGGCCACGGCTGCCACCGGCTCTTCAAGCAGGAGTCGTGAATTCCATCAAATGTTCCATCAAATCCGGGGGGCAGAGTTGCTGCAAGTGTTTCTCTGCATGATGAGCTTGAGTTTTTTGGTTGTCCTGTTGTTGTTTTGAATGTTTAGTTTCCCCATTTAAGTGAGGTTGTACTGTGATTTATGGGCGTGCTATGATTTGTGACATCGTGATTTAGATTCCTGGCTTATGTATGGACGCATTGTGATTGATTTATGCTTTGATTTTGATTAGGTTCCTGATGATGTCATATTTATCTTGTTTATTTATCTTGCCTGCTTTTAATCCAAGATACTGATTTGGGGAATTGTGCATTGCTCAGAATTGATTTCACCTGAGTGGTTTATAAGCGCTGTAAATAAAAGAAACAAATGATGCTGGGTCAGTCTCTGTTTAAAAGGCCTCGATGATCAAGATCCACATCTAAGACCTTGCCGAGAACCAACTCCTTCCTTAGAGTTGTCCGCTAATTTTTTAATTTTTTATTTATTTATTTATTTATTATTTATTTTATTAAATTTATATTACCGCCCATCTCCCCCAACGGGGACCCTGGGCGGTGCACAACAAAATAGTGATTAAAAATATATATAAAATTACAACAATACATAATATGACTTCCAAGGATAAAATGTTAAAAATAGAATACTGGGAGGCTTCAAGGGACCAGCCATCCCCAAGAGGAACTGTTGGCGTTTCCCTCCCAGGCAAGACGGCAGAACCAGGTCTTTAAGCCTTTCCGGAAGGCTGGGAGCGAGGACATCAGCCTCAGCTCCGGGGGTAAGATATTCCAAAGGGCGGGCGCCACTGCAGAGAAGGCCCGCTTCCTGGACCCCGCTAGGTGGAACTCTTTAATCGATGGGGTCCGCAGCAAGCCCTCTCTAGCTGAACGGGTGGGACGGGTCGATGTTCTGGGGATGAGACGGTCCCTCAGGTAACCTGGTCCTATGCCATGTAGGGCTTTAAAGGTGATAACCAACACCTTGAATTGTACCCGGAAGCAAACTGGCACCCAATGCAGCTTGCGCAACAACGGTGTCACATGGGCCGATCTTCTGGCCCCAATAATTGTCCTCGCAGCCGCATTCTGGACCAGCTGAAGCTTCCGGATACTCCTCAAGGGTAGCCCCATGTAGAGCGCATTACAATAGTCTATGTGGGAGATGACGAGGGCATGAGTGACAAATTTATTTATATAATATATATATTTTATATATATTTGACAAATTTATATGGCCACCCAACTCACACACAGTGACTCCGAGAGGCTTACAGGATTAAAATCCACAATACAAAAACCCATCAACCCCCCATGCTGCTTTTCCTGCATTGCTCGCCATGAAATTCTGTTTATCTACAAACAACATATTTAGCATTTTATTTGGTATGTCCTGATATATAACCTCAATAAAACTACAGGTAGTCCTCGCTTAACGACCACAGTTGGGACCGGAATTTCAGTTGCTAAGCAAAGCGGTCATTAAGCAAATCTGACCCAATTTTACGACCTTTTTTGTGGCGGTCAAGCAAATCACCATGGCCATTAAGCGAACCACGTGGTCATTAAGCGAATCACGCAGTTCCCCACTGATTTTGCTTGCCAGAAGTCAGCCGGGAAGGTCGAAAATGGCAATCACATGACCATGGGATACTGTGACGGTCATAAATGCAAACCGGTTGCCAAGCACCCAAATTGTGATCACATGACCGTGGGGACGCTGCAACGGTCATAAGTGTGAGTACCGGTTGTAAGTCGGTTTTTTCAGCACTGTTATAAGTCTGAACCATCACTCATTGGCGATCACTCGTAGCTGAATAAGATTGTCTTCCAAAGGTAAAATTTTAACAGTGGATCCGTAAGTGGCTATAAAGGCCAATTCTGGATCCGCACAACCTCCCACAATGAGGGCGTAGGTTTCCGGGTGGGAGACGGTCATGATGAGGGTTTGCCTGACGTGCCTTCCTTTTAGCTCTTTTCTCCTTTTCGCCCTGTACTCGTGCTTCTTCAAAGTCCATAGCGCCATTAATAAAGGATGACCTCCAATTGAAACGCTCATGACTTAGGGCTTCCCAGTTCTCAATGCTGATATTACATTTTTTTAAATTAGCTTTGAGAGTATCTTTGAATCTCTTTTGCTGTCCACCAATATTCCGTTTTCCATTCTTAAGTTGGGAGTAAAGTAGCTGCTTTGGAAGACGATGGTCAGACATTCGAACAACATGGCCGGTCACTAAATGAATGGTAATTAAGCGAGGACTACCTGCACTACAATCTATAAAACTCCCAGCGCTACTGAAATTTCAGCGGTTATTTGGTACTGCAGTCAAAAAGGATGATTGTTCTAGTTTTTAAAGGCCTCTTTGAGCTTCATGAGGCCTGACTCCAGGCGGGGTTCAAGGTGAGTTGAATCCAGGAAGTAGGAACTGCCCTCCTTCTGCTGTTGTTCTTGCAGAATTGGTATTTAGAGGCATGATACCCCAACCTGGCGGTGGCATTGAATCCTCAAAATGAATAGTAGGCCTGTCATTCCAGAGCTGTAAAAATCCAAATGACTGCTAGATGGCTACAGCGTCATCTGGATTTTTGCAACCTAGAATTGAAAGGCCCACCAAGTAGCCCTGGAAAAAATGTGTCCTTCTGAGCTATGCTGATGATGCTACTTGGATAGCCGAAAATGCAAAGGATCTGCAAGGTCTAGTGATAAAAGTCAAGGAGCACAGGGGAAAAATGGGACCCAAATTAAATATAAAGAAGACCGAACTGATGACAACATGCAGAACGACCAGCCTTAGAATTGACAATTAAGATATCGAAGTGGTGGAGAGCTTCTGCCTTTTAGGATCAACTGTCAACAGTCAAGGAACCAGCAGTCAAGAAATACACTGCAGATAAACACTTGGTAGAGCAGCCATGAAGGCCTTGGAAAAGATATGTATAATGTCTCCATACCTACAAAGATCAGAACTGTGCAAGCCACGGTTGGACAAGTTGGACTTTGAAGATGTAGGAGAGGAAGTGTATTGACACTTTTGAACTTTGGTGTTGGAGAAGACGCTTGAGAAGACCATGGACAGCCAAGAAAACAAACCAATGGATCATCGAACAAATCAACCCAGAGTACTTACTTGAGGGACAAACGACCAGGCTCAAATTACCATATTTTGGACAAATTGTGCAAAGACCCAACTCTCTCACTTGGCTCTGTTGCAGGGAAAAATGGAAGGAAAGAGGAGAAGTAGACAACTAGCAGCAAAGTGGATAGACTCAGTTACAGGGGCAATGGGGGCACCATTGGAAGACCTGAAGGACCAGGTTGGGGAGAGATCGTCATGGCGAAAATCTATCTATGTGGTCGCTAACGGTTGACACTGACTTGATGGCACATCAATCAATCAGTCAATCAATGTGAAGACCCAGCTCTCTGGAGAAGTCCATAATGCTGGGAAAGATGGAAGGAAAGAGAAGGAGAGGAGGACCAAGTGCAAGAGGGAGGGACCCAGTTACTATGGCAATGGGGGCTTTGTTGGGAAACCTGAAGGACCAGGTTGGGGACAGATCATCATGGAGAAAATCTATCTGTGTGGTTGCTAAGAGTCGACACCGACTTGATGGCACATAATCACCATCCAACGTAGTGTCCTTCAATCCATCTTTCAGTAATGAAATTCCACTCCACAGTATAACATATGCAGGATGAACAAGATACATAATGCTTTCCTCTATTCCAGTGTTTCTCAACCTTAGCGAGTTTAAGATAGGTGGACTTCAATTCACCCATCTTAAACTCGCCAAGGTTGAGAAACACTGCTCTATTCTGTTACTTATATTTTCCTTACCTACAATATTTTCCTTCCTTCCTTCCTTCCTTCCTTCCTTCCTTCCTTCCTTCCTTCCTTCCTTCCTTCCTTCCTTCCTTCCATTTTTGACAAGGGACAAAGGGTGTTTTCCCTTCCCTTCCCTTCCCTTCCCTTCCCTTCCCTTCCCTTCCCTTCCCTTCCCTTCCCTTCTTTTTGAAATTCCATGAACAATCAATCTGAAAAAGGAGCCCTTCACAAAAGCATGTAATCATTCAGTCTTGCAGGGTTTTCTGTCTGATGTTTGTTTTCGTTGTTGGATTTGTTTATAAAGTTGCTATTGTTTTAGCTGGGTATTTTGATCTGTTTTGTTTGGATGGTGCAGTATGATTTCTACGATAATGATATAAATACTTAGAAAAGTAGAAAAGGAACGTGTGGATCACGTGAGCGAAGGTTGGCGCGGGTTACCAGGCTGAATTGATAAACAGCAGCGAGCGAGCTAATTAGCTGTCTCTCTTTTCCAATTTAAGGCGAGTGGAGTATAACGGTACCAATTCTGTCAGGTAGGATTAGAGTGACACTGGTTGTTTATTTGGTTACTAACACCTGTTCTTTCCCCAGTCTCTTTTGCATTCTGTTTTAGTTTTGTGCTTTTTTATAATTTTGAAGTTTTTAATATTAATATTAACGTGCATATATTTTATTTATTTATTATTTTCTATCCCACCTTTATTATTTTAATAAATAACTCAAGGCGGCGAACATACCTAATACTCCTCCCTCCTATTTTCCCCACAACAACAACCCTGTGAGGTGAGTTGGGCTGAGAGAGAGTGACTGGCCCAAGGTCACCCAGCCGGCTTTCGTGCCTAAGGGGGGACTAGAACTCTGTCTCCTGGTTTGCCATTGACTCCTTCCTAGGGCTGAGAGAGAGGGACTGGCCCAAGGTCCCCCAGCCGGCTTTCGTGCCTAAGGCGGGACTAGAACTCTGTCTCCTGGTTTGCCATTGGCTCCTTCCTAGGGCTGAGAGAGAGGGACTGGCCCAAGGTCCCCCAGCCGGCTTTCGTGCCTAAGGGGGGACTAGAACTCTGTCTCCTGGTTTGCCATTGACTCCTTCCTAGGGCTGAGAGAGAGGGACTGGCCTAAGGTCCCCCAGCCGGCTTTCGTGCCTAAGGGGGGACTAGAACTCTGTCTCCTGGTTTGCCATTGACTCCTTCCTAGGGCTGAGAGAGAGGGACTGGCCCAAGGTCCCCCAGCCGGCTTTCGTGCCTAAGGCAGGACTAGAACTCTCAGTCTCCTCGTTTCTAGCCGGTTGCCTTAACCCAGAGCTTTCCAAACTGTGTGTCGCAACACGTTAGTGTGTCGGCTGCAGTGTCTGGGTGTGTCGCGGCTGCTGCTGCCTCCGAGCCCTGCCAGGATTCCGCGCAGGTCCTAGTGCCTGCCTTGTGCGCTGCTGTAAGAGTGTGTCGCGAAATGATGCATGTCTAAAAAGTGTGTCACCAACATGAAAAGTTTGGAAAGCTCTGCCTTAACCACTAGACCAAACTGGCTCTATATTGTTGCACGCCGCCCAGAGTCACTTGATTGTGAGATGGGCGGCTATATAAATAGGACGAATAAATAAATAAGTTGGATTGGTTGACATTCTTCCTTTGATTCAGGCACTCAAGATGGCCTGCGTAGGATGCCCACCTCCAGTTTGGTTGGATACATCATCCCCATCCACCAAAGTGTCTTTGTGCTGAAAATGTTTTTGCTGCTCAGAGCTAATTTCTGCAGGGCTAAGCCAAAACTGAGATCACCCGTTATACCAAGCCATCATGTGTCTGGTTTTCAAGGAGCCCAGCCTTTGGGTTTGAAGACCCCAAGTCTGGGCATCAGCGCTGGTGGAATGGCTTTTGGCTAGAGTCGGTTCCAAATGTCATCTTAAATGTCTGAATCAAAGGTAGAACGTCATCATCTCCAGGCAGTCCATTGCCTTTAGTCAGAGCCCTATAGATAGTCCTTGCTTAACGACCAGAATTGGGACCAGAATTTTGGTTGCTAAGCAAAGCAGACATTAAACGAATCCGACCCGATTTTACAACTTTTGTTTTGCGGCGGTCGTTAAGCGAATCACTGTGGTCATTAAGCAAACCACATGTCATTAAGCGAATCACGCGGTTCCCCATTGATTTTGCTTGCGGGAAGCTGGCTGGTAAGGTAGAAAATGGCAACCACGTGACTGCAGGACGCCGCAATGGTTGTAAGTGCGAGGACCAGTCGTTTTTTTCAGCATTGCTGTAAGTCTGAACCGTCACTAAATGAATAGTCGTTAAGTGAAAACTACCTGTAACTGAAATCAGTGCAATTGCAGATCCCATGTCCTTTTCAACCGAAAGCAGGACCTGCTCCAACAAGGGTGTCCATGGGGCGGAAGGGGGGCCAGTTGAGAAAAAGTGTGCAACAACATCATTGCACAACTGTTGCAGGCTTTGGGTAACGTTGGTGTGTGTTCATCATTTATTTATTTATTTATTTATTTATCTTATTTATACCCCGCCTATCCCCTCCCTAAATGGAGGGCTCTAGGCGGCTTACAATCAGTACATATATATTTCAATTATACATCATCTTATAGTACCCGCGCAATTAGGGAGGGGGGTGAGGGAACCGGCTCTTCAATCGCAGGTCGGACTACATGTCCCAGGAACCTTTGCTTCCGAGCCGGCTGCTGACGTCCAGGAAGTTGATGTTTTTTTTTTTTTTTCGGGATCCGTCGTCCTCTGCCGTCCTCCATCGCATCCACGGGAACCAGCTTTTCTTCTCGGTTCGAGGGCGACCCTCCGAAAAGGACGCCAGCAAATTGGCCCACGTGAGTGGTCCCCATTCATCTACTTGCTAGGCTTTCGATCAGCTGGGTGGGCTGGAGCTGGGGCTAGTGACGGGCGCTCACCCCGCCACGCGGATTCGAACTGCCGACGTTATGGTCGGCAGACTACCGGCTCAGCGGTTTAACCCGCGCCAAGAAAGGCTAGGATTCTGTTCCTTTCCCCACACCCATCCTCCTTATCAGCTAATCATCCTTCAAGCGGCCTTGTGGTTTGCTGCAGATGTCGGCAATCTCCTGCCGGTGAAGAAAATCCTTTTTCCCCTCCTGCTGTACCTAAAAATTTAACTTTTGGTTCCTCCAATTTTAACTTTGCGAGTTTTGGGGGGGGGGGGTCAAGCTTGGTGAACGGGCGGCGGGATTCTCTGAATCTGTCCCATTAGCATCCCGAATGACTAGAACAGCATTTCTCAACCTTGGCCGCTTGAAGATGGGTGGACTTCAACTCCCAGAATTCCCCAGCCAGCATGTCCACCCATCTTCAAGCGGCCAAGGTTGAGAAATGCTGGACTTGAAGAACAATCACAGCTGAAGTCAATTTTAGATCATGATTGCAGAAAACTCTTAGACAACAACCGCAAAAATACAAATAATGAATTTGGAGCATCCCAAGACCTGACGACCACATTCACACAACGCGTTGAACAAGATCAGGCACAAAGCTGATTGTTGCATTTGCCGAACAGGGTGACCTCGGTTAATGTTAATCTGAGCCCCTGTCGGAGGGGGATGTATGTGTATTGTTTAGTAAGTTGGAAGAGCCAAGGACATTTAGCAAGTTTACATTCAACCCAACCCATTGTGTGAATGCAGGAAAGGGTTTAATTCAGGAACCCGGTTCAACCTGTCATGTGAAACCAGCAATTGTGCTACGGTTCAGAAAAAGTGAAAACGTGGTTGCAAAGCTGAATGATGACTTGCCAGTCCTTTCCGAGTCTGGGCTGGCAATTCCAGCCACGCCACCTCCCAGCTCCAAACATTTTTTCCCCCAGAAACTAGTGAAGGAAAAATCTTACGAGACGTTTCTTTCCTGAATGTTCCTGGAAGGGAACAGCTGTGCTAGCAAATTAGACTTGTTTCCACAGCCGATGATGCGCCGTATGCCAAGGCCCAGATTTAATATTTAATTTTTATGTAATCACCGAGCGCCCGTTGCCATGGCTCCTAAGTACACTGTAGAAATTGAAAAGCCCACGTTCAGTTGTCTCCACCTCTTTGGCCCTCAAGAGGCACAGTCCTACAGGTTTTTTTTTTCCAACCTTCCAAGTGGAAAACACATCTCGGTGTGTGTTTTATTTTTATTTATGGGGAAGACATACCTTGAAGATAGAGGATCCAGTACGGATAAAGGAGGTGCCATATAAAGTCTGTGGGAACTTCAGGATCTCAGGCGTTGAAAAGATGCTATCCATCACAGTGTGAAAGAGTGGAGGGCACGGCCATAACTCATGGACCCAGCTATTTTCACCTCCATTGGCTAGTTTCCAGCAATGGCCACCTTCATGAAGTCCATATCCAGGGTTGGAAGGCTTCTCTTGCATTTGTCCTCTGAGCGACGTATCAATGGCCAAATCGTTGAAGCTGGTGGAGACCAACCTTTAGAAGGTACCATCATCCAAGGCTCTCTTTTCACTTTCTTCATCCTACCCTTCTTGGGTTTTTTGACCCTCTACATCTTGCTTTCTTCATCTGAACTACTTCAGATGTCTCCTGTCCTAGGGAAAGGTTCTCCCTCAGAGTCTCCAGGAGGCATCAGGGTCAGAGCCATTCAACTTCTCACTTCAGAGAAAGTTTCTCACCTTAACTTGACCGTTCAGAGGAGACAATATGGTACAATCTTAACCTCATCAAAGATCATCCCAGGAATGGCCTGGAGCATGTTGGTGCATGACCAGTGTCTTTCTCTGTGAGTCTGCCGTGTGTTTGAGCCAGCAAATGGTTGTTATTTGCACCTGAGGATCACTTAATTTTGTAAATCAGGTATGTTATTATACAGGTAATTAATTTTACTTAATAGCTGTTGGCTTTCATCTTCCTTCCCTCCCTCCCAGGGTGATTTTGGCCAGATCGAGATACACACATACAGGTAGTCCTTGCTTAACAACCATTTGTTTAGTGACAGTTCGGACTTACGACGGTGCTGAAAAAAGCAACTTACAACCGGTCATCACACTTATGACTGTTGCAGCATCCCCACGGTCACATGATCACGGTTTGGGTGCTTGGCAACCAGTTTGCATTTATGACCATCGCAGCGTCCCGTGGTCATGTGACCGTCATTTTTGACCTTCCCAGCCAGCTTCTGGCAAGCAAAATCGATGGGGAACCATGTGCTTTGCTTAACGACCACATGGTTCGCTTAATGCCCATAGTGATTCGCTTAATGACCGCTGCAAAAAAGGTCATAAAATTGGGTTGGATTCGCTTAATGACCGCTTCGCTACCAAAATTACAGTCCCAATTGTAGTTGTTAAGCGAGGACTACCCGTATGTACACATGCACACCTATGCAAGTGTGTCACATGCACGCATTTGGGGGGCATATGGCATCTCCACAGCTGGTTTCTGCTGGAATGGTCCAGATGGGAAAAGTGAGCATTAATATGAGATTTTTGTCTGCTGTTAGGTAGGTAGGTAGGTAGGAAGGTAAACTGACTGAGTGATTGATTTTCCCTTCCTTTTGTCGAAGATGTTCTGGTAAGTGTAGGGTTGCCTTCCTTCTGGGAAACAGGATATTAAATCGAAGTTTTCATTAAAATAAACATGTTGCACTGCGGCTTAACAGTGGCTGTTTTCTGCCTGGAGGATTTCCAGAGTAGGAACAGAGTTAGTGGTTGGCCTGTGCTCTTTATCCAGATTGGTGAATCAGTATGCAGATGTCGCAGCTGTTTTCTTTCTCCTAGCTGGCCCTTGCAGATATGTTGGATGTCAGCTCCCCTACTTCCCAGCCAGCATTTGGAGGGTGCCAGGTGTGGCCTTTTTAAAAAACCCTCCCCTCCCCTTAAATATAATCCAGACAGAAACGTATCAGTTAGCCTGATTCAGCTGGAGAAAGTTTTGAAATGTGTTTGTGATCTTGCCTTTAAGAAGAGAGCCTAAAAGAAGGATAACATCCAGGGCGTCTGCAGCGAGGAGATGCAAAAAAAAAAGTCAAGGTAACCGTCACAATTAGAGCCATACCCTTTTTTAACAGCTTTGATTAGGACGCTGCAGCTGCCATCTTGACTTTTTTGACTGCTCCTCCTACCTCCCCGGTGACTGCTCTTGTGTCTCAATGGGTCCAGTATTTTGTGTTATGATTAACTCTGGTTTATCAGAAGCAGACACTGATTTGAATTTCAAGAGGGTTAGGCTTAGGGTTAGGTATAACGAAGTTTTTAGGCTTAGGGATTTTCAACGGCACCTTTGTCCTGCAAGATTTTGAGGCACCCTTGCTTGGTTGAAGATTCAGCCATTGCAAGCGGCATCAATAGTTTTATTTAGTAATTGGATAAAGAACAATCTGGAGCAGTGTTTCTCAACCTTGGCAACTTGAAGATGTGTGGACTTCAACTTCCAGAATTCCCCAGCCAGCATGGCTGGCTGGGGAATTCTGGGAGTTGAAGTCCACACATCTTCAGGTTGCCAAAGTTGAGGAACACTGATCTGGAGGACTGGAAATGAAGCTGTAAGAAAAAACAATGGAAAAAAAGCCAAGAAAGGCTAGGATTCTGTTCCTTTCCCCACACCCATCCTCCTTATCAGCTAATCAAATGCTGATTAAATTTCCCCTCCTGTGCATTCACCCACACCAGTGGTGCAGGCAGCCTGATTGCCTCCTATTTTCTTTTAAAGCACCACTTGCAAATTTATCCCATTTGACCTGAGGTCTGGCATCTTTATGATTATTACGAGGTGGGTTCCAAAGCAAATGAGTTGCCCTTTTGGAACTTCCCATTGACATCCAACTTCAGTTAGTCCTGACTAATGCCTCCCTTTCTCTTACAAAAACTGCAGGGCAGCTGAATGCTAGCCTTTCTTTTGAAAAGACGTGCTTTTGGTTTTTTAAATGTGGCTCTTGGGTAGCTGGGTTTTGATGTCACCTAAAGTTGCAAATACTCCAGCAAATAGTCCATACTCCAGGAAATAAAGCCAGACTGCTCACTCGAGGGAATGATATTAAAGGCAAAACTGAAGTACTCTGGCCACATAATGAGAAGACAGGATACCCTGGAGAAGATGCTGATGCTGGGGAAGGTGGAAGGCAAAAGGAAGAGGGGCCGACCAAGGGCAAGATGGATGGATGGTATTCTGGAGGTGACGGACTCGACCGTGGGGGAGCTGGGGGTGGCGACCGCCGACAGGAAGCTCTGGCGTGGGCTGGTCCATGAAGTCACGAAGAGTCGGAAGCGACTGAACGAATAAACAACAAATATTGTGCTTTTATTCTGTCATCTGTTTGATACTGTGTATGACCCCCACCTGGGTATCAGGGTATAAGTTGCAAATGTCTGCTTTGAGTGAGTTGCTTTGGCCTCTTTTATTTAGTCTCTCCACACTGGACTGAGAAGACAAAGATCTTTGTACGTAATATTTGGGATTCCTTGATGGGGAGAAAGAATTTGCTAGAGTGGAATAGGGGGGTGCGCTTTAAATCTCAAAGAAATAGGATTTGGGTAGAAATCTTGTGCTGATTTTGGGAGATTTCCTAAGAACAGAATTTTAGGTAAGAAAGTGGCTATGTAAAGGGGTGGGGAGAATCCAGCAGAACTCCTCCTTGTTCGCTTATTTTTATTCATTATTTTATTTGCTGTGATAAAATGTCCCTCTCATTCTTCCATCTATAAAAGCAATCCCAGGATTAAACTGTGTGTTGAGAAACTCCAGGCTGAACACCTCTAGGATAAAGTATGAGAGTGTTTCAAGATTGTGATAAACTAACTTGACCGCTTTTGTTAAACATTCACATCTGATGGCTGTTGTGGGTCTTCCGGGCTGTGTGGCTGTGTTCTGGAAGTTGTGGTTCCTAACGTTTCGCCAGCATCTGTGGCCAGCACCTTCAGAGGGCAGGAGCACAGACAGAAGCGATCTCTCTGTGCCCAGGTAGAGTGGCAATGTTTGTTTTCTATTTATAGAGCTAAGTTATAGGAGATTAGGTGGGGTTTTTTTGTTGTGCTGAAATGTTAACGAGCGGCTGCTGAGCGTGATTAGCATGTTCATTGTGAGAAGTATTCCCATGTCCTGGTAGTTGAGCTGAGTTCGTTGGCCTATAGAAAACAAACATTGCCACTCTACCTGGGCACAGAGAGATCGCTTCTGTCTGTGCTCCTGCCCTCTGAAGATGCTGGCCACAGATGCTGGCGAAACGTTAGGAACCACAACTTCCAGAACACAGCCACACAGCCCGGAAGACCCACAACAGCCATCGAACTCCGGCCGTGAAAGCCTTCGACAATACATTCACATCTGAATTTATTGAAGGAGTCGTAGAAACGGGGCTGTCTGGGGGCGCGCAAAATCTGCAAGATGGCTGGGGCGGGGCTGTGATTTTTTTATTTGTGTCAGAAGCATCACAGTTAAAAACATACTGTAAAACATAGCATTTAAAATATGAAACATAAAAGTTAAAATATATAAACATTAGACAGATCTTGCTCAGAAACTGGCAACATTAATTGCATTCTGTCGCGCTGTCATGAGGTCCTCAAGTGTGCATTGATCAGGGCACAAAGGACAAGTGTACATATGTGTTGTTGTCTGCAAGTCGCCACAATCACAAAGGGCAGAGGTCACCGGATAGCCCCATTTATTCAGAGTATCTCTAGATCTTGTTATACCCGTGGGCAGCCTATTCAACGATTTCCAAACTTCCCAACTTTCGCCAAAACCGGGTGCCAGCTCCTCTGCTGGTTCCATCCAATGTTGGTTCTTTGTAGCCTTCCATAGGTCCACTCTACTTTTAAATTCATTTGAAGGGGCTGTGATGGGACACACGCACAAAGGGGGCGGGGTTTAAACTGGGACCTCGCCCCTGCTGCTGTTGCGGATTTTGACAGACGCCCACAAATACCCCTGGGTGGAGGTCAGCTGATGGACAAGATTAATGACAGCAAAATGGACTGGACCCAAGTTGCTGGAAGTCGGGCGGTATACAAATTTAATCAATAAAATAATGATGGAGGATGATGATGTAGTCCAGGCCATAAAAGGTAGGCGGGCGGGCGGGCGGGAGGAAGGGAAAAGTTTTAGGTCCATATTTATATTCTATTTATTTATTACCCTTTATTTCTAGTCTGCTCCATCCTAACAGACTCTTGGGGGAGGGTACGGTGAAATCCTCCTCAGATTGCATTGAAAATAGATAAGACTCATAAAGATCAAACATTGACATCAAAGGCACCATCCCCTTGTCATCAAAACGGATCCTAAAATTGGAAAGGGCCATTAAGAGAGGGCTGAGCAGCCACCTCTTGAGAATGGCTTAATTGGTTTTCCTGCCCACAGTGGCGGGTTGGTCTAGATCTAGATGATCTTTGCAGCCCTTCCAACTCCACAATTCTGTGGCCCCTGATTCGGTGCAGGAATCCTAATAAAGCTTCCCTAATGAATGGCTCCATAGCCCATGCTTCTCCACCTCCTGTGTTCCCACTGTCAAACAGTTCTTACACTTAGGAAGTTTTTCCTAATGTTTGATTGAATCTTGCCTCCTGTATACAATACCCAGAATATCCCTTATTGCCAGCCTTACCGAGTAGATCAGACAGGAAATACGACCAGAGGAGCTAATTCTACTTTATTGTAAGGCTACGTTAAGAGAATCTTGCAAGTCTGACAGTAAAAATCTCCTGCCCGTCTCCTTTACAGCCCAAGAAACTAGGGAGGGTCCCTTCTGAGCCTCTTTCTCCACCCATTATGCAGCTGCGGGCTATGCCCCCTCTTATCTGACCGTTCCATAGGCAGCATCTCTTCACTCCATCTCTCAAGGTCTTTCTCACTTACCATTACACTTATTCTGTGCCTTGCAGTCTGGGGTGATGGAGAACAAATCCCTTATGTGCAACATCCTTTCAGGAACTCAACTCATCTTTTCTCAGGGCTCAGCATAAACTCCTCCTCCTGCCCCCTTCAGAGGGCTTCGTTTTTAGCCCCTGGATCACCTTCACTGCCACATTCCTGGTTCAAATGGGTCTGAATCCAGGCACGAAATCCGAGGTGCGGTCTGCCTGGAGCATCGCGGTGATCTCTCATGATTCGGAGACTCTGCTTCCATTGAGGCACCTAAAATAGCACTGGGCCTTGCGGCTGATTCATGTTTTCTGTTGCCGCAGAAATAGGGCAGAACTCGTGGATATAAGTTGTACCTCTCCAGATTTCGTTTAAATGTAAGGAAAAGCTCGCTGGCCGGTGCAACAGTGGAAGAGTCTACCTACAGAGGCGGTGGGTTCTCCATCTCTGGAGCTTTCGAGAAGAGGCTGGACGGCTGCCTCTCCTGGATGGCTCAATAGCAGAGGGTCGGACATGATGATCCTCGCGGTCCTCCCAACTCCGTAATGTTATGATTCTGTGATGCTCACATGTCATTCCAAGCCAGGTCTTTCCCACCCTCTAAGGGGCATTTCATCTGTTTTTTCCTTGAAACTTTCCTACAGTAAGCGCTGTTCCGCAGCAGAACAGGCCGTCTCAGGGCATAGCATGGTGTGGCGGTTAATATATTGCCTTGGCCCCAGGAAGACCCAGGTTTGCGTCCACCTTCAGCCATGGAAAGGGGACTTTGGACCAGTCATTCCATCTCAGCCCAGCCTACCTCATAGAGTGGTTGTTGTAGTAGGGAAAAGGGGAGGAGAGAATGCTGTGTACACTGCCTTGAACTCCTGTCGAAAAGATGGGGAATACATCTAATAGCAGCAACCCAGATGTACGTAATTCCATCCTGCACACTGGAGATCCTTTATTGGAAAAAGGCTGGACTAGAAGATCTCCATTGAGAGCCAGTTTGATCTAGTGGTTAAGGCACCGGGCTGGAAACCCGGAGACTGTGAATTCTAGTCCCGCCTTAGTAGGCTGACCATATTTCCTTGAGACAAAAACGGGACATTGGGATGGCAAAACGGGACGGGGTCTTATGTAATATTCCATATTCATGAAAAAGAGAGGGGTCCCCGCCCCGCCCCCCGTCTGCATGATTGGCTCCCGCCTGCAAACCCCACCCCCCGGTCCGCCCTCCTTTGCCGTGCACTGATAGGCGGGAGGGCTTCCTCTTCCGGGCTGCCTCCAATCGGCAGCTCCGGCTCAGATCCTCCTTCCACGCCATTCCCGCCGAGTTTAAAAAATGAGACAAAATTGAGATTTTTATCAAAACAACGGGACGGTTGAAAAATGGGACTGTCCCATTCAAAACGGGACGTATGGTCAGCCTACGCCTTAGGCATGAAAGCCGGCTGGGTGACCTTGGGCCAGTCCCTGTCTCTCAGCCCTAGGAAGGAGGCAATGGCAAAACACTTCTGAAAAACCTGCCAAGAAAATTGCAGGGACTTCTCCAGGCAGTCTCCGAGAATCGGACACAATTGAACGGATTAAAAAAAGATCTCTAGCTCTCTCCTGTTGTTATGAACCTGTGATACAACATTCACATTGTTATGAACCTGTGTGTTTAATTAAGCTTTGCATCAATTACTTAACTTGATTAAAAATTTGGTAATATAGGAGAAATATAAATTTGGAACCCTAGCTAGATTATATAGAATGTAGGAGAAATATAAATTTGGAACCCTAGCTAGATTAGGAAGGGACGTGGCCATGTACAGTATTTATTTAATAGCTGTATTAATGATGTTTCCTTTTTTCAAAATTATTTTCTCCTTTCTGAGGGCTGTCCATATTCATTTCAGGCACGCGAGACAAAGTCTCTGGAAAATTCATCTAGCTAGAAAAGCGAAAAAAGTTGAATCTGGGATGTTGCAAAATAACAGAAGGAAAAGGTGTGACCTGCCCATATGTCATTAAGAATGCGGCTTAGCTGCACTAAAGGAGATTATTCCATTAAGTGTCCATTGAATTATTTTTATCTGTTGCGGTTGGCTGTTAAACTCAGCAGTAATGAAATTACAATGGTAGATTACAAATTTGGAGAGGTTAAAATGCAAATTAACTATCCCTTTCACCTCTAGAGTCAACTTTAAATGGAGCAGAATATACCCGAGATTAGTGATCTCATTAGGAGATTAGATTATTATGATGTTTTTCTTCATCAAGAAATAATACGAAGAAAAAGAGTCCCATCTTTGTTTGGTGGTCTTTGGAAATTCAAGTCCCAACCAGAAACCTAGGAATTATTCAAGGAACATTGAATATAACGTGTGTCCTGCAAGGTGGGGTTTTTGCAAATCCACAGTTGACATCATTGATATTACTATTATTTGATATAGTTGATATTCTTATTTAGCTTGATTCACTCAAGGCGCCTTATGTGGGGTTCTCCTTTCACTTTGACCCCAGAACAACAACCCTGCGAGGAAGGTTGGCCTGAGAGAAAATGGCTGACCCAAAGTGACCTAGTGAGTTTCCATGGCTGAAGTTGAATCTGAACCTAAATGTTAAGGGTCCTAATCCAACATCTTAAACAGTGATATTGTTAATTATAACTGGATTTATGGGAGAATAAATAGACAGAGTCTCCAATCCAGAGACTGATTTACTAATATCTCCAGATTAGAGATTGATGAGGCTGGATAGTCATCTATTGGGGGGGGGGGGTACTAAATCCTGCCACGTGCATGCGGTTAGACTTGTTGACTCTTGAGTCCCTTCCAACTCTATGATTCTATGACAGCAACATATTCTTAGAGGAAGTGTTAGTCTTCAAGATAAAGAAATTGTTCACAGTGGATTTTTTTTTAATGTTATTTTCCACAATTCTGTTGGAATTACTTAAGAGTGTAAATTTCTTGAAATGTGGGAATAGGATCTCTAGATTTGAAGTTCCCATCAGGATTGGCAATATGAGTTTGAGGTTATCACACTGCCTAGATTTTCTGGGAAATACACTAGACCAGCGTTTCTCAACCTTAGCAACTTTAAGATGTGTGGACTTCCAACTCCCAGAATTCCCCAGCTATCTTAAAGTTGCCAAGGTTGAGAAACACTGCACTAGACAAAGTTAAAATGGGGGTGGATGGTTTCTGAATCAGTGTGTTGAGGGAACCTGACCATCAGGTGAACCCTAATCTGGTTTCTTTGAGTAAAACAAGCATGTTGTGTGAACACAGCCACTGGGTTTCACATCTTGTAGGAATCCAGTCATCGGGCCTTATTGTGAATAATTTTTAGCAATAATATCTGGATGATACTTGATCCTTCAAGTACCTCTGCAAAGTGGATGTCCTCTAAACGTCTTTGACTGCAAGAGGCTGGCTGGGGATTGTAGGAGTTGTAGTCCAAATCAGTCTAGACCAGTGTTTCTCAACCTGGCCAACTTTAAGATGTTTGGAGTTCAACTTCCAGAATTCCCCAGCCAGCATCATGGCTGGAGAATTCCGGGAGTTGAAGTCCACACATCTTAAAAGTTGCAAAGGTTGAGAAACACTGGTCTAGACCTCTGGATTAGATGGATATTGAAGCTGGAATGAGTTGATTGCAAGAGATGAAGCAAAGCCCATCAGACAATTATGAACTACTCATTATGGATTTGATAAATTATTAATAAGAGATGGAAGTCTGAATAGATTCTGTGTGGAAACATTGGGGAGTACAGAAACGAGAAGAATAAGGTTGGAGAATAAAGGTTGGAATAAGGTGGAGAATAAGGTTGAAATGGTTACAAACTCATGAAATATGAAGAATATCACAATCCGGTAGTTGCAATGCCTGCTTTGTACCCCCAGTATCAAAGAAAGCTGGGTGTTCACTCAACATGTTTATTCAGAGTCAGTTAAAGACATAGTAATTTTATTCACATTTGGTGTCGTGGTTAAGGCATCAGGCTAGAGACCGGGAGTTTTAGTCCCACCTTAGGCACAAAGCCAGCTGGGTGACCTTGGGCCAGCCACTCTCTCTCAGCCCTAGGAAGGAGGCAATGGCAAACCACTTCTGAAAAACCTTGCCAAGGAAACTGCAGGGACTTGTCCAGGCAGTCTCCGAGAATCAGACATGGTTGAACGGATTTTTTAAAAAATTGTATTCACACAACATGCAACATTTGCTTAGTGTTATCCTTGGTTAGTTTGTTGGGGGGGATTTAGGGTGTTGTGTGAATCCAATCCATTTGCAACCCCAGTGGGCCTCTCAGTACCAGCAGCTGAGGAACCCCTCCTCCCATCGATGCTGGTTGGGCTCCGGATGGCACCGGGTTCTCCCCGTGGGAACGTCAGACCTGTTGAGCCCTTCGGCAGATCCGGCTTGGCTCTTTTGCAGTGGCAATTTCTGCTGCCCTCTGCGAAAATTCTACGCGAGCTGCATTGGGTGCCAGTTTGCTTCCGGGTCCAATTCAAGGTGTTGGTGATTACCTTTAAAGCCCTACATGGCATAGGACCAGGGTACCTGAGGGACCATCTCGTTCCGATAACGTCGGCCCGCCCCACCCGTGCATGCAGAGAGGGCATGCTTCGGACCCCCTCAACAAGAGAATTCCATCTAGCGGGGTCCAGGAGGCGTGCCTTCTCTGCGATAGCGCCCGCCCTATGGAATATTCTGCCCCTGGAGGTGAGACTGGCCCCCTCCCTCCTGCCCTTTCGGAAGGCCCTTAAGACCTGGCTCTGCCACCTGGCCTGGGACAACGGAGGTGGTAGTGCCTCCTGGGGTTGGCTGGCCCCATAGCTCCACTATCTATTCTGCGGGTCCAAGCCCATCCTGGATTTTATTTTATTATGTTTTGTTTGTGTTTTTAGATATTTTGTATAGTTTTTAAATTTTTATTTATTGTAACCCGCCCAGAGTCCCTTGCATGGGAGATGGGCGGGGAATAAATTTGAATGAATGAATAAATAAATAAATAAATAAAAATTTTTTTATTTATTTATTCAATTTATTCCCCGCCCATCTCCCATACAAGGGACTCTGGGCGGGTTACAACAATCAAAGTTAAAAACGATACAGTAAAAGTCTAAAAAATACAATATAAATAGATAAAATACAAGATGAGGGACGTAGGGAACGTAGCATAGATAGTGGAGCTACGGGGCCAGCCAACCCCAGGAGGCACTCCCGCCTCTGTTGTCCCAGGCCAGGTGGCAGAGCCAGGTCTTAAGGGCCTTCCGAAAGGCCAGGAGGGAGGGGGCCAGTCTCACCTCCGGGGGCAAGATATTCCATAGGGCGGGCGCTATTGCAGAGAAGGCACGCCTCCTGGACCCCGCTAGATGGAATTCTCTTGTTGAGGGGGTCCGAAGCATGCCCTCTCTGCATGCACGGGTGGGGCGGGCCGACGTTATCGGAACGAGACGGTCCCTCAGGTACCCTGGCCCTATGCCATGTAGGGCTTTAAAGGTGATCACCAACACCTTGAATTGGACCCGGAAGCAAACTGGCACCCAATGCAGCTCGCGAAGCAGAGGTGTTACATGGGCCGATCTCCTGGCCCCCGTAACTGCTCGCGCCGCCGCATTCTGCACCAGCTGAAACTTCCGGATACTCTTCAAGGGTAGCCCCATGTAGAGCGCATTACAGTAGTCTATACGGGAGATGACAAGGGCGTGAGTGACTGTTCGGAGGGCCTCCTGATCCAGGAAAGGGCGCAACTGGCGCACAACTCGGAGCTGTGCAAAGGCCCTCCTGGCCACGACTGCCACCTGCTCTTCGAGCAAGGGTTGCGAGTCCAGGAGGACCCCCAGATTCCGCACTGGATCCGAGTGGGGTAGTGCAACTCCACCCAGAACCAAAGATGACAACTTCCCGGATCCAGGGGGGCCGTCAATCCACAGCCACTCCGTCTTACCAGGGTTCAGTTGAAGCCTGTTGTTCCCCATCCAGGCCCCCACAGCCTCCAGGCACTGAGATAAGGCATTGACCGCATCACTTACTTCACCCGGGATGGAGATGTATAACTGGGTATCATCGGCATATTGGTGATACCTCATCCCGTGGTGACGGATGATCTCGCCCAGCGGCTTGATGTAGATGTTGAATAGGAGAGGAGAGAGAACCGACCCCTGAGGCACCCCACAAGTCAGGGGTCTCGGGTCAGCTCTCTCCTCCCCTATCAACACCGACTGGGAACAGCCCTGGAGGAAGGAGGCGAACCAGCGCAAAACCACGCTGCCCGCCCCCAACTCCTCGAGCCGTCCCAAAAGTATACCGTGGTCGACGGTATCAAAAGTCGCTGAGAGATCTAAGAGAGCAAGGATGGACGCACTCCCTCCATCCCGCTCTCGCCAGAGATCATCCATAAGCGCGACCAATGCGGTCTCTGTCCCATATCCCGGCCTGAAACCTGACTGAAAGGGGTCCAGATAATCCGTTTCCTCCAGAATCCTCTGGAGTTGCAATGCCACCACCTTCTCAACCACCTTTCCCAAAAAGGGAAGGTGGGAGACTGGGCGAAAATTGCCCAGGATGGTAGGGTCCAGCGATGGTTTCTTGAGGAGGGGGTGCACCAGCGCCTCCTTAAAGGCAACCTATTAATAAATAAATAGTCCTTGATCTACAACCACAATTGGGACCGGAACTTCCATCGTTAAATGATGAAGTCGTTAAGTGAATCGCGTGCAATTTTACGACCTCTTCTGCCATGGTCGTTAAGCGAATCACGCGATTCCCCATTGATTTTGCTTGTCGGGAGTTGGCTGGGAAGGTCGCAAATGGCGATCACGTGACCCTGGGACGCTGCAACTATCGAAAATACATGCCAGTTGCCAAGCACCCAAATTTTGATCACATGACCGCGGGGATGCTGCAACGGTCGTAAGTGCGAGGACTGGTCGTAAGTCACTTTTTCAGTGCCGTCGTAACTTCGAACGGTTGTTAAATGAATGGTCATAAGTCGAGGACTACCTGTATTAGAAGATGTTTTATTTTGATATTTCTTTTACTCCTGGTCCCCCCACACACACACTTTTTAAAAGACACAGTCAAAGGTGTTGTTGTGTGTGATGTTGTCAGCCCATTGAGGTAGACCAGGAGACAGATGCTGCAAGGATTCCAGGAATGCTACTTAATTGTTGTGGGGTATAATAACAGAAACTTGAAACCCTGGCAGGGTTTTCTTCCGCCCCCTCGTCCACCAAACAGAATCAAGGCGGGGCAGTCTTGAATCTCTTTCTCACATTCCCTCCTTTCCCTGGCTGAGACGTCATTTACTGCCTCTTTTATCTGCAAATGGTGCTTGCATATTTTTTGCCAATTTTATCTCAGCTTTCTTGTGTCGCTGTAGCCTTGAAACGCTTAAGGAACACTTGAGGCATTAAAACTTTGCTTGCTTATAAATCTAAAAATAAAATTCTGTAAAAGAAATGCAAAGTTAACTTCCCCTATTAACTGTTTTAAATATAGTCTTCAGGCCACACCTCCAAGACATGCTTTTTTTTTTCCTTTTTCTTCTTCCACCGTTCCTATATATCTCTTCAAGGAATCCATTTCAGGGTACTGCACAACCCTCCCAGCAGGTGGCAGCCCCTAGCCAACTGTCCTGATTCATTGTTGGATGGGAGACCACTAGGAAATCCCAATCTGTAAACTAGCCTGGAAGGTCAGAAAAACATCCTGGGAGAAGGCGATGCCAAACCACTTTGGTATTGCGGTCCAGAAAACAGTGTGGACGTGTCCAGGGAAATAACCAGGAATCCAACTCAACTGGACTGACATTGCCTTCCCTACAGTAGTTAGCAACACAGAGCTGGACCAATTTGGCTCACTGTGAAAAAGATGCATTATGGCAGAGGTGGAGAACCTTCCTTAACTGTGCAGGCTGTTTAATCCAGCTACAGGATAGCATCAGCCAATTTTTAGCTGAGCAGAAAAAGACTTAAAGCAGGGTCGAAGCTTGTTAGTACTTGGATGGGAGACCACTAGGAAATCCTTCAGCTGTGGTCTGGACTGGAAAATCAAGAAAAGCATCACAAAAGGAGGCAGTGGGAAGTCAGTTTCCTGTTTTTGCCAAGAAAGTCACACGGATGCTTCCACGAAGTCACCAGGAGTGCCACTCGAGGAAGGTGTTAACTTACGGGTACAGGTCCTCATTTAGCGACTGCCTCATTTAGTGACCATTTGCAGTTACCATGGTGATGAAAAAGTAACTTTATGTCCAATCCTCGCATTTACAGCCTTCACAGGTCTTTAAAGCAAAGGAAAGCAGAAGTAAGATCATAAGCACAGTAGTGGTTTCCCTTAGCAACTGCTTTGCTTAACAACCGAGTTGCCGGTCCCAATTGTGGTCGCTAAACGAGGACTGCCTGTATAAACAAGCAAGGCCGAACGCTGAGGTTTGGCTCAGATTTCCAGCCCTGGTTTATGACTCTCCCTATGCGCCTAGTGCCTTTTCACATTCCAATTTTATTTGACTTCATTTAAAGTAAGTATATATTTATCTCGCTGTTCCTTGAAAACTCTTCAAGGCCTGAAGTCGGTTGCAAACCATATGCACGCTATGAAAACTGCCAAGAAATTTAAAAACAGCTTGAACGGAAACAGCGAAGCACCTAATAAAACAAGAAGAACGGGTTCCAACCCATTTTAAGAAAACAGGGCCAAAAGCCACGCTAAAAAGGAAGTGATTTAGTCGGGCTGACTCACTCCGCTTAGTCGTACCTCTCGCCCATCCAAGGCAAGGCGCAGATCCCCCGAGCCCAGTCCAGTGACCTTGGCATGCAACCCGAAAATCCCAGAAGCTGCTCTTCCCACCTCTGGCCCTGACAATAGAATATTGGACTAATTTTTTTTTAATTGCTGTCTTTATATGACACCAAAAGCCTGCTGCCGTTTGCCCCAGGGAGAGGCGGCCCTGCGGTGCAACAGACCGTCATTAGACTAGAAACCAGCTCCCTTTGGGATCACGTTTCAGAGCCTGCCTGCCTGCCATTATCGAAAAGACCTTTGCATCTGGGTTCTCCTTTGCTGGCAGATTCTGCCCTGCTGGAGGGTGGACTAGATGCCCTCTCAGGTCCCTTCCAAGTCTGTGGTTCTGTGTTCTTAAAACCAAACGTACACACAAAGACCTTTTCCTTTACCAGGCCTGTGTCCTGCATGGAATTGAACGGCACATCCCTGTTAGAGTGCCTGGAACAGTTTTGCACCCACCTTCAGGACAACTGCACAGCCAGAGTCATTGCCGTGTGCCTGCTGTGCTGTTTTGCACAATGGCTGGCCCAGCCACCTCAGTCGTAACAACGCTCCTATCCACTCCCAGATCCATTCCATTGAAATAAAAGGCCCACATCCCTATGCCTTCTTTTGGGAATGATTTTTGGCTTCACAGCCCTAACTTACACCCTCAGACTTCCTAGTGCAGAGCTTTCCAAACTCTGTGTCACGACACAGTACTGTATCGCCTGCGGGCCCCAGGTGTGCCGCGCAAAAACCCGGAAGCGCTGATGGTGCGCCGCCGCTGCCGCGCACGGCAGTGCTCACGGCGGTGGCCCATCAGTGCTTCCGGGTTTTCGTGCGGCACACCAGGACACCGCCGCCGCGCGTGGAAACCCGAAAGCGCCACGGTGGCGGCGGGCGAAAACCTGGAAGTGCCGCTGGCCGTTGGTGTGTCGCCAACCATAAAGTTTGGAAAGCCCTATCCTGGTGGTTTCCCATCCACAGACAAACCAGCTGTGGCCTGTCTTAGCTTTTTCAAGATCCACTTCCTGTGAATGGAAGGCTGCCCCGAATTCAGCTCAACTCCTGATTACCCAAACTAGCAGCTAAATATGTATGTCTGTCTGTCTGTCCAGCTTTTCTCATGTTTTCACCCCGTTCTCCCACCGACCTGCTCAACCCGCCAGGAACCCATCCGGTCAAGCCTCTCTTGAGTCAAGCTCAACTTCTGGTGATGTCCTGGACAAATTAATGCGGTTTTCTTGGCCACAGAAGGGTTTTGGCACGGTTTTTCCTCTTCCTATAGGCCTGGATCCCAGGGTGGTCTCCCATCCAAGCACTCACCAGATCTGATACCACTTAGCTTTTCCCGAGATCAGCCAACATTAGCCGGCTGCTGCCACGTGCTGTGATTCCTTCCATTTCACGCCAGAAATAAAAACCAAACTAGACTAAAATTGCAGTTTTTTTAATTAAGAAGAGGGCGCAACCCACCTTCCAGCCGTTGCAGAATTTCAAGACGTAGCCTTGACCGATAACCTTGAGATGAATTGAATTCAGGGCAAAATCAATCACTCGTTGATGTGACGAAGTTGAGAAGTTCTGCCGGAAGCAGTGCGCCAAGGGAGGGGCGCCTCAGCGTTGGCATTGACCCTGCTGACAAGCTGGTGTGGGTTGCTGGGTTTCCAGCTGCTTTTCAATGCCTCTCTCTCTCTCCATCCGCTTTTCTGAACGGTGCGCTTGGCTTCCTGGACTTTGTTCTCACTTGTTGCTTTTCAGTGGCCTCTGGCCGATAGTTCCTTGTCCTGCCCGTGTCGATATCGACAGGCCCTCGTTGCAGAAGACGTGGAATTTCAATAGTCGTTGAGGCTTAGCCTCTTACTTACTGTAATTCAAAGCATTTTGAGCTGATGGTTATGCTCAGTGTTTCTCAATTGCATCAACTTTTAAGATGGGTGGACTTCAACACCCAGCATTCTGGAAGTTGAAGTCCACCCCTGCTGGCTGGAGAATTCTGGGAGTTGAAGTCCACCTGTGCTGGCTGGGGAATTCTGGGAGTTGAAGTCCGCACATCTTAAAAGTTGCTGAGATTGAGAAACACTGCAGTAGTTAGTTGGTTGTGCATATTAAGGAATGTTCTTTCCATGAGTAATCGTGACGACTTCAGCCAGGCCTAATTGATCTATTAATAATGAATCAACATTGCAGTCGAGGTCCATCCAGAAGCAATATTTCACCATGTTCTGCACGGCTCCTTGGAAGACATAAACGGACTGAGTTTTCCTTCGGCTTGGTGGTGTGCCCAAAAACTGCCAAAACAACCGCAATGTGTGCTATTTAAAGGGCATTTTCACACATTGCACAGCCACAAACCCGGGTTTCTGCAAACTGGGCCCCGAGTCAGACCTGTCTTGGTTGCGGTGTTTCAAAAGCTGCTTTGTTTTTACTTCGCTTTCAAATACTATACAAAGGAACGCATAAAAGCTTTCTGTGTTTCCTTTCTCTTCAGCCCAATTTGCTGCTCTGAAGAGTAGCTGGAAATGGTAATGCTTCATGTCTGTTCTAGTCGCTCCCTGCAGATCTTTGTGTCACAAGGTCGGGCGCCTTCCCCCTCCCCGATTTTCTTTTGTGCGATGAAAAAGAGACAGTTACTTTGACGCTGCTGTGTGCAGGGAAGCTGGATGCCACATCCCAGTTTTAACTCATTTCTTACTGCTCTCCCTGACACTTGCTAATAAAACCTCTCCATCTACATCCAGTAGTAATAGGGGTAGGGGTGCGTTCCATCCTTTTCCTCCAAATTCAAATCTGTTTCAACGCAAGATGTAAATTATATTAAAAATGGTCCTTCACAGAGAGAGGAGGGAAAGGTGTACCACGTCCCCATCTTTTCTGCTCTGCTGGGCTGTCTTCCAAATGTATGGACCATCCTGGGGGTGTTAAGCTCACCTGGAGGCACCGGGTTGGGAAGCGGTCCCTGTTCTTATAAAAACCGATTCAGGTTAAGTCTCCTTCCAGAAGAGCCCAACTCTTGGTGACTTGACACGTCCAGGCACATTTTTGGCAAAACTAGAGATGTGGTTCTCTCTCGCCTTTTTCCAGGTTTCCTGGACCTTGTCTTCTCCTCCTTCCCCTTCCCCCCTCCTCCTCCTCCTCCTCCTTCTCCTCCCCTGCCCCCTCCCCTCCTCTTTCTTCTCCTCCTCCCCCTCCTCTTTCTTCTCCTCCTTCTCTTCCTCCTCCTCCTCTTCTCCTCCTCCTCCTCTTTCTTCTCCTCTTTCTTCTCCTCTTCCTCTTCCTCTTCTCTTCCCCTCTTCCCTCTTCCTCTTCCTCCTTCTCTTTCTTCTCCTCCTTCTCCTCCTCCTCTTCCTCCTCCTCTTTCTTCTCCTCCTCCAACTCCTCCAACTCCTCTTCTTCTTCCTCCTCCTCCTCTTCTCCTTCTCCTCCTCTTTCTTCTCCTCTTTCTTCTCCTCTTCCTCTTCCTCTTCCTTCACCCTCTTCCTCTTCCTCTTCCTCTTCTCCTTCTCTTTCTTCTCCTCCTCCTTCTCCTCCTCCTCTTCCTCTTCCTCTTTCTTCTCCTCTTTCTTCTCCTCTTCCTCTTCCTTTTCCTTCCCCTCTTCCTCTTCTCTTCCTCTTCCTCCTTCTCTTTCTTCTCCTCCTCCTCCTCCTCCTCCTCTTCCTCCTCCTCTTTCTTCTCCTCCTCCTCCAACTCCCTCCAACTCCTCTTCTTCTTCCTCCTCCTCCTCTTTCTTCTCCTCCTCCTCCTTTCCAGTTGGGCCAACAGCTCTGGGACGTTTGGGTGGTCTCCCATCCTTAACCCAGTCTAACCCTGCTTGATTTTCAAGCCTAGACAGGTTTGGCCAGATGCTGCCCCTTAAGATTTGCTTCCTACAAAAGCAAGGCCAATTTCCCCCCAACTTTGAGCTTGGACTGCAGTGCCCATTTCCTGCCAATTTGGGGGGCGATGGAAGTTGTAATCCAACCCACCTGGAGGATACCCGGTGCTGGGAGGCTGCTCAAGGTCTTTTTAAGACCCCAGGTGACAAAGAGAGATGGAGGTGATTCTGTTTGTCTCTCAGTAGCCCCTTCGCTCTTTCTGAAGCTAGTGCAAGAACGTGCGTGTTCCTGTGCAGCAAAACAAAGCATTAAAACCCCATGAAAACAGCAACTAAAATCAGAATGAATCAAACTCAAAAGGCTGAAGGAGGAGAGAGTGAGACTTTGAAGGGGAAATTAAATCCACTGTGGCAGGAAAGGAAGCTCTCCTGCTTGCCTGACCTGGAATTACCCACTTGAATTATACACTTGCAAGGGACTTTCAGGTCATCCAGCTCGCGCACCTAGAATCAGCATTGCAGGATTTGCAGTTTCAGCCTCCCTGTGCTGTCGGATCCGGGTGATCCAGCCTCTGTTTAAATCAGAGCTTTCCAAACTGTGTGTCGGGACCCGTTAGTGTGTCGGCTACAGTGTCTGGGCTGCCGTGTCTGTCTGGGTGTGTTTGCGGCTGCCTCTGAGCCCTGCCAGGATTCTGCGCAGGTCCTAGTGCCTGCCTTGTGCCCTGCTGTAAGAGTGTGTCGCGAAATGATGCATGTCTAAAAAGTGTGTCACCAACATGAAAAGTTTGGAAAGCTCTGGTTTTAAATGCTTTCTGCAAAGAATGGCCCATCACCTCTTAAGAGTTGTGGGGCACCACTGCCAAGCACCCTCTTTCCATGGGCAAATTTTCCTAACATTGAGCCAAAATCCAATTTCCCCCTCCCCCCCTCCACTTTCTCCTGATGGATCCCATCTTGTCGTTTGGAACAAAAGACGGACAAATCTCTTCCTTTGGTTCTGGGTGAACCTTCCAGATAACTGAAGCCCCTTCCGAATCATGCAACATCAACTTCGCTGGACCGGTCATGTTGTTCGAATGCCTGACCCATCGTCTTCCAAAGCAGCTACTTTACTCCCAACTTAAGAATGGAAAACGGAATATTGGTGGACAGCAAAAGAGATTCAAAGATACTCTCAAAGCTAATTTAAAAAAATGTAATATCAGCATTGAGAACTGGGAAGCCCTAACTCATGAGCGTTTCAATTGGAGGTCATCCTTTATTAATGGCGCTATGGACTTTGAAGAAGCACGAGTACAGGGTGAAAGGGAGAAAAGAGCTAAAAGGAAGGCACGTCAGGCAAACCCTCATCGTGACCGTCTCCCACCCGGAAACCTATGCCTTCATTGTGGGAGGGTTGTGCGGATCCAGAATTGGCCTTTATAGCCACTTACGGATCCACCGTTAAAATTTTACCTTTGGAAGACAATCTTACTCGGCTACGAGTGATCGCCAATGAATGACATGATTTTCTGCTTAGCAACCCCGGCGCTTAGCGATGGAGTTGCTGGTCACATTTGTGGTCGCTAAGTGAGGACTACCTGTCTTGGCTACATTTATTTTCTCCCCCACCCTGAGGGCCAGGCCATCCTTGGAATGGGACAGCAGACTCATCCAAGTAATTGAGCCCTTAGCATCCTCCTTTCTCTTCCGTCTCCTTTGCCTCCGTCTCCCGGGTGGGAGAGACGTTTCTGATGGAGCCAGGGGCCCTGGGAAATCCAGACCTCCAGAGCGTAGCACCGTGGGCAAGAAGTGCCTCGATGGCAAGGGTCGGTGGGGGGCTGCCTTAAACGCAAGAGGGACCCCGAACGATGGGAAAGCAAAGACTCGGATAGAGCTGGGGGCTACAGGGCCGGAAATCCGAGGGGTCTGGCTGGCCGGCCAGTTTTGGGGTTCTCGGAAGGGCCGCTGGGGTTCTTTCCGGGGTAGGCAAAAGGGCCCTTTCAGGAGGGCAGCACAGCCGGGAAGCCCCTGCGGAAGGCTGGGATAAGGGGGGGCGTGTCCGGATGGGGATTCCCCACTGGGTCCCTCCGTGGGGGGCTGTGCTGTGAGCTGTGGGCGAGGAGGCCTCTCTTCTTGGTCCAGGGGGGCTTTGGGGGCAGGAAGCGTCGGGGGGCTCTGATAGGACTGGGCAAAGAGAGGAGCTGGGGTTCACCCTCCTCACGTCTAAAAGGCAGGGAGGAAAAGGGTGCAGCCTCCATTTCACAGGTAGTCCTCGCTTACCAATTGCCTTGCTTAGCGACCGTTCGAAGTTACGACAGTGTAAAAAAATACAGTAATAGCCTTGCAGCCAATTCTTGCATTTACAACCATCGCAGCATCCCGCGGTCACGTGATCGCCGTTCACGTGCTTTGCAACTGGCTTGTGACAAGCAGAGTTAATGGCAAAGCCGGCAGTAAAATTGTAAATTGTGGTCATGTGATGTTTCATTTAACGACCAAATGGGAAGTGACGTCATTAGTCTGTCATGGTGACATGCTTCTTCAAAGTCCATAGCGCCATTAATAAAGGATGACCTCTAATTGAAACGCTCATGAGTTAGGGGCTTCCCAGTTCTCAATGCTGATATTACAGCACGAATACAGGGCGAAAGGGAGAAAAGAGCTAAAAGGAAGGCACGTCAGGCAGACCCTCATCATGACCGTCTCCCACCCGGAAACCTATGCCCTCATTGTGGGAGGTTGTGCGGATCCAGAATTGGCCTTTATAGCCACTTACGGATCCACCGTTAAAATTTTACCTTTGGAAGACAATCTTACTCGGCTACGAGTGATCGCCGATGAATGACATGATTTTCTGCTTAGCAACCCCGGCGCTTAGCGATGGAGTTGCTGGTCACACTTGTGGTCGCTAAGTGAGGGACTACCTGTCTTGGCTACATTTATTTTCTCCCCCACCCTGAGGGCCAGGCCATCCTTGGAATGGGGCAGCGTAGGGGAGACCATACGCAGAGGAGTGGGGCTGCACGAAAAGCTGGAAGAGGTGGACAGAGGAGAAAAAGAAACAAATCTCCCTTAAGCACAAACTTTATTACTTTTACTTGATTTCATGATTTAGCGCACACACTCGCTTAGTGATTTAGTGCACACGCTTCCGTCTGCTGAGCTGAGCAGCAGCTCACAAAAGCTTATCCCTTTTAATAAAATTTGTTAGTTGGAAAAGGTGCTACCCGACACACTTGATTTTTCCGCTTGCTTAAGAGGCATTCACACAACCCCGCTCAGCCTGGATGCTATGCTACCCCATTGCGGGGGGGGGGGGGGTTACACTACCTCAAAGAACCAAACAGGCGGATAATAAATTCACAGCAGCTTCGGAAAAGAAGGGAAGGGAAGGGGAGAGAAGGGGAGAGAAGGGAGGAAGGAAGGGGAAGAGGGGGAGGGAGGGAGGGAGGGGAGGGGAGAGAAGGGAGGGAGGGAGGGGGAAGAGTGGGAGGGAGAAGGAAGGGGAGGGAAGGGGAGGAGAGGGGAGGGAAGGGAGAAAGGAAGGAAGGAAGGAAGGAAGGAAGGAAGGAAGCAAGGAAGCAAGGAAGCAAGGAAGCAAGGAAGCAAGGAAGCAGGAAGAGGGGGAGGGAGGGGAGGGAGAGAAGGAAGGGAGGGAGGGAGAGGGAAGGGGAGGGGAGGGGAGGGAAGGGGAGAGAAGGGGAGAGAAGGGAGGAAGGAAGGGGGAAGAGGGGGAGGGAGGGGAGGGGAGAGAAGGGGAGAGAAGGGAGGGAGGGAGGGGGAAGAGTGGGAGGGAGAAGGAAGGGGAGGGGAGGGGAGGGAGGGAGGGAGGGAGGGAGGGAGGGAGGGAGGAAGGAAGGAAGGAAGGAAGGAAGGAAGAGGGGGAGGGAGGGGAGGGGAGAGAAGGAAGGGAGGGAGGGAGAGGGAAGGGGAGGGGAAGGGAGAGAGAAGGGGAGAGAAGGAAGGAAGGGAGGGGGAAGAGGGGGGAGGGAGGGAGGGGAGAGAAGGAAGGGAGGGAGGGAAGAATGGGAGGGAGAGGGAAGGGGAGAGAAGAAGGAAGGAAGAAGGAAGGAAGGAAGGAAGGAAGGAAGGAAGGGAAGAAGGAAGGAAGAGGGGGAGGGAGGGAGGGGAGGGGAGGGAAGGCAAGCGGCTATGAAAATGGGATGGGCTGTCATGCAGAAAACACATTCGACTTGGAAGAAACATTATTTCCCATCCATGTTCATTAGAAATTTGACCTTGTACAGCCCTGAACACGCAAATCATCTTTCACTCACCACAAAGTAAAATTAATTATTGTTTATAATTGCTACCTGTAAACCGCTGTTACAGTTACAGTGAATATAAATACAAACTGCACTGCACAAAAGGAAAAACAATGGGGGAGCCGTAGGAGGGACAAATTACACCCTGAATTACACCAGACATTTCAATGTGAATTTTCCAATTTGCACTTCGCAGGCAGTTAGGGGAACTGAAAGACGGTTGTCTGTCTACATCTGCCCGTCTCTGGTGATTCGCAGCTCAAAAAACATGCAATGGGGATTGGATTCTATCAGGGAAAAAGATTTGCATAGAACTGTCATTGTATGTCTTGTTGGGAGCATGCAAGTTATAAATATGATAGCTAAATGTAGATAAGTGTATAAAAAGTAACTTCTTCCTCAAGTTGAGCTTGGCTCCTGCTGTTTCATGGATACCTTTCTCAGAAGGGCCTCGCCACTGCCTTCTTCCAAGGTTATGTTCTGGTTTCCCAATCTAGCCTATGGCAGTGGGATTTCCATGTGGTCTCCTATCCAGCTCCTAAACAGGTCTAAATGTGGAGTCCTTGGTGCTCCTGAGCCTTGTTGTTTTCTTGCAGATGTTTCATTGCCAGACTAGGCAACATCTTCAGTGCGAAAAGGGAGTGGGACTTGCACTCTGTTTATATCCCATGGCTTGTCCTGCTTGTGTTGGTGGGGGTGTTGTACCGTCCTTGGTAGTTCCTTGGTTGGGCTGTTGTTTGCTGCTTGGTTGATTGACTGAGTTAATAGTTCCTTGATTAAGGTATATTGTGCTGTTTGATTGCTCCTCTGGTGCTAATCTTGGTGTTAATCTTTGCATATCTGGTTGTTGATTGCTGGCAAGGAGGTGTTCTGGTCTTCTGGCTTTTCTATTGTCTCTTATGGATGGTATGTAAATGTTGTTTACCTCTGTGTGTCTGTTGATGGCTGCTTTGTCTGAGTGCCAAGCTTCCAGGAATTCTCTAGCGTTTTTGGATTTGGCTTGGTTTAAGATGCTCACAGTTTCCCAGTTGAAAGTATGGTTAAGTCTGTCCAGGTCTAAATGTATTCAGCTTTTTGAGTTCAACCAAGATTGTTTAGCTGCTGCCATCCTCTGCAGACAAAAAATGAAAGTCTTGCACTGTTTTGGTGGACTGGGGGACATTAAAAACGAAGGCTTGTAGAAGCAAAAAGTTTCCCTTTCCTTCTGCAGTTCAGTAAGTGAAATTTAATCACCACAAGCTTTTTACACCCTTTAATGTATATTGAAGCTAGACATGCTAATTCACTTCCTTGTTTTTTAAAGGACAGCATTGTCTACCAAATTCTGTTTTGTTTTAAATAAGGCTCTTCCGGCAAACTGTATCTCACTTGTGTGAAATCTTGTGTATCTATCTATCTTGCGTGAAATCTTGTGTGAAGCACTTGTGTGAAATCTATCAATCTATCACATTTATACCTGCCACAATCACAAGACTCTTGTGATTGTTATATATTGGGGGTCCTGTTGTTGTAGAAATAGGAAGTGACTGGGTAGAATATTTTAATGTTGACTAAACTTGGTATTTTAGTTTCTAACATAGCCTTTCCCAATCTTTGTACTCTTCAAAAGTGAGACTTCAACTTCCAGAATTCCAAGCTGGGAGTTCTGGGCGTTGAAGTCCAGACATCTGGATTGGGGAAAGCTGAACTGGTTGGGAGTAAAGGGTAGTTTAAGAAGGCCTGGCCTAACATTTACTGGTGATGGGCTGTTGACTTGGTCCTCCTAAGCTCCACCCAGCACAATAACCTGCTCTGCCTTCCAAAGGAATGGAAGATACAGATAGTCCTCGCTTAACGACCACAATTGGGACCAGAATTTCATTTACTAAGCGAAGCAGTCATTAAGCGAATCTGACCCAATTTACAACCTTTTTTGTGGCAGTCATTAAGCGAATCACTGTGGGCATTAAGCGAGCCACGTGGTCGTTAATTGAATCACGTGGTTCCCCATTGATTTTGCTTGCCGGAAGCTGGCAGGGATGGTCGAAAATGGCGATCCCATGACCATGGGATGCTGCGATGGTCATAAATGCAAACTGGTTGCCAAGCACCCAAATTGTGATCATGTGACTGCAGGGATGCTGTGACAGTTGTAAGTGTGAGGACCAGTCATAAATCGGTTTTTTCTGCACCGTTGTAAGTCCAAACCATCGCTAAACAAATGGTTGTTAAGCGAGGACTACCTGTATTCCATTATCAGCACTGAAATTTATTTATTTTATTTATTTATCAAATTTGTCTGCTGCCCATCTCGTACACAATGCCAGCCTGGGCCAATAACCTAAGCAAAACGGGATGCTGGCATCTCCTTGTTGGAATCAGGGAGCAAAAGGTCAAGCCAGCCTGGCTGAGAAACATGGTACCCCCCAACAGCATCTTGGGGAGAGAGGCATAGGTCACACAAAGATTTCTCTGTTAGCTCTGCTCCGTTGCACTCAGAAGCGGCCTTACACACACACACACACACACACACACACACACACACACACATTATTGGAATGCAACCTGCCATGCAGGCTTAATTAAAATTCGCTTCTAAATACACTGATTCTGTCACTTTAAAAATAGCTCCTGCTCTTTCCTACTATAGCTTCTTGATGATTCTCGGTTCCCGAGCAGGTGTGGCAAATGGCGCAGGAGATGCATTCCCGTTAATTGCAGGTCTGAAAGATTCTCCTCCCCGTCTAAAAGACTCATCAAGACCAAGAATCCGTCGAGCCGTGTCTCATTTCTGTGGTCAGAGACCTAAAACCATGGCCACCGTCCCACATCCATGCTCTTCGGACTGACTTGAACCGTCGCTAAACAAATGGTCATAAGTCGAGGACTACCTGTGTTGACTGACAACTCAAGTCGAAGTAATGCCTCCTTGGAGCCAAGCTTGACTCTCGAGGAACTCATGGATGGGTTCATGTCGTTTTCTGGGCAACAGTACGGAGGTGGCTTGTCATAGTCATCTTCTGAGATTCTTCTGTGTTTTTACTTTCCTGCCGAACAGGGGTTTTCCGGTAGCCTCCCATCCAAGTGATAGGCAGCTCCAACTTTTCAAGGTCAGTCAAGGTTAACTGGATGTTGTCACCTGGCGTGAACTGAAGCTCAGCTCCTGGTGATTACAGGGGCACATAAATCAGTAGCTACGTGCAGAGCACCCCGTTCTCCCATCTTTTCAGCCTCCTTCTCCCACCTACCCAGCATTCCTTGGGTGCTTTCTGAGTCAAGAGAAGGCCTTGATCAAGTTGAGCTCAACCCATTGCAACTTCCTTCACCAGAATATGGAAGTAGCTTGTCTGTCATCGCCTTCTTTCAGGAAGTCTCTTGAACCTCCTAGTCTTAGAGTGCTGGTGATCTCCAAGAACTAACCAGATCCCACCATGCTTAGTCTTTTGAGAGCAGGTCAGACCTGTGCTGCCCCCTACTGGCCTTTCTCTGCAGTAACAAGATTCAGATTGCAGAAGGATGAATCCAGAACACAATATAAAATGGCTTGTTTTGCAGGTAGAGGACTCCCGATTCAACCTCTGGAATCTCCAATTTAAATAAAAATCATCTTTTATGGAAAGCATATTAACTGGGCAGCTTTGGAGTCTGACTCAGAGGACCAGCTTAATATCTGGCTTAGTATCCAAGCTAATTCGGTGTTTTTTAAACCATGATTTGGTGAACAGTCGATAGTTCCCCGATTCATTCAAATGCTAAGCAGTGAAGTAGAGATGTAAAAGTTTGTGGTAGGAAAGAGCTCTTCTTAGCGTAGTGGGTAGAACCAGGTCAACTTTTTTTTTCCCAATTACATGCAATGAAAACTAAATATAGTTGACAAATTAATACCAATACAGGTAGTCCTCAACTTACATCCACAATTGGGACTGGAACTTCCGTTGCTACGCGAGGTGGTCATTAAGTGAGTCACACCCCATTTTACAACCTTTTTTGCCACGGTTGTCAAGCGAATCCAGCTTCCCCCGTTGATTTTGCTCGTTGGAAGCCGGCTGGGAAGGTTGCAAATGATGATCACGTGACCCTGGAACGCTGCAACCATCGTTAAGTGTGAGCTGGTTGCCAAGCACCTGAATTTTGATCACGTGACTGCAGGGACACTGAGGAACACCAGAGGAACAATCAAACAGCACAATAGACCCTAATCAAGGAACTATTAACTCAGTCAATCAACCGAGCAGCAAACAACAACCCAATCAAGGAACTACCAAGGAGAGAACAACACCCCCACCAACACAAGCAGGACAAGCCATGGGATATAAACAGAGAGCAAGTCCCACTCCCTTTTCGCACTGAAGATGTTGCCTAGCCTGGCAATGAAATGTCTGCAAGAAAACAACAAGGCTCAGAGAGTACCAAGGACTTCACAGTTCAGCCCTGAGCTACAAATATTCTCTTAGATAGGTTTAAAATGGCTGCCCTCCATTTTTAAGTAACCGCAAGTTGGGGGCATCCCCCGCCAGACCCTGTTAGCCTTCCACAAGGCACTGAAGAGCTGGCTGCTTCCCCAGGCATTTCAGACTAGTCTGACCCATTTCAGGATGGCAAAACGGGATGGGGTCTTATGTAATATTCCGTATTCATGGAAAAAAAGGGGTCCTCGTCCCCAGTCCGCACGATTGGCTCCCGCCTGCAAACCCCACCCCCCGGTCCGTGTGATTGGCTGCCGCCTGCAAACCCCATCCCCCAGTCCACGTGGTTGGCTCCCACCTGCAAACCCCACCCCCGGTCCGCACAATTGGCTCCCGCCTGCAAACCCTGCCCCCCAGTCTGCGCTCCGGCTCGGATCCTCCTTCCGTGCTATTCCCACCGGGTTTGAAAAACGGGACAAAATTGAGATTTTTATGAAAACGACAGGACGGCTGTGTTTATTTATTTGTTTAATTTATATGACCGCCCATCTCCCCACATGGGGAACTGGCGGTTTCTCTATGTACGGGGTTGCTGTTGCTTTATCCTTGGATGCAGGGGGTTGTATGCCTGGTTTTTGCCTTTTAATCTTTGCACGCTGCCCAGAGTCACCCTTGCGAGATGGTCAGCCTTATCAATCAGTCACTCAAATGTAATTGTTGGCCTTTGGGGACCCTTGGACCTTTTAAACTCTTACCAAAGGCTGCACGCTCAGGGCAGTTGAGAAGCTTCCTGCTTTTGTCAAAATAACAAAAGCAGCGTTTTGCCCCATTGCACCGTAAGCTCTGCCCTTCTGGAGCATCCGTGGGAGGTCACAAGCCACGTGCAAAAGAGACAGGGCCGATGGTGCAACCTTGCTTCTGGCACTCTGACCCTTGGCCTCCCCCCTGACCAGATGCTGCTGACCAGATGCAATATTTGCTTTTCACACACACACACACACACTTTTAGAAGTGAAATAGGAGCACTGCCTGGTGCTTCTCCAGGCTGGTTTGCATCAGGATTGTGCAGGGACTGGGTGTTATGTCAAATGAACTCAATTTCTCTTCTGCTCTCCTTTTTTTCTGCCCTGAACAATTGAGAGTAATCTGGGCCATGATTCTTGCTTGGAGTATAGACTTCCCCCAAATTGATTTTCTAAACAAGGCCAAGAACAGACGGAAATGGGGAAGGCATGTTTTCAGGGGCCGCATTGAGAAGGCAATTGCTCAGAAGCAGAGGATGTCTTGGTTCGAAGTTCTTGTAAAGAGAAAAGGGGAACGGGTTTTTCTCCAGCATGCATCCACCTGCTGTTCCTCCCCAAATTCAAACACTTAGATCAGGGCTTTCCAAACTTTTGCCGTTGGCGACACACCAACGGCTGGCGCGCAAGAACCCAGAAGCGCTGCCGCCGCGGCGCACAAAATCCCAGAAGCACCAGCAGCAGCGCTTCCGGGTTGCTGCCGCCGCCTCACTTTCGGGTTTTTGTGTGCTGTGGCGTCCTTGTGTGTTGCGCGACAACCCGGAAGCGCTGATGGCCCGCCGCCACTGCTGGTGCACGTGCTGCCGCGCACGGCGGCGGTGCGCCTTCAGCGCTTGTGGGTTGTCGCGCGACACACTTGGGGCCCCCAGGCGACAGAGTACTGTGTCGCGACACACAGTTTGGAGAGCCCAGACTTAGATCCTGTAAAGATAGTGAACTCTTTCCCTACCACATAGGGGAATTTGTATCTAAAGATTTTACCCTAAATAGTCCAGTTCCTTTTATTTTAAGGAACAAAGATTTGGTGGTCCAAACAAAGGGAAGAATAAGAAATGTATAGCATAAGGATGTGCCTGTGCATGTAAGAAAAGGTAAAGATATCCTTGAGTTGAATGCAGCTCCTAGAGATTTAATGGACACCTCCATATATGCATTTATAGTGGTAGTCCTCGACTTAAGAGTATTCGTTTAACGACATTCCGAAGTTATGACAGCCTCGGAAAGCACTTCTGAGCGTCGCAAAACATCGCATCATGCCCCTGCAGTCACATGATCGCATTTTCGGCGCTTGGCAACCAGCTCGTATTTACAACCGATTGCAGCATCCCGCAGTCACGTGATCGCGTTTTGCGACGTTTTCTGGCAAAAAAAACACCCATTGGGGAAGCTGGATTCGCTTAACGACCACCACAAAAATGGTCGTAAAATCAGGTCCGGTCACATGTGACTCGACTTACGACCGCAACGACTTACGGTGGAGATTTTGGTCCCAGTTGTGGCCGTACGTCAACTGAGCTTCTTCCCCCCGTTTCTCTCTCCATCTTCTGTCTCACGCCAGCAGAACTGCAGCCAGGCCAGGCCAGGCCACTAAAACCCATTGGCCACACCATCATCCTAAATTAATTTCTCATGCACGGATTTGCAGATTGCCCTTCCTCTTTGGAACGTCTGGATGAGGTTCCCCACCCTGAAATCCCCCAGAAGGGCCGGACTACAGCTTCCATCGTTCCCAGCCAGCATGCCGCCGGGGTCCAATGGCTCCAGAGTTGCTGTGGGTGGCGAAGGCGGCAGTTCCGGCTGCTGGAGGGTTCTGCCATCCTCCCTCGAGGGCCATTTGTTGGCTTTGGCAAGACAGCCGCGGTGCCGTGTCCTAATGGGTGGCGACCTCCTGAGAGTCAAGGGACGGTGCGCACCACTCTCTTGCACTAAAGACAATGCTTCAACAGGCCTTCGCACCCCTTGCTCTCGGCAGCCGAGCCCGAGGTGCCATCAGTGGCGCCTCGTGGGAGGACAGATCTAAAATTAAGCACTTTGCGAGCTCGGCTGCTTCCGTGGAGCACAGGGTGTCAGCCTGGGTGAACCCTTCTGAAAAAAGATGGCGCAGCTCGTCTCTTAATGGCAATAAATGGGCCCTTTTTGCTCGCTCCTCTTCCCGAGCAAGAGGACTCTCCGGGCAACCTTTTGCAGATAAGAGGCACAGATTGTTTTCTGTAATAATTCCAACCAGTGTTTTTCAAACCTGGCAACTTTAAGAGGGGTGGACTTCAACTCCCAGAATTCCCCAGCCAGCATGGGTGGACTTCAACTCCCAGAATTCCCCAGCCAGCATGGGTGGACTTCAACTCCCAGAATTCCCCAGCCAGCATGGGTGGACTTCAACACATTTGTTGAATTTGTCTGCTCTCCTTGTAACCATTTCAACCTTATTCTCCACCTTCTCATTTCTGTACTCCCCAATGCTTCCACACAGAATCTATTCAGACTTCCCTTTCTTGTTAATAATTTATCGAACCCATACAGGCAATCCTCGACTTATGACAATTCATTTAGCGATTGTTCGAAGTTACGACGGCACTGGAAAAAGTGACTTGTGGCCGGTCCTCACACTTACGACCATCACGGTGTCCCTGCGGTCACGTGATCAAAATTCAGTCACTTGGCAACCAGCTTGCACTTATGACGGTTGCAGCATTCCGGGGTCACATGATCGCCATTTGCAACCTTCCGGGCTGGCTTCTGACAAGCAAAGTCAATGGAGAAAGCCGGATTCGCTTAATGACTGTGGTGATTTGCTTAATGATCCCCATCAGTGGGCTTGGGCAGCCTTCCCTTGATTCCTGCCAAGCTTCATGCCTTTATTTGGCCTCATTGACATTCTTAATTGTTAAAATGAAGAAATAGGAAGCGATCAGAAACAGCGCTGAAGAATAATTCTTATTTGTAAAGATGTTTCTGGGCCCTGTGTAAATTCTGGAGCCCTTCTGAGAAAATAAAAATAATACAGCTTTGTTTGGAAGGGTGCCCACCTGCTAAATGGGCATGTTGTGCCTGGCCACGCCCACAGTGGCAGCCATTTTGTGAGCGCACCCATAAGGTGCTCTCGAAACATGCCCACTGGCCCCAAAAGGTCTGGGGACCCTCCCATACACTCCATGCAAAGTTTGTTTGGGAATGGGTGGGAAAATGTAGTAGCTCCAGATATTTCTGTTCCATTTTATCTGGCACAGTTGGCCCAAGAGAGTTAGTTTTCAATTTCTTGGCAGAAAGTTGCTGGAAAACAGCTTCTTTCAGTGATGCATCTTCTCTGTGGAATTGGCCCTTTCCGAAGCCTGTGATAATATTAGAGAGACAGCTGTGAAACTATTTTTATAGGTTTTTCACTTGCATGCATGCACATAGCTAAAGGACTGTTAAACCAATTATGCTTTTAATGCGCATAAAATTCTCCGTTTGCATCTTGCTTGTCTAGTGTGACCCAAACAGTGGGTATGTTTGCACGACACACTAAGCTGTAATATCGCTTGTTTATCGATGATCCGTGCACTGTGGGAGTGCATCCCTCTGGCTGATTAAATCATTGTTTTTTTCCAAGCTGAGAAAGGACTATGCTTTGTGATGGGTGAAAAAGAGCAATGATTTGTGGGAGAATTTGCACAGATCAGGGGAGTGAGATGTGGCCTGTGGCTTGTTCACTCTGGCTGTACAAGTAGTCCTCTCTTAACGACCACAATTGGCCCTGGAATTTTGGTTGCTAAGTGAAGGGGACCTTAAACGAATCCGACACGATTTTACGACCTTTTTTGCGGCGGTCATTAAGAGAATCACACGGTTCCCCGTTGATTTTGCTTGCCAGAAGCCGGCCAAGAAGGTCGAAAATGGCAATCCCATGACCACAGAATGCTGAGACGGTCGTAAATGCGAACCAGTTGCCCAAATCGTGATCACGTCACTGGGGGGACGCTGCGACGGCCATAAATGTGAGGACCAGTCGTAAGTCGGTTTTTCAGCACCATTGTAAGTCCAAACTGTCACTAAACGAATGGTCATTAAGCGAGGACTACCTGTAAAGAAGCCTGACAAACCACAGAGAGTGGCTTCTACAGAAAGCCAGTCTAGGAAGACCTCTGTGGTGCCGTGGCAGTACCATCTGCTCAGGGGAAATCCGCCAGGCGTGAGTTGCACTTCATCTGTTGTTAGACCTTCTGCCTTCAAGCACGACTGCCCCTCCTCATGTGTCCCACCATGATTGCTTTCTGCAAGCACGTCCTCTGAGCCGTTTTATGCACGTTGCATGCACTGCACACAAAAACCAGGCAGATGTGAGAGCTGGATTTTGCAGATTTTACAGCTGCGTATTGCAGGCAGATGCAAGAAAGGCAGACCAATAAACGGGTCCAAGTGGGCATGCTTGGGCAATGAACAAACCTTGGTTTATTTGATCTTCTGCCGGTCCAGTCATGGTTAAGATAATTAGCTTAGAGGATCAGTTGCACAGGAAATGCAGGTAGACCCTCATTTACCTTTCCTGAATTCAGAAGTGCCAGCTTCAACTTTCTTTCGATGCCCACCTTGATCCTATAGGAGTCAATGAACAGAGGAGGCAAATACCTGGAGTTTCTGAGCTCCTGTGATTTATTTATTGATGCTTTGTCGCATCCCTACCTCCAGCTCTGGAATTCAGCGATACGTGGCACATTAGCCAAAACGCGTGTGGCTCTTTTTTCGTTACATAGAAGTACATTTTTTTAAAAAGCCTAACTATGGAATACGGACATCCATTGCACAGTGTGTAAACAGAATGCTTAAAGCGCTAGACAGCAAAATTGTACACTCACCTGCAATTAAATGTTAAGAGAGTTTGGGGGTTTGGTTCGCTTTTTGTACCAAGTCATATGCCCAGAACAATTTGTATCAGCTGACAACAGGGCATCTGAGCTTCTCTTCCATTTGTGTGACTGTGTGTTTAAAAAGCCTAAGAGATAAGGAAATTCAGGATCAAATGTAACATAAAATGCACAAAGCCTTTTGCACTCAAAAATGTCTCATTGCAAGGAATGGTGATGCTTGTTGCCTTTATCTTACATTTTTAAAAGTAAGCAAAACCTATTCACAATGATCAGAAGGGAACAAAAATTCAGAAACATCAGTGATAGCTTTCAAAATATATCAGGTTGCAACAAATTTAGGTTCTGACGAGAAATTAATGTTGCAGTGAAACAAAACTTAAATTGTATTATATTATTTCAAGGAAGGAAAATCTTCTCTTGAATTGGCCAGCCAACATCTTCTCTGCTCTGATGCAATTACAGTCATCTGTAAAATACTGTATTTTGATTTTACTTTAAAGTGTCATAAAATCAATTTTATGATCCAGTTTTTCTACCTTCACAAGGCGCTTGAGGCAGACAGTTTGATGGCACTCTTCGCCAACCAAGAGGGAATAAAAATCTGGAAGTGGTTTTATCATTACCTTAACAGGAACTGGGGGCAGATTTAGGCCAATTCTTCTGATCTTCTTACTCTTCCAATGTGTTGGACTTCAGTTCCCAGAATTCCCAGGTAGACTTGTCATTTCCAAATGGAGTACTGCAAGATGATATATATGGGGTTGGTCTTGGAGAGTGTACGAAAGCTTTACTTGGTTGAAAATGTCACTACCAAAAGTTGAATTAAATCTTACTCGGCTGAACTACATGTTATTATCGCTGGTTATTGTTTTGGTTTCTGAGCACAATGCCTAGTTCTACTGTTTTTAATATATATATTTATAAACAGATCACATGATAAAATAGCACAAGAAACACCAAATATAAGGTTATATCTTCAGAATATACAGTACAGGAGAAGGAGGCTTGTATGTACAATAAGAAAATGGTTTTCAGAATTTTTTTTCTCCCCCCCTTTTTTTTTAAATAGCAATCTGAAATATCACAGCTTCTTTCAGTAAAGTAAGGTAAAGGTTTCCCCCGCACATTTGTGTAGTCGTGTCCGACTCTAGGGGCCGGTGCTCATCTCCGTTTGTTAGCCAAAGAGCCAGCGTTGTCCGAAGACGCTTCCACGGTCATGTGGCCGGCATGACGCGCGTGGAACGCTGTTACCTTCCCACCGAAGTGGTACCTATTCATCTCCTTGCATTTGCATGCTTTCGAATTGCTAGGTTGGCGAGAGCTGGGGCGAGTGCGGGAGCTCACTCCGTCACGTGGGGCTAGGGATTCGAACCTCCAAACTTGCGACCTTCCGATCGACAAGCCTGGCGTCTTACCCGCTGAGCCACCACGCCCCTTTCTTTCAGTAGCTCTAAATAATACTTTGGACCGGCGGACATTTTAAGCAGGGGTACTAGAGAGACTTCTGGAGCACAATTCTCAACAAAGTCTCTTTTTTTTTTTTAATAAGAATTTTATTAAATTTCAAGCAAAGATAAAAGCTACAAAAAAACAACTACAAAGAAAAAAACTTTAAAAAGTGTGAAAACACAAGAGAAATTTTTTTAGAAATTACAGAAAGAGGTGACTTCTGACTTTTAACAGTAAGGATATACAGCAGTTTACTGTTTTAAAGTCCTAAAAAGAACTGAGACATCTCAAAAATTGCCTTCTTAATGGCTGGGCATTCTAGAGAAAACCTAATATAGAAGTGTCTCTTTTTGTTTCAGTTGTTGGAGGACAGAACATGGAGATAATGCAAGATCCGGAATCCGTGTCGCTGAAAGCCGGAGAGACCCTCACTCTAACGTGTACCCTCAGTCAAACTGCGGGGAATCTGCCAGGAGGAGTGCGATGGTTCAAAGGCCTGGACAGAAGCCAACCCCCTATTTACAGTGATAAAGAAGGATCTTCCTCCCGGGGGGTGAGGGTCGTCCCAGGATCAAACACAGACTTCAGCATCGACATCCGAAACATCCTCCCTGAAGATGCCGGGACCTATTACTGCGTGAAGTTCAGGGCAGGGAACCCAGAGAGAGAGGTGGCTAAGGGAAAAGGCACGGTGGTCTCTGTGACCGGTAAGTGGCAGCCCAATTTGATTTCCAGGGATGGAGGGAGATCCGCCCTAGTCAACCGTGAGACCTGTGGGAGTAAACTGCATGTTTGGGGCAAAACCCCTGCATGAAGCTGAGTCTCTGTGACCAAAAACAGTCTTGGGGACTCCTGTATTGTCTATGAGGGAACGTCAGTTGATGCCTCCTACTTTCTCTCTCAGCCAGCCCATCCCAGCCTTTGCTTCGTGGCCCCCCGGGAAGAATCACGGCGGGGTCTCCGGCCTCTTTCAACTGCTCCGCAGAGGGATTCTCCCCCCGAGAGATCACAGTCCTCTGGTTAAAGGACGGGAAAGAAGTAGGGGATGCCCAGACCAAGATTCTGGATTCTGGTGAAAAACAGAGCATCTCGTACCGAGTGGAGAGCACGGTGGAGGTGCTGCTCGGGCGAGGAGACGTGAGGTCGCAGCTGACCTGCCGGATCAAACACAGCTCCTTGGAGGCTCCTCTCCAGCAGGACTTTCCGCTTGGTGACATCCTGAGAGGTAGGTGAGCTCTGGGTGGCAGAGAAGGACGAGGCCACGGAGTCTGGACGTGGCCGAGGGCCCCCGACGGCCGGGGAAATGGCACCAGGCAGACCCAGGTTCTATCCCCCCCCCAGCAGTGGAACTCCACTTAGACCAGCCACTCTTTCTCAGCCGAAGCTACCTCACAGGGCTGTTGTTGTGGGGAGCAGGCCTGTAGAAAGGCAGTCAAGACCTGGCTCGGTCCCTAGACATTTGGGTCAAGAGGAGTAGAGTTCCCAGTTGGTGCGATCTATTTTACTCCTGATTGTCACTGAATTGTTTTAGTTTGCTTTAGTGGTGTGTGTTATTTTTCCTTTGTATTTTTGCTCAGAGATTCTGCACGCTGCCCAGAGTCATATTATTTGAGTTGGGTGGCCAAATATATGTAATAGAAAGAAGGGGGGGGGGGGGAGGAGTTGACATCCAAATGAATAGCAGGATAGAAATCTAAGCAGCACACCTTAAATAAACAAGTGAGCTGAGATGTGCTGAAAATTGGATGGGGTTCCTTATTCCTTTCCTTTTTAATAGTGTTACGTTCAGATCTTGGGTTTCCTGCCACCGAAGAGTGGGAAACCAAGCCCAGAATTACACCAACAAAGGGCTGTGTTCAGAGAACTCTCTTATTCCCCAGCGCCACAATCCCAGACCAGGCCCAGTTGGTCTTCCAGCCCCTTCTGCACGCAGGAGCTTGGAGCTCCTTTGACTGATCTCTTTGTCTCTGTTTGCTCAGTTCCCCCCAAAGTGGGCCTTGACACCAGCCCACCTTCCCCCGTCCAGCTGAACGCCACTGTGAATGTCACTTGCAGCATGGAAGACTTTTACCCGGACGATGCAAACATGGAGCTGTTTACCAAGGATGCCCCAAGCAGAAAAGGAAAGGTTGGGCCAAGGACCATGCATTCCAACGGGACATCTTCCCTCAAGAGCTACCTGGAGGTGATGGCCACCGAAGACAGGAACTTGTCAATGTTCATTTGCCTGGCTCAGCATAATTCCCAGCCTGTGGTCAATGTAACGACGACACTGTTCGTTACGATGCAACTTGAAGACAATGCAAGTTCGGGTGATGATCAAGCAAGTAAGTGTGGACCTTCAGAGCATTTCTTCTGAGGACTTGCTGGCACACACCCTCCTTTTCCTATTCATTCCACGTTGATCCTTTGGACTGTTCTTGATTTGAGTACAACATGCATCCCTTAGATTGCTCTAAAATATTTTAGTGAAGAGCCTATCACTCCAAGATTCAGCCCAGATGCTGTCTGTGGAAGTTCTAGGGCAGTGTTTCTCAACCTGGGCAATTTAAAGATGTGTGGACATCAACTCCTAGAATTCCCCAGCCAGCATGGCTGGCTGGGGGATTCTGGGAGTTGAAGTCCACACAACTTAAAGTCTCCCAGATTGAGAAACACTGAGCTAGAATAACAGATTCTTGAAAGCTTGAGAACATTTTCCATCGCTCCCTCCCTCTTAAACTCCAGAAAGTTAAGACAGAGCTACTCTGCATTTCTTTCTAACGTTCTCTTCCTGGGTTTAAATCATGTTTTGCTAACTGCCAAATTCCTTCCCCAAGGTCATTTCCATGGATCTCTATCCTGAGATTGTGTTTTATTTTCCCCTTTTTCTTCTGTTCAGAGAGAAATTTGGAGGTCTTTCCCTGATTCATTCTTCTTTATAAAACTCAAGTTTGTGCCGCAGTTGACATGCAGGTCCTTGAAAATGTGGGGAAACGGGCCACGGGGTGGTCAAAGGGCCACAGTCAGAACAGGTCCCGCTGGGTTTCATCGGTCTTATATTTCTGTGGCTCTTCTTCTGGTGGTCTGTTAATCTATTGTGTACAGGACTCTTAAAATCAAGATATTCAAAGGAGATGTCAGAAAAAGCCAAGGTGATGGCCCTTGAAGGGGGGAAGTTTCAGTTGCCCGTTTGTGGCTCCCGTGTAGACTTTTTTGAGCCTCCTTGGGGAAGCGCCTGAGGCCAGCCTTCATTTGGGTTTTATTCCACTGAGTGGCTTTGACTGTGTCTCTTGTTTTATTCGGTGCGATGCCCAGAGTTGTGATAGACTGGGGCAGTCTATGTATTTCAACCAATACATTTCGTAAACAAACGCCGGCCGACTTGGAGGGCAGCTCAAGAAATCAGCCTTAAACTGAACCCATACAATCTTTCTGCAGATGGTAAAGGGACCATTTTAATCATTGCCGTGGTGGTTTGTGCACTCCTGGTTGTGTTGGTGATTGCAGTTGTCTACCTCATCCAAGCAAGACACCGCAAAGGTAAACATCTGTATTCGCTGGTCTTTGTTGTTTGAGGTTCTGTTCAGAAACTTGGCCATCACATGGGTTGGATGGATGCACTGAAGGCATCTTCGTGGGGTCTTCATGTGATGCCTCTAAACCTGCTGACATAACTTATATGGTTAGGAGCTTTCCCCATGTGATGCATGTCGTGGGTAGATGGATGGCTAGATGAGGTCTCCTCAAGTTCTCCTGAATTCCTGGTGGCTTCATGGATACGTTCATGTACTTTTCTTGGCAGCAGTGTGGAAGTGGCTTGCCATTGCCTTCCAAGATACTTTTTGACTTCCCAGTCTCTCCTCCAGCAATGTGATTTCCTGGGAGAGGTGGAGGTGGGTCCATCCATGTCCTAACCAAGTCCAACCCTGTTATATTTCCTGAGATCAGCCAAGGTCATGAGATGCCTCCTGGTCACTTCATGGAGATGTCCTTGTACTTTCCTTGGCACAGTATAGAAGGGACTTGTCCTAGCCTTCCTCATGGTTGGTTGCTTTCCAGTCTACCTTATGGTTCCAGTATTTTCTGGTGGACTTCCGTCAGAGTCTACGCTGTTTAGCTTTTTTGAGATCAGCCACCTGATCTCAAAAGACAGGCAGGCAGCTACATAGACATCGGGTACCAATAATGCAGGAGGGGCGTGGTGGCTCAATGGGTAAGACGCCAGGCTTGTCGATCGGAAGATCGCAAGTTCGGAGGTTCGAATCCCTAGCCCCACGTGACGGAGTGAGCTCCCGCACTAGCTCCAGCTCTTTCCAACCTAGCAATTCGAAAGCATGCAAATGCAAGTAGATTAATAGGTACTACCACTTCGGTGGGTAGGTAACTGTCAGAGTCAGCAGTACTGGGGCGGACCAATATCCAAGAAGCCTTAGAGCAATACGTTCTTCCAGTCCTGATAGGAGTAAACAGACTCACACGAAATGAGGTTTAGGTAAAAAGTCTATTTACAATTATACATACACAGTCTTCATACACAGTAGTCCAAGTAATATAGATACGTTGTCCAATGGCACATCAGATGAAAGAGAGAAAGTATAGCACCTTTACACAGTACTTTTATACACATATCTGTCCAATCAGGACTCACATTACAGTAGCATTGCATCAGCCACATAATACATTTGCATACTCTTGCCAGCAGGTGTCATCATCTTTCACCTGATAGAATGACATAGCAGTTTCTATACCCTTTCACCTAGATATACTGAATACATTTCCAGTCTATTCTATCTGTAAATTCCAGGTTTTATTCTCAAACCTTAACAGTAACAGCATTCCGCGCGCGTCATGCGGCCACATGACCGCGGAAGCGTCTTCGGACAACGCTGGCTCTTCGGCTAACAAACGGAGATGAGCACCGGCCCCTAGAGTCGGACATGACTGCACAAATGTGCAGGGGGAACCTTTACCTTTACCAATAATGCAAATATCTCAAGAAGGTGCTTCCTGGCAGGGCTGATCCTGTAGTAAGTCAAGCAGCTGGATCTGGCAGCAGAGGGGGATGGGGCACCCGCAGAGTATTGTAGAAAGAGGCGCTGGATGCAGCAAAAGGCCCCATCCCAGCAGCAGCAGCGTTGAACTTAACATTTAACTGCCAACCCAGATGCTTTCCTGAAATTAAAAAAAAAAAAAATCTGTCCCGAGTTCTACTCTTCCCTTCCTGGCTCCTGCGTTCATCAGCCTCTTCTTTTGGTGATCAAATCCCATGCAGCCCTCTAAATGCCTAATTTGGGCTTTTGTGTCCATCTGCTAGCTCGGTGGTCTGCCCAGCAAATTGCCGGCAGGATGCAGCGCTGACGCGCGTGAAAGCCTTGGCAGGCAGATGAATCAGTCCTGAAGCAAAACTGAAATCTGGCCCTTCCAGAGCCCAATCTGTTTTGAGAACCCAGCAGGGTCCCGGAAAGGTTTGGGGAGGAATAATTTGTTTTTATTCTGAGCGGCCTGTGGAAAGCAGGATCCATTTTTCTCTGCCACCTTGACGTCCTCCAAAGATGGTTTGGGTATCACCGCTCGGTATTTGTGGTCCTACAGGAGCCAACCCAAAATGGATGCTGTTCAAGAAGTGATGGGGGGCCGTGCAGAGGATACAGTTAAGGAAGCCTTCTTAACTCCGTTGTCTTTCCATGGCTGGGATTTCGGCCCCCATCATCCCCAGAAATAACGGGAGCCAGAAATGTTTTTCTAGTGTGTCCCAAATCACCCAGCAATCTCAGGGCCGGCTCCACCATTGGCAAGGAGAAATGACCACCAAAGTCTCATAGATGGGCAGCAAATGGTTGGTTACTTCTACGACTGCTTCTGAGAACAGGAGGAGATGCTTGCAGGAGATGCCACGCCAAGTCCTAGGAGAACTTTGTTATTGGTGGCTTCATTTGTGTTTTTTCTTCACCAAGCTGGGCTTCTAAAAGGTCAAATGGCTATCCTAGATGCTTCAGGAAAGGGCCCAGGATGAATAATTTTCTTTTTTTCTTTTTTGCCCCTGGAGTAGATCCTTAGGAGCTTGATGCCTCTGACAATCCCCACTGTGGTGATAAATCTGTAGCACCTTGAGCAGAAAGCTGATGGATGGACTAAAGTGGATAATTTTGTCATATGTCAGCGCTACTCCAGTTACATGGCATCAAGCTGTTAAGGGCTTGGCTGCCTGGCACCCTTCACCGTAATTTATTTAGCCTCCGAGTTTATCCTGTCTTGGCTGGGGCCCAAACCTTGTCACAAGACAGAGGAGCTTCTGGAGAATTTTGTAGCACCCAGAAATGCCTCCCACGAGAACCAGAATAATCTTTCCTTGCCATCCCCACTGCTCAGTTATTGTAAGGATCTGAGTTTTGCAGGATTTTTTGAAAGCCCTCAAAAAATGATCTTCCAGCTAATGTGTTTTCTCCCACTTCATTATAGGTAAAGACTCAACGTCTGTAAGGTAAATCTACTTTTCTCTTTTAATCAGAAAACTGGTTGATTCGGAAATATGAATAAAAGAGAGAGCATCACAGCTTAGTGTACTCCAGGTGCATTGGACTACAGTTCCCATCAGTCTTAGCCCCAGGATCCACAGCTAGTTCCCTGGATGGTACCAAATTGGGCTAATGTTAGGCTAACGTTTGGAGTTTAAAACTTGTTTGCTGACGTTGGCTAATGTTGTTTTATAAAAGCAAATTCTGGCTTTTTCACAATCTGCAAATCACTCTGGATTTATTGCAAGGAAGGTTGAGCAGACAGGAGGCGACCGAACATGAGCAGCACTCACACCACAGGTTAACTTTAAAGCCGGGTTCACAAAGTATCCTTGTTGCATTCACACTACATGCTGGGAGGAGGAGGAGGAGGAGGAGGAGGAGGAGGAGGAGGAGGAGGAGGAGGAGGAGGAGGAGGAGGAAAGCTTATTATGGATTAACATAATAGCTTGGGACAGACATGTTACAAAGGAGGAGGAGGAGGAGGAGGAGGAGGAGGAGGAGGAGGAGGAGGAGGAGGAAGCTTATTATGGATTAACATAATAGCTTGGGACAGACATGTTATGATAACCACCCAGAGTCGCTTGCGAGATGGGCGGTGTAGAAATATAAGAAAGAAAGAAAGAAAGAAAGAAAGAAAGAAAGAAAGAAAGAAAGAAAGAAAGAAAGGAAGGAAGGAAGGAAGGAAGGAAGGAAGGAAGGAAGGAAGGAAGGAAGGAAGGAAGGAAGGAGGGAGGGAGGGAGGGAGGGAGGGAGGGAGGGAGGGAGGGAGGGAGGGAGGGAGGGAGGGAGGAAGACAAATTAAGCAGAAGCTTACCTAGCATATAGTGTGAATGTAAAAACTACTGAATGTAAAAACTACTATTAAGAGATGAGAAACTTGCGCTAGGAAAGAGGATTAGAAGACTGGCCTTCCAAGGCCCCCAATTTCAGCTTGTGTTGATCAGTCTCCAGGCTGATGGTATGAAAACCATCTTGCAACTCGGAGAGTGTTTCAACCATCTGAGAAGCCAAAAAGAATGTGAGCAAAGAGACAAAAACCACAGGAATTGTGTTCAAGAGCCTTAGATTCCGAGCGTCTCTTTTCCTCCCCGTAGAGGGTGAAGCCACAAAACTGTTGCTCTAATTTCCCTTTATGTAGTAAAAAGAACTCCACTCCGTGCATCTACTGATTACTTTTGGACTTAGCAGATAATAACCAAATGCGTAGAATGATAGGAAATTCTGTATAATGACAAAGGCAAACGTTAGATTAATAATTCAGCTCTCTGATCAACCCTCTTAAGAGAGGACAAAGGATCTCTCATCTTTTTATGCATTTGGGTGCTTGAGGAATTCATTTAATGTGCTCCATTTTTCCGTAATTGTGTAACTTCGCCGTGAACTTTGAATAAGATAAAAAGAGTAAATCTCTCTGTCTTTCTCTTCCATTTACTGATCCTTCAGGATGCAGGAGGTGTGCAAGAGTGGGCAATATCTGTAGGGCTGACTCGTTGGGTTCTTGGTGTTCTGTGAATGTGGTTGTTTTCTGGCAGACGTTTCATTACCGGGCTAGGGAACATCATGTGTGCATGGGGGTGCATCAACAAACTTCACCCCCATTGTTGTTCCCTAGCCTGATACAGCTAGTCCTTGACTTACAACCACAATTGGCGCTGGAACTTCCGTCACTAAGCAATGTGGTCATGAAGTGAGTCGCTCCCAATTTTATGACCTTTTTTGCCACAGTTGTGAAGCGAATCACCGCAGTCGTTAAGCGAATCACACAGTCATTAAGCAAATCTGGCTTCCCCCATTGACTTTGCTTGTCGGAAGCCCCAGGGAAGGTCGCAAATGGTCATCATGCGACCCCGGGACGCTGCAACTGTTGTAAATACATGCCAGTTGCCAAGCGCCCAAATTTTGATCACGTGACTGCGGGGTTGCTGCGATGGCTAAAAGTGCAAGGACTGGCCGTAAGCCACTTTTCCCAGCGCCGTTGTAACTTTGAACTGTCATTAAACGAATGGTCGTAAGTCGAGGACTGCCTGTATTGAAATGTGGACAATGGCCAGCTCTGAGACCAGCAAGAACCAACGTTACCTCTAAGCCAAGGAAGCTGAGGCACGTGTGTTCTGAGCAGCCGCTGCGTTGGCCTGGACAACACTGGGTTGGGGGGCACCGTAGAAGGAACATTGCCTGTGTTAGCTTTGCCCTAGTTATTCCAAACTTCTGGAGTCATAGGCAAAGGAAGATTACTAGAGATGGGGCCTCTCAAAAGTGGGCGTTACTCCTGCAAAAATCAAAGACAAGAACTTCGGAAGCCCAGTGGCACGCTAGGCGGTGCGCTTTCGGATTCCAGTTCCGACAAGAAGTGCAGATGCATCTCGGTGCACGTGGCCATCGCTGCCCTTTGACAGCCCACAGATAGTTGGTTCCCATCAGGGTCCCTGTCCACACTGCCTCGCCCCCTTCCTCCACTCACTGTCTGTTCATGTTTACAGACTTTCTGGGGTCGCCTTTGTAGGGAGATTGAGTCCGTGCGCAGGCGTGCGACAGCTACTACATGGCCACCCCCGTGTGCAGCTTAGAGGGAATGTGGCCAACAGAGCTTTCCAAACTGTGTGTCGCGACACAAAAGTGTGTCGCCACACACAGCGTGGTGTGTCGCCACACCACCCGGAAGCGGCGGCGCGCGCGTGCACGGCGGCCGCCATGCACGCGCGCGCCGCCGCATGCCCCCCGCGTTGCCGCACGCCCCCCGCGCCGCCGCACGCCCCCCGCGCCGCCGCACGCCCCCCGCGCCGCCGCACACCCCCTGCGCCGTCGCCGTGCACGCGCGCGCCGCCGCTGCCACTGGTGTGTCGCCAGTGGCAGCACTTTGGAAAGCCCTGGTGGCCAAGAACCCAACAGTGCAGAATAGTATAGTAGTAATAGTATAGATTATTTCTGATGTGAAGTTAAATTTGGGGTGATGTACTGTCTTTTCTTAGCCAATCTTAGGGTATCAATCCTAAAGACATTTGGGCAAAATTTAAGTTTCCTGGAAGAGGCAAAACCCAGGTCCAGTTGACTCTACCCCAAGGAAGAAGACGGCAGAGAGACCTTTTTTGCTCAACTTTTTGGGTTTAATTCAGAGCAAAAGGGACAATTGAAACAGCCATTACAGAAAGGCAGAGAAGGCAGTTAGAAATTCCTCCTCGGTCATGCTCTTAATCCTGTGACATGTTCATTAAAACTGGCAGAACTGTGATACAATCATGGCATAATCATAATTAAAACAAATAAATCCAGCGCATAATGAAAATCGTAGGTTACAACTACAAAGTGACTAAAAAGTGACCCAGCTCAGAAAAGGATCCAGTGTTCCACCTTTATTTAAAACTTCTATATCAGTGTTTCTCAACCTCAGCAACTTTAAGATGTGAGGACTTCAACTCCCAGAATCCCCCAGCCAACATGGCTGGCTGGGGAATTCTGGGAGTTGAAGTCCACACATCTTAAATTGGTGAGACTGAGAAACACTGGTCTAGACCAATCTCCATGTCTTGTTTGGAAACTGCACGCCCACCTTCTCCAACCTAGCCATCCTCCAGAAATGTTGGAACTACCTTTCCCAGAATCCTCAGCTGCAGTCAGGGCCGCAACTGGGGGGGCAAGTGGGGCATGTGCCCCGGGCGCTGTGCTGGGGGGTGCGCCAAAATGACGCCCGGGGTGCGCCAAAATGACAAAATAACCCATGGGGGCGGGCGCGGAATCCATGTTTGCCCCGGGTGACACAGACCCTAGTTCCATCCCTGGCTGCAGTTCCCAGAATCTCTAGCTGTGTTTCCCAGAATCCCCAGCTGGTAAAAATTCCTGTTCAGCAAGAATTCTCATTAATTGTGTTTTACTCTTTGTCTGCTATTTTAATTATGTGCTGGGTATATTTATGATTGTGTTAACCTTTTGCAATGCCAGATACCTTGAATGAGAGCAGAGCTGGGATACATTTTTAAAAGGAAATAATTGCATCCAAACCCATTGATCCATACCATGAACTTTAATTACTTAATTTATGTGAAGCCTTTTATTAAGGGCTGAATATATCTTCCAGGGGTTTAGCTGCATATATGAATTTATGTCAGTAAAGGCCTTGTTGTAAACACGGATTCTATTATTTGCCTTTTCATATAAATAGTAAAATGTATATTAAAGTAAAGAATAAAAGCATAAATAAAAATATATGCAGATTAAAAAAAGAACTAATAGCTGTAGTCAGCTTAAAAACATACTCAGAGTAAAATATGGAGTTTAAAGCAAAACAATATGTAATTTCTTCCTTCCCTGTATTTCACGTTGATTGTGTAGCAATCTCATAAGGCAGGTTACTCAGAAAAAGAGCACGGATGTGCCTATAGGGCTGGTCCAAAGATTTTTGTTGAAGGCAAACTTAAACCTCGATCTCTCCCACCGTAAATCAAGGGTAAGGAACCTGTAGCTTTTTAAATATAGCTGAACTTTAATTCCCAGCTGCTCCAGCCAAAATGCTTATTAATGAAGCATGCTGGGAGATGTAGTTTAGCAATGCTTGGAGGGATTCAGTTGGCCACTCCTGTTGCAAATGAGTCTAGAACAGTGTTTCTCTGGGGAATTCTGGGAGTTGAAGTCCACATGTCTTAAAAGTTGCTAAGGTTGAGAAACACTGATCTAGAAAGATGGGTGAGGACGAATCCAGCCTTTCAAAGTACGATATTCCATAGATTATGATCAGTTCCTTGGAATCTAAAAGATGGGAAGAATCTGAAGGGACAACTAGCATCTGGATGGGTCAGCTATTGGGGCAATATCCCACATCAACAGAAACACACAGCCCTTTCTCAATGACTTGAAATTGCTCTCCAAGGTTAAATACTTTGCCCCAAAGTCCAAGGAACATCTGATTTGGTCTGCACAACGTGGTTCTCTTTTGCATCTAATGTTGCTTCATAGCCTGGAGTTTGGGGGAAGTTTTCCTGGGAGAAAAACACAGCAGGATAACCAAGCGATGGCCATGTCGTCTCTGATCCCTTTGCAGAGGCAAACAGTCATGATGGGGACTAATACAAAATCTGTACTAGTATGGGGTTTTAGGTGTTGTTTCCAATTTTTTAAAAAAGTGTATTAGATTTGCTGTTTACTCTTTGGTGATCTGAGTTTTTGGTCCCATCTTTAGGCTTCATGAATCTGAGAAGTCTCCTGGATTGACGAATCAGGTATGTGGCGCAAAATTTCTTGAGATGCTGGGTAGAAATAATAATTTCAGGGGTCATCTTTTCAGCCTCAGATGCCTAACTGTGATGATTCATTTTCATCCAGATGCAGGTTTTTTGCACTTGGACAGCATAGCTAAGTGGGCCACCATGCTGTGGTTACTGGTGTTATTTTTTGGAAGGATCGCTGTATTAAAATAGGGGGGAAAAACTAATTATACTAAGACATAAACCTTTTTAGCACTGCAGATCTCTAAGAGGTGGTGCCAAGGTTTTTCCTAGGCCTTCTGTCTGTACCCCTAAGAACTGAATTTGCACTGTTTTGAAAGCTGTTTTTTGCACTCTATCCTCTACTATAGAATCATAATGGCCATATTCACACTAAAAACACTCAATTTAAAGGGCCAGGTGGAGTTCCCAACCAAGGAATTATGGGAAAAGAACTCAATTGGCTTAAAGTGCCACGGCTCACGTTTCCAAACCATAATTCAGGCCTTTTGGGGGACGGTTTAGCAGCCTGGAGCAACCTAAATGCCAGAAAATGCAACCCATTCTGAAAATACAGGCCAAAGCCAATTTTGTAACCTACTGATCTTTACAAAGTGGGTTGGGAAGGAGAACTAAAATGCCATTATGTGAAGGACATGCCAAGTCAGGCCGTGTTAAAAGCTGCAGCCATGTAGAAATATTCCTAGTGAAATCATGGGGCTTATGTCTAAGTGGAGATGGCGAAGCGTTATGCAAATTGGAGGAGGCTAGTTTTAAAAAATAAGGTGGGGAAAATGGCTGGTCCTTTGTTTGATGTATTTATTCGTTCATTTTTTTTATTACATTTGTATGCCGTCCACTCTCTTAATAGTCCAGGGCGGCTTACAGAAATAAAAGCAAAACAATGCAACACAGTGCAATTTTTTTAAAAAAAGCAGGTACAGAAATACAATTGAAACTGATCTTCTTTAAAAATAGAAGAGTTTTAAAAAGGCAGAAGAAAAATTAAAATGGTTAATGCAATTCAGGGGTTTTGATAAATGAGACTGTTTTGAGCCCCATCTTGGTTGTGGCTGCCATCTTGACTTTTTTGACCCCCCCTTCTCTGAGGACACCCCTGGATCCAGAGGGAGCACTGGTATTTGCAGGTGATACAATGCACAACATCGCAAAACAAATTCTGCCTCTTTCGGCTTGTAACGCAATGCGGGTAAAGAGAGGTAGATTTTGTGTTGTGATAGCACAACACATGTTTGTGTTCTGGTGTCATTGTGGGGGCAAAATGCAATCAGGGCTGTCTTTTGCTGAACCTTGTTAGCTAAATCCTCACCTCACCTTAAACTGAGTTACTCAAACCATTGTCTGTTTGTGTCCTACGTTGAACCCTAAACGAACCCAACAGGCTAAGATTTACCCAACATGCCAACCACACATACACCCACATAGAAACCAGTTAAAAGCAACCAATCTTAGCCTGTGGTAAGAACACAGCCTCAACTGACCCTTTCTTCATTAAAAAGAATTTAAGAGGCCTGTCTTTCTTAAGGACAAGCAATGGCAAAGTCCATTCTCATTCTGGGGATAGTTTGGTCAAGAGCAAGACAGAGATGCAGAACAGCAGGATGGTTTCAGAAGCCGGAGTTGGGGGAGACAGCGGCAGAAGGGCAGGGCAGCCGCCATGGGGACAACAGAGGCGGGCACCATCTGTTGGGGAGGCGGTAACGGTGGTTCTTACACTGGGCAGAGGGTTGGACTCGATCTCTGAGGTTATTTATTTATTTATTTATTTATTTATTTATTTATTTATTTACTATCCCGCCTTTATTATTTTTATAAATAACTCAAGGCGGCGAACATCCCTAATACTCCTTCCTCCTCCTATTTTCCCCACAACAACAACCCTGTGAGGTGAGTTGGGCTGAGAGAGGGACTGGCCCAAGGTCACCCAGCCGGCTTTCATGCCTAAGGCGGGACTAGAACTGTCTCCTGGTTTGCCATTGGCTCCCTCCTAGGGCTGAGAGACAGGGACTGCCCCAAGGTCACCCAGCCGGCTTTCATGCCTAAGGCGGGACTAGAACTCTCAGTCTCCTGGTTTGCCATTGGCTCCTTCCTAGGGCTGAGACAGGGATTGGCCCAAGGTCACCAAGCCGGCTTTCCTGCCTAAGGTGGGACTAGAACTCTCAGTCTCCTGGTTTGCCATTGGCTCCTTCCTAGGGCTGAGACAGGGATTGGCCCAAGGTCACCCAGCCGGCTTTCGTGCCTAAGGCGGGACTAGAACTCTCAGTCTCCTGGTTTGCCATTGGCTCCTTCCTAGGGCTAAGAGAGGGGGACTGGCCCAAGGTCACCCAGCCGGCTTTCATGCCTAAGGCGGGACTAGAACTCTCAGTCTCCTGGTTTGCCATTGGCTCCTTCCTAGGGCTGAGAGAGGGGGACTGGCCCAAGGTCACCCAGCCGGCTTTCATGCCTAAGGCGGGACTAGAACTCTCAGTCTCCTGGTTTGCCATTGGCTCCTTCCTATGGCTGAGAGACAGGGACTGGCCCAAGGCCACCCAGCCGGCTTTCATGCCTAAGGCTGGACTAGAACTCTCAGTCTCCTGGTTTGCCATTGGCTCCTTCCTCGGGCTGAGAGAGTGGGACTGGCCCAAGGTCACCCAGCCGGCTTTCCTGCCTAAGGCGGGACTAGAACTCTCAGTCTCCTGGTTTGCCATTGGCTCCTTCCTAGGGCTGAGACAGGGATTGGCCCAAGGTCACCCAGCTGGCTTTCGTGCCTAAGGCAGGACTAGAACTCTCAGTCTCCTGGTTTGCCATAGGCTCCTTCCTAGGGCTGAGAGAGGGGGACTGGCCCAAGGTCACCCAGCCGGCTTTCATGCCTAAGGCGGGACTAGAACTCTCAGTCTCCTGGTTTGCCATTGGCTCCTTCCTCGGGCTGAGAGAGGGGGACTGGCCCAAGGTCACCCAGCCGGCTTTCATGCCTAAGGCGGGACTAGAACTCTCAGTCTCCTGGTTTGCCATTGGCTCCTTCCTAGGGCTGAGAGAGGGGGACTGGCCCAAGGTCACCCAGCCAGCTTTCGTGCCTAAGGCGGGACTAGAACTCTCAGTCTCCTGGATTGCCATTGGCTGCTTCCTATGGCTGAGAGACAGGGACTGGCCCAAGGTCACCCAGCCGGCTTTCATGCCTAAGGCGGGACTAGAACTCTCAGTCTCCTGGTTTGTCATTGGCTGCTTCCTATGGCTGAGAGACAGGGACTGGCCCAAGGTCACCCAGCCGGCTTTCATGCCTAAGGCGGGACTAGAACTCTCAGTCTCCTGGTTTGTCATTGGCTGCTTCCTATGGCTGAGAGACAGGGACTGGCCCAAGGTCACCCAGCCGGCTTTCATGCCTAAGGCGGGACTAGAACTCTCAGTCTCCTGGTTTGTCATTGGCTGCTTCCCAGGGCTGAGAGAGGAGGACTGGCCCAAGGTCACGCAGCCGGCTTTCATGCCTGAGGTGGGACTGGAACTCTCAGTCTCCTCGTTTCTAGCCCAGCACCTTAACCACTAGACCAAACTGGCTCTCCTTCCCACTCTTCCATTCTAGGGGTTGTGCAAAGGAGAGTCCAGCTAGCCAGCCAGTGGACTTGATGGGGCACAATTAAAGAAGGATCTGCAGCCCAGTTAGGAGTGATCATGACAGCAGAGGTAGCAAGAAAACTGGGGGTCCCCCTTTTAGAGGAGGAGATAATCCACAATACAGTATAATCGTCACCACCAGCTACGAATAATGCTAAATCCTCGGCTGCTGCTTTTTGTGCCCCGACCGAATAGGAGTTTCATCATTACAGCTTAAACAGGGTCAAAATCCTCCTTCCTGCAGCTCAGCAGAGCTTCCATGGAAATGGGAAACGGGCTCAAAAGCTCCAGATTTGGACGAACCCTGTTTCTTCCCCACTCAAGCAGGGAGATAAAACAGGAGCCGAGAGAGTCGGTAAAACTGACCCGGAGTGATTTTTTGCGGCTCACGGATGGAGTTTGCAGCAGGAGTTTTTTTTTCACGGCAGTTTCATACATTTGTGGTTTGTGGCTGGCTGCAGTAAGCGTGAATAGATTGGGTGATCATCAGGATAAAGAAAGATCAGGCCTCCGAGGCAGTGTTTCTCAACCTTAGCCACTTGAAGACGTGTGGACTTCAACTCCCAGAATTCCCCAGCCAGCAAGGCTGGCTGGGGAATTCTGGGAGTTGAAGTCCACACGTCTTCAAGTGGCTAAGGTTGAGAAACACTGCCTCGGAGGAACGCTCCGAAAATTGTGCTCTATTTAGAATTTCGAAGTAACTTTCCATCCGTGCCCCAGAGTCATCCCTGGAGGTTTTGTTTTTTAGTTTTTTTTTTTTGCTTTTCATAATGAGGACTAGAAACTTGCTTTTTAACAGCAAGGTTGTTTCCCCCCCCCCCCCCAAGCCAGCCTTCCTCCCCCTACCCCATCCCCAAACTCCCAACCGGGGACTGTAACCTACGTGGAAAGCCGGATGGAAGAAGATTCGTCCTTTTTGACAAGATTGCTGGCTTGTACGCTTTTTCCCCTGTCTTCCCAAACCGCTGATGAAAAGGCCCAGCTGCAGAGAAGCCGAGCCTGGGTTTATTTTTAGAGGGAGGCTTTTGAGTGGCACAATGGTGTGATTTTGCTGAGCCAACCAAGCTCCCTCCCCGGGCATCGCTGCTTTCTCGCCGTCCTGGTAGACGGTCCTGCGCGTCTGCAGCTGTCCTAGAAACGGGGCATTGACACTTCGCTGCGATAATAGAGGGATGATCAGGGCTTTGTCTGCACAGAGCCGGCTGATGAACTCCGTGCTGGAATCGGTTTGAATGGAGACCAGCTGCCCTGCCCACACGCACACAAGCCCACACGCCTCGGGATCACGGCCACGTGTTTGCGTGGGGGTGGCTTTTGTGCAAACCGTAAGCCCCGTGTCCTGTTGCAAGCCTTGAGGGAGTGGTGCGTGTGGGCGCTAAACCCCGGAGGTCCCGTTCGAAAGCTCGCTTGGCGGGGAGGAAGCGGGATTAGAATCTCAGGCCCTGCACATTTATACCTCTTCATTACCCATATGTTGCTTATCAAATTGCTTACTAAGAAAATGTATATTCTCCCATTGGAAGTTCCATAGAAGCTTGCAGTGTAAGATCTTAAATCATAGCATTTAAAAGGAGGGGGGAGAGAAACATCATTTAGGAATTGTATTACATTTTAGTATTTAGACCAGCGTTTCTCAACCTTGGCCACTTTAAGATAGGTGGACTTCAACTCCCAGAATTCCACAGCCAGCTGTGCTGGCTGTGGAATTCTGGGAGTTGAAGTCCACCTATCTTAAAGTGGGAGTTGAAGTCTACCTATTCGGGGAGTTGAAGTCCACCTATCTTAAACTGGGAGTTGAAGTCCACCTATTCTGGGAGTTGAAGTCCACCTATCTTAAAGTGGGAGTTGAAGTCCACCTATTCTGGGAGTTGAAGTCCACCTATCTTAAAGTGGGAGTTGAAGTCCACCTATTCTGGGAGTTGAAGTCCACCTATCTTAAAGTGGGAGTTGAAGTCCACCTATTCTGGGAGTTGAAGTCCACCTATCTTAAAGTGGCCAAGGTTGAGAAACGCTGATTTAGACAATAAAACTGGACAGAATTTCTGCCGCAAAGAACCTAAAATGTTACAATGTCTTTGAGTCCAAACCGATGATCATGTCCTTCCAGTTTTCTTGGCACAACCGCAAGGAAGTGGTTTCACATGGGCTGCTTCAGCTTCCCCATTTAGCCCCATTTAGATCTGCTTCCTGGTGGTCTCCCATCCAGAAATTAAACAGGACCGACCATCCTGACTGTTGTTTTCAAGGCCAAAGTCGACAACATAAAGTTTCCCACAGGGAGACAGCGAAACAAAGGGAGGGAAATGAAGGCCAAGGAATTGCTTTGTTTGTGTTAAGTAATTTCAGGGGGAAATGTTTAATATTAATAATTAATATTAATAATTAATTAATTAATTAATTAAACATATTAATGTTTAATATTCAACCCCCGTTGAATGGACGGCGCTTCTTTCTGTATCGGCTGGTCTAGACTGTTTTGTCAAGCGTTGGGATTATGGATGGTGTAGCCCCAAATATCTAGGGAACCAGGACAGCCAAAAGTTTCTGTGTTTTAGACGTGGGGAGGTTAAGAGACAGTGGGGAGGTGTGACAGGGACAGGCAGCCTTAACCAGGGACATCCTTGGGGGGCAGGGTCAAGAAAGTCAAGATGGCAGCTCTGCTGGGTGATCAACGCCGCACCCCTTTTTGCATGGGGCTTCAATGTGGTCCTAGCTGCCATCTTGACTTTCTTGACACACACAGGGTCAAGAAAGTCAAGATGGCAGCTCTGCTGGGTGATCAACGTCGCACCCCTTTTTGCATGGGGCTTCAATGTGGTCCCAGCTGCCATCTGACCCCCCCCCCCCATAGACACAACCCACCGTTGTGAAGACCAGCCGTTCTAGCCCAACTGCACGTTGGAGGTTGGACCCGTCATCATCTGCCGCCGTTTCCTCCATCTTCAATTCTGGGCAGTTGGCTTGATGCCCCTTCTTTGCCCCAGAGATTCCAGGCCTGCTTCTTTCGCACGAAAACAAAATACCGGGGCCGTTTTCATGCACGGTTTGTCGTGCGCAGGCAGGGAGCAGCTGTAAGATAACCAGCGGCGGGCTGGCCCAGCTGCCTTCCTCCAACCGGCAGTTGTTGCAGCAGGAGCGAGATGCTGAATGATCCCATCCATGTTTTCTAAATGTTTCTTTGCTTCCCCACCCCCTTTTTTTCCTCCCCCTTTGCTGCCTCCCACTCAGGACCCCAATCCCAACAATGTCGCCTATGCAGACTTAAACTTTGACAAGGACGTCCAGAAGAGACCCCGCCCAGTGGTCGACAGCCCCCCGCCCTCGGAATACGCCACCCTCCAGGCCGTGCAGCCGGTGCCCAACGATGACAACGTCACCTATGCAGACTTGGACATGGTGCAGCTGAGCAAAGCGCCGAAGCGGCCTGCCCCAAAGGCAGAGGAAGCGAGCTCGGAGTACGCCAGTGTCCAGGTACAGAAGAAGTGACCTTCGGTGAGAGTCAGCGGCTGCTCGGGGCTCGATGGGCCTTCTGACCGGTTTGTCGGGGATCTCCTGGCAGGGCTTGGACGCTAGATCATGTGCCCACGCTAGGTCCTGGCGGGGGGTGCCGTGGGATTGGCCTTCCGCCGTGCAATTCCTTGGAAACTGATTGGTGCTACCCGCAGTTGCATCCTTTTTTGAGCTTCTTCCTTCCCTGCTTGCCAAGCGGATGGGAGATGTCTAGGGCAGTTAAGGATCTAACACAGCTTTTCTCACTGGACACCGTAACTCTTTCCTCTCAATTCATCAACACCCCACCGAGAACAAGCAGGCCACGCGAGGTGTGGGGGTTCAGGCAGGTGGGCTGCTGTGCCTGGCTCTCCCTGATGAAGCTCTCCTCATTGTCCTTGGAGACCACCAAGACTTCTGAGATGCCACCTTGAGATTCCTCCTTGCTGGAGCCAGGCTCCATCGGTGGCCCCAGCTAGCCCATAAAACAGAAACAAACTTTTGGGTCAGGCAGTGTCCTCATCAAGGCTCTTGAGTAGACTTCGTGAGAAGTGGGGAGGAAGAGGGCCTGCTTTTCCAAGTGCCCTTGGGCAGAGGAAGCCTCCTTTCTTGGCCAAGATAGTGTCTCTTTCACTTCGCTTTACTATAACCCGCAGATACTTCCTCGGTTGTCCCTTGACAATATGTGCCTCTTTAGGATAGCGCAACTAAGCCAGTTTTGGCTTTCACTGAGCCCCGGGGCTTTTGCTGGCAAGGCCAAATCTGTAGAAAACCTTCTAATGTGTCAATCCCCCTCTTTTTTTAAAAAAAAATCAATGTTTAAATCATTTCTTCCCTTAGTATTTCTCGTCTTGGGAGGCCATGGAGACATGAAACCGCCTCTGTGATCTACTTGGGCCTTAGAAAATTAGGAACCAAATTGATTAATTGCTTGGGTTCCTGACCAATCCATTTTCTTTTCTGGCCTTCTCCCATATTAAGCTTACAGTAACTCTAACAGTAAAGATGTGTGTGTGTGTGTGTGTGTGTATTTCTGGAAGGTGGATCTCCCTTCTCTTTCCACCATCCTCATGGAAAAGAAAGTATAGTTAGAAAAGACCATGTTTCCGAGAGAAATAGGTCTACAGCATACCAACCCTTCTCTGTAGCTCCACCGTAACATTTTCAATCATGGATTGTTCTTGGGGGTGGGTGGGAAGGACCACAGTAAACCATGACTTTGAGATGAGCCTGGGGGCTTTGAGAGACTGGGGCTCTAGGATGGATGTCCTCTTCATCTCCTACTAAGGGTGGGAGCTGTTCACGGAAGGAAAACATCTCCAGATGAAGTTGGAGAAACGGGGGCCCCAGCGTTGCTTGACCTGACATGTTTTGGGAGGTTAATCTGTCCCCCCATCTTGTGATTCCTCCTCTACACCAGCTACAGCCAGATCTTTGGAGCTGATTTTTTTTTTCCTTCCTTAAGTCTTGCTCATTTTTCATTCTGTCAGTTGAATAGGGGTGGGGGAAGGAGAAGATGATCCCTAAACATGGGGATCCCTTTGCCAACATTGGGGGAAGGGACACCTTGAGAGATGCTGCTGTACTGCCTGTGTTGACTGTTCAGCATTATAACTGTTTACTCCTTTTACAACTAAAAATACCAATATTTGTGTATGTTCTTTGTAAGTGAGTGTAGTACTGTGTACTTAGCACTAGTGTGAAAAATCAGAAAACCAAGGGAAGGGATTGAGTGCTGGGGAAGAAGTAAATTCTAAGGCAAGCTTCCTAGGCCTGGCACCCTCCAGATAGGTTGGGTGATGGGAGCTGTAGTCCACCTTCTTGAGAAATTGCCACGCTGGGGAAGGGTGCTCTGAACTTGAGACCTTGATAACCAACCCTCCTGCTGCCAGTAACCAAAACTCTTCTTGACGGTTTTTCAATGGTTCTTCTTGTTGTGGCGCTGTGTTCCTCTTTACTATAATGTTCAGGAACTCATTGGCCATTTTTGTGGACATGGAAGGAGGGAGGGAAGCAGAAGGGATGTCTCTTCTGCTCTCGTGCCCACCTTCCTCTTGCAACCTATGTCCATCTTGAGGACCCAGGAAGACCTCAGAAGGGCCCAGGAAGGTAAACGAACCACCTTGAGGGATCTGGCATTCCTTACAAAGGCAGAAGATCCCTCTCATTCACCTTTCCCCTGCCCTCGGCCGCTTACAGCTGGCTCTCCACCAGAGTTCCGAAGAACTGATCCAGAGCATCTTCATCTTGGGTTAGTTAACAAGCCCTTTTCACGATCGCTCATCCCAGGTAGCAGCTCAGGACCCTTGGGGGTCTACCTGATAGAGCAAGGGGGAAATTTGGAGTCCAGGTGCTGCTGTGTTCCCTGAACTGCTTTTTCTAAAACATCGTGGAAGATGTCATCCCTGTTTTAAGTATATAAAAGGGAAGGTGTGGGAGTGGAATTCAGGTATCTGGGAATTTTGGCAAGCTATAGAATCCTCGTGGGCCATCGTGCCCTCCTAGGTTGCAAGGACCAGGCCTTTTGTGCCATCCACTGGGCTACTTCCGTACCCCACGCTTCTGAAACTTAGGTGAGAACTTACGGCCCTCCAGAACTCGTTGAACCACACCTCCCAGGATGCCTCACTCTGGGCTGCCTGGAGTTATAGTTCGGCAGCATCTGAAGGACTCAAATTCCCCATCCCTGTTTGGGGAGGGAGGATGGTGTTCGCATGGCCCTCGGAGCCAAAGTAGATGTTCCTTCTGGCAAGCAACTGCTATGGCAAATGGCAGCTTGGATCTCTACAGGTAGTCTTCACTTAACAACCATTTGTTTAGTGACGGTTCAGACTACAATGGTGCTGGAAAAACTGACGTACGACCGGTACTCACACTTACAACCGTTGCAGTGTCCCTGCGGTCACATGATCATGATTTGGGTGCTTGGCAACCGGTTTGCATTTATGACTGTCATAGCGTCCCGCGGTCACGTGATCGCCATTTTCGACCTTCCCGGCCGGCTTCTGGCAAGCAAAATCAATGGGGAACCGCGTGATTCGCTTAACAACCACGTGGTTCGCTTAATGCCTGCGGTGATTTGCTTAATGACCGGCACAAAAAAGGTCATAAAATCGGGTCGGATTCACTTAATGACCGCTCCGCTTAGCAACTGAAATTCCGGTCCCAATTGTCGTTAAGTGAGGACTATCTGTAGTTCCACCTCCTCTTCTGATATATCTCATCCAGCTTAGTTCTGAAGGCTCAGCAAATTCTCACCCCCGTGCTGTGCCATGAGTAGTGGGAAAAGGCCAATTGTGATGCTTGTAGGCTCATTAACACAATGGAGAAGGAGGTGCCCCTTGGGGGGAATAGTTGACTCACGGCTGCCATTTTGGGCTGACACCCCAGCATGGCAAGGATTTCACACCAGCCATTTGCCAGCTTTAGTTCCAAGCGCTCCAGCAGTGACAGTGATGAGAGTGCAAAGAAACATAAGGTCCTGTTGCTTGGAAGAGAATTGCAAAAGGTTTTGCAAGTCAGATCTTCTGCAGAGCAGAGTGGGAAAGCGATTAATGATGGCGTATACCAACCTTCATCAACCTGGCGTTGCGCAGATGCTTTGGACTTCAATTCCCAGGATTCCAGCCACCCCGGCTAAAGGAACTGTGGGAGTTGAAGTCAAAACACCGTTGAGCATCATGCTAAGGAAGGCTGTGAAATAGCCCTACTGCTTGGCCTCAGTTTGCAGAAAGGACAATGGGACCAAGGCCAGGGGCGGGGGGGCGGGGGGGTTAATGAAGTCGTTGGGATATATTTGTTGTGGATCAGAAAAGTAAGTGTTTGTACGAATTGCACCTTATTTTTTTTTCCTGGTTTTGTTTTTTCGCTTGCAAGATATTTTTGTAATAAAAGGTTCTGCATCACCCCTTGTTTTTGCGTGTGTGATAATGACCAAGCTGGCCTTAAAGATTAAGCCCTCTGGGGGAAACAGCAAACGTCGTCTGCTTCGTTGCAGGAAGAGCAGAGAGCTCGGACTTGAAGAGGGTCTCGTCTTGATAGTCCACCCAAATATTTGAGCGCAGCAATTTAAAATATGAAAATAGCTTGCGCTGTAAAAAAATTTTTCTACGCTTGCACAAACCAATAATTATCAAAAGAGGCAATCTACAATTACACACAACTGCGACGCTGAATGGAAAGTCCAATTCCAGCCTATTCCCCATTCTGAAGGAGAACAATAATTCTAATTATTATTGTGCGGACTTCAGCTACAGCTGTTTATCACTTGACTACCAGCCATGGGACACATGGGGATTAGGTCTGGAGCTCTTTATTCCTCCCAGCCATATTTTAAAAAAAAGAAGAAGTGATTTCTGAGTTGCGTCTTCCAAAAATGCACGTAAGCAAACGGCTTTGTGTAATTTTGGATTGCATCTGTTCACATAATCATCGGCTTATGAATTGATTTTGCACCACAGGTTATTTCCATATCACACAATGAATACAATACTAGCAATGGTGATGACAGCTTTGACGTATTAGCAAAAAAACGCAGCTCTCGTCTTGGCAAGCTTCGTGACACGCCCAACGAATGGGTCAGGCCAAGGGCATGCCTCCCAATTCCCCCAACATTTTAAGCCGGGTTACTGGTAATCTTAGAGGTGTTTTATTGGTTTTTTTCTTTTAGTGGTTTAGCACATTGTGCAAACCCAGCTCGCTCAGTTGCATTAGACACATCCAGGAGATGGGTAAAGTCATAACCAGCTTGTTATGCCAATGTAGGAAGCGTCTTCATTTGGTAGCTAGGCAAAGGGGCGTGGTGGCTCAGCGGGTAAGACGCCAGGCTTGTCGATCGGAAAGTCGCAAGTTCGGAGGTTCGAATCCCTAGCCCTGCGTGACGGAGTGAGCTCCCGCACTCGCCCCAGCTCTTGCCAACCTAGCAGTTCGAAAGCATGCAAATGCAAGTAGATTAATAGGTACCACTTCGGTGGGTAGGTAACAGCGTTCCGTGCGTGTCATGTGGCCACATGACCGTGGAAGCATCTTCGGACAACGCTGGCTCTTCGGCTAACAAACAGAGATGAGCACCGGCCCCTGGAGTCGGACACGACTGCACAAATGTGCAGGGGGAACCTTTACCTTTAAAGGGTGGGGGCAATTAAGGGAAAGGGGCAGGATCGGAAGTTGAGAACATGGAGCACGATGGAACGTCCAGGAAAAAGGAGATTATGGTGGATTATGGATGGTTCAGTCAAGAGAGCAAAAGTGATCACTCCAGAGTGATCAGAGGATCTAGCCTAGTGTTTCTCAACCTTGGCAACTTTCAAAGATGTGGACTTCAACTCCCAGAATTCTGGCTGGGGAATTCTGGGAGTTGAAGCCCACATCTCTTAAAGTTGCCAAGGTTGAGAAACAGATCTAGCCAGAAGGTATCAGCAGGATCATTATATTCCCAGGTACTGTATATTGTCTCTTCAACTGACCCGAGCAAATTCAATGACCCGATGCATCAGCACCCACCTCCAGCCAACGCAGCATCTGCAAGAACAGCCCCTGCACAGCTAAGGAAGGTGGCCTTCCTCCATTTCAGTAAAAACTCACCACCTGGTGACGTTTGCAAGTCTAAGCTATTAGGAGAAGGATGTGCAAGCATTTTCAGTTTGTTTATTTATTATTGAAATTTATATCGCCGCCCATCTCCCCCAAACTTGAGACTCTGCATTGCTGCTTCCGATATAAATATAATCTGGGGCCATTAGGGTGGGATATGACGGGGGCAGGCCAATATTTCAATTTTTCCCCCCTCTTTGGAAGGCTTTGGAGGTTCTTTTGAAAGGCAATCCACTTGCAAAGCCCTCCGTAAAGCCAATGCATTACCTGTATTTGGGGATTTTTAAGAAAGAAAGAATTTGGGGGATGCCATTGAGAAGTTTGTAACGGGGGGCTGGAGGCAATGATCCGACAGACCGCCCAACTCTGTACCAGGAGGGACAGATTTGGCAAGCAACAGGTGCCACCAGCCCTTTATTCTCCTATAATTGGGCTCAATGGGGAAATAACACCAGCGTGCCCTTCTGTTCTATTGCATAGCTTGCTCTCTCTCGGCTGGCCTCCGTCTGTGACGTTCCCTGAGCAAAAATCTGACTAGTGCTCTGGATAGTGTGTGTAGGGAACCGCGTGGGTGTCAGGAAAGGTGACCGTAGTAAGAAATAACTCACGGCCGTGACTCGGAGTGATGGAGAGGGCGGAAGGTCAGCGGGGCCATCTGGAAATCATCTTCTGGTGCTTTCTGCTCAAATCTCTTAAGACCTTGAATTCCATTAACCTCGATGCCAGGGAGAACAGGAACCAAAGACCCATCTGCCCCATCCGATGCCACAGGGAATCTTTTCCACCCTGGGGTCATTTGTTACATGAAACACAGCTTGGAAGGAGTTGTCGTCCCATTTTTTCCTGTCCTCCTACAAGCGGGGAGGGTAGCATTCAGATGAGGGAGAAGCAAAATGCAGCTTAAAAAAACACCCTTCTCAAATATCCTCCCCCTATTTTGCAGCCCTTAACTCCAGTCTGTCCTGCCCTCAAGGCAGTCTCCTTGATGAGTAAGGCTGGTGGAATTCCTAGGTAACAAGGCAAAAGGTCCAACTGTATCATTTAAACAAAGTTTGTTGCATGCCTGGTTTCTTTTTTTTTAAATAACCTTTATTTATTAAAATGTGTTACAATATCTTAGTACAACAAATACAGCAAATATATACAACAAGATTAAAAGAGAGAGAAAAAGAGAGAGAGAAAAGGAAAAAAGAAAAAGAAAAATTTTTATTAAAAAGGGTTTCCGACTATCACAACTATAGATATACTCATAATTACCTTTTGTTGCATGCCTGGTTTCGTTGTGGCTATCGTAATAGCTTATTGGGTTGTGTAAACCCAGTCAACTGTGTTTTATTCAGTCAACCACAGCACCCGGAATGAACTAGGGTAGCTGTACAGCACTCAGGATCCGATTTCCAGATGGTGCAAGAGGCGTCCATGAGTGTAACGGTATTGTCAGCCTTACGAGGTAGACCAGACAGGAAACATGACTAGATGAGCTAATTCTACTATATTATAAAGCTACATTGACAGAATCTTACAAGTCTGAAAGTACAATTCTCCCGCCGTCTCCTTTACAGCCTGAGAAACTAGGGAGGGTCCCTTCTGAGCCTCTTGCCCCAACCACTATGCAGCTGTGGGCTGTGCCCTCTCTTATCTGACCGTTCCCTTGGCATCGTCTCTTCGCCCAGTCTCCCAAAGACTTTCCCACGTGCCATTGCAGGTATGTGGGAATGACCTTGGGAGACAGGAGGAAGAGCCGCAGACTAGGCAGTGGTCAGATAAGAGGCAGCTGAGCCCGCAGCAGGAATGGGGGCCTGGCAAGCATCTCAGAAGGGACCCTCCCTAGTTTCTTGGACTGTAAAGGTGAGGGGGGGGGGAGATGCACCTTCAGACTTGCAAGATTCTGTTAATGTAATCTTACAATAAAGATAGAGCTAGTACTCCTGGGTGTGCTTCTTGTCTGGACTACCTCGAAGGACTAACAACAAAGGAGCAAATGCCAAAAGCAGCATGGCACCAATATAGGGAGGGTCCCTTCTGAGCCTCTTGCCCCAACCACTATGCAGCTGTGGGTTATGCCCTCTCTTATCTGGCATTCCCTTGGCATCGTCTCTTCGCCCAGTCTCCCAAAGACTTTCCCACGTGCCATTGCAGGTATGTGGGAATGACCTTGGGAGACAGGAGGAAGAGCCGCAGACTAGGCAGTGGTCAGATAAGAGGCAGCTGAGCCCGCAGCAGGAATGGGGGCCTGGCAAGCATCTCAGAAGGGACCCTCCCTAGTTTATTGGACTGTAAAGGCGAGGGGGGGGGAGATGCACGTTCAGACTTGCAAGATTCTGTTAATGTAACCTTACAATAAAGATAGAGCTAGTACTCCTGGGTGTGCTTCTTGTCTGGACTACCTCGAAGGACTAACAACAAAGGAGCAAATGCCAAAAGCAGCATGGCACCAATATAGGGAGGGTCCCTTCTGAGCCTCTTGCCCCAACCACTATGCAGCTGTGGGCTGTGCCCTCTCTTATCTGACCGTTCCCTTGGCATCGTCTCTTCGCCCAGTCTCCCAAAGACTTTCCCACGTGCCATTGCAGGTATGTGGGAATGACCTTGGGAGACAGGAGGAAGAGCCGCAGACTAGGCAGTGGTCAGATAAGAGGCAGCTGAGCCCGCAGCAGGAATGGGGACCTGGCAAGCATCTCAGAAGGGACCCTCCCTAGTTTCTTGGACTGTAAAGGCGAGGGGGGGGGAGATGCACCTTCAGACTTGCAAGATTCTGTTAATGTAATCTTACAATAAAGATGGAGCTAGTACTCCTGGGTGTGCTTCTTGTCTGGACTACCTCGAAGGACTAACAACAAAGGAGCAAATGCCAAAAGCAGCATGGCACCAATATAATACAACCTCTGCCACTTTTTCCATGCGTCGCAACGTTGCCTGTTGTGGAGCTGGCAATGCAAGGCTGTTTTTGCCATGCCTTCGATCCTGCAGACGCCCCGGTCTATGGAGAGCCACCACCCAGGACTCCCTGAAGCCCCTTTTGGGAATCAAAATCTTGACCTTGGAACCTCTCCAGCAACATAGCCAACACAATGTTCGGAGGACATTGCCCAAAAGTTATGAGCACTAAATATAACTTTGGAAAGCTGGATTCTCACTATTATTATTTATTATTTGAAGTAAGCTGGATGGATGGATGAATTAGTTGCCTACTAATTTTTTTCTCGCAGAAAAGTGACAGCTGTGTGGGTGGGAGGCTCAGAACTGGGAATGCTTCAGAAACTGAGAAAGGTGGCTATGACAAGTGTTGTTTTTGTTTTGTTTTGTTTTGTTTTGTTTTGTTTTGTTTTATTCTGTTTCTTCATCAACTTCCCTCCACCCAGCCTGAATAATAAAATGGAGAACCTGAAGGACATTACTAGGCTCAGCTCAGGTGCTTCTCGTGGGGTCTTCAACAGGGCATATTGTGTCAGGAACCCTCACGAAAATGCATCTCATCAACAGTCAATGGCTTTTTTTCCAGGGTGAGTCCTAGACTATGGAACTACCTGCCACTGGAATTGAGGCTAGCCCTCTCTGCATTTTTCAGCCTTCCCAGGTAGACCAGACAGGAAACACGACCAGTTGAGCTAATTCTACTTTATTGTAAGGCTACATTGACAGAATCTTGCAAGTCTGAAAGTACAAATCTCCCGCCGTCTCCTTTACAGCCCAAGAAACTAGGGAGGGCCCTTCTGAGACTCTTTCTCTTCCCATTATGCAGCTGTGGGCTATGCCCTCTCTTATCTGACCGTTCCCTAGGCAACATCTCTTCACCCCATCTCCCAAGGTCTTTCCCACATACCATTACGTCCTTACGGTTTAAGAGGGAAACAGCCCTCTTTCTTTCTTTTTTTTTGTAACCCAGTTGGTATTTTGCTGCTTTCAGTTGTGTATTATTTGGGGTTTTCTTGCAGTGCTTCCAAATGTGAGTTGCGAGACACCAGACAACCAGCAGATGGTGGCAAAGTTACAGAAAACCTGTAACTCTCTGCTGCATCCTTTGGCCACCTGCAATTGTTGCAAGTCCTGATCTAGTAGCCCTAATTTATTACATATGGATGCTTGTAAGCCCCCTGGAGCTGTGGGCAGTAGGCACTTCAAAAAGTAAATACTGTAAATAAAAGCTGTCAGGACAGCATGATAGTCATAGACAGCAGAGTATCTACTGACGCTTTCTTTGTTTTATTAGATCAGTGTTTTTCAAACTTGGCCACTTTAAGATGTGTGGACTTCAACTCCCAGAATTCTTCTGGCTGGGGAACTCTGGGAGTTGAAGTCCACACATCTTAAAGTTGTCACGTTTGAAAAACACTGGGTTAGATTTATATCCTGTCTTCTCTCCAATGGTTCAAGGAGACTTACAGAAGAATCTTCCTTCATTTTATCACAAAACAACAGGCCTGTAGGGTAGGCTGGGGGGGAGGGACTGGCCTCCATGGCTTGGGGGGATTTGAACCTGGGGCTCCCTGCTCCTAGTTGAGCACCCTCCCCACTAGACCACGCTGCCTCTGTCCAACTTCCCTTCATCCCCATATCTGCCCCAGCCGACTTGATGTGTTTTGCCTGCTCTCTGCCTAAAAGGGCAAAAGTAAAGCAAAACGAAATATTGGTTGTATTAAACAATATTCACACAATCTGCTTCGTTGGGTTACTGAATTAACCCGTATTTTCTGTCTGTGCAATATACTGAACCATCAGCTACCAAGAGGCAAAACATATAACTGTTAGGGAGCAAAACCAGATTAATATTTAGCAGGATTAGGGTTTCATGCCTAGACAGCCAATAAGTCTGCCTCTGTCCTGTTGTGATGAACATAACCCTGTATAATACTCAAGTCAGGATTCACACAACACACTTGAGCTAGTCTCTTAAGTGCCACATTCACAGGACGCGTAAAGCTTGGTTGGTGTTAACTTTGATTAAGTCTTTCTTCTCTTTTTTTTTCTGGCTAAAGGTGTTTTGTGAACCCAGCCTTACAGTTCACTATATCATGCAAACCTAGAAAATGGGTTCATTCAGGAACCCAGGTTAAGGGTGTTGTGTGAAAGTAGCTGATACTACATCAAAATGTCCTCTTACACTTTATCTTCAATGTAAGCACATTAAGCACATAGAGCCAGTTTGGTGTAGTGGTTAAGGCACCAGGCTAGAAACCGGGAGACCGGGAGTTCAAATCTCACCTTAGGCACGAAGCCAGCTGGGTGACCTTGGGCCAGTCACCCTCTCTCAGCCCTAGGAAGGAGCCAATGGCAAACCAGGAGACTGAGAGTTCTAGTCCTGCCTGAGGCATGAAAGCCGGCTGGGTGACCTTGTGCCAGTCACTCTCTCTCAGCCTTAGGAAGCAGGCAAAAGATTTATACGATCTGAATGGCAAACCACTTTCTTGCCAAGAAAACTGCGGGGACCTGTCCAGGCAGTTGCCAGGAGTCAAAACCTGACTCTAAGTCACCCCACCACCACCCCCGAAAAAAAGCACATTAAACCTGTGAAAAGTGACTAGAGATACTTGATTCAGTGGAAGAAAAATTCACAGATAACGTCAAGGGCTTCTGATTCCTTTTAGCTCATTGATGGCATCATGGCTGGGGATGCTATAGATCCACAGATGATTCAGAGAGCTGAAATGTTTGGATTCAGTATTTATTTTTTCCCCTCTGCACTTGTCATTGACATTCCTACCACCAGAGAGAGCCGCTGCACCAGCTATGATGGAACCTGACTCAGGGTCACCTTCTGGCATGGATGTGATCCTGGGTTGCTCTTGGCAGATTGCACCTTTGCTTTCCCCTGAACTCTGATCCCAGATTGTCACAGCCTCCGGATGGTGAGACAGGCATCGTCTGACCCAGGGGTCCGTGTGGATCTCTGCCACAATATGGTCAGCTCAGAAGCCACAATGGTCTGAGAAGTGCTTCACAAAAGCGAAATGACCTTGACTACATCAACTTGGTTGCACACTCAAAGGATGGCTGAGCTGTCTTTCTTTCTTTGCAATGGGCCTACCATGCAGGGCTGCTGGGGAGGAGCAAAACAATTCAAGATGGTGGCCCCAACTCTGAGATTCAAGAACTGTCCTTTACCTAACATGCGTTGCACAACACATGTAAAAAGTGGGAGGGCTCCAAGTGCCTAGATATGGCTGACATCTTGACTTTTTTGACCCCCATTGCCCCCATTGCTGTCCAGAGAATTCATCCTTTAAATGTGGAAGCAAACCAAATAACCATTCTTTTTTTTTTTATCTGTCAGCCACTGTGCAGCTTTTTGGCCCGCTCTTTCCTAACTAAAGGGGCGTGGTGGCTCAGCGGGTAAGACGCCAGGCTTGTCGATCGGAAGATCGCAAGTTCGGAGGTTCGAATCCCTAGCCCCGCGTGACGGAGTGAGCTCCCGCACTCGCCCCAGCTCTTGCCAACCTAGCAATTCGAAAGCATGCAAATGCAAGTAGCTGAATAGGTACCACTTCGGTGGGAAGGTAGCAGCGTTCCGCGCGCGCCATGCCGGCCACATGACCGTGGAAGCGTCTTTGGACAACGCTGGCTCTTCGGCTAACAAACGGAGATGAGCACCGGCCCCTAGAGTCGGACACGACTGCACAAATGTGCGGGGGGTACCTTTACCTTTTTTACCTTCCTAACTAGCTGTACAAAGGGAGCCTCCATGGAGCAGGGAGTTCCACTGAGTCCTGTCCCTTTCCTCCCCATTGCAAGCGGCAAACTGTTTCTCACAGGTGTCTGGGGGAAAGAATCTTTTTTTTGGGGGGGGAGGCTGGCATCTGGTAGGAATCCAACTTACGCTTGGCGCTGAGCGTCTGCAATCACGCAAGAAGCAGATCTGGCAAACTGGAGAATGCCAACACGCATCTGACACCAGTTACATCATTTGCACAAGGGTGTCATGCTGAAAGTGGTGCTGTTCCCCCCTTCCCCCCCCCCCCAAGGTCTCCACGCACTAAGAATGCACTTTCTTGCCTATAGCTCCATCCAACCTTTGCATCCCTTCATCTTCCACCTTTTGGGTATTCCACCTAAGAGCAAATCTTCAGCAGTCTCCATAGAAACAGTTTGTTGTTCGCAGGAACTGTTTCTAAGGTGGAAGTTAAGTGGGGGGCGGGGGGGAGTGTGAGCCTTCCCCATTTGGAGAATGACCTTGAGGCTGAGGTTGCACTGAGCTCTCTCCTCTGTCACTGGATTAAAATTAACTCCCTTTTGCAAAGTTCTCCGAGGAGTAACCATAACTACCAAGGCGATTGCTGGATTGGTTCATCTTCCTGGGGGTGGAGGAAAAAGGCCTCCCCCGGAATGAGCAGGAGGGAAGATACTCCCTCCGCCCCACCCGTTTTACGTTCCCCTCTACGCAATGGGCTTTTCCTGGAAAGCGGATTTGCTTGCACTGTGCCCTGAATCTGGCCCTGCTGAGAAAGTTTGGCTGGATCTGCTGCAGCGTGTCTGCTGAGGGGGCTCCTATATCGGAGGCAAGGGGTGCGAAAGAGTTTCCCCAGCTGCATTCACACCACATATTGGCTGGATCCATGGAACAGGCAAAGCCCAAACCAACCAACCAACCAACCCCGTTAGCTGTGCGTACGTGACATGCTTAACGCAGTTGCTAAATTCACTCCTTTTTCTGGATTCAGCCAATACAATGAACCGGCAACCGATCGAACGTGCTGGAATCACGCTGCACGCCGAACCGTACATACATGCGCTAACCGGAGCGAACGCAAACTCAGCAACATTGTAAATGCTGCTCTTCTAAGACGACTCCAGCTGCTTTTTGTATAAGCGGCTGCATTTGCCAACGATCGTGCATCAATTTGGAGTATTCATTTTTAACAAAGGGCACTGTTCGTCAGAAGCAGCTTTCGACTTGCTTTAGGCCGACCAGATGTGGCTGCACGAAGCCCGGTGGCCACTCGGGGGCAACAAAGGGGTGGTTTTCTCCATGGTTTGGCTGCCATCTAGTGGTCATCTAGATTCATGCAGCCGCATCTGGTACACTCAATGCTTCCCAAAGGACGTGTCAAGGAGACAACTGGTGAAGAAGGAGGGGGCTCCTTCCACGGGGATAAACGCATGCGCAGTACTGAATCGCTTTGCCTTCCTCACAAGAGGCAGAAGAAGGCACCGCCCTAATTTCTGGGGCCCTTTCTCTGAGCATTACTAGTTCATTTTAGTTTAGGTGGATTCTGTCTAGCAGAGTAGAACAATAAAACACTAGAGCCTGTACACCAAGTCTCAGCGTGTTCCTTCACTCAAAGTCAGGACAGGACGGGGCCCGTGCCTAGCACAGCCAAACCCAGCTATGTCACCTTTCACTGCTTAATATTGGGTTGTTCTGGGAAGAAAAACGATGGAAAAAGCAGGAGAGAAATACAGGGGGGTTACAAAAGGGGGAGAGCTTCTCTGAGCCCCCCTAAAATGAGGTCAATGGGGCTGAGCAGTTCCACCCTAAACTACCATAATTGCAAGCCCCCCGCCCCAAATCCCTCTGTTACCTTGCTCCGACCTGCCTTCCCAAGGCTAGAGCGTCATCCTCGCAGCACCAGCTCCAACACCCAGGATTGAGTGGGATTGGATGGAAGCCTTGTCAATCCAGAAAGCAAATGCCCTCCTTGGAAACCACTCGCTTTCCCTTTTGGTCAGACCAGACTTTCTCTTCTCCTTGGAGATCTGTGCCTTTGACCTCCGGTGGTGGGTCACAGTTGTGCAAAGGCCCAAGGGTGACAAAGCCGAAGTGGGTGCAATTGGGCTCCAGAAAGGGAATCAAAGCCCACCCCCCATGCACCCCAGTTTGGATTTCTGCATACCCTGAGTCTGCAGCGGTGCTACAAATAGAAAGGGAGGGGTACCTACAACCCACTTTTCCTTAAGGTCTCAGAGCAGAGAGCTATGGATGTTTTGTCATGCCCCGTGTTCTATTTCTAGAGAAATAGAATTTCTCTATGTTTACATAGTGGATAACCTGTGGTTACAGTTTTTAGCTATGCTGACCACCAGGACTGGTTTTGTCCGATTGGGACTCATCCGACACCCTATTGGGATTCATCAACGTCAGGATCTGGCGTCAGGACTCTATACTTGGACTGTATAGAGTCATCTAAAGCAGTGTTCCTCAACCTTAGCAACTTTAAGATGTCTGGACTTCAACTCCGCGGCGCGGTGGCGTAACGGTTAAGACTACCGACTGTCGAACGAAAGGACGGCAGGTCGGCAGGTCGAGACCCGGAAGCACCACGTAACAGGGTGAGCTCCCGTTCTCGCCCGGCTCCTGCCAACCTAGCAGTTCGAAAGCACGTAAAAATGCAAGTAGATAAACAGGTAGCTTGAATCATGTCAACTGGATTTCTATTTTCTCAGTGGAAACGTTTCACTCCTTATCCAAGGAGCTTCTTCAGTCTGAGCAAAGTTAGTAAGGGAATCCTAAAATATGTTGCTGTGTGACCTTACACCTGGGGCTAGGTCATGGTTATTTTTTTTTTGAGATGTTATTTAAATGATAAAGGGACTTAGAAATAACATCTCAAAAAAAAAAATAACCATGACCTAGCCCCAGGTGTAAGGTCACACAGCAACATATTTTAGGATTCCCTTACTAACTTTGCTCAGACTGAAGAAGCTCCTTGGATAAGGAGCGAAAAGTTTCCACTGAGAAAATAGAAATCCAGTTGACATGATTCAAGCTACAGACAATTCCACCTGGATGACTGAGAACCTTCATAGACATAGATAAACAGGTACCACTCCGGTGGGAAGGTAACAGCGTTCTGTGCGCCTGGGCGTTTAGTCATGCCGGCCACATGACCACGGAAGCGTCTATGGACAACGCTGGCTCCCTCGGCCGAGAATCGGAGATGAGCGCCGCCCCCTAGAGCCGGATACGACTGGAAGGGGAAACCTTACCTTACGTTACCTTGGGGGTGGGTGGGGAGGTATTGCAGTTTAAAGGAGTAAAACGCACACAAATACATGCCTGTGTTATTTCAGAATTAAATAAAGGAAAGCTCAGTGTTGGACAATCACACATTCATTTTATTTATCACAGAGCAAAGAACAAGGGGAGACATCAACCGGGTTTCTGGCATGCCATACTGTCGCTGTTTTGTTTCGCTTTGCGTTTCATCTTCAATACTCGAGAAGAAAAATTGCTTGTTGTCCCAAAAAACCAGGACACATAAAAACACCACTGAGGACAGAGAGAGACTTTGGCAGGGAGAGCGCTGGGCCAAGCAGTGCAGAGTTCAAACGCAATAATAGGAGAGACATTTTGGCTAACTGTCCATTATTCTCACCCCAGATTTTTGTTGCAAACATGTACAGAAATATTTGCAGAGTCTAAACTAGATTGCAGCTCTACCAATTACTAATCCACTAATTAACAAGTTGATGGTTAACACTGTTTTAAGATCAGTCACCAAAACTAGGCCTTTCATCAAGTCGTAACGCTGGACTTCCAATTCAGCATTTCAAAAGAGGGGGGAAAAATGCCCTACAAAATGTCAGTCTTCAAATGCCAGCTGCAGAATGGAGAATGTGAAGTTAAGAGTCTCTTGAAGATGCCCAATTAGAGATGGCGGGGGGGGGGGGGAGAGAGAGAGATTATTTAAGACCTAATCACAGACTTATTACAGCAGGGTGACTGCTCTTAGTGAACCTGGGTTGATTTCAAAAAACTAAGTGGGTTAGGATATTGGGTGAGCCTAGCAATTGCAGTTTATTCAATAAAGAAGCCGTGGCTTTGTGTGAGAAGTTAAGTGAGTCTCAGGAGACATCTTGTCTTAACGATCGGCCTGCCTCAATGGCTTTGCTCCCAGATGTAATGGTATGTGGGAAAGACCTTGGGAGACAGGGCGAAGAGATGCGGTCAGATAAGAGAGGGCACAGCCCACAGCTGCATAATGGGTGGAGAAAAAGGCTCAGGAGGGACCCTCCCTCATTTCTCAGGCTGTAAAGGAGACGGCGGGAGATTTGTACTGTCAGATTTGCAAGATTCTCTTAATGTAGCCTTACAATAAAGTAGAATTAGCTCATCTGGTCATGTTTCCTGCCTGGTCCACCTGGGAAGGCTGAGTATCCATATGGGGGACACATCTTTAAAAAACGGGGAGAAACAGGGCTTCAATTATATGGTCATGGATGCCATCTTGACTTTTTTGACACACACACACATACCAGTGAGTGCTGCCCGTCGGTCCTGCTTCAAGGTCAACCTACTGGTGGTTTCTGAAGCCTAAAAGCTTTGCAACTGCTGAGGTTGAAGGAAGACACAATCAATCAGCACGAAGATGGACATGAACCATCAAAGAAGGTCAAAGGTTCTGAAGGTGTGATGCCAGATCGCTGTTGGGAATGAAACTCATTCTTTTTTGTTGCTCAGATACATGGGTTTCTTAGGCAGTGGCCAAGAGACTAGAAGATGGGGCCATGGAAATGATGGTGAACCACCCTCTCACCAGCAGCTGATGATGGTGGACAACAAGGGAGTATCTTGACCTGGAGTACCAGGTAACCTGGTTCCAAGGTCATCCTTCCAAGCTGTAGTTAGGTGACTAATCACTCTTTGGCATTGACCTTAGAGCTGAGTCTTGCTTCTATTTAAATACATCTGCAAGAAGTTAGATTTTCGACTCATCTTGTTTTTACTTCCTCAACTAAGAATGAGGTCAACCTCAAAGTTCAAAAGAATCCTGGCCATGTCCAGCTGGGTAGGTCCTGAACTATAATCAAAATGTTAAAATTGCAACGGATAAAAAGCCATGTGAGACATAATTTGATTAACTGCCTTAATTTTTTTTTAAGTGTAAGTCATGGGCATCAACCGGAGGACAAGTGATGTCATTTGAAGGAGAACATCTCACAAATGATGTGAACTTCTGTTCAGCCGATGCAAATCACACTATTTCCATGACAGTGTCACCCCACACATTACATCATTGTGACTTGTATCAGAGCATATAACACAAAAGTCCTTCGGGATTAAGGTGGTTAGTGAATCTAATCAATCAGTCAATCAATCAATCAATCAATCAAGGCCTAAATTTGATCATTCTTTAGGGAGGGCATTTGACATCAGAGCATTTTTATTTAGAGTTCTTTTTTAAAAGTCAGCTGATCACATTTCAAGATGACACTTCCGGTTTAAGCTGTCTCCCCCGTTGGGGGAGTTGGGCAGTCATATAAATTTAACTAATAAATAAATAAATAAAATAAATAGTACCAAATGCTGAAAATTGTGAATGGATGGAGGTAAATAACTTGAGATAGCTTATCAGCAAGGCCTAAGATCTGCTCAGCATGGTGGCTCAGCGGGTAAGATGCCAGGCTTGTCGATCGGAAGGTCGCAAGTTCGGAGGTTCAAATCCCTAGCCCCGCGTGACGGAGTGAGTTCCCGCACTCGCCCCAGCTCTTGCCAACCTAGCAATTCGAAAGCATGCAAATGCAAGTAGATGAATAGGTACCACTTCGGTGGGAAGGTAACAGCGTTCCGCGTGTGTCATGCTGGCCACATGACCGTGGAAGCGTCTTCGGACAACGCTGGCTCTTTGGCTAACAAGCGGAGATGAGCACAGGCCCCTAGAGTCGGACACAACTGCACAAATGTGCAGTGGAAAACCTTTACCTTTACCTTTACCTTTTTAAGATCTGCTCAAGTTCACAATGAGTAGGTCCATGTGTCAGGGACATCATGATGGGGTCTTCATAGCTCATGCTAAGCTCTAGGTTATTAGCTAGGTTTTTTTAATGAGCCAACGTGACGTGGCTTCACACACCAGCAAGCAGAATGCAAGCACAGTTTTACAGTCCACTGGATCCACCCAACTTGATAAGCCAAAATAAAAGACCTGATGGTTTGGCATAAGACAGCTTTCTACCTAGAGTTGTAGATCCTAAAGTAGGGAGATCCTTTCTACCTCTCATTGCAGATCCCAAAACTTCAATTTTCAAGGGTGAGGCAAGCTATCTTAGCTTGCCATGCTAAGGCAGCCCATCTTGCTAATGATGATTTATTTTATTTTATTTTTATTTTAATTATTTAAATCATGGTTTGTTCAACAAGCATTAGGAGCACAGTTGACACATAGTACCTAGCCATGAATCATGTCCAAACCAAACAGGTTGCATTCATCCACTGTGCTGAATGAAGCCCAACTCAGTTATAGTTTCAACAAGAAATGTAAAAGTTTATGGAAATTAACAAGAATGCTCATCCATATCAGCAAGATATCAAATCCAGATGAAATGCATGCATGAACTGCCCCTTAGTCTTCAGGAAGATTTTACCTTGACTTAGAATACTGGATGTGCAATCATTAATCTTGCCCAAATGCATCCAACCCAGGAAAGTGGCAAAGAGAGAAAAACGTAAGAAGTGAGTCCCAGCAAAATCCCTGTTTTCAGCAAGTCCGTCTATTTTAAACCATCTTATATAGGGGGATTCTTGCATTCACTGAAAAATGACTTTTCTTACACAATACATGCTCAGTCTCTTTCTTTCTAGATTTCTGTTACGGCCTAGGGCATTGGTTTTCAAACTTGGCGACTTTAAGATGTGCGGACTTCAACTCCCAGAAGTCCACACATCTTAAAGCCGCCAAGTTTGAAAAACAATGCCCTAGGGCAACCTTTCTCAACCTTTTGACTCTGGAGGAACCCTTGAAATATTTTTCAGGCCTCGGGGAACCTCTGCACATTCAGGCTCAAATATAGGCCAGAAGTTACAAAATTATTATATTCCTTTCATGTGTAGGCCTGTCTATATGCATGAACAGTGTTCTTAAACTAAAAATAAAGAATGAAACTTACCTCTTTAATGTGAAGTTGCCCGAATTTGAAATAATTTTTAAAATAAATCATGATCTCCCAGGGAACCCCTAGTGACCTCTTGCAGAACCCGAGGATGCCACGGAACCCTGGTTGAGAAACCCTGCCGTAGAGCTTCCAAATGCCTGGTAAACTACAGACAACCAATAGAGGCAGCAAAGAGACACAGAAATCCTTAACTCTTCTCTGCCATCTACTTGTCACCTGAGTGTTTGCAACCCAGTTCCGATACTCAGATTATTTCTGCAAGAAAACCAAGGAACGTGTTGCATTCACAGAACACACTAACTTGGTCACAAGATGCTGAACTAAACTGTTAGCTAAGCTAACAGGCCGGCTTCACTCAATACACTAAGCTATAAAACCTAACCCAGGTTAACACTAACCTAGTTTAACATGTGGGGCTCCACGCAGATGGTAGAACTTGAATTGATGTGGTGAAATGTGTTGTGTGAAGATAAGTATCTTCACCAGTTTTCTTCTCTTATGGAGGTGCAAAACCATGCTGGTTGTGGGATTCTGGGAGTTGAAGTCCACACATCCTAAAGTAGTCAAGTGGCAAAACACTGATATATATACACTTGAAGATCAAATGCCATTTCAGGCAGGTTTTGTGCACGTGGAGTGGGGGGACCCCTGAATGCATAAAGCAATGAATTAAAACTTTCCAAAAAGTTGGGGAAGGTGACTCCGTTTTGGTACCATTCATATAACAAAGCACTTTGGGCGATCCTTTGAACTGCTGCACGAGTACAAATGTCTGAGTCACACCGGATTCTTCATCAGGCTGCCTGCAAAGTCACTTTATTATTAGCAGAATACAGAATGGCTCAGCAAGCATTTTTCATTCCCTCTGGAAGAGCATCCAAAGAAAAAAACAGCCTGCTCCACCATAAACCTCTAGATGGCAGCAGAGAGATACCAAAAATACACCCTTTCTTGCCATCTAGTGCAGTGTTTCTCAACCTTGGCCACTTTAAGATGTGTGGACTTCAACTCCCAGAACTCTGCTACTGCTGGCTGGGGAATTCTGGAAGTTGAAGTCCACACTTCTTAAAGTGGCCAAGGTTGAGAAACACTGATCTAGTGGATGGCTGGATTTTTCAAGCCCAGCCGTGATGGCCCTGCAGAAAGAAGGGGTGAAGCCCCATCTGGGATTCATCTCTGTCTTGCTAGAATAGGAAAGCCCTGGGGCTGGGAAGCTACTTGACTGCCAGGTGGTTGGAGGGAGGGGGAAAAACCTGGCTTGTTTTCCACACTGCCAAGGCTCGGAGCCACTGTTTAGCCTGGATGAAAGCGAGCAGGTCACGAGGCTTTTCAGGTGAGAGACCTCATTATGGGGGGCTGAGAATAACAGGACCTCAGACGCACTCGATGGACGGTCAGAGATGAACAATGGCAGAAGGACCGTCTCCTAACAAAACAGGGAGAATGAATGATGCTTCCTTTTGTTAGACGTGCCGGGTAAAAACAGCGGCGTGTTGAGGCTCGTGGGCTCAGCAGAAAGAATTTCCCCTGTGCTAAATACTGCCAGGGCTCCAGAACGGAGAACCGTGTGTGCTGGCGACAATTAGAAGGGTGTTTTTAAAATTCAGAGCTATGCGGGAAGAGCTCAGTAGCTGCGTGCTCCTGTCACACAAAGCTGTGGCTGGTTTAGCATGTTTTGTTGACCAACCCATGGTTGGCTGGGCATAAAGGACGAGCTGATCCATAAATGGAGGAGTGGGCTGCAAGGAGGAATCGGGGTTGCTTCAATAAGGCCTTAATCCAACAAGGGAAGGGTGCTCAAGGAAATAAACTTTTATATTGATGGCTGTTGTGGGTCTTCCGGGCTGTGTGGCCGTGTTCTGGAAGTTGTGGTTCCTGAGGAACCACAACTTCCAGAACACGGCCACACAGCCCGGAAGACCCACAACAGCCATCGAACTCCGGCCGTGAAAGCCTTCGACAATACAAACTTTTATATTGTCCACATAGTGCACTAAGGTATGTTTTATTTAATAATGGTTTAATGGATATGTAAAGCAAATTGTCTGGATTCATGGGGAGGGGGGGTAGAAGATTGGCAGCTAGGCCATCATCTTGAATTTTTGGACCCCAGCCTCATCCCTCTTTGCAGATGCTCCTGGCTGGATTTAAACACACACACACACACACACATTAAGCCAGAAGCAAGGATTTGCAGACCACAAGGTCTAAGACAGAGCTTTCCAAACTTTTCCTGTGGCGACACACCAACGGCGGTGTGCGAGAAAACCCGGAAGTGCCACCGCTGTGGCGGTGCGCAAAAGCCCGGAAGTGCCGCCGCCGCGCTTTCGGGTTTTTGCGCACTACCACCGTGGCGGTGGCGGCAGTGGTCACCTGGTGTGCCGTGCAAAAACCCGGAAGCGCTGATGGCCACCAGCCGCCGCCGTGCACGCTGCATTTCCGGGTTTTGACGCAACACACCTGGGCCCTGCAGGCAACACAGTATTGTGTCGTGACACACAGTTTGGAAAGCTATGGTCTAAGAAGACAGAGGGGACTCACTTCCAAGTCAACGTACATTATGGGAACACACCTTTTTCAACATCCAGGGGTGTCCAAAGGGTGTGGCCATTAAAATCAAGATGGTGGCCGTGATGGTGCAATGCAGATAAAAAATGGGCGGAGCTTCAATCACACCATCACAGCCACCATCTTGACTTTTCTGACCACCCTTCTCTCTGCATCTCTTACCAATTCAACCAAAAGATGGTAGGTTTGGGAAAGCTTTATTATTCTAACACTGATCTTCCTGGCATGACTGCTGTGACTTTACCAGCTGGGGGGGTAAAAAGGGGGTAGGGCTTCAAACGCAGCCACCATCTTGACTTTTTTGACCCCCTACCCCAAGAATGCCCTTGATCAGAGCTTTCCAAACTGTGTGTCGCGACACAAAAGTGTGTCGCCACACACAGTCTGGTGTGTCGCCACACAACCCGGAAGCGCTGATCATCATCAGCACTTCCGGGTTTTCCCGCGGCGACACACCAACGGCGGTGCGCAAAAACCCAAAAGCGGCAGCAGCACTTCCGGGTTTTTGCGCGCTGCTGCAACGGCGGCACTTCCGGGTTTTCCCGCGGCGACACACCAACGGCGGTTGGTGTGTCGCCGCGGGAAAACTTTGGAAAGCCCTGCCCTTGATTATTGATCGACCTGGAAGGAAGGGATCAAACTCATCTTCCCGATGCCTCTGGAGAGGTCTAGTGTTCAGGGAGTTGGGTTGGGAGGTAGATTTTCCCAAAATCTTGGTTGCTTTGGGGTGGGGGTGGGGAATTCATGAACAGTGAGATCAAAGGGAAATAAAATATGAAAATCAGAAAGGGCAGCCATTATTAAGAGGTTTGCATAACACAAACACCCTTCAACTGGCACTCTCATTCACACATATTACCATCAACACTGAGGTCTAACAACTGATCTGTATTTTCAAATACACTGAAGGTTGCATGAAATCTGTACATTTCACTTCCTTCCCACTTTATTCCCTGCTATCCCAAACCAACAAATTAACCTACACACACACTTGTGTGCATTACCTGTGCCTGTGCCTGTGCGTAGATACACCAATACACATGCATTTGTATATAATTGCATCAGTCTATCCATCTATTTATCTAACTGCATGCTTGTCTGTAAATATAGCTCATATGTCCCCAACCATAAACCAGATTAACGAAACCTCAGTGACTGGATTCATATAACATGAAAAGCCAAATGCCGCAGGAGGCCCTGATGAGATACCCCAGTTCACACCACCACTAGGAAATAATGTGATTTGTTTGCTTTTGATTTAACTCTGATGGTTTGTCAATCAAGGGTTGGCTTGTTCTAAGGGCTTGTGTTAGAGCCAGAGAGTTCAGAAGCAGCCGGTCAAGTAGTCTGTCGTGTACAAAATCACAAGCCAGGATCAGTTTGGTACTTTTTAAGGCGTGTAAGAACCCTTAGCTTTCATGCAATTCAAGGGCTCTGCGGGTGGGAGATATGAATGAATAACTTGTCAGCTGTTTTTAGCGCGAGCTCGGATGGTCGGGAGGGTGCATAAAAGAGCTTTATGTTTCAGGATACAAAAGTTCATTTCATGGGTTTTCTGTGAATGAGGACAGCACCATACATTATGTTACAATAAACTTGGGTTTGTGGCAGAGCAGACATTTTACAGCAGTGTTTCTCAACCTTGGGAACTTTAAGAAGTGTGGACTTCAACTCCCAGAATTCTCCAGCCAGCATGGCTGGCTGGAGAATTCTGGGAGTAGAAGTCCACACTTCTTAAAGTTCAAAGGTTGAGAAACACTGCTTTACAGCAATCTACAACCAACGTTTGCTGCAGGGAGATGGGGATTATTTGTTGCAGATTTTTCAACACCCTGCTTCTCAAATCCACCCTGAAGTGTACATTCTGACTACAGCTTTAAAACTTAACTTAAAACAACTTTAAAAAAAAAACCAAGAATGTATAAATTGGCCTCAAATGAGTATAGGATGAGAATAATAATGGGCATTTTTTTTTAACAAAGGAAAAAGGAAAGCTAGTGTTGTAGTCATTGGGCTAGGATTGATTTCTTCCAGTAGGGAGTTTTTGTATGTACTTCGAGGAAATTCCTGGGCTGCGGCTTTTTCTGTTTAACGTAGCTGGGCAGTTGTGCTTCTAACAAGGGAGTTAGCCCCATTGAGCTCAAGGGAATTAATTGAGGATTGTGCAATGCTAGCGTAGTTTACTAATGCCATTGTTGATGAAAATCAGTTACTATTGATAAAATACTGATCTAAGGGCATCCCCAGGAGGGTCAAAAAAATCAAAATGGCTTCTGCAGCGACATGATCAAATTTCCACTCCTCCTTTAGATGGGTGGCATGCAAAAAAGGGGCAGGGGCTTTCATAGGCAGCCGTGGATGCCATCTTGATTTCTTTGCGGACACCCATGATGACTATTAATATTAGTAGAGGTTATTGTTCACCTTTTGGCCTAATTCGGCCGAAAGAACAGATAGAGAAATCATTATGGAGGCTGGAAGCAACTTTGGAACATCTTTGGAAAGCAGATAGATTAAGCCCCCCCCCCCAAAAAAAAAACATTCCGTAGCAAAGGTTAAAAGTAATCAAGCTTAGTATATTGTACTGTGATGGTATGTGGGAAAAACCTTGGGAGACTGGGCATAGAGATGTTGCCAAGGGAACGGTCAGATAAGAGAGGGCATAGCTCGCAGCTGGATAGTGGGCAGGGCAAGGGGCTCAGAAGGGACCCTCCCTAGTTTCAATCGAAGAGACCTCCCTAGTTTCTCAGGCTGTGAAGGAGACGGCGGGAGAATTGTACTTTCAGACTTGAAAGATTGACGTCAGCCTTCCCCAGGTAGACCAGACAGGAAATTCAACCAGAGAAGCTAATTCTACTTGATTGTAAGGCTACATTAACAGAATCTTGCAAGTCTGAAAGTACAAATCTCCCACCGTCGCCTTTACAGTCCGAGAAAACAGGGAGGGTCCCTTCTGAGCCTCTTGCCCGGCCCACATTCCCACATTGCCTTTTATCTGACGGTTCCCTTGGCAACGCCTCTGTGCCCAGTCTCCCAAGGTCTTTCCCACGTACCATCACATGTACAAATGCAGCCATGCGGTCCAACGGATCCCACTGGGCAAGCCCATCCATCCAAATCCAACAAGTGCCTTTGAATCTTAAGCCACCAATGGTGGCTTACCACCACCCCCCCCCCCCCCGGCCATCCACCCCTCTCCTTCATCATCAGATTTGCGGGCACTCTCTGCATTGCTTGGCTGGCACAGGGAAGGGGGAAGCTGGGGGTGGGGTTGAGGTGATCTCCGCAATCCCCAATATTGGGGAAGTGTTTGAGCTGGAGAACGACTCGGCGTCCACGGCCTGGGCCTCTATAGGTCAACGGCCTCCCCGGAAGTGGCCTTGGGCTCTTCCTCGGACCGCGTGGTCACCTTGAACTGGCGCCGCAGGAACCCCCCGTAGCGCTTCTGCTTGTCCCATTTGAGCTTGGGACGGATCCTGCGCAGGAAGCCCCCGTAGCGTTTGTGCAGGTCCTCCAGATCGCCCCCGTCCTCCTCAGCACCCACCGCACCGGAGCCCCGCTTGGGGTATTTGCGCAGGAAGCCCCCGTAGCGTTTCCTCTCCGCCTTGAGAGAGCCCAGATCGGGTTCCTCTCCGTGGGAGACCAGATCCCCAATATCCAGCGCCTCGGGGTCATTCTCTTCTGCCTCTGGCTCCGAGTCTGCCCTCTCCCCAATCTTCTGGAAGAAGCCCCCGTACGCCTTGCTGACGTCCCCCTCGGTGAAGACGTTCTGTTGGAGAAGAGAAGAGAACTTGGGTTTAGCCTGGCTCTTCATCCAGCTGCTGGGCCGTTTGATGCACGCAGCAGCATGCCCAGAGGCTGGCATTCGCATCCTGGCCCGCCCTCCCCTCTTCACCCACCTGGGAGGATCTGCCCGCCTCCTCCTCCACCGGAAAGGAGGTTAAGACCGAAAGGACTCTCTTGCATCTCAACCACTCCGCACTGGACAGCAAGGAACCTTGGCACTCCAAAGCACAGCGCTGCAAAAAACAACAAAGAGAATGCACTTCACTTGGGACCCCATTCTCTGTTAGGACCCCAGGGACCTTCTAGCCAGCCAAATCAGCCTGACAGCTTCCTTCCCCTCAAAACAGGCTTCTGGTTTTCTACTTTATTCTCGGGATGCTGGAGAACTTCTTTCCAATTTATCTCAGTAGTTTCGAACTTCCTTTATGGTGGGTGGTAGCGAAGGATGCTCTTTGCTGAGGCTGGGGTTTCCTGCAATACATCTTTCTTCCATCCTTCTGAAGCTTCCGCAGGCAGGGAGGGTCAAAAAAGTCAAGATGGCGGCTGTGGCTGGGCAATGGAAGCCTCACTCCTTTTTTTATATGTGTCTCAGCTTCAATTGCACAGCTGTAGCTGCTGTGTTGACTTTTTTGACCTTACTTGTGGACATCCCTACCAACTGCTTGCACTTTCGGATCTTTCCAAGGTTCACCAGAATTCTCTTCTAAACCTCTAGAGCAGAGCTTTCCAAACTGTGTGTCGCGACACAAAAGCATGCCCCCTGCGCCGCCGCACGCCCCCTGCGCCGCCACCGTGCATGTGCGCTGCCGCACACACACCCGCGCCATCGCTGTGCGTGCATGCGCCGCCGCTGCCGCTGTTGTTTCGCCAGCAGCAACACTTTGGAAAGCCCTGCTCTAGAGCACTGTTTTTCAAGGATGGCCACTTTAAGATGTGTGGACTTCAGCTCCCAGAATTCTGGGAGTTGAAGTCCACACATCTTAAAGTGGCCAACTTTGAATAACACTGCTCTAGAGCAGGGGTCCCCAACTAGTGGGCTGCGGCCTTTTAGTAACTGGGCCGTGGGGCTCCCGTCCGCAAACCCCACCGCTTCCGTCCAATTGGATCCTGCCCGCAAACCCCGCCCCCCAGTGCTTGTGATTGGCTCCCACCCGCAAACCCCACCCCCCGGTCCACAGAAATCCCAGAAACCCCGCCCCCCGGTCCGTGGAAATCCTGGATACCGCCCCCCCCGGTCCATGGAAAAATCATCTTTTGAAACCGGTCCCTGGCGCCAAAAAGGTTGGGGACCCCTGCGTCTAGAGCAAATTCTCTTTAGTCACACTGAATAATAGTAAGTGTTGGGGAAGGTTGAAAGAGGGAATTTTTCTGCCCTGCACTAGATGATTTCATCAGGAATCAAATCCATATGTCTGAGTTCTAAGGCCTCCAAGTCCCTTGTCTGGACAGGTGAATCTACTCATTTCACTTTTAAGTTCATTAAATCTTACGGGGGGTGGGCAAGCAGAGGTTGTACTCAGCATTGGCAGTAAGTGTTAAACTCACGCTACCAAATACATCATTTCCCTCTTGGAAAAAGAAGTGGGGAAAAGGCTCTGAGTGGGTGGCACAGTTGACCGTTTGGAGCTAAACTTGCTGGCAGATTTTTGGGAAAGAGAAATGTATTTGTAGATGTGTTAGAAATAGCTGTAGGGAATATTTCTTTTTCTTGGTAGGACCTCATGCTTCCTTATATCATTTGTCTATCTTCATCTTTTCCCCCGCTCTCTCTCAGACTAAAATTCTCACCCTCGTTGCCATGTTCCAACAGCGGTCTTGCCTTGCGATAAACCAATGATGGTTAATGATGATGGTAACAGCTGGGCCTGCCCTTGAGAATCAGCACCCACACCCCACAAAGCACTCAACTACAGTGGTTAAATGCAAAAAGCAACTGGTGCAAAACTGTTTCCTATCAGGAAGAGAAGATGTTCCTGTTTTGGTCAAGACAAAAGCGCAGGAGAGGGGAAAAAGTGATGACCCGGTGAAAAATTTTAGTTTTCCAACCAAGAAGGCAAACACACCCCCGGGGACACACGCTTTGGAGCATCTGGGTGGCATCTGTTGGGGAAAGGGTGGTGGGGTGGCTATCGTTATTCGGGGGTCTCTAGCGGCCTTTAGGGGCGTTGCCCCAGACATAGCCGGAGGCGAGGGTCTCTTTGTGAAATTGGGTCGCAGGGATCAGTTGGGCTTCCTGCTTGCCTACCTTGCCCCCCTGCAGGGTGGCCCCGGCCCCGCCAGAGCTGCTGGACTCCGTGGTGGAGTTGGCAGTGGAGTTCCCCAGATTGATGGTTCTGGGGACCTTCAACCTGCTTTCTCTGGGTCTGGAGTCAGAGGTGGCTCAGGAGTTCATGACCAACATGGCAGCCATGGACCTGGGCCAGCTCATTGACGGGCCAGCTCACAGGAGGGGTCACTCATTGGATCTGGTCTTTGTCTCGGGACAGTGGCAAGGGGATCAGGAGCTAGGGGACATTCACAGCAGACCCTTGCCGTGGACGGATCACTCCCTCTTGGTTCTACAGTTCTCTGCAGCTGCCCCCCACCGCAGGGAGGTTGGCCTATTCGATTGGTCCGGCTGAGGTGACCCAGTGGGGTTTCAGAGGACGCTTGAGGTTATTCCTGAGGCTCTGGTGCACCATGCGCCGATGCCTTCATCGCAGTCTGGAATGAGCATGTGATGAGGGCCTTAGACCGGATTGCGCTTGTGCGGACTCTCTGTCATCGTAGATACCTTAGAGCAGGGGTACACAACCTTTTTGGCACGAGGGACCGGTTTCATGGAAGACAATTTTTCCAAGGACTGGGGGGGGGGGTTTGCAGGCAGGAGCCAATCGCACGAACCGGGGGCAGGGTTTGCAGGCAGGAGCCAATCACACGGACCAGGGGGTGGGGTTTGCAGGCAAGAGCCAATTGCACGGACTGGGGGGCAGGGTTTGCAGGAGGGAGCCAATCGCACGGACTGGGGGGCGGGGTTTGCAAGCGGGAGCCAATCGCGTGCATGGGAGGGCGGGGTTTGGAGACAGGCATGGCAGCCCGGTTCCTAACAGACCATGGACCAGTACCGGTCCACGGCCCAGGGGTTGGGGACCCCTGCCTTAGGGCTCCTTGGTTCACGGCAGGGCTCCGGGAAAGGAAGCGACACAAGAGAGGCCAAGCGGGCCATGGGGGAAAACAAGGGCACAGGTAAGGTATATTAGGACTTAACTTGTGGTGGTAAGAGCAGCAAAACGTGCTTATTCTCTGCTCTTATTGCATCTGCAGATGGATGGCCAGCGGCCCTGTTTTGGGTGACCAGGGCCTCCTGGGTAAGGGGGGGCCGGGTGATTCCTTGCAGGGCTGCTGCAAGGTCTATTCTAGGCATTTGTCAGATAAAGTCGCTCGACTTCGTTCGAAGTTGGATTCTGGCTGGGCGGATCCAGTGGAAGTGACTGAGGCACGTCCTAGCTTGGGTGCCTCAGGGATCAAGTCTTTCTCCCCTCTATATGAAGGCGCTGGGAGAGGTCATCCACTGGCATGGGGTTTGATATCATCAGGACGCCGATGATACCCAATTATACATCTCCACCCCAGGTCGGTCAAGTGATGCTCTTCAGATGCTGACTCAGTGCCTGGAGGCTGTGAGGGCCTGGATGAGGAGAAACCGGCTGTAACTCAACCCTAGCAAGTATGGAGTGGTTGTGGGTTTTGGCTCCCCGGGGTCAGGAGAGTTGACATCTCTGACTCTGGACACGGTAACACTCCCCCGCACAGAGCTGGTGCGCAATTTGGGGGTCCTCTTGGACTCACGGCTCCTGCTGGAAGAGCGGGTGGCAGCCCTGGCCAGGAGGGCCTTTGCACACAAATCTATTTTGTGCGCCAATTGTGCCCATTCCTGGACCAGGAGGCCTTGCTCACAGTCACCCATGCCTTAGTCACCTCCCGTTTGGATTACTGCAATGCGCTCTACATGGGGCTGCCCTTGAAGACCATCCGGAAGCTGCAACTGGTCCAGAATGCGCGGCATGTTCCCCGCTGTTCACCCGAGCAACACCCCTGCTGTGTGAGCTGCACTGGCTCCCAGTTGCTTTCCGGGGGCAATTCAAGGTGCTGGTCATCACCTTGAAAGCCCTACATGGCACAGGGCCAGGTTACTTGCGGGACTGCCTCTCCCTGAGGGCATCTGCCCGCCCTACTGGGTTAGATAGGGTGGGTGGGTGCGCTCCAGGTCCCCTCCCTTAAATGTTGCCATCTGATGGGACCTCGGAGGCGCGCCTTCTCGGTGGCCGCCCCAGCCCTTTGGAACAGCCCCCCACCAGAGATCAGAGGGACCCCTCCCCTTTTAGCCTTCCAGAGGGCTGTGAAGTCCTGGCTCTTCCCCCAAGCATGGGGCTAGGATGGGGGTTGAGCTGGGAGGCTGTTTGGCTGGTACCTGGGGGGAAGGGTATTTTTTTAACTATATTTTATGGATTGTTGTGAGCCGCCTAGAGTCACCGTATGAGATAGGCGGCCATATAAGTCCTGTAAGTAAATAAATAAAGGGGTGAAAATCCCAGAGGAATGGGGGAATCTGAGTCTGAAGCTTCATCACATTGCACATTCCATCTAATGTATGCCGAAGTTGGTGAGCGTTCTTGTCAAAAGACCTGCCCCACTAATTTTCACTGTCCCTCATCACCCACGTAAGCCACGTCATCTAACGATGTGGTCGCTAGGAGTTGAAAACAACTTGATGGCACATAATCAATCAATCAATCAATCAATCAATCACGTAAGCCTTAAAAACAATGGGGTATTTGGGTAAAAGGGGGGCAGACACCAGTAATTGGTGGCAAAGGGAAGATGGGAAGGATATGGTTGAAGGACAATTTTCCCATGATTAACGTAACCTTGGTTGGAGCAACCATCCCCATTTTCTGGCATGGCGTGACTCACTGAACTCTAAACGTATCATGCTGCCTGGGTTCACACCACACACTAACTCTAAACAGCAGCAGCAGCAGCAGCAACAAGATCTAGCCACAGTTAGAACAAACCAAGGGTTGTGCAATGCAGCGTATACAATTTCTTTCAGCAAAAAGATGAATTAGCCAGTGTGGGGCAAGTTTGCAGTTCTGAGAACCTTGGTGGCACCCAGTTAGTCCTCTAGTCAGGGGTATCTACAGGGCAAGTAAAAAGGGGTGAGGCTTTGATCATGCAACCGTGGGTCTTTTTGACCCCCACACTGCAGACGTCCCTCCTGTCTGTTGAACCAAGGAGAATGACAGACTACAGGTAGTCCTTGCTTAAGGACCACAACTGAGACCAGAATTTCAGTTCCTAAGCAAAGCGGTCATTGAGCAAATCTGATCTGATTTTACTACCTTTTTTTGCAGCGGTTGTTAAGTGAATCACTGCAGGTGTTAAGCGAACCACATGGTCATTAAGCGAATCATGTGGTTCCCCATTGATTTTGCTTGCCAGAAGCCGGCCAGGAAGGCCGAAAATGGCGATCACGTGACCACAGGATGCTGCGATGGTCATAAATGTGAACCGGTTGCCAAGCGCCCAAATTGTGATCATGTGACCATGGGGATGCTGCAACAGTTGTAAGTGTGAGGACTGGTCATAAGTCAGTTTTTCCAGCACCGTTGTAAGTTCGAACCGTCACTAAACGAATGGTTGTTAAGCGAGGACTACCTGTATGTTGGGAGAGATCGCAGCAGCCCAAGTTTTCATTCAAACAGATTTACAGAACTGGATCCTTTTCATCCAAGAATGAAGCTTCTGATGTGTGTCCTATTAACTCCCAGTTGGCTTGTTAAATAGCTAAGAATTAACATTTGTTTCCTTCTCTCTTTTTTCCTGATTCTCAGGGGAAACTTCTAAAAAATGAGAGGGCTAGTGAAAGAGACTGAAAGGAAAAGACAAGAGAGCTAATTGTCTTCATAACGTTCGGAGGTTATTTGAAACCGCAATAAATGAGGCTTGTCTGGAATGCAGCCCACAAGGGTCATCCAAGGCTAGGAATCAGTCAACTGGGGTTTCTAGTAGACTCCAGGAAGCTGTAAGAGCTCAGAAGCTTTTCTTCTGGACATGGAACTTATGAACCCTTATGAAGAGCACAAAAAGGAACCCAAACCCAAACAGAAAAGATATAGGGGGCAATAAGGAAAAAATAGGAATATGAACATCTGGAGAGTGAATCTAGCCATTAGATCAGCCTTCCCCAACTTGGGGGTCTCCAGATGGCTTTCTCTACATGTGTTGGAGAAGCAACTGGAAGTTACGTCTCCAACATAGCTGGACAGCACCAGGTCAGAGAAGGCTGAATTAGGGGTGATTAGAAGCCATGAGGATCACTTAAGTTTCTAAAAGGGGATTGGATAAATTCATGGAAGACAGATCTTATCGAGGGCTGTCAGTCCTGAAGACTCCATGTTATCTCCAGGTTGGGGGCCATGTGTCTCCAAAACCCAGTTGCAAAGTACAGGTAGTCCTCGCTTAACAACCACAATTGGGACTGGAATTTTGGTTGCTAAGTGAAGCGGTCACTAAGCAAATCCAACCCATTTTACGACCTTTTTGTGGCGGTCATTAAGTGAATCACCATGGGTTTTAAGCGAACCATGCGGTTTCCCATTGATTTTGCTTGCCAGAAGCTGGCTGGGAAGGTCAAAAGTCCCAGAGTCCCTTGCAAGGGAGATGGGCGGGGAATAAATTGAAATAATAAATAAAAATAAGGGTCAAAAACAGCAATCACGTGACCATGGGACGCTGCAACAGTCATCAGTGCGAACCAGTTGCCAAGCGCCCAAATCGTGATCATATGACCGTTGGGAAGCTGTGACAGTCGTAAGTGTGAGGACTGGTTGTCAGTCAGTTTTTTCAGCACTGTCGTAAGTCCAAACCATCACTAAACAAATGGTTGTTAAGTGAGGACTACCTGTAGCAACAGTGGGAGAGACGTTTATGAGCTTCCCAGAAGCATCTGGTAAGCCATTGTTAGAAATATAATGATGGATTAAGGTGGGCCTTGACCTGATCCAGCAGAGCTATCCTTACATTCTGAATTATAGTGGAGGTGATTTGGTACTCCACACTGCCAACTCTGCTTAGGATTCAAGGAGCAGTCTTCATCTACAGTACAAGGTTCAATACATTCAGGCAGGTCTTACGGCCAACCTATGACCTATGCTGTAACTTACTAAGGGGTTGATGGGCTTCTCTGTGTCCTGGCCATGAAGAACACACATGGAACACTGAGCGACACAGTCCCAAGAAGCTGAGAAAGCCACGTGGAGATACAGAGCGAGTCCCCAGAGTTGCCAGTCCATTCTTCCCAGGAGGTGCCTGAAGGGACGGAAAGAAAAGTCAAGAAATAAGAGCAATTACTCATCAATAACGGATGGGAGAAAGCAAAGAGACACTAGCAGTATCCGTGCTGGGGTGAGCCGCCCTCCAGCCCTTCCTGGAGAGGAGGCCACAGCTTATTGGAACAGCCACCTCCACTTTCAGAAGTCCTCGTTTCAGTTCCCCAAGCCACTCTTCTCTCGTGCTGGTTCAGAATGATGGGTGTTGTAGTGCAGCCTGCCTGGAAAGTGTCATCTTCAGGAAGGATGGGTTAGGTAGCTCTCTGGATCAGTGCTCTTGATGCAAGGCAGGGCAGTTTTACAGGTGCCTTTAGATCCTGAGTCAAATCTCATCTTACCACTCCTGCACAACTTCGACTTTGGCCCACAATGACCCAACTGCTTATTGGGACGATGTAAGGGCTTAGATGAGGGGCGTGGTGGCTCAGCGGGTAAGACGCCAGGCTTGTCGATCGGAAGGTCGCAAGTTCGGAGGTTCGAGCCCCAAGCGCCGCGTGACGGAGTGAGCTCCCGCACTCGCCCCAGCTCTTGCCAACCTAGCAATTCGAAAGCATGCAAATGCAAGTAGATGAATAGGTACCACTTCGGTGGGTAGGTAACAGCGTTCCACGCGTGTCATGCGGCCACATGACCGTGGAAGCGTCTTCGGACAACGCTGGCTCTTCGGCTAACAAACGGAGATGAGCACTGGTCCCTAGAGTCGGACACGACTGCACAAATGTGCGGGGGGAACCTTTACCTTTAAGGTCTTAGAACCAGTTTTGCTACAGACGTGATACAAACAGCGACACAGAACCAGCGCAGCATCTTCAGGCATTCTTGGAAGCTATGCAGTGCCTGGTAAAAGCAGAAAGAAGATACTAGACCAAGAGAACATCCAGGTAGCACAAAGCCATTATAGAGAAGCAGATGGCTGGCTAGAACCAACTTATCCAGGACCATGTCATCATTTGCCCCCTTTATTTATTATTTTTATTTATTATTTAAATTTATATGACCGCGGCTTACAATAAAAATTAGGATTAAAATACAAATATAAAATTACAATTATCCATATGACATAAATAAATATAAAATCCAATCTGGTGAATCGATCTCAAACAATGGGGAGGGCAATATGATACTAACCACCCCCATGAGGAGCTATTACCTTTCCCCTCCCATGCTAGGCGGTAGAACCAGGTTTTCAGATTTTTCCGGAAGGCCAGGAGGGAGGAACCCTGCCTCAACTCTGGGGGCAAGATATTCCAAAGGGCGGGCGCCACTGCAGAGAAGGCCCGCTTCCTGGACCCCACTAGGTGAAACTCTTTAAGCGATGGGGTCCGTAGCAAGCCCTCTCTAGCTGAACAGGTGGGACGGGTCGATGTTCTGGGGATGAGACGGTCCCTCAGGTAACCTGGTCCTATGCCATGTAGGGCTTTAAAGGTGATAACCAACACCTTGAATTGTACCCGGAAGCAAACCGGAACCCAATGCAGCTCGCGTAACAACGGTGTCACATGGGCCGATCTTCTGGCCCCAATAATTGTCCTCGCAGCCGCATTCTGGACCAGCTGAAGCTTCCGGATACTCCTCAAGGGTAGCCCCATGTAGAGCGCATTACAATAGTCTATGTGGGAGATGACGAGGGCATGAGTGACTGTTCGGAGGGCATCTCGGTCCAGGAAAGGGCGTAACTGGTGCACAATCCGAAGTTCTGCAAAGGCCCTCCTGGCCACGACTGCCACCTGCTCTTCCAGCAGGAGTCGTGAGTCCAGGAGAACCCCCAGATTCCGCACAGGCTCCAAATGGGGTAGTGCCACCCCATCTAGAGCCAAAGATGACAACTTCCTAGGACCCGAGCGGACATCAATCCACAGCAGGGAAAATTTGCAGGGGGGGAAACCTTTAAAGAAAATCAAAATATTGGAGGGGAGAAACATAAAAAGGATCCAAGCATGCTTGCCGGTCAGATAGTTGAATGGTGGCTAGAGAACCGAATTTAAAGAACACCCACCCCCCAACAACTCTGGGCCCTTCACTATAGCAGTATAAAACAGTGTTTCTCAACCTTGGCAACTTGAAGTCGTGTGGACTCCAACTCCCAGAATCCCCCAGCCTGCCAAGGTTGAGAACCACTGGTATAAAAACAACGCTGGGCCCTTCAGTATAACAGTATAAAAACTCAGAACGATAAGATCAAAGAAAAAAGAGATGTGTGTCCAGAAAAAGAAAACCCACTAAAAAGAAAACAGCACAAGATCTTCAAGGGCTTATGTTGAATGTTGCAGCCTGCTGAAAGCCAGACACCCCTTTCCCCACGGTACACCTCGACATTTGGAGTCCGTTTCCATTTTCGGTTCTCTAGCCGCCATTCAACTATCTGACCGGCAAGCAGGCTTGGGTCCTTTTTATGTTTCTCCCCTCCAATATTTTGATTTTCTTTAAAGGTTTTCCCCCCTGCAAATTTTCCCTGCAGGGGGAACCCTAAGCAAGCTGACACCCACTTTTTTTCCCACTGGCTTTGCTCTGGCGCTAATCCTATCAGCATGTACAGTAAAAGATAAAATTGCAGTATATATATGCTAAAGAGGTTGGCAGACAGGTTAGTACAGGTAGTCGTCGCTTAACGACCGCAACTGAGACCGGAATTTCGGTTGCTGAGAGAAGCGGTCATTAAGCGAATCCGTCCCAATTTTATGACCTTTTTTGCAGCTGCCATTAAGTGAATCATCGTGGTCATTAAGCAAACCACATGGTCATTAAGCAAATCACGCGGTTCCCCATTGATTTTGCTTGCCAGAAGCTGGCCCGGAAAGTCAAAAATGGTGATCATGTGACCACGGGATGCTGCAACAGTTATAAATGTGAACCGGTTGCCAAGCGCCCAAGTCGTGATCATGTAACCGTGGGGACGCTGCGACGGTCGTAAGTGTGAGCACCGGTTGTAAGTCGGTATTTTCAGCACCTTCGTAGGTCTGAACCGTCACTAAACGAATGGCCATTAAGTGATGACTACCTGTAAAACAGATACAGGCTGGCTGTTTTTGCAGAAGGGTGGGCAGAAGGGTGGTGTAGATGATAGGTCCCTTCTAACCTTCCACTCTGTGATTCTAAGACACATAACCTGAATTAAGCTAAGGAACCCTTTTTCTGTCATTTGCACAATACACGGAACCATCAACTCCCCCAGCCACCTGAGTTCACACTAAGCCACCAAACTGTTAGAGATATCGGGTTTCAACCAAGCACGTCTCACACAAGCTTGAAGGAGGAGGCAGCCTCTGCTGTAACCTAAACTTACTTGCTGTGTGTGGGAGGGACTGAATCCCGGTTTCCGGTTTCCTGTTCCCTTCTCTTTCCTCTTTCTGCTCGAGTCTCCTACCAAGGAGGATGTGTCAGCTATGGCTGCCACATTGTTCATGCTTCCATCCAGGTGGGCCACATTAGAAGCATGTGGGTCACATCAGAACCAATTGCTCACACGCATGGACCGTTTCTACTAAGGAACTGTGAGTTACAATAAAATTGTAAACTCTTTTTTATATATATTTTTTATATTTTTCCGGAAGGCCAGGAGGGAGGAAACCTGCCTCAACTCTGGGGGCAAGATATTCCAAAGGGCGGGCGCCACTGCAGAGAAGGCCCGCCTCCTGGACCCCGTTAGATGAAGTTTCTTTTATTGATGGGGGCCGTAGCAAGCCCGCTCTACATGATCGGGTGGGGCGGTTTCCCTTCCTCCTTTGATCACCCTGCTGAGATCCCAGGCATAGAAACCTGCTCTAGATTCAGCAGGGTTGTCCTCCAGCACATGGGCAGCACTGATGCTCAGTCCAATATCGGAAGGGATGTTGAAATACTTAGCTGCAGGGAAAATTGACTTGGGCATGTAGGTCTGCTCAAGAGCTTCCCGGAATGCCAGGATTATCTTGCAACCAGAGCAAGTTTGATAAGCAACAGCTGATCTACGAATGTTGCTGAGTCCATCTATGGCCTTGCAGCCAGATCAGGCTTAATGAGCGGGAGCTGAATTAAAGTAGGGTGCAAGCTACCGCTTGTAGTATAAAGCTCTCTGTTTGGGGGAAGCTCATGGTTGGAAGCTCACCTGTGGGCCCACCTTGCTGCATGAGTGTTTCCCAGCTCGAGGTTCGACCTTTGTTCTTGTCCATAACCTCACCTCACCTGGGACTTACTGGTTTGGGGGTTGACTTCTGGATGAACTTCTGGACTATTGTGTCTGCTTCGTTTATGCTTCACCTGGCTACACAATTCACTCATGTTTTGGTGTTGTCCAGTACATTGAGTCATAAACTAACAAAGTGGGCACATTTGGCTCAGATTTGGGGCTGTATGAATACCTCCAATATACATTCAGGAGGATGTGTCACTGACCCCATTGGGTCTTTTTTTGTTTGTTTTTAAACTCACAGATATAAAATGTCCATTAACAAGTATCTGCTGTGTTTTCCCCCCTCGTGAAATGGGCTCATCTACAGTCATTATAATATTCTTTCCTATGGAAATAGAAGCCACAAAGACCGAGATATTCTGAGATGTACCCATGAAGACATACCTTTTATCACTCAGTCTCCTCAGCTGTGGACATCTCTCGTGGCCTCAGACTCACAACCAGGCCCACGAGGAATCCGTGTCATGCATCTCTGGAGAACCCTTAAGCCTTGTTCCCCTTCCTGTGCAACATCACTGACTTTCTCAGTAATGTCCCTTAATTGGGGCTGATGGAGGAATATACTAACACTCCGATATTCATTTGTGCTAAATTAAGCTGTAATTTGAATGATGTGCATTATCATATGTCAAATTATCAGTGTTAGCAGAACGTAAATTACACTGAGATGCTGGCTTCAGCAAAGTGGCATGATTCACTATCTGATAACAATGCTTTGCAATCATTTGGCATTTTTAATCTGCTGATTCCAAATTGCCTTAAGAGCATTAATTAATGGAGCCTCACAACATGATTGAAAGACCGGAGCACTGCCGTTCGGGGCTGCCAGCTACACACAGCTCCTGATAACAAACTCAGAAGTATGTATTGCCATTGTAAACCTCTCATCAAATGAAAACAAAGCAAGCTGCAAACTCGGAGCTTTCTGCGGAGAAAACAGAGTGCTTGTTTTTGCAAAAGACTTTGAAGAGACAAATCTCAAATTCAGGAAGTGCCAGGAATAGGCTGATCCCAGACCAGCAGATGGCAAGTCAAGATGGCAGCCTCAGCCATGAGATCAAAGCAACATGTAAAGAAAGGACAGGGTTTCAGTTGCAAGATGCCCACCTTGCCTGACATGGCCCCCTGCCTGTGCCCAGCCCTGCAGTCCAAGGTTCCGGCAACAGTGCCCAGACAGAATCACCGGTAGGAAATTTGAGGGCTGCTGGCCACTCAACAGTATCTCTTTATATAGCCCTAACTATCAGCTTGATTAAGGAGCGCGATGGCTCAGTGGTTAAGACGCCAGGCTTGTCGATCAGAAGGTCGGCGGTTCGAGACCCGAGCGCCGCGTGACGTAGTGAGCTCCCACACTCGCCCCAGCTCTTGCCAACCTAGCAATTCGAAAGCATGCAAATGCAAGTAGATAAATAGGTACCACTTTGGTGGGAAGGTAACAGCGTTCCGCGCGCGTCATGCCGGCCACATGACCGCAGAAGCGCCTTCGGACAACGCTGGCTCTTCGGCTAAGAAACGGAGATTAGCACCGGCCCCTAGAGTCGGACAGACCTTTACCTTTACCTTTTATCAGCCTGTGTCCACTTCATTTTCGCAGAAGACACGTGGACTTTCTTTGCTCTTCCCTTCACAGTTTTGAGTGTGTTGCTGAGCTGAGGGCTTTGCTGACTCTCTGGCAGCTGGCACGCTCCGCAGCTGGGTCCCCTCAAATGCTCCCGACCACACTACACTGGTGCACTCACTTCAGCGCATTCCTGGGGTCCAGGCTGACACTCGGGCCCTGAATCTCAAAATTCAGCTTGATTCCTAACAGCTGCCTTGAGAGATATTTTCTAACGTGGGAAAAATGCAGATACTGTAGGTGGGGAGAAGGGGCAGTCTCTTCTTTTTTAAAAAAAAATCAATTGTTTCATTATATAATGAAATACAAATAATTACAACCCTACCACCAACAAAATACAGTGATTATTATATTATAATATTATTATATTATATTATATTATATTATATTATATTATATTATATTATATTATATTATTATATTATATTATAATATTATATTATATTATATTATATTATATTATATTATATTATATTAATATTATTTATTTATGTTTCGACTTCTATCACTGCACCATCTCCCCCAAGGGGACTCTGGGCGGTTTATAATTATATAATTATATTATATATTATTATTATACAACCGCCCAGAGTCTGCCACGGTAGAGATGGGCGGGGATAAATCCAAATAATAAATAATAAATAAATTATACAAAACAATTACATCCATTATAGTGATTAAAATAAACGAAACTTAATAAAAAGGGAAAAAAGAACTAATTAAAAAGATCCATATTATATGGATTTGTATCAATATGGGATTAATTCAATCCTTAAGCTTGCTATTAAATCTAGGCCATATAGAAACGTTGTTTCATCTTCTCCTTTTTTAGAATGTAGAGACTTTTCAAAATACATGAGAGGCTCATATCCTGAATCCATTCCTTAATATCAGGAGGATAAGTTTCTTTCCATTTATGTAAGGTTCTCCTTTTTGCTAAGTCCAGGCTTGATAGAGCCTAAGATCTTCATAAAATGGCAAACCCCATATTTTAGGAATATAATTTAACATAAAATTTATGTCTTCTAGTTTTTTCCCCCTCAAAATCATATTAAAATATGATTTAAAATAAGATTTAAACCAAAACAACTATGGATGAAGAGAGCAATATCTTCTGAAAATTCCAGATGGGGCAGGATGGTGCAGGACTCATGAAATTGATCAGTGCCATCTGAAAATAGCCTCTTCCACGTTGCAATATTATTCAGGATTTACAAATTGAACAGTGGGATTGGCAAAGATTAGGTTGCAATGGCCCAGGATCAACATTCCTTGGAAACCATTTCTTGAATGGTTGTTAAGTGAGGAGTACCTGTATGTCAGGTCAGTGCTGGGAGTATTTGCTTGTATTTTAGCCACAGGGTTGTTCTCCGTGGTGCTGAAATATAACTCAATTCCTTGGCTCATACCTTTCCTACGGTGAAGAAATGTGGGTTTCACTCAGAGAAGAGGAAGAAGAATGCTGAACCCTTACAGCAGGGCTTTCCAAAGTTTTTCCCGCGGCGACACACCAACCGGCGTTGGTGTGTCGCCGCGGGAAAACCCGGAAGTGCGGCAGCGCGCAAAAACCCGGAAGCGCTGCTGCCGCTTTCGGGTTTTGCGCGCTGCAGTTGGTGTGTCGCCGCGGGAAAACCCGGAAGCGCTGATGATGATCAGCACTTCCAGGTTGTGTGGCGACACACTTTTGTGTCGCGACACACAGTTTGGAAAGCTCTGCCTTACAGAAAAGATAACTGGGTCCTAGGAAAGCAGAAAGCATGAGAAAGAAACCCAAAAGAACTCTACTTTGATTGTGTTAGGTATAAGTTGAAGTAGAGAGCGGCTTTGACAGGCTTTCGAGATTCTGTTCCAATACCCTGGTCACATTAAAGTACATTCCTAGTGTTTTTCAACTCCTGTTTTCTGACCTTGCCTACTGACAACTCTTCTGCATAGTTCTGATTGGTTTTGCCCACCTGCTTCTTCACCTGGTGGTCCCTAAAGCATTTGCTGGAACACCTAAGGACTCTACCTGTCTAATTCCACTAATACGCAAATATTGCAAATGGCTCCACTGGTCCATGGGGGGGGCAGGGGGAATAAATTAAAAGTGAGGAAAAGGGAAAAGATGGGTTGGGGCATAATGGAAAAGCAGATTTGAGAGCCTACACCCATCTTAAAAGGGACAGTAGACAGACATGATTAAATTCAACCAAACAAGGTGCAAACTAATGTCAGATTCTAGTATGTCACCAGAACATGGATTTTTAAAATGTATTTATTTATAAGATTTATAAATTTATTCTTATAAATAAATGGATACATTCCAGAGGCTCAAGGTCAATGTTTTTCAACCTTAGCAACTTTAAGATGTGTGGACTTCAATTCCCAGAATTCCCCAGCCAGCTAGTGTGGACTTCAACTCCCAGAATTCCCCAGCCAGCATGGAAGCTGAAGTTGCCAAGTTTATATACCACCTAGAGCAGTGTTTTCCAACATCGAACAGAGTACAGAGCACAATATAATAAAAAAAAATAAGTAAATAAATTATCAGCCATAACAAACCGTAATGCCACAGATCTACTAGCTGGTAGCCAAAAATCAGAAGGAAGCAGTGGCACCTTTTCAGACAAACACATTTTACTACAAGGCATGATTGGGAAAGGAGTACGACAAGGCTGTATATTGTCACCCTGCTTATTTAACTTATATGCAGAGTACATCCTGAGAAATGCCGGGCTGGATGAATCACAAGCCGGAGTTAAGATTGCCAGGAGAAATATCAACAACCTCAGATATGCAGACGATATGGCAGAAAGTGAAGAGGAACTAAAGAGCCTCTTGATGAGGGTGAAAGAGGAGAGTGCAAAAGCTGGCTTGAAACTCAACATTAAAAAAACTCAGATCATGCCATCTGGTCCCATCACTTCCTGGCAAATAGAAGGGGAAGAAATGGAAGCAGTGACAGATTTTATTTTCTTGGGCTCCAAGATCACCGCAGACGGTGACTGCAGCCATGAAATTAAAAGACGGTTGCTCCTTGGGAGGAAAGCTATGGCAATCCTAGACAGCATATTAAAAAGCAGAGACATCATCTTGCCGACAAAGGTCCGTATAGTTAAAGCTATGGTTTTCCCAGTAGTAATGTATGGCTGTGAGAGTTGGACCATAAGGAAGGCTGAGCGCCGAAGAATTGATGCTTTCGAACTATGGTGCTGGAGAAGACTCTTGAGAGTCCCTTGGACTGCAAGGAGGTCAAACCAGTCAATCCTAGAGGAAATCAACCCTGACTGCTCATTGGAAGGACAGATGCTGAAGCTGAAGCTCAAATACTTTGGCCACCTAATGCGAAGAGAGGCCTCACTGGAAAAGACCCTGATGCTGGGAAAGACTGAGGGCAAAAGGAGAAGGGGATGGCAGAGGATGAGATGGTTAGATAGCATCACCGATGTAATGAACATGAATTTGAGTAAACTCCGGGAGACAGTGGAGGACAGGAAGGCCTGGCATGCTATGGTCCATGAGGTCACGAAGAGTCGGATGCGACTGAACGACTGAACAATAATGAGTTTCCATGAACTGTAATACACTTCCTCAGATGCCTGGATGTGGGGTTTAAATTGAGGGGAAGGTAGGCAGGGAGAGAGAAAGGGTGGCAATGCAGATGCAGGCGACATGTGAGGCAGATTACAAGTACCTCGTCCATTAGCAATTGTATTGTGTTAAAAACCCATTGTGTTGGTTGAGACCTTCTGAGCTAGCCTGAAGCCTTTTGTTGCAGCGCCATTCCACGGTCTCTCGCTCTATAGCGTAGTTTCATTGTTCCAAAACAGCCACCTTGTGATCTGTAATCGAATATCCTGGGAGATTAGCTGGTAGTGATTCATACCTACCCCTGGGACAGACTAGAACTCACTAATCCCTTATTAAAGACCAGAGGTCTGAAATGAATTACACATGGCTTGCTTTTGCTACACCCTTATCCCACTTTGCAGAACAACCAGGATTTGGTCTAAGAAGGCTTGCAGTGGAGTTATTCTCCATATCCATCAGGGGGGAAAAATAAAGTTGTGTTCTGAATTCTGGTCACACTTTGAAATGCTCTGATTTAAAGAACATTTCTCCTGTGGAGATCAAAAGCCAGCAAGTAACGCAAGATTGTCCAGACATGCCCCTTTTAATATCCCTAGTTCCCCGGCCAAAGTGTTATTTCTCCCTACTGGGTCAGAACATTTTTCAGATTCCCTAGCCTGCTAATACTGTAAATTTCCAGCAGCGAGGGATGGGGACCGATAGGTCCCTATATCATCCACGTCGTTTGTCGGAATTAGCTTACTTATTGATTTCACTCTGAGTGATTTAAATCTTCTTATTAAAGCAGAGGGCAGCGCATTAACTTTCCTGCTGTCAAGCTGCAGAGGCGTTGCTAAGAATTTTCCAAGGGTCACTTCACGGACAGAAACAATGATATAAATAGAGCCTTATTGTGCAAATGTTCTAAACTCCAGGAGGAGTTTCACATTCTAAATATATGATAATAATATGTCACAGATTGAAGGAGATATACTGTTATGTATGGCCTTGTATGCCCATATGAGGAGACAGAGGATATTAGCCTGCATCGGCAAAAGGTGCTTTAGCCTAATCAGGAAATGTAAAATACACACACACACACACACACACATGCACGCACAACCCAACCTAGCCACTCTTGATGAGCAGAAAACAATGGCGATGAAAATGGCTTGTAGATGTGCAGAATTAGTGCTTATGGTGATGAAAATGTGCACAGATTTTATTTTTAAAATGTACTATTATTGCAATTATAGGAAATAGTTCTTTTCTCTTAATATTTATTTTGTTACTATTTTACACTATTTTTCCTTCCTTCCTTCCTTCCTTCCTTCCTTCCTTCCTTCCTTCCTTCCTTCCTTCCTTCCTTCCTCAGCTCTGAAATCCATCAAATCAACTTAGGGTTAAAACTTTAGAAGCTTTATTATTTTATTTTATTTTATTTTATTTTATTATTTTATTTTATTTTATTTTATTTTATTTTATTTATTTTATTTTATTTTATTTTATTTTATTTTATTTTATTTTATTTTATTTTATTATTTTATTTTATTTTATATTTTATATTTTATATTTTATATTTTATATTTTATATTTTATATTTTATTTTATTTTATTTTATTATTTTATTTTATATTTTATATTTTATATTTTATATTTTATATTTTATATTTTATATTTTATTTTATTTTATTTTATTTTATTTTATTTTATTTTATTATTTTATTTTATATTTTATTTTATTTTATTTTATTTTATTTTATATTATATTTTATATTTTATATTTTATATTTTATTTTATTTTATTTTATTTTATTTTATTTTAATTTAATTTTATTATTTATTTATTTTATTTTATTTTATTATTTTATTTTATTTTATTTTATTTTATTTTATTATTTTTTTATTATTTTTTTATTTTTTTATTTTATTATTTTATTTTATTTTATTTTATTTTATTATTTTATTTTTTAAGAAACCTGAAAGTGCAATCCTGTGGATGCTCACTTAGAAACCAGCCCCATTGCCTGCAGATTATATTTATTCCCAGGAATATGTGCATAAGCCTAAAATTTGTTTTCTGAGGTAGGTGTAAAATCCAGAAAACTGATTTTAATAGACTCATGATCATGATAAGTGGGATTCTATGGCCACAGAAGCTAAATGGGGAGGGGGGGAGCAGATTGGTGTTCTATAAAAATCAGCTATCCAATGTTAGTGGCAAACCATCTCAGGATCAGGGGAATTGTGTGGAGGTAGCTTGGTTAAGAAAGGGAAATATATGAAGCAAGACGATTCTGCAGACAGTAGCAAGAATGAGATAGCCTTGAAGAAATATCCTGAAGAAAATCTTAGTGTACTTATGAGTTGGCATGACCATCTTAGTCAAGTTGGTGAGAACTGGTCCTTAGCTACAGATAATGTGATATGCAGAATGCAGGGCTCGAGAATCTTCTAGAAGAACGATGTGCATAATGGAATCTGGCTTGCTATTCAGAATTAAGTATATGAATATTAGTTATATGAATAAGTATACTGAAAATTTATATATTCTGGTCTTGTTTTTACCCGTGCCTTTTTCCTCTGGAGACGTGCCCAATGACCATCATCTTTTGTCTGTGTGTGTGATAAGGCTGCTTCTCGGTTGATCCACTTGGGATATTTTCCCAACAATGAACAAGAGAAGATATCGAAATGGCCACAAAACCCCTTCCTGGAAACCAGAAATGAGAGGTATTGGAGACAGGATGAGAGACAAATCCTCAAGGACAACTGCAGAGATGTTCTTCTGATTGGCAGAGATGGGGTCACCAAAGCAAATGTTGAGAAGGACCTGAGGTTAGCAAAAAGGGGAAGGAACAGAAAGACCTTCTCCGTAGACATGCAAAATAAAAGGAGGAGAAGCAAACCAGGATGCCAATACATCAACTGCTCAATAGTGGAGAACATCTGCAGCTCAGAGTTAGATGGTTGGCTTTCCTAGTGTTCTGACATGGCTTCTCTTCCTGCAGATGTTTCATTACCAAGCTAGGGGGCATCATCCAACAGATGACAAAACTCTTACTTAATTCTACTTTGGTCCAATCTTTTCCAACCGGAGGATATGAATTCCACCAAGTAATTTTGGAGAGCAGGTGTTAGCCTTCAAGGTAAGCAGGTCAGGAAGCAGACTCCACAAGGACCATTGGAACTCTATTGCTAAGGGTGATAATAACAGAATCTGGATAGAGATTCTCTCACCCCCACCTTATACCCAAAAGAATCAAGGTGGGAGAATCCTGAGTTTCTTTCTCACCTGCTCCTCCCTTTCAGGATTAAGCTAATGTTTATTTAACCCTTCTGGCATTCCTTCTTCAAGATTTTGCCCATATTCCTTTACCCGGGATGAATGGCCAGATTGTAGCATGAAATGGGTAGAAAGATGCCCAAGGAATACTTATCAAGCTTAAATCTACAGGTCCAGCTTAATTGCATTGTAGGATATTAAAGCAACCTGCTGATGGTTGACCCATCTGGCAAATCCTGGAGAATGGGGTTAGTAGTAAAATCCTAGATTAATGGAGTAGGGCAATTGCAGTTTCTCTCTTCCGAAAGGGAAGAAAAGGAGCAGCCACTCAGTCTGATATCAGTATCTAAAAAAAGTTCTATCTAATGACTAACCCTCCCTTAAATACAGCATGACTCTTGGTGACTACATGGACACGTCCATGTAATTTTCTTGGCAGCAATAGGACAGTGGTTTTGCACTGCCTTCCTCTGAGATGTTTCTTTTTCCCACTTCCCGGTCTAGCCTACAGCTCTGGCATTTCCTGGGGGACTTGCTTCCAATTATTAAGCAGGTCCAGCTTTGCTCAGCTACTGGGCCCAGTCTAATTATAATTACCAGACTGCTTATGATTTCTCAATAAAAAGACCTGCCAGATAAACCTTATCTCATGTATTCATTAGGCAGCTCCCTTAGTAGATTGTGGTACAGGTAGTCCTTGACTTACGACCACAATAAGGACCGGAAAACTCATCATTAAGTGGAGCAGTCGTTAAGTGAGGCATCACCTGACCGCACCTGATTTTACAACCTTTCTGCCATGGTCATTAAGTGAATCACCACGGTGGCTTTGTGAATCACGCAGTCGCTAAGCAAATCCGGCTTCCCCATTGATTTTGCTTCTTGGAGGCCAGCTGGGAAGGTCGCAAATGGTGATCACACACCCCTGGGACGCTGCAACCATCGTAAATGCGAGCTGTTTGCCAAGCGCCTGAATTTTGATCACGTGACCGCGGGGACACTGCGATGGTCATAACTGCGAGGACCGGTCGTAAGTCACTTTTTTAGTGCTGTCGGAACTTCGAACGGTTTCTAAACGAATGGTCATAAGTCGAGGATTACTTGTAATGCTATAAAAGTAATATGTCTTCATTTCAGCAAAGCGTTGGTCAGAGTGACCTATTATATTCCGATTAGCTGCCTAGCTTGTTACACGTGGGCTGGATAGTATAACTGTTAGGTGAATATACTTGAAAACTCACTTCAAAACTGTCCTCAAAAAGTCCCCCAGGAAATGCCAGAGCTGTAGGCTAGACCGGGAAGTGGGGGGAAAAAACATCTCAGAGGAAGGCAGTGCAAAACCACTGTCCTATTGCTGCCAAGAAAATTACATGGACGTGTCCATGTAGTCACCAAGAGTCATGCTGTATTTAAGGGAGGGTTAGTCATTAGATAGAACTTTTTTTAGATACTGATATCAGACTGAGTGGCCTGAAGTTCTGAATGCTCCTTTGTTATCAACAATGTCCAATTAAATTAGCACCAATTAAATTAGCACCATGTTGGGGGGGCCATAGCATTTAGTCCTGTGCCCACCACTCTTTCACATTTTTATTAGTGACTTTAAATTCAAGGTAGAGTCTCTTCATGAGATTTGCAGATGATACAGCATCAATACTTAGGAAGGCAAAAACAAAATCCCCAGCGATCTTAATAGGTTAGCGGGGTGGCCTGAAAATAAGAAGGTGAAATTTAACAGGGAAAAAATAAAGTCTTCGCTTTGGAAACAGAAATCAAATGTATTGGAATAGAAGGGGGGTTATTGGCTTAGAAGGAGAGTACGTGAAAGTAATCTTGAAATTCTACCTAATCAAAATCTGAAGATGAGTCAGCAATGCAAAGGTGTCTACCCAAAAGGCAAACAGATTTTAGGGTACCTCTATGAAAATATGATTTTCAAAGCAGAAGTATCTGAGGGACTGCCTTTTCTTGATAACAACCGCTTACCTGGTAAGGATTAAAAGGGAGGGCTCTCTATTTGTCCCCTCAAATAGAAATCGTCACCCATAGGGGACACAGAATTGGGCCTTTTCAGTCTCTGCCCTCTCCTTTTGGCATCATGACCCCATCAGAAATTCATTAATTCGTTCATTTTATATAGCTGCCCATCTCACAACAATTACTCTGGGTGGTGAACAGGAGACTAAAACCAATAGAATAAATGACACATGTCAACTGGATTTCTATTTTCTCAGTGGAAACTTTTCGCTCCTTATCCAAGGAGCTTCTTCAGTCTGAGCAAAGTTGGTAAGGGAATCCTTAAATATGTTTCTAGGTGGCTGTATTTATACATATTTAAGGATTCCCTTACCAACTTTGCTCAGACTGAAGAAGCTCCTTGGATAAGGAGCGAAACGTTTCCACTGAGAAAATAGAAATCCAGTTGACATGATTCAAGCTACAGACAATTCCACCTGGATGACTGAGAACCTTCATAGACAGGAGCCTGAGAGTTCTAGTCCTGCCTTAGGCATGAAAGCCGGCTGGGTGACCTTGGGCCAGTCCCTGTCTCTCAGCCATAGGAAGGAGCCAATAGGAAACCAGGAGACTGAGAGTTCTAGTTCTGCCTTAGGCACGAAAGCCGGCTGGGTGACCTTGGGCCAGTCACTTTCTCTCAGCCCTAGGAAGCAGGCAATGACAGACCACTTCTGAAAAACCTTGCCAAGAAAACTGCAGGGACTTGTCCAGGCAGTCTCCGAGAATCGGACACGATTGAACGGATTTAAAAAAATTCAATTTCTATGGCCATCCATCTCAACAAGTGACTGAGTGGCAAACAAAATTAAAAGGAAAATAAAAACAATTACAATAACACAAAAATTAAAATACATAGCCGCCGGGAATAAATCACACGTCATAATCGCTAACATAACCAAGAAAACTTTTGATCTGGATCGCAGTTCCACAACATACTGCAAAACAGCAACAACAGATCCTTTTTTTAAAAGGTGCAATGGAGTGCTTGGATGACGTTTGATGTGATCCAAGCTGATCCAGCCCTGATTTTACTCCCGAGAATGGCTGAATTTGCATCATGGGCTTAACCAGGTTAGCAGAAGATCAGAAGGTTACGCTACGCTACTTTCCTTCCGCAATGTGCATAGTTTTGGGGGCTTAGGGTATTTTGGAAACCTAGCTAGAAAATGGGTATATTTGATAAATGGGTTCATTGTGTGACATGAAAACAGTCATGGAAAATGATCATGCCCCCAATCCTATCAGCACATTTTTATTGTCATACTGGTTGCTCCATTGCCTTGATGAACATCCACGCAATCAGGAATCCTCTCCACCTTTCACCTTGCTACACTTGGCTAAATATGGACCCTGCACAGAGTGTGAAAAGCTGCCTTTCTCATTGCACGTTGCTTTGAATTTCCTTTTTTTTATTGCAATTTTATTTGTGTAAATACAATGTGCAAATGCCTCTCATGTATTAAACCCTTAGATTTCTATAGGTATTAGAAATCTTAAGTTATACAGTTGAGTCTTTGACTAGTAATCAACATAAAGGACACTTACAACTATATATTAAAAGAATCATGCATATTATGGAAGTGATTAATAATTACTTTAAACAGGTCCACCCATTTGTTAGTTTCTCTCATTCTCTAAGAGCGCTGCCACCTACGTCTTGTCCAAGGGATTTATATAAATTGTCTCTGATGAAGACACTAGGTCTCCTCAGTATTCATTTTTGATAGTAAAGAGCTAACATACTTTATGCATTTTCCTGTTTCATGGATTCTCCTGCCGAAGATTCAACAGGAGAAAAGGGTCCAACTGCCCATGACAGAGGAGTGCTTTTAGTTACATATTCCATGACTTCATGGACAGTCAAAAGGTGGGAGGTGAAATGGAGAAAGGTCACAAAAGGGCTGGTTGTGGGCAAGCAAGCTGAAATGGAATCCAGAAGACTTGATGGGCAGGAAACCAGGATCGGGGTTTACACGGTCCCAGATGAGATTATGCTTTTCAGAAAGAGCAAGTCCCCAGCCAGGAGGTGTTCCTTGAACCTTGGTTGTCCCCGGACTTCCAGATGGGAGCAGAAATATGGAGCATGTTGGCAGAATTACACCCAAGGGACCAGCTACAGTGATGACCATTCCCCTTTTGGTTCCCTAAGAAGTAACTGTAAAGTGCTGGTTGTGGGGTCCCCCTTGGGGAGTGCTAACTCTAATCTGTTCACTGGGATCATAAAATGTCTAGGTTGAAAAGTTGCATTAGCTCCCATTTGATTGCTGGGCGCAGTTCAAATCAGTGTTTCTCAACCTTGGCAACTTGAAGATGGGTGGACTTCAACTCCCAGAATTCTGGGAGTTGAAGTCCACCCATCTTCAAGTTGTCAAGGTTGAGAAACACTGATTTAAATGTTGGTTCCAACCTTTAAAGTCCTAAATGGACTTCTAAGGCCGTGCCCCCTCTCAGTATGAATCTGTCAGGTCATTAAAATGTGAAGATGTGACAATGCCCAGGAAGTTCTATTTGTTTTGTACTGAAGAAAGGGTCCAACTTATAGAAACTCTTTCTGCAGAAATAGCATTGAGATCCCTCTCTCAGACACTTTAGAAAAACAGTTAAAACAAACTTTTCAACTTTGGAATGTTGTAAGGAATTATGAAGAATTTATAAAGATGATGGGATTTTCAAATGCTTTTTAATTGCACTGTTTATAGTTTTCTATCCGTGCATTATCATGTTGGTAGCCACCTTGATCATCTTTCTGAGATGTAGATCAGATTAATAAGAATAGATAACAGCAAACAATGGTTAGGGAAGGTGCCTAAAGGAGAGAAGCCATTACAAGTTGGCATTAAGATGGGTGGCTATGCAAACGTTTTAAAGAAATTAAGTAAATACATTACAAACCTTAAATACATACTTTTCTTTTTAAAAAAACTATAGCAAAAGAATTCTAACGTACTTGAGAGCATCTATTATAGGAGACACCTCATTTTATGGTTTGATTTTTTTTTCTCCCTAGCGTATAAAAACATTTACTAATTATACTGTTACTCATCATGTTGAATTTTTTATTTTCACTTTTTAAAATTTAAATGCCATGATCTCCTGAAAACCTGTAGCCTCTGGCTGAGGGCAGGAAAAAATGAAATCCCGCATCCTATCCAGATTGTGAACCACTTTCGATATAAATAATGTTGCATGGGTGGACGATGGTGTAACAATAAATTCTGATAGGTCAAACTTAGCTTTGCAATTAAGCTTCCCAAACAAATTATATGACAAAACAGCTCCAGTCTCTTGCCTTTGCGTTGTTGCAGTGGCGTACGGTGGGAGAGAGAAATGTTTGCATTAGATGGAAATGTCCTTGTCCAGCTACCTTGAGATGATTTCTAGTTGCTATCGTGACTTGCAACCAGATGATAGACTTTTTACAGATTGATAGATTTGGTAAACTGCAGGAAATATATTGTTACCGTGATCAGAAAGTTGTGTAATTGGAAAGCCTTGATTTCTACAGTTTCTTCTCTGTTGGGATCACCCTGCATTTTACACAAGAGAGGAGTCCTACTGGATCAGACCAGCCCGAGAAGAGAGCATTCTACCTAATCCAGCATGGCCTTCCCATCGTTGGAAACCCATGCAGATAGCCTGCTTCTAAACCCAGAGGTTCTGCTTAGCCAGCTTTGCCCAATGCTTAGTGATAGTATGAATTTGTGAATGCGCAGATGGTGACTAACGCTATAGGTAGCCCTTGATTTATGACCACAATTGGAACCGGAACTTCCATCGCTAAGTGAGGCAGTCGTTGAGTCATGCCTGATTTTATGACCTTTTTTGCCACAGTTATTAAGCAAATCACCATGGTTGTTAAGTGAATCACATGGTCATTAAGTGAATCTGGCTTCTTCCATTGACTTTGCTTGTCAGAAGACCCCTGGGAAGGTTGCAAATGGCAATCATGTGACCCCAGGACTCTGTAACCATCATAAATACATGCCAAGTGCCATGCGCCTAAATTTTGATCACATGACCGCGGGGACACTGTGACAGTCATAAGTGCAAGGACTGGTCACAAGTCACTTTTTTCAGCACCATTGTAACTTTGAATGGTCGCTAAATGAATGGTCGTAAGTCGAGGACTACCTATACTGTGAATTTTTCAGGCTGAAAAGTTCTATTTGCTATTTCTTGATGGATTTCCTTCACTGAATCCATTACCAAGATACAGCCTAAGATTATTGTGTTAGTGTATGTGTGTTGTAGGGAAATAGCATCACACCTTCCTCATTATGAGTTGTATTTCTTGGGAGTAAATTGTAATTGGAGCAGTTGAGAAGATACAAAGGACTAGATATACAGAATGTGCAGACAGATTAGCTTGTTAGTTTTCTACACTTGTTGTAAACCTGGAGTTGTAGCAGCAAAACCTACACGGCTATGCCATTGCTGTTTTGTCTTGTTTTTAATTTCTATATTTGCTGTGGTGTAATAAATCTAACACTGGGAATTGATTCAGGTGCTGATCCCCACCACTAACATGGTTAATCCCAAAAGTGAAGTGCAAGAAACTAAGTGTGATGAGGAAAGTAGCAGTTCAGAAACAAATGTGTTGCGTTGATGGAGCACAGGAAGACACGGAGAGCTTTCTCATCCAACATTTCAAGAAGATGTCTGGTTCTCCAGCAGCTGATGCCAGAAATAGTGGACCATCGGCTACTTCTCCAATGCATATTTTGCGAAGGAGAATTTGCTCATGGATTTTACCCCAAGGGCTTTATGGGTGTCAGCGAGGAGCTGTGGAAATATTGGGAAAATTTGAATTACAGCCCACCCCCGTGGTCCCCTGCAATTCACCTAACTGTATTTTTCTAAATAAATATGCAAGCCGGCTATTCTTTTAATACTGCATCTTGTGTCTAATCTTATTTGCTTGGGGCCATGTGAAAGATACCTCCAATTATTCCGAAGGTGCATACAATTTCTGATGGTGAGAAAACACCCTCTTTTTCTCTGTCTTTTATTTTCATCTTCCCCTATTTCTTTCACAGGAAGCCACGCTAAAGAGCATAAGGTGTTGTGGAGTTCCCCTGACCAAACCCCCTTGAAAGAATCATTTATTTTACTGAACTTTGGATAGATTGTGTTTAAAGGAGTCACTTTTCGGGTCCTATCCTTTTAAACGCTTCTCGTGAATTCAGTCCTGGCAAATAGGTTCAGTTGACTTATTATTATTATTTATTTAATTTATCCCCACCCATCTCCCCGAATAGGGGACTCTGGGCGGTTTACAAAATAGTAAAAGTTAAAATCTATACATAAAATTACCATAAAACAATAAATAGAGAGAATAAGTAAAAACCCAAAAGATGGTTAAAATCCACCATCAGGATCAAGGCACTACGGGGACAGCCTTGGGGGCAATATTCCAACAGAACTAGAAAGTGGCCACAATTCAACCACAGTTCCCATATACTGTATTTCTATCCAAGTCTACTCAGGAGTAAGACCCACCAACTCCCTAGCAAGGACGACTAGAACTGTGGAGTCCCACTGATTTCAACAAGCACGTTTTGGAAATCCACAGCATTCAAAAGTACTGTATTTGATTTTAAATGGATCGACTCCCTTAGTTATACTACTAAATGCAGAAAATGAGAGAGGATTTTTACTGCCTTCACGCAGTTTCTCAGAGCAGAAGGAAATATTCAGTATACAGTAGTATCATTGGCGATCACTCGTAGCCGAGTAAGATTGTCCTCCAAAGGTAAAATTTTAACGGCGGATCCGTAAGTGGCTATAAAGGCCAATTCTGGATCCGCACAACCTCCCACAATGAGGGCATAGGTTTCCGGGTGGGAGACGGTCACGATGAGGGTCTGCCTGACGTGCCTTCCTTTTAGCTCTTTTCACAGTTTAGAAGGAAAAAAGATGAACAAGAGGTTGACAGCATTTGAAGATCAGGGGAAAATTTAAAAAAAAACAAGAACTTTTTCTAAACATGCATTATACTGCTTCCTTTATATTAGTCTTAAAGTTAGAAATGCACCACAGCAAAAATTGTTTTTTTTTCCCTTTTGGCAAGACACTCTCAGCTCATCAGTTCTGCCAGAACTGATGCTAACACTGTATTGCCAATAAATAGATAATAGACAGATACCCTCACACATATATGTAACTTTAAATAAAAAGGAACATTTGTTGCAATAAAGGGGGGAAAGAATGGATATAGGAGTGAGTAAATAGCACAGCCTAGCATAGCATTATAATGTAATGATGCACGCTATTTCCCTTTTCCCTTTTCTCAAATTCTACTTTCAACCTGTTCCTCAAAGCAAAATAGACAAGTGCGACTGAACAAACAGAATTGCTTGCTAATGATAGATTTGGGGTGGAAGTTGGAAAAACACACATTGATAGAATGAAAAGGGAGTGGGTGGGAATCGTACACTGTAGGAGAAAGAAGAACATGGCAATTACTTAACAACCAAACGGACAATTGCCCCTAAAAAGATTTAAGAAGTTACCCGAACAGAGAACTTGGAGAAACAGATTGAATGTCCAGATGTTGGCTGGAGTCCTTCCTGAGGAGCGTCTCCAAAAGTTGCAAGCTGCCCTTGTATCCGGTGGGTGCTGCCTTCAGCATTCCATATCGTTCACTCCTGAGAGGGGGGCCGGTGCGGTTGTTCCCGTCTTCCTTGGCAGTTCAGATTTTTTCACCCTTTGGAGCGGATTTCTTGTTCCCCCTCTTTTTATTGACACTCCGCTTCCTCCTGTCATTGAGCCCCAGCTCATCCTACGCTGAGCCAATAGGGAAAGAGGGAAGCTCCGAATCATGAGAAGCATCCAGAGAACGGGAGGAAAAATTGACCCCAGCATTGGGCAGATCCTGGGAAGAAGGACTTTCTAACCTGGGGGAGGAAAACGGAGCGTGCAAGATGTCTAACAGGAGCGGGGAAAGAAAGAAATACACCTATTCACTTGCCCGGATCTATAAATCCCAGAGGGAACACATGAGATATCTTCTGGTATCTATTAAGACCAGAATGCCTGGACAGGTTCAGTTTCTTAAAACTGAATTACTGTAAAAGCATTTAAGTAACCCCTGGAAACAAAACAGCAACCAAGTCGTCTTTGCACCACCTATAATTGTCACACCAATGTCTTTTGCTGCCTGTTAAATGCTCATGCCAGGCAAACCCAGTTTTGTTCCTTGGTAATAGGAAAATGTTCCTGGGTGTGAAGCAGAAATGCATTCTCCCAAAACCGGGGAGCTACAAGGGGCAGATTTGGTGATCCAAAGACCCCTGCCTTATTTTGAATTTGAACATTGATCTACCTATTGCATTCCAGGGTCATCCCTGGGATTGGGCGGGGTGGGGTGAAAGGGGTCAAAAAAGTCAAGATGGCGGCCGTGGCCATGCAACTGAAGACCTCCCCCTTTTTGGTATGCGCTGCATAAAAACTAAATCCACAAAAACCATTGGTATGCGAAGTACGTGCAAAGCTCTCGTTCTTCTGGGTGTGCAAAGATGTACATCGATATTTGTCATGTTTGCAGAACCAAGAATTAGCCAGACCCAAGTGTTTCTGAAGGTTTTTTAGCGCCTGATTTGACTTCTCAGCAAGCTTCACAGGTTACACCCTTCCTCTCTGGAAGGAGGAAGAACCTGTATCCCGTTTAGCAGATCTTACCAACTGGATTCCATTTTTGGAAGACATTTAGGAAATGTGAGCAAGAAAGTGTTTTACAGGCTTTAGTAAATAAATATACAGGCAATAAAGGTGAGGCCAGACTGCCGTGCACTTTGGGGTCGTTCCTAACAATGAAAATGCAGGAAATACCTATTTATAAAATGAAGAGATAGTTAAATAGATATACAAATTTGATAGATAGATAAATAAATAGATTGCATGCAGCAACAACCTAATCCTTCATTTGTCAAATATGCATAACTTCTATTCAAAGAGGCAAAAGTAGGTCCATTTTTAAATCCACCTATTGCATCAAGCGAGATCCAGTTTGGTGTCGTGGTGGAGGCATCAGGCTAGAAACCAAGAGTCCATGAGTTCTAGTCCCGCCTTGGGCACGAAGCCAGCAGGGTGACCCTGGGCCAGTCCCTCTCTCTCAGCCCTAGGAAGGAGGCAATGGCAAACCAGGAGACTGAGAGTTCTAGTCCCGCCTTAGGCACGAAAGCCGGCTGGGTGACCTTGGGCCAGTCCCTCTCTCTCAGCCCTAGGAAGGAGGCAATGGCAAACCAGAAGACAGAGAGTTCTAGTTCCACCTTAGGCACGAAAGCCGGCTGGGTGACCCTGGGCCAGTCCCTCTCTCTCAGCCCCAGGAAGGAGGCAACGGCAAACCACTTCTGAAAAACCTTGCCAAGAAAACTGCAGGGACCTGTCCAGGTAGTCTCCAAGAATCGGACACGATTGAATGGATTTTTAAAAAAAAGTGCATCAAGCACTGGATTGATGTGTGAGAAGAGCCTGAAGATGTACACAGTGATGTGGTTCAAAAACTGTGTTAGATCATGATTTTGTAAACAATCTGCAATTAAATGTACAACAGAGTTGATGAATATATGGAGGGAAAAGAAGGTGGAGGTTTAATTATGATAAAAGAACTACAATAATAATAATAATAATAACAATAACAATAATAACAATAATAACAATAATAATAATAAGAATTGATATCATCTCAATCATTGTGGGTGTATTTAGAAGTACAAATCCATAAGGTAGAAGTAGTTATTTGTTACGTTCCAGTGAATGATGGTATTGGAAGAACTATGGGTGAGTTTGGGGAAAGTTGTGCAACATTCTGAATGAATGCAATCCAAGTGGGAAAGCGTTATTAGTTGACATGGGAAGCTGATAGGAATGGACAGACCAAATAATTGGGCCATTCGAAGATCTAAAAGTAAAAGAATGATGACTCTTATTAAAGGGCCTGTTTGTTTCAAATGAGGGGTGTGGTGGCTCAGCGGGTAAGATGCCAGGCTTGTCGATCGGAAGATCGCAAGTTCGGAGGTTCGAATCCCTAGCCCTGCGTGACGGAGTGAGCTCCCGCACCAGCCCCAGCTCTTGCCAACCTAGCAATTTGAAAGCATGCAAATGCAAGTAGATTAATAGGTACCACTTCGGTGGGAAGGTAACAGCGTTCCGTGCGTGTCATGCCGGCCACATGACCGCGGAAGCGTCTTCGGACAACGCTGGCTCTTCGGGTAACAAACGGAGATGAGCACCGGCCCCTAGAGTCGGACGCGACTGCACAAATGTGTGGGGGGAACCTTTACCTTTACCTTGTTTCAAATATAATGTTTAAGCATAAAGCATACATATGTCTAAAAAACAAGATTGCTTTGACAGTTTATGTTGAAAGATTAAGATCATTAGTGAGGGGATCCAGAGTGATGAGAAGTTCTGAATGAGGGAAAGACCATTTTTTGTGAGTGGTACCAAGAGTGGATCTTGGGGGGGGGGGGAAATTGACATGGAAGAAAAAGAAAGAAATGAAAGTAGAATGATGGCAAGAATGAAAAGAGTTCTGTATAAAAAAGAATTAGAAAATAGATGGCTCTCCTAACAGAAGGAATGGGGAAAGGATATAGAAGTGGTTTGGAGCAGAGTAAAAAGAATTATGTTTTAGAATCCCACAGAAGTATAAGGAGTTACACTAAGGAGAAATATGAAAAAAAGAGGCTTGGTGGAATGATGAAGTGAAAGAGGCTGTGGATGAGGGGGGAAAGCTTACAAGAAAATGATTTCTGAAAAAATAAGGAGAGAAAGATAGTGTATAATGTATATATACAGAAGATAGCTGCAGTCGAAGAAAGCAAGGAATGGCTAAGATTAAAAGAGGCAGAGGAAATGCAAGGTTTGCAGGAAATAAATTGTCTTGGAAGCAGATGAAAAGGGCTAAACAAGGAGACTCCAAAGGAGTGAATGGAATTAAAAAGAAAATGATCTGTGAAAGTCAAACTGAAGTGAGGGAATGCTGCGAGGAATAGTTTAGAGATTTGCTTGGGAGTGATAGTGATATACCAAAGAATGGAATTGCAACTCATGCTATAAAAGTTAGTGACCAAGTAAAAAAATGCATGTTGCTTCGATTCCAAAGAATCCTGAGTGGGTTATAGAACCTCGTACAGTAAGAAGGCTAAAAACAAATAAAACAGCACCCTACATCTAAATCACAAATACAATAATCCTGGTACTCAAGGAACACTCAAAACTACAAGTAGAAAAGAAAAGGCCATGGTTGTAAATCTGACTGAAGCAACTCCCTTTTGCCTTTTCTGGAATTTTGCATGACAGCAAGCAACGTGGCGCCAGTGCTAGTTAAACAAACAGGTAAGTGGAATGTGAAGAGAAAAACAACTTCATCACTACCTGGCAGGGATGTCTGCAGGCTGTGGTCCAAAAAATCAAGATGGTGGTTGTGACAGTGCTATTTAATTCAGTACTTAGATCACACAGTCATGGCCCCCATGTTAACTTTTTGGACTATACTCTGTGGATACCCCTGATAAAAGGTAAAGGTTCCCCCCACACATTTGTGCAGTCGTGTCCGACTCTAGGGGCCGGTGCTCATCAAAGAGCCAGCGTTGTCCGAAGACGCTTCCGCGGTCATGTGGCCGGCATGACGCACACGGAACGCTGTTACCTTCCCACCGAAGTGGTACCTATTCATCTACTTGCATTGGCATGCTTTCGAATTGCCAGGTTGGCAAGAGCTGGGGCGAGTGCGGGAGCTCACTCCATCACGCGGGGCTCGGGTCTCGAACCGCCAATCTTGCGACCTTCCAATCAACAAGCCTGGCATCTTACCCGCTGAGCCACCACGCCCCTTACACCCCTGATACCTGGAATAGAATAATGGGGTCTGTATTTGGGTACATGCTAAGGTTGTGTCCTGATACATGGAACTGGGAAGCAATTCATCAGGAGCAGATGCAAGTTCAGAGATCAGAGGAAATATAAACAGTTGGCTGCCACGCACAGCAAACCTAACAGATGAACAAAAGGCTGAGATAACATGGAGAGGAATGTGTGATCAACACTGCTTGCTAAGGAAAAAATAACAAGCTGTAAAGGTCTCTGTTGGAAGACCTCATTGTCCAGACCCTCCATCTGTTCTACATAACTCTCTTCCCAACAACCCAGTTGAGCTTGGCCAACTCAACCATGGGTTCCATGGCATGGAAGTTGGCAGGAGTGAGTGAATGTGTCTTTGAATTTTTCCCCAAAGTTTGAAATCAATAAAACTACATTGTTGCTGAATCTCAGTATCTTGTGGTGCTTACTGTATAAGATTAGGCTACTTCTCTGGAGACTGTCAGCCACCCTCCTACATAGCTGAAGTACAGGCCCTGAACTTGATAGTATGAGAAAGTGCTGTCTCCTTGGAGCTAAATCCCCACGTAACACCATAACAAGCGGGGTCACCTTCTCATAGCCATTCTGCCCCAAGACCCTCTGGAAAAGCCACATTTGAATGGTCTTCCAGAAGAGCCAGTTTGGTGTAGTGGTTAAGGCATCAGGCTAGAAACTGGGAGACCATGAGCTCTAGTCCTGCCTTAGGCACAAAAGCAGCTGGGTGACCTTGGGCCAGTCCCTTTCTCTCAGCCCTAGGAAGGAGGCAATGGCAAACGACTTCTGAAAATCTCCCAAGAAAACTGGAAGGACTTGTCCAGGCAGTCTCGGAGAGTCAGACACGATTGAATGGATTAAAAAAAATGGTCTTCCTAAAAGCCAACAGGATGGGGGACAGTCTAATTGGGGAGAGCATGTTGTTCTAAAGAGGAGTTGCAATTGAGAAAGCTCATCTCCATGGCCTAAAACAGTGTTTCTCAACCTTAGCAGCTTTAAGATGCGTGGACTTCAACTTCCAGAATTCCCCAGCCAGCCATGCTGGGTGGGGAATTCTGGGAGTTGAAGTTTACACATCTTAAACCTTCCAAGGTTGAGAAACACTAGCCTAAAAGATAACTCAGAGAGCCAACTCTATCAGGTCTTACTGGATGGGTAGAGAAATGTTGATGCTTGATTTGTCTCTGTTTGCAGAAGTTACAAAGGCACAAAGGAAGGAAGGAAGGAAGGAAGGAAGGAAGGAAGGAAGGAAGGAAGGAAGGAAGGAAGGAAGGAAGGAAGGAAGGAAGGAGCCAGCTCCTTTGCTCTCTCTCTTTGCTGCTTAACTCCTTCTTCATTGTGGGGAGGGGTGATCTCTCCTTTACTTGGCTTTTTAAAGAAGACAGTCTTTCCATCTTTCTGCCCACGCCCTCCACTTATTTAAATTAGATTGCCTTAATCTCAGAAAATGGGTATGTTTCCAAGGTGGGTTCTTCCCTGCCCAGCCACCTACACCACTTCTTGCGTGCCGTCTTCCAATTCAATCCCTCCTTTCCACTCATGCTGCCTTCTTCCTTGCAAGTGATCATTAACCTGGGGAGAAAACAGGATTCTGCCTTCTCTGCAGAAGATGCAACTGGCTCCCTCCGTGATGGAGGATAAGAAGAGACTCATGCATTTCTTCAGGTGCCAGTTCCCCCCCCCCAAGCCACCAATCCCCCAGTCTTTGCTAGGAGAAGAAGGCCCCCATCCTTAAATTTCTCAAACAAGGCCACAAAGATCCAAATGGTCAGGAGGATCCACACTTTCTTCAAGTCGAACTCAACAGGCGGCATTCATGCTGTTTTCACGGACCCAGGACTGAAGGAAGCTATTATAAAAATGCACTCCACATACGCTCAGAGACTGTCTGTTTTTTCTTTTGGTACAGGTAGTCCTCGACTTATGACCACAATAGGGACCGGAAAATTCATCATTAAGCAGTGCAGTCATTAAGTGAGGCATTATGTGACCGCACCCAATTTTATGACATTTTTGCGGTGGTCATTAAGCAAATCACATGGTTCTCCATTGATATTGCTTGTTGGAAGCCGGCTGGAAAGGTCACAAAAGGCGATCATGTGACCCCAGGATGCTGCAACCGTCACAAATACATACTGGTTGCCAAGCGCCCAAATGTTGATCATGTGACCGCAGGGACAGTGTGACAGTTGTAGGTGTGAGGACTGGTTGTAAGTCACTTTTTTGAGCCCTGTCGTAACTTTGAACGGCCGTTAAACAAATGGTCATAAGTCAAGGACTGCCTGTATACTCCTTGGACTTTGTCGAGAGCTCAGGGAAGTGAATGCAAAGATATCATTGAAGCCTCAATCATATGGTTGCAGCCATCATCTTGACTTTTTTGACCTTGCCCCCTTGCAAATTGCCACTTTGATTTTGGTGTTTCTGATCCTGCCTCTGAACATGACCATTCCCAGTGGGGGGGGGGCAGATAATGTACTACTAGAATGAATTTGATTGGGCAATTAGGCCCCCCCTGTAAAAGATGCATATTCAGCAGCATCTATAGGATCTTGCTGCTTTTGTCAAGATGATGAAAGCAGCATTGTGAGGTTGTCGTGCAAGCTCTGCCTAATTTCAGTGTGCATGCGACATCCCAATGCGTATAGAAAAGGGGTGGGACCTGCATCACAATGCCACAATGCTGCTTTTGTCAGTCTGATGCCCCCATCCAGCTGCTGTTCTGTGTGTGTAGGTGTGTGTGTGTTTGTTTATTTATTCAATTTGTATAGCCGCCCATCTCAAACCAGTGACTCTGGGTGGCGAACAATCATAAAAACAAAACAGTTAAAACACAGTACAAAAAAGTAATTAACATTCCCATTCCTTTATAAACAAAGTACAAAAAACAAAGAAAACGAATACACAAAATAATAAAGAAAAGGGGGGGAAAGCTAAAAAAGAAAGAAAGAAATAAAAACACAGGGCAGATATTCACAGAAATAGATACCTACATGGAACTGTACAGTAAACATTTCAATGAATGGAAGCCATAATTTGTTACAACCCAGAGCCAATCTATATTGATAAGTAATTGATTCATAAATTGCTGGTAACATCCATTCTGCAGACCATTGAATAGTTGGAGATACCTATTTGTTTTTCCAATGCTGAACAATTATTTTAGCTATTAGTAAGATACAGAAAATCCACTTTCTTTGTCCAGACTCCCATTTGATAGGAATAAACTTCAAAAGAATATGAACATCAGAAATGATTGAATCTCACATTAATAATGAGTGAATGCGACAGAAGTATTTAGAAAAAATATCACATTTTCAACTTCCTACCTTTCTATGACTGCATCTGATACTCAACGTCACATTTTTCTCGGTGTCACAATTACTCTGACAAAGGGAATTGCAGTCCCAACATAAGGGAAGGGCAACCTGTTGGAGACTTGCTCAAAACTTCCCTTATAGCATTTGATACCCCTAATCCCCATCCACTTTTTAAAAAATCTCATGAGAAGTACCAACTTGTGCTATGTTAAAGGATAAAAAGTAAAGGTAAAGGTTCCCCCCGCACATTTCTGCAGTCATGTCCAACTCTAGGGGCCGGTGCTCATCTCCGTTTGTTAGTCGAAGAGCCAGCGTTGTGCAAAGACGCTTCCACGGTCATGTGGCCGGCATGACGCGCGCGGAACGCTGTTACCTTCCCACCGAATTGGTACCTATTCATCTACTTGCATTTGCATGCTTTCGAATTGCTAGGTTGGCAAGAGCTGGGGCTGGTGCGGGAGCTCACTCCGTCATGCGGGGCTAGGGATTCGAACCTCCAAACTTGCGATGGACAAGCCTGGCGTCTTACCCACTGAGCCACCACGCCCCTACATGTTAAAGGATGTTGAAGTTAATTAAGTTATCTGTGGTTCAGAGTTCCTGCAATGGTAAAAATTCAAACAGAGAAGTGAAGGGGGGGGGGGGGAGGAAAAATCTTACACACACTCAATTGTACGTTTAATTAATATTCATCCTAATGGAAGACGGTCTGTGATTCACTCTGACATTTTGCTGGGACAAAGACAATTAAGCACCAAGGGAAAAAAAGAAGAATATATGTAATGGCAAAGTTAAGTTTTGAACTTGATCATAGTTAATAGCTTGGGGAGGGCCAAGGATGGTTGAAGCATTAGCATACATCCTGGGCTAGTAAGAATGAAGGTGGGCGTTAATTTAGCTGTATGTCACATTGTAACTCTTGTCTTCTTTTTCTTTTTAATCCAGCTCCATTTTGCCAGTGTCAAATGGCAATACACTATGTTTCTGGAAGTTTTCAGAGCTTCCAGGAAGTTCTTATACTTTCTAGATTGCTTATTTTTTTCAGGACATTCATTCTTTTATTCCTTTTATCATGGTGGGCACAAGACCCATGGAGTCTTAACCAAAGGAGTCACAATCAGTTCTTAGAAGGAAAGATATAAAGCAGGAATAACTTTTTAAAAAGTGATTGAAAAGTAGAGGGACAGGAAGTGACTCCATCATAGGCATCCAGCAGCCACCACAAAGATGTCACGTCCATCACGTCACTGAGCCAATGATGCAAATGGCATCATTTGCATGATGATGTCATGACACATGTGACGTCACTTTCCCCTTTGCCTCCTCCCTCACTGACACCCACAAACTGCATTCAACGTTGAATAATCATCAGCCTTTGAAAGTAACAAACTGGAGGGCAAAACTTTTCAACTTATTTTTACCTGCTGATGGAAAAAATACATAAAAGCCATCACTGCACCTGGGGGTTCAGAAAATAGAGGTATATCTGAGTCGAACAACAGCAGTAGAAAAAACTATGCACTAAGACAATTTTAAAAACGTAATTTATAATTGCATAAACCACACATCAGTCAACTATTGATAAAGAGCCATGTTGTGTGAACACAGCTACGTTGTACTGGCCAGACATGCTCTGTTAAGGCCCCTATGGGTTCTTTTCAGACCACCTTTCCATAGCATGATCCTTTCTAAATGTATTGGAATACAACTCCCATCATCTGAGGATCACCAAGTCAGGGGAGGTTGTCTTGGGTTCTTAATATTCACGTAATTGTGTTTGTGTGTGTTATCTCACACATTCCCAATTTCACTGGTCTTTCAAAAAGAAGGAAAAGAACGCATGCATTATTATTTCAGCACCATGGATAGCGGTGTGGTCCTGTTTCACAGAGACATATTCTAAGCCAGTGTTTCTCAACCTTGGCAATTTTAAGATGCGTGGACTTCAACTCCCGGAATTCCCCAGCCAGCCATGCTGCCTGGGGAATTCTGGGAGTTGAAGTCCATGCATCTTAAGTAGTATGGCTCACTTGATTCCACCATCATGTGCTCTGTGAACCCAGCCAGTATGCTTTGTCAATTATAGTTTATGAAAAAAATGTAATATCAGCATTGAGAACTGGGAAGCCCTAACTCATGAGCGTTTCAATTGGAGGTCAGCCTTTATTAAAGGCGCTATGGACTTTGAAGAAGCACGAGTACAGGGTGAAAGGGAGAAAAGAGCTAAAAGGAAGGCACGTCAAGCAAACCCTCATCATGACCGTCTTCCACCCGGAAACCTATGCCCTCATTGTGGGAGGTTGTGCGGATCCAGAATTGGCCTTTATAGCCACTTACAGATCCACTGTTAAGATTTTACCCTTGGAAGACAATCTTACTCGGCTACGAGTGATCGCCAAGAATGTCCTAGTGTATTGTGGAAACTCAACCAACTGTGGTTTATTGAATAAAGCATAGCTTAGCCACAGTGTGTGAACCCAATCACTATGTTTAACACATTGGAGTTCCAAGGCTTTTTTAAAAAAGAAGAATTTGCCTGCCATGAAAAACAAAGGCTATTATGGAATCAAGCTCTTTCGAATCAATGGAAAACAGTTGTCCAAAAGATGTAGTAAAGCGTCCAAGAACTTGCCGCAGAGCTCAATCTGCAGAGTAACATAGGGCCGAAGGAGAAAGATCAAAATTAAGTGTGAAAGCTGTTATTTCTCTACCATTATATCATTTGTATAATTATGAAGAAAGGAAGCTTGATTTTGTGGTGGGGTGGGAGGACTTTTCTTTTAAGATTCACTTGCTAATGTAGCCATCCAGAACTAACCACATAACTTAATAACATCTGCACACTAGAAGATCAGTAAGAAAATACTTGGAAAGATCTGATAGGCGAATGGTTAATGGCCACAACAACAGTTGTGTCAAAAGAGCAAGGGGAAAAATACGTAGGAAGCTTCAGAGGAGAAATGGTTTACAAAGATTCACCCATGTAATGCCCATTAATGAAACCATAGCTTTAGATGACTGTATCACACAAAACATTTAGCCAGATCATTTAAAGTTCTAAGAGCTTTATTAGCATGATGTATTAAGCTTGGCAAACTTTTAATCTTGATTCATTTTTTTGGCCTTCGCATGTTGCATGAACCCAGCTCACTTTGTTAATTTATGACTGAGCATATCGTAGAAGCCCAAGGTTAATTTGCCCACTCTAGGTTAAACATCCTGGGTAATGCAGGCAGTGAGAAGTAGGGAGGCTTGATGCCATTAACTGATTATAAAATTAGACTATGCAGGGTGGAAATTAGTCTATTTCGGCCTGTACCTGCTCATTGTGAGAGAAACATAGAATTAGAGCCTTGGAAAAGAATGTAGAGACTATCTTGTTTAATTAGAGCTACCAGATCTGGGATGCAAACACCTGAACAAACACTAGATGGCAGCAAAGGTTAGAATTTTCTGTATCTCTGCAGCCACCTGGTGGTCATTCAAATTTTTGCAGCCCCCTTTTTTCCTTTTATTGATTGAATTTTTAAAAAACAGAAATAAAAAGAACTAGTAGGCAAAGTTATTAAGAAAGAAATAAAAGAAAACTTTAATAAAACATACAGGGTATCTCAGATATGGAAGTTCTAAACTTAAATAGGGTTAATACCAGAATTTTAGCCATCGGGTTTTTATTCCATTTATATTTTTATTGTTATTTATATTTACATTTGTATATTTGTGGTATTTGTGGTTTGCATTGAATTTTAACAGTGATTTTATTGTAAACTGCCCAGAGTCCCCCTTTGGGGGGAGATGGGCGGTGATAAAATCTGATAAATAAAATAAATAAATAAATAAAATTGCACTGCAGGGTGGAACTACAGTATTCTTGAGAAAGAGCTGTCTGAAGACCCCACCATTTCCTGGAGTAGTTCATAAAATCATAGTAAGAACTCAGGGACAATTGATACTTAAACAAGAACACAGGTGCAACCAAATCAGAAATGGATCATGATGAGAATTTGCCAGGGGTGCGTTTCTAAACAGGGAAGAACTACAAAGGCTCCAGTCCTATGATTCATACGCCAAGGAATGATACGGCCTTTAATGACTGCTTTCCAGATTTCCTCTCCACGGACTGTGCACATTGGCAAAACGTGAATACTGCTCTAGTGTTTCTGTTCAGAACCTCAAAGGTCATGCATGTTAAACTTCTATACAGCAATTATGCATGTAGGGTTTTAATCACCTAATAACTGTACATGGAATAGCTTGTTGGGGGGGGGGAAGGGGGTGGGGATTATCCATTGTAGAGTAGAAACTAAAACAGCAGGGGGAGCCAGCTAGCTGATAAGACTTCTATTGCTTCTGAGAACTCTCTATAAAACTGTAACTAAAGCAGTAAAGATGCTTAGACTCTGAAGTGGTATCTGCACCTCTGGCATGGGAATTGGAGCCTCCTGTTCAGTGCTAATCAGAATTTGCCACTGCTTCTAAATTGCATACACAAGGACCCTAATCTCTTGGCACAAAAGAAGGCTTGGAGGTGCCAATTTCCCCCCGAAATTGGCTAATCCAATAATTGTAGAGGGCTTGCAAACAGGTTAATAGCAGCTGCTGAGAAATCCTTGCGCACTGCTACCAACCTTTGGGGGATTTAACTGAACAAGAGGCCTTGTTCTGGAGTGTGGGAGGGGGTGTTGTTTTTCTGTTTCCTTTCTATGACTCTTTAAAGGCACTCTACAGAATCTCAGGGAAGCGCGTGCTTTTTAAAAAATAAAGGCCGTGCCATAGTCACTTAAACAAAAACCCACCACTTGCTGGAGAAATGTCATGCTCCCACCCTAAAGTCAGTTAAAGCTATAAACACCAACCCAAGAACGCTGATGAGTGTTATTTATTAGCAGAAAGATTTACAGCCATTACTCGGAAATTCCAGTAAGTAGTTTCCCTTCCAATGAGAGACCTACATAGTCATCTGAAGGCACAAACCTTTCGTGCTCTTTTCTCCTCCCTTTTCTTTGCAAAAGACTTGAAAGCCCCCTCTTTGGGGAAGGAGAGGTAATTTCCAGCTGTCCCATTTTACAACAGCTGGGCCTGGACTTGCAAGACCTCGCCACATTATCTGAGTTCAAAGGTCATGTGTGTCCATGGGAGAATCAACTGAGGAACAAGGGATATCACATGCATCATGATGTCATCGTGTAACATATATAATGCATATCATTTTTTTGCAGGGATGCAATGATGCACATGATGTCATTGTGGCTGGTACTGGGTGCCAATGCCCAAGACCCTTTGCCCAAGGCAGTGGTTGGCAAACTCATTAGTCAACAGAGCCAAATATCAACAGTACAACGATTGAAATTTCTTTTGAGAGCCAAATTTTTTAAACTTAAACTATATAGGTAGGTACATTGTTATTAACTTACAGTAATTAGGGTACTCCTAAGCTGGCCTTTGCTAAAAACGTCCTCAATCTGATTGAGGTACGTTCGCTGAGGTCGACCCCTTCCAACTCTCCCATCCACACTCGTCTTGTATACTTGTTTCGTCTATCTCCTTTTGTTCATCCTCTCTATATGTCCAAACCATCGCAACATACCTTCCTCAATCCTCGACACTACATCTTCTTTCACTCCACAACACTCCCTAAAATTAACTTAATAAACTTTACTTAAAGTTTTAAGTCTTAGTTAAATTATAGGTGCGTTGAATAAAACTTGGTATCATACTTAATAACGATATTATTTATTGATAAAATTAAATTTTAAGGTATCCATAAAATTAAATCATGACAATGACTAACAAACACTAATGTGAACAATGGCCTTGCATCTCCTTGGAAAGTTTGGGTAAGTCAGGTTTGTATGTTGTTGTTTTTAATTTTAGGCACGATTCCAGGTTCTCATCAATAAGACGACTTCTCAATTTACTCTTGATAAGGTTCATGCTTGAAAATGATTGTTTGCATGGATATGTAGACCCAAATAAGGAAAGAACAGCAAATGCTAGTTTTTTCAGCTGATTATATGAGTCAGGAATACTATTCCAGGTGTTAAAAATCAACATATCTTCCTTCTCCAGGTCTTTCAAAGCAGACCACTTGTGCTGTGAACTAAGTTCACATTTGTTTTGCTCCAATATTTCTATATCAGCACAAAGACGTTCAAATTTCGAGCTCCACAATTCTTTGTTTTTTAAATCCAGCAATTGCATTTCAAAGTTGCCAATGTCAATATTAAAGGGAGAAAAATTTAATTCTGTTACAGTAGCATTAAGAGGTTTTTTAACAAAGGCTAACGTCGCTTTGCTGTTTCTGAATTCCTGAAACCTGTTGAGAAAAGCTTCCCTCATATTTAAAAGTGTTGTTTTGAAATAGCAAATGTCAATATCAGAATTATTTTCTTGGCAATGTTTCAACAGGTTTGGAAAGTGAATCAAAGATTCTCTTTCAAAATCTTGAGCAAAAAGAGATAATTTGTTTTCGAATGAAATAACTTCTTCTAACATCAAAAAAATTGTGTTTCCTTTCCCCTGTAGTTTACGATTAAGCTGATTTAGATGAGACGTAACGTCTACCATGAAATAAAATTTTTGGATCCACTGATCGTTCATTAGTTCTGGATAGTGAACACCCTTCTGAAGGAGAAATGCTTTAATTTCTGTTAATAAGGAAGCGAAACGTTTCAAAATGTTTCCTCTTGATAACCAATGTACCTTGTTATGCAGCAGAAGATCTGCATACTCACTCTCCATTTCAACTAAAAATTCTTTAAATTGGCGATGATTAAGAGCTTTAGCTATAATGGAGTTGATAATCTTAATCACCAATTCCATAACTTTGCAAATTTCTTCTGGAAATGTCTGCGCACAAAGCGCTTCTTGATGAATGATGCAATGGTAAGTAAGTATCTCGTGATTAATTTTTTCTTTCAAAATAGCAACAAACCCGTTTCTTACGCCGGTCATGCTTTTCGCCCCGTCTGTTGAAATTGAGACAATTTTATCGAGTGGAATATGATGTTTTTCAATGCACTCAATTACAGCACTTGCTATATCCTCTCCACGTGTTTGACCTTTGAGTGGCAATAATCCTAAAAGTTCTTCTTTAGGACCTGTAGATGAAATAAATCGTACAAAAAGTGAAACTTGCGCTGTATCATTTATGTCACAAGACTCGTCAACTGCTATTGATAAAGCTGAAACCAATTTAAGATCCTCGACTTGCTGGTTGGTTATATTCGAAGACATTTTGACTGTTCTATCTTTCACTGTTTTAGCAGACAATGGTAACTCTTTAATTTTTTTCAGAATATCTGCTTTGTTCTTAAAATCCCGAAATAGCTCTTCGGATGCATTTATAAAACAACTTTTTATGTATTCGCTGTCTGTATATGGTTTTCCTCTCTTAGCAATCTCTTGACTAACCACAAAACTTGCAATATTAACATTGTTGGAAGATTGCATCCAGTAATTAAATACAGAACTTGATTTTTCTTGACTCTTCTGAAGTTCCTCAACTGCTTTCTTCCTTGCATCACCGACAGGATATTTAGTACTAAATGACACGTGTTTAGTTGTAAAGTGTCTCTCCAAATTTGATTTCTTGTTATGCGCCAATTTTTCCTGACAAATAAGACAGGTCGGAAGGCCATTTTAGTTTTGAATAAACGCGAAAGTCTCCGTCCATTCAACTTTTATTTATTTATTTTTATTTATTTTATTTATTCAATTTATTCCCCGCCCATCTCCCATACAAGGGACTCTGGGCGGGTTACAATAATCAAGGTTAAAAACGATACAATAAAAAGTCTAAAAAATGCAATATAAATAGATAAAATACAAGATGGGGGACGTAGGGAACGTAGCATAGATAGTGTTGCTACGAGGCTAGCCAACCCCAGGAGGCACTACCGCCTCTGTTGTCCCAGGCCACGTGGCAGAGCCAGGTCTTAAGGGCCTTCCGAAAGGTCAGGAGGGAGGGGGCCAGTCTCACCTCCGGGGGCAAGATATTCCATAGGGCGGGCGCTATCGCAGAGAAGGCACGCCTCCTGGACCCCGCTAGATGGAACTCTCTTGTTGAGGGGGTCCGAAGCATGCCCTCTCTGCATGCACGGGTGGGGCGGGCCGACGTTATCGGGACGAGACGGTCCCTCAGGTACCCTGGTCCTATGCCATGTAGGGCTTTAAAGGTGATCACCAACACCTTGAATTGGACCCGGAAGCAAACTGGCACCCAATGCAGCTCACAAAGCAGAGGTGTTACATGGGCCGATCTCCTGGCCCCCATAACTGCTCGCGCCGCCGCATTCTGCACCAGCTGAAGCTTCCGGATACTCTTCAAGGGTAGCCCCATGTAGAGCGCATTACAATAGTCTATACGGGAGATGACAAGGGCGTGAGTGACTGTTCGGAGGGCCTTTAAATTTTAAATTCACGATTTTCGTCTTCCGTTTTTCTTTGCTTCTTCTTTGTAGCCATGTCAAACAGGGCACCTAAAAAAATGTTTCATTTTATAATAATAAAGCCACCAACACAAAATAATTACAATTCTTAAATTGATGACAAAAATACCTGTAGGATTTGCAGCTGGTTGGAAAAATACAGGTAACTTTATGCTTCGAGTAGGTACTTTTGTCACCTGTGCACGATTTGCGGACGCGACTAGCACTAACCACTGCACAATGAGACTGCTGACTTGAGTTGGCTCACTCAACTCGTGCATGAATCGCGCGCGCCTCCCCCACGCTGCGTATCCCGCGGCCTGCCTGCGCCGCGTCTCCCGTCGACCGACCGACCGACACCCCCACGCGTACAGGCCGATTGAAACTTCGTGGCCCCTAAATGCGCAGAACGGCAGCGAGTGGAGGGGAAAGTGCCGCTGGTGGGGGAACCTTGGAGGGGAGGCAAAGCGCTTCGGACAGAGGCAGGGGGAATTGCCAACCACAGGTCTAGTGCACGGAAGATGTTGCCTAATCTGGCAATGAACCGTGCACTGCCAAGGTTGAGAAACACTGGTCTAGATAAACAAGATTGCAGACCATGCCATGGAGCTTCCTATACTAGCATTTTATGCAGATAATGTGAAGTTTGGCTCAAGTCACACGGCACATTCCCTGCTTTCCAACTTTCACAATCTATCCCTCAATATTCCAGGTTTCCTCCAAACTAATTGCATGATCCCCTCCCCATGATTGCAGTTTGTGAGGTGCTGTATTATGGGCGAACTCATCTATTATAAGAATTCTTATCGGTGAAGGTGGTTTTAAAGCTGGGACAATCATTTAACAGTTGTAGAACCTGTTTGCAGTTTCCCTTCTGATCTCAAGCACATCATAGGGATTCCTAAGGTTATATATTATATTCTAGGGTATATAAACAGAGAGCAAGTTCCACTCCCTTTTCGCACTGAAGATGTTGCCTAGTCTGGCAATGAAACGTCTGCAAGACAACAACAAGGCTCAGAGAGCACCAAGGACTCCGTGATGACTGAGCATGCCATAATGGCCAATTACTTTTCTAGGCACCTCTAAAAGGAACAGAAAGCTACTATAAGAACTGAACTTGCAGAACAAGAAAGTGAATGAGAAAAGGATTCACTCATTCAGTGAATATATTACAAAAATGGCAGGACTGAAAGAGATGATAGCTGGAATAAAAACAAGAAGGATGAAACACTAACTACTTGGGATATAAAGATGACCCATTTGGTAGTCAAAAGAAAGCAGACTTAGAAGTAAAAATGGAAAGTGAAACATCTGGATTAATGTCAACATTAAGATGACAAAATGTCAAGCCATATGCTTTGTAATGTCACTTCTTTTAACCATCAAGTGAAGGAAGCAGTTTTCTTTTCTGAGTTCAAGAATAGAAAGAAGGACAGTGTGCTGGAGAGGTAAAGAGATTGGTCTTAAGAATGACAAACTTACATAAAATAATGAGAGGAGGATATTTTTATGATAACAAAGATCACAATAGTTAAAGCCATGTTCTTCCCAGCAGTAGGAAACAGCAGTAGCTATTTTGAGTTCCACGGATGCAAGAACTACCAGTGAATCCCTCCTGGAGCAAATAAAGACTGGGCAGAAATTCACGTATTTGGGCGCATGGCGCAAGCGGATGATTTACTAAAAAGGATTACGTTTGGGAAGGCTGAAGGAAGACGACGGCAGTGATGCGATGGGTGGACGGTATTAGAGAGATTACACGCTTGTCCTCGAAAGCACCACATTTCATTACTAGAGGCTGGCCGAGACGGGAAACGTTTCTCCGTACAGCCACCGGGAGTCGAGCGCGACTCGCAGGCACCGAGCTGATTCAGGGCCACACTCAGGCCGTCCCCAAGAAAGGATTTAGGCGGAGAGTCTCGACAAGGTGACGGACCCGTCAAGGCCGCGCTTTCCTCCCGGAAGAAAGTGAATACGCAAAAGAAAGCCGGGGGGAGAGTAAGAAAAGATGCACGTCCGCATGGAACCGCACCTCGCTTCCGCCGCCGCCTTTCCCTTCTTTTGAAGAAGCCTCCCGGCGACAGCCAGACGTCACCCCTGGACTCGGGCTTCCTACCGAAGAAGCTCCCCGGCGCAGACGTCGCCCAACAGCGGCAGCCTGGAGAGCAGCGACTGCCATGACTGAAGCCAAGCGCGCCCGCACGTGGTATTTTGTGGAAGAGCCACACTCAAGGGGCCAAAGAGCCGCATGTGGCTCGCGAGCCGCGGTTTGCCGACCACTGGCCCAAGGCATCCTACAAAGCCTACTAGATGTCTTCAGGAACGCCTTCAGATGCCTTCATACCACTTGCTGGAGAGTAACAGTGGTAGGAGAATACTGTCCTTTTTGTAGGCTTCCTGACTCTCTAACAAAAGAGGTCCCACATATTAAGCATGTCAGATCAGGTCAGACTCAGCTCTAATCTATTCAAAGGGACCTGACTTGAATGGAGAATCTGACTTGGGCTCTTAAGATTGTCACATCAAGTTGATCTGATTGGGAAAGTTCATTCACACGAGGAACAACAAGTGCAAAATTCCATCAAATGTATCGTTAGGACTCTGCCTTGAATCAATGAATCAGTTCAATCAGCAGTCTGATTTGGAAATTTGCTTTGATTAGGAGGTTTGATCGAATCACCTGCATCCAGAGAGCCAGTTTGGTCTAGTGGTTAAGGTGCTGGGCTAGAAACCAGGAGACTGTGAGTTCAAGTCCCACCTTAAGCATGAAAGCCGGCTGGGTGACCTTGGGCCAGTCCCTGTCTCTCAGCCCTAGGAAGCAGCCAATGGCAAAGCAGGAGGCTGAGAGTTCTAGTCCCGCCTTAGGCATGAAAGCTGGCTGGGTGACCTTGGGCCAGTCCCTGTCTCTCAGCCCTAGGAAGGAGCCAATGGCAAAGCAGGAGACTCAGAGTTCTAGTCCCGCCTTGGGCACGAAAGCTGGCTGGGTGACCTTGGGCCAGTCCCTGTCTCTCAGCCCTAGGAAGGAGCCAATGGCAAACCAGGAGACTGAGAGTTCTAGTCCCGCCTTGGGCATGAAAGCCGGCTGGATGACCTTGGGCCAGTCCCTCTCTCTCAGCCCTAGGAAGGAGCCAATGGCAAGCCAGGAGACTGAGAGTTCTAGTCCTGCCTTGGGCATGAAAGCTGGCTGGGTGACCTTGGGCCAGTCCCTGTCTCTTAGCCCTAGGAAGGAGCCAATGGCAAGCCAGGAGACTGAGAGTTCTAGTCCTGCCTTGGGCACGAAAGCCGGCTGGGTGACCTTGGGCCAGTCCCTGTCTCTTAGCCCTAGGAAGGAGCCAATGGCAAGCCAGGAGACTGAGAGTTCTAGTCCAGCCTAGGGTGGGACTCACACTCACCGTCTCCTGGATTCTAGCCCGTTGCCTTAACCACTAGACCAAACTGGCTCTTATTCTTATTTATGGCTCATGGGCTAAAGAATTCGAACACCTGGTAATGAAACCGCAATGGTCACAGAACGTAGGGTTAAATTGGTTTCAGTGGATTTAAGATTAAAACTGATTTATCAGAAGATTTTACTTCAAGTCTGCTGGACACCCCAGAGAATGTATTTGAAAGGATGGATGTCAGAATGCATTTGTTTTAAAAAGAAAGGAGGGGCCATTGACTCTATGTTTGTGATTCATACCCCTCTTTCTAAGCAAAGTAACACTCAGTGGCTGCACTCACACAAAGCCCTTAAGCTGGTTATTAATAGGCTGACCGTACATCCCGTTTTGAACGGGACAGTCCCGTTTTTTAAACAATTCCCGACCGGGAATTGAAATGAAAGCCGGCTGGGTGACCTTGGGCCAGTCCCTCTCTCTCAGCCCTCTCTCAGTCCCTCTCTCTCAGCCCTAGGAAGGAGCCAATGGCAAGCCAGGAGACTGAGAGTTCTGGTCCCACCTTAGGCGTGAAAGCCGGCTGGGTGACCTTGGGCAATCGCACCCTCTCAGCCCTAGGAAGGAGCCAATGGCAAACCAGGAGACTGAGAGTTCTAGTCCCGCCTTAGGCATGAAAGCCGGCTGGGTGACCTTGGGCCAGTCCCTGTCTCTCAGCCCTAGGAAGGAGCCAATGGCAAGCCAGGAGACTGAGAGTTCTAGTCCCGCCTTAGGCATGAAAGCCGGCTGGGTGACCTTGGGCCAGTCCCTGTCTCTCAGCCCTAGGAAGGAGCCAATGGCAAACCAGGAGACTGAGAGTTCTAGTCCCGCCTTAGGCATGAAAGCCGGCTGGGTGACCTTGGGCCAGTCCCTCTCTCTCAGCCCAGCTCACCTCACAGGGTTGTTGTTGTGGGGAAAACAGGAGGAAGGAGTATTAGGTATGTTCCCCGCCTTGAGTTATTTATAAAAAATAATAAAGGTGGGATAAAAATTTAAAAAAATAAATAATTAAATCCTCTCCAGGCTGAATATTTGCACAATCCATCCACCTATATTTATCCTTACCTGATTTGTTAAGAAGAGCATTTAGGCAGGAAAGAGTTAAAGCAACCAGGAGGATGGTTCATTTTCTTTGGGGGTCTCCTGATGGCTGGAGAGGAAGGAGGGGGTGCATTCCAGGGGGAGAAACGATTTTACAGTTTGGAGGACTTACATTTATGGGGGTATTTCTACCTAGCACCTTTTGGCTTTGCTTAGTTTGGCAAGATTCTGTGTATGGTAGAAACAATAAAGAGCTAGAGCTTCATGTCCTGGCTCAGCGCTGTTTCTTTGCCTCAAACCCTGACAGATTCCATGTGTTGGGAGGACAATTCATGGAACCTCCATCCAGGAGGCTAGGCAAAGGGAGCTTGAATGCCTTCTGGGCTGGAGATGGCCAACCCAAGAAATATCTGAAGAGGGTTATCCTTCCCCTTCCTTCTTCCTAAGGGTGACATGATCCAGGGGTGTCTGCAGGGTTTGGTCAAACAGTCAAGATGGTGGCCACCATGGTGCAACTGAAGCTCTGCCCATTTTTATGGATGTTGCATGTGACAAAAAACAGGCAGAGCTTCCATTATACCCTGGTGGCCACCATCTTGACTCACCCTAGGCACACTTCTGCCAAGATCCAAGTGCCTGTGAAGACCGAAACTCCCCTTGAATAAGCCCTGCACAATGTTCCTTTGCGCAGGCAAGTGCAGCCCAGCTATATTCTAGGTTGCAACAGGAAAGATAAAGACTTGGGAGATGTGTTCACGCAACGTGGTAAGTCTGGTTAGTATTAACCTTGGTTAGATTTAGTTTGGCTTAGTGTGCAGGGCAAACTAAACCCATTGAGTTGGTCTCTGGTTCAATGCGTGGTGCAAAACCAGAAATTTGATTTTTTTAATAACTAGGCTGACCATATTTCCTTGAGAGAAAAATGGGACCCTAACCTACCCACGGCTCGCCAGACAAAGTGGGCGTGCGTGTGTGTGTGTGTGGTGGCACGTTCATGCGTGTGTGTGTGTGTGATGGCGCGTGCGTGCACATGCACGCACGCACGCACTCCGTCTAACAGCCTCGCCGGTAGCACGGTCCCTGCGGTGCTCCGGCAAACGGGGCGGGTGGGCGCTCTCTCATTGAGAACGGGACAAAATTGACATTTTTATTAAAACAACAGGACGGTCGGGAATTGTTTAAAAAACGGGACTGTCCCGTTCAAAACGGGATGTATGGTCAGCCTATTAATAACCAGCTTAAGGGCTTTGTGTGAGTGCAGCCACTGAGTGTTACTTTGCTTAGAAAGAGGGGTATGAATCACAAACATAGAGTCAATGGCCCCTCCTTTCTTTTTAAAACAAATGCATTCTGACATCCATCCTTTCAAATACATTCTCTGGGGTGTCCAGCAGACTTGGAGTAAAATCTTCTGATAAATCAGTTTTAATCTTAAATCCACTGAAACCAATTTAACCCTACGTTCTGTGACCATTGCGGTTTCATTACCAGGTGTTCGAATTCTTTAGCCCATGAGCCATAAATAAGAATAAGAGCCAGTTTGGTCTAGTGGTTAAGGCAACGGGCTAGAATCCAGGAGACGGTGAGTGTGAGTCCCACCTTAGGTGTGAAAGCCGTCTGGGTGACTTTGGGCCAGTCCCTCTGTCTCCACCCAGCCCATCTTACAGGGTTGTTGTTGTTGGGAAAATAGGAGGCAGGAGTATTAGATATGTTTGCTGCCTTTACTTATTTATAAAAATAATAAAGGCAGGATAGAAAATAAATAAATAAACAAACAAACAAACAAACAAATAAATGCCTTTAAGGTCAATTTGAATTTTTGATACAAAAACGATATAGGGTTTTGTTTCAGAATCTTGCTAAAAGGAGTTCAGTGACTCAAAATCTTGCTGGCTGTATTGCCACTCTCTCTATTATATAATCACTTCATCTTACCTCCCTCTTCTGCTCATTTATTTATTTATATCCTCTTGGTTTTGCTTACCCAGCAGGGGAAAAAATATTTTCGATCCAGTGCTATACCCTTCAGTGTGTTCTCTTAATCTCAGTCTGCTGACAACATTCAAGAACACTTCCCATCAAGCTGCACACAAACACTTTGTCAATCTCCCCAAAAACATCCTGGTTAGGTTCACACAACATCTTTAACCAAATCACTGAAAGACCAAACATCACAGCATTCTTGTTCAGCTTTATTTTATATATTTATATTTATATTATTAAAAAAATTAAAAGAGAATGTTTTTATTTATGTTTATGTTTAAGAGAACATAAACTAATACAGAATAAAGAAAACAAAGAAAGAAAAAGAGAAAAAAGTACAGAAAGAAGAACCTTCTGATTTCCTTTGCAGGAAATATAAGTACGGTTACAAAGTTATCTCTTACTCTATGATTACAAAAAAAGCTCACTTTTTTTTATTATCCATTTTTTTTTCCTAATCATCACAACCACAAATCATAAGTGCATTTTTTTCTGTTTCATGAAGTCTATAAGGCAGTGTTTCTCAACCTTGCAACATTAAGATGCGTGGACTTCAATTCCCAGAATTCCCCAGCCAGCAGTGCTCTTTTCAATCTGTTTAAAATATTCCACAGGCATTAACATGAGGACACATCTCTGTACGTGTATCAATCCTGAAGAGATGTTCATTTTAAGGTTCATCCTCTTTGTTTTCCACAGTTTGATGGGTGAGAGAAGAGAAAATTCAAATGGTGGGTCTCTCTGGCCAACCCAGATAGATTTTATAGGGCATAGCTTTCCAAACTGTGTGTCGTGACACTTTATTGTGTCACGACACACAGTTTGGTGTGTCGCAACACAACCCGGAAGTGTTGGCGGGGGCATGCATGCCCCCGCGCCGCCGCCACTGTTGGTGTGTCGCCAACGGCGGCACTTTGGAAAGCACTGTTATAGGGAGTTTGTTTTAAGTCTGAAAATTCACTGGTTTTGAGCTTCCTGTGGAAAATGGCCGACTGAACAACTTTGCCTGTGAGCTCCACGGGCAGAGCTGGCAACGTGGAGTTTTTTGTTTTTTTTTGCGCACAGACTGGTTTTTCTGTAGCCCCAAGTGTTTTTCCGGATTAAGGAAAACACTAAGAATTGACCCATTTGTCCTCCAGACAGTAAGTTGCAGCCAGGAGACCGTAGACCAGGGCTTTCCAAAGTTTTCCCGCGGCAACACACCAACCGCCGTTGGTGTGTTGCCGCGGGAAAACCTGGAAGTGCCGCCGTTGCGGCAGCGCGCAAAAACCCGGAAGCGCTGCTGCCGCTTTCAGCTTTTTGTGCGCCGCCGTTGGTGTGTCGCCGCGGGAAAACCCAGAAGCGCTGATGATGATCAGCGCTTCCGGGTTGTGTGGCGACACACCAGACTGCGTGTGGCGACACACTTTTGTGTCGCAACACACAGTTTGGAAAGCTCTGCCATAGACGGTGTCTGCAACCGAGTGGTAAGTCTACACCGGGAGGCTGGGATTAATCTTGTCTAACCCACGCTTGCATTCCCTTATTAAAAAGGGAGCTAAGTCATTGCCTTTCCACATCTTAAACACCCAATTTGTTTTTAAGTTCTGTATCTTAAGAGAAGCTTTTTACAGTAAGAAAAAGCGGAATCTCTTGGTGATTATAGTTTTTGGAGCTTTTTAATTACAAAAAAAAAAGTTTTGGCTTTCTTCCCCACCTGGGTTATATTTAAAGTAATACTGTAATACTGCCTTTCTGTTGTTATCTTTCTGGCTAAATTCCAAGGATGAAGTGTTTTTTTTTTCTCTTCATGTATCCATTATTTTAAATTGTACTTTCTGTTTACTTTTTTTTCTACCGTCTGCCTGAATATTTTCTTCGGTTAATTTTGGATTAATTCATTAACCTCTATCTTTGTGAGTTAACTTTTTAGGGTATGCTATAATTTACTGTTTGAATAATGGAAGAGTTTAAAGAAGATTGAAGAAAATTACGTTGTCAGCAAGAAAATATCCTCTTAAAGGGCTGTAAAACCATCATACAGACTATTTGGGACATTAGGGATGAGATCTTGGTCAAAATGGAACAATTATGTGAAAATACTATGATTGAAGAAGAAGACATCATTTTTGCTGTTGTGGGCGAAAATGAAATGCTCTCGGCTGAGAATTCTGAACTGATGTTTATGGGATTAAAACGACTGTTTAATTTTAAGATTGTAGAAAGAGTTGCCAAGTGGTGGGAATGTTTTGACTGTTTCGGTCAATGTTTTGGGAAAGAAGAATGTGCTGTGGGGGAGTTTTTTTTCTCTTTCGCTGGAAACTTTTTTTTCTCTTTTGCTGGAAACTTTGTATTTTCTGAAGCTATTGTACATCTCTGTAAAAAAAAAGTGCTGTTGGTGTGATGTTGAAATGTCTATATGCCCTGGTATATTTTGAGGAGGGGTAAAAAATTAAGAATATTTAATTGGACTGATAATGAGGTTAATCTGATTTATAGGATTTTTTATTTCTAAGACTTAAAGGATATTTTTTATTCTGGTAATATTTTATATTGTTTTTAAGCATAATTAGGGTTAAGATAGTTAATTATATAAGTAGACAACTTATAAAAATTAAGAATATATCATTCATTCATTAGCGATCACTCGTGGCCGAGTAAGATTCTCTTCCAAAGGTAAAATTTTAACGGTGGATCCGTAAGTGGCTATAAAGGCCAATTCTGGATCCGCACAACCTCCCACAATGAGGGCATAGGTTTCCGGGTGGGAGACAGTCATGATGAGGGTCTGCCTGACGTGCCTTCCTTTTAGCTCTTTTCTCCTTTTCGCCCTGTACTCGTGCTTCTTCAAAGTCCATAGCACCATTAATAAAGGATGACCTCCAATTGAAACGCTCATGAGTTAGGGCTTCCCAGTTCTCAATGCTGATATTACATTTTTTTAAATTAGCTTTGAGGGTATCTTTGAATCTCTTTTGCTGTCCACCAATATTCCGTTTTCCATTCTTAAGTTGGGAGTAAAGTAGCTGCTTTGGAAGACGACGGTCAGGCATTCGAACAACATGACCGGTCCAGCGAAGTTGATGTTGGATGATCATTGTTTCAATGCTAGTGGTTTTCGCTTCTTCTAATACGCTAACATTAGTCCGCCTATCTTCCCAAGTCATTTGCAGAATTTTTCGGAGGCAGCGTTGATGGAATCTTTCAAGAAGTTGGAGGTGGCGTTTGTAGAGGGTCCATGTTTCACAGGCGTACAGAAGGGTTGGTAGTACAATGGCTTTGTAAACAAGCATTTTGGTCTCCCTGCGAATGTCCCGATCCTCAAACACTCTACGCTTCATTCGGGAGAAAGCTACACTCGCAGAGCTCAGGCGATGCTGAATTTCAGCGTCGATGTCGGCTTTTGTAGATAGATGGCTGCCGAGATAAGAAAAGTGATCGACATTTTCTAGTGACACACCTTTAAGCTGGATTGATGGCGCTGCAGAGGGATTGGTTTGAACTTGCTGGTAAAGCACTGTAGCTTGAATCATGTCAACTGGATTTCTATTTTCTCAGTGGAAACGTTTCGCTCCTTATCCAAGGAGCTTCTTCAGTCTGAGCAAAGTTAGTAAGGGAATCCTAAATATGTTTCTCTATATATTTTGCCTGCTGTGGCTAGAAGGGAGATGCCTCGATAGTTTCCACAGTCTGTTCTATCACCCTTTTTAAAGAGAGTGATAATTATGGCATCCCTAAAGTCTGCTGGAATCTCCTCCCTCATCCAGATTTTTTCAATGAGCTTATGAAGTTGTTGTGTAAGTTCAGGCCTGCCTTCTTTAAAGACTTCAGCAGGAATCCCATCAGGTCCACTAGCTTTGTTATTTTTCATTTGTTTAGTGGCTTTACTGACTTCCTCCAAACTAGGGGGTACTGCAAGCTCATTTCTTATTGTTTTTGCGGGATTTTCAAGAAGACTTCATCAGCCACAGTAGAGTGACGATTAAGGAGATTGTAGTAATGCTCTTTCCAGCGCAGTGCAATAGACTCTTTGTCCTTTAGAAGTTTAGCACCATCTACTGAGCGTAAGGGATTTGTACCATGGTTTGTTGGTCCATAGATGGCCTTTATGGCATTAAAAAAGCCCCGTGCATCATGAGCATCTGCAAAATGTTGGGTTTCTTGGGCTTTTTTTATCCACCATATGTTCTTAAGTTCTCTAGTTCTTCTTTGGACTTCTGCCTTTGCACTGGCGTAGATTGTTTTCTTAACGGAACAGTTAATATCTTTTTGCCATATCTGGAAGGCTTTCCTTTTCTTGTCAATAATATGTTCAGTCTCACTATCGTTCTCATCAAACCAGTCCTGATGTCTCTTAGTCTGGTATCCGATAGTTTGTTCACAGGCTGAAATAATAGAAGTCTTCAATTTAATCCAGTGTTCCTCAACATTTTCAGGAAGTTCCATAGGCAGATGTTCCTTGAGAGTTGATTGAAAGCAAGCTCGTTTAATAGGATCTTGAAGGGCCAGTGTATTCATTTTACGCCTTGGTTTTCTTCCTTGGAGCCTACGATGAGGGACAATCTTTATGGCCATCGTGGATCGAATTAATCGATGGTCTGTCCAGCAGTCATCGGCGCTCGTCATGGCTCTGGTGAGAAGTACATCACGGCTATCTCTAGCACGGACAATTACATAATCTAAAAGATGCCAGTGCTTCGACCGTGGGTGCTTCCATGATGTTTTAAATTTATTTTTCTGGCGAAAGAGTGTGTTAGTAATGACAAGGTTATGCTCTGCACATTTAGTCAGAAGTAAGATTCCATTCGTGTTGCTGTTGTCAACTCCTTCTTTCCCAATGATCCCTGGCCACAAATCAAAATCACGCCCAACTCTTGCATTGAAATCGCCCAGGAGGATAATTTTATCCTTCTTTGGTATCTCTGATAAGATGGTGTCCAGCTGGGTATAAAACTTTTCCTTGATATCCTCATCTGCATCTAGTGTTGGTGCGTAAGCACTTAGGATAGTTGCCTGTTGGTTTTTGGCGAGTTTTATTCGCAGAGTTGAGAGTCGTTCGTTAATCCCAGTGGGAACTTCTGACAAGAGCTTCACAAGGTCGTTTTTGATAGCAAAGCCTACCCCATGTATTCGTCGTTCTTGTTCAGGCAGTCCTTTCCAAAAGAAGGTATAACCTCCTTTTTCTTCCTTCAACTGTCCTTCCCCTGCTCTTCGAGTTTCTTGGAGTGCTGCTATATCGATATTAAAACGTCTCAGCTCCCTTGCAATAATGGCAGTCCTACGTTTAGGTCGTTCACTATCCATATTGTCTTGCAGTGTCCGTATATTCCATGTTCCAAAATTCATGTGTTTTTTACGACCGCTAGATGGTGACCCCACTGGTCGCGGTAATCCAGTCAGGGAGAAAATGAGGCAGACTATGTTTAGGGCACCTTTTCTAGCCCCCTCCCCATATGGGGTGAGCAGAGTGGATCCTAAATAGGGCTGCTCAGTCGTGGATACAGCTGCCGAACTACTCAACTGCCTCGATCCTTGAGTCAGGGCGACTGAATCCGTATCCACTGCCCATGTGCTGGTCCATGACTAGGAGCTTCCGGATTTCACAGTCCTGCCCCCGTTGCCATTCGTCAGTCGCCATGGGACTTTTGGTTGTTTTGGGTTTGGTGTGGTTGGAAGATGCCTGTGCGTGAATTTGTTTTATGTGTGGAGATCGGTGCACAACGATCAGCATACAACCTTCACAGAAAAAGGCTCTAATCCAATGGCATGGATACCATGACGATTGGTGACCTTTTGTCTGCTGCAGCCTTCATCCGCCTTCGCAGCCGTTGTAACAATACACCTTGTTATCTTCCGCCTGTTCTGCCGTTGAGGACTTTCTTGGATCGTTCTTTGTCTGGTTCCTCCCCCTGGACCTTACCGCCATGGGTGACCCTACCAGGAGTACATGACTCCCGACGGCTTCGCTCACAGGGTTCAATGGGAACACACAAGCCCACTCACCACAACAAGGTGACGATCCAGCGAGTGAGTAATATATATAGTGAGTGTAATTGGATTCATAAAGAGATTAATATGATTGTTTCATAGGGTTATAGATTTATAAAACTTAAAGGATATTGATAAGATATAATGTTTTATACTGTCTTTGAGATCTAATAGAGTTAAGATTGTTTATTATAAAGGCAGAAGATTTATCTGTTTTCATAATTTGATGTGTATTGTGTAGACAGAAGTATATAGAATAGTAGTAGAAGGGGGAATAAAATTATTAAATGGATTATTTTTTAAGAGGAAGGGATTGAAGTAAAAAATTAAATATGTGTGTGTATGTATGTATGTATGTATGTATGTATGTGTGTGTGTGTGTATATATATATATATATATATATATATATATATATATATTAATTATGTAAGGGGAAGGAGCAATTGTATTAGAGATTTATATATGTGTTATTGGAAGGATTTATAGAAATAATGTGATTATGGTTTGACTTAGAGGAAGGGTTTGTTTGTGGAAATTGTTGTATATTCTTGCTGTGAAAAGCGGGAAGCCACCTGTGTATATGTAACTTTCTAGAAGTTTTCTCTTTTCTGTTTTTGCACCTTTAATGTTTTTCTTTCTGTATGTAGTGTTTTGTTGTTGTTGTTGTTTTATCTTTGTTCTAAAAAATAATAAAAAACTTTGTATCATGAAAATTCACTGGTTTTGGCAGCTTAATTAACATGGGTTCAGCATACTGGAAGAAACTGTAAGTTACACCAAAATCACATGAAGCTTTTATCTCAAACCCTTCAGTTATGCCTAAAACAAGAGGAAGTGTGTGCAAGCAAATAAATGGTAGAACAACATATATCAAACTGATAATAATACGCATATTTAAAAACACTGTCTGATGCACCAAGAATAATTATAGCATTATCTCAACTCCAATTCTCTTGGGAAGTTTCAGGCGTTGGTTTCAAGGACAAAAAGCTGAGCCTTTTATTAATTCATATCATACAGAAAAAGTAACCGAACCAGACACCCATGGTGGAAATGTTCTTGCCAATGGCATCAAATGAAAGCAGATTTATTTGTATCCGATAAAGCAAGCAAAAAGAGAAATGCATCTCAGGTTTGCAGTTAACATAAAACAGACTGCTGCTGAACCTCTGAACCTTAAGAAGAGCAAACAAAAATAAGCATTCATAATTATTAAGGTAAAAGTGATCTTCTCCAAATTGTTCAGTGAAATCGAAGTCAAGTTGATTTTCTGGACTGTTTTCAGTCACTGAATTGGTTACGGATTGATTTCCAAACTGAATCAACCATTTTAATGGGATTTTGCTCAAATCAGGGGTGTCCACAAAGTGTGGTCAAAGAAGTCACAGAGCGATCAAAGCTCTACTTGTTTTATGTACGTCACACATGGAACGCACATAAAAATGGGCAGAGCTTCAATCACACCACCATGAGCACCATCTTGACTTTTTTGACCATACCCTGCAGACACCCCTGGTTTGAATCAGGCAGTTGTAAGGACTGCTAAGGTTCTCTCTTGGGCCCATCTGCTTGCTTCGTCCTGCCCATTCCCCGCTCTCGGAACATCCCAAGTCAAGTATGACTTTTCGCCTACAAACACTCATGCATTGTTGCTGTGTATGTATGTGTGTGTGTGTGTATATATACACACACACACACACACACACACACACACACACACATATGTATACAGGCTTCCCCCAACCTGGGTCATGTGGCTGGGAACTATGGGGGTTCTGATCCAGCCCTTTTGGAAGTCACCAGATTGTGGGGACCTCTGAAAATTCCTAGTTTTGGTCTTAAACAGCCCATCCAACTCTCCATCTCACGCCATGCTGCCAGTTTATTTATTTATTTATTATTTAAATTTGTATCACCGCCCATCTCCTCTATATCAGGGAACTCTGGGGGGTTTCTTATGCTCCTTCTACAAGCTCACTTGTCCCAAATGGCAGGCGGATTGGCTTAATCTACCAACAAAAAGAAACGGAGAAGCTATCTCTGCCCACTTTTACCAAGACAGCGTCGCCTCCTCTTTAATCAAAGCCATATTTATTAGGCTGCCAAGCCGCCGAGCCATCTCTCAGCAGCGAACTACTACTTCTTGTAAAATTAACCAGTCAAAGAGCTGCTGAGACAGTGGAAGGCTCCCTTTCTACAGTGATTACTGCCTATCTTCAGAAGATAAAAAATCACTCTTATCTCGGCGGGGAACCGATCAGTAGACCCAACATCCCCGCCAGGCAAAGGGAATTTCTCCATTTTTGTCTGGAAAGAGAATCCGGGGCCTTGGCGGAGAGAGCTCTCTTCAGAAGGGCGGTAGGAGTGAATGAAGGCAAAGGACTGGCTTAAAGGCTTTAAGGAATAGAAAGTAAAATAGCCAGCATACAGACTCTTTTACGATAAAGAGGTTTCCAGCATCAGCAAAGCCACGTGGAGAAGACTGTGTATAGACCCAGTCCCTTCATCTCAAAAACGAGTAACCCGTAGATTGATGGGTTGCAGTCAACAAGTTCAACAGCATGCTGGTTGGAAGTTTTATTTATTTATTTATTATTATTTTTTTCTATCCCGCCCTTATTTTTATTTTTATAAATAACTCAAGGCAGCGAACATACCTAATACTCCTCCCTCCTCCTGTTTTCCCCACAACAACAACCCTGTGAGGTGAGTTGGGCTGAGAGAGAGGGACTGGCCCAAGGTCACCCAGCCGGTTTTCGTGCCTAAGGCGGGACTAGAACTCTCAGTCTCCTGGTTTCCCATTGGCTCCTTCCTAGGGCTGAGAGACAGGGACTGGCCTGAGGTCACCCAGCCGGCTTTCGTGCCTAAGGCGGGACTAGAACTGTCAGTCTCCTGGTTTGCCATTGGCTCCTTCCTAGGGCTGAGAGAGTGACTGCCCCAAGTTCTCCCAGCCGGCTTTCATGCCTAAGGCGGGACTAGAACTCTCAGTCTCCTGGTTTGCCATTGGCTCTTTCCTAGGCCTGAGAGACAGGGACTGGCCTGAGGTCACCCAGCCGGCTTTCGTGCCTAAGGTGGGACTAGAACTCTCAGTCTCCTGGGTTGCCATTGGCTCCTTCCTAGGGCTGAGAGACAGGGACTGGCCCAAGGTCACCCAGCCGGCTTTCGTGCCTAAGGCGGGACTAGAACTCTCAGTCTCCTGGTTTGCCATTGGCTCCTTCCTAGGGCTGAGAGACAGGGACTGGCCCAAGGTCACCCAGCTGGCTTTCATGCCTAAGGTGGGACTAGAACTCTCAGTCTCCTGGGTTGCCATTGGTTGCTTCCTAGGGCTGAGGGAGAGCGACTGGTCCAAGGTCACCCAGCCGGCTTTCGTGCCTAAGGCGGGACTAGAACTCTCAGTCTCCTGGTTTGCCATTGGCTCCTTCCTAGGGCTGAGAGACAGGGACTGGCCCAAGGTCACCCAGCTGGCTTTCATGCCTAAGGTGGGACTAGAACTCTCAGTCTCCTGGGTTGCCATTGGTTGCTTCCTAGGGCTGAGGGAGAGCGACTGGCCCAAGGTCACCCAGCCGGCTTTCATGCCTAAGGCGGGACTAGAAGTCACAGTCTCCTGGTTTCTTGCCTGTTGCCTTAAACGCTAGACCAAACTGTGACCCAACCTGTTTCAAGAGAACCAAGAGTGGGAAGATTGGATTCCAAGCTTATTGATCAGGGTAAGAGGCAACTGATTCTTGGGAGTTAAAATGAGACGGCCATCTCTCACCCAAATCAGACTGCAACCTCCACCGTCCCTGGCAGTTGATAATTTCCCAGGTGGATCAATGACCAGCAGGTCATTCCTTGCGCACTCAGCTTGTGAGCTTCCGAGAAATATCTACCTGATAGTTCTTGGAAAGGGAATGCAAAATGTGCGGGATCTAGCAGAGCAATTATTGAGTTCCCATAAGAAGTGTTGAATCCTCTTTTCTTAGGATAGACTTATTATCTGAACGAGGCCCACATACTTAACTGATTCAAGAGGAGAAGTGGTAAGTGTGTCATGGGAACACAGCCACACCCTTCGGCTTCCCAAAGGGTTTGGTCTTGCAACCATCTCTCTGTGTCTCTTTTCTATGCTCTCTCCTCTGTCTCAATCAAATCTTTATTACGGTCATAGACCAGCATAAGGAGGATAAAGTACAGTCAATTAAAACATACAATTGAGTTTAAAATATAAAACTAAAACACAGGTCCAGAGGGGAAGAAAAGGGGGTGAAAGAGAAAGGAGGGGTAAATATAGAGGGGCATAGGATTAGTGTAACTGGAAATGCATTACTCTAGTAAGTTAAAATTGAAGGTTAGTTTGTGGAACTCGTCATCATCCGGCGAATTTTAAGCATTGGTTTCTCTCCTCTGTCTTTCTCATGCCAGAAGATGATGGCACGCAAAAGGCACTCCAGGTCCTGGGAACCCTAAGGGTGATTCGGAGAACTACATCCGTGAGAAACATGCGATGAGAAGTTGGCTCAGCTGATGTATTGCAGGGCCATCTCCACAAACCTCCCCATGAAGGCTGACCTGGGACATGACTATGAACTCCTGGAGGGCAGAGGTACATCTGGGCTCCCTTGTCATAGATCTTCCTCCTTGGTTCTTCCCCTTCTGCCACTAGTGTGCCTGCAGGAATAAGCTGGGCCTGAGCAGAGGCACCTTCTGCAGGTTTTGGAGACCACTGACTTGCTCACCTTGATGCAAGATCCTGCCATTGGTGCCTTCCGTGGATGCAGCGCAGGACTTTATGGGAAGATGAGCACTTCTGTGCCAGGTGGTGGATGTCCTGCATAATCTTTGACCAGATCACCACTGAGATAGCCTCCATGGTGCAAAGGCAGGATTCTAACGTATGCCGGTTTGTGCCAGTGGAGGGGGCGGGCTTAGACCCTGCACAAGCTGACAGTGCTGTCTCCCTGGGCACTTTTAGGGTCAGCAGAGAGGCTTCAAACAACCTGTGTGCAAGAGGCTTGGAATTTGCCTGGAGGACCCACTGTGCTGCCTTCTGAAAAGCAGTCCCAAGGGGGGGCGGGTAATGACAAAAGGTTAATAAGCCCTAGCTGTAATTTGTCCCAGTTCCAATTATCAAACCACCACGCATGAGATAACCAGATTTATCTATTGCAAAACAAGAAAGGTGTTTTGGTTGGAACCTGGAAGCAATTGTTCTGTTTCCTTGCTTTTAGAGCTATGGATATCTGTGTTATTATACTGGAAAATTATAACCTCCAGGGCATTTCTAAATTCCCTTATTTATTCATTTGTATTTGACTTTTTATTCCTCCTTCTTGTTTTCTTTTCATGTTTGTTTATATACCTTCCTTATTGTTTAATTTTTTAAAAAAAGGATTTCTGTGTTAATTGTGTCATCTCTTGGGAGGTGAAAAATGGGTTGGCTCCATGGCGCGTGTACACACACACACACACACACACACACACACACCGTGTAAGCCATGCACTGTTTTTGTATTGTGGTTTAGGGTCTTGGAGTGAAGACATCTCAGGTTCCCATCTTAATAGAAATTGGATTTCAGGGGCTGGAGAAGGGCATCATTAAATTTGGAAATAAATCTTCTTGGTAGTTCATTAGACAAAGAGTTTCTAAATGAGCTGTGAAGCTGGATATTTTAACTTGCTTACCAATCTTTCAAAAGGATTGGAAAAGTAACCAAATATTCTGATCGTCCTTCATTGTCGATTCACTCGGCTGCTTGATTTGAGGACTATTAAGAAGGAGGCAGTGAAAGCCTGAATGTGGGCAACCGGTGGCTTGATATGTTGGGGAAACCCAGTCATTTTCGTTGGTTTTGGGGTGAACGAGATATATATGGTGTTTGTTTATTTGCTTAAGCCAGTGTTTTTCAAACTTGGCAACTTTAAGATGTGTGGACTTCATCTCCCAGAATTCCCCAGCCAGCGTTGCTGGCTAGGGAATTCTGGGAGATGAAGTCCACACATCTTAAAGTTGCCAAGGTTAAGAAACATTGGTCCACACCATGTCTCTTTCTTAGTCTGGTCTATCTTATAGGGCTGACATAAATCTGGGAACTTGTGATAATGGACAGGCTTACTTAGCAATGAAAAAGAGTAAGAAATGAAACAAACTGAGACTGTAAGAGGAATCTAGGCAGCTCGGTTCCACAGAGAGAAGTCGCTGAGCAAGTAAACAGAGAAAACTAATAGGAGGAAGGAGGAAAGTGTCCATGAGGAAGAGAGGAGAGTGGCCAGCAAAGCCACATATTTGAAGAAATTGTATGCTGAACTATGAGAGTAAAAGGGTGCCTTGCTGAATAGATCTTGATTGCTCAGTGGGAGTGATTGAGTGACTGCTTCTTGATGAGTAAGAAGAGAGTGTAAAAGACTATAAGGCAGCCAGTTTCCAGGGAGTGAGTTCACCTACCCAAACTATTTGGTCTCCCCATCTTCTCTGCACCTTCCTTTCCTCCTGCTGCCACCCAGGACCTGACCTGCCCTATTTCTCTACTGCTGTGTGTCACTGGCCTTATTTTTTATGCTGGTTCCCATCCTAGAACATCTTTGCAGAAACGTGTGCTATGGGTATATGCATGGACCAAACATGCATGTTCAGGGTCTGTGTATGGACAAAGTATATGTGCTTTAATCTGCACATACCACCCAATGCTGCCCTGATCTGTGCACGAAAGTCTTGTGCATGGCATATTTGGCCCTTTTTTAATAGTACGTGGCCTGTTGTGGGTGGAAGGACTATTGGTTTAACGAAATGAAAATGCCTGCATCTAAGAGTTTGCTTCTGCACAGTTTGCTGTAAGGAAGTCAGATTTGGGTATTTCAGAAGAAACAAGCTTAAGTGTGTGTGATAAAACAAGGAGATAAGGTTAAGAATGAACAGATGTTGAATGAATATGGATTGAATACAAAACTGATTGACTGATACTGTATGTAAGAGGTATCCTGATGTGGTCTGGTCATATAGAGAGAATCAATGAGGATTGATTATATAAATATATGATGAAATAGTGAAGAGGTCAAGAGAGAAAGTCCATGATTGGATGACATTGGTGAGGTCCTCAAGAAGAGGTGAGGATTGAATTGCAAAAGAAATGTATGAGGTCAAGAGAGGAAGACCAAGAAAGTCATGGTTGAACAACGTTGATGAGATCCTCAAGAAGAGTTAGATGGGAACAAAAGATGACGTATGAAGCAGTATATGGACGTGGGGGAAACAAAGATGGTTTGAAAGGCAAGAAAGGTCTGGAGAAGTACTGTGAAGGCATTGGGGTAAACCAGCTTTAGCTATATTTCCTTTTCTTTTGCTTAACAAACTGTGATTCCTTTGGCTTACTTTTTCATACTCTTTTCTATGCTTCGCATAATGTTATTTATCTATCTATCTATCAATATCTATCTATTCAATTTATAGAGCCACCCATCTCACATTCATGACTCTGGGCGGCTCACATAATTAAATCAACCACAAAAAACAATAAACAAAATGCAGATGACAGTAAAACAATAACCCCATTAAAACTGAATTAAAACCATAAAGCATAATCAGTGGGAAAGTGCAACTCATGCGTTAATCAATACAACCATCAAGCAGGCTCCATGTCATCACCGGATCCCTGGGCACGATGACAAAGCCATGCCTTCAGAGCAGTGTTTCTCAACCTTGGCCACTTTAAGACGTGTGGACTTCAACTCCCAGAATTCCCCAGCCAGCATTGCTGGCTGGGGAATTCTGGGAGTTGAGGTCCACACATCTTAAAGTGGCCAAGGTTGAGAAACACTGCTTCAGAGCCGTTAGAAAGGCAAAGTAGGGTCAGGCCAATCTAAGCTCCAAGGGGGTGATGTTTCTTTGTTGCTTGGCCTGAAAGGGGTTAGCTACAGTGGATATAAAAAGTCTACACACCCCTGTTAAAATGCCAGGTTTTTGAGATGTAAAAAAATCAGACCCAGATAAATCACTTCAGAATTTTTTCCACCTTTAATAGAACATACAAGCTGTACAATTCAATTGAAAAACAAACTGAAATCTTTTAGGGCGAAAAAATAAAGATAAAAAAACTAGAATAACATGGTTGCAGAAGTGTGCACACCCTTAAACTAATACTTCGTTGAAGCACCTTTTGATTTTATGACAGCATTCAGTCTTCTGGGGTAGGAGTCTATCAGCACGGCACATCTTGCCTGGGGAATCTTTGCCCACTCTTCCTTGCAGAAGCGCTCCAAATCTGTCAGATTGCGAGGGGATCTCCTGTGCACAGCCCTCTTCAGATCACCCCACAGATTTTCAATTGGATTCAGGTCCGGGTTCTGGCCGGGCCATTCCAAAACTTTGATCTTCTTCTGGGGAAGCCATTCTTTTGTTGATTTGGAGGTATGCTTTGGGACGTTGTCACGAAAGGTGAAATTCCTCTTCATCTTCTGCATTTTAGCAGAGGCCTCAAGGTTTTGTGCCAAAATTGACTGATATTTGGAACTGTTCATAATTCCCCCCACCTTGACTAAAGCCCCAGTTCCAGCTGAAGAAAAGCAGCCCCAAAGCATAATGCTGCCACCGCCATGCTTCACTGTGGGTATGGTGCACTTTTGGTGATACGCAGTGTTGTTTTTGCGCCAAACATACTTTTTGGGATTATGGCCAAAAAGTTCAACCTTGGTCTCATTAGACCATAACACATTTTCCCCACATGCTTTTGTCAGACTTGATGTAGGTTTTTGCAAAATGTAGCCGGGCTTGGATGTTTTTCTTTGAACTTTTTTCTTTTTTCACCCTAAAAGATTTCAGTTTGTTTTTCAATTGAATTGTATCGCTTGTATGTTATATTAAAGGTGGAAAAAATTCTGAAGTGATTTATCTGGGTCTGATTTTTTTACATCTCAAAAACCTGGCCCTTTACCATGGGTGCGTAGACTTTTTATATCCACTGTAGATGGTTACATATGCATGTATGTAATTACGTATGTAATTATATTGCCAAAGTATATTACAGTATACAGGTCTATATAATTATATTGTCAAAGTAAGTGGAAGCAGCTAGCCAACCTTGGCGAATCTTGAAAAGTTAAGCATGGTTGTTCTTAGTACTTTTATAGGGCTTTTTTTAATTGATTGATTATGTGCCATCAAGTCATCTTCGACTCCTAGCGACCACATAAATAGATTTTCTCCATGACTATCTATCCCTAACCTGTTCTTTCAGGACTCCCAAGGGTGCCCTCGAGAGCCAGTTTGGTGCAGTGGTTAAAGGCACCACACTAGAAACCGGGAGGCCATGAGTTCTAGTCCTGCCTTTGGCACAAAGGCAGCTGGGCGACCTTGGGCCAGTCGTTTTCTCTCGGCCCTGGGAAGGAGGCAATGGCAAACCACTTCCAAAAAACCTTGCCAAGAAAACTGCAGGGACTAGTCCAGGCAGTTGTCAGGAGTAAAAAAAACAAAAATCTCCTGACTCGAAGGCACACACACATAAGGGTACACTCATCACCACTGTAAGTGAGTCCTTCCACCTTGCTGCTGGTTGTTCTCTTCTTCTCTTTCCTTCCACCTTTCCCATCATCAGAGCCTCCTCCAGAGAGCTGGGTCTTTGCATAGTGTGTCCAAAGTAGGATCATTTGAGCCTGGTCATTTGTGCTTTGAAGTGAGAACTCTGGGTTAATTTGTTCGATGATCCATCGGTTTGTTTTCTTGGCTGTCGATGGTATTTTCAGGAGTCTTCTCCAACACCAAAATTCAAAAGCATTAATACTCTTCCTGTCTTGCTTCTTCAAAGTCCAACTTTCGCTTCCATGGAGTGTCACAGAAAATACCATGGCTGGCATGATTCTGATCTTTGGAGGTATAGACACATCACAGCATCTGAATATCTTTTCCAAGGCCTTCATGGCTACTCTACCAAGTGTTTCTTGACTGCTTGTTGCTTTACTGTTGATGGTTGAGACTAAAAGAGAGTTGGAGAGTCCCCCGTTGGGGGAGATGGGCGGTGATAAATTTGAATTATAAATAAATAAATAAACAAACAAACAAATGGCAGAAGCTCTCCACCACCATAAAAACCCAAGATTCTAGACTAAGCAGCAAAGCTGTCTCCAGAAAAAGGGAATATCAATCCATTTCAAACCATTTCTACACTGTGGCCAAGAGAATTGCACTAGCAGTTAACTCTTTGACTCAAAGGAGTCTTTACTTACTACTATATTATATTCTTCTATTACAATAATTATTTGGGCCTATGTATACACACAGGCTAGGGAAGGTGGAAGGCAAAAGGAAGAGGGGCCGACCAAGGGCAAGATGGATGGATGATATTCTGGAGGTGATGGACTCGACCTTGGGGGAGCTGGGGATGGCGACCGCCGACAGGAAGCTCTGGTGTGGGCTGGTCCATTAAGCCACGAAGAGTCGGAAGCGACTGAACAAATAAACAACAAAATACACACAGGCATGAACATGAATCTGAGTAAACTCCGGGAGACAGTGGAGGACAGGAAGGCCTGGCATGCTGTGGTCCATGAGGTCACGAAGAGTCGGACACGACTAAACGACTGAACAACAACAACAAATACACACAGGCATTGCTGTGGTAGAAAAGAAAAATAATGTTTAATAAGAATACCAAACAGAAGTCCCCAGAATTATTTGCAGACCATTACAAATAACAGAGAAGAGGAAAGTTTGTGCATCTGGCAAACCATCTGGACTGAGCTCCTTTCATCTTTTCTGCAAAATTTGTATCCATAGCATTTGATTGACCATTGCTTTTAACACACGAGCCATGCAATTTCCCACAAAATCGTAGGCATGTTAAGTTAGCGTGCTCATCAGACAGACTTTCACTTTTAGGCCATTTGCATGCATTTACAAGGAGCGAGTTATAAAACCAAGTTATAAAAGCATTTACAAGGAGCCAGTTATAAAACCAGTTACAAATGCTTGTAAACAGGGAGAAACGGGTCTCTCGGACACCATCTACTGGACTTCAGAAGAAACAACCTTCTGAGGAGGTTGCAAAACTTTTTCCTAACGTGTTGTGCTCCAGCATCTCCAAGCCAACAGGACAGAGCAATAAATCTGGGGGAATAGAGAGATGAATGACAGGGGATCGAAACGGTGATGTTTTAGTTCTCAGGGGCCAGAAGGCATCTGAAAACTGCTCCCAAAAAGCAAATTATAAATCAGAATGTCTCGAAATCTCACTCCTGCTCTGAACTCACCAGGATGAGCAAAGTAGCTTTATGCAAATGCTGGCCTTTTAAAAACAAACGATTAATAGGGATACATTTGTCCTGGGGGGGGGGGGAAGAGCTATAAAATATACAGGCTGGGGATTCTTTCTGAAACAGATTGTGCTGTGTGCTGTTCTTTGTCATGCTGGGTGGGGTATTCTGGGAGTTGAAGTCCCCACATCTTAAAGTTTCCGAGGTTGAGAAACACCGCCTTCGAGTCTAGATAGTTAATGGAAAACATGAACGAAATATATAAAACCATGCATGATGTGAAACATGAGATTTTCTCCTCCTTCCACAGTGCTAGAAATCAGGATCACCCCCAATATTTAATGTGGGGTGATTTGGGACCAATAAAATCATGTTTTGACTCATCTCAGATAGCAAACGTGGCTTGTGCTACAATTAGTGGTGGCATCAATTTAGAACGTAGTCTCAAGGCTCATCTGGCATCATAATTATGTTCTTGTTTCAGATTCTTGCTGAAAATCTGTCCTGGCTGTTATTTTCCTTGAAACACCTTGTTTAGCATCTTCGAAAACAGTATGAATAGCACAATTACCCAGGGCCAGAGGAGAAGATGTTCTTATCGCTGGCACAAAATGTTGTTCCTAAATGTGGGCTGGGAGGAGGGAAAGGGACAAATTAGGAGAAGGAAAGAAGATATGGAATATCCTGGCAGCGTTCACACAATACGCTAAGCTAAGCTAAAGTGGGGTTGGGGGTCTGAAGCTCAGTGTGTACTGGAAAAAATAACCCTAACGGACAAAATGGAGACTGCACCCTTCCCCCGTCTTTTGGATATGACCAAGGTCAAACGCAGCTCCTCTCTTTGCCTAATCCCATCAGACCCAGATTGACCCTCCCTGCCCTAAACGAAGCCCCCTGCAATCCCATCTAGACCAACGAATAGAAGCCTCCTCACCCACCAGCTCACAACACAGGCCAAGGACAGCCCTGATAAGTGGTTGCAACCTAGAGAAAGAGCCAGTTTGGTTTAGTGCAGTGTTTCTCAACCTCAGCTACTTTAAGATGTGTGGACTTCAACTCCCAGAATTCTGGGAGTTGAAGTCCGCACATCTTAAAGTAGCTGAGGCTGAGAAACACTGGTCTAGTGGTTAAGGCTCCAGGCTAGAAACCAGGAGACTGTGAGTTCTAGTCCTGCCTTAGGCACGAAAGCCGGCTGGGTGACCTTGGACCAGTCACTCTCTCTCAGCCCTAGGAAGGAGCCAATGGCAAACCGGGAGACTGAGAGTTCTAGTCCCGCCTTAGGCATGAAAGCCGGCTGGGTGACCTTGGGCCAGTCCCTGTCTCTCAGCCCTAGGAAGGAGCCAATGGCAAACCAGGAGACAGAGAGTTCTAGTCCTGCCTTAGGCATGAAAGCCGGCTGGGTGACCTTGGGCCAGTCCCTGTCTCTCAGCCCTAGAAGGAGCCAATAGGAAACCAGGAGACTGAGAGTTCTAGTCCCGCCTGAGGCATGAAAGCTGGCTGGGTGACCTTGGGCCAGTCCCTGTCTCTCAGCCCTAGAAGGAGCCAATAGGAAACCAGGAGACTGAGAGTTCTAGTCCCGCCTGAGGCATGAAAGCTGGCTGGGTGACCTTGGGCCAGTCCCTGTCTCTCAGCCCTAGAAGGAGCCAATAGGAAACCAGGAGACTGAGAGTTCTAGTCCCGCCTGAGGCATGAAAGCCGGCTGGGTGACCTTGGGCCAGTCACTCTCTCTCAGCCCAACTCACCTCACAGGGTTGTTGTTGTGGGGAAAACAGGAGGTGGAAGGAGTATGAGGTATGTTCCGCGGCTTGAGTTATTTATAAAAATAATAAAGGCAGGATAAAAAAATCTAACCCCCCTCCCAACCTTCTTATCAGCTGATGACCTCAACATGCCACCTCCTTGAGTCCCCAGCGTTGCTGCCCTCCTGAAAGGCCCACTTTGCCTAATAATAGAACTCACCCCAGGTACACAGTGATAAGGACCTGCCAACTTCCCCAAACTGGCAGATCCCTAGGATTTTCTGCCTTGGAACCCTCAACTTCTATAAAAACCTTTGCTTTCCCACTGTTCAGGGTCCCTCTTTCTTGTAAAGCGGGCACCCCACGATCATTGCAATAAATATGGTTCTTCTCCATGTTGTGCTCATTTTGGAAAAATCCCAGGACAGCGTGTGTGGTGGGAAGCCAGCTCTCGTCTCTGTGAGCCAGGCCATCGCATTAAGCCGTGATATGGTGTCTTTGTTTAGGCATTGCCTGCTGGATGAACACGGCCACCGCGTGCAGCATTCCGGAAGATGGGGGCCATCACGGAGAAGGCCTGTCCCCTGGCCAAGGGGGGATCTGCGATAGGCCCTCCGCAAATGACCACATCAGAGCCTCCCCATCCTGCAGTCAGAGTCAAGAAGGAGCATCCTATCTTTTGAGAGATTAGCCCACCTGATCCCCAAAAGAGGCTCTTCCACAAGTTTGGTGGTTGCCCCCAAAGAAGCAATGCCCAGTTCAAAGCATTGACTATCACATTTAAAGCCCTTTCCACACAGCACCAGGGTATATGAGACCAGGGTACCTGAGGGACCGTCTCATCCCGATCACATCTACCCGCCCCACCCGGTCATGCAGGGAGGGCATACTTCGGACCCCATCAATAAAATAATTCCATCTAGCGGGGTCCAGGAGGCGTGCCTTCTCTGCGATAGCACCCGCCCTGTGGAATATCTTGCCCCCAGGGGTGAGGCGGGCGCCCTCGCTCCTGGCCTTCCGGAGTTCTTTAAAGACCTGGTTCTGCCGCCTTGCTTGGGAGGAAGGAAGGAATAGTTCCTCCTGGGGGTGGTTAGCTTAGTAATATCCTCCTTTTAAGATCTCACCATCCTCTGGATTTTTTCTATTTATTATTATATTGTATTTTAGATGTATAGGTTTTAATTTTTATAATATTATTGTAAACCGCCCAGAGTCTACTGCTGTAGAGATGGGCGGTGATAAATCTGAATAATTAAATAAATAAATAAATAAATAAATAAATAAATGAGGCAATCGAATCAAATCTGCCCATCCAAGTCCAGTCATAGGTCCTGCCTCTTGGGCCAGACTACAGGACCTCTGATGGGATATACGCTGGCTTAAAGGGGAAAAACCAAGGCTTGAGAATAAACAGACAAGAATGCAGCTTGTTAGGGCTAACAGTGTTTACTGGTAGCATAAGGCAATAATGCAGATACAGTACATTATCGCAAAAATGAAAAAGATGAATATACAAGATACAGCATTGTAAAAGGAAAAACAAAACAAACTTATAAGCAGAGTTCCGTGTATTGATCCCAGGGCCAGAGTTCCTGCCATGGCCTATACCCAAAGCCAGGCATAGCTCACTCTGCCCAGTCCACGGGAAGTGAACACGTGAAGAACTACATGGCTAAGAGACACTAGAAATCAAGAAGACAGAGAGCACCATTTTGCATGGTTGTATATTCAGCTCTTCTAGCTTTCTGATTGGCTGGAAGTTAGCTGTGACACACACTAGGCCCAAAGCATTAGGCCTAAAGCACATAGCATGACCTGCTATTGGGTAGCAGTGCTGCATCTAAGCACTGAGTTCCCCCCCTCCTTGCTCAGGGGGCCTGGGCAAGGCTTCCCACAGAAGGAAATCAGGAGGATTTGTTCCCATGGGAAGATCCAGAAACTAGCCATAACAATACACACGTGACTATTGTTATCTAGCCACCTGGCGTTCACGTCATCATGAGAACGCTTTGCTTTGTACAGGAATAATTCGCCAAGTCAACACAAGAACTCTAACAACCTCTTGATTTTGGCCCCCCGTTGATAATGGCCCCTATTCTACAAAGGCCAAAATAGTACTTTCCCATCATCATTCATCATTGGCGATCACTCGTAGCCGAGTAAGATTGTCTTCCAAAGGTAAAATTTTAACGGTGGATCCGTAAGTGGCTATAAAGGCCAATTCTGGATCCGCACAACCTCCCACAATGAGGGCATAGGTTTCCGGGTGGGAGACGGTCATGATGAGGGTTTGCCTGACGTGCCTTCCTTTTAGCTCTTTTCTCCTTTTCGCCCTGTACTCGTGCTTCTTCAAAGTCCATAGCGCCATTAATAAAGGATGACCTCCAATTGAAACGCTCATGAGTTAGGGCTTCCCAGTTCTCAATGCTGATATTACATTTTTTTAAATTAGCTTTGAGAGTGTCTTTGAATCTCTTTTGCTGTCCACCAATATTCCGTTTTCCATTCTTAAGTTGGGAGTAATGTAGCTGCTTTGGAAGACGATGGTCAGGCATTCGAACAACATGGCCGGTCCAGCGAAGTTGATGTTGGATGATCATTGTTTCAATGCTGGTGGTTTTCGCTTCTTCTAATACGCTAACATTAGTCCGCCTATCTTCCCAAGTAATTTGCAGAATTTTTCGGAGGCAGCGTTGATGGAATCTTTCAAGACATTGGAGGTGGCGTTTGGGCATTTGGCTCCTAGTTTGAGTGGTGTCTTTGATGCTCTAGATCAGTGTTTCTCAAAAGCTCTTAAAGTCTGAGCTGTTTCAGAAAGCTCACGCCTGATAGGATTGGACTTGACATTGCCCTCTTTTTATTTTCTTTGTATTTCTTGTACTGTTGTTGCGTTTTTATTTTTGCATGGGGTTTGTTTCATACTGGAATTTATTTATTTATTTATTTATTTATTTATTAATTATTTGGATTTATCACCGCCCATCTCTACCATGGTAGACTCTAAATTTGCTTTTCTTTGCCAGCCGCTGAGAGCCACTTTGATTGCGGTGGCGTGGCAATATGTTTAATCAAGACATATTCCTGCCAGAGTTGTGTTTGGCCACGTTAGGAGAATCAGTCGACCGAGAGACATCAGCCGAGACCCAGCAGCCAAGATGGATCTCTCTGAGCAGGCCGGGTGTTAATTGAATCCTAGCCTCACTCTGAATTTATGTTCTGTAATGTTTTATTGAGTTGGCTGGTTTCTACTTTAATTACGGTAAGCCACTCTGGAGGGGTTGTGTAGGAAGGTGAGATAATAAATCAAATAAAAGAATGAGTGGTGCCCGTTAAGTTAGAACTTGGGGGTCAAATCTTGTCTCATGAACTTGGCAGCCGATCTCACCATACTTCGAAACAGCTGACCCGACAGAGCGATGCTGAGGGTGAACGGTCCATTGGCTCTTCCTGGTCTCATCTAATCGTCTAAAAATTCAACCCAGGATTCTTTGGGGAATCTGTCTTGACAATAATCTGGTTTAACGCTTGCATAGCTGGCTTCCTACTTTCCTGGCCTCTGTTCTCATCCCTCCACCGTACCTTGCAACAGAGTGATGCTTGGATTTGACCCCAGCCAGGGGGAGAAACTCAGCTGTTCTGTTTTGGCTACTGTTTGGATGTGCCATTTACTGTGCCATTTACTATGGCTGTGAGAGCTGGACCATAAGGAAGGCTGAGCGAAGGAAGATAGATGCTTTTGAACTTTGGTCTTGGAGGAAAATTCTGAGAGCGCCTTGGACTGCAAGAAGATCAAACCAGTCCATACTCCAGGAAATAAAGCCAGACTGCTCACTTGAGGGAATGATATTAAAGGCAAAACTGAAGTACTTTGGCCACATAATGAGAAGACAGGATACCCTGGAGAAGATGCTGATGCTGGGGAAAGTGGAAGGCAAAAGGAAGAGGGGCCGACCAAGGGCAAGATGGATGGATGATATTCTGGAGGTGACGGACTCGACCATGGGGGATCTGGGGATGGTGACGGCCAACAGGAAGCTCTGGCGTGGGCTGGTTCATGAAGTCATGAAGAGTCGGAAGCGACTGAACAAATAAACAACAAGTGCTGACCTACAAGACATTAGTTTCCTAGTCTGGTCTACCTTGAAGGGCTGACACAATGCCATTCACCTTCATTTAGAAGTCTTTTTCTCTTCTCTTCCTTCTCTTTTCTTACCACCCAACGTTTGTTAAGGGGAGGAAGGATGAAACCCTGGCATACAATGCCTTTAGTGGCTGGGGCAATGGAGACTGTAACCGCATGCAAAGAGAGAGCACAGAACTGCATCTCCCATCGTCTCCAGCCACAGTTAATCCGCAGAGTCCTATGAAGGAAGGTTCATGTAGAACCTTCTTCCATGTTGAAAGGGGAAAGTCATTCCTAAAACTCTGAGGGCCAAGCTCTGTTCTTTGGACAGTGCTTCAGTCGGTGGACAGATTGGCTTGGTTTTGGCCGTGACGAAACCACTCTGGATCCTTCCCACATACTGATTGGTCTCCCGTGTTCCTTTTCTCTGCAGCTATGTGGCGATTGTCCAGCTCTGGACTCTGGATCGGAATTGTCATGGCGAAAGTTGCAGCTGCTTTTATTCTTCTATATCTTTTTCTAAGGAAGGAAAATGACAGGGTAGATCTGAGACACACGACGGCCTAGAACAGTGATGGCGAACCTACGACGCGCGTGTCAGAGGTGACATGCCACGACGTTTTGGGTGACAGGCCAGCGTTCACCAACACCCAACAACTATTCTCCCTGTTTGAGTTACCAAAGAAACTGAACGAACAAAAGGCACTGCAACTCCTCCCCCCCATCTCTGCCCTCTTGGCCGCCCAAAATTGGGCTGTATTTTTTAAAAAATAAATGAATATGTAAAGAATTGTTTCTCTTTTGTTTTGGGGGGGAGTGTGACATTCCAGCAGAGTCAAGTTAGGCATTTTCCAAATTTGAGCCCAAAAGGTTCGCCGTCACTGGCCTAGAACCTGCCTTCTCCTCCTCTGCTGCCCTTGGGTTTTCGACGGAAAGAAGAGGCCAGAACCTAGACTGAAACATTTCTCTAAATAAGCCATACAAATTGATCCTACAAAGTAAGGATTGAAATGTAACATCTATTATAGGCAGGGCATCGCATGGCACCTGCATCTCTCTCCACACATTACAATGCAGTGAAAATAACGTCTAAGCCAGGGCTTTCCAAAGTTTTCCTGCGGCGACACACCAACCACCGTTGGTGTGTCGCTGTGGGAAAACCCGGAAGTGCCGCCATTGCGGCAGCAGCTCGCAAAAACCCGGAAGCGCTGCTGCCGCTTTCGGGTTTTTCCACGCCGCCGTTGGTGTGTCGCCACGGGAAAACCCGGAAGCGCTGATGATGATCAGCACTTCCGGGTTGTGTGGCGACACACCAGACTGTGTATGGCGACACACTTTTGTGTTGCGACACACAGTTTGGAAAGCTCTGGTCTAAGCGTTAAGACTCCAGCAAAGGAGATCGTTACCTTGTCGTGGTGCTGGAGCTTGAGCACCTCAGTGAAACCATGAGCTAAACCGTGAAGGGACACCCAAGACGGGAAGGTCGTGGCAGAGAGGTCAGACTAAATACGATCCCTGGGGAAGGTAATGGCAACCCACCCCAGTATTCTTGCCATGAAAACTAAATGGATCAGTACAACCAAAGATATGTCGGTATACCATCAGAAGATGGGACTCCCAGGTCGGAAGATGGTCAAAATGCTACTGGGGAGGAACAGAGGATACGTTCAACTAGCCCCAGATGTGATGACGCAGCTAGCTCAAAGCCGAAAGGACGGCTAGCGGCCGACGGTGCTGGTGGTGAACGACGAATCCGATGTTCTAAAGATCAACACACCATAGGAACCTGGAATGTAAGATCTATGAGCCAGGGCAAATTGGATGTAGTTATTGGTGAGATGTCAAGATTAAATATAGACATTTTAGGTGTCAGTGAACTGAAATGGACTGGGATGGGCCACTTCACATCAGATGTCCACCAGATCTACTACTGTGGACAAGAGGACCACAGAAGAAATGGAGTAGCCTTCATAATTAATAATAAAGTGGCTAAAGCAGTGCTTGGATACAATCCAAAAAACGATAGAATGATCTCAATTCGAATTCAGGGTAAGCCATTTAACATCACAGTGATCCAAATATACGCCCCAACCACAGATGCTGAAGAAGCAGAAGTAGATCAGTTCTATGAGGATCTGCAGCACCTACTGGATAATACACCAAAAAGAGATGTTATTTTCATTACAGGAGACTGGAATGCTAAGGTGGGTAGTCAGACGACACCTGGAATTACAGGCAAGCATGGTCTGGGAGAACAAAATGAAGCAGGACATAGGCTGATAGAATTTTGCCAAGACAACTCACTGTGCATAACAAACACTCTCTTCCAACAACCTAAAAGACGACTTTATACATGGACTTCACCAGATGGTCGACACCGAAATCAGATTGACTACATCCTTTGCAGCCAAAGGTGGCGGACATCTATACAGTCGGTAAAAACAAGACCTGGAGCTGACTGTAGTTCAGATCACGAACTTCTTATTGCACAATTTAGAATCAGACTAAAGAGAATAGGGAAGACCCACAGATCAGTTAGATATGAGCTCACTAATATTCCTAAGGAATATGCAGTGGAGGTGAAGAATAGATTTAAGGGACTAGATTTAGTAGATAGGGTCCCAGAAGAACTATGGACAGAAGTTCGCAACATTGTTCAGGAGGCGGCAACAAAAAACGTCCCAAAGAAAAAGAAAACCAAGAAGGCAAGATGGCTGTCTGCTGAGACACTGGAAGTAGCCCAAGAAAGAAGGAAAGCAAAAGGCAACAGTGATAGGGGGAGATATGCCCAATTAAATGCAAAATTCCAGAGGTTAGCCAGAAGAGATAAGGAATTATTTTTAAACAAGCAATGTGCGGAAGTGGAAGAAGACAATAGAATAGGAAGGACAAGAGACCTCTTCCAGAAAATTAGAAACATCGGAGGTAAATTCCAGGCAAAAATGGGTATGATCAAAAACAAAGATGGTAAGGACCTAACAGAAGCAGAAGAGATCAAGAAAAGGTGGCAAGAATATACGGAAGATCTGTATAGGAAGGATAATAATATTGGAGATAGCTTTGACGGTGTGGTCAGTGAGTTAGAGCCAGACATCCTGAAGAGTGAGGTTGAATGGGCCTTAAGAAGCATTGCTAATAACAAGGCAGCAGGAGACGACGGTATCCCAGCTGAACTGTTTAAAATCTTGCAAGATGATGCTGTCAAGGTGATGCATGCCATATGCCAGCAAATTTGGAAAACACAAGAATGGCCATCAGATTGGAAAAAATCAACTTATATCCCCATACCAAAAAAGGGAAGCACTAAAGAATGTTCAAACTATCGAACAGTGGCACTTATTTCACATGCCAGTAAGGTAATGCTCAAGATCTTGCAAGGTAGACTCCAGCAATTCATGGAGCGAGAATTGCCAGATGTACAAGCTGGGTTTAGAAAAGGCAGAGGAACTAGAGACCAAATTGCCAATATCCGCTGGATAATGGAGAAAGCCAGGGAATTTCAGAAAAACATCTATTTCTGTTTTATTGACTATTCTAAAGCCTTTGACTGTGTGGATCATAACAAATTGTGGCAAGTTCTCGGTGGTATGGGGATACCAAGTCATCTTGTCTTCCTCCTGAGGAATCTGTATAACGACCAAGTAGCAACGGTAAGAACAGAGCACGGAACAACGGACTGGTTTAAGATTGGGAAAGGAGTACGGCAGGGCTGTATACTCTCACCCTACCTATTCAACCTGTACGCAGAACACATCATGCGACATGCTGGGCTTGAGGAATCCAAGGCTGGAGTTAAAATCGCTGGAAGAAACATTAACAATCTCAGATATGCAGATGATACCACTTTGATGGCTGAAAGCGAGGAGGAGTTGAGGAGCCTTATGACGAAGGTGAAAGAAGAAAGTGCAAAAGCTGGGTTGCAGTTAAACCTCAAAAAAACCAAGATTATGGCAACGAGCTTGATTGATGACTGGCAAATAGAGGGAGAAAAAGTGGAGGCAGTGACAGACTTTGTATTTCTAGGCGCAAAGATTACTGCAGACGCTGACTGCAGCCAGGAAATCAGAAGACGTCTACTTCTTGGGAGGAGAGCAATGGCAAATCTTGATAAAATAGTTAAGAGCAGAGACATCACACTGACAACAAAGGTCCGCATAGTTAAAGCAATGGTTTTCCCTGTAGTAACCTATGGCTGTGAGAGCTGGACCATAAGGAAGGCTGAGCGAAGGAAGATAGATGCTTTTGAACTGTGGTGTTGGAGGAAAATTCTGAGAGTGCCTTGGACTGCAAGAAGATCAAACCAGTCCATACTCCAGGAAATAAAGCCAGACTGCTCACTTGAGGGAATGATATTAAAGGCAAAACTGAAGTACTTTGGCCACATAATGAGAAGACAGGATACCCTGGAGAAGAAGCTGATGCTAGGAAAAGTGGAAGGCAAAAGGAAGAGGGGCCGACCAAGGGCAAGATGGATGGATGGTATTCTGGAGGTGACGGACTCAACCATTGGGGAGCTGGGGATGGTGACGGCCGACAGAAAGCTCTGGCGTGGACTGGTCCATGAAGTCACGAAGAGTCGGAAACGACTGAACGAATAAACAACAAAAAACGTTAAGAGCCAAACTCCTGCAAATTGGTGATCTCCATCTGGAACCACTCGGAATGAGGACATTGTACCGTTGTTTCCTGAAATAGGGCAACTCCCAATTTGATGAAGATTCCTGATGATTTTGATCCCAGGTTTCTTGCTGCTCTGTTGAAAACAGAGAGCAGAAGCGTGTATCATCGTCAGCTCCCCGTGGTCCACAAAACGTGACTCAAGAAGATATCACTAAGCACCGTCCCAGCTCAGTTGCCTGTGGCTTGCAAAGCAGACCACTTTGCCTCTGAAGATGCCAGCCACAGTTGCCTGCAAAACATCGGGAGATCTGTTCTCTAGAGCAGTGTTTCTCAACCTTGGCCACTTTAAGATGTGTGGACTTCAACTCCCAGAATTCCCCAGCCACCAAACCCTGAAACCCAACCCTCCCCAACAGATATTGGCTGTGAAAGCATACAGCAGTATATTCCTCTTCAAATAATGTCTGGCCCACCATGAAGGCAATCTCTACCCATCTTTCCTTACTCTACTTCAAAGCTTTTCAACTTCTGACCACGCTGTTATGTTTGTGGCAAATTGTCCAGAGGTACAATTAGTTGTGGGGCCTTCTCCTGCTGTCCAGCTGAGGCTCTTGGAGGCATAATCCCTCCTGATCCTTAACCACTGATTTTCAGGGCCATTTCCTTGTCGTGGCTCATGGGTCTCCCATGGTGCTACAAAGCCACCTATTCTACTTTCCTACAAACCCATGGGTTCATCTGTCATCCCCCCCAGGGCAGACCCAGTTTACCATAGGGGGGATGCCTCCAAAGCTTCCTGCCCCTGTGGCACAGCTGGTCCTACAGTGCCTATGCCAGGGGTCTGGCCTGGTCTGGCCCTGCCAAGGCAACCGCAGGCGGGACTCAAAATTCAATAAATCTAGGAGCTCCCGCCCACAAACCCCGCCCCCCGTGTGTGTGATTGGCTCCTGCACACAAACCCCGCCCCCAGTGCTTGTGATTGGCTCCCTCCCACAAGCCCCACCCCATTCCACATGATTGGCTCCCGCTCGCAAGCCCCGCCCCCGGTCCACGAATGATGTTATAAATATCCAAATGGCCCTTGGCAGAAAAAGTGTTCCCCACCCCTGGCCTAAGCCATGGCAGAGACCTTTTATGTGCATGTCAAGAATGCCACCTCTGATGCTACACTGCCCAAACCATGGCGTGGGGGGAGCTGTGGCATGCAGGGAAGGACCTTATGGCGCAGCTGTCCGACCCTAGCTGCAGTTTTGAAGCAGCTGTGATGATGAAGTCATTGGAATGTTCTTGATGTGGGCCCAGCAGCCTTTGGGAAGACCGGTGACACGTGTCAAGGTGATGCAGGTCTCATGGTCTTCTGGGAGATCACTGGACGCATGCATGAAAAACATCCCCATGGCTTCAGCTTCACAGACCTGAAGCTATGGGGTATGTTGTACCCCAGGCAAAAGCAAAGCCATCTTTGTGACCTTAAAAATTATCTGTTATGTATATAAATTGAAAACAAGGCCAGAGATGCGAAGAGGAAGCAAGAAACCACGAGGGGAGGCAAGCGAGTTAAACTGAAAGATCCTGGTAACTGCAGCAGAGCGCAGGAGGAAAGGACTAATTTTCTAGTATCGAAGCTCAAGTAGAAAAGACACTTGTCTGAATCTGCTCAGCAACAAGTCTTGGCATAAAACAAAGTGAAGCAAAGAAAGGAATGGAGTTGCCCCTGTGCTGGACCGGATTCTCCCCTCGCCCTTTGCCGGTGCCTTGGCCCAGCCTGATTGTGTGGGAACCAGCTGAGTGGTAAGAAAGCGCAGGTGGGAATGCGTGGGGAGCTAGCTTTGCTTAAGAAAATCGATACAGCTTTGTTGCTGCTCTGATTTCACTCAGCTCCTGCATATCTTTATCTAAAGAACCTTTAATCTGTCTTGAGGATCTCTGCCCCATTGACAGTGTGAATGCATGTGTCCTCTTACAACTCTCGGCCTGTACCCCACCCGTGTTTCTCCACCATCCATGGGTGGGAGGGAAAGATGGGGGAGAGGAAAGAATAAGAACTCCTTTGCTTCCCATTCTCCAAACCCACAGAGAAATTGCTCCATGGGATCCGAGAAGGGCCAGTGGTAGACCCACTTCCTCTTCTCCCCATGGGTCCTCTGCTGCCAATAATGTTAGAGTTATTCTATGTAGAATTCATGCGAATGGATTCCTTCACTAGCTTGTAAAACCAGTATTTTTCCATACCCCTCTGCTGTAAGTGTTCCCAAAACATTCCACCAGTAAACACCAGGTGTGTGACATTCCATAGCCAAAACATGGTATCACGTGAGGTGGCGATATCAGTCCAAAATACCCTATCTCATGGGAACGATGTCCCGGAGGGGAGACAATGTGCAACACTGCCATCTCATGGCGGTTTATAGTAAGTACAACTTTTAATGCATTGTCAGTTTGGAAATGTCCTGACCCACATATAGCCAATCAAAATGCTGAAACAAGTGTATATCTCAGCTATGAACTATGGGTCTATGTATCCTTCTTCTTCTTGACTTCTATCTGTCATGTTGCCATGTACTTTGTTCCTGAACTGTAACTATGCCTGGCCTTTGTATGGGCCATGATTTTTCTTCACATCTGCTGATGAAACTCTGCTTATGCTTTGTTGTTTTTTCCTTTTGCAATAATGTACTATATATCCATTATTGCCTTATGCTACAATAAAATATTCTGAGCCCTACACGTTGTTTGGATTACTCTGCGCCTGGAACCCCATAAAGCCAGCAATATCCCACAGGTTATGGGATGCCCAGTCAAAGAAGGAGTTCCCAACTCACTTCTCTCAGCATGGAGAGAATCCCTCCTCTCCTTTTTTAATAATGCCAAAATAAGAGTTGTGTCCATTTGTCATTTATTTGCCACCAGTTTCCATGTTGACTTTTCCCTAAGCAGCTGGTATTGCATTTCTTTTCTCTTCCCCTTGGTTTGAATTTTTGCATTTTTCATACACGTCTTAATCCAAAATTGGGCAATTGGTTCAAATTTAGAAGGAGGAACTGAAATTTCCTCTTTTGCTCCTTCTCAGAAGGAAATGCCTTGGGAGGGGCAAGAGATGAAGTAGCCCCAGATGTCTCTCCCGCTGCTCTCGGCATGGCTGCCTCGAGGTCCTTCTTGGGGATCCCTGGTCCCCTTCAGCTGCCGCTCCTGCTCCTTGTGCAGGACCTGGGTGAGTGTCCACATCTGGAATCAGGCTAGTGTTATTGCTCAGATTTCTCGCTGGAAGACGGATATGAAGGGAAGACGTGCTCCGCTGCTCTGAGCAGGGAGATTAGCAGATTCCCCGGCAAGGGCCAGCCCCGGATGTTGGATCCTTTGGGGTAAAGACTTCTTCCACTGGCCCCTCCTGGAGTGGCCAGTTGAACAACCAGGCACAGCCAGGGAGAGCATCAGAGTGCTGAGGTTGGGGAGTCAACGGTGGTCCCTGGCTTGGTGTGGGCCTTGGGGTGCATCAGGGAAAAGAACACGTGGACACTTGTTCCTTGCATTTTGGACAGCAGCTTCAGTGCTTCTGGTGATGCTCTGTTGAAGGGCTGCCCACCCTTGGACCTCACCGTGGCACGATCTCCTTCTCCACCATCTCCCTTTGAGGTTGCCTTCATCTCATCCCCAACCCAGGAATGAGGCAGGCTTCCATCTCCCTGGGCTGTCTCGGTGTTCATGTAGCATTTCCTCTCTTATTCCAACACCATCTAAGGCAGCCTCAAGGTGGATAAAATTGGCTGGTCAGAGTGAAGTTTGGGGGCTGCAATGACTGGGGACAGAAGCAATAAAACCAGGAGAAGAATCAGCAAGGGGGCTGCCCATTTCATGCCAATCTAACTGTCTGCCATGGATGGCCCCTCAACTCAGCAGTGGGGAAAGGACCTCAGGTAGAATCTGACTCCTTCACGGCTGTGTTAATCAGCTAAACTTCAGTCTGCTGTTCCAATCTGCTTTAGTAATACGTTTGCAAGTGGTGCTGCCCCTGCAGTCAGTGATGGAGTTTTGAAGGTTAATAAGAGAACTCCAAGCAGCTAACGACAATCTTGCAAAGTAGAAGCATGAACCAGAAGGGACTTGCACATTAAGCTTAATTACATTCAGAAATAAATTCAGTCTTCACACCATAGTTAGATGAAGAAAAATAGAGATAGCTTACATTTATTCAGTAGATCTGGATACATGTAGATTCATAGTAGATCTGTGTGCAAGCGAGATGAAAGGATGAGAGCTGCATTCTGCAGCACCTCCTGCTTGCAGGTGTGCCCAAAGAGTAATGGAGATTGATAATCCCCCAAAGTCTAGGAGGAGGAGGAAGTGGAAATCAGGTGACCCATGTGACATCCCACAAGCACAATAGAGATGCATTTACTAGAAAGACCCCACTTATGCTTATATAGACAGACAATGCTGAGTTGACCCCTGATAATTCCAACTCCCTCTACCTCTTGATTGTTGATCTCTCCTCTCCCCTCCATTCCTTCCCCAGACCCCACAACCTTTCACACAGGCAGCCCTGGCGCCAAGCGGCCATGGTTGTCACACCCAGAAGTCACCCATGGAGTACCCACAATGGTTTTGCAGTCAGCAACTTGGCTTCTGGTGAAGCCATTTTTTGTTGATTTGGAGGTATGCTTTGGGTCATTGTCGTGTTGAAAGGTGAAATTCCTCTCCATCTTCAGCATTTTAGCAGAGGCCTGAAGGTTTTGTGCCAAAATTGGCTGATATTTGGAACTGTTCATAATTCCCTCCACCTTCACTAAAGCCCCAGTTCCAGCTGAAGAAAAGCAGCCCCCAAGCATAATGCTGCCACCGCCATGCTTCACTGTGGGTATGGTGCACTTTTGGTGATGCGCAGTGTTGTTTTTGCGCCAAACATCCTTTTTGGAATGATGGCCAAAAAGTTCAACCTTGGTCTCATCAGACCATAACACATTTTCCAACATGCTTTTGTCAGACTTGATGTAGGTTTTTGCAAAATGTAGCCGGGCTTGGATCTCTTTCTTTGTAAGAAAAGGCTTCCGTCTTGCCACCCTACCCCACAGCCCAGACATAGGAAGAATATGGGAGATTGTTGTCACATGTAGTACACAACCAGTACTTGCCAGAAATTCCTGCAGCTCCTTTAATGTTGCTGTAGGCCTCTTGGCAGCCTCTCGGACCAGTTTTCTTGTTTTTTCATCCATTTTGGAGGGACATCCAGTTCTTGTTAATGTCACTGTTGTGCCATATTTTCTCCACTTGTGACGACTGTCTTCACTGTGTCCCATGGTATATCCAATGCCTTGGAAAAAAATTTGTACCCTTCTCCTGACTGATACCTTCCAAGAATGAGATCCCTGGATGCTATGTAAGCTCTTTGCAGACCATGGCTTTTGCTGTAAGAGGCAACTGAGTAAATGTCAGAAAAATCCTACTAGAACAGCGCAACTTTATATGGGCTTGATCAGAGTCACTTTAATTGATGGCAGGTGTGTACTGACTACTATTTAACATCAGTTTAAATGTGATTGGTTAATTCTGAACACAGCCACATCCCCACTTATAAGAGGGTGTGCACACTTATTTGTTGTTGTTGTTCACTCGTTTACTCGTGTCCGACTCTTCGTGACCTCATGGACCATAGCACGCCAGGCCTTCCTGTCCTCCACTGTCTCCCGGAGTTTACTCAAATTCATGTTCATTGCATCGGTGATGCTATCTAACCATCTCATCCTCTGCCGTCCCCTTCTCCCTTTGCCTTCAGTCTTTCCCAGCATCAGGGTCTTTTCCAGGGAATCCTCTCTTCGCATTAGGTGGCCAAAGTATTTGAGCTTCAGCTTCAGTATCTGTCCTTCCAATGAGCAGTCAGGGTTGATTTCCTTTAGGAGTGCACACTTATGCAACCACGTTATTCTAGTTTTTTATTTTTATTTTTTCGCCCTAAAAGATTTCAGTTTGTCTTTCAATTGAATTGTACAGCTTCTTCTTGGTGATCACTCGTAGCCGAGTAAGATTGTCTTCCAGGGGTAAAATCTTAACAGTGGATCCGTAAGTGGCTGTAAAGGCCAATTCTGGATCCGTACAAACTCCCACAATGTACAGCTTATATGTTATATTAAAGGTGGAAAAAATTCTGAAGTCATTTATCTTGGTCTGATTTTTTTACATCTCAAAAACCTGGCATTTTAACAGGGGTGTGTAGACTTTTTATATCCACTGTAGCTATAAGTGGGGCAGATTCTATAAGAATCCAGGTCCGTCAAACACTCCTGTCTTGGTCACTGCCCCAGAACAGTGTTTTGAGGTTTCCTTTTTTTTTTTTACATAAATTTTATTGAATTTTAAAATACATATTAAAAGTTAATACAAAAAAAGAAAAAGAAATACAAAGTAAGAAAAGAGGAAAGAAAAAGTGGAGTCAAAAAATAACAAACAAAGAAAATATAGAAAATAGATGTCCTCCAATTTATCCTTGAACTTTAAGTACAATAATTAACTTTAAATGTTAGGCCTTCATACAATACACAGGAACTTTTCTTTGTCATATACCCTATGATTTCTATAATCCAATCTTCTGTTCTTCATATAGGTTTCACCTTTCTTGATATCTTCCAACAATCCATCTCTGGTTTCTACTCCTTAGAATAGTACTCAAATGTTCATTCCTGCATCAGTTTGATGTTTTTCATTTGTTCTTTCCATTTTTACATCTATATTTATATCTTCAATAAAATCCAATTAGTATAACAAATAAAGGCCTTATTTACTTCTAATAAAATACAATATATTCTGTTCATATTATGACTATATATTCCACTAATTGTTGTTTATTCGTTCAGTCGTTTCCGACTCTTCGTGACTTCATGGACCAGTCCACGCCAGAGCTTTCTGTCGGCTGTCACCATCCCCAGCTCCCCAATGGTTGAGTCCGTCACCTCCAGAATACCATCCATCCATCTTGCCCTTGGTCGGCCCCTCTTCCTTTTGCCTTCCACTTTTCCTAGCATCAGCTTCTTCTCCAGGGTATCCTGTCTTCTCATTATGTGGCCAAAGTACTTCAGTTTTGCCTTTAATATCATTCCCTCAAGTGAGCAGTCTGGCTTGATTTCCTGGAGTATGGACTGGTTCGATCTTCTTGCAGTCCAAGGCACTCTCAGAATTTTCCTCCAACACCACAGTTCAAAAGCATCTATCTTCCTTCGCTCAGCCTTCCTTATGGTCCAGCTCTCACAGCCATAGGTTACTACAGGGAATACCATTGCTTTAACTATGCGGACCTTTGTTGTCAGTGTGATGTCTCTGCTCTTAACTATTTTATCAAGATTTGCCATTGCTCTCCTCCCAAGAAGTAGACGTCTTCTGATTTCCTGGCTGCAGTCAGCGTCTGCAGTAATCTTTGCGCCTAGAAATACAAAGTCTGTCACTGCCTCCACTTTTTCTCCCTCTATTTGCCAGTCATCAATCAAGCTCGTTGCCATAATCTTGGTTTTTTTGAGGTTTAACTGCAACCCAGCTTTTGCACTTTCTTCTTTCACCTTCGTCATAAGGCTCCTCAACTCCTCCTCGCTTTCAGCCATCAAAGTGGTATCATCTGCATATCTGAGATTGTTAATGTTTCTTCCAGCGATTTTAACTCCAGCCTTGGATTCCTCAAGCCCAGCATGTCGCATGATGTGTTCTGCGTACAGGTTGAATAGGTAGGGTGAGAGTATACAACCCTGCCGTACTCCTTTCCCAATCTTAAACCAGTCCGTTGTTCCGTGCTCTGTTCTTACCGTTGCTACTTGGTCGTTATACAGATTCCTCAGGAGGAAGACAAGATGACTTGGTATCCCCATACCACCAAGAACTTGCCACAATTTGTTATGATCCACACAGTCAAAGGCTTTAGAATAGTCAATAAAACAGAAATAGATGTTTTTCTGAAATTCCCTGGCTTTCTCCATTATCCAGCGGATATTGGCAATTTGGTCTCTAGTTCCTCTGCCTTTTCTAAACCCAGCTTGTACATCTGGCAATTCTCGCTCCATGAATTGCTGGAGTCTACCTTGCAAGATCTTGAGCATTACCTTACTGGCATGTGAAATAAGTGCCACTGTTCGATAGTTTGAACATTCTTTAGTGCTTCCCTTTTTTGGTATGGGGATATAAGTTGATTTTTTCCAATCTGATGGCCATTCTTGTGTTTTCCAAATTTGCTGGCATATGGCATGCATCACCTTGACAGCATCATCTTGCAAGATTTTAAACAGTTCAGCTGGGATACCATCGTCTCCTGCTGCCTTGTTATTAGCAATGCTTCTTAAGGCCCATTCAACCTCACTCTTCAGGATGTCTGGCTCTAACTCACTGACCACACTGTCAAAGCTATCTCCAATATTATTATCCTTCCTATACAGATCTTCCGTATATTCTTGCCACCTTTTCTTGATCTCTTCTGCTTCTGTTAGGTCCTTACCATCTTTGTTTTTGATCATACCCATTTTTGCCTGGAATTTTCCTCCGATGTTTCTAATTTTCTGGAAGAGGTCTCTTGTCCTTCCTATTCTATTGTCTTCTTCCACTTCCGCACATTGCTTGTTTAAAAATAATTCCTTATCTCTTCTGGCTAACCTCTGGAATTTTGCATTTAATTGGGCATATCTCCCCCTATCACTGTTGCCTTTTGCTTTCCTTCTTTCTTGGGCTACTTCCAGTGTTTCAGCAGACAGCCATCTTGCCTTCTTGGTTTTCTTTTTCTTTGGGACGTTTTTTGTTGCCGCCTCCTGAACAATGTTGCGAACTTCTGTCCATAGTTCTTCTGGGACCCTATCTACTAAATCTAGTCCCTTAAATCTATTCTTCACCTCCACTGCATATTCCTTAGGAATATTAGTGAGCTCATATCTAACTGATCTGTGGGTCTTCCCTATTCTCTTTAGTCTGATTCTAAATTGTGCAATAAGAAGTTCGTGATCTGAACTACAGTCAGCTCCAGGTCTTGTTTTTACCGACTGTATAGATGTCCGCCACCTTTGGCTGCAAAGGATGTAGTCAATCTGATTTCGGTGTCGACCATCTGGTGAAGTCCATGTATAAAGTCGTCTTTTAGGTTGTTGGAAGAGAGTGTTTGTTATGCACAGTGAGTTGTCTTGGCAAAATTCTATCAGCCTATGTCCTGCTTCATTTTGTCCTCCCAGACCATGCTTGCCTGTAATTCCAGGTGTCGTCTGACTACCCACCTTAGCATTCCAGTCTCCTGTAATGAAAATAACATCTCTTTTTGGTGTATTATCTAGTAGGTGCTGCAGATCCTCATAGAACTGATCTACTTCTGCTTCTTCAGCATCTGTGGTTGGGGCGTATATTTGGATCACTGTGATGTTAAATGGCTTACCCTGAATTCGAATTGAGATCATTCTATCGTTTTTTGGATTGTATCCAAGCACTGCTTTAGCCACTTTATTATTAATTATGAAGGCTACTCCATTTCTTCTGTGGTCCTCTTGTCCACAGTAGTAGATCTGGTGGTCATCTGATGTGAAGTGGCCCATCCCATTCCACTAATACATAACCTATTGCATAACATAATACATAATATAGCAATTCTTATAATTCTTATAATATTCATACATACATATTCATACATAATATTGTAAAAATATGTCATCCTATAATAACATTAATTCTAATTCTAATTCCACCTCATCATCCCATTATCTTCTTATATATATATATCTCTCCAAAAAGGAAAAATAAGCCATAACATCAACCTCCATTTATATTTATAATCCTATATCTCCACCATCCATCTTCAATTTCCACTCCTTGGGACAATGTCCATCTGAACTGAATACAAAACCTAACATAACATATAACCTAATACATAATATACCAATTCTTATAATAATCATACAACATATTCATACATAATATCATCCTGTAATAACCTTCATTCTAATTCCATCTCATCATCTCATTATCTTCTCATAAATGTATCTCCAGAAAGAGTAATCTATAATATCAACTTATATTTATATTTATAATCTTGTATCTTACACTTAGAGTATCATATTTTTATGCATCCATACAGTTTCTCATATCTGCTCTCACTCTGTGTACAATCCAGATCCGCATTTTCATTAACCTTGTGTCCCAAATCATCATCAATAAATCTCCTGTTTAGGTTATGCCAAGATCACAATATGCAACTTGTTTTATTCTGTAACTCATGTGGGATGTCAAAATGTTTATTTTACCATATCTATCAATTTGCATGTTAAGATTTTCCTGTCTCAGCTGCCACAATGTGTTTATGCCCAAACGTTTAATAGACCACTTCCTGTAAAATATCATAATCTTCTTCTGTACCAATATATTCAAAATCCTCTTTCCCTGTTTCTCTACTGGTTCGAGAGATCTTCCCTCTGTTTCTAAATCTGTCCCTTGTGTCTTCTGTTCCTGAGCCACCAAAACTATAAATATACATTCTATTGATTTCTTAATTTGCGAAAAAGCTTCACTAATTTCTTTCTTAAAATCCTGAAGTGCTGTAAAAAATGCCATTCTCACCTACACCCCCCTTTCAGGCTGCCGTAATTAGCTGTTGTAGTCAAAACAAGAATTTTCCCAGGGAACAGGGAACAGCTGATCTGTTGTTATCAGTGATGTCTGCTTCTTTAAGTGAGGAGAACTTTTAAAACAAAAGATGAAAAATTCCACAGAGCAGTATTTCAAACAGTTTGTAAAAGGAAAAATAAAAATAAATTCCAAGTAAGACAAAGTCCGTTCTAAAAAAAAGTAGAAAAATAAGAAGGAAAAGAGGCACACATTCTCTATGCTTTATTCTTCAGGCTGCAAGCTGCTTAACCCAAACAAACAGTTTCTCAGAAGTCAATTAGTTTGTCGAATGAAAAATTACCAACAAAGTCTCTTAAGTCCCAATTTCTCTGATACAAAAGAAAGGTAAAAAAAATACAAACTTGTTCATTATGTTGCAAAAATAAAATCTATCAAACTTCCACCAAAAGTAATTATAGCAAAGAAAACACAAAATTAGCCAACATTTTAAGCAAAGTCCAAAGATAAATTTTAGATAATAAAAAAGTTCTAATCTAAAGGAAAAAACTAATATAAGGTGATCTAAAAGCTGGCTGCCGCTCTTGTCTCCCAAAGAGACTTACGTTCCCTGCAGAGCTAGGATCCTCCTTCGGCCATTCCACTGCATACACCCCCGTTCTTCTCCGTGGTGGAAACTACAAAGAAAAACAGGAGTGGGCAATTCCAATGGCTCTGTGAGCAATCTTCTGGTCCCCCCGTCTTCAGGGGGAAGCTTCAGTGGTCTTACAAATTCTGTAGACCCCTGCAAACAAGGTAAAGTCAGCCAGGTCTCAGAGCTCTGAGAAACTCTGACTTGTCGAGCTGCCAGCCAGGCTTGGAGTCTGTTTTGAGGTTTCCTTGATGGGGTTGGATGTGGTCACATTTCTTGGCAAGGCATCCACGTTCAACACAGGACGCATTGTCTGAAGAAGTGCTGGGATGGCTTGAAAGAGCTGTACAGTCAGTCCTCACTTAACAACCATTCATTTAGTGATGGTTCAGACTTACAACGGTGTTGGAAAAAACAACTTATGACCGGTTCTCACATGTATGACCGTTGCAGCATCCCTGCGGTCATGTGATCACGATTTGGGTGCTTGGAAACCGGTTTGCATTTATGACCGTTGCAGCTTCACATGGTCACGTGATCGCCATTTTCAACCTTGCTGGCCGGCTTCTGGCAAGCAAAATCAATGGGGAACTGAGTGATTTGCTTAATGACTACGTGGTTAGTTTAACGCCCACAATGATCCATATAACAACCGCTGCAAAAAAGTTCGTCAAATTGGGTTGGATTTGCTTAATGACCACTTCACTTAGCAACCAAAATTCCGGTCCCAATTGTGGTCGTTAAGCGAGGACTACCTGTAGCGGCAGCCTGGATTCCTCTTTCTCAGGTGTTAAGGCCCAGGGCGCACAGGTGCAGCAACCCCAGGAGAACCTTTGGGTGCAAATAGGAGAAGACCTCCGCCTGGAGTGCCGGGTGCCTGACTCACTCCCACCAGGTCCTGTGAAATGGTACATGGAAAAAGTTCCCCTGCGGAAGCTCATCTACGCAGACAAGGACACTCCTCAAAACAATAAAAGAACAAAGAGGAATTTCTCAAGTTCCAACACAGATTTCACTATCGTCATCCAAAACGTTACTCTGGAAGATGCAGGGACATATTACTGTGTGAAGGAGAAGTGAGGGGCACAGTGGGGACTGGCTCAAAGGACGTGGGACACTGGTGGTTGTCACAGGTCAGTGTGAAAATCTATGGGAGAATTTCATTTATATGGCTTCTGGGCCTGGGGGCTTGTGGGTTAGTGCTGCAGCCACGCCTGGCTCCAGATTTGGGGACTGCAGGCAGACGTCTGCCCACTGTGGGCCTCCCCATACCCCAACGCACTTGGGGCCTCCAGGAGCACTGCCCTGTGGTCCAAGCTTCTTCCACTCTTCTGCAAGTACGTCCAATGGGTGGTCATATCTCCCCAGGGACACAACCTGTTCATGGAAACTTGGAGGGGGAAGAATGGGCTAGAGCAGTGTTGCTGGCTGGGGAATTCTGGGAGTTGAAGTCCACACGTCTTAAAGTTCCCAAGGTTGAGAAACACTGAGTTGGAGGGAGCTAAAACCCTTGTGTGGAGTCCTCTAGCTTTATTACAAATAAATCAAAATGATCCACTGTCTTTTCTCCACAGGCTCACAGCGACAGTCCATGCTTGGTGTCTGGATGGGGCTTTTCCTGAACAAAGTAGCAATGGCTGTTTTCCTCCTCGGCCTTTTCCGAATAAAGGAGCACGGATGCAGCGTTGCCAGACATTTCACCTGTCTCACTTCCTGGGAAGAAGTGAGACAGGCTGAAAGTTCAATCTAGGAACTCCTATTCTGGACAACCTTTCAGGAAGGGAAATGAACTTCAGAGATAACTTTCACCTACAGCTCAATTATTAATAAGCTGCAGCCCATCCTGGACAACGGTGTCAGGGTTCATAGCTGAATCCTGCCATTAGGAGTAGAGAGGTAGTTAAGCGTGTGAACTGCAGGGAGGGGGGATGTGTACGGAGTATTGTGGCTTCTGTTGGAGACTGGAGAATGCATTGTACTGTAAACCACCCAGAGTCCCCCTCGGGGGAGATGGAGCGGTAATACAAGTTAACATATAAATAAATAAATAAATAAATAAATAAATAAATAAATAAATAAATAGTCAAGGTCAACCACCTGCAGGAGATGGAGGCGGGGAACGGGGAGCGAAAGTTCTGGACACTGACATCATTGCGTCTGCGAAATTGGGGCGCAAGGGGGAGAGTTAAGTTAGCAAGGTTTGGCGGGAATCCGCATTCAGATCTCTAGGAGTGCTTCAGTTTACATGTATCCTGAATAAAAGCTTAATCTGCATTTCAATGAGTTGCATCGAGAAACGGCCCAGATGCTGGCGGCGTGACCATAGTGGCAGAGAGACTGCCACCCAACCTGAAGCAAATTCTCACATATGAGAAGAAACTGTTGTCCCAGGAACTCTGGGTTCTTTAAAACCTGGCATGCTTTGCCAATTAACACGCAAGGCAGAAATCTCTTTTATAGCTTTATTCCGCAGAAGAAAGGGCACCCGTGGCTTTAGTTCCATAGGTGCGCCGAGCTTGCAAATCAACACAACTTTCATACGTGTTTAGAACAAAGAGGTACATTATTATTGGCAAACAATAATTATTCACGTCCCTGGGTGGGCAAAACACTGCCAGAAGGTGGGCACTTTCACTGTAGCTGGGGTGAAAGATGAGCTAGCTGTTATCTATCTGTTCCCATTGCACAACAACTGACCACTTCCTCCTCCCTTCCTCCTTCTGGGGAGACTTACTGCCTTTCTCTGCTTGCACCTAGCTGATAAGGATCCAGTCTTATCTATTAGCCTTTCAAATGTTCAAAGCAAATGGGTCCTTCAGATGAACCCTAAAATCACCATTCCATCCAAACAACAGGACAATGATGCCAACATGATGCCAGACCCTGCAACAAATCCAGATGTCTCCATTACCCCTACATCTGCGCCAACAGCACCATCACGGCCTCCAACAAGCACACACACAAGATTAGAGGCCCCTTTGCTTGTTCTTCCTCTAATGCAGAGCTTTCCAAACTTTTCATGATGGTGATACTTTTTAGACATGCATCATTTCGCGACACACTCTTACAGCAGGGCACAAGGCAGGTACTAGGACCTGTGCAGAATCACAGCAGGTTTGGAGGCAGCACAGCACAAGGCTGGCACTAGGACCTGCACAGAATCCTGGCAGGGCAGGTTTGGAGGCAGCAGGGCACAAGGCAGGCACTAGGACCTGCGTGGAATCACAGCAGGTTTGGAGGCAGCAGGGCACAAGGCAGGCACTAGGACCTGTGCGGAATCCTGGCAGGGCAGGTTTGGAGGCAGCACAGCACAAGGCTGGCACTAGGACCTGCGTGGAATCCTGGCAGGGCAGGTTTGGAGGCAGCAGGGCACAAGGCAGGCACTAGGACCTGCGCAGAATCACAGCAGGTTTGGAGGCAGCAAGGCACAAGGCAGGCACTAGGACCTGCGCGGAATCCTGGCAGGGCAGGTTTGGAGGCAGCAGGGCACAAGGCAGGCACTAGGACCTGCGCAGAATCACAGCAGGTTTGGAGGCAGCAAGGCGCAAGGCAGGCACTAGGACCTGCGCGGAATCCTGGCAGGGCAGGTTTGGAGGCAGCAGGGCACAAGGCAGGCACTAGGACCTGCGTGGAATCACAGCAGGTTTGGAGGCAGCAGGGCGCAAGGCAGGCACTAGGACCTGTGCGGAATCCTGGCAGGGCAGGTTTTGAGGCAGCAAGGCACAAGGCAGGCACTAGGACCTGCGTGGAATCCTGGCAGGGCAGGTTTTGAGGCAGCAAGGCACAAGGCAGGCACTAGGACCTGCGTGGAATCCTGGCAGGGCTCGGAGGCAGGAGCAGCCGCGACACACCCAGACACTGCAGCCGACACACTAACGTGTCCCGACACACAGTTTGGAAAGCTCTGCTCTAATGTGATATGTGCCATCATCCTTAATCCTATAAAGTCTCTTGCCTCCCCAGTCAGTCCACTGTCTGCTTTGTTTATCATTGCCTGGGACCGCATTGCCAAATAAAGTATGTGTTCAGATGAATGTAGGACACAAGGGCTCGGGTCAAGGTTGAGGCCCCGCTGATTCAGCTAGCTAACGCCGGGGCCATTCCAGCCATTTAGGAGCCAAGAAGGAGGCCTAGAAATTTCTAGAAAATCCTTGCCTCCGCTGCAGCTTTTCCCCTACGTCAACCAAATAAATTTGGGGAATGGGAGGAGGACAGACAGCAGGTCTGGCTTAGGAATCCCAGGAATTTTTAGGACGTGGGATATCTTGGGACCACATTGCAATCAATTCTCCCAGATACGAACTTTAGTAAGTTAGCAAGAGGAATTCACTCCCTGACCCCCTTGCCTCTGGACTAGAGATTGGGAGTGGGGATCCCTTTGAACAAAGAACAGCAGAACCAAAGGAGAAAAGTGTAGGAATTCTGGGATGGCAGTACCAGAACTCCACGCAGCTTCTTATTAGTATGTAGCAGAGTAGAAGCGTTCCCATAAGCTTGCACAAGGCTTAATCAGTTCAAAAACACAAAATAAACACACTTCACATGTTAAATGTAAAGTTACATAAAAAAAGAGTTTACAATTTTATTGTAACTCACAGTTCCTTATTAGAAACGGTCCATGCGTGCGAGCAATAGGTTTCTGATGTGACCCACATGCTTCTTTAATGTGGCCCACCTGGATGGAAGTATGAGCAACGTGGGAGCCCTAGCTGCCATCCTCCTTGGTAGGAGATTCGAGCAGAAGAGGGGAGAAGAGAAGGGAACAGGAACAGGAAATCGGGATTCAGCCCCTCCCACACAAAGCAAGTAAGATTAGGTTACAGCAGAGGCTGCCTCCTCCTCCAAGCTTGTGTGAGACGTGCTCGGTTGAAACCCGATATCTCTAACATCCCCTTCTTTTCAACCTATGCCTGTCTCAATGTCCCACAAGATTTAATTTCCCTCTCAGTTCTTGGTAACTGATTCTAGATAACGGCTTCGTGAAGATCTCCGCTATCATGTTCCCTGTGGGACAGTAGTCTAGTTTGACTAACCCTTGGTGTTGCAGCTCCGTCACCACATGATGCTTTACATCAATGTGCTTGGTCCTCCCACCAATCTTCTCTGACTGTGAGAGTCTAATGCAACTCTGATTATCCTCAAAGATTTGGATAGGGACTGGTTTCTCTATCCCCATGTCTGCAAGCAGTAGCTTGAGCCATTTTACTTTGTTGCATGTTTCAGTGGCTGCAACATATTCTGCCTCAGTGGATGTTGGGGTTTGATATACCCAGGAATTTACTGTTAGATATGAATTATACAGAGAGGCTTGATTTCTAGGTGAGAGGTGAAATATTCTGCAGAGTCACCCAATTAGCAGCCATTGTTGTAGGGATGATGTGTCAGTGTGTGACTCATACAACAGGTGCTAAGAGTTAAGTTGGGTGTGGTAGATAACGAGATTGACCTATAATGTGATTGGTCAGTTTATCTATAAAAGCAGAGATATTCTGTATTCCATTTTATTCCCATTTTCTCATTCAACCTCTTGTATGCTGTATTGTTGGTTATCATTTTTTACCTGTGTGGAAGTGATCTGTAAATACGTATGTATATAAGTAAATAGGATATTTTATATAATCTCTGTGTGAGTGTCTATTTGCTATACAGCCTAAGGATCACTGGTGCCTAGGAGAGAAGCAGGCCGCTCCATCCGCTCGCCCCTTTAACAGGTTATGGGCCCAGAGGCGACAGAAAGCCCAGAGACAGAAGTTTTGGATTGTCTGTGGACGATGATGAAGTTGCTCAAAAGGACGATAGAGCATTGGCAAGCATAATTTTATGTCTGGAGGATAGCCAATTATGTTATGTTAGAGATTGTCAGTTAGCCAATAAGTGTTGGGAAGCTTTAAAGTCTGTTTATCTGAGAAGCTCACCATTATGCAAGGTTTTGCTAACAAGGAAACTTTATCATGCCAGATTAGGGGTATCTGATAATATTAGGGATCACCTGCATTATATGACAGGGTTGTTTCAGGAGCTGGCTCAGAGAGATATGCCATTTACAGAAGCTAATAAAGTGTATATAATTCTCAGTTCTTTAAATGAAACGTGGGATACTTTAGCAATGAGCTTCGGGTCATTATCTGAGGGAGATTTGACCATAAATTACTTATCTGGCAGGCTTTTGGAAGAAGAGCAAAGAAGGAAACAATGTTCTAACGTAATGGGTAATAACATAAAGCAGTCTGTTAAGGAATATTCTGATAAGTCTGAGAATGTTTTGTATGTATGGAAATGTTTTAACTGTGGGTCGCATAAGCATTTGTTGAAACATTGTGATAGAAAACAGAAGCCTAAAGTCAAGCCGAGAATCTCCAAGCCGGGAGACGCTGCACAGCTGTCTTTAATTAGTTCAAGTGTTCAAGATTTAAAGGGACCATTTTTAATTGACAGCGGGGCTTGTCAGCATATAGGAAATAACAGACAGATGTTTAAGAGTTTTATGCAGGCTGATAGAGATGTTAGTCTAGCTAATGGAAGCATTGCATCTGTGACTGGTAAGGGATTAGTGTATGTACCAGGGTTAAATATTGAATTGTCAATGTTATGTGTACCTGAACTGGAGTACAATATTATTAGTGTGTCACAATTGGATAAACTAGGTTATACTGTACAGTTTGGAAATAATGAATGTATTGTCATGAAGGATAATAATGTTTGTGGTAAAGGTATTTTGCAGAACTGTCTTTATGAAATAGTTCAATCCAGGACAAGCAGAAGCCATCAGGCTGGCTGGAGTATTCTGGGAGTTGAAGTCCACACATCTTAAAATGGCTGAGGTTGAGGAACCCTGCTCTAGTGATCATCTTATCTCTTCTGGCTAACCTCTGGAATTTTGCATTTAATTGTTGGAGGAAAATTCTGAGAGTGCCTTGGACTGCAAGAAGATCAAACCAGTCCATACTCCAGGAAATAAAGCCAGACTGCTCACTTGAGGGAATGATGTTAAAGGCAAAACTGATGTACTTTGGCCACCTAATGAGAAGACAGGATACCCTGGAGAAGATGCTGATGCTGGGGAAAGTGGAAGGCAAAAGGAAGAGGGGCCGACCAAGGGCAAGATGGATGGATGATATTCTGGAGGTGACAGACTCGACTGTGGGGGAGCTGGGGATGGTGACGGCCAACAGGAAGCTCTGGCATGGGCTGGTCCATGAAGTCACGAAGAGTCAGAAGCGACTGAACGAATAAACAACAAAAACTGTTTGGATGGAAGTCCACCAGAAAATCTCAGGGCAGGAATCTCGTTTTTGTTTGCTACCCATATAAAGTACTGGGCCCACTGATGATGCTAAGAAACAAAAGCTTGGAGAATTTATGCTGGTGTCAAAACTCCACAAACTATTCAAAATATTGCACTATCAAATTGCAGACTCACAAATGCAGAGTTCTTGGTGCTCTCTGAACTCGGTTGTTGGCTTGCAGACGTTTCATTACCCAACTAGGTAACATAATCAGTGCGAGGGAGTGTGGGGTTTGCTCCCTGTCTATATACAGCAGCTTGCCCTGCCAGTGTTGGTGGGGGTGTGGCTACCCCACACAATTTTGTATCATTTGAAAATGTGTTAATCACTCCTCTGCCTCTTCTTCCAGATCATTAATCAATATACTGAAGAACAGACGACCAAGGACTGACCCTTGTGGCACTGACATGACCCCTGTCTCCTTTGATGTGCAGAAACATTGACCCAATAGATTCCTCATCCAGATTTCTACTGATAAATTCCAATATACTTTGAATCACTTCACCCCCAGTGAAGTTCTAACATTAAGATGGAAATGGCAAGAAAGGAAATTTTGACAAAACATTAAGGGACACACCCAACAGCAGCTCCATCAAGTGGGAATAACATTTTTATTTATTTATCGTATTTATATCCCGCCCATCTTCCTCACAAGGAGGGACCCTGGGCGGTTAGGGTTAGGGACTCATCTATTCTGAGTCGCTGCATTGACCACCAGTAGACTTCCATGCCCAATTCAAAGTATTGGTTATCACATTTAAAGCCCTTTCCACACAGCACCAGGATATATGAGGCAATCAAATCAAATCTGCCCATCCAAGTCCAGTCATAGGTCCCGCCTCTTGGGCCAGACTACAGGACCTCTTGATTTTCGCCCCCCACTGATGATCGCCCCTATTCTACAAAGGACAAAATAGTACTTTTCCAATGGGCATTTGGCTCCTAGTTTGAGTGGTGTCTTTGATGCTCTAAATCAGTGTTTCTCAAGCTTGGCATTTTTAAGATGTGTGGACTTCAACTCCCAGAAGTTGAATTCCAACTCTGGGAGTTGAAGTCCACACATCTTAAAGTTGCCAAGCTTGAGAAACACTGATTTAGATTTTTACTGCTGATTTCTATTATTGATATATATCCATCCTTTTCAACTTTGTTCTACCCCTCCCAAAGTCCATCAGGATTGGGGTGGGCCATACATATTGGGAAAATAAATAATGAACAAATAAATGTTGAAAGAAGTGTTAGAGATCGGGTTTCAACCAAGCACATCTCACACAAGCTTGAAGGAGGAGGCAGCCTCTGCTGTAACCTAATCTTACTTGCTTTGTGTGGGAGGGGCTGAATCCCGATTTCCTGTTTCCTGTTCCCTTCTCCTTCCTCTTTCCTACCAAGGAGGACGGCAGCTATGGCTGCCCAAGTTTGCTCATACTTCCATACAGCAGGCCACATTAAAGAAGCATGTGGGTTTCGTCAGAACCTTCTTCCTCGCACGCATGGACCGTTTCTACTAAGGAACTGTGAGTTACAATAAAATTGTAAACTCTTTTTTATGTAACTTTACATTAACGTGTGGTGTGTGTTTATTTTGTGTTTTTGAACTGATTAAGCCTTGTGCAAGTTTATGGGAATGCTTCTACTCTGCTACATACTAAGAAGCTGCATGGAGTTCTGGCACTACCATCCCAGAATTCCTACAAGAACAACACAGAAGAGAACAGTGCTTTATAAGAGGCACTATCCTCCAAAAGAGAATCCTCCAGTTGGAAGGGCCATTGGGGTAACTCCAACGCCCCCTCGAATCCAAACTGGAGGATGCTGGACAGAAGACCACAGCCTTTGCTGGCTCCAGCGAAGGGGAGGCTACCACCTCTAACATACTAACCGCTCCAGCATCCTTTCTGTCCCTCGGCACGCTGGCTGGAGAATCCTGGGCGCTGAAGACCACCCATCGTAAAATTGCCCAGTTTGAAAAAACACTGACTTAGAGGAACCGCGTTCCACACCAATCAAAACCGGAAAAGATTTGGGGGGGGGGGCGGATAACCAGCTCGCCCAGATCCCTGCAGTCACGCTTGCAAAGTGAATCTTCCAAAATCTGGCGGGCAGGTTTCTGCCTCTCTTGGACCGCCAGGCGGATTTCCTCTGCTCCACCAGGCCAGGCTCTCCGTGCGGCTTAGCAGGTGCCTGCCCGCCCCGCTTCCCCTTCTCCGGGGACAGACAGGAACTCTTACATAAGGCGCTTATGCAACGGCCCCCCTTCTCTGCCCTCGCCCAGAGGTCAGCAGCAGCTTCGCGCCTGTATCCTTTCAAAGACGCGGAGCATCGCTTTCCCATTCATGCGACCGGGGACCGGCATCTCCAAAGCACGCAGGGGGGGAGGGGATTACTACAGACCCCAGATGTGGGGGGAACTTCCATTAATCCGATGGTTGCCGCACATCCGGATCTGCTGGAGAGAGATCGGTCTTCTGTGGAGGGAGATCAAGGAAAGGCGTAGAGAAAAAAGGCAAGCGGGCACCGAATTCTCTTCGACTGGCTCTCGTTTCCCCCCTCCCTGAGACGGAATGGACTGTTTCGCCTTCCAGAAGCTCTGAATGAAATATTTACCGCGAAAGGAAGGGAGCAAACTATTCTAAAGAAGGGGGGAGGTTGTTTTTTAACTCCAGCTGCAAACTTATGGCTCACCGTACGGAGATATTCAGGGTCGTTGTTCTTTAAAAAAAAGAAAAGGTACGGGCCGCGCGTCGGAAGCGGCGAGGCCCTTTTCTTTTAGTGGGGAGAGGATTTCATGATTTCTTTCTGCTCCCTCCCCCCTTTCCATTCCAAAAATAGTTCAGCCCACTCTCCCCCAGTGGGCGGGAGCGCCGATTGGCTGAGCGCATTTTAAAGGCGCAGGCAAGGCGCGCTTTTTCTACCCTCCGACCTTCCCTTCCCCTCGCTCCTTTTCTGCCTCAGCCGCGGCCGTTCGGGGAGTTGCCGTCCTCCGGCCCGCTCGCAGCTCGGGGAGCCGAGAAGGCGGCGAACGTGAGCCTTCGTCGAGGCCCGGGGCGGGCGGGATGAACAGGGGGACTCCCCTCCCGCGGCGACAACGACGGCGAAGGCGGCGGCGGGGCAGCCGTGGCTAGGCCCCGCCGCGGCGCTGCCATGGAAACGAGCGGCGACGGCGGCCGCCGAGGGACAGAAAGGGTGCCGGAGCGGCGCCTGAGGCGCGCCGAGCGCGAGCAGGTCCCGCCGCCGCTGCTTCTGAGGGGCGCCGCTGCCGCCATGGAGGGCAGGGGCGGCAGCGGCGGCCGGCCGAGCCAGGCCTCCTCCGCGGCGGCGGCTTCCCCCCCGCGCTACCGCTTGGTGGCGGAGATCGGGCGCGGCGCCTACGGCGTGGTCTACGAGGCGGTCTCGGGCCGCAGCGGCGCCCGCCTGGCCGTGAAACGCTTGCGCTGCGACGCGCCCGAGAACGTGGAGCTGGCGCTGACCGAGTTCTGGGCCCTGACCAGCCTCCGCCGCCACCATCCCAACGTGGTGCGCTTCGAGGAGTGCGTGCTGCAGCGCGACGGCCTGGGGCAGCGCATGAGCCACGGCAACAAGCAGAGCGCGCTCTACCTCCGCCTGGTCGAGACCTCCCTCAAAGGTGAGCCGGGCCCCCCCTCGCCCCGGGCGTCCGAACCGCTCTCGAGAGGCAGACACGTGACGCGGCGTTCGCACGACGCACCCAACCGGGCGGGCGGGGATCGGTCCGCCGCCTCGGTGTTATGCGCCCTGAGGCCAGGCCGTTAAGGGAACAGCCGAAGCCCCAGAAACCTAGCTAAGTTGGAGAGATAAGCACGTGGGGAGGCAGCTAACACGTGGAGAAGTGCCCCTGCTCTGCAGAAAGGTGGTGTGTTTGCAAGGGGGGATGATGCAGAGGGGCTTGGAAGAAGCGGGTAGGCAGGTCCTGAGTCAGGACTCACTGAAGAGAGAGCTATACTGTATTATTATTATTAATTATTATTATTATTCTGCAGCGAACATACCTAATACTCCTTCCTCCTCCTATTTTCCCCACAACAACAACCCCGTGAGGTGGGTTGGGCTGACCCCAGGTGACCCAGCTGGCTTTGTGCGAAAGGCAGGAACTCGCAGCCTTCCAGTTTCTAAGCCAACACCTTAACCACTAAAGGAGACCAAACTGGCTCTCTGTTTGGGATGCGTCTTCAAGAACATAGGGCCTCTTTGCAGTAGTGTCTTTTGTGCATGGGGTGTATGCCTGCGCTGGTTCTTGTTTGCTCAGAATTTAGTGGCCCTGAAAGCGTAGTGGCTCAGGATTTAGAGGGAAGCTGAACACACCCATAGATAATACCTGAAGAATAAGTCTTTGGATCCTGAGCTAGTCCTGCAGGTTAAGCCGAAAGGCACCTTAGGCTGCCTGCTACCCATTGCTGTTAGTCATGCCCCCCACAGATGATGGCTCTTCTGGATGAAGAAATGGAAAGTTGTCAATTCCCACCATTGGTTGGCTTAGTATTATGTTCATTGATTATGTGTCATCAAGTTGTTTTCGACTCCTAGTGACTACATAGATTTAATTTTTGACAGTCTTTCCTTACCCTGGTCTTTCAGGTCTTGTGAAGGTGCTCCCATCGCCACTGTAACTGAATCCATCCCCCTGGCTGCTGGTCATCCTCTTCTTCTCTTTCCTTCCACCTTTCCCAGCATTAGAGACTTACAATGTACCCCAGCCCTTTTCGCAATGAGATGCTCTGGGTTTTAAATACAATAACTAAGCTGCCCAGAGTCATTTTGGAGTTGGGTAGCTTAGAAATTTGATAAATCCTGACCACTGTTTATGTCGCCTGAGGCTGATGGCAGTTTTAGGACACAAGCTGAAGGTTCTCTGTTGGGGAAGAGTTGTCTATAATAGTTTGGAGCTAGATCTTGGAGTTAGGAAGGGCCATCCTCTGCTCTGTCCTGGAATCTAGAGCATCATGGACAAATGGAAACCTAGCGTCTGCCTGAAGACATTTAGTGAAGGGGGCATGCCACCTCTCGGTTAATTCGTTCCATTCTTAAGCTGCCAATACCAATAATTTTTCCTAAGGGTTTACAAAAAGTTGTGTGAAATTTCTCCAAAGCATCTCATCTTTGACTGCAAAACTGCTGTTTCTAGTGCAAAATAGGCCGTTTTGAATATTTGAAATACTGCCGTAATTCTCAAGAAAGTCCATTTCACACTCAAAGCAGTAGACTCAAACTGGGGCATGTTATGGAATTGTGCGCTTGAAATGCGTTGTGCACCCTAATTCTAACCTTCAGTTGGAACCTGCCTTCCTGTAACTTAAATCCATTATTTTGTGCTACGCGTTCTAGAATCCGAGAGAGCAGCCTTTCCTAGACCACTCTGAAAATGCTGGGAATTTGCCACGAACCTTCAAGTTGCCATGCAATGAGTGTGAATCTTCTACTCTTGAGTTAGAGCTTCTTCAAGTCAGAACAACTTTTTGCATGCACCATGTAGGGTTGCTTGTGCAGAGGGGGCAAATCCATCATGCAGGGCCCTGTAGGAATCTGTGATTGACCAAACTGTTGCATCCAGGTCTTCTGACAGTACTGTAATGACCTTAGGGTTGCATGGAGATACTGGCCTCTACAGTTCTCCCACAAGGAATAGTCGTCTATACCTCTACTATGTGCAGTATTGGAGTATGAGTAGTTTAATACCCTTCCAGAAAAAAGCTGAATTAAAATAGGAGATTCTACAGTAATTCTATATACAGTATTAACTTCCCTATAGGAGCTATTACTCTTATACAGAATTATCTGAAAGGCGTGTGGATTTGTTGTTCTTCAACCTGTAGTCTTCAGTGTGTTTAGTATTTATACAAGGTGGGGGGCAAACTGTTTTAAGGAGCCATTGGTGGCAATCAAATAGAAAAGAAGATCCTTCTTTTCCTTTCTAGGAAAGACAGTGGAAGGGCTTTAGGTCAAGGTCATTCTTTTCATTATTTCAAGGCTCTGCAGTTTTATCTGAAACTTGGATGGTCCCCTTTAAATATAAATTTGCCAAATAACAAGGAAAGCCAATTGCTAACTTGGGCTTCCTGTGGGCAGTTCTTCAGCAGATTGTGGCTATACCTGTTTTATTTCTCTGCCTTTGGTATAAATCCGGTTTTTAAAGGGCTAGTCCCGCCTTAGGCACGAAAGCCGGCTGGGAGACCTTGGGCCAGTCCCCCTCTCTCAGCCCTAGGAAGGAGCCAATGGCAAACCAGGAGACTGAGAGTTCTAGTCCCACCTTAGGCACGAAAGCCGGCTGGGTGACCTTGGGCCAGTCACTCTCTCTCAGCCTTAGGAAGGAGCCAGTGGCAAACCAGGAGACTGAGAGTTCTAGTCCTGCCTTAGGCACGAAAGCCGGCTGGGTGACCTTGGGCCAGTCCCCCTCTCTCAGCCCAACTCACCTCACAGGGGGGTGGTTGTTGTGGGGAAAAGAGGAGGAGGGAGTATTACAGTAGGTATGTTTGCCATTGAGTTATTTATAAAAATAATAAAGGCGGGATAAAAATTTAATAAATGAATCCTCTAGACTCAAGTGAACCTTGGTGTTTAATTGAGGACAGAACGGTGGAGGGAAGAGTGGGGAGGGAGCCACATGGCAGGGCAGCGTGCACGGTCACTGCATAAACAGGCTTGGGCTTGACTTCATGCACTGTGTCTCTGAACAGAAGTGGCTGATTGTAGATAAGCCAGGCCCTTTCACGGGTCAGCCAGCCTGCTGCAGCGGTAGTTCAGCTAGGGGACGTGCAAGAGCATGGAGAGTGGCCAGATGGGCACCGAGCATTGTGCAACATTCATTTGTTGGGCATCGGCAGTCTTTGTGCTTCTAGTTATATAATCTGTCATGTGGCTGCTCGCTGTTATCTCTTGGGCATAACATGGCAGTCAACACAATGAAACGAGGTGGTCGCTGAGTGTAATAATACAGTACTACATATTCCAGTTGATCTAGAAAAGGTGATACCGATCCATTTGTTATTAAATTAATTTAATCAATGGATTGGCAAACATTTCTAAGGTGATAAGCTGTGGATTAAAGGGAAGCCTGTGGCATAAATGAAGTCTGTAGTCCTAGGCACATTTGCTTGGAAGTATTCCCATTGTATTCCAGAAAGGTTACTTTTGTGCAATAAAGTTCCAGTGTGTGTATGTGGATGGATATTCTAGTGTGGAAATTACCCCCTTCCAATCTGGGCCCCTCCATCTAGATCATAGCTTTCCAAACTGTGTGTCACGACACTTTAGTGTGTCGCAACACAGTTTAGTGTGTCGCGACACCAGGAAGTGGACATGCACCGCGGGGGGGCGCAGCGGCGGCACTTCTGTGTTTTAGCGGAAAACACGAGGCCGCCGCCGTGCACGCCCCCACTGGTGCTGTTGGTGTGTCGCCAACGGCGGCAATTTGGAAAGCACTGATCTAGATGTTTTGCAGTACAACTGCCAGATTTTTCATAGCATACCCCATTTTCCCTGCTGGCTATAGATTCTGGGAGTTGTACCACAGCACATTTCAAGGGCCCCAGGTTGGAAAAAACTGCTTAAACTTTTTTTTTTAATTTGTTGTTATGTCATGCTTCTGGCTATGATTTTCTTACCTGTAGCTATGTTTGAGATGTGGCATCCAAACAGGATGAAAAAAGTATTTATTATTCACCAAACTGCTCTTAAACTAAAGCTGGGCATTTTGAATTTTAATTATAAGTCAGCAAAATGGCATTTGGATGGGTATCTGATAAAAGTCCCTGGAAATAAATAGTAAGATGTATAATAAGAGCTGGTCAGTTTTCTATCTCTAATTTATTTTAGTTTTACAGGGCAGTTGGACAGAAAGAGATGGAACCCAACTACTCCAGGCTTACTCATACAAATTGTACTTGGAAAGCTTGCTAAGTAGATATATAGATATATATTTATCTATATATAGATAAAATGATTAAATTATCGCAGGATTTATCAAGAAGAAAATAACACCCAATCAGTTCTTGTTGCATTACAAAAGCTGGATTTATTTGTTAATGTATTTATAGTCCACATGCCCAGCCAAATCATGTCAATTTCATCTACTGCGAAAGGCAATCTGAGTAAGGTTTAGTATGGTTAGAAGCCATCATTGTTCTCTTCAAGCCATTTCCACACAGCAGGCCCCATATGGTAGTGCCAGTTAAACATCTGGCAAATTTGCCAAAACTCTTACTTCATACAGGTTCAAACCTGCAAAACCTGTTTAACCACAGTTGATATTGAAAGAAGAAAGAGAGAGTAAGTGGCTAACAGCAGTGAAACATCTGCCCTCTAACTTCATCTCTTATAATTACCTGCAGCCTGAGTTCCATATGCAAAAGTGCCATCTGCTCTGAATCAGTCCTTGCAAATGCCGTGCTGCAGCTGGGAAAACACTAGCATAGCTAGTCATGTCTTTGGAAAGCCAGGGTGGGGTGGATGAGGTCTTTGGGAGAGATGGTTCCTTATGGGAATAGTTATTTATTTGTGGAGTCCTTGGTGCTCTCTGAACCTTGTTGTTTTCTTGCAGACGTCTCATTGCCAGACTAGGCAACATCTTCAGTGCGAAAAGGGAGTGGGACTTGCTCTCTGTTTATATCCCATGGCTTGTCTTGCTTGTGTTGGTGGGGGTGTTGTTTTCTCCTTGGTAGTTCCTTGATTGGGCTGTTGTTTGCTGCTTGGTTGATTGACTGAGTTAATAGTTCCTTGATTAGGGTATATTGTGCTGTTTGATTGTTCCTCTGGTGCTAATCCTGGTGTTGATCTTTGCATATCTGGGTGTTGATTGCTGGCAAGGAGGTGTTCTGGTCTTCTGGCTTTTCTATTGTCTCTTATGAATGGTATGTAAATGTTGTTTACCTCTATGTGTCTGTCAATGGCTGCTTTGTCTGAGTGCCAAGCTTCCAGGAATTCTCTAGCATTTTTGGATTTGGCTTAGTTTAAGATGCTTACAGTTTCCCAGTTGAAAATTTATTATTTAAATTTATATCACCGCCCATCTCCCCCAACTGGAGAATATTTGACTATTTCTCTTGTGGTCTGAAAGACTAAACAATCTCAAAGCACTCTTCACTCCTGCATCCACATGGTGAATGAAAAAGCAGGGTTGCTACAGTAGAACAGCCTTATTTCTTAATTATTGAATCTGGAGATTCAGTTAACCTACGCCCATTAATAAACTATGCCCCCTTGTTGGCATTGCTCCACCTAAGATTAGAAGGGAAGTAGAAGCAGATGCCGAAAGAACCAAGCAAGAGACGGACTCTCGTCACCCTCTGAGCGGATATGCTCCTCCAATTCGGCGACTTAAATCTAGAAAGAGCTTTATGGCAAGAACTAATACCCTAGAGGGGTCCAAAGAACAGAATCAAATAAGTAAATGGAGGAATGAGCTCACCAATTTGAGTAGGAAGAAATGGCCGCTGGAAACACTCTCCCTTATACAGTTTGGAGGACAATGAATAGGATGAGGGTGGGGGTACCAAGGTGCAAGATGAATTTATTTAAGTGGGGGTTGTTGGATGATGACAATGCATTATGTGAATGCGGAGAAATCCAAGACCCGGAGCATCTGATGGTGTGTCGATTACTGTCGGAGCCTTGTACTGTCGATGACCTACAGCAAGCTAATGACAAAGCTGTGGTGGTGGCTACATTTTGGCAGAGTAAAGTTTGATCTGGACAAGAAATAAATAAATAAATCTGGAGATTTAATGAGTGACAGTCACTGTGGCTTGTAAATTCTGAGTGCCAAAGACCTTTCTATTTTGAATGCAGCAATAGAGTCTTCATAGTGGGCCACTGCCTTTCCTCTCCATTTTTGTTTACTGGCAGAGATGAGGGGTGAAATCCAAAAGGGATGATGTGAAGAAGCACCTGCCTTCTCTTTATGTGAAACCAAGCCCTTTGATCCTTGGGGGTTGTAGTTCACACCCATTATGAGGTGTTTTTTTCTTTTTCAACAAGCTTTCTTTGCTCATTGTTGACAAGGAAGCACAGCCAAATTTTGATAGGACCTTCAATTACCATAGTAATTGTCATGGTGATAGACTTGTTTATGCAAATAACCAGTGTTTCTCACTATTCTTTATTGCAGAAGCTGTTATCAGCAACCTGGATAGTTCTTTGAGTCCAGCAACATTTAGTTATCCGTGGCTTGTTCTGTTTGGAAGATTAGTTGTATCATCTTGTAAGCTTCCCAGGGTTCAACTCTAAAACCCTTTAGCTCATATAAGGCAGAATGGCAATGTGTTTCAGTTACAGGAAAGCTTTAGGAAGAAAGAGTCAACTCAGTGCCTAACCGGTATGATGATTTCTCAATGCTCAATGTAATAGGGATGTGCAACAGGTTTTCTGAAACCTTGCTGTTATTTTGCATACACTCAGCAGCAGGATGTGGCTGCAAAAAAGACAAATGCAGTTTTAGAAGGAGAGTTTTCAAATCCCAGGAAGTAGTTGTTTCACTTTATTCTGCTTTGGCCAGATGCCACCTTGAATCCTGTTTCCAGTTCTGGGCATCACACTTTAAATTGTTAAGATTCTAGGTCTCAGTCTTTGAGAAGCAAAACTGCTTCAGTGAATTCTTACAAGCCGTTCTGATTGATTCTGATTCTGATTGATTCTGAGTCGCTCCGTTTTGCCTAATGCAGTAATCCTTTCCCTGCTCTTTTCTCCCTCCACAAGGTGAGAGGATCCTGGGCTATGCTGAAGAGCCCTGTTACCTGTGGTTCGTCATGGAGTACTGTGAAGGGGGAGACCTGAATCAGTACATTCTTTCGCGCAGACCGGATCCAGCCACCAACAAGAGTTTTATGCTCCAGCTGACCAGCGCCATCGCTTTCCTCCACAAGAACCACATCGTGCACAGGGACCTGAAGCCCGACAACATCCTGATCACAGAGCAGTCAGGTGCTCCTGTTCTCAAAGTAGCAGATTTTGGGCTGAGCAAAGTATGTGCCGGCTTGACCGCTCGAGGCAAGGATGGGGGGAACGATGACAAAAATGTGAATGTGAACAAGTACTGGTTATCCTCTGCTTGCGGTTCAGACTTCTACATGGCTCCTGAGGTGTGGGAGGGGCACTACACTGCCAAAGCAGACATCTTTGCCCTGGGCATCATTATCTGGGCAATGATTGAGAGGATAACGTTCATCGATGCCGAGACCAAGAAGGAACTCTTGGGGACTTACGTCAAGCAGGGGACAGAGATTGTACCTGTCGGGGAAGCTCTGCTAGAAAACCCAAAGATGCAGTTGCACATTCCCCAGAAACGCAGGACTTCCATGTCTGAGGGGATCAAGCAGCTCTTGAAAGACATGTTGGCTGCTAATCCGCAAGACCGACCCGATGCCTTTGAACTTGAATCCAGGATGGACCAGGTTACTTGTGCTGCTTAAACTCAGGTCAAAGTGTTGGTGAGCTCTGAAAGCAGGGTAAGGGTGCCTCCATTTTTGTGCCTTGGTTACAACACCTATTAAAATGATGTTCCCATGAATTCGGGTGCTTGAGGCTATTTATACTCTGGCTGGTAGCAGCAGGTTATTGAATTGCTAGAAAGTAGATCTTTGTTTTGGAGATACGATACTATGAACTCCTGCATATATAGGCAACTAGAGCTATGCCCCAATTTTAATAAACTTTAATTGATTACATTGGCAGGGAAGGAAGATGTGAATGAAGCAAACCACATGCTTACAGTATATACTTGCGGATAAGCCCATCCGCAGGTAAGCCGACCCTCAAATTTTTAACCAAAATACTGTGAAAAATACACCACTTGTGGATAAGCCGACCCTCGAAATTTTCATGTGTTTTACTTTTCATAATTGGCTTATCCATGGAAGGCTCATTTTTCACAGCATTTTGGTTAAAAATTTGAGGGTTGGCTTATCTGCGGATGGGCTTCTACGCAAGTATATACGGTACTTACTTTTAGGCAATTCTTTCTAAGATATTTTCCAATTGCAATTTTGTAGGAACTGAAGAGAGCCAGTTTGGTGTAGTGGTTAAGGCACTGGGCTAGAAACTAGGAGACTGAGAGTTCTAGTCCCGCCTTAGGCACGAAAGCCGGCTGGGTGACCTTGGGCCAGTCCCTGTCTCTCAGCCCTAGGAAGGAGCCAATGGCAAGCCAGGAGACTGAGAGTTCTAGTCCCGCCTTAGGCATGAAAGCTGGCTGGGTGACCTTGGGCCAGTCCCTGTCTCTCAGCCCTAGGAAGGAGCCAATGGCAAGCCAGGAGACTGAGAGTTCTAGTCCCGCCTTAGGCACGAAAGCCGGCTGGGTGACCTTGGGCCAGTCCCTGTCTCTCAGCCCTAGGAAGGAGCCAATGGCAAGCCAGGAGACTGAGAGTTCTAGTCCCGCCTTAGGCACGAAAGCCGGCTGGGTGACCTTGGGCCAGTCCCTGTCTCTCAGCCCTAGGAAGGAGCCAATGGCAAACCAGGAGACTGAGAGTTCTAGTCCCGCCTTAGGCATGAAAGCCGGCTGGGTGACCTTGGGCCAGTTACTCTCTCTCAGCCCTAGGAAGGAGCCAATGGCAAGCCAGGAGACTGAGAGTTCTAGTCCCGCCTTAGGCACGAAAGCCGGCTGGGTGACCTTGGGCCAGTCCCTGTCTCTCAGCCCTAGGAAGGAGCCAATGGCAAGCCAGGAGACTGAGAGTTCTAGTCCCGCCTTAGGCACGAAAGCCGGCTGGGTGACCTTGGGCCAGTCCCTGTCTCTCAGCCCTAGGAAGGAGCCAATGGCAAGCCAGGAGACTGAGAGTTCTAGTCCCGCCTTAGGCACGAAAGCCGGCTGGGTGACCTTGGGCCAGTCCCTGTCTCTCAGCCCTAGGAAGGAGCCAATGGCAAACCAGGAGACTTGAGTGTTCTAGTCCCGCCTTGGGCACAAAGCCAGCTGGGTGACCTTGGGCCAGTCACACACACACAGCCCTAGGAAGGAGGCAGTGGCATACCACTTCTGAAAAACCTGGCCAAGAAAACTGCAGGGACTTGTCCTGGCAGTCTCTGAGAATCGGACACAATTGAACAGATTTAAAAAAAAAAGGAACTGATAGTAACAATTTTCAAAATCTGCTCAGTGAGCTGGGATATCTTAGTTGATTAAGAAAGTTTTAAATTGTGTGGTGAAATTGCCTTTAATAAGGTGGTCCTAAAGGAAGACATCGGCATGAAAGAGTGACCTCCTGTTTGGAAGGCAGATTAGGTCTTCCCTACCACCGCTGTGAATTTAGGGTCTTGGTCTGGGTGAAGAAATTTTCCTCCCTTTAAGCGAAGGGTGGGCTTGCTCTTAAGCTGTCTGTGGGAAAGAGACCCTTTGTATTCTCCAGACCGGCTGGCCGGCAGGGGAGTGAGGCTGGCTGAGCTTGACATCACCCATTGCTCACAAGTCGTAAACGCCAAGCAGGAGAGGTCTGCTTTTCCTTTTGGCTCCAAGCAAGGCCAGCGAACAACAGGGAGACGTGCTGATGCCTGTCTCTAGAGACATTCCAGACGTAGCAAGATGCTTTCCAAGCATCACTGTGTCAATCCCCATGCTTTCGCAGGCCCCGAAGTGGCACAGCAGATACTCCCTCATGCTGCACTCGTCAGCTTGCTGCTGGCACGTTTCTCAGCCTGGCAACTGTATTTGTGGACCACCACGGAAGGCAGCAGGGGAGCCTTCGTGACGGACTGCAATTTTAAATAATTGCCTGGCTGCTGCCACGCAACCTCTGTGTTCTGCTCACTGAACTGAGTGCCATGGCTAAGGGGAATTCTTCGGTTTGAGGGGCGTATACTGTTGCGCAGCAGGTTGAGAGCTTCCTGTCTTCTGCCTGCTGCTTTCAGTTTTTCCAAAAGCATCTCATTCATGGTGGAGAAATGGAATATGAAAGCAAACAGGCCTATGACCCAACGCTGTAGGATTCTTAAGGCATTCAGCTCTTCCCAGAAAGGATGGTCCTTGTTGTTCTTGCCCCATATACTAAGTTTCACTGTCCTTGTCTGCTTCTAGAGAAGGGGATAGTAATTTCCGAAAGAAAGAAAGAAAAACCTGGGTGCGTTACACAAAGAGTTACAGTGCACATTTTCTTCATTCAGGCAACAGTCCATTAGCAGCATTTGGACTATTGCATTTATATTTTATTTTATTTTTAATTTTATATTTCAAATTTAGTCACCGCCCATCATTCACAGAGCTACTCTGGATGGTTTACAATAAAAACAAGAATAAATACTAGTTAAAAATACAATAAAAGCCTTCTTAGATAAATAATATAATCCGAGGCGTAGATGTTAAAAAGTTCTTGATTTCCGGGAGCGTCTTCAGGGGGCTAACCACCCCAAGAGTTGGTTACCCCTTCTCACACCCCACGCGAGATGGCAGAGCCAGGTCTTCACCCCTTTCCGGATGGGGCACCTCAAACGCCAAATTGAGGGGCAAACCTTCCGTTTGATGGTGCATCTATTCCCAGTCTTCTCTTGGGGCAGGTTATCCACAGTGCAAGCTATGCAGCAGCTGGTTGAGGGGGTTTCTTTCTGGGGGTATTCCTTACCTGATATTTCTTCGCTGTAACTCCGCTTCCTCAAGTAGTTGGTCCTCAATGTGGCTGGTCTCGTTTGCTCCCCATTCCCATGGCTGTAGGGGTCCCATTCTACACGTCGTCTCCCTCCTTCCCATGTCTGCCTACAGTGGTCACGGTGTACCTCTCTGTACTACCTTGGCAAGCCGGGAGAGTCCTCCAAGACGGAAGGAGTTAATTTGACAGAACATTTGCCCCCGTGTCAGATCATCAGGGCTTTGTGAGGAAGCTGGATTCTCTAAATCTGAATTAGACTCTTGTTTCCTTTCCAGGCACTGCATGCTGATCATGGGAGGACACTTAAATTGGTTGCCAACTTTTTGTAGAGCCAAAAAACTGAGCCTGGATTATTGGAAAAAGTTGTTATTTTTAATAAGATGTTTCTGAATGTGGCTTCAGTGTATGAAAGCTATGGCAAACAAAATGCTAATTCTTGTCTAACTAACTCCTGCTAGAATAGGAGTGAGGCACTTTTCCACCGTGTGGCAGGGCAGGTGAGGACCACGTGGGATGTAGTCAATGGTATTGTAAATGTCTTTGGATTAGACAGGGCTGGAATTTTCAGAACAACCCTTTGTTGAGATTAACAGACAGCTAAAATTGTCTCGATTTTGAGGGAACGGGGGGGGGGGGGAATCTTAAAGCGCCTTGCACTTTTTGCCCCCAAATGCGAAGAAACAGGTGTGAAGATGGCTGCCTTTCTACAGAACAGTCCGGAGGATTTTATTCACTAAAGCGGGGGGTGGGTGGGGGGGGTAGTATATTGCCCCTAGTCAGTCCACCCCTGTGCTAGAATGAAGTGGCAGAATCCAGAAAGCAAGTCAGTTTGATTCTTAGCAGAAATTTAGTAGCTGATGTTATGTAATGCGAATGTGGTCATTTTTAAGATGAAGGCTCGGAAGAGCTGCCCACTGAGAGCAAATATTCATAATTTCCTTTAATTGAAAGTACAGTGGGTTGTCTGCCACGGGCTCAATAAAGCAGTTTAATTTCCTGATGGGAACGTGGCCACCACACAAGGTTCCTGGGCAGCATTTGTGCTGGTGGGTCACATGTTGCATGACCCATCCCACTCAGTGCTGGAAGGAACATCCCACCCAGTCCTCCCTAGAAAGATTGTGTGAAAGAGATTCTCTGTCTTGCTTTCCATGTTGCATTGATTATACCTCAGCTGAGAATGCAATCTGGATTAAAACATTAGTATCTGAAACCCCTTATTGAATAGTTGTTCTGAAATGAAGCTTGGATGCAGTATTTTGCAGGTATTGATTTTTGTTGTTTTTAGTTGTTTATAATTAATTTAACATGGATACCCACTGTTGTTTCAATCTATGGGTATCATTTAAAATAATAAGGATAATATTGACCAAGCTCAGTATCAAACCAGTGAGTATCCAAGGAGTACTACTTTTTGTCAGCTGAACCTGTCTCAATTACAGTAGTGTGCAAAAGTCTTAGGCCACCACCAGCTTTGTTGTTTTAGCAAAGTTTTAATGACCATCTATAATTACAAAATTTAAACAAACACAATTTTCAGAACAAAATGGCTTCTTCAGGCAACAGTCAGTATTTAGTGTGACCTCCCTTGGCTCTAAGCACATCTTGAACTCTTTTGGGGAGACTGTCCTGAAGTTTTCTGAAGTAATCTTTGATGGAGTTTTGAAGGTTAATAAAAGAACTCCAAGCAGCTAACAATAATCTTGCAAAGTAGAAGCGTGAACCAGAAGGGACTTGCACATTAAGCTTAATTACGTTCAGAAATAAATTCAGTCTTCACACAGTAATCCTTATTTTATTACTTATTACTTATATTATAATTATATATTATATAATTATATATTATATTACTTATCCTTGGATAAGGAGCGAAACGTTTCCACTGAGAAAATAGAAATCCAGTTGACATGATTCAAGCTACAGACAATTCCACCTGGATGTCTGAGAACCTTCATAGACATATCTTCACACAGTAGTTAGATGAAGAAAGATAGAGATAGCTTACATTTATTCAGTAGATCTGGATACAAGTAGATTCATAGTAGATCTGTGTGCAAGCGAGATGAAAGGATGAGAGCTGCATTCTGCAGCACCTCCTGCTTGCAGGTGTGCCCAAAGAGTAATGGAGATTGTTAATCTCCAAACTCAAGAAGGAGAAAGGAAGTGGGAATCAAGTGACCCCTGTGACATACATCCCACAAGCACAATAGAGATGCGTTTACTAGAAAGGACCCGCCTTATGCTTATGAGACAGTGCTGAGTTGACCCCTGATAATTCCAACAATCTTCTTGTATATTATACCAGGCTTCTTTCAGTACTTCCCAGAGTTGTTCTTTAGATTTAGGTTATCTTTTATTTCTTTCTCTGTCCAGGTGATCCCATACTGCCTCTATAATATTCAGGTCTGGTTTCTGTGGAGGCCAGTCCATGACTGTCAGTGTTTTATCAGCTATTTTTCTCGCTAAATTAGCAGTGTGCTTGGGATTGTTATCATGCTGAAAAATGAAACCATTCCCAATCAGGCGCTTTCCAGAAGGAATGGCATGAAGAGTTAAAACCTGTCTGTACTTTTCAGCATTCATGATCCCATCAATACGGACAATCATTGGCGATCACTCATAGCCGAGTAAGATTGTCTTCCAAAGGTAAAATTTTAACGGTGGATATAAAGTGGCTATAAAGGCCAATTCTGGATCCGCACAACCTCCCACAATGAGGGCATAGGTTTCCGGGTGGGAGACGGTCATGATGAGGGTTTGCCTGACGTGCCTTCCTTTTAGCTCTTTTCTCCCTTTCTCCCTGTACTCGTGCTTCTTCAAAGTCCATAGCGCCATTAATAATACGGACAATATCGCCAACAACACTCGCAGAAATAATTATATGCATATGGTCATTATACCATTGCTAAAACAACAAATCTAATGGTGGCCTAAGACTTGTGCACAGTACTGTAGGTCTTTTGATTTTCGGGGGAAGCAGAGGGGGAACAATTCAACATACTTGCCATGTGATGGAGGGAGCCTTCTCTGGCTCTGCTGTAATCCAAATGTTTCCATTCTCATTCCATATCTCTTTTAGAGATGCCTCATGCTTTGGGACTAATGCCAGTAAAAAGAGTGAAGTTTTCATCCCCAGGGCATGGCTACACCTTTTAAGAGTATCTGTCCTGGTCCAAAGCTTTTCTTCCTTTTTGCACATGTCTGCTTCTCCTCTTAGGCACATGGACGATTCTCTGGATTATGTAAAGACTGCTCTATCTCCAGACTGTTTATTAGAACATCAAAGTCACAAAGGAATGCTTTTCTTCCTCTTGAGCACTTTGGGAGTGATGATGTTGCCTTCAATATCTCTTCGGTTCCTTTTCCCTCTTTGGCCTGTCCCCCAGCCCCTTTTTGAATAGTCTGCATAGGCCATTTGTGATCATTCATGTGCCAATAACATGATGGTGCAGGGTTGCATAACCAGGCTGCACCCTCAGGGGAAATCCTTCCTGTATTTCTCTTCAGAACGGTAAATGTAAGTCCAATAAACAGAAAGAGGGGACAGATCTGCCCTTTGGCTGTTTGTTCAGAGGCCTATCTGTCCGTTCTAGCCCCCTTGCCAGGAGCTGAGCCAGGAATGAGTCTTCGCTGAAGCAAAACTGCAGTGAAAGAAGGCTGCCCATAATGTAACAGAAAAGGAGGGGACACTCTGGCTGACCCCTTGCTTGCTTCCTTCCAAGCAAAGGACTGCCTTGTGTACACAGACTTGGTTGCTGTTCTGTCAAGTGGAGCAGTCGCTTTCTTTTGGACTCCTGGGAAGGGGATTTCTTACTGTGACAGAATCCCTTGAAGGACTGTCTGGTCGCCAGACTTGTGCGAGCAGTCAAGTTTGCACTCTGGCTCAGTTATTTATTGCAGTTGGCCTGTAACCCTAAACTTTGTTATATTGAGCCACATGACTCAGTCTTGAACTCGCTACAGAGCCTTGCAAGGCTCTGGTGCCTGTCCTCATTGCCTTCTACCTGCTGAATGTCTTTCAATTCTCGATGCCAGGTCTCAGAGCTGTGGGCTCCCACATCTAAGGGGGGTGTGTGTGTGTGTGTATGTTTGTTTGTTCAACTTATATGACCGCCCATCTCCCCCCATGGGTGGTTCACAACAAATAAGTTAAAATAAGTTAAAATAAATTCTAAAAATATATAAAACCGCAATATATACAGTACAAAAATAATTATAAAATCCAGATGGACAAGGTATTCATTAAAAGAAGTATAAAAGTATATGCTGTCCTGGGTTGCTATCTTCTTCCTCTGGACAAGATTTGTCTGCATTCATGAGTTGATGTGAGCTGAAAATCATCCCAGCACACTTGAGGATTCTTGACTTGGCATAGACTTATTGTAGGATAAGCATTCGTGTAAACAGCCACATTGCTATTTTCTTTGGTGTTCAGCTCCCTAGAGATCCACAATGAACTGTGGGTGACCTTAGGTAGCAGAAGGGGAAAAGGGGGAGACATACTCTATTTTTCTTGTTAACCTAGTAGATCAAAGAGAAGGAGGAGCGATGGCTTTTGAAATGAGCTCCATTTTTTGCACATCACTAGAGATAACTTTGAACTCAAGACAAGAAAAAGACTGAATAAGTATTCTATCCCCTTGTCACTGGCAGGAGGAAGCTGGGTTCAAATATGTCTGTGCCAGACCTTGCGAAAGGAATCTTCTTTCCTGGTCAAGGTGCAGCCAGGAATTGAAAAATAACCAAGTTTCCCTGGCTCAGGGCTACTCTGGCCCCTTCTCCTCTGATGCATGTCTCCGTTGAATCCAGTAGGGCTGAATGTGCCTGCTCTGATCAAGTCTGTGCATGCGGTCTGTTGCTCTGTAGCTGTGACTCAGGACCACGTTTCCTACTCTTAGCCTGGTCAGTTAATTCTGATAGACCAGCCTTTTGGCAGGGCTGGGAATAAATCTTTGCTTCCATTGGCACAACCAGCATCCTTAACTCCTGCAAAAGCTGGTGTGATATATATTGCCATGACAGAATTGGGTAGCCACACATTCCTCCTCAATTAATTACTTGGAACTCACATTGACTGGTTTTTGTGATCTTGACCAAGTATGGTTATATAGAGTTACCTCTCAATAAAGAACTCTCTTCTCCCTACTTAGTATAATAGGTCATCTATTTTGCATAAACCTCCTTTTGGTATTGGGAGTTCTGCAAGGTTTTAGAATATCTGGACGAGAGCTGTCATGACGGAAGATAGGAACAGTGTTGAGGAAACCTAAATGCTGCCTCACATCTATAAGCCTTTAAATATTTGACTTGATTGGTAAAAATTGGAGATATCATGTATTTATGGTCCTGCTCATTGGAAGGATTTTGCCAGATCAGACCTTCCAGAACTGTCCAGCGGCACATTCTTCTTTGCCTTCCAGCATTTTTATCAAAAGTTTATCTGCTTTTCTGCTTTAGCTGATTCTGTAAAATAGCTGGTCCTGCTTTGCTTGATGTTATGCTAATTACAGCAGCCTCAGCTGAATCCTCTCCTAAGGGGCCAATTTTGACACTCTGTGGCTCCAGTTTCAGAAACACCCTTGCCAAATCCAGCAAGAAAATTGGAGCACGAGAATACCCATTTCTAATTATTGCACACTTTTAACCATTGTTTTCTTCTTAAGACTTCCTGCGACTAATTGGGCTTTCCACTGGGGGTGGTGGGGGCGGATTGTCCCAAGAAACTTGGCTACGCACTGAGTTTGGATGCAGACGCCAGAGCCAGCCCAGCCTTGGCTTCCCTTGTGGCCCAGGTGAATTGAGAGGCAAAATGGGTGAGTTACCTGTTATGCGATTGGCTTGGATGCCTGTTTATGTGCCTGGCCTGGCTATCAAGGTAGTGAGATGTCGACAGTCCGCGGTGCAGCTGGTTTTATTTTGTCAGTTTAGGTAAAGAGCTTTTTCCATGTATTAACTTGGAAACACGGTACATTTCTAAAGCTACTAAAAGTGCAATAGAAGCGTAATGCTGCTCTTCTTCACATATAACACCACCCATTTAGAACTGAATTTGTCATACAGTTTTCCTGATTTTAAACTTTGTGCTTTGTTGACTTTAATTGTTGGTAGCTGCTCTGAATGGTGTATTAGCACTGCAAGGGTGGGATATAAATGAATAAATGTCATGTTTAGAAGACTCAAAACACAGTCTTCGTAATCCTTGCAATGGTTCTGAAAAGCTCCAGCGTGTTGTCCATAGGGAGAGGAAGCTGGAGTCAGCTTAAGGCAACCACATTGGGAGTGTGCGTGGAAGCCTCCTGGCTGCTAGATCTTGATGGGGCTCAGTGGGGAGAGGTTGGGATATCTGTATCTGTAGATGACTGACCTGTGTTTGGTTGCAGTCCTCTCATGGTGCAGTCGGTCATTGTCATCACCTTCCTATGGAACAAACTATAAAAGTACCATTAGCATTTACATTAATGATGCTTTAAACCAGAGCTTTCCAAACTCTGTGTCGGGACACGCTAGTGTGTCAGCTGCAGTGTCTGGGTATGTCGTGGCTGCTGCTGCCTCGGAGTCCTGCCAGGATTCCACGCAGGTCCTAGTGCCTGCCTTGTGCCTTGCTGCCTCCAAACCTGCCCTGCCAGGATTCCATGCAGGTCCTAGTGCCTGCCTTGTGCCCTGCTGCCTCCAAACCTGCTGTGATTCTGCGCAGGTCCTAGTGCCTGCCTTGAGCCTTGCTGCCTCCAAACCTGCCCTGCCAGGATTCCGCGCAGGTCCTAGTGCCTGCCTTGTCCCTTGCTGCCTCCAAACCTGCTGTGATTCCACGCAGGTCCTAGTGCCTGCCTTGTGCCCTGCTGCCTCCAAACCTGCCCTGCCAGGATTCCGCACAGGTCCTAGTGCCTGCCTTGTGCCTTGCTGCCTCCAAAACTGCCCTGCCAGGATTCCGCGCAGGTCCTAGTGCCTGCCTTGTGCCCTGCTGCCTCCAAAACTGCCCTGCCAGGATTCCGCGCAGGTCCTAGTGCCTGCCTTGTGCCCTGCTGTAAGAGTGTCGCAAAATGATGCCCTGCTGTAAGAGTGTGTCGCAAAATGATGCATGTCTAAAAAGTGTGTCACCAACATGAAAAGTTTGGAAAGCTCTGCTTTAAACCTAAGTAGCATGTGCATGGAAAGGGCGGGCATTTGGGGGAAGGGGCTTTTTAGCCTTGGCTCAGATCCAGTCTCCTGCTTGCATGATGGGCATCCTGTCTGCCTTAGCCCTGAGACACCTCCCTGTACTCCTTGCTTCATCTGCACCACCACCTTTTCATTGGTTTATTCCCAATGACTGTACAGAAATAAATTAAAATCCTTCCAAATGATGTTATCTCTTAAAAAGAAAACAAACAAATAAATAAAATTCATAGGAAAGAAAAGATCAAAGCCGAGCAAGAACGGAAGGTTCTTGAACAGGTGAAGCACAGACAGAAGTGTGCTGTTGGTTGAAAGAGACCCACGTTAACCGCTGGATGGATCTTCTTTTTTACCTGAACGCGTAAGGTGCTTTACAGCACTTGAGTGGCTTTGTTGTCAGTAGCAATGCTGGGTCGGGAAATTTGAAAACGAGGAAGCCAGCCTCATGTGAGAGACCTTTGTGGATTCCTGTGCAAACTTGTTCTGCACTCAGGAAACAGTTGTGCTCCTGCAGACTATCCTCTGGACAGCACTGAGTATGCTGGCATCATTTAGTCATCTTTTTTTTTTCCTGTTGGGTTCTTGGTTGTTTTCCTGAAGACATTTCGTGACCAGGCTAGGTAGCATCATCAGTGCAGCAGAGGGTGGAGTTTGCTGGTGGTTTATATAGAGTAGCTTGCCCTGCCAGTCTTGGTTGGGATGGGGTCTCAATTTTTCTTGATATTCCATGATTGATTGTGTGCCAACAAGTTGGTGTCAACTCTCAGCGACCACATAGATAGATTTTCTCCATGATGATCTGTCCCTAACCTGGTCTTTAGCTCTTCCAACAGTGCCCCCCATCGCCACTGTAACTGAATCCATCCCCCTTGCTGCTGGTCGTCCTCTTCTTCTCTTTCCTTCCACCTTTCCCAACATCATCTCTTTTCCAGAGAGCTAGGTCTTTGCATAATACTGTATGTCCAAAGTAAGATAATTTGATTCTGGTGATTTGTGCCTCAAGCGAGAACTCTGGGTTGATTTGTTCTAAGATCCATTTGTTTGTTTTCTTGGCTGCCCATGGTCTTCTCAGGAGTCTTCTCCAACACCAAAGTTCAAAAGCGTCAATGCTCTTCCCATCACGCTTCTTCAAAGTCCTTGATTGGGGTATGGTTTCTTCCCTGATTGTTTATCTGATGCTGTTTTCTGTTTATCTGGGCGTTGGCTGCTTTTCCCTATGAACAACGTCTGTAGTGTTGAGAAGTGAGTGTTTTGGCTGGAAGATGATTAAATAATTGCTTTGGCTCTTGTCAAAGAACTGAGTCTCTACAGAGATGGTGGCTGCTTTCTCTGCGATGCGACAGTGCTGAAACAGTGTAATTAGAAGATACCAACTGGTGCTACAGTGATGACGTTCCAATATAATCTGCAAACCAAACCAAACCAAACCAACTGGACTTCTTGTGAATAAAGCTGGAGTTGTTTCCCTTTTAACTTCAAGGCACTGAGAGCCATTAAACAATTAAACTTGAATATGAAAACGGATAGTGAATTGTGATGGCCCAATGCTCTCTTTGGAATGTATGTTCCCCCTTTGTTTTTCATTTCTCTGTATATCGGCTATAATTCATAGAGGGAGAGTAAGCTTGGCTGTCTGTGAGTTGGGCCTGAAGCAGTACTATGGAGGTTTATAGAGGACGCAGTCCTGGATATGTGGGTGACCACACACAACTGTCTAGTTGTATTCCACCATTTAGGTGTAGAAGTGTTTTTCCGCCATTCAGCTGGTTCCCTTGCCAAATATCCTCTCCCCCCTTATATAACAAGTAGGCTTTGCTCTGTAGAGAACAGGAAAGGAAGCTTGGCCAAGAAAGCTATAAAGTGCCACAGTTGCACAGCCAGTTCCATCTTTTAAAAAGGAGGGTGCTATTTCCAAGCAAAGGTCTGGTAGCAGAAACCAAGGTCCTATTTTCTCATTCAAGGTAGACATGGATGAGTATATCTTTGGCTTGCTTCCAATAACCCACAATTGCTACTGGCAGATAACTGGATGACCTTCCTCCTTTGAGAAGGGAAATGGTCAGAATTGGGTCATATCGAATGTCTCTTCTCTGTCGAGGAAAACGCAAAAGCAGAACTCTGACTCCATGAAAGGGGAAGAGCAGTTGTTCTCAGGGAGCCCAAATATATTGAGGAATCTCAGAAAACAGAGTTTGCTTCTTCAGTGGCATTTAGGTATCAGCAAAGTTTAGACCCTTTGCCATACAGTTTCTCCACAATCAGTTGTTGCTGATCTTTAGCATAATTATTTCAAATAAATAAATAAATAGGAGGAGGAGGGCCCCAATAATGCGTATTTCATGAGTGCTTTTCTTTCTTTTTTCTTACAGGATTTCTTACAGGGACCTACAGTCTCCATGATGTACATGCATAGAGCAAGCTGAGCAGGGTCTAGCGTGGAGACCAGTCCTCTGGCGCCGTGAAGCTTCGCGACTTGCCTTGGAGCCCCATGAGATACAAGGAGAGCAGGAGCTGCTGTAACCTATTTCATTATGAGACTATTAAAGTTAATCATTTTTTACATTTCCCCCTTCCTTTCTCTCCTGCCAGCTCAGCTTTGCCTGTTTACTTGATCTGTGCAGTACATCTGGAAGTCCTCTTTTACCTAAACAAAATACTGAAAAAGAAATCTGCAAATAATTTTCTGTTGCTGCTACTGCTAAGTACCAGAACTCTGGGCCAAAACGTGCATAAGTTTTCTTTTCTCTTAATGTTGTTGAGCAGGGTGATATTTAGGTGAGAGTACTGAGGCCTGTGGCAAAATACTTTTTTTTTTGGGGGGGGGGGGTTGCTGCTGCTTAGCCCCTAAAGCTAGAAACACAGTTGAATAAGTCTTTCTCCTACTCCCCCTTTTAAAAATGCCCTGCATCAGAGGACTTAAAGGCGCGATAACCGATAGGAAGGTTAAGGCAGACCCCCCACTTTAACGGGGACCCCTGTTAGAATCTCGGCTCTGACTGTCATGGGAGCCGGTGTTTCTGTGTGCCAAATTTCACAGGTCAAGAAAGGGGTGTGGTGTTTAGAAATGATGGCGGGCATCCACAGAAATTATCTTGATGTAGAAAATGCTATCAAAAGCCTGCATCTGCTGGGGTGAGTAGCTTGCTTGCTTGCTTGGTCTTTGGCTGGCCAAGATTCAGCCAGCCTGAAATCAAGTGGGTATCTTAACCTCAGGCTCAATCTTTTCCTAGTTTAGATCATTTAAGCATTCAGTCTCTTTGAAGGTTCTTCCCTTCTGTAGAGGCCTGCAGAAGTACAGTCCCTTTCTTGCATCTAGAGCTTTTTCAGCGTTAGCAGTATCCTTCCCACCACTGCAGCTATCACATGTGTATATTTATGCATACACCAAGATTAGTCCTAATTTGAAAGGCTGTCCTAAGTAGCTCTCCCCTAATACGCCTCTTATCATTCCATTGTTCTTAAATATTTAGCTAGTTTCTTCCGCTCAGAGACATGACCCTAAGCTTGCCAACTGCTTTGAATGAATATTCTGCTCCAGTGCTTCCTTAAATCGGTCTTAGGTTGGTCTTGCGGTTACCACTGTTCATTCAGCAGCAGTGAAGACGGTTGGATCAGCTCAATAAAACTGAATCAACACTTTGTCCTCCTCCGCTGTGAACCGTGTAATTTAAATTGCCTCAGAGGTTGTCTGTAAGATTCTGAAGGAGTGCTGTGCTGTAGCTATTGGAATGCATTTGTTCCATAAAACATTGGCATTCCTTAGTTATATGCAGCCAGAGTTAGGCCCTGAATATCAGTCTTACCGTGGATGATAGGTGGCTTACAAGGCTTTTCATTGCAAGTTCTTCTACAAGCTCTTCTACACAGCCACGTTTATGACTGACAAGAAAGGTGTTCTTTCAAGAAGCTCAGAAGAAGCCCTTTTGAGTTTGGGATCCAAGATAAGCTAAAACTATTTTCCAAGAGAAGTTTCAGGCTAGTGAATGTTTCTTTAGCCATCTGAACTATCCAGTCCGGAGGAAAAGAGTTTGACCCAAATTTGGGGTTTTGAGGCACCAGCCCTTTTTTTGAACTGTTGCCCCTAATTAAGATTTGGGGACTACCTTTGCATAAATAGATAATCCTCAGACCAGTTGGTAAATTCAGCCACGCAGATCCTAGGGAACAAGCCATGTTATATTATGAGTCAAAGTGTGTGAGCATTTGTGTAAAACACAGCTCCGACAAAGGAGCCCTTGCATTTCACTTCTGCACTTTGTGGGATGTGTGTGAGTGTGGGGGAAGCCTCATGGACAGATGCCAAGACTTTAGCCCTCTGGAACGCTGTTCAAGTTAACAGCCCTCTGCAGCTGAACTCACCCTGATTCTTGTGCGATTTCCTTTCCCGTTGTTGGGGTTGAAGTTAATGCTTTTGTGGTGATAGCTTAGACCGATGTTTCTCAACCTTGGCGGCTTGAAGATGTGTGGACTTCAACTCCCAGAATTCCCCAGCCAGCTGGCTGGGGAATTCTGGGAGTTGAAGTCCACACATCTTCAAGCCGCCAAGGTTGAGAAACGCTGGCTTAGACCGTGGTGCCTTATTGAAGGATTTGAAGGACTCTTGCGAGAAGTTCATTAAACTAAGGAAATGGCTCTCTGGGAGAGTTGTGCTTCAGTGTAGTTCCAAGGGTAGTGTCCACTTTGCGAGTTGTCTTTGTGAGTTTTCTTGGTTGCCCCCAGAAATGGGTGAATGCTTTTGGGGGTTGGCTATATCAGTTGCCAACCGGTTTCTAGAGGGTCGCAGCGTCTGAGCAGGAAAGCAGCGGAGTCTGCCCTTCAGAGAACATTTGCACTCGTTCCTCAGGAGGAGACTCTCTGCCCGACCAGCAGTCCCTATGATTGGGTGTTGACTTCCTTGGACTTATAAATGTGAATGTATCGTGCTGCAAGCAATAGAAACATGATTGGCCTGAGGCTCCTGGTGCCCCCTAGATTTCAGATAACGGTGTCTGGAGTTCATATGGGAGTTCCCCCCCCACCTTCACTCAGAAGTCTCCCCAGTCACTAGTTAAATGCATTTTGAATGGACGTTGCTAACTTCTTATTGAGAAATATCAAATCTCACTGACATAAAATAAGTTATTTTGGGGTTGATTGACGCTTTTCTTGAGTATTGGCTCTGCCTTTATATTAAGCTGTTTACATCTAAGTTTGCTGTTTACTGTTGGTGGTGTGGGCTGGAATATGGTTTTGGTCTTTCCCAGTTAAAGGACTGAAGTGAGGGTTGTGCTTGGCTCCAGCCCATTCGGAGCCCCTTCTCCCCATCTCCTTTCCCCATGACTTGATCCCTAGTCTTCATTGCAAGGATGGGAGAACCTAGCAACAAGACCGGCAGCTTTTCTAAGTCTACCACATGATCCATCAACGTTTGTCCCCTCTCTGTGCATCCAGCAGTATCTTCCTATTTCCCTTTTACATGTTGCAGATAGTTCTCCATTTGATTCTCAGTTGGGCAAAAGAAGAAAAAGGAGTCTCCACACATGTAGTTCTGTATCATCAAGAAACTAAGTTTGAACTCACATTTGGCTTTGATGCGGATTCTAGGCCAGAAAGCAAAAGAGCTCCAGGCTTAACTTCTTGGGTACCGTTGTGTATCAGCATCTCTTCCCCCCACCATGAGGTTAAAAGGAAGATGGAAAACAAGAGGGCTTGTCCTTGCTACAGAGAGAACCTGTGTTCGCCATGCCCGAGTCGTTAAATGCAGCCGTCACGACGACTAGGGCGGCTGTCGTCTCAGGCTGGATTGTAGATAGTGTTGGGATAGGATAACATTCTTGACAGACCCAACACATGAAATTTCTGGTTATAAGTCCATCCCTTCGCACCAGCATAGGGGCAGCTGGATGATTGGGTAACAGTGGATGTCATTCCCGAGGGGTGACATAGCCTTAGACCTATTGCAGGAAGGCTGGCCATTGACCATTGTTGTGCTTGGCCAAGATCAAGTGTGTCCCAGTCAACTGGAAAAATTCACAATTGTTGGGTTGCCATTAGGAACTAGAAGCATAGTCAGGACCTGGAGATCAACAACATGAGGGCAGAAGAAGTTGCCTGGGCCACCCAGGCGCCCCGCCCCATCTTGAGGCCTTGGTCCCTCTGCAAGTTGGTCTCTGTCTAGGCTGCGCTTTCTGTATCCCTGAGCCATGCAGAAGAGGCGGGTTCAGTCCTCGGGATTGCCGCTTCCTCCTGCTGCTGTTGCGCTGAAGAGCTGAGGTGCTCCTCAGTTTCTTCCTTTCTTCCCCTAACGCTTTTGCTCCCTCAGGTTCCCACTCTGTGCCTCCGGGGCATCTCGAAACACTGCCAGAGTCCTTTCATAGAGCAATAACCTTTTGTGTGTGAGAGATCGCAATTTGAACCTCTTGCCATTGTCCTCCTCTTCCAACATATTACAGTATCTGGCTGTACGCAGTGCTGTAGTCTGGATTTAGTTCTGCTAAATTGCCTGGTGGCACTTACTAAGCCAAGGCAATGGCCAAACCACACATGCTGTCAGAAAGGGGGCGGATCTGTCTTTCCTCTGACCAAATCTTTAGGGGTGCCGCTGAAAGGTGGCTATCTGTAGAGTTGCGGGCTGGGATTTCTCCTTCAAAAATAGACTTCTAGCCAGCCCCCGTTTTTGTTGTGGCTGATCGGTGAACAACTGCTAGATCCTCTCCCTTGTGGCATCTGTCACTATACTTTTTAGTACCCTGAGCCCAAGGTCCCTAAACGAGAGAGGATGACTTGGACAGACATCAGAGAGCCGGCCTTTTGAGTGTGCGGCACCATTTCTCTCGGGGGCTTTGCTCATTTCCTCGGAGTGAAATCTTCGGGGCATCCTGATGCAAGCAGCAGCTCTCAACCTGCATGGAATTAAATGACTGTTGCAAAAAACTGTCTGAAGGTGATGTCTGGATTCCTTTTTCTCTAATCAGACATTAATTCTGGAATACCTGTCTTTGATAAGCACGATGGAAAAGCTACCTCACTCGCAGTTGAATAGGTGCTGTGTGCCTCTCTGTGTGTTTGCTTCCAGAATTGCACAGCCCCCGTGTTGAAGGGGCACGGTACCCACTTGCATCAAAGATCAGTTCTTTCTGCCATGTTCAGCTTACGTTGAGTTGAAGGTGGGGGGTCTTCCTGTTATGGAGTGTCTTCCACATGGGAAAAAGCAGCTTCAAGATCTCTGCCCAACAGTCATCCTCTTCCATTTCCTCTGCTGCTTTTCCAAGTGTCACAGCCTTCCTGACCTGAGGGGCCTCCAGAAAGGTTGGGACTACAATTTCTAGATTTCTCTAAGCTGGTCGGGATAACCAGAAATCATAGTTCCAACACACCTGGAGGCCCATTAGGTTGAGAAGCTGGATGAAGCTTGGTCTGGAAGAGAATTCATTGAAGGTGATCATGAACAGTCCATATGGCAGCCACGTGGTTATGGCCACCATCTTGGGTTGTTTTTTTTAAACCCCCTCCCCTGCAGATGCCCTGGGGGGTGGCAAAGCCCACCTGTTATTTCCACAGGGTCCAGGTGCTGATGCGCCCCATTGCAGACAAGGACATGGGATCCCCAAAAAATTGAGTGTCCAGAGGGAACGTCTTAAATCCCAGACTTCCAAGGTGCAGTTTCCAGGGCTGTTCTTCTAGAAGTCTGTTCCCCTTTCTTTGCACAGAAGCTGGTAAATCTAGGACCTGTGTGTGAATAAATCTATTTTGTTGTTTTAACTTTTTGGTTTACTTGGGTTGGTGTGTGACATTGTATTTAAATTCTTGGAACACTGTGGAAATCCTGATTGTGTATGAATGACAGCAGCTTTGTAAATTAAACGTTTGTGTGGATAATAAAGCTAGTGGGTGGGATTGAAAAGCCATTCCCAATTTTGAAACTAAGTGTCTTTGCCTCTGTGTTTATACCTCCTTTGTTTTGGGGAGGGGACAAGAACTGGAGTAATGTCTGTCCTTTTTTCCTTGATGGTCAGACACTGAGGTCTTGGGGGTGGTGAAGAATTTCCAGTAATAAAAAGACTTCTTAGGACCCGCAGAAACTCAGGCCCGAATACATTGGCTCCCCAAGGCATGGAGCGAGTGTCAGGTTTAAAGTTGGACATCTCAGAGAAGTGCTGCACATTTTTAAAAATGGAATTATAGTGAGTGTTTAATAAGGTTTTAAATGCCATAGAATTAAAGTCACTGTGCCCCTGTAAGCTTTCCTGTATCTTCTCCCTGCCCCAAAACTCCTGTTCACAGTGTTCTTGCAGAAAGGAAGCTTGGCTAATTGTTGTTAGTTTTAAGTTGGGGCTTAAAAATAGCAGAGCCGTTGGCCCTCAGCGAGGCTTTCCTCTGCAGGAAGAATGAATTAGCCCGAGACTACCGCAGGATGTTAGCGGTTGCCCCACAGAGGACCTGCAACTTTTCAGCCCGAGGGGCAAGACGGGTGTCTTCCTAGAGGCTTTTGATCGGTCCTGGCAATGCAGCTTTGGCTTGTCCCTCTGCTGAATTTGCCAGCTGTGAGGCCACTCTGGATTATAGCTAGAACCACCTCCCAACCCTCCCAAGCCTGTGGATGGACAAGTCTTAACTTTTGTCAACTTATTTCTGGCTCTTTCTGTCTTTAACCCAGTAGTAGTGTATGGCTGTGAGAGTTGGACCATAAGGAAGGCTGAGCGCCGAAGAATCGATGCTTTCGAACTGTGGTGCTGGAGAAGACTCTTGAGAGTTCCTTGGACTGCAAGGAGGTCAAATCAGTCAATCCTGAAGGAAATCAACCCTGACTGCTCATTGGAAGGACAGATGCTGAAGCTGAAGCTCAAATACTTTGGCCACCTAATGCGAAGAGAGGACTCCCTGGAAAAGACCCTGATGCTGGAAAAGACTGAAGGCAAAAGGAGAAGGGGACAGCAGAGGATGAGATGGTTAGATAGCATCACCGATGTAATAAACATGAATTTGAGCAAACTCCGGGAGACAGTGGAGGACAGGAAGGCCTGGCGTGCTGTGGTCCATGGGGTCACGAAGAGTCGGACACGACTGAACAACAACTGTCTTTAAAAAGCAACAGAAAATCTCCCATCAGTTTCAGCCAGTTAAGGGACATCTACCTCATTGCTCCCTTGTTTTATGCTGGACTGAAGGATTATGGTTTAATACGATGGCCTGGTTCACACAACAGATTGAACCACCAAACTATCCAGTCCCATTTTTAATAGCCTAGCATGTGTGAAGTAGCTAATAAGATATTACCTTGCTTCCTGGTGCTGCTTTTAGTGATATGATTCCTAGTTCAGCAGCATGCTGGCCATTAGCTGCTTTTCATAGGACACAATGGCTGCATTCACACATTAAGCTAACCTTGGTTAATGAATTAATCTGCTTCCTGGTTTAGCACAATCTCAGATATGCAGATGATACCACTTTGATGGCTGAAAGCGAGGAGGAGTTGAGGAGTCTTATGACGAAGGTGAAAGAAGAAAGTGCAAAAGCTGGGTTGCAGTTAAACCTCAAAAAAACAAAGATTATGGCAACGAGCTTGATTGATGACTGGCAAATAGAGGGAGAAAAAGTGGAGGCAGTGACAGACTTTGTATTTCTAGGCGCAAAGATTACTGCAGATGCTGACTGCAGCCAGGAAATCAGAAGATGTCTACTTCTTGGGAGGAGAGCAATGGCAAATCTTGATAAAATAGTTAAGAGCAGAGACCTCACACTGACAACAAAGGTCTGCATAGTTAAAGCAATGGTATTCCCTGTAGTAACCTATGGCTGTGAGAGCTGGACCATAAGGAAGGCTGAGCGAAGGAAGATCGATGCTTTTGAACTGTGGTGTTGGAGGAAAATTCTGAGAGTGCCTTGGACTGCAAGAAGATCAAACCAGTCCATACTCCAGGAAATCAAGCCATACTGCTCACTTGAGGGAATGATATTAAAGGCAAAACTGAAGTACTTTGGCCACATAATGAGAAGACAGGATACCCTGGAGAAGAAGCTGATGCTAGGGAAAGTGGAAGGCAAAAGGAAGAGGGGCCGACCAAGGGCAAGATGGATGGATGGCATTCTGGAGGTGACGGACTCAACCATTGGGGAGCTGGGAATGGTGACGGCCGACAGAAAGCTCTGGCGTGGGCTGGTCCATGAAGTCACGAAGAGTCGGAAACGACTGAACGAATAAACAACAAAAAAGTTTATCCCGCAGTACAGATGGGCTGGGTTTGCACAACGTGCTGAGCCACAAAACTAACCAAGATTTAACTTTTGCAAATGTATTTCACAACCTTTGAAATGTATTTGCTAAGTTTTTCATAAGTCTAGCTAAGTGAGTTGTATGAACATAGCCAGGGGGGGCACACCCAGGGCAATGGTAAAAGGCTGTTCGGAAGAAATACAGAGGTATTTCTGCAGAAACGAAATGCAGAATGTTTTTCTGTGCTGAGCAACAATTTAGTGATGTAATTTCATTATTGATAAACCAGATGAGCCATCCTTCTGGATCTTGGGATGGCACTACAAGAAATGGGGCAAGTTTCTAGATATCAGTCTAAAGCAGCCTTTTTCAACTTTTTGACCCTGGAGGAACCCTTGAAATATTTTTCAGGCCTCCGGGAACCCCTGCACATTCAGGTTCAAATATCGGCCAGAAGTTACAAAATTATTATATTCCTTTCATGTGTATATATAAATTAATAGTGTTTTAAAAATAAAGAATGAAACATACCTCTTTAATGTGAAGTTGCCCGAATTTGAAACAATTTTTTTAAAAAATCATAATCTCCCAGGGAACCCCTAGTGGCCTCTTGCGGAAGCCGAGGGTGCCACGGAACCCTGGTTGAGGAACCCTGGTCTAAAGGTAATCCAGTTGCCCATCTCCTACCTAGTGAAATTTCAGAGGCCACAGAAATGCCTGGCTGCAGATTAGGCACCAAAGATCCTTAAAAAGAAGGGAAACGTGAGTTGAACCAGGACATAGTTCATAATCAAGTTGACTGTGCTGCTTCCTGCCAGAATCTACCACAGGCTTTGCACATTTTGATTTGATGATGCGTCAGTATCCCAAATGTGCTTGGACGACTTGCTCGTGCCCGCTGCGGGGGCCTTCCCGAGATTGCTTGTCAGTGATTTGCAAAGCCTTGGTTAATCAGGACTGTCGGATTTGCAGATGTCCAGCTAAGCAGCCTGTACCCTGCTATTTTGGTCGAGACGTGCAACGCCTCTGAGGGGGACTGAAATGCCCTTGTCAGCAATTGCATAACACCGCTGAGTTACGTAATCTGTCAAAGCTGAATCCTTGATTTGTTTTGATCAGGCTGTGCAGCCAGGCCCTCTGGCATTCATGGGTACCCAACGCACAAGCCAGAGAGTCGGGATACGCAAAAGGCAAGGCAAAACCGCCTCCAGCTCTTGGAAACTGAGCACATCCGTATTGTGGCTCATAATGTACTCTAAAATGGATCCCTTCCACCTGACTGGCCTTGAATGATGTTTGTATATCCCAGCGAGAGGACAAAAGAGAGCTTTCCAACGAAGCATGATGGGACTTCACTTGCGCCAAGTCTTCTCCTTCCTGCTAAAGACATCCGCCTTCCTCACACTTGATGCCCCCCAGATGGGTGACTTTCAAGGGCCAGGATTCTCTGCAACTGCAAAGCTGGCAGAGGAATTTTGCGAACCGACGTCTGCACACCTGAAGGGTGCTTGCACCGGGGACACCATCCTCAAACCTTCCTCAGCCTTTGGAGGCTGTGGGAATGTCTGGCTGTGGTGTTCAGCCGGTGGTGAGCTGAAGAGCTGACAGCCTTTTCTGGATGTGGACAAGCGACAGGTTCAGGACTCGGCCATCGGTTGAGCTTCTGTCACTGTGGATCCCACCATCTAAGCCAAAAGGTCTAGTTCACAAGCATGCACTACTGGTTTTGCACACTGTTCTTTAACAGTCATGGGCCCACCCTGCACCCAGACCTGGAGCAGTCACCAAGTAGGGTTTACAAAGCCCCAGGAATCTGTAACAATAAGGGATGTCAGGGGATTAAATTTTGGGTCCCCTAAGCCCCCAAGAGCAGTCACTCTGAAGCATGCAAAAATGAAAGCTAAATTATTGGTTAAAGAGCCAATTTGTGAAGAGGTAAAATGGCAGAGTAAACTGACAAGAACAGGGTCCCACTGTCACAATGCAAGATCCATCCCTTTTCTACGGATGTTGGGACAACGGACACACACAAAAAGGGGCAGAACTTGCATTACAACAGCGTAATGCCACTTGGCAAGATGATATACAATGGGGCAAAAAAGTATTTAGTCAGCCACCAATTGTGCAAGTTCTCCCACTTAAAAAGATGAGAGAGGCCTGTAATTGACATCATAGGTAGACCTCAACTATGAGAGACAAAATGAGAAAACAAATCCAGACAATCACATTGTCTGATTCGGAAAGAATTTATTTGCAAATTATGGTGGAAAATAAGTATTTGGTCACCTACAAACAAGCAAGATTTCTGGCTCTCACAGACCTGTAACTTCTTCTTTAAGAGGCTCCTCTGTCCTCCACTCATTACCTGTAGTAATGGCACCTGTTTGAACTTGTTATCAGTATAAAAGACACCTGTCCACAACCTCAAACAGTCACACTCCAAACTCCACTATGGTGAAGACCAAAGAGCTGTCGAAGGACACCAGAAACAAAATTGTAGACCTGCACCAGGCTGGGAAGACTGAATCTGCAATAGGCAAGCAGCTTGGTGTGAAGAAATCAACTGTGGGAGCAATAATTAGAAAATGGAAGACATACAAGACCACTGATAATCTCCCTCGATCCTGGGCTCCACGCAAGATCTCACCCCGTGGGGTCAAAATGATCACAAGAACGGTGAGCAAAAATCCCAGAACCACACGGGGGGACCTAGTGAATGACCTGCAGAGAGCTGGGACCAACGTAACAAAGGCTACCATCAGTAACACACTACGCCGCCAGGGACTCAGATCCTGCAGTGCCAGACGTGTCCCCCTGCTTAAGCCAGTACATGTCCGGGCCCGTCTGAAGTTTGCTAGAGAGCATTTGGATGATCCAGAAGAGGATTGGGAGAATGTCATATGGTCAGATGAAACCAAAGTAGAACTGTTTGGTAGAAACACAACTCGTCGTGTTTGGAGGAGAGAGAATGCTGAGTTGCATCCAAAGAACACCATACCTACTGTGAAGCATGGGGGTGGCAACATCATGCTTTGGGGCTGTTTCTCTGCAAAGGAACCAGGATGACTGTTCCGTGTACAGGAAAGAATGAATGGGGCCATGTATCGTGATATTTTGAGTGCAAACCTCCTTCCATCAGCAAGGGCATTGAAGATGAAATGTGGCTGGGTCTTTCAGCATGACAATGATCCGAAACACACCGCCCGGGCAACAAAGGAGTGAGGGGGAGATGGGCGGTTATAGAAATTAAATAAATAAATAAATAAATAAATAAAGGAGTGGCTTCGTAAGAAGCATTTCATGGTCCTGGAGTGGCCTAGCCAGTCTCCAGATCTCAACCCCATAGAAAACCTTTGGAGGGAGTTGAAAGTCCGTGTTGCCCAGCGACAGCCGCAAAACATCACTGCTCTAGAGGAGATCTGCATGGAGGAATGGGCCAACATACCAGCAACAGTGTGTGCCAACCTTGTGAAGACTTACAGAAAACGTTTGACCTCTGTCATTGCCAACAAAGGATATATAACAAAGTATTGAAATGAACTTTTGATATTGACCAAATACTTATTTTCCACCATAATTTGCAAATAAATTCTTTCCGAATCAGACAATGTGATGGTCTGGATTTGTTTTCTCATTTTGTCTCTCATAGTTGAGGTCTACCTATGATGTCAATTACAGGCCTCTCTCATCTTTTTAAGTGGGAGAACTTGCACAATTGGTGGCTGACTAAATACTTTTTTGCCCCACTGTGTGCTGGGCTGAGGGATGATGGTTTAACGTGATGGCCTGGTTCTCACACTCTGCTGGTCCACCTGGTAGACAGCAGCAGGGATGTTGAGCCTAGGCGTTCGGTAGATGCTAACCTGTTACATCCTTGCACAAACCATGAATATTTTGTACTTGCATAATCTGTGCAATGACACACACCTGAGGTCACTTGCCTCCCACTTGCAGACGTGATCTGGAGCCTCTCGTAGAGTCTCTTCTAAACACTTGATGCAAATGTCTGCTTTGCTTCTTTTAATACTTATACCAGCCCCTTTTCTAATTACCTTCCATTTTCTCAACATCAGCATCTTCTCCAATGGCACTTCCCTTCCCATGTCTGTCCAAAATGTTTATGTTTTAGCTTCATTATTAATGCTTCTAATGCAGTGTTTCTCAGCGTTGGCCCTTTAAGAGCTGTTGTAATGCTGGCTGGGGAATTCTGGGAGTTGAACTCCACACCTCTTAAAAGGGCCAACGTTGAGAAACACTGTTCTAGTGAGTCACCTGGTTTTACTTCATCTATATTGAATGATCTTCCAGGTCCAAGGGGTTGTCCACCATCTTCTCCAGCACCGTAGTTCAAAGGTATCCATTTTTCTTTGTTCAGGCTTTCTGATGGTGCAGCGTTCATAGCCAAGTGTGACAACTAGGAAAAACGACACCCTGGGTAACGCATACATCTGCTGCCAGTGTGATCTTTCTGAATGCTAATGTTCGTCTTGATCTCTCATAGTCTCCCGAGTGGCAGATGATTCTTTATTTCATGGCCACAGTCACCATTCCTGTGAATTTTTTGATCCACCCGGTTTGTTATTCTGCCACCTCTCCCCCTTGTTGTTTTTATTGTCACGTTTTTCATGTTTTAAATCATTTGTAAACCGCCCAGAATCACTGGAAGCTGGGTGGCATATAAATGTAAATCATCATCATCTTACCACTGCATCTCCGTCTCCTGCACTGGGTTAGCGTTCCCTGCTGACATAATCTTAGTTTATGTTTTAATATTGACCAGCAGAATAATTTTTGCTCTCTTCTGAAGAAGTTTCTTAAGTTGTCTTCCTTACTTCCAGCCATCAAAATGGTCCCACCAGTATATTTGAGGTTGTTGGCGTCTCTCCCAGCAATTCTAACCAAACGATTCTGGCCGTGCCTATCTGTGGAAACGTCTTTCGTCGCTGCAGCCTTTACCTGTCCGACGGGCTAAATGTGCCCCCCCATCATCGGAAGGCTGCCACTCAGGCTGTACATCTTAAAATAAGCAATTTTATAATCCCTTCGTTTTCAACTGGTGACTCATATTCCACAATCGGGAAACACCCATGTTTCGATGGTTTACGGCCTACGCCCAGTATTCCCTGCAGCATTTCTTTTAACAGTGTGTCAGGAGGTGACATCCTGCCAGCGTAGAGTAGTTGCTTAGAAATGGGATTTGTAGTAGTTGTAGTTAGATGCGCCAGGCCTGGGCAGGAAGGGGGGGTGAAGCCGAGCGGAGCATCTGCAAGGCCAGCAGTGAGTGAGGCAAAGGGGGGAGGGGGATTTTATTTATTTATTATTTAAATTTGTATCACCGCCCATCTCCCCCAACTGGGGGACTCTGGGCGGTTTTAATTTTACTGTTAGTTCAGTGAGAAATGGGGGGGTGAGCTTTTTGATGTTATGGGAAGGATTGCAGGTCTGGGGAGGGGGGAGCGCTGTATGGGGGTTTTAGCTAGCTTTCGCGCGCATTCCCTTCCAGACCGATCTTTGCATTGGACAAGTAACCTGTATCACTAAAAAAGTTCTTCCACATCCTACAATGGCTTGTGATTGAGAGATTCTGGATTGACAACAGAAGGGCCAGTTCATCACACAATGGCTTGATCGGTGACCAAATGCAGGCCAGGGGTACTGACCAAGCCCCGGTCAAAATTGCAGCTGCAGCCTGTGGTTGAAAAATGGACACTCTTCCCCTCACCCCAAATCAGAACAAGACACACACGCAGAAAGAAAGGGGAGAGAAAAATAAGGAAACTATACATTAAAGACGGGGATGGTGGTACTGTCAATCAGTGGAATAACTTGCCGCGTGGAGTGGTTTCTTCCCTTTCAAGAGAGGTTTCCAGGCTGGGCAGTCCTATCGGGGATGGTGCAGTGAATCCTGCAGTGTGCAGGGGGTTGGAATTGATGACCTCTTAGGCCCCTTCCCACTCTAGGATTCTACGATAGAAATTGTAATCCAGCAGTAAGAGCCAGCGTGGGGTAGCGCTGGAGGTATTCGATCAAGACTCTTCGAAGTTCATGGGATGGCTTTGGGCCAGTCACTCTCTTTCAGCCCAGCCTACCTCACAGGGTTGTTGTGGGGATTACATGGAAGGAGGGAGCACGACATACATTGCCTTAACCTCCTCAATGAAAAGGTGGGATCTAAATCTAATAAATAACAGCAGGACTTCACTGTCAGATTATGGCAACACACGGATTGGATAAAATAAATCATCAAATATTTATTTAGGGCTGATGATTGATTGATTGATTGATTGATTGATTGATTGATTGACTGATTGATTGATTTCACCATTTATTGGCTATTCTCGTCAACTGACTTCACAGAGTTGTAGGGAAAGTCTGAGGGAAGAGGGTTATGTGAACCAACCTAAATATAAATCTCTCTATGGAAAACCAAATTCCGTGGAAAGGAAGGGGGGGTCTAGTGGGGAAGCTGCTGGGCTATTTGCGGGGAGGCCTGGGTTCTAGTCCCCCTCATCTACAGACTGACTTTTTCCTCTCAGCCCAGCCTACCTCCCAAGGTTGTTGTTAATGGGAGAAAGAGGAAGTCATAGGCACACCTCCCTGAGTTCTTAATGAAGGGCAGGATATAATATCTAATAGATTAGTGTTTCTCAAACTGGGCAACTTTAAGATGAGTGGACTTCAACTTCCAGAATTGAGGTTGGCAGGCTGGGGAATTCTGGGAGTTGAAGTCCACTCATCTTAAAGTTGCCCAGTTTGAAAAACACGGTAATAAACTAATATAATAAGAAATGTATGGGCTTCCTTAAAGCTGAACAGGCTGGAAGCTATTGCAATAACAGCCCAGGATCATGGGCTGTATCTCTGATGAGTGGTCATAAGAGTTCACTTCGAGACAGCAACCGTTGCAAGCGCTTCGAAAACCAGATGGTCAAGGACGTGGGAAGTGCACAAAATCCAAAGGGAAGCCCATTTGAACCCAACGGGCCCGTCTTTCTCGGCCCTTCTTAAAAGGCAGGCCAGCTAGAGCAAGGCCCAGCCCCGCTCGGCCGCTCGGTTGCGCACCCCTTCACGTTGCAGGGCTCAAGCTGACCCAGACACGCATCTGGGTTACTGAGAGCCAAGAAGGATGGAACCCCATCAATTCCAGCCTTTCAGGAGTTGTGAATCACCTCTGGCACAGGGCACCTTCGCTTGATCTCCTTCAAAACTCTGCAAAGGAACAAGGAAGCATCGTGTTCATGGTCATCTCCGCAGGGTCACTTCTCTTCGCCCGTTTGCAGAAGCCAACAGAAACACCTCCCCCAAATGTTTTCCCGAACCTGCACCTTTCTGCTGGGAAGACATGTCACTCGCTGAATGCCTGCCAGCCACACAGCCCTCCCTGGACGCAAACATTTTGGATGGAGCGAGGTTAAAAGAGAGGAACATTTACTATAGGGTCTGCTCTGCGTCCAAGCCCTTTTTCCTTGTACAGCCTCACCCTGATGAGAGAGAGAGAGAGAGAGAGAGAGAGATTTGTTTGTTTGTGTGTTTGTTTGCCCAATTCACACACAGTGACTCCAGGCAGCCATATGAATTTATTAAATAAATTTTTAAATATATATAAATTTTAATAAAGAGCAGGGTGCCTTTATTTATTTATTTATTTATTTATTTATTTATTTATTTATTTTATTTGTTCAGTTTATATGACCGCCCATCTCCCCTCATGGGGAACTCTGGGCGGTTCACAATAAATAAGTTAAAATAGAATCTAAAAATATATAAAAAAAACAATAGTACAATACAATAAATAATTATAAAATCCAGATGGACGAAGGCATTCATTAAAAGAAGGACATTAACATGTCCTTCAAATGGGCTTCCCTTTGGACAGCCTTTGGCTGTTCAGCTCTTGCAAAGCTTATCTGAATGACTGAAAAAAAACCCTTGCCAGTGAAAATAACAATGCTTTAATACAGCTTTAAAAGAAAAGGACCACTGAGGAAACTTGGGTGGGGGGTATTTAAGAGTGATGAAATGAGAGAAAGAGCACATTTTTTAAAAATTTATTAAATCTATATAGCTGCCCATCTCACGCATGTGACTCTGGGCAGTGTACACAATTAAAAAACAAAGCTAAACAATCAACATATAGGTAATCCTCGACTTATAATCGCTTCACGACAATCCAAAGTTACGACGGCCTTGGAATGGCTGCTTTATGGCCTGTAAAACACTTCTGAGTGTCGCAAAACATTGCACCCCCCTGCGGTCACATGATCACATTTCGGGTGCTTGGCAACCGGCTTGCATTTACAGCCGATTGCAGCGTCCCACGGTCACGTGATCGCATTTTGCAACTTTTTTGCCATTTTCCGGCAAAAAACACCCATTGGGGAAGCTGGATTCACTTAACGACTGCCGTAAAAATGGTCGTAAAATCACGTCTGGTCACGTGGTGACTCGACTTACAACCACAACAACTTACGATGGAAAGTCCGGTCCCAATTGTGGTCGTAAGTCGAGGACTACTTGTAATTCGAACACAACCATTAAAAACCAGTTAAAAACAGTTGGAAAGTTTTTAATTTTTTTTCTCTAGACACTTCCTTGTCCCGGTGTCAACTTATTCTAGCCATCCCCTCTCTATTTGGCCCAGTTCTCCCATAACCAATTTTTATAGCTATGCCCTTAAATACAAAGAAACCTGCATTCTCCCCAACATGTAACCGTGGGTCTAATGAAGCGTATTATGGGACATCGTAGGCACATTAGAGCACATGTTAGGCCTTGGGCTAGAGTGTTCCCAGTTCTTCAATCTAGGCTAGGCCTTATATGGGGAAGAGGGCTTTTATTGTTCCCTCTGGGCGGCTAATCTTTCTTTTCTGAAATTGTTTCTTGCCAGAGTCCTTGTGGGGTCAGGCAGCCCTAGAAATGTGTTTAATTGCTTAACTACATTTGCAGTTTGATTTGGGTATGAATCAAGTCTTGTGCTCCTCCTGGTGAGCATGGAATTAAACTGCAATCTGCAAGCAAAGCAAGGGGTGTATGTGCAGTTTTATGGTTTGAAAACAGCTCATGTGATGGAGGAGGAGGAGGAGGAGGAGGAGGAGGAGGAGGAGAAGGAGAAGGAGAAGGAGAAGGAGAAGGAGAAGGAGAAGGAGAAGGAGAAGGAGACGACACGATTTAGAAGGAGAAGGAGAAGGAGAAGGAAAATCAGCACCTGAGAACAGCTCTGAAGGCCTGTGGATATCCAAATTGGGCCTTCACTAAATCTAAGTCTACCAGACCTAAAACAGCGACAGACAGGGCTGAGACTCAGAGTAAACGGAAGAACCTGGTCATTCCTTACATGGCTGGCGTGTCTGAAAAGATAAAACGGATATTTGGCAAACACCACATACCTGTATATTTCAAACCCACCAACACACTGAGACAGAGGCTTGTACACCCCAAAGATCAAACTCCAAAACACAAGAAAAGCAATGTAGTTTATGCAATCCAGTGCAGTGAGGAGTGCTCTGAGCTCTACATTGGAGAAACCAAACAACCTTTGTACAGGAGGATGGCCCAACACAGGAGAAGTAACACCACAGGACCAGAGTCAGCAGCTTACCTTCATCTAAAGGAAAAAGGACACTCATTTGAGGACATTAATGTTCACATTTTAGACAGGGAAGACAAGTGGTTTGAAAGAGGGGTCAAGGAATCCATTTATGCCAACTTGGAAAATCCTTTGAATAGAGGTGGGGTCCTCAGGCACAATCTTTCCCCTATTTTCCTTCCTGCTTTGTCTTCTGTGCCTAGGAAGATTAAGACCATTTCGCAAGCTCAACAACAGCAAGGTAATCTTAACGATCCTCCTTTAGATGATAAAGGGACTTAGAAATAAACATCTCAAAAATAACCATGACCTAGCCACAGGTGTAAGGTCACACAGCCACCTAGAAACATATTTAGGATTCCCTTACTAACTTTGCTCAGACTGAAGAAGCTCCTTGGATAAGGAGCGAAACGTTTCCACTGAGAAAATAGAAATCCAGTTGACATGATTCAAGCTACAGACCCAGGTATTTATTTCACTTTTTTCTCAATCTTAAAACCATTTTTTTCCATCAATTCCATTTGCTTTTCGATGTTCATATTCTTTGTTGACATCTTTGTCTTTTGTTCATTAATTTTAAAGCCAGCTAATACCCCAAAGTCTGTGTGTTTTCCCATTAATATTTCTATTCCTTCCAGAGGATTTTCCAAAATTATCACCAGGCCGTCAGCAAACGCCTGAAATTTATAAGTTTCTCTTTTAATCTTCACTCCAGCAATTCTCTCATCTCGCCTTATACGCTGAGAATTAAGCCTCTGCAAAGGAAGGTTCTCGAGCCCCCAGCAAATGAGATAATTAAAACCTCATTCCCTTGGCGAGAAGCAAAAGACTTTTTCTCCAGCCGCAAACCTTGGATATTGATCCTGAGAGATTCATTTGCTTCAGAAACATCTAACGCTGCTCAGGACTTTGAGCTTAAGAAAGCGAGAAAAAAATACCCTTGCTGTACTTCTTGTTCACAGACTCAAAAAGGGATGCTGGAGATAATGGCCCACCCCTCCCAGATGCCCCTTCTGGCCTGTGGAACTGCTGTCCACTAGAGTAGGGGTGTGCATTCAGGGTCCCAGATGTGGGCCCTAAGCCCAGGGGTGTCTGTAGGGAGGTTCAAGTTGGGCCATGACTGTGTGACTGAAGCCCGGCCTCTTTCATGTGTAAAAAGGGGGCAAGGGTTCAATCACATGGGGATGGCCACCATCTTGACTTCTCTGACCCTCTCTGCAGAAGCCCCTGCCAGACCAGGGATGTCTGCAGAGAGGGGTCGAAAAGTCAAGATGGTAGCCACCACCATGTGATAAAAGACCCACCCTTTCTTATACTGTATGCACTGTGACTTCTATTGCATCAGTGTGGCTGCCATCTTGACTTTTTTGACCCTTGCCATCACCCCTGCCTGAGCCTCTTTTTCATCAGTCCTTCAGCCCCCCCACTACCACAGTTTCCAAAAACCTGTGCCATGGTTTCTTGCCATGTTAAGACTGGAATATAAATCCTAAAACTCTTTATTAAAAAAGAAATGCCCCAAATCATTAAAACACACTAAAGCAGTGTTTCTCAACCTTAGCAACTTTAAGAAGTGTGGCCTTCAACTCCCAGCATTCCCCAGCCAGCAAGCAGAATGCTGGGAGTTGAAGTCCACACATCTTAAAGTTGCTAAGGTTGAGGAACACTGCACTAAAGTCTTTGTCTAGTTTGCATCATCAATCCATCCATTAAGGCCCACAGCTTCTCAAAAAAATTAACTGGTGTTCTTGCTATCAAAATGTTGCCCAGTCTGTCTCCTAATTCACCATCCCCACCTCAGCAGCTTTCTTACATGGTGGACCACAAGGAGTATGAACAAGTCCACTCTATCTGAATATTCTCTTGTTGAAGAAGCCTGTTTTGGAATCCTAACTAGAATGTCATTTGCAGTGTTGTGCACACTTGCATAGAAGTAAACTTGGGTGCACTTCTTTGTAATCGTTGTGAATCATTTTTGACTACAGATGCTGTGATGTGTCTGTATCTACAAAGATCAGAATCGTGCAAGCCATGGTATTCCCTGTGACATTTTATGGAAGCGAATGTTGGACTTTGAAGAGTGTTGACGCCTTTGAATTTTGGGGTTGGAGAAGACTCCTGAGAAGACCATGGACAGCCAAGAAAACAAACCGATGGATCATTGAACAAATCAACCCAGAGTTCTCAGTTCAAAGCACAAATGACCAGGCCCAAATTATCCTACTTTGGACACATTATATGAAGGCCCAGCTCTCTGGAGAAGGCTCTGATGCTGGGAAAGATGGAAGGAAAGAGAAGAAGAGGATGACCAGCAGCAAAGTGGATGGACTCAGTTGCAGTGGCACCGTTGGAAGACCTAAAAGACCAAGTTGGGGACAGATTATCTTGGAGAATCTGTCTTGGAGAAAATCTATCTAAATGGTTCCTAAGAGTCAACACCAACTTGATGGCACATAATCAATGCATCTGGACAACTGAAGTTCTTTCAAGGCTGCTGAGAAGATGATTTAATTCATTCTTATGTAAAGACTGATGTTTAATCCTGTTTAGAAACATGGCATAAACTGTGGCTGTTTACATAATATTGTATGGATTCTGTCTTAAATCAACTAAATAAGTGTCTTTTTCTCCATTACCTTCTCAGTAGACTTTTAAAAAATGAAGTTAATCAAGGAAAATTGACACTCAGCAAAAATAGCACAGCAAAAAAAAAGGTAGACACTCCATGAGAAGATCAAAGAACCTCTAAATATTAAATTTTGGGTGCTTGAAGTCCAGAATATTTAAACTATACTTAATTTTAAGTTAAAGCTAGTCAGAGAGGGAATTGAATAAGAACGAGAGAATCGTAGATCTGTTTTATTCATCTTTAAAGTTTGCCATATCCTACCAAAAGCAGAATATTCTGCATTGATCTGGGGTTTATACAAATGAGCATTTCAAGTTATGAATAAATGCTTGGGGGGGGGGAGGAGGAGGAGGAGGAGATGGATGGATGGATGGAAGGATGGATGGATGGATGGATGGATGAATGGGAGGGAGGGAGGGAGGGAGGAGGAGGAGGAGGAGATGGATGGATGGATGGATGGATGGATGGATGGATGGATGGATGGATGGAGAGGAGGAGGAGGAGGAGGAGGAGGAGGAGGAGGAGGAGGAGGGGAAAGGGAAGAAGGGGAAGGAGGAGAAGGAGAAGAAGGAGAAGGAGAACAGGAAAGAATTGTGTAGCCTGAACTGGGTGGAACTGTAGTGCATTATATATTAAACTGGTTGCACATTTTATAACCTGGTTTTTTTTAAAGGACATGTACCCATCAGCACTCCTTCAGTTATTTTCTTCATGCCAACCTGTGTCACATTTCATTCATTTCTACTGCCCCTAGAAATGAGCCGAACTACACATTACATCAAAAGTGGTCCAGGAGAAACTACTAGTTTGGGGAGGGAAAGAAAGTCAGGATGGTAAGGCGAAGTAGATAAGCCCTGTTATGCACATAGGTGGGCTTCATATTTGGGGGGGGGGGGTTTACCTTGGGGAGGGTGTTGGGAGGGAGGCACTAAATTTTTCTCAGCTGCATTAAGAATCTTTCCCCACTGGCCCCTAACTATGCCACAAACCTGTCCTGGCAACATCTTTCTTCTGCTGTGTCCCCATGACATTGCCTTCATCTTATCCCCAGCCCTCGAGTGGGGCAGGCTTGAGATGTCCTTAGCTGTACCTGCGTTAAGGTAGCCCTTTCCCCTGGAACTGACACGGCCAAGGGCAGCCTCCAGGTATATCAAATCTGGTTTTCCTCCCAGTGGAGAAAGATCAGCAGGCGGGATACACAATTCATGCCGGTCTAGTTTTCTGCCAGCTCAAGGATGGGTGGAGAGAATTTCCACTCAGCCATGGAAAAAACACTCTTAAGTGTACCGTTTCTGTATTTCCATGTGCTTTTCACCTTAAAATAGCAGCACCTGAAGTTTAGCTGTTAATAGAGAGGCTCCAGAGCCTGCAAAAGTGGATTAGAGCAGGGTTCCTCAACCTCAGCCATTTGAAGATGTGTGGACTTCAACTCCCAGAATACTCCAGCCAGCAATGCTGGCTGGAGTATTCTGGGAGTTGAAGTCCACACATCTTCAAATGGCTGAGGTTGAGGAACCCTGGATTAGAGGACACAACCAGGCAAGGGTAATTCTCCACCTGTTAGCCACATTTCATAAGAAGCCTGTTCAACTCCGCCCTTCCGTTTTGAAGGATGGGAGGAGGATCCTGGGCTGGTCCAGCTGCTACAGGACTTGCCCCGAAGAGATGGGTTTCAAGAAACAACATCCTGAGGGCAAGTTGCAGCACAGGAGCAGCAGGTGTGCAAACATCACTAGATAATATTCAAGTTCATGATGACTCACAATGAGCTTACGTATACCTAGTGATGTATGCACACCTGTTTGTCTCCCAAGGGGCTGGTTCCATCCAAAAGCATCAGTCTGGGGTGCTGTAGAGGCTCAGGGACAACCTGTAATAGGAGGTCCAGAGTCTTCTCCAGCTTCCCCCTCATCCATCAAAAAGACTGCAGCGTCCTATTTTCACCCACTTGGCTTTGTCAGTGTTCCCTGGCCTGGGCTCTTGAGAAGACGGCGCCCTCCCAACCACACCATATTGCTCCCCTCCCCAAAACAAGCAAAAAGGTATGGATGCTTTGAGGGTAAGTCCACCTCTTACGTTCTTCTCTCCGAGTCTTATTTAGCACCCTGCAAGGCTGTCCTCTAACTTGAGTTGACATGAACGATGAGGTGAGAGATTGCCAAGGACTTTTAATTGGGGTTTGCTCGTTCTTGCGGCCCTAAGCAATTGATTTCCCATGAAGATGAATCTCGGCTGTCTTGGCTAGTCTGACAAGCATTTTGCTTACTCCTGGCATGTGAAAATATAATGTTTTATTAAGCGGAGGATCAGAGCAAGCAAGAGAAGAGAGGGAGAAATCAATCTCCCCCTTTATATTTTGATCCCAAAGTCAGGAGCGATGACACATACTTAATTCTGATTGCTGAAATTCGGGGGAGTTAATGCCCTGGACAATTACAAGCCATTTCTTGACAGGCAGCTCTTGCTGATCGAGGGAAGCAAGGAGTTTGACGTCTTTGTAGAAATTTATTTTTGCGTTAATTCTCAGAGCTCCGTCGTCTTGTTCATTCTTCTGGGCCAAGAACTTTGTGGTGCAAAGCAAATTGCTATTCAGATGCCTTGTGCGCAGAACGCCTTGGGCTTCACCATATTATTGATACGTTCCCTCTGAATTTACCCTTTTTTTGTTGTTCAGTCGTTTAGTCGCGTCCGACTCTTCGTGACCCCACAGACCATAGCACGCCAGGCCTTCCTGTCCTCCACTGTCTCCCGGAGTTTGCTCAAGCTCATGTTCATTGCATCGGTGATACTATCTAACCATCTCATCCTCTGCCGTCCCCTTCTCCTTTTGCCTTCAGTCTTTCCCAGCATCAGGGTTTGCCATAGCTTACCTACCCACAAACTCCTCTCGAGTTTCCAGATGCATTTCCCACAGAGACACATCATTTTCAAATCTACCCACACCCCAACATAAAAGATTTAGGTAACTATTTTAAAAAGGGCAGTTTTTGTGCCACAGAATCGTTGCTGCATGGTGAGATAAGTTGACCACTTTTTTTTTTAACTGAATGAGAAAGGCTCCAAAGAAAAACAGGTGGAGTGGATGTGTAACTGGTCGTTTGGATCCTGAAGAGAAGGTGGGAACAATCCAGAAAGGAGGAGGAGGAGGAGGAGGAGGAGGAGGAGGAGGAGGAGGAGGAGGAGGAATAATCTCGGAAATCAGGGGACCGAATGCACCCTAGCTGGCTTTCAAGATGCCCTCAAGTACCTGTTACCCACACAACCTATCCAAGATGCTCCTTCATTCCTACAAAGCAGCCTTTGGATTTGAAAGTAAAGGGCAAGGAGAAATCCTTACCCCCTTCCCTATCACCTTTATAACCTCCCTTGATGCATTTTCTTGCAACCACCATTTTCAATGTCATCGCTGATAACCACGCAACCATATATTGGCTCAGGAAACTTCAAGAGTACTTCATGTAATGGGGAGCTTCTCGTTCTGATCTCGTGCATGTGCAAGAGCTCATTCTCCTAGAGATAAAACCTAGACTGCCTCTTTCAGTTTGTGAACCACATTCCCCCACTTCCAGCCCAGGGCAGTTCCAGACCCACCTCAAACAGAGCCTTCTCTTAACAAATCATTTGGCAGGGATTACGCAACATTCTAAACCCAGGCCCACTAGTGGGCCGCGGCCTGTTAGGAAGTGGGCCGCGGGGCTCCCGCCTGCAAACCCCGCCCCCGGTGCGCGCAATTGGCTCCCACCTGCAAACCCCCCCCCCCCAGTCCGTGGGAAAATTTTCTTCCACGACCGGTCCCTGGTGCCAAAAGGTTGGGGACCACTGCCCCTTGGGCCAGTCCCCCCCTCTCAACTCAAGAGCCAGGGTGGTCCAGTGGTGAAGGTGCTGGACTAGGAATAGGGGGGACACAGGTTCTAATCCCCCTCAGTCATGGAGGCTCCCTTCTGGCCAGCGCCTCCTCCTCAACCCAACCTACATCACAGGATTGTTGTTGTGAGGAAAAATAGGAGCAAGCAGCACTACGTATGTCACTTTGAGGTCCTATACAAAAGGTGGGATGCTAAACCCTCTAATAGTAATTATAGAGCTAAATAAATAAACTTTGACCCCCCCCCCCCCAATACAGTCCCTTCACATCACAGTTTGAAGGTGTATGGTTCATTGGTCTTTTAGTTGAGTGCTATTGAGTGAAGTTTGACCTCTAGTCCCTCTAAGGACAAATGCTTGCCATCTTGATCTGTCCTCAGTAACAACACACAACTTTTGCAGAGACCAACCCTGTGATCTCTTTGAGCCTGTGCATCCACCTAGTCCATTGTCTTCTCCTTCTTCTAGTTCCACCAACCTTGCAAGCATAATCCCTTTTTTCTAGTCCATCATCCTTTTGCATCTCATGCCCAAAGTTGGTGAGTTTTTGCTTCTGAATCAAAGGAGCAGCTGGACGTGATTTGGCCTTGGACCAATTGGTTGTTTCTTCTGCAATCCATGGTAGGATGGATTCCCAAAGGTTTCCAAAGCCGTAATTCAGAGGTGTCTGTCTTCTTTCTCTCACCATTTCTGGGTCCACCATTCTCAGTTGAACGTTATCAAAGACTGTTGCTTGAACTATCCTGATCTTTGTCATCACTGAAGAGCTGTTAGCCTTCATGATCTCCTCTAAGTATTTCATTGCCTTCCTCCCTAGAATTAGTTTTTACTATCCATCTTGATGCCTTCTTGAGACCAAGATAACAAAATATTGCATCTTCTCTTCTTTGCTTTCTAAGCACCCAGCTTAAACATTTGCCTCCTTAGTATTTAACATTATCACAGTTTATCCCTTTCCATTTTGACTTTTAGAATCAGCTTCTTGAAGCCTTCTTTTCTTTTGAGCGGTAACAGTGTGGTCTGCCACTATCAAACAGTTACCATTTCAACCTCCAATTTTGAGTCCATCTCTTCCAGTCTTGCCATCTTTCTAATATATTTGCTGTATCAGTTAAACAGATATGGGACAGTCTGCATTCTTGTCTCGCTCCCTCCTCTATTCCAAACCACTTGGTTTCTCCCAGTCCTTACAATAGCTTCTTGTTCTTTGTAATGAATCCTCAGAAGGAGGAGGAGGAGGAGGAGGAGGAGGAGGGGGAGGAGGGGGAGGAGGAGGAGGAATAATAATAATAATTATTATTATTATTCTGGTACACCCATTAGCCTTGAAGTATTCCACTTTCTGGCAGGATCTACTCACTCAAAAGTCTTGCAGTAATCAATGAGGTCCATAATTTGAAGGTGCCCCAAAGGTATTTTGGGTCCAGAGGCCCAATTACTAATCCCTTTCTAGCAATCTCAAACAAGTGCCATGATTAGCAGTACTGTTGTGCATACATCAAACTTTAGAAGGGATCCAATCCCAAGCCATCAAGGCAATCTTCTAGACGTGTGGGGCATGATTTAGTGTAGCCCATAGCTAACTGTTGAGGGTCATTCCTCAGAACTCTAGCTTTAAGTGTTATATGAGGTTATCACATGTTATTTTTCCTTGCACTAAGACAACTATTTTATTATACTGAATTGCTGCTTATCTTTATTTTCTTTATTTATTTATTTAATTTATTCCCCGCCCATCTCCCATACAAGGGACTCTGGGCGGGTTACAATAATTACAATAATCTTGAAGGGCAAAAATACATCGTATGGGTTACTTCTATGCTTAACTCTAGGTTTGGCATTTGATTTGATTTATATTTGCTTTAGTGATTGAGCTGCCATTGCAAATAAAGGACCCACCACCTACAGCAGAGCTTTCCAAACTGTGTGTCGGGACACGTTAGTGTGTCGGCTGCAGTGTCTGGGTGTGTCGCGGCTGCTGCTGCCTCCTGACTTCCACGCAGGTCCTAGTGCCTGCCTTGTGCCTTGCTGCCTCCAAACCTGCTGTGATTCCGCGCAGGTCCTAGTGCCTGCCTTGTGCCCTGCTGTAAGAGTGTGTCACGAAATGGTGCCCTGCTGTAAGAGTGTGTCGCAAAATGATGCATGTCTAAAAAGTGTGTCACCAACATGAAAAGTTTGGAAAGCTCTGACCTACAGTATCATCAATAGAGGACTGAGGCTGAGAGAGTAGCTCAACTAAAGCCATGAACTAAAGTTCATGGTGGATGTGACATTCAATCTAGGCCTTCATGATTAATAGATCAGTCTCTTAGTCATAATCCTGAACCAGCTGTCTGCTGGACCCTTCATCAGATGCCATTTACTAACTGTACCCATCTTTCCTCTCCCCCATAAATGAACACAAAAGGTATCTCCTGTCTTGAGGACATTCAGAGAGGAGTATAATGAGTATCGCCACAAGAGAGGCACAGCACATATTTTCCATATTCACTTGTTATGGAGACAGAGGGGGTGGAACCAGTATAGATCAATCTGTCCTAAATGTGTAGTGCTGAAGATGTGAGTTGGAGATAAAGGGCACGGAGCAAGAGCTTTTAAGTGACTAACATTCATTAAAAAGAAATGAAACACAGTGGGTGGGTGGTTCAGAAATAGCAAAGAAAGTATCTCGAGGTATTTTGGGAGTGAAAAGGTGAAACGCGGGGGCCTGGAGAAGACATCCATAGCAGCAGGTGTGCAATGTGAAACCGTGTGTTGGGGGTGTTCGTGAAGACAGAGTGTAAAAACAACACTCTCATTTGACAAGAAAATTAAAGAAATAGCCGTGTTTTGGTGCTCATCTCAAAAGCTAAATCTTAAACCTGTGTTCACAAAATTGCTGCATTCCCATGCTATGCCGAAACCAATGAATTGTTTTATCTCCTGAATCATGAGACATGCCATAGCAGACCACCAATCCTTGTAGCCTAGCTCTCCTCTTGTCCAAGCCAGCCTAACAAAGGCAGAGCAAAGTTGAGCCCTGATCCTAACTGAGATCTCATGACCAGCATTAAATGTTTGCCCTGCAAAATCTTCTCAGGGACATCAGACCAAAATGCCAATCGGGCCCATTAATTAATATGGCTTAAATCAGTCTCCCCAATCTGCCTTCCACACCCAGCCCGCATGGCCTTTGGTTGAATTGCTCTAAAGCAGGCTCCAAAGTAATATGGTCTATCTTTCTCAAGCTTTGTCCCATGAGTTTGATTGACAGATGGATTAGATTTGTATATTATTGCAAACACAGGACTCCTGGAGGTGAACCAAAACATCCATGGTAACAGTGGTGTTACTGGAAGGGATATATAGTGTCTAAGAGTGGTATACAGGCAGACCTCATTTAGTGACCACAATTGGGACCAACAACTCAGTAACTAAGCAAAGCAGTTGCTAAGTGAAACCGCAACTGCACTTACAATCTGACTTCAGCTTTCCTTTGTTTTACAGACCTGCAAAGGTTGTAAATGCAAGGATGGGTCACAAAGTGACTTTTTCATCACCACTGTAACTGTGAACGGTTGTTAAAGGAGGCAGTCGCTAAACGAGGACAACTTGTATACTTAAGGGAAAGCAGACTGTACATACCATTCTGATAGGTAAAATAAAAAGGTAAAGGTACCCCCCGCACATTTGTGCAGTCGTGTCCGACTCTAGGGGCCGGTGCTCATCTCCGTTTGTTAGCCAAAGAGCCAGCGTTGTCCGAAGACGCTTCCACGGTCATGTGGCCGCATGACATGCGCGGAACGCTGTTACCTACCCACCGAAGTGGTACCTATTCATCTACTTGCATTTGCATGCTTTCGAATTGCTAGGTTGGCAAGAGCTGGAGCTAGTGCGGGAGCTCACTCCGCACGCAGGGCTAGGGATTCGAACCTCCAAACTTGCAATCTTCCGATCGACAAGCCTGGCGTCTTACCCACTGAGCCACCACGCCCCTTCGATAGGTAAAATACACCGCATAAAATTATCTGAAAACAATGGATTCTCTTCAGATCATATAAATCTTTCACCTTTTACTAAAAACAATTCAACCAATTTAAACTAAAATGGAGAGTTATATACAACATTCCAGTGGTGTTATCTAACAATTTGGGAAAGCATAATGGAAGAGCTCTGTTTTCACCTGCTTCCAGAATGCTAATAAAGTTGAGACAAATCTAATTTCTTGCAAGAGGGGGAAACTGTTCCATAATACAGAAAGATAAATACTTCCACCTGGTCTTGGCCCCCTCCTGTCCCGGTAGTGTGGGATTAAAAGCAATTTCTCAGTGTAAAGTAGATATTCTAATAATAAAAGAGAGCAGAAATGAATTTAGAGTGGGAATTAGAGATTCCCATATTTTAAAATCCTGTCATATAAATCTTCCACTAAAAACATTCATTCTGAAACTGCCCAGAACTTCAGATTTATGTAAACCCAATCACTGCTTCCTTTTCTCATGAGAAACAAGCACTTTTAACTGATTCAAACAAGAAAAAAGACACTTTGCTGCCCTCTAGAGAAAAAAAAGTATGTGTAGACCATGCCTTGTGTGTAGCTTGAATCATGTCAACTGGATTTCTATTTTCTCTGTGGAAACGTTTCGCTCCTTATCCAAGGAGCTTCTTCAGTCTGAGCAAAGTTGGTAAGGGAATCCTAAATATGTGTCTAGGTAGCTGTGTGACCTTACACCTGGGGGCATGGTTATATTGAGGTACAATATTCAGGCACAATCTTTCTCCCAACTTTCTCCCTGCTCTGTCTTCTGTGCCTAGGAAGATTAAGACCATTTCACAAGCTCAACAGCAGCATGGTGATCTTAACAATCCTCCTTTAGATAATAAAAGGACTTAGAAATAACATCTCAAAATAACCATGACCTAGCCCCAAGTGTAAGGTCACACAGCTACCTAGAAACATATTTAGGATTCCCTTACCAACTTTGCTCAGACTGAAGAAGCTCCTTGAATAAGGAGCGAAACGTTTCCACAGAGAAAATAGAAATCCAGTTGACATGATTCAAGCTACAGACAATTCCACCTGGATGACTGAGAACCTTCATAGACACCATGCCTTGTGATTACATATATTTAAAGAATCCAATGAGATGTTTTTTGTAGGGAAAAGACTTCTGTGAACGAATATGGAGGTTCAGTGGGGAGAGGCTAAATATATCTCAGGTTTAGCCTAGGAATCAACAATATATGACCTAGTTTGCATTTGGTAAGTCATGTTGTATTAAGCCCACTGGTGTCCCAGCAGATGGCCTCCAGAGGCAGTCCCACCACCATCAAGGCTAAGAGCCATCGATCCCCAGGACATCCATGAATCTACAATTTCCTGGGTTTCCCCATGAGCCCTTCTTAAAAATAGGAGTTATGTTGGCCAGTCCTCAACTACAGAAGCTGATTGTAGACAGGTTACATGTTTCCATTAGAACAGAGCTTTCCAAACTGTGTGTCGCGACACAAAAGTGTGTTGCCACACACAGTCTGGTGTGTCGCCACACAACCCGGAAGCGCTGATCATCATCATCATCATCAGCGCTTCCGGGTTTTCCCGCGGCGACACACCAACGGCGGCGCGCAAAAACCGAAAGCGGCAGCAGCGCTTCCGGGTTTTTGCGCGCTGCCGCAACGGCTGCACTTCCGGGTTTTCCCGCAGCGACACACCAATGGCGGTTGGTGTGTCGCCGCGGGAAAACTTTGGAAAGCCCTGCATTAGAAGGTCCACAACCTCCATTGTAAGCTCCTTCATAACCCTAGGATGGACGCCATCAGACTCTGGTGATTTGTTCACTAAGTTAGCACTTCTCTTGTCACCACTATACGGCTCAGTTAATCTAATTCCCTTCCTGAGAACAGGAGCTCAGGCACAAGGATCGGCCCCAATTTTTCTCCCGTGAAGCAAAGAATTGGTTTTTCTGCAACTTTTCTGCAACTTCCTTCTCTGTGTCTATGAAGGTTCTCAGTCATCCAGGTGGAATTGTCTGTAGCTTGAATCATGTCAACTGGATTTCTATTTTCTCAGTGGAAACGTTTCGCTCCTTAACGAAACCTTCTCTGTGGTTTCTGGAATTGTGGCCTGAGTTTTGCACTCCCTGTAGTGTGTTGGCTGAAACATAGCCTGCTTAAATGGGAGGGTTCAAAATGAGCCCTGTGGAGGTTGGAGGTGAAAATTCTGAAGGAAAGATCTCAGACAAAGGCTTCTGTGGTGGAACAAGAGGTGGGAGTGTTACAGTAATGCGTCCTATCAAACCACCCAGTGAAAAATCAGAGAGAACATTGGCTCGTAATGTCTGTGGCCTTTCTGATCTGTACATTAATGCATAGAGGATGGGAATGAAAGATGAACGTGAATGCCCAATACAGGAAGAAGTGCAATTTCACAAGTTCAAGAGACCTGATGGAATTGCTCCTATAACTGGAATATTTAGCAAACGTAGGATACCGTTTCTTCAAAAGGTGAAGAGAAGTAGAGTTGCTCAGAAAGGCAGGAGAATGAAATTGGCAATTCTGTAGAGGGCATCTGAATAAAAATAAGTGGAGGAAGAATGCAAACCATACGGTTGTTGAGATCTACAACTGCACGCTCATTGTTTCCAAAAGCAAAGTGCACATTTTCCAAAGAGGCATGAAGATAGGAGATTTTGATTACCGTGACATCTGTTGGGTAGCACATTCTGCTAAGCATGGTCCTTCCAAGACATTCCTAACTTGTGTGGCTGACAAGTTTCTCCTTTGGAGAGTGGAAGAAGGCACAAAAGGTTCTGTAATCTTTGACTGGACACTATTCAACAGGGAAGACTGTTGAGGAAGTAGAAATAGGAATTGGGGACATGTGCAGCCAAGAAATATCGATGGTACAGGTTACCCTGGAAAGTTGAAGAAAAATTTCCAGAGAAGGCAATGGCAAACCACTTCCATACTATTGCCAAGAAAACTGCTTGGATGTGTCCAGGATTGAAGCTTGATTTAAGGAAAAATTTGGCCTTCTTAGTTGACTGTGGGAATGCTGCAGATGTAATATATCTTGACGTTCTGATTAGCAAGCAAATTAAGTGTGAGCTGGATGGCATGACAATTAAGTGGTGATATAGCTTGCTAGAAAGTTACTTAGGGTTCATCAACAGTTTCTCATGGAACTGGACTGAAGTATCAAGTAGGGTGCTCCAAAGGCTCGATTGTGGCTTCCCTATTTTTCAATATTTGTATTCATGACATGAAGAGGTAGAAGGAGTGCTTATCAGGTTTGTACATACAGTACAAAATTGGGTGGGATAGCTAATAGCCTAAATGACAGAAATAATATTCTAAATTATGTTGATCGTTTAGAGAAGTGGGCTTAAAGTAACAGAATGAGTTTTACCATATACTTCTAAAAGGTCTCAGAACAGTAACTGATTACAAATTCATTATGAATCAGCTGGATGACATGGGTGCAAAAAAAGACAAATTGCATTTCAAGCTGCACCATATTACAGGAATCACTCTTCTCTTTCATTCTGCATTGGCATCCAGTTTGGGGCACCACATTTTAAGGACTCAGAAAAATTGGAACAGGTTCGGAGAAGAACAGCAAGGATTATCAAGGGGTAGAAACTAACTCCTGTGAAGAAGGATGGAAGGAACTGGGTAAATTAAGCCCTGAGAAGACCGAAGGGGGATGTGGTAGCACTCTTCCAATACCTGAAAGGACAGAAGGAGGTCTGAAGCTGTCTATGAAGGTTCTCAGTCATCCAGGTGGAATTGTCTGTAGCTTGAATCATGTCAACTGGATTTCTATTTTCTCAGTGGAAACGTTTCGCTCCTTATCCAAGGAGCTTCTTCAGTCTGAGCAAAGTTGGTAAGGAACTTTGCTCAGACTGAAGAAGCTCCTTGGATAAGGAGCGAAACGTTTCCACTGAGAAAATAGAAATCCAGTTGACATGATTCAAGCTACAGACAAGGTGTGAAGCTGTTTTCTCTTGTTCCAGAGGGCAAGACGTGGAATAATAAAGTTACAGGAAGCTAGAGTCTTTAAAAAAAACTTTCTAACAGTAAGAAGAGTTTGGTAGTGAAGCAGTGACCCAGAAAGCAGGAGGGCTTCTCTTTACCAGATGCGTTCAACCAATCTCAGGGGTGCTTTTATTGGGATTCCTGAACGAAGCCGAAGGCTAGACTAGATGGCCTCACGGGTCCCTTCCAACTTCACAAGTCCATACCTGCCACCCTTGTAATCCAAAGAGAGCTAGTCGAAGAGCAACTGGGAATTAAGGAGGCCAACACCACTCTCCCCCACCCCCGTTGGGGATCAATGAGTAACTAAATATATACTGTACCCCCCTTCTGCCCATCTTGGACCCTGATCCCCCCCTCCGTGATCTCCCTCGAGTGGAATTTGAGTCGTGGGGTCTTCGGGGGCACCTCTCCGTTATTTTCCTTAGCAAAAGGCTGGAACGGGGAGGTTTCCCCCCTTTGCAATCTAGCCTACAAACGTGGAGGTCGCCCCTCCAGGGTCTCGCCAGGTCTGCCCCTGCTTAGCTCTCCAAGGCCAGCCGAGGGTGGGTGCTTCCCGTTCCCCCTCCCCCGCGTTTCTTCAAGGGGTTCTTGGCTCTTCTCCCCCCCCCCGTTACTTTCCTAAGGAGCGCTGGTCTCCCCCTCGCCCCCCTCCGTTCCCCTCCCCCGAAGCCGGGGGTCGCCCCGGCCCCTCCCCACCGCCCCGGCGCGCGCCCGCGGGCTCCAGACCACGCCTCCCCCCCGCGGCACAATGGGTTGCCAGGGCGACCGGCCCGGCCAGGCCCGGCGCGGCCCTGCCTCTGGCCCGGCTGACAGAGGGGGGCGGCGGGCGAGCGGCTGCCCCGGGACCAACCATGCTAAGCCACAGGTGAGCCCCGCGGAGGGTCCGACCGGCGCTGCGGGCCGCCCCAGGAGCAGGCGAGGCTGGGGAGACGGGGGGCCCGTGCGCTGCACCCCCGGGGAGTCGCGCCAGATGTGGGGGGGACGAGGACGGCGTTCCCACGATACGCGGAATGCGGGTCCTTCGTCGGGCTGGGGGTCTGGTGGGAACGCGAGACATTTGGAGGTTGTTGGCTCCCCTGGCTCCCTGGCTCCGTCTGTCCCGGGAACGCGGGCAGGAGCCAGGTTCGCACGTGACGCGGAGCCGCGGTTTCTTCCCATCAACCGGGCAACCCGATCCTGCTGAGCCACAGACCCCAATGGCCGAGTCCCCACAAGGCGCTGAACCCCAGCTCCCCGACTCTGTTGTAACCTGGTTTAGCATTTCACAACCCTTTCCGTGGGTTTCCTCTCCCCATTGTTAGACAGTGTCTGTCTGGGCACAGCACGCTCCCCCACCCCAACCCCAGAACTAAGCAAACCACTTTACCTGCTAGGGAGCATTATGCTCACCATGAACCTAGTCCTTGTGGTTTGTTAACTGTCATTTATGGCTTAGTATGTTCTGTGCCTTAGGAAACCAGCTTCCTAATCACAGTTTGTTGAGCAAGCCGTGGTTAGCTGCCCTCCCACCTCAGGCTCAGGCAGAAACCCCATTTGCACAAGGTGTTCAGCCCCAAATGACCATATTTGAAGTTTTTGCACCACCGTAGCTTTTTGTCAGAATTTCACACCCCAGATGTTTTGCTTTCCTATCCCTGCAGTAACCCCCTTTCTTGAGACTTTATCCTGGATTGCAGAGTCACTGCAGGAGTTTCCACACTGGGTACCACGTTGCCTTCCCGTGCCTCTGTCCCTCCAGCCATGTCACACATTTGTTGTTTATTCGTTCAGTCGCTTCCAACTCTTCGTGACCTCATGGACCAGCCCACGCCAGAGCTTCCTGTCGGCCGTCACCATCCCCAGATCCCCCATGGTTGAGTCCGTCACCTCCAGAATATCAGCCATCCATCTTGCCCTTGGTCGGCCCCTCTTCCTTTTGCCTTCCACTTTCCCTAGCATCAGCTTCTTCTCCAGGGTATCCTGTCTTCTCATTATGTGGCCAAAGTACTTCAGTTTTGCCTTTAATATCATTCCCTCAAGTGAGCAGTCTGGCTTTATTTCCTGGAGTATGGACTGGTTTGATCTTCTTGCAGTCCAAGGCACTCTCAGAATTTTCCTCCAACACCACAGTTCAAAAGCATCGATCTTCCTTCGCTCAGCCTTCCTTATGGTCCAGCTCTCACAGCCATAGGTTACTACAGGGAATACCATTGCTTTAACTATGCGGACCTTTGTTGTCAGTGTGATGTCTCTGCTCTTAACTATTTTATCAAGATTTGCCATTGCTCTCCTCCCAAGAAGTAGACGTCTTCTGATTTCCTGGCTGCAGTCAGCATCTGCAGTAATCTTTGCGCCTAGAAATACAAAGTCTGTCACTGCCTCCACTTTTTCTCCCTCTATTTGCCAGTTATCAATCAAGCTGGTTGCCATAATCTTGGTTTTTTTGAGGTTTAACTGCAACCCAGCTTTTGCACTTTCTTCTTTCACCTTCGTCATAAGGCTGCTCAGCTCCTCCTCGCTTTCAGCCATCAAAGTGGTATCATCTGCATATCTGAGATTGTTAATGTTTCTTCCAGCGATTTTAACTCCAGCCTTGGATTCCTCAAGCCCAGCATGTCGCATGATGTGTTCTGCGTACAGGTTGAATAGGTAGGGTGAGAGTATACAACCCTGCCGTACTCCTTTCCCAATCTTAAACCAGTCAGTTGTTCTGTGCTCTGTTCTTACCGTTGCTAAAAAAGGTAAAGGTAAAGGTTCCCCCCGCACATTTGTGCAGTCGTGTCCGACTCTAGGGGCCGGTACTTATCTCTGTTTGTCAGCCAAAGAGCCAGCGTTGTCCAAAGACGCTTCCATGGTCATGTGGCCGCATGACGCACGTGGAACGCTGTTACCTACCCACCAAAGTGGTACCTACTCATCTACTTGCATTTGCATGCTTTCAAATTGCTAGGTTGGCAAGAGCTGGGGCTAGTGCAGGAGCTCACTCCGCACGCAGGGCTAGGGATTTGAACCTCCGAACTTGCGATCTTCCGATCGACAAGCCTGGCGTCTTACCCACTGAGCCACCACGCCCCTACCGTTGCTACTTGGTCATTATACAGGTTCCTCAGGAGGCAGACAAGATGACTTGGTATCCCCATACCACCAAGAACTTGCCACAATTTGTTATGATCCACACAGTCAAAGGCTTTAGAATAGTCAATAAAACAAAAATAGATGTTTTTCTGAAACTCCCTGGCTTTCTCCATTATCCAGCGGATATTGGCAATTTGGTCTCTAGTTCCTCTGCTTTTTCTAAACCCAGCTTGTACTTCTGGCAATTCTCGCTCCATGAATTGCTGGAGTCTACCTTGCAAGATCTTGAGCATTACCTTACTGGCATGTGAAATAAGTGCCACTGTTCGATAGTTTGAACATTCTTTAGTGCTTCCCTTTTTTGGTATGGGGATATAAGTTGATTTTTTCCAATCTGATGGCCATTCTTGTGTTTTCCAAATTTGCTGGCATATGGCATGCATCACCTTGACATCATCATCTTGCAAGATTTTAAACAGTTCAGCTGGGATACCATCATCTCCTGCTGCCTTGTTATTAGCAATGCTTCTTAAGGCCCATTCAACCTCACTCTTCAGGATGTCTGGCTGTAACTCACTGACCACACCGTCAAAGCTATCTCCAATATTATTATCCTTCCTATACAGATCTTCCGTATATTCTTGCCACCTTTTCTTGATCTCTTCTGCTTCTGTTAGGTCCTTGCCATCTTTGTTTTTGATCATACCCATTTTTGCCTGGAATTTACCTCCGATGTTTCTAATTTTCTGGAAGAGGTCTCTTGTCCTTCCTATTCTATTATCTTCTTCCACTTCCGCACATTTCTTGTTTAAAAATAATTCCTTATCTCTTCTGGCTAACCTCTGGAATTTTGCATTTAATTGGGCATATCAATTGGGCATGTCACGCATAGCTTTGACCATTATGGCTTGCCATCTATGATTTACGGCATAGAATACCTAGTGAACCAGCCAGTTGTGGCTTATTCTGCACACCATGGCTTAGTGCTTTGTGGGATCCCAATCACACATGAACTGTTTTCTGCAAGGAATTAGGCGTGATAAAATCTGTACCTGGTTAGGTTATTTGGGGTGAATTCCACACCCACAGTTGTTCCCCAAGATACACTTCAATCAGAGATACATGATGTTTTCTCTCTTGTGAATGCAAGCTTGGTGCCTTGGCAGGACGTTTTTAGGGGCGAGAAGGACTGTGTGAAATGGTGTCTGTACCTGTAGTTAAGAGTCATCAGCTTTATCTCCCCATAGGCCAGACCTCCAAGTTAAAATGGATTTGCTCTGAAAAGATTGCAGGACCCTTAGAAATCCTCCTGGGTTCGCATGCTTGTGCCCAGCGATTTTGAAATGCTTAAATCTTACAACTGATTTGCTTTACAACTTTAAGGATTCCTGAAATTATATGTGTAAATTTCTTGGTTCCAAACTTGAAGCATTGGGTAAACATTAAGGATGCAATCCAGAACCCCACTAAACCCAGTGAGGTCTGACAACTTAACAAACAAGCATATTGTGATGCTGTAATATTAGAGTCCAACCAGTATTAAATTCTACATTACTTAGCGTATTTTTATTTGGGCTGATTGTTTAGCTAGATTTTTAATAATTTTGTATTTCTGTTTGCCACAGGTGAGCAGAATTTTGGAACTAACCCTGATAAGAAATTTGTTTGCATACATAGTAGGTTTAACCTAGGGCAGATTTTCTGGGATCACACAATACACTGACCCATAAACTAATCAAACAGGCTAGATTAGCACAAAATGCTAAGCCACACACACACACACATAAAAGAGTAAGAGTTAACACTAACCAAGCTTAACTGAAGCAGTTAGATTTTTTGGTGTTTTGCTTTGATGAAATGAATGCAGTAAAAACATAAACAGTGCGCAAAGTTATAAAAAAACTAGAAAGAAACAAAAAGAGCATTTATTCATGGGGGGTGTGTGTGTGTACACACAATCTTTTTCGTGTGTGTGTGTGTATACACACAATCTTTTTCATAAATTTATATGAAATTTTATGAAAATGAGAGATGGTGAGGCATGTGCAAAAAATAAAAAGCCATATATTGGCATATATGGTAGTTCAATATTAATACATTTAGCATATAACTATATATTACATAATGATAAATTAAAATATATTATCATATGCAATACATGTCAATTCAGTAACAATAATAATGTATGTCAGTCTGAGCTGGAAGTTTTTTAAGAACATTTTTCCTTAGGGGTTGTGGTGCTAGGGATGACAAAAAATTGAAAGCAAATTGTAATCGAGGGGGGCTGAGATAAAGCCTTTACCCCTTCACAGGACGGACTGGCCATGTCAGCTGGGAATTCTGGCGATTAAAATCCCAGCGCTTTTAAAAGGCCGGACAGGCTTCACAGGTTCCAGCCAGCCACGAGCAAAACGGTTTTGGGCTGACGCCGTCTCTGATCTGCGAGCTGTCGCCTTGAATGTAAATCAGAAATACCTTACTGGCCCTTCACTATAATGAAGTGACTTACACCGGAGCAGATGCTGATAATTACTGATAATTGTAATTTTATATTTGTGTTTTAATCCTAATTTTTATTGTAAGCCGCCAAGAGTCCCCCGTTTGGGGGAGTTGGGCGGTCATATAAATTTAAATAATAAATAAATAAATAAATAAATATTGCCAATTTCCCTTCCTCGTTGCCAAGTAGCCCAAGGACGGTTGCAGGGCCCAGCCAGCAGGCCCTTCCTTGTTTTGTTTATATTTTATTAAGAAATCCCAAACTGACAGGTGGAAACTGTAGCCAATTAGCGTCAGAGCCACCACATATGGGGCAGTAGAGAGCTGTTTTCGTTTCAGAAAATCTCATTTGGCCCTGGAGGTGATGAATGAGATGTTGCTCTGAAGCTTTCTGCTAGGACTAATGGCTGTTGAGCCCTCAGCAAACATTAACACAGGTAGTCCTCGACTTATGACCATTCGTTTAATGACCGTTCGATGTTACGACGGCATTGAAAAAAGCAACTTGCGACCGGTCCTTGCACTTATGACCATTGCAGTGTCCCCACGGTCACGTGATCAAAATTCAAGCGCTTGGCAACCGGCATGTATTTATGACAGTTGCAGCGTCCTGGGGTCATGTGATCACTATTTGCAACCTTTCCAGGGGGCTTCCAACAAGCAGAGTCAATGGGGGAAGCCAGATTCGTTTAACTGCGGCAAAAAAGGTCATAAAATCAGGCACAACTCACTTAACAGCTGCATCATTTAGTGACGGAAATGCCAGGCCCAATTGTGGTCGTAAGTCGAGGACTACCTATATGAGTTTTCAGATACGTAGTTCAGGCCTCCCTCAAGTTGACCTGGATTCTGGTGTCCTCATGGACACAGTCTTGCAGTTTTCTTGGCAATAATACAGATCTGGGATGCTTTTCCAGACAAGTCAGACTCGAGGATTACTTGGTGGTGTTCCATCCAATATATAACCAAACCGGCTTAGTATGTTTTGTGATGGCCAGGGTGAGCTACTGTAGGTGACGCCACCTTCTTTTGACCGTGATTTAGGGAAGCTAACTAAAACAAACTAGTGCTACAGAATATGATTAACAAGCTTTGTTTTAACCTACAATCTCAGCCGTGGTCTGAATTCAGAGGGCACGTTAAAGAAACCATAGTATGGTTTTTCATGTTGTGTGAATATGGCTATTGTCAGACCAGGAGTGCCTCATAACAAACTCCACTCACTGCCCAACCTTCATATTCCCAAATGTTGTGGCGGCGGGAGGAAGTTTTCCTTTTATCATTTTTAGGGTTGTCCCATTCTTTGCCGGGCACATGACCGCGGAAGCGTCTTCGGACAGCGCTGGCTCTTCGGCTAACAAACGGAGATGAGCACCGGCCCCGAGAGTCGGACACGACTGCACAAACGTGCGGGGGAACCTTTCCCTTTACATTCTTGAAACTGATCTTACACAATGCTGGCTGGGGAATTCTGGGAGCTGAAGTCCACACATCTTCAAGTTGCCAAGGTTGAGAAACGCTGCTCTACAGCTTTAAAGCATCCAAAATGCCTGTGTGTTTGCCATAATAATCTACTTGAAGACAAGCACTCAGCATGGGAAAGCTAAATGGATGATCAATTAGAAAGCAAGTTCATATGAAAATTGGATATAAGATATAAAAATAGCCTAAATTAGCTTAAGCACATCTCCCCACAGAGCAGAAGCCACAAAAATGTAATGCTGATACATGTTGTTCTCGGACTACCTACAGAAGTCATTGAAAGCTTGAGGGATGATGTTTCGGTCTTCTAATGTATATCTTAATTGCTGGCTGGTATCGACAACTGTAACTTGCAGATAATTTTGCAAGCCATTTATAATGTTGCAAAGCTGTTTGGAGACTGGGGACAAGGCCTCTGAAGGGCCTTGCTCTTTGCTTTTCACAAAACAGCCCTAGAGTCATAGAATGATGGGGTTGGAAGTTGTTGTTTATTCGTTCAGTCGCTTCGGACTCTTCGTGACTTCATGGACCAGCCCACGCCAGAGCTTCCTGTCGGCCGTCGCCACCCCCAGCTCCCCCACGGTCGAGTCCGTCACCTCCAGAATATCATCCATCCATCTTGCCCTTGGTCGGCCCCTCTTCCTTTGGCCTTCCGCTTTCCCTAGCATCAGCTTCAGGGGTTGGAAGAGACCCCAAGAATTATCTACTGTAGTCCAGGAGAGGTGGCTGTCCAGCCTTTTCTTCAAAATCTCCATAGATGGAGAACCCACCACCTCTGTAGGTGGACTGTTCCACTGTTGGACAGATCAGGGTGGTTTTCCTTATATTTATTTGTTAAATTTCTATGACCGCCCATCTCCCCAAGGAGGGACTCTTATATTGAGATGAAATCTGGAAAGCTACAACTTACACACTTTACTTCTGGTCCTAGTTTCTGTGGTCATGGAAAATAGTTCTTGACCGGCTTCCCTGAAGTTTCCATTCACGTGCCTAAATGCTGATGTCTCCCCTAGGTCTTTTCTCCAGGCTGAACATCTGAAGTTCCTTCAGCCTGTCCTCTCAGGCTGGGCAGCAAAGACATCTTTGCTGCTCTCCTCTGAACCTGTTCTAATATGTCAAGATCCTTCTGGGAATGTGGTACCTAGAATCACAGGCAGGACTTGAGTCGCACCAGGACAGAGCAGAACGGAATAACCGTAGCCTTGTGCAGCCAGAAAGTTCTTCTTCTGTTTCATTGGCTATTCGTGTTCTTCAGGGTGTGACTATGCTATTCTTTCCTTTATTAGCCAACTGGAATTTTCCTGGATAGCTAAACTCCCAAACAGACAGAGCAAGGAGACTGAGCAGAGATCTAAGAAAGGAAGATGCTTGGGCTTCAAGGCCCAAAGCAGAAGCCTAGAAATGTAGGAAGCCAAATGGAAGAGGGAATGGTCAAGAAGAAGGATGGAGGAGGTCGTTGGATGGAGCTTGATGGAGGGCTGGAAGCAAGAGAGAAAGAGGAAAAGGCCCTGGAGATTCAAAATGCAGGAAGGTTGTTCCTAATGTACCAGAGTAACATAACCACTGAAGTTTTTAAGGGATTAGACCAGTGTTTCTCAACCTTAACAACTTGAAGATGTGTGGACTTCAACTCCCAGAATTCCCCAGCCAGCATGGCTGGCTGGGGAATTCTGGGAGTTGAAGTCCACACATCTTCAAGTTGCCAAGGTTGAGAAACACTAGGTTAGACTAGTCACTATAAGCTTCCATAAGAAAGAATCAGAAGTATCATGGCTGTATTCACACAACCTGATACATCAGATCTCTTAAAGACCTTGCAGCTGCATTTGCATGGCGTGCCAAACCTGGCTAGTGTTAACCTTGTGTTGTGACTCAGCATGTGTGAACACAGCCTATAGGGCTAGCTTAGGGGTCCATGTATTCTGCGAACCCAGAAACCGAGTTAATTCAGCAACCTGAATGCCAAGCCCGTGTTGTGTGAAACGCGGCCCTGACCTGTTTCCCCCTTTGCTTTGCGATTGCTTCTCCCAGCCCAGGCACGATGAACATTGGAACGATTGACGCCTATTTGAACAAGTTAGGAGCCAACCTCCAGACCATGGTGTACCACAACAAAGAGCAGGAGAACGAAGCTTGGAGCACCTACTTGGAGAGGAAGAACGTTGTGCTGGAGTTCCTGCACGTCGACCTGAGCCTGCACCTGCTCCGACGCCACCACAAGAGGATCGAGCTTTTGAAGAAGTGCTCGTACTACCTTGAACTCCTGCCCAAGCACATGGCCCTGGGGGACCAGAACCACCTGATGCTTCCCACCACCATGTTCCAGCTGATTGATCCCTGGAGGTTCCAGAGGATGAAGAAAGTGGGGACCACCCAGACCAAAATCCAGCTGCTGCTCCTGTCTGACCTGTTAGAAGAATTAGATAGAGGTCGGGAGGAGCTGGTCCACCTTTTGGAAGCCTACGACATGACGACTTTCCTCTCCCGGTGGGACATGATCAAGCAGAGGCTGTCCAGACTTTCTGAACAGATGGATTCTTTCCTTTCTATGCTGGTACCCGGAAGGTTGTACGTCAAGCACCGGCTGGTATCAGACGTTGGGATCACCAAAATCCCGCACATTAGACTTGTCCTTAGCACCAAGATGCCAGTGATGTTCGATCGAAGGGAGTCAGTGGCCCACGAGGACTGGGTGAGTCTCAAGTGGTTGGTTACGAGCCAGCAGTCCCAACTCGAACAATATGAACTCCAGTTTAAGTTGCTGGAGCCCAGAACTCCCCAAGAGCGAGTCCACTGTGGAATCATGCCGGTCACCTCCAACACGTGTGAAATCCACAACCTGTTGTCCGACCGTTTGTACAGGTTCACCGTCAAAAGAGCGGAAATGTACACTCTCGTCTACGAACAATGGCACGATTCCATACTGCTCAAGACTAAGACATACCTTGACGAAGAAATGGGGGGCATCACCTCAGAACCCTGACTTTCCCACCTTAGCGATTCACAAGGAATGTAAAATAAGCCAAATTAAAAAAAAAACCCTTATTTTTAAAAGTGTGGCACCAAAGCATGAGCTCTTTCTTTGAGGGAACGTGGATAAATCTTAATCTCACCCCGCCCCCCAATGGCTGTTAGCCAACCCAGCAGAAGCCAAAAACCCACTTCGATCCATCTTCAAGACGAGTTTTAGGTCTCGAAATGAGTGATGGGGAGACGCGTTTGGCATAAAAGCCGACTTGAGATTCAAAATGGATTTTTTAGAAAATAATGATTTAAACTAGATTAGGAGAGGAGAGAGCTTATGGACTGATTTATGTACGTGTAAATCTGAATGTGAACAGGAGGATAAGTTTGCTGGTTCACACAATTCTTTAAGGGCTGTGCTCCCTTGTCAAGTTAAATTATAGGATTGCCTTACAGGCAAACACACCTACATGAATCTGCTGATTCTGGCTAGTTTGGCACAACCCTGGCATAATTGGCCATTTGGGTCATACAGATGGTGGTTGATGGTTTAACACTCCAGAGTTAAGACCCAAATTTATGGCTTTGGTTTGGGTTGTGTGGCTTCTTTGGGGCAGCTCGCAAAGTCTGGCTTACAGGCAGAGGTTGTTGGCAAGCAAGAGGTTACAAAGTGCTAAGCGAGCTGTACGGCTTGGCACAAAAAGGAGAAGACGCCCTGGGAACGTCCACCTATTGCTGAACTCCAGCAACCTCAGCCTTGAAGGCCATAGGGAAGGGAACTGGGAATTGCAGTTCTGTCAGCCTTGCGAGGTAGTCCAGACAAGAAGCACACCCGGAAGCACTAGCTCTAACTTTATTGTAAGGTTACCTTAGCAGAACCTTGCAAGTCTGAACGTGCATCTCCCCCCCCCCTCGCCTTTACAGTCCAAGAAACTAGGGAGGGTCCCTTCTGAGATGCTTGCCAGGCCCCCATTCCTTCTGCGGGCTCTGCTGCCTCTTATCTGACCACTGCCTAGTCTGCGGCTCTTCCTCCTGTCTCCCAAGGTCATTCCCGCAGACCATTACAGATTTGGTGGCCTTTGGAGGGACCCATCTCTCTAGTTGCAAGCTGAATGGGTGGCAGAGTGTCTCCTGCGAGGGTCACCCAATGATTTATCCAAGGCAGTGAAACACAATTGCTGGATCCACTTGCCTAACAAAACTATATAATGGGTGTAAGTGATAGTGTCAGCGCTTCAAGGTAAGCCAGGTCAGAAAACAGACACTGCAAGGATTCCTGGAATCCTACTTTGTTGTAGTAGGGTATAATAACAGAAGGGGCGTGGTGGCTCAGCGGGTAAGACGCCAGGCTTGTCGATCGGAAGATTGCAAGTTCGGAGGTTCAAATCCCTAGCCCCGTGTGACGGAGTGAGCTCCCGCACTAGCGCCAGCTCTTGCCAACCTAGCAATTCGAAAGCATGCAAATGCAAGTAGATGAATAGGTACCACTTCGGTGGGTAGGTAACAGCGTTCCGCGCGCGTCATGCGGCCACATGACCGTGGAAGCGTCTTTGGACAACGCTGGCTCTTTGATGAGCACCGGCCCCTAGAGTCGGACACGACTGCACAAATGTGCGGGGGGGTACCTTTACCTTTTTATAATAACAGAAACTTGAGAGCCTGTCAGAGTTTCTCTCCACCCCCTCTTGTGCCCAACAATCAAGGAAGAATTTCTCTCTCATGCTTTCCAGTTCCCTGGACTCCCGTAACGGCTCCACCATTCCTTCCCTAAAGTCATCTCTACTTTCCTTGACAGATGGCCTGGTTCATACAGCATGCTGGATCCCAAGCCCTCCACCCCATATTAGCCTTGCCCTATCAGATTAATGTACTGTATGAAAATCCTCCCTCCCCAAATTGCTAAGGATTCATACATCGCAGTTGCTTTCTCTAAGCTTCAGGAGATTAATACCGAGGTGCAAATCAGGTTTTCTGCAGCCCCCCAAATCTGGAACGAGATATTCCAGATGTGGTTGCACCATTGATTTATATGAAGGCATTATAATATTGGCATTGCTATTTTCAATACCATTTCTAATTTGTGTGCCTTTGGGCTACTACTAGAACCATCAAGGAGATCTAACTGGGTTAGTGGCTAGCTAGGTGATGTGTGTGGTGGGAGCAGAGCCCTTGAACTATTTATATTCATGAATGAACGGGCACATCTTAACTTCTGGAGCAAAAGAAATGCTAACGTCCCACAAGAATGGGCTATTAAATCTTGAGGACGCAGCCATCCCATCATTAACCTTGTTCTACCATTGAATTAATTGCCTCTTTGCTTATTTTATTAGTGCACAAGTTCTCCCTTTAGTATCTGTCGTGATTAAACTTGTTTTACGCCTGGAGAACGAGATGAGAGCGCATCTGACTTAACTCTGTTCTAACCCAGAGCTGCAGACAAAACCAACTCCTTAATGTGCTGCTACATTTCTCCTTGCAGGGATCTCCACTCTCTTCAAAGACGTATGCATACACACACACACTCTCTCTCTTACTTAGTGCAATCAGACTTCAGAGTCAGAAACAGTTTTATTTGGTGTAGTACAACCAGCTTCACAATACTTGATTAAAGAGGAATGTTCATGTTTGTATAAACATCAAATATTTTTAGACCCTTATAATTAAAAAAATAGTTCAGAGGACTACAAAGCCATAATTTAGAGATATCAAATCTCTCCAAACGATTCGAGAAGGCAATTTACATGCAGATCTGATGATTTAAAAAAATTACATCATAAAAATAGACTCCAGTAAACAAATACAATAGAACTCACTAATTAAAGATAGCCTTTCATCTTTCTTTAAATATACAAAAAGTCACATACAACCTGGAAATGTTTCAGCCCATTTCAAACAGTGTTTTAGGACAAATCCAGCAGGAAACGACCAACAGATCACAGCAAAAGGGAGATCCAGTTCTTTTCAATGGCACTTAACCAGACGTTCCCACCAGAATGTACTCTTCCCTGGGATTTAAATCATGCTAAAATCGTTTAAAAGGTATCTCCATTGTATATTTCTAGTTTTAAGGAGAAATATCAACAACATAACAAAAATCTGCAAGGGGGTAATCAAAAAAGTCAAGATGCCAATCCCAAGTTACATAAAAAAGGGGCCGGGCTTTGACTGCACAGTGGGATATGTGCACCATCTTGACTTTTTTGACCCACTCCCCCCCGCGAATGCCCCTGATAACAGGTGTCAAAAACTCTTTCTTACTCTCTTGGAGGAGAGAAAGAAAGGTCTCTAAAGCCAGATCTATGTCCATTTTTTTTTCTTTATCACTAAATCATGAGGGATCCCCAGAGACAGCTGGGGGGGAAATGAAGACATGTTTGTGACGACTTCCTGATGCAAGTGTACAATCAGGGCATTTGTGTGATGACAGCCATGCTGACAGGCAAGGGAGAGCTCAGGAAGGAAGGCCGTGTGTCACAGAACATCAACCCTGCAGAGGAGGCCTCAGAGTGACAGCCTTCCCAAGGGAAAAGGCCGCTGAGGTCCAACTGCCATTGGCTGAGGGCACAAATGCCAGCAAGCGGTGCAGATGACGGCAAGGGCTAGAATTAGGGGAGGGGAGGCATCCAGCTGGCAACGCAGGTAGAAACCTCGCTTCTTGAGAGGCTCAAAACTCTGGCCCTGGAAAAGAACAGGAGGGTGGTTGGTCCAGAGTGGTCAAAAAAGTCAAGATGGTGGCCACCACAGTGCAATTGAAACTGCCTGTTTGTCATGTGAACGGCAAAAGAGGGAAGAGGGTCCCACACCAGGGGTCCAGTTCAGAGACAAATCTGCTCAGTTTCTGTCGTCCAGAAGAGAGGTGCCTCTTTTAACTCCGCCAGTCTCCAGGAGCCTGGTCTAGTGAGACAGGCAGGCCAAACACCACCCCGGTTTAATGAGGACGCTATTCCAGCACAGTGTCATCGCTGCTGGGAACAGCCAACTGGTGGTGGCCAGGAGAGACATGGGGGAGATATTTGGGTGCTGCACAAGATGCTTTTCAAGGACCAAGTCCTGGCAGATGCTCCAGTAATTTACGTGGAAAGGTTCAGGTACACCCCATCCCAAGGGCAATGCTACTCCTCCGTGTCCGTGACAGAGATGATCCAGTGCCAGCAGGATTAAGCAGCAAATCAACATCCTCACTTTAGTCAGAGGAAAGATACGAACGAACAGGCCATCGCCAAATCTGGGTGACACTGCAGAAGACAGAAGCTTTGGAGGGAACCCGAGAGAGTAGCGCATCTCAGCAGAAAGATGGCATAGAGGTGATGCTGGTACCCAGGGTGGAGGAAACCGAGGGAATGGACAGGGCAAAAGCAGGAGGAAGGAATTAAAAATTAATAAAACCGCTTAATCGCCTAGGATGAGCAAGGGCCATCTGCAGGGGAACAGTCGTGGGAATTATAGAAGTGATTCCTTCCTTTCTTCTTCTTCTTTCTTTTTAGATGACTAACGCTAAGACAGTAGGCCCATGCAAGAAGTTTAGTGAAAGGAAGATAGGAATGTTTATTTTGAAGGCTGGCTTAATAGTTTGGGAATGCTGCGTACAGGAAGAGGGTGCCAGCATGGAATGTTGTTACGTCTTTCGGCTAACCTGTGCTTTCTTTATGAAGGGGCTACAAGGAATAGGGGTTCTTCTCCCCAAAACTTACTAGGTATTTATTAAGTTTCAAGCACAGATAAAAGCTACAGAAAAACAAAAAACTACAAAGAAAAAAACTAAAAAAACTAAAAAAAGTGTAGAAGCACAAGATAGTACTTTTCAAAATTACAAAAAGAGGTGGCTTCCGACTTTTAACAGCAAGGATATACAACAATTTGGGGGGGGGGGGGGCACAGACTTTCAAGCATTCACATGTAATAGCACTGAGGTAGAAGAATGGAGGAAGAGGGCCGCCTCATTCCCCCTGCATTGCTATCATGATCCCTGATATTAAGGCCAAAAGAGGGTGGGGGGAAGCTGCTATCATAAGTTTCTAGCCCTGTCCAGAATTAGACCGGCTCTATGCAGAATTCTAAGGTGTTTCCCCTCCCCATGTATTGCAATAAGTTTGATCCACTAATTTGCAAGACAGGAAAAAGAAGGAACAGTATCAGTCGCAGAACCCCGAAAGAGTAATACAGGAATCATCACTGCGCACATTCACTCAGTATGATAGAAGACACACACACACACACACACACACACGTATATGTATACACACACACACACGTGTGTGTGTGCGTGTGTGAATTTTTTAAATATATTATATAATATTATATAATATATCTATATTAGAGATAAAGGTAAAGGTTCCCCCCGCACAGTCGTGCAGTCGTGTCCGACTCTAGGGGCCGGTGCTCATCTCCGTTTGTTAGCCGAAGAGCCAGCGCTGTCCGAAGACGCTTCCGCGGTCATGTGGCCGGCATGACGCGCGTGGAACGCTGTTAGCTTCCCACCGAAGTGGTACCTATTCATCTACTTGCATTTGCATGCTTTCGAATTGCTAGGTTGGCAAGAGCTGGGGCGAGTGCGGGAGCTCACTCCGTCACGCGGGGCTAGGGATTCGAACCTCCGAACTTCCGATCTTCCGATCGACAAGCCTGGCGTCTTACCTGCTGAGCCACCACGCCCCTTATATTAGAGCTAGCACTGGGTTAAACTAAATCCCAAGGGTAATGTGTTGATCAGAGATCACCGTAGGCCGGAATAACCAGATTCAGCAAGATTGCTTTGCAATTGGCAGCTAAATCCAAGTCTGCATCTAGTTTCAAACAGGCATTTGAAAGATTCTGAGACAGGAGCTGGGCTGGGGATGGGAACACGCTCTTTTCCACCCTCTCTCTTACAACACATTCAATCCAGATTAAAAAAGTGCAATGCATATTGGTCAGAGACAAGTACCATGGTGTCCTCCAGATGTTTTGGGCTACAGCCATGCGTGTGGGCAGAAACAAGGGCGGCAGGTGTATCATTTACACGAGGACCTGATGCACGTGACGTCCTTGTGGCTTCTCTGGCTGTGGCTGTGATGCCCACAACCCCTTTCCAACATTGGCTGGACGCAGCTGAGGTTCAAAACTTTTGGGGGGGCTCCCAATGATCTGCCCTTGCAATAAACCACACTTCCACTACAGCATTAAGGTTAAAGCTAAAAGAAGCGTGGCCTGTTGTGCAAATCCTCGCTTCGCAGCTGACTTGGCTAAACAGTTTGTGCGAACATATCCACAGTTAACCGAGCTTCACTAGGCACTATTATATGTAAGCTTATAGCAGCTTTCTAGGCTGGGGGTTAGTTGCCACCAATGCTCACAGAACTGGGTTAGCCTAAGATATTTTACTAGCTGACCTTCCCATTCCAGGCACCAAAGCTGACTTAGCTGGAAGCCCAGCACAACACAGCGTCTGCCAGCAGAGGTGACGGTCTCACTTTGGCTAAATGGTCGGGCTGGTTCTCCACCGAGAAAAATGCAGCGACCTTGCAGAACGCCGCTACCTTTCCTTAAGGAGCCCCTCTGCCCTTCCCCGCGGGCTCAGCCTTCTTTTCCTTAAACTTTTCACTGCACGTTCAAAATTGCTGCAAGATCAGGTAGCACAAAGCTTGGAAGGCACCCCCAGTTCTGTGGTTCTCTGTTTTTTTTCCCAAGATAAAAAAAAACTAGCAAAAAGAAATCATTTCAAGTAAAGTAGAACAAGGCTAAAAATAATAATAATATTTGTACAAAAGCGTTCTGGGACAGAGGTCGAAGGGAGTAACTTGCATTTGGTGGCTGCATCAGCTGATCGTTTTGATGAGGGTGCATTTATTGGCATGGCAGGGGAGGGAAGATCTGTGTTCTGTCTTCCTCCAGAAGACCTGGTTTGGAAAATTGCAGCGGGACCCCTGCTATTCTGGTGGCACAGTTTTCCTCCATCCCTGCATAGCAAACGCTCCTCAAATGGACTAGCCGTTTTGTTTTTCTGCAGCATCTCTTTGGTCCCCCAACGAACGCTAAAGTCCCTTTCCCAAAATGCACGCCTAAAACATTAGGCTCCCGTATTAAGAGATGGCTTTTTTGATTCCAGAAGAAGGTGGAGTCTTTTCTCAGAGCCAAGGTCCTGAAAGGCTCAAGTCCTGGCTTTCTTCTGGCGGTGCCTCATTAGCCACGAGGCTACTGGTTCTGGCTCAGCGTTGGGAAATCCCGTACCCTGGAATCGGTCTTGAGATCCATCACCGGGACATTAAAAAGAAAGAAGTTGTTTGCTGTGGTTCCTTCTTACTGGCATATGCTGGACTTCTTTTTCACCTTAACGGCACTGGCTGTGGTGTAGCACCCACGCCTCTTGTAATGCTGCAAAAGACCGCGCCACAGAGCGTTGCTCTCCAGAAGGTAACTGTTCCCTAGGAGCAGAAGAGAAGAGAGACGGGCAGGAAAAAGAAAACTTCATTTGACCAAGATGGACTCCCAACACACCCTCGGTTGCTCCACTCCACTCTTCCCATTTCCTTGGTCCGCAACTTTCTCTTCTGAAATGGCGTCCTTTTTACAAAAGAAAAACCACGGGGACTGGTAGAAAATGCTGCCCGGCGTGCTCCGCCCAGTGCAGCCCCATGAGGTGGGGGGTACAAAGTGCGTTGTGAACTTGCTGAGAGGCCAAACTGACCTCTTTGATTAGAGAAAGCTCATTACTGACATTTCTTTCTTTGTTTGTTTGTCTGTTTGTTTTTTCTTTCTTTCCTTCTTTCTTTATTATCCCACCTTTATTATTTTTATAAATAACTCAAGGCGGCGAACATACCTAATACTCCTCCTATTTTCCCCACAACAACCACCCTGTGAGGTGAGTTGGGCTGAGAGAGGGGGACTGGCCCAAGGCGGGACATACTTACTTACTTACTTACTTACTTACTTATTTTATATAACCGCCCATCTCCCCCCACGGGGAACTCTGGGTGGTTTACAATAAAATAGTTAAAATAAAATATAAAATATAAAACACCAGTTATACAATCCATATAATAAAATAGTTATAAATCCAGATGGCTGATGGAATTAATAAGGAAGGACATTATAAGATTAAGGGATTAGCCACCCCCATGAGGAACTATCCTTTCCTCCTTCCCATGCCAGGCGGCAGAACCAGGTCTTCAGTTCTTTCCTAAAGGTTGGGAGGGAGGAGATCTGTCTCAGCTCTGGGGACTAGAACTCTCAGTCTCCTGGTTTGCCATTGGCTCCTTCCTAGGGCTGAGAGAGTGACCAGCCCAAGGTCTCCCAGCCGGCTTTCATGCCTGAGGCGGGACTAGAACTCTCAGTCTTCTGGTTTCTATTGGCTCCTTCCTAGGGCTGAGAGACAGGGACTGGCCCAAGGTCACCCAGCCAGCTTTCATGCCCAAGGCGGGACTAGAACTCTCAGTCTCCTGGTTTGCCATTGGCTCCTTCCTAGGGCTGAGAAAGAGGGACTGGCCCAAGGTCACCCAGCTGGCTTTCATGCCAAGGCGGGACTAGAACTCTCAGTCTCCTGGTTTGCCATTTGCTCCTTCCTAGGGCTGAGCAACAGGGACTGACCCAAGGTCACCCAGCTGGCTTTCATGCCTAAGGCGGGACTAGAACTCTCAGCCTCCTGGTTTGCCATTGGCTCCTTCCTAGGGCTGAGAGAGAGGGACTGGCCCAAGGTCACCCAGCTGGCTTTCATGCCTAAGGCGGGACTAGAACTCTCAGTCTCCTGGTTTCTAGCCCAGCACCTTAACCAGTAGACCAAACTGGCTCTATTTCCAAGGGTTTTGTTTGCAGGCATCCCTGCTTTCCCCCCACCCTTTCTTTTATAAGGGGAACTGCAGATTATCTTGAGGAGCTAGATGGGATGGCAGGGACCATCTTCACCAGTGTGCCCTTTGGAAGATGAGTACTTTTGAGAGGCCATACACCCATGGCTGCTATTCTGTGAAAGGTCCCATGACTTGTTTTAATTCCAGATGTACCTACCCATCCAAGACTGGCTCTCATTAATGACTGGAAGCCCCTTATGGACTTTTTGCATAAAAAAGAAAATGATTTTGTAGAGAATAGGTTATAGAAACAAGGGAATTGTGATATAATCTTAGAGAGAGAGGTTTGATTAGAATCGTATGTATAACTGCTGATAGGAAGCTACTTAAAAAATTTTTTTTCATGTTTTCTTTTCTTTTTCTATCTCCTTTTTTCTTTGTCTCTTCTTTTCCTTTCCTTTTTTTTCTTTTTCACATTTACTGTATTTTTTTCTTTGAATGTATTTCGTATTATATATGTAAAATCTTTTAATAAACACTTTTAAAAAATGATCTGTTTGGCTCAGCGTGTAACGTGCATGCAGCTGTTATGGATTGGAAGCAAACCATGGTTTGTGGCAGAGGTGGGTCACCTTTCGCTGGCCAAGGGCCACACTTGTTTGAGGAACTGAGGGCTGTGAAATGGGGAGGGCCATGCATGTGGGCAGCCATGGATTTTGGGAGAGAATCTGGGGTCAGTGTTTAGCTGCAATTTGCTAGCTTTAGAGCAGGGGTCCCCAACCTTTTTGGCGCTAGGGACCGGTTTCAAAAGACGATTTTTCCGCGGACAGGGGGGACGGGGTTTCCGGAATTTCCGTGGACCGGGGTTTGCGGGCGGGAGCCAATCGTGCGCACTGGGGGGCGGGGTTTGCAGGCAGGAGCCAATCGTCAGAAGGGGGCGAGGTTTCCGGGCAGGAGCCCCGCGGCCCAGTTCCTAACAGGCCACGGCCCACAGGTTGGGGGGCCCTGCTTTAGAGCATCTGCTACAGTCCTCACCAATTTCCTGTCTCAAAATGCAGAAACTGCGCTGATTTCAGCAATCACAGAGGGAGCTCTAAGACTCGCAACAGAGAATTTGGGCTGCATTCAGGCCTGAGGCTGTAGGTTGCCAACCCCTGGTTTATTCCATAAACTATGGAATAAGTCCAAAGCAAATTACATGATGATGTGAAAAACAGGTTTGTGGGCCCCAGGATGGGACAATCAACCAGTTCAAAATGTACTATTTCGCCACACCAAACAATTACAGTTAAAGCAGCCAGTGGAAGGATCTAGTGACAGCACCACCTTCTTGCCTTGTGAAGGCCCCAGGGCCAACCCTCTGCTTAGTTTCAGATGTGGTCAAGCAACAGGCTCTCTTCACTCTCTTTCCCACCAACATTTTTGAGTAGCTAAAGCCTGGCACATCATCCTCCCAATACAGCTGGAACTGACCATCCTGCCTGGGTGAATCCACAGGAGATTTCATCCGGAGAGAAGAGGTTGGAAGCTGGCAACCTAGGGCCAAATCTACCTTCTCTTGGGTGAGAGAGACTTCTCAAGGACTGAGAAAGAGGTGTCTCCCTTTTGCTTCCCAGAATATCTCTTTTCTTAGGTATCTGGTGAACCCACCACAGCCATTCACTTCCTGCATCTAACCCTCCAGAGGCCGGGTTTACACAACACACTAAACCCCAAACCCAGGTGAATAAGCCACAGTGGCGGTGTTCAAGTAGCATGTGATGCGCAAACAAATACACCACCTTCCACCTTAATGTAACAGGCTGGTTCACTCAACACGCTAGGACAATGGTGGGCTTCTTCCAACCCCCTCTGAGCCTGGTCCGGGGCGCTGTGCGAACCCAGCCACTGGGCCTCTCCAGGAGACGCTTGCTGAGCAGGCTCCCGCTTACCTATAATACAGAGACCCTCCTGCGCCCGAGTGAGACAGACATTGATCTGATTTGGGTCCGAGAGGAAGCCCAGATGTTTCTTCTGCCAGCTCTTTGTGGGCTTCTCATCAATCTCCTGCTGGCTACACGAGCGGACCGTAGATACTATGACGTATTTCCATTCACTGCCTGGAGACCAGAAATTGCAACCAAGTTAGCCCAGCTACACTAATCCCAGCTTCTCCTGGAGTGCTGTAGAAAAGTCACATACTCATCCCTAGGAACCCACAATTCCCAGAAATCTGTATTTCCACTTGCCAGGAACCCATCCTTCTCTGCTGAACTGGTCTCCCAACCTCGGTCTGGGATAGAGAAGGACAGCTATACGACCATCTGTGGTGGGCTTTGGAGGCCCTCAAAACTGTTCTTGCTCCAGAGACATCTGCAGGGGAGCCAAAAACGCTCAAGATTACTTCTTTGACATCTTCTGCAGATGTCCCTGTCTTCTTCTGCACTCCTTAGCATTTGCAGAGCTTGGTTTGTGGAGCTAAAGCAAACGCGTTGCTCCTGGAAATCCACAACCCTCATCTCGTTTAAAAATGCAAGGACCCCAACATGCCAAGCCATCCAGGCTGGTATATCTGCAAAGTTCCCATAGCCATACATGAAACCCACATCCTCTTTTCCTGAGTAAGCCACAACACAAGTGATGAGGTCTCCTTATCAAGGGCAAGTGATTGCCAGAGCAAGAGGGAATGTTTTGATTTGACAAACTCCATCCCTTGTGTAGTTTCTGCAGTAATCTTCCTTAGTAGTTGGGGGAAAAGAGAGGAAAAAGTCAGTTGCAAGAAGTATAAGGGGTTCAAACCCGCTCACAGGAATTGAAGTCATGGACCACTGTATTTTGGATGACTGTATACAATGCATTAGCTTGACAAGCTACCCAGGCCCTGGTCCTTGGCAATATATATTGCAGGAAGGGATATCTAGTGTCTGTCGCAGTGTTTCCCTAACTCAGCAATTTCCAGGTGTGTGGACCTCAGATCCCAGAATTCCACTGCCTGCATGGCCATTGACCAGAATTCTGGGAGTCGAAGTCCACATACTTAGAAGTTTTCAGGGTTGGAAAATACTGATCTATCGGAATGGTATATACTGTCTTAAGTTCTGTGAGAAAGCCCCAGACCCAAAGGCTGCAAGCCAGACCACAATCATAATCACCATCACCATGAGGCCAGGGTGAAATATGGAGATTTGATTGCAAGCTGCAGACAATCTAAAAGGAGAAGGTACCCAGATAGACAACCTAGGAGGAGAAGCAGCCACAGAAGGGAAGTATGGTTAGAGTGGAGAAAAGGAGAAGTACAGGTAGTCCTCACTTAATGACCATTCGTTTAGTGATGGTTCAGACTTACAATGGTGCTGAAAAAAAAGACTTAAAACTGGTGCTCACACTTACGACTGTCGCAGCATCCCCACGGTCACGTGATCACAGTCTGGGTGCTTGGCAACCGGTTCACATTTATGACCATTGCAGCATCCCATGGTCACATGATCGCCATTTTCGACCTTCCCAGCTGGCTTCTGGCAAGCAAAATCAATGGGGAACCACATGATTTGCTTAACGATCACGTGGTTCACTTAACGGCCGTGGTGATTCACTTAATGACTGCCGCAAAAAGGTCATAAAATTGGGTCAGATTTGCTTAATGACCGCTTTGCTTAGCAACCGAAATGCCTGTCTCAATTGTAGTCGTTAAGTGAGGACTACCTGTACTTGGAGAGCGTAAAGGAAGGTGAGGAGTGCATACTATTCTGAAAGAAGTCTAAGAGAGATTTTCCAAGACAATCCCAGTAAACATTTTAGTGTGGGACCTGGATCCAGCAGAGAGATGTGCCTCTGCCTTACCTTGGCTTTTCATGATGGTGCAAACGGTGATGTCTCGCACGCCGACCTGAGCAAGGTGCTTCTTGATTTCAACCACCTGGGCATTATAAGCAGTCAGGATGGCAATCTGTGCCGGCTTGGTGGTTCTATCCAGCGTCAGGTGCTTTGCAATCCTCACCTGTAAAACAGCATGGAGACCTTAGGCTCTGGCTCATGAAGAAAGGACGTCGAAGACGAGGCTCTGCAAATAACCGATTCTCTAATGCAGAGCTTTCCAAACTGTGTGTCGTGACACAAAAGTGTGTCGCCACACACAGTCTGGTGTGTCGCCACACAACCCGGAAGCGCTGATCATCATCAGCGCTTCCGGGTTTTCCCACGGCGACACACCAACGCCGGTTGGTGTGTCGCCGCGGGAAAAACTTTGGAAAGCCCTGCTCTAATGGCTGCATTTCCAGCCACAGGGAATTGGGCACACTATTCCTCCTTCACGGTCTCAAGATAGGATGGAATGCAATTCCCATCCTCTCCCAAGCCGCTTGGGAGCCAGTCCAAGCACGGGCTTCCTTCTCAACACCCCAGCATTCGCTCCTGTTTGGGAGCCACGTTTCTTCGAGGGAGACATCCCATCCCGCCCAGTTCAAAGGTCCAAGGTGGGGACGGGTGGAGAAGACCAAGCTTCCCTCCGTCCACAACCCACAGCTGGGGCGTAGCACCCCTTTCCCAGAGTCCTGTACCTCCACTACTGGAAGGTACAGCAGCCACATTGTCATGACCTCATCACCAATCCCATTCCCACATCCCTTAAATACAGGTAGTCCTCGTTTAGCGGCTGCTTTGTTTAGCACCCGTTTGCAGTTACGACGGTGATGAAAAAGTAACTTTTACGACCAATCCTTGCATTTACGACCATCGCAGGTCTGTAAAGGGAAGGAAGGAAGGGAGACTGTAAGCACAGTTGCGGTTTCACTTAGCGACCGCTTCGCTTAATGACCGAATTGCCGGCCCCAATTGTGGTTGCTAAACGAGGACTACCTGTATCCATTTCTGCTCCACAAGGAATCTGGAGCTGCCCTTTAAGAATGGCATTTTTGTATTTATTTTTCTTGCATGATTTGTAACCACAGACTCTAAGCAGCCTTCAACAAGGGAATGTATATAAAGACAAACAAAACATGGATACAGACCAAACCACTCAAGATGAATGCCCACAGCAATAAATTTGGGCTAAAACCGCCCAGAGTCCCTCTTCTTGCGGGAGGTGGCAAAATTTGAAAAAGAAATAAAAGAAATAAATAAAAGTTTGGCGGAATGAGGCGGTTTTAACCTCTTTACCGAATGCTGGAAAGGAGAGAGAGGAATGCTACTCTGGGGGGAACAAGTTTGAAAGCAAGGGGGCCACAACAGAAAAAGCTACCTGTCTCCCTCCCCACCAGGAACATCCTACGGGGAGGGCCTTCTCACGGACTTCTTCAGAACTGGATTTTATTTGAATGTAAATGATTGTAACGGTAATGAATCCGATTCCTCATAGGGCATTGAATCCATCACGTTAAACATTAGAATTTAGGAAGGGCTGTGGGGATGCATCCAAGGCTTTGGGCGGTCCAGTTAGACCCGGCCCCTGCATTAACGGAAGCCTAGTCTGCAGAAGGCAACCTTTTAAGCTGATCTTCGCTTGGAGAGAGACCTTGTTACCGTCTGCAGAGCCAGCTGTTTTAGAAAACTCAGAAGCCACCAAGGGTCGGTCCTCAGCGTGTACTGCTGATGATCCATGCTTCTACTTGCACGCTTACTCACCACCTGCTGCACTTCTTCCAGATTGGCCCGGGAGTTCTCGTTCCCATCTTCCGTGGAGACCATGAGGGACCTCTCCTTTCCTTCAATGTGCCCAAAGATGATGGGGCAACAGGCGGACTCGCTGTGGTGGTAGAGCATGCTGCTTCCACGAATGAGGTTGGGACTGGTCTTCAGCCTGTTGTTGTAAAAGGCCTCGGATGGGAACATGCAGATGTCCCGGTGCTGTGGGGTCAAAAAGTGGGGGATCTGAGTAGAATCATCACAGGGGTATCACAAGGACTCATGAGTCCGGGCCTGCGGCAAACACAGACTCAAATACACATGGGGAAAACAGGAGGTGGGACAACATTATGCCCACCACCTGGAGTTGCACAAAATAAAATCAGGATATGAATCAAATAAATAAATGGGCAGGGGGGCTATGATACCAAGAGGTACTTGTGTGGATAGCTACAGTACAGTCATACCAAGTCACCCATGGAAATGTTAAGCAGGGACAGAGCTGGTCTGTATTGGGATGGAAGACCTCCAGGAATTCCCTGGGTTGTAGAATAAATAAAACTTCCTGGAACAGGGCAGTGGCAAACCCCTTCCAGACTGCTGCCAGGCAGTTCCTACAGGAGTCCAGCTTGACTCGAGGGACACTTTCCTTTCCCTTTAATGTTACCACCTGAATCATTGGCCCATGAAAGAGATGGATCACTCATCTGTCTGTGCCGATGACTTTCCTAAATACATCCATTCAGGTGATGACTAACAAAAACACGAAACGTTGGACAAGGTAGACCTTTGGCCTGATCTAAGACAGGACATCTTAAGTTCTTCAGGTTTTATCCATGTTCCTCCAAAGGAACTGTTCATTTGCTGTCTCTAAACCATCCTCCCTGGCACCAAATCTAATTTAGTTTAAGCTTCCAGGCACAAGTAGTTGTTGTTGTTGTTATATACCCTAATCAAGGAACTATTAACTCAGTCAATCAACCAAGCAGCAAACAACAGCCCAATCAAGGAACTCCTAAGGAGAGAATAACACCCCCACCAACACAAGCAGGACAAGCCAAGGTATATAAACAGAGAGCAAGTCCCACTCCCTTTTCGCACTGAAGATGTTGCCTAGCCTGGCAATGAAACGTCTGCAAGAAAACAACAAGGCTCAGAGAGCACCAAGGGCTCCACAGTTGTTGTTGTTATTATTATTATTATTTGCAAAAAGACTTGAATGAAATGAATGAACATAAGAACATGAAGAACTGCCCTGCTAGATTGGGCCACTGCCCCACCTAGTCCAGCAGTCTATTCTCTAAGTGTTTCTCAAGCTTGGCAAGTTTAAGATGTGTGGACTTCAACTCCCAGAATTCCCCAGCCAGCAGGGTTGAGAAATGCTGCTCTGAGTGGCCCACCAACTGCCCAAGGAAGCCCAGCAGTCTCCTAGCAGATGACCCTCGAGAGCAGTCCCCCTGCCGTCAAAGCTAACAGCCATCGAGCCCCAGAACGTGCATGAACTGCTCCAACCCTTTCGGAAAGCCAGCCAAACTGCTAGCCAGCACCCCATCTCAGGGTTTGTTGTTGTTTATTCGCTGCATCACCAGGCCCATCGCCTTGCGGTTTTTGGACACTCCTGGCTCTGACTCCGGGTAAGGCAATTAGCTGTTTTTCTCAATTCGATTTAAAAGATTTGAGCATGCTTTCATAACAAAAAGCACTAGGGTATAGTATTGAGCTATGCCTAAAGAGATCCAAGTTCTAGCACACCCACACACACACCCACAGCCATGGAAGTCCATGGGGTGACTTTGGGCCAGTCATTTTCTCTCAGCCCAATCTACCCCACAGGACTGTTGGGGGGATAAAATGAAGGGAGACCCCCTGGAAGATGCCCTGAACTGGAATATCAGAGGGGACGGAGGATAGAAATCTGCAAACAAATAAATAAATGAAAGTCATAATGAATACACTATTTAGCCTGCATTGACATGCTTTTTTTTTTTTTTAGATTTTTCTATCCCGCCTTTAATATTTTTTTATAAATAACTCAAGGCGGCGAACGTACCTAATACTCCTTCCTCCTCCTGTTTTCCCCACAACAACCCTGTAAGGTGAGTTGGGCTGAGAAACAGGGACTGGCCCAAGGTCACCCAGACGGCTTTCATGCCTAAGGCGGGACTAGAAATCTCAGTCTCCTGGTTTCCTATTGGCTCCTTCCTAGGGCTGAGAGACAGGGACTGGCCCAAGGTCACCCAGCCGGACTTCCTGCCTAAGGCGGGACTAGAACTCTCAGGCTCCTGGTTTGCCATTGGCTCCTTCCTAGGGCTGAGTGACATGGACTAGACCTCACAATCTCCTGGTTTCTAGCCCATTGCCTTAACCACTAGACCAAACTGCATGTTCCCGCAAGGAAATTAGAGAACAGGTGCTGCTCCATTAAATTATACATCCTCAAATATTACGTTCCACTTCCAGGCAGAGAAATCCTTACCATGCGATACTGGATGTCGAGCATCAAAGCCTTACGTTGGTAGCGCTCGAAGAGAGACCTCTCCATGCCTAGATTCTTGCAGAATTCACTGTGGACCACTGGTCTCAGCTGCTTATGGTCTCCTAACAAGACAACCTACAAGAAGGCAAGATGTTCTCAGAATCGACCACTCTCCTGCTCTGAATCACTTACGGCAGAGCTTTCCAAACTTTTCATGTTGGTGACACACTTTTTAGACATGCATCACTTCGCGACACACTCTTACAGCAGGGCATCATTTCACGACACACTCTTACAGCAGGGCACAAGGCAGGCACTAGGACCTGCGTGGAATCCTGGCAGGGTTCGGAGGCAGCAGCAGCCGCGACACACCCAGACACTGCAGCGGACACACTATCGTGTCCCGACACACAGTTTGGAAAGCTCTGACTTATGGGCAAGGACACCCAGATGCACATCTTTGGCCTGCCCAAGAATAAAATCCAATGTCATGAAAATGTTGAAGAGCACCATATGGGGGTGGTGGGGGGTGTGTGTCAAAGCAATTCAAGAGGGCAGTTGCGACCAGAATTAGGGTTTCCATCATGCCATCATGAATGCCGTCTTGACATTTTGCCCCCCTCCTGCAGATGTCCTGATTATGCCACACTGCAGGATCCCATTGGTCAATGGCCTAGAAGAGGAGTCTCCCAGTGCCACCTTCTGGACAAGACCCAAGCAGAACCATTCTGAAATCATGCTTCTGAGACCAAATCCTGCAAGGAGTGCAGAAGAATACCATGGTGGATGGTGGAGATACAGGTAGTCCTTGACTTACAACCACAATTGGGACCGGAATTTCCATCGCAAGTCATTGAGGTCGTAAGTTGACTCACCACATGACCAGACCCGATTTTACGACCATTTTTACGATGGTCGTTAAGCTAATCCAGCTTCCCTAATGGACGTTTTTTGCCAGAACCTGGCAAAAAAGGTCGCAAATCGCAGCCACGTGACCGCAGGACACTGCAACAGGCCGTAAGTGTGAGCCGGTTGCCAAGCGCCCAAATTGCAATCACATGACTGTAGGGGTGGTACGATGGTCATAAGTGCGAGCATAGGTCGTAAAGCACTTTTCCCAAGACCTTCGTAACTTTGAACCATCGTTAAATGAACGGTCGTAAGTCAAGGACTACCTGTATTGGATTTGGACCTGAAGTAGAAAATATCCTTTAGAGGGGGTGTGCGTATTCATGTACTCATTTTGGGGTTTTTGTGTGTGTGTATGTGCGCATTCAAGTCAGTTTTGACTCCTGGAGACTGCCTGGACTAGTCCCTGCAGTTTTCTTGGCAAGATTTTCAGAAGTGGTTTGTTTATTTATTTGTTTATTTATTTATTTTATTCAATTTATATGACCGCCCATCTCCCCCAATGGGGAACTCGGGGTTTGCCCTGGCCTCCTCCTTCCTAGGGCTGAGAGCGCGACGGGCCCAGGGTCACCCATCTGACTTTGTGCCCAAGGCGGGACTAGAAATCACGGTCTCCCCATTTCTAGCCAGATGCCTTAACCACCACACCAAACTGGCTCTCACTGTGTACTCACATGTACTCACTAGGCCAGAGCTTTCCAAACTGTGTGTCAGGACACGTTAGTGCGTCGGCTGCAGTGTCTGGGTGTGTCGCGGCTGCTGCTGCCTCCAAGCCCTGCCAGGATTCTGTGCAGGTCCTAGTGCCTGCCTTGTGCCCTGCTGTAAGAGTGTGTCGCGAAATGATGCATGTCTAAAAAGTGTGTCACCAACATGAAAAGTTTGGAAAGCTCTGCACTAGGCCTTCGAAACTCCACACCTGTTCTTGGGCACGCAGGATAGGTGCTCAGTGCCAGAAGATATGCCACTGAATTCAGGAGGAACCCACAAGCTGCAGGCACCAGGAACAGATGTGGCTTCAGATTCAGGGTCCGTAGATATTAACACCCAAGTCTGCCCCATGCATACATTTATGGGAATGTGGGGGGACTCTCCAGCAGGCCGAGTGAGCCTGGCCCAGGAATTCTCTCTGGGTTTACCATTGGTCATCAACTCTTTTCAGCCAAGGGTCCCTTCAGGCATCCCCTCCTTTGGAGGTCAACCTGGTCCTTCTGCATCAGCTCACCTTCTCCAACAACTTGTATCTCACCAAAGGCAGGAGCGTCTCGGGTTCTGTGGACATGGCACACTCGTCCATCAGCACCTGCCTGACGTTCAGACAGTCCGCAAAGAGGTGAGAATAGGAGGCCGAGCAGGTGCAAAGAATGACATCGTGGCGCTCCAGTTCGTGAATCCGTGCCTTGGTCAGTAGGCGTTTGTACCTGTAAGCCCACAAAAGAAATCCATTGAGAGAAAATTCAACTTGTGTCTCCACAGCTTAAGCCAGTTTCTCAACCTCGGCCACTTTAAGATGCGAGGACTTCAATTCCATGCTGGCTGGGGAATTCTGGGAGTTGAAGTCCACACATCTTAAAGTGGCCGAGGTTGAGAAACACTGGGTTTAGCAATAAGACACGCGCTCCAGACGCTATGCCAAGACATCCCCAAAACTGGCAGAAGGGTAAAAAGAAAACAGATGGGCAGAATTTCATGGACTGGACGAATTTCACATCCTTTTTTCCTACCAATGGGAGGACCACGGCAGCAGCATTGGGGCAAAATGCCAGGGCTTGGACGGGATACCACACCCACCGTCTTGCCAGTGTTGACCCGCGCACCCTGCGGATGCTCCTGGGTCAAGGAGTTACAAGCACCACGGAGCCACCAGCTTTCCTCGCATGCTTCCAAGCAGCTTTTCACAAGGGCTAGAAACCCGATTTAAAATCGAGGGAAGGGGAGATTATTCTCAGAAAGAGGAATTCTCTACCCTTCTCTGTGATTCCAGGGAAGGCTAAGGCAGGACTGTGGAATAAAAGTGATGTGCTGTGATTTATTTATTTTTATGTATTAGATTTATAGCCCACCTTTAACTCAGAAGCTCACACATGGGGCTGTCTCCTCCTATTTTGCTCCTAACAACAATCCTGTGAGGTAGGTTGGGCTGAGAGGGAGGGACTGGCCCCAAGTCCTCGAGGGAGCTCCTTTGGCTGAAGGCGGACTAGAAACCAGGTTTCCCCGAGTTATTCACACAGAGAGAAATCAGGACTCCTGTACTGGATTCAAACTGAACCACCCAGCTGTCAAGAGCCAGAAGGGCACCTGGGATTGAAATATCCTAAGATGCTCATAAAACTCTTGGCCAAATTGCCAAAAATCTGCCGTTGTCCTCGCCCTATGGAACACTCTTCCCCCAGAGGTTAGGCGGACCCCCGCTCTCCCGCCCTTCCGGAAAGGGGTGAAGACCTGGCTCTGCCATCTCGCGTGGGGCGTGAGGAGGGGTAACCAACCTTGGGGGTGGTTAGCCCCCTGAAGACGCTCCCGTAGATCAAGAACTTCTTATTTACCATCTATGCCTTGGAATATATTACATATTTAAGAACATGGTTTTATTGTACTTTAACTAGTATTTATTCTTGTTTTATTGTAAACTGCCCAGAGTCGCTCTTTGAGTGAGATGAGCGGTGACTAAATTTGAAACATAAACAAACAAACAAATAAATAAAATGGAGGTATCTCCCTGTAAGGCTCAGCAGCCATCTCAATCTGATTGCACTCACTTGGCCACTTCCTCCTCCGTGATCTCCTCCCTGCGATTCACCCGTGCGTCAAACTGACAGATCTGTTCCGCGTAAGGATTGGTTCGCTGTCGGATCAGGTAGTGCAGAGTGATGCTCCTGCACAGAAAGGGTTTGTTTAAGCAAGAAGACAAAATATGCATGAACAGCTACCCCTCAGGACAGTGTTTCTCAACCGTGGCAACTTTAAGATGTGTGGACTTCACCTCCCAGAATTCCAGTCCTGGCTACCTGAAATCCACACATCTTGAAGTTGCCACGGTTGAGAAACACTGGCTGAGAACATCAGACATTTTCTGCAAAGCCCCACTACGCTTTCACTGGTGGGTCGGGCCCAGTTTTACCCAAGGCTGAGAACGAGGGGCCTCAACTCCAGGTTGTTTTTTGAGGACTGTTTTTGGTGTGCTTTTTAAAATTTTAATTGCCTTTATTTGTTTAATTAGAGGAAATTAAATCAAGCCAAAAAAGCATACTTGGGTTCCCACAGCGCTGAGAGTGAGAGCTGAAGGGCACCTGGGATTGAAATATCCTAAGATGCTCATAAAACTCTTGGCCAAATTGCCAAAAATTGCCAAAAATCGGACACTGTCCTCGCCCTATGGAACACTCTCCCCCCAGAGATGAGGTGGGCCCCCGCTCTCCCGCCCTTCCAGAAAGGGGTAAAGACCTGGGTCTGTCATCTTGCGTGGGGCGTGAGGAGTGGTAACCAACCCTGGGTGTGTGTGCGTGTGCGCATGCGCGCCTGGGCACTGGTATATGTGATTCCTTCAGCCCAGATGGCAGAAGCCCCCCCCTTGCCCCCGTTGCATCAAGCTAATGGAATGATCTTTGGGTGCCCCAAGGGTGGCACACGTAACACCGTTGCTGCGGGAGCTGCACTGGGTGCCAGTTTGCTTCCGGGTCCAATTCAAGGTGTTGGTCGTCACCTTGAAAGCCCTTCATGGCATCGGTCCAGGGTACCTGAGGGACCGTCTCACCCCGATTACATCGACCCGTCCCAATTCACTTCAGATAAGAAAAGTTAGAAAGTAAAAGCTGCTGTCCTCTGGATTGCAGGTCCTGAGGATTAACCCTCCCCAAACTAAGTGGAACTGTATCCATACTTAAACATACCGAAGATTGTGCTGCAGATTGAGGGTCGGCAACCTGTGGTCCGCGGCCCACTGGTGGTCCGCGGGCTGTTAGGAAGTGGGCCGCAGGGTGAGCCGGAGCAGCTGGTTGGTGGGGGCCCGAAGGGGAAACACCTCCACCTATCAGCACGCGGAAAAGAAGGGCGGAGGCGGGCCAAGGAGCACCCCTGCCAATCAGCCTCCCCTTGCTGCTCTTCCGAGCCGTCCTGCCTGAGGGAGGAGCAGGAGCGGGTGGTGTGCGAGCCTGCCGCGGAGGAGGAGGAAAGCGGCGGCAGTGTGAGCAGGCCAGGGGTCGCGAGGGGGCGGGGGGCGTGAGGAGGTTGTGGCGGCTGAGGCGCAGCGACGGTGCCGGCTGGGTCAGGAAGATGGTGGCGCCGGCGGCAGCACGCACATGCAGCAAGGCTTTTCGCCTCCCTGCCGCTCAGTGCAGCATTTTTTTCGCGGAACCGAGGGCATTTTCGGGGTCCCCAGAGCCTGCACTTTCAAAGGGGCACCCTGGAGAAGCATGCGGCAGACTTTCTCCCCCCCACTTTTGTTCCCCGCGTTTTTTTCGGCTCCTACCGGGGTAGCTCGGGCATGCCTCCGCCTCCCAGCCACACAGCTGATCGGCACAGAGATTTTCCACCCCGGGCCCCACCGTCACTGTTTGCGGTGATCCGAGGCTTTTTCGCCTCGCGACAGTGGCGCTCTGCCAAAAAAAGCTGCAGTCGCAAGGCGAAAAAGCCTCGGATCACCGCAAACAGTGACGGTGGGGGGGGCTCCCCGGGATGGAAAATCTTCACGCCGATCAGCTGTGCGACGGGGAGGTGGAGGCGCGCCCAAGCTACCACGGTAGGGGCTGAAAAAACCGCGGGGAATAAAAGTGTGTGGGGGGGGGAGTCTGCCCCGTGCCCTGCTGAGGTGCCCCTTCGAAAGGGCAGGCTCCGGGGACCTCGAAAATGCCCTCGGTTCCGCAAAAAAACGCTGCACGGATACTTCCAAGTATGTTCCTTAAGTGTTTTTCATCCATAGTTCAGATGGACTTCCAAGATTATGAGAGGCCTCACTTTCTCCTCAATGTCTCCTATACTGACGTGTCTCTCCCTCCTGTTTTATCCACAACCCAGTAACTGGGAGTGGGCATGGAAATCCAAAACACTAAAGTTAGTCTCGGGATTATATTTTTTAACTGATTAATTTTAAAGTCCTTCAACTTCTGCTGATTGCATGGACACCCATCCCTGTTGCTGTCTTGTCAATAATCCAGAAGTCCTTTGTCAAACCCGCTTGGTGCAATGTTTTTCCCCAACTTCTTAGCCTTGCTACTAAGCCTGGGATTGCCTGTAATCTCCCATTCAAATATTAAACAAATCCAGCCAAATTTTTCAGGGTCAGCTAAGGTTGGCTAGGAGTTCATTCGTTCGTTCGTTCATTGGACTGGAAAAATGGTTGTTAAGCGGTGCGATCGTTAAGTGAGTCACCATGCGGCCAGACCCGATTTTACGACCATTTTATGACAGTTGTTAAGCGAATCATGGGTCGTTAAGCAAATCGCTGCAGTTGTTAAGTGAATCCAGCTTCCCCAATGGACTTTTTTTGCCGCAAACTGGCAAAAAACTGGGTGTGAGAGGATGTGCGCATGGGGGAGGGGACCCTTGTTTAAACATAGGATTTTGGGAGGTCTGGGAGTGGAGGCAACTGGACCAGGAAACTCTGGGGGCTGTATGGCAGGCTTTCCGATCGAGGTGATGATGGGTCGGGGATGCTATGATGGGAACCGGAGGGCAGGCCATCTTTGGGGAAGACGCCCCCGGTGTTTGTTACCGGTGGCATGTTCAAGCCCAGGCCCTGGACAGCAGATCCTTGAGGGCCCTGGTCTCCGGCTGCTGCTGCTGAACACCAGGTCAGTAAACAAGGCCCCCCTCATATGTGATTTGATCACGGGTTGTGCAGACCTGGCGTGTATCACCGAGACCTGGATGGGCCCAGAAGGGAGGGTAGCCCTCTCGGAAATGTGCCCAGCCGGGTTTCGGGTGTGGCACCCGCTGAGACACCGGGGTAGGGGAAGAGGGGTGGCAGTTGTCATTAGAGAGTCTCTAGTGGCCTTCAGGGGCGCTGCTCCACAAGTGGCCGGTTGTGAGACCCTATTCTTCAAGTTGGGTTCCTGAGAACAGTTGGGAGTGTTGCTGCTGTACCAGACTTCCTGCTGCGTGGCAACCTCCCTGCCAGAGCTGCTGGAGGCCATCTCAGGGCTGGCGGTGGAGTTCCCCAGACTTATGGTTCTGGGGGACTTCAACCTGCCATCCCTGGGGCGTGCCTCGGAGGCGGCTCGGGAGTTCATGGCTACCATGAGCCTGTCTCAGATTATTCGGGACCCGACTCAAGACAGTGGCCTCACCCCAGACTTGGTTTTCTTGTTGGAGCAGTGGCAAAGTGATCTGTCCCCATTGTCATGGTCAGACCACGCCCTGGTGGCTGAGATTCTCTTGGGCTGCCCCACTCCGCAGGAGGCAGGACCCATTAGATTGGTCCGCCCCCGACGACTGATGGACCCAATGAGGTTTCAGAGGGAGCTGGGGTTTATACTCGAAGATCTGATGCACGGTCCAGTGGAGGACCTGGCCGCAGCCTGGAATAGGGAGGCGGCCAGGGCCTTGGACAGGATCGCGCCTGTGCGACCTCTCCATCCAACCCGTCACTCCCCGTGGTTTACGGAGGAGTTGAGGGTTTTGAAGAGGGTGAAGAGACATCTGGAGCACTGCTGGAGGAAGACGAAGACTGAATCTGACCGAACACAATCTAGAGCCGCTATTAAGGCCTACCTTGTGGCGGTAAGAGCGGCGAAACGTGAATATTTCTCCGCTCTTATTGCATCCACAGAATGCCGTCCGACGGCCCTGTTCAAGATTACGCGATCTCTCTTAGGTAGGGTGGAGTCGGTGACCCACCTGCAGGGCCGTGCGGAAGAGTTTTCAGAGCATCTGCAGGATAAAATTTCTCGGATTTGGTCTAAGTTGGACCCCAAGCATGAAATGCAGTCTGGGGAGATGCCGGGAGAGCGGCCTTGCCTTGTTATCTGGGAACGATTTGATCCTGTTGGACCTGAGGAAGTGGACAGGATCCTCTTTTGGACCTCTTTTAGAATGCGGCCGTGCGGGCAATTATTGGTGCATCAAGATCAGCACACGTAACACCGTTGCTGCACAAACTGCACTGGGTGCCGGTTTGCTTCTGGGTCCAATTCAAGGTGTTGGTTATCACCTTTAAAGCCCTACATGGCATGGGTCCAGGTTACCTGAGGGACCGTCTCATCCCCATAACATCTACCCGCCCCACCCGGTCATGCAGAGAGGGCATGCTACGGACACCGTCGACAAGAGAATTTCATCTGGCGGGTTCCAGGAGGCGAGCCTCCTCTGCAGTGGTGCCCGCCCTTTGGAACATTCTGCCCCCGGAGGTGAGGCTGGCCCCTACGCTCCCGGCCTTCCGGAAGAGTCTAAAGTCCTGGCTCTGCTGCCTTGCTTGGGAGGGGAAGGGTAATAGTTCGTCCTGGGGGTGGCTGGCCCCGTTGTGTCCTCCCTGTTGAAGGAGATTTTATTCCCACTTGGACTTTGTATTTGTATTTATTTATTCTCTATCTGTACTGATTGTTGTTTGTGATTTTAAGCATGTGTGGTTTTAATCGTTGATATGATTGTAAACCGCCCAGAGTCCCCCGTTTGGGGGAGATGGGCGGTCACAGAAATACGAATAATAAATAAATAAATAAATAAATTTTAAAAGGTTGCAAATCACGATCAAGTGACCGCAAGACGTTGCAACTGGTCGTAAATGCAAGCCGGCTGCCAAGTGCCCGAATTGCAATCGTGTGACTGCAGGGGGGTGCGACGTTTTGCGACGGTTGTATTTATTTATTATTTTATTTATTATTTAAATTTATATGTATGAGTGAGTGCAGGTCATAAAGCACTTTTCCCAAGGCCGTTGTAACTTCGGACCATCGTTAAACGAACAGTTGTTAAGCAAGGACTACCTGTACAAGATACCACGACCCTTAAATTGAGCCAATCTGCAGTCTGGTACGAGCAACAACAACCTGAACCACATTTGATACGGCAAAAGAGGTCCAAAACTCAAACCTGATTTCTAGCTTGGTTTTTGAGTCCCGCTGAGATTTTTGAGAAACCTGCAGGCTGCTGCCAGGATAAGGGAAATCCATTGTCTCGATGCTATCTCCATATACCCTCAGAGGCCTGAAGGAAGTGGTCATCTTCATCAGGATCTCTGAAGAAAAACCAACATTGTTGGCTTGAGAATGATTTTTACTCTCCAGATCTTCCAAGCCTCTCTAGCTGGCTAGAAACAACCATGAAGCAGTGATGGATAGCTTACTATGAGGCTAACCCCTGGTCTAGAAATTTAAGAGACAGTTCCTAAATCAGGGACTCTGGCCCTGGATTTTAAAATGGTGATCAGGAAAGGGGAAGGCAAGGAATTAAAAGTAATTTGAATACAAACAGATGAATTGGGTCCCATGGTCTGTGACAGCATAAATGATTAACCACTGATATATTTTTATTTTTATTTATTTATTTAATTTTCATCCCGCCTTTATTTATACAGTATATATAACTCAAGGCGGCAAACATACCTAATACTCCTTCCTCCTCCTATTTTCCCCACAACAACAACTCTGTGAGGTAAGCTGGGCTGAGAGACAGGGACTGGCCCAAGGTCACCCAACCAGCTTTCATGCCTAAGGCGGGACTAGAACTCTCAGTCTCCTGGTTTGCCATTGGCTCCTTCCTAGGGCTGAGAGACAGGGACTGGCCCAAGGTCACCCAGCCGGCTTTCATGCCTCAGGCGGGACTAGAACTCTCAGTCTCCTGGTTTCCTATTGGCTCCTTCTAGGGCTGACAGACAGGGACTGGCCCAAGGTCACCCAGCCAGCTTTCATGCCTAAGGCAGGACTAGAACTCTCAGTCTCCTGGTTTGCCATTGGCTCCTTCCTAGGGCTGAGAGAGGGACTGGCCCAAGGTCACCCAGCCAGCTTTCATGCCTCAGGCGGGACTAGAACTCACAGACTCCTGGTTTCTAGCCTAGCACCTTAACCACTAGACCAAACTGGCTCTCTTCATCTTTATTCATGTTTGCACAATCACTTTTGGTTCCTGGGTTGATACCATTATTTTAAGGCTGACCAAGAGAATTATTCAATTTTTGGACCTCACTATAGGAAAAATGCAGAAGAGTAATCTTAGATGAAACTGGAGAAGAACATTATCATGGAGTTAGGGAAATCAAAGGTTGGTTTTTAGCTGTACAGAGCCGCAGCTACGCTTAGCCCCCTCCCAACCAAATTCACACCACAGCAGAATGGCATCTATTTCAGTTTCAGCCATTCTGCCCAAGAAGAGAATTGATTTTTTCCAGTGGATAAAAAAGAATTACCCGCAACCACGTCGACCGACTTGTTAGAAGGTCCACAGTACAGAATGTGGCTCTTGGCTTTGGAGACGTCATCCGAGGTTGCCTCGTTTCCACTCTTCTCCTGATTGAGCTGGTGAAGCCAGTAGACAATGTGAGCACCAACCATAGTCTTCCCAGTGCCTGAACCAAGACGGAAACAAGTCAAAGAGGAAGTTGTCAGCCTTACAAGGCAGACCAGGTCAAGAAACCCATTCCACAGGACGACTAGAACTCCACTTTATTGAGATAGGCTCAAAGATCAGGATTTATTTATTTATTATTTATTTATTAGTTCAATTTATAGGGCCGCTCATCTCAAATGCATGACTCTGGGTCGCTTACAATGAATAAAAACAAGATAAAAAAACATCATAACGAAACAATAAATAACATGTACAGCAGCTGAGATAAAACCAACCAACACAATCAACACAACCATGATATGCACTCAGCCACACACCCAGGTCTTGCAAATCTGCCCATTCTTCCCTTCCGTCCCTCTTGTACCCCAGGGAGTCAAGGTGGGGGGCTAGTCTTTGCAATAGTCTCCCAGCTGTCTGCACTCAAGACACGTTTCTTCTGCAGCTGATGTTTTCCTGATGGCCTCTGGGTTCCTTCTCCAAGGTCACTTCCCTGGTTCTCCAATCATTACCTCCTGCTTGGACAGTGGTTTAAGCAAGCAAAGAACTATCCAGGGCCAGTTTAAGCTGTCCAGAAACTTCCTGATCTTGTTACAAGCCATTGACTCACCAGTGGCATGAACGTGACTGCTTCAGTACCAACAAAAGGAAATACCTTCTCACACCGCAGGGACAAGTACCGCTGGGGTTGGAGTCAAACAATGAAAGCAACATCACACCGTTGCACCATCACATTGCCAGCTCCGCACATAAGAAAAAGCATGCTGTCACAACACCCTTTTGACAAAAGCACTGGGTCCTGTGAATGCCTCTGGCCATTTAGTTAAACTGTGGAATTCACTGCAAGCCACTGTCGTCCTGGGAAATTTTCAAAGGGGACTGGCCAGGTTCATGGAGGACCAGGCCATCAGAGGAAGCAGACCTTTGATGTTGATTGCATGGAAGTGGGATTCTTGCCTTTCAATCTTGGCTTGTGAATTTGCCAAATGCATCTGGTGTTCTCCTGGGTAATGCAAAAGGTTGGACTAGATAGGCTTGTTTGCTAATCCAGCCTCAGGGCTCCTTTGATATAAACGTAGCTAGCTCCCTAGAGAAGGTTCTAATGCTGGGAAAGGTGGAAGGAAAGAGAAGAAGAGGACGACCAGCAGCAAAGTGGATGGACTCAGTTACAGTGGTGATGGGAGCACCAGTGGAAGAGCTGAAGGACCAGGTTAGGGACAGATCGTCATGGAGAAGTTCTATCTATGTGGTTGCTAAGAGTCGACACTGACTTGATGGCACATCAATCAATCAGTCAATGAAAGACCCAGCTCTCTGGAGAAGGCTCTGAAGCTGGGAAAGGTGGAAGGAAAGAGAAGAAGAGGACAACCAGCAGCAAGGGGGATGGACTCAGTTCCAGTGGTGATGGGGGCACCATTGGAAGACCTGGAGGACCAGGTTAGGGACAGATCACCCTGGAGAAGGTTGATCTATGTGGTTACTAAGGGCCAGCAACAACTTGATGGGACATAATCAATTTAAAAAAGTTAAGAAATAAAGTTTGAGCAACCCTAGTTACAGTTAAGAAACTCCTCACCTGGTGGGCCTTGAATTAGAGTGAAGGGCTTTCTCAATGCCTCCAGGATGGCCCACTGCTGACTTGGGTTGAGTTTCCGGCTACTGCCTGGGATATCAAATTTCTTACGTTTCAAGATATTGGAAGGCTTTGCTTCTGCAGAGTAACAAGAGAAAACAAAATTCAAAGATACGATCCAGGCAAACTCATTATTCACTGGAAGTCAGGTGGCATATATATTTAACATTATTATTATTATTATTATTATTGATGTTGTTATTTATTTATTCAATTTGTATAGCCGCCCATCTCAAACCAGTGACTCTGAGGTGTGAACAATCATAAAAACAATTATTATTATTATTATTATTATTATTATTATTTTATTATTATGAGTCTCCAAACCCTGAAGGAGAAACGCTCAAAGAAAAGGGATGTCTATCATTTTGCACCAGAGAATGCTACTGACTGAGCAAACAGGCATAAACTACAGGTAGTCCTTGTTTAACGACCACAATTGAGATCAGAATTTCGGTTGCTAAGTGAAGTGGTCATTAAGTGAATCCAACCCGATTTTATGACTTTTTTGCGGCGGTCATTAAGCAAATCACCATGGTAGTTACGTGAACCACGTGGTCATTAACTGAATCACGCAGTTCCCCATTAATTTTGCTTGCCAGAAGCTGGCCGGGAAGGTTGAAAATGGTTATCACGTGACCATGTGATGCTGCAACGGTCATAAATGCGAACCGGTTGCCAAGTACCCAAATCGTGATGACGTGACTGTGGGGACACTGCAGCGGTCGTAAGTGTGAGCACCAGTTGTAAGTCGATTTTTCAGCACCATCATAAGTCTGAACCATCACTAAACAAATGGTCATTAAGTGAGGACTACCTGTAGGATCACACTTTAAAAAAAGAACAGCTGTGGGGAAGGAAGGCACAATTTCTCAGTTTCAGGGGCATCTGCAAGGGGTGTGTGTCCACACCGTTAAGATGGTGGCCATGAGCAGAGGACTGAACCCCTCCTTTTGCAGGCATAAAAAGGGGGTGCGGCATTGACTACACATTTGTGGCTGCCATCTTAACTTTTCACACACACACACACACACACACACACACACAGACACACACACTGCAGTCACCCTTGCTCCCGGGCATTCACAGGGCATCTGCCATCATACACCATAAGTTCCACCCTGCACATGTTATAATGTCACATGCGTGTGTTAAACAGAGGCATCCTGCATCGCACCGGCACGACACCACTTGTATCATTTGGACAAAAGCCTCCCATCCTGCAGATCCCTCTGATGCTACTATTTTCAGTGCTGGGCTGTGCAATTTTTTTCTACTTACGTTTTTCAGGAATGGGTCGACCCAGCACTATCCCCTGGGCAAGCTCCGAGGCATACTCTAGATGCCAAATTGCTTTCTCTTTCCGGCTGTGAAGAGAAGGAAAAGAAAAAGAAAAGAAAAGATGAATGAGGAAAGGACAAACAACAAACAGGGGCGATCTCTCCTCTCATTCTTGGGGAACTCCATCTTCGGCCCCTAGGCACTGCAGCAACAGAATCCCAGAATCGCCTTGCCTCGTATCTTCAGAAAGAGAGACTCAGCAAGCTTTCCAAACGTTCTCGTTGTGAATGGTCCACAGAATATTCACCCTGAAGGCGAGTGCACAAAGGCATGTGTTTCCTAGCTGTGTTCTTGCAACACACCGAACCAGGTCAGCGAAAGGTCTGGCGGCTGCCTTCACACAACCTTGCTTCAGATTTGGCTTAAGATGATGGTTTGTTTATAGCTCAGGGTCTTCTGCAAACCCAGAAGATATATTAGCCAGGGTAAGGGTGTCGGGTGAACGTGGCCATACTGAGAGGTCGAATGTATACAGGTAATCCCCGAGTTAAGAACGAGTTCCGTTCCCAAGGTCTGTCCTTAAGTCGGATTGGTATGTAAGCTGGAACTGTATTATTGTCTAATACTGTATAAGTGGTATTGCATAATAAACTCAAATAAGTTAAATAAACTCATGGTGTATTTAACTCAAATAATTGTGCATTTAACTTGAATTTTCTACAACTGGCTCTGTTCTTAACTATGGGTCACCCTTAACCCGGGGCATTCTTAACCAGGGGACTATACCTGTAAATAAAGTAAGTTCCTTAGTATCATTCAGCGCAAAAAGAGAAACAGGAAATCATTGTGTCTATAAGGTCAAGTATGGGACGTCCTGCCTTCCTAATGGGATTGGGTAGGTCACCACTGCCTTGCAAATATTTTACCTCTATTTAATCCTAGCTTAGAAAGCCAGTTTGGTGTCACAGTTAAAGGCACCAGCCTAGAAACCAGGAGACTGTGAGTTCTAGTCCTACTTTAGGCGTGAAGAAGCCGGGTGACCTTGGGCCGGTCCCTCTTTCTCAGCCCTAGGAAGGAGGCTAGGTGCTAAACCACTTCTAAAAAATGTTGCCAAGAAAACTGTAGGGACTTGACCAGACAGTTTCCAGGAGTCAAGATTGACTTGAAGGCACCTCCCAAAGATCCTAGTTTTGGCCAGTGCAGAGAAAGATAGTAAGTCTCACATGGTACTATTAGCTGGAGCTAATCATGGTCTGTTTTCTGACTGATTAAGGTTTACAGGCTTTGATTTCACTGGGATCCAATTTCAGAGGTGTACAGTTCTGCTCTTGCTACAGTGAACATTACAATACTGAAAGGAGACCAGCACATTGTTTACGATAGCAAACAATGGTATATCCAGACAATCTCCAAGTGGCTTTTGATGATGTGACAGTTCCATTTCCAAGCGTAGCATGGACAAACAACACAGAAATTATCTTATATCCAGTAGGGCAACAAATAGGAACCTGGGAAGAACAAGGCCCTGCCTATTACCAGGGTTCTGAAGGAACTGGGAGAGAATATTTGTCTTACTTTGTCATATTCCTGTTTAGTCAAACCACAATGCCCTCCTCCAAATCATCATTTGCTGGGATCAGTTATGGAAAAAATAAGGCGGAAAAGAGAAGTGGCAAAAAAGAAATAAAACGCTTGGAAACAATGCAGACTTACATGTCAGGCAGCAGCTTTGGAATCAGCTCAACACTGAACCTCGATTTCTCCTGCATGACCTCAATGGGGATGTTCTCCATGGACATAAAATGGATGTAGAAATTCACCATCACTTCGCCACGCTGATCGGATTTCTCATTGTCCTTAAACTCCTCTGTACATCCATGGGCCACCCAAGTGTATGTATCTGGATCAATCATGAATTTCCCGCTCTCAGCAGTTTCCTTGGTCAAGCTGAGCTGTTGGAAACTCTGGCTGAGGGCTTCCTCCTTGTTCTGGATTCCATCCCGGTGTAGACCCGAAAGGCGGATACACAGGTAGCAATAGCTAAAATCCACCTCGATGGCACATTCTTTCAGGAACTCCTTGGTGAAGGTGATCGTTCCACAGAGCTTCCCTTTCTTGGTCCGTTGCTTCTTCCAAACGATCTGGACCTCTTGCAGGATAATCGAGTCATTTTCAGCCAACGCGCACAAAGCTGCTTCCATGTCACAAAGAGGCAGCCACACTTTGCGATAATCAGAGGCGTTCTTGTAATTGTCCTTAGAGGCTTGGGAAGCATATGAGGAGAAACAATCAATGGGTTTTTCAGCATGCTCTAAACATACATCAAAGCCAGGAGTTACTGACCACAGTTGCACAAAGGGGACCAGGAAGCCTCGATGGACATCGGTGGCAAGTTGGAGATTCAGAACATCTCCGACATGAAGCTCCACTGACAGTTCTCTGTAGTGTAAGCACTTACTCTTCTTCATTTGCCCCAAACATTTTGACTGCTGGATGTGATTCTTCTCAAGGAGAAGGATTAACTTCTCATATTCTTTATTTTGGATAGCTGCAAGGATTTCATGCCACACGTCTCCACGGAAGTGAATGACGTTCTTTTCTCCAATGCCTGATATCTTTTTGTCACTTCCCTTTTTGGTTATCACGGAGTAAACTCTCCTCCTCCATGTCAGCCTCATGCTGTTCTGCTCCTCAATTAAAAAGGGCTGGGCCACCAATTGGAGAGCTCTGTAATTGATGCAGTGAGTATCTGGAAGAGTCTCCTTGTTGAGAGGAAACAACATTTTGAAGTTCTTGGCCATCCCTTCAATGTTTGTGATGAAGGCAAGCTTCTGTTGAGCCTGGTATTTCAACTGAGTTGCCAGCTCCAAAGATCGGACTTTTCGGTTGTAGGTATGTGCCTTGCTGTTCTTCCGGTTGAAATCATGGCAAAGGAATTCAATATCTCCTTGAGAGTACTGTACGGGCTTCTTCAAAATCACAGAGAGAATGTGCCGCTGTACGACCATATCCATGTAGCGTCGAATAGGAGAGGTAGCCCAGGTATACGAGTCCACATGCAAAGAATAATGGCCCACTTTGGACCGATCACACGAATTGGAACGAAGGAAGTAAGAGCGGTTCAGGAGCTTCCGAAATTCTGAGTTCACAGGTGCGAGCTTGGGGTGGATGTCATCTGTTGTAATGAGGTCAAGCATCTTGGGAAAGTTGTGGTCACTGACAGCTGACTTGAGATGGTCCCACAAAGAAGTCAAGAGAACAAATGGATGGCTGGTCTTCATGGGGACTTCACTGGTTTGAGCTCCCAGATGATGTGAGAGATGGATGGACAGGGGAATTATCTCTGTGTATTTGTCCTTCATCTGGGACATTTGCTGTGGATTGGGCTCCATCTGACAACGAAGAGGGGTTAAATTCCTGGTAAAAATGTTGTTCATGAGTAAATCTCCCACAGAACTGTTGAACAGAATCATAAACTCCTCAATCATCTGGTGAGAACATCGCTGACCTAAAGGAATTTCCTCATCCAACTGGTCATAATAACAGTCTTCATGAAGCCTGGACTTTCGGTGGATATGGGAGAAATGATACGCCACTGCAACACAGTCCTCTAAGGTGTCAAAACGAAGTAATGGTGCCTCTGTTCTATAGTAGTTCTTAATTATTCCCTCTGCTTCCTCATACGTCATCTGCCGATCAGAGCAGATTACGGACATGGTAAAGGAAATACTTTCCATCCGATCTGTAGCCTTATCCACTGAGACAAAGAGAGAGATCACTAAACGATCCTTCCGTGGAAGGAGACTGCAGAGATCTTGACTGAGCTGTGGTGGGAACATACCTATGGGCTCCTTCTCAGGAGCATAATAAGTTGCTCCTCGGTTCTTGGCTTCTGTATCTACGGCACAATCTTTGGGGATCACTGATGCCATGTCAGCAATGTGGATTCCAATCTCGTATTTATTACCCATATCTCTGACACTGATGGCATCGTCCAGATCTTTAGCACCCAAGGGGTCAACAGTAAAAGTCAAGAAAGCCCGACAGTCTTTCCTCTTCCCTTTCATAAGAGAGAGGTGACCAGAGATTAATCTGGCCACCTCGCTGGTCACTGAGCCAGGATATTCATTGGACAAACAATATTCCATATCCAGAATACGAAGCCCATCTTCTAGTGATGAAGCCAAGGGGAGGACCTCCGTAACAATTCCCAGAGGGAAGTAAAAACCTTCTCGCCACTTGATCACTTGCACCGCAAAAAGGCACCTCTTCCGGCTTTCTTGTGTTACCTTCTTCTTGTTCTTCAACTTGATCTTTCCTGCCTGGTCAATTGTGTGGACAGGAATCACATCAGGACTATCTTTCAACCCAGGGACAAAGATTTTTGTGACAGAATGGTCAATGGGGATCATGACACGGAGATCAAACTCGTCCACTCTGCAGACAAAGGTCCGATTCTGCTCCCCCTTCTTTAAGACCCCCACCACTTTCCCATGGGGGCTGCCCTCAAGGGTAGCATTTCTTGGATTGGGCGTCAGGATCTCCACCAAGACCTGGTCTCCAGTAAAAGCCATGCCGCAGTTCACTCGGCCTTTGATCTGGATGGTCATAGAAGGAACCTCATCCAGAGTGAAGGCAGAAGCTCGATCAAACCCTTCTTTGATGAGTTCACAGCGTTTGTATCTCCTGGGCTGCATTTGCATATACTGCTTCATGGTTTGCAGGGAATAGTTGACATACTCTTGCCTGTTGCTTTCAGGGACCAAAACATCAGATTTCACCTTCAGGAGACCTTCCTCAGTGACCGTGACCATCATGACTTTGCTTTCATCCAAGAGTTCCTGCAATATAGGATCTTCAACATTCAAACTCTCTGTGTCGGAGAACCAGGAGTCTGTATCGCTACCCTCTTCCTCAGATTCAGGGTTCACTCTGTTCCAGCTGGCAAAGTCAGACACCACCTGCCTTATCTCCTCCAAGGTCAGGGTTTCAGGAGTGATGGACCTCTTCTCAATGCACTTCTTGATGAAACTTTTCCAGATCTTGCTACACTGCCCATAAGAACACAAAGCTACTGCATCTCCAACTGCGATGACCTGGGACTGAGCCCTTGTTATGATGGTGTTCAGCACCCGTGCATTGTTGAAATACTCCAGGTTAGAGGAGCTGAGATGGATGAGGCTGTTTCGGGTGTGGACAGTATTGATGATGATGACACGAAATTCTCGTCCTATTTAAAAAAATATAAAGCATGAGGGGGACCTGTTTGTTAATAACAGTTTCCCATAAAATAAGGAAGTCAAGGCAAAGGAAATAAGAAGTAGGAAAATGTTACAGATGCAAAGAGAGATTTCAAATTATGGATGTCCACCCCAAATTGGAAGCTATATCAAACTCCTTCTATCGGAGCCAGAATTTCAGGTTGCCAGCCCTGTGCAAGGATTATGGATGTGGTTGGGCAATGGGAGGGATGCTTACAAACTAGCATCACATTTGCAATTACCTGGTTGGCATCCATAACAAGCTGGGATGTCATTGAAATGAAGCAGGCACCCTCACGTCATCCCACAAATGGCACACTCATGTAATGGCACCACGCCGGATGGGAAGCCCATCCGGAGGGCCGTATGCATGGAGACATCATCGTACCTGATGTCATCACCCCACACATACACTTTGCTCCCTCTGCAGACACTTTGCTGTGTGAACTCAGGAGAAGGGCAGAAAACCCAGAAAACCATGTTGGGACAATTGCACCACCCCAGCTACACTCACTTGAAGAAGCACAGTTGGCATTGCATGGAGAAGGTCTCAGGATACTTCCTAGTTGTTCCAGTTAAAGGAGCTGGGAAAGGGGTTTTGGTTGTCAGGGCAAACGAGGCAGGGGGAGTGTAGCTAGTGCCTGTCAGCCCTTTGGTATAGACCAGTGTTGCTCAACCTTGGCAACTTGAAGATGTGTGGACTTCAACTCCCTTTGCAAAGCTGGCTGGGGAATTCCAGGAGTTGAAGTCCACACATCTCCAAGTTGCCAAGGCTGGGCAACACTGGCGTGGACCGTATCAGGAAACAGAGTCCATTGGAAGAACTGAACTACACTTCATTGAGATAGGCTCTAACAACAGAATCTTGCAAGCCTGATGGTGCTTTCCCTCCCCTTCCTCTTATACTTCAGTGAATCCGGGAGGAGCCTGCCTGAGCCTCTTCCGAATACTATCTGGCTTCCCACGACTCAAGGAATGTTTCATCCCTCTTGGCTTCTCTAACGGTTCTTGCCTATTTCCCTCCAGTCCATCTTCCCAATTCTCTACACCGCCAGACCCGAGAAGGCAGGAGATAAATGCCGACCTCAAAATATTTCACAGCAGACTTCCTCCCTCCACCTTGGAGCTCTCCATGATGCACGGTCTATAGCTCTCATCATCCATAACCAGCACAGCCAGGTTGGCTGGGGACGATGGGTGCTCTAGCCTAACCCATCCAGAGAGTATCCCATTGGGGAAAGGCTAGGTTGCAGCACTGAGATCTTTTCAGTGTTTCTCACAGACCTGCTTTTTAGGTCATTATAACTCCTTGTAAAGGACAGGTAAAATTTGAGCAGGGCCCTACCTGGCAAGTTTTCATAGCTCTCCACAGTCACCTCTGACAGGCCCTTCTTTCTCATCTTCTCACGGATGAGTCTCACCTGGGGAAATCAAAGATGCCAGCATGTTCTTTTATTCGTGGATTTGGAGATGCTCTGCTTTCGTCAAAAATTTTCTGCAATGGGTCCTTCCCAGGCTGGCTTGCCACGCATTGAAATCAGAGTGTAAAACTGTTAAACCCTTAAACATTAAAAATGTGCCTTAGGAACCGAATGAACCAATGGCTGAGCCTCTAACAAAATGAAGCCTTCAAGAGCTGCATTCCAGGCTGACGTTCAACAGACTTTTCCCAACGTGGAGCTAAGCTGAAGGAAAAGCCCCAGATTAACCTGTAGAACCCATGGCCGCAAGACCTGGTGGTGGCCTCTCAATTGGATGGTTTTAGAAGGGCACTCGGAAACTCATGGAGGACAGGTTATCCAAGGCTATTTGAAGACTCCATGTAACCTCTGGGTCAGGTGCAGTATGTCCCCAAAATACCAGTTTCAGGGATACACTGGTGGGAGAGAGGAACCTCTCCATCATCTTCTTGTGAGCTTCTGGTTGACCAAAATGCTGGACTAGAAGGGCCTTGATCTGATCCAGAAGGGCTCTCCTTACATTCTTATTTTCTTATGATTCAATTCAATATCTACCTATAATGTAGTAATGGAAAATACTACTATAATGGACATAATGAGAAGACAGGATACCCTGGAGAAGATGCTGATGCTAGGGAAAGTGGAAGGCCAAAGGAAGAGGGGCTGACCAAGGGCAAGATGGATGGATGATATTCTGGAGGTGACGGACTCGACCGTGGGGGAGCTGGGGATGGCGACGGCCGACAGGAAGCTCTGGCGTGGGCTGGTCCATGAAGTCACGAAGAGTCGGAAGCGACTGAACGAATAAACAACAACAACTATAATGGAATTCTGCTGGACCAGGGTAGAAATAATGCCACCCAGGTTGCATTCCCTCCAACTGTAACCTAGTACGCACCACATGCACTGAACCACAGCTCCCATTATAGCCACCCAATCTTTGTATCCATCAGGAGCATCTGCTGGAGAGGTCAAGATGGCGGTTCCTCCCTCCCTATGATCAAGCCCTACCCATTTTTATGTGCATCACGTTAAAAAGTGTTGGGGATTCAATTGCACGGGGTTGACCACTATATTGACTTGTTGGACTCTCCTCACCACCAGCAGCCTCGGCTAAGCCTAAGGCGGGACTAGAACTCTCAGTCTCCTGGTTTGCCATTGGCTCCTTCCTAGGGCTGAGAGAGAGCGACTGGCCCAAGGTCACCCAGCCGGCTTTCATGCCTAAGGCGGGACTAGAACTCTCAGTCTCCTGGTTTGCCATTGGCTCCTTCCTAGGTCTGAGAGAGAGCGACTGGCCCAAGGTCACCCAGCCGGCTTTCATGCCTAAGGCGGGACTAGAACTCTCAGTCTCCTGGTTTGCCATTGGCTCCTTCCTAGGGCTGAGAGAGAGGGACTGGCCCAAGGTCACCCAGCCGGCTTTCGTGCCTAAGGCGGGACTAGAACTCTCAGTCTCCTGGTTTGCCATTGGCTCCTTCCTAGGGCTGAGAGAGAGCGACTGGCCCAAGGTCACCCAGCCGGCTTTCATGCCTAAGGCGGGACTAGAACTCTCAGTCTCCTGGTTTGCCATTGGCTCCTTCCTAGGGCTGAGAGAGGGACTGGCCCAAAGTCACCCAGCTGGTTTTCATGCCTAAGGCGGGACTAGAACTCTCAGTCTCCTGGTTTGCCATTGGCTCTTCCTAGGGCTGAGAGACAGGGACTGGCCCAAGGTCACCCAGCCGGCTTTCATGCCTAAGGCGGGACTAGAACTCACAGCCTCCTGGTTTCTAGCCCATTGCGTTAACCACTACACCAATCTCGCTCAATTCAATAATTCTCTGTCTCTCAACCTTGGCAACCTGAAGGTGTCTGGACTTCAATTCTGGGAGTTGAAGTCCAGATATCTTCAAGTTGCCAAGGTTGAGAAACACTGCTCTACTTCTATGAATCGCAGGGCCACATACGCCCCTAACTCCTTACCTGTATGCCGTAAGAGACCACGCAGATGGACTTGAGTTCCCTCTTCCCCCATTCATCCGGCCACTTCTGATTCATTTCCTGCACCTTCTCAATAATCTGCTCAATCTCTGAGAGGTTGTACCAACTCATGGATCTGTCCTTCTCCGCACTACCAGCCACATGACAAAACATGAGTGGATAGAACTCTGGGTGAGGAGGTATGTTGCCCTTGGCACTGATGGCATCCTCTCTGCCAACATAGAAGTGCCTTGAGACAAATTCAATAATTCCTGCCGTAGAGCGATAGTTCTCGTGAAAGATAATCCTGCTCTTGATGGCTACATCGTGCTGCTCCTTCTTGTAATACTGGAAGAGGCGATTAAGCAGTGTGTAGTCAGCTGACTGCTCATCCTTGTGCAGGGAGAAGAGCCTGGGGGTCATCTGCATGTGGTCCCCCGCCAGGATGATCGAGGTTTCCAGGGTAGCCAGAGAGAGAGGGACAAGAGCTTCACACTCCAACATCTGGGCAGCTTCATCAATCAAGATGTGGCTGAAATAGCCAGGCGTCACCCCAAGATCCCGGGACACCATGCCGGTGGCGAGGACAATGCGGTGACGATCCATCTCTTCTTTAGTAGGGAGGGAAAAGGCATTCCCACTTGGAGAGAGACAGCAGTAGCGCAGCGTAACGGAGTCGGTTGATCTGACTGAACGGCCGGCGTATTTCACCATTAACGGAGTGGCCTCAGGGTGCGCCGAGCTGACGTAGTTGTGGAAATGTTCGCGAATGTAGATATCAGCCGCGCTGGAAAAGAAAGGGATTGCAACAGGGGTTCTCACATTTCTCCGGATCCCCTGAAAAACCTTCATTACATAGACACAGAGCTTCCTGCTTATTTGTATTTCCCTCGAGGGGGGAAGGGGGAGTCGAAAAGAGTTAAAATGGCGGCCCCAACGGCACAATTGAAGCCCCACCCTTTTTTACCTGAGTTGCGTGTGACACACCTGTGAAAAGGGGACAGGGCTTCAATCCCAGTGACCATCTTGTCTTTCTTGACCCCCATATCATGCAAACCCAGCTAATAATTGCAAGTGTCCCTAAAATAATCTCAACCCAAAAAACAAGAAAATTTACTTCTCTCGTTCAGCCAAAGCCTGATAAAACTTCGACCTAAGTCCCAGGTTACCTATTGGTGTGGGTGCAGATAAGCACACGAGTGTGGGGCTGCTTGATGATCTCCAGCGTAGCCATGGCCAACGTGAAGGTCTTCCCCGTCCCAAATGGTCCATATATCAAAAGAGGAGGTGTCCTACGGAAGTCAGACACCTGGCCAGTGATGAAGGAAAGAGCTTGCTTCTGCTTCACGTTCCCCCACGGCACCAGCAAAGATCCACGAGGCCGTGGGATGGAGCAGGTGGCCACATCTGGAAAGACCAGCTTCACATCCCATAACGTGTCCACCGCCTGGTGCCACTGACAGAACTGGAGATGGTTGATTTGGAACTGGACTTCCACCTTGGCAAACGTGTCTCCTTGGAGGCCCAGCTCGATGCAGCATCGCTGGGGCACGAGAAGGCAAACGCTTCTTTCACTGATGGCTTCTTTCTCGACGGAGACCTCGTAAACTCGGTTGTTGGCAGGCGGGTACAGGGCCAGGAAGGCTGTTAGGACAGAGCGTTGAAGCAGGTACCCTTCATCTGAGTCTGGGGTCAATGAGTAAGGGGTCGGGATGTGGGCATAAAGCTGTCCCAAGGGAGCGAACTTCATCCCCGATGTAAGGAGTTCCACACTCTGTCCAAGGGAGGCAACCGCTTGCACGTTGAGCCTGGGTCAGAACAAGGAGTAGATCAGTCATGGGGAAGAGAAGCAGAAGGAATTGGGGGAAAGAGACAAAGCAAAGACAAAGCAACTGGGACAATGGCCACTCTGCCCATATTCTCCCTGTAATGTCCTCCCCCTCCGAGCCAATTTAATTTGGACTGCAACGGTCAAAACAGATGGGCATTCTGAGGCTTCCTGATGCTTTACTCTCCTTGGCCTTCCAGGGATGCTTGACCACAGCTCCCATTATCCCCAGCCTACATGCCTGCAAGAGGTTTGGGGAGGCTGGGTAAGGGGAAGTTAACGTAACCAATCAAGAGATAGAAGAAGAGATAGAAGAAGGTTCCATTGGCAACTATTTCCAGCAATTCAGCCCAGGTGGCCCAAAAGCTGGGAAGAAGCGTTTCAAGTCATGTAAAGAGATTCTGCCTTAAAAAAAATCAGTGAAATTCCTCTCGCAGTTTCCAAGATCCCTCACTGCAGTGCTTTCCAAACTGCCGCCGTTGGCAACACACCAACGGTGGCAGCGGCGCGCGCGGTGGCGTGCATGGCGTCGGCCTCGTGTTTTCGGCTAAAACGCGGAAGCGCTGATGGCACGCCACTGCCGTCGCCGCCACCATGCACACTGCCACCCCCGCGCCGCCGCTGTGCACGCCCCCGCCGCTGCTTCCAGGTTGTGTTGCGACACACTAAACTGTGTGTTGCTGTAATGAAATTATATATTGATTATAGTAATAAGTTTATATGAATATATATATAAAATCATAGTTTGATAGAACCAGGTAGTGAGCCATACTTGTCCTGTTCATGAATTCACTAGGGTGTTCACGTTGCTGGTATGCATGGAGTGAGGAAAGTATGAGGTGTGTGTGTTATCAACAACAGATAACAGTTGGAACAGATAGTGGGTACAAGGAGGTACAGAACAAGAAGACAAGGAATGCCAGGTCTCTGCAAAACGACAAGTTCAGAACCAGGTCAGAACAAACGCTCAACTGGCTGTGACGTATACAGTTCCGACACTGACTGTGACGTGAATTTGGATTTAACACAGTCAGGTATAAAAGAAGGATGATCTGCAACTGGGACCCTTGAGGTGCGAGACTCTCCACAGGAAGCAGGGGACGTCCCGAATGTCTGACTCCCAGCCCACTCTAACACGTCTGGCCAACTGTTAGGAGTGGATGTAAGTATCGATGAGATACTATTAAGGAAGCCTGGGGAGGCGAATGTTGGCAGCAACTTGGGTAGCCTAGTTGGGCACAGTTGACCTGGTTGTCTACCGATATTAAGTTGATGCCTTGTCTGGCAATTGTGGACAGGAAAAGTTGATGGTTAACCTAAGATATTATTGTCATAAGCTTTAGAAGATCTTATAATTTTATCCATTTATTATTAATTAATTGTAATTAAATACTTGCTTTGCTTTCTGTCCGAATAACACAAGAATAAAAGAACTATTATTGGACTTTACATGGAGTAAGTTGTACTCATTAAAGTGGATTTTATGACATTGCGACACACTAAAGTGTCACGACACACAGTTTGGAAAGCTATGCCTTACTGGAATCTGCCTGGTTCTTGATCTTGCCCAGCTGGATGGGGCTTGATAATGCTTTACAAGTAGACCTTGAGATATGACGACAATTGAGACTGGAATTTCCATCAATAAGCGATGTGGTCGTAAAGTGTGACATCACGTGATCTCATTGCTTAGCAATGGCAATCCTGGCAGTCCCCATTGCTGTTGTTAAGCGAGGACCTCACGTGACCACAGCTTGCGACTTCCTGCCAGCTTCCAACAAGCAAAGTCAAGGGGGAAGCCAGCAGGAAGTCGCAAGCCCCAGGCGGCTCGCAAGCAGGCCAGCAGGTGAGTGAGTGCTATGGGGTGTGGCCAGGCGGGGGGAGAGCTGCAGCGCCGCACAAGTGCATGGGGGAGAGGGTGCTGTGGTACCCTGCAAGCAAGGGTGGGCGTGGTCTACCAAGTGCAAGTGAGGGGTGCTGCGGGTGGGCATACACTATGAAGTACGAGATCCCTCGGATCTAGCGATTCCGTGGGAGAAAAAGCAGCAGGAGTGACTTACAGGAGCGACTTGTGACCTTCCCTGCCAGCTTCCCCCTTGACTTTGCTTATGGGAAGCCAGCAGGGAAGGTTGCAAATGGCGATCACGTGACTTCAGGATGCTGCTGCAACCATTGTATGTGTGAATCGGTTGCCAAGTGCCCGAATCACGATCACATGACCGCGGGAGTGCTGCGACGGCCAGAACTTTGAGAATCAGTTGTAAGTCCTACTCATTCAGCACCGTCGCAACTTCAAACGGTCGCTGAACGAGTGGTCGTTAACCAAGGACTACCTGTATATATGGGGGGCGGGGGACACTATCTCCTTTGACAAGTATTATTTATGCAACACAACGGTTGAGCATCCCCACTCTGAGAGGCAGAAGCTGGGAGACATTGGCAGCTTTCCATGCTGAAGTTCCTGGATTCAGTTGCTGGGAGTTGGGTGGCATCTAAATGGTTGGTTGCACAGTTTTTATCCACCTATCAAGTCTTTCCCAAGGACCTAGGATAGGCAGATGTTGTTGTTTAAATAATATTAAAGGTAGATGATGATGATGATGATGATGATGATGGAGAAGAGGAAGAGGAAGAGGAAGAGGAAGAGGAAGAGGAAGAGGAAGAGGAAGAGGAAGAGGAAGAGGAAGAGGAAGAGGAAGAAGAAGAAGAAGAAGAAGAAGAAGAAGAAGAAGAAGAAGAAGAAGAAGAAATAATCTATAGTTAAATTCACAGTTGCTGCTGTGGACCATGTTGATCAGTGTTTTTCAACCTTAGCAGCTTTAAGATGTGTGGACTTCTGGGAATTGTAGTACACACATCTTAAAGTCGCCGAGGTTGAAAAACACTGAAGCAGATGAACTGATACCTCTATTTAGGAGAAGCCAGATTCAACTCCCTGTTCCCACGCATTTCCCCCTGCTATATATTTATCAGAAAAACATCTCATACCCCTTCATCATTAAAAAAAATATATCCCAAAGCATTTTACATTAGCTCTAAAACCACCAAGCTAAAAGCCGTTTAAAACAGGGTAAATGAAAGAGGAGTAACATTGGAGTGCACCAGCCCGTGAAAATAGAACCGCCCAGAGTCCCTCTTTTCAGGGGAGATGGGCGGTGGCAAAATTTGAAAATAAATAAATAAATAAAGGGAGGGCACAGTTCCACACCCAGGACAGTAGAAAAGCTGGTGTGTTCAGCACTCGCTCTTTTTCAAGGGCATCTGTAAACGACAAAAGTCCACAATGTCCGAGAGATCCCTGAAGCTGACTTCAGGGCCAAGAACAGAACGGGGGTATCCCAAACATCATTAACTATCAGCAGATGGATAGTTCAGAGCCACTCTTAAATGGGAAAAGGGCGGTTAGCCCTTTGATCTTGCAAGTTGTAGAAAAAAAAAGCTCAAACAGTTCCTTCCCATCTTAATTAAACCACTACTAAATGAGGGCTGTAGCTTGGACTTCATCGGTTTCCAACATTCCGCCTGCTCAGCCCCATTCTTCTTGAGAATAAAAAAAGGTAAAGGTTCCCCCCGCACATTTGTGCAGTCGTGTCCGACTCTAGGGGCCGGTGCTCATCTCCGTTTGTTAGCCGAAGAGCCAGCGTTGTCCGAAGACGCTTCCACGGTCATGTGGCCACATGACACGCGCGGAACGCTGTTACCTACCCACCGAAGTGGTACCTATTAATCTACTTGCATTTGCATGCTTTCGAATTGCTAGGTTGGCAAGAGCTGGAGCTAGTGCGGGAGCTCACTCCGCACTTAGGGCTAGGGATTCGAACCTCCAAACTTACAATCTTCCGTCGACAAGCCTGGCGTCTTACCCGCTGAGCCACCACGCCCCCTTCTTCTTGAGAATACTTCTAACTAATGAGATCTTTTGTGAATTTTTCTTGATGGGGAGGGGAAAGCTCTGCTGTTAGGGGCTTGGCCGCAACTGCATCTCCATAACGAGAGGAGGGCTTTATGGTCCAGTTGCTAAAAGCAGTCTGCAACCATTGGGATCCCCTTGTGGTATCAAACAAGACCAGGTCTCAGACTGGGGTGGCAAGGGAAAGCCGGGGGGGGGGGCTATCCAAACAACCCCCCCCCCCCCCAAGAACTTGGTTCTTCCACCCTGGGATAGAAAAGGGAACTTCTTTTGGGGAGGGGAGGCGTTTGAACTCCACATCATCCCACCAACCTTGCTTTAGTTGAGGCTCCACTTACTTGGAGATCAACAGCTGCTGAGCTTCTTCTTCTCGGCAGAGGAAGTTGTGCATTTGTTCTCGGTAGTTCATGCGGGCGATGGGCTTGCCCTGAGCCCCTCGCTGGAAATCCATTGAGAGCGAAGGGGCCTTGTACTTCGCCAGCAGATCCACCTCCTTGTCAGTGCGGTCCACGCTGGGCACCACCACGCGGTTCCCAGTGTGCCAGCGCCCCAGGTCCACAAAGCAACTCACGGGCTCTGTGGCCGGATCCACCCGCCAGGGGGACTCCTTCTGACCCACCCGGGCCTGGAGCTTTCGGAGCAAGACCGGACGGCTGCCGAAGTCAAATACCAGCCACTGCTCGTAGACCCCGAAGGTGTGACTCGCAAAGCACACTTTCACCTCGGTGGCTGGTGGAGATGACCGCACGGTTTTGAAGCTCTGTCCAGAAGCGTAGGTGCGAAGCTGGGAGTGCCCTTGCACAGCTAGGAAGAAGTTTGCTCCGGGGACTCTCTTTAATAGGGCCACGTGGATCAGCGGCTTCTGAAAGTGGAAGGGGAAAGGTACAGGCAGCAGGAGCAGGGGAAACAGACCCTCGGTACAGAATTGCATCAGAGGTAACCTTGAAATGGAAATGCAAGAAGGGTTCACTGAACGTCCACTCAGCCCTGGGAAGGAAGAGGGGGTGAGAAAGAAACTCAAGATAACCCCACCTTGATTCTCCTTGAAATAAGAGGGGGCAAAGGGAAACTCTGTCAGGGTTTTGAGTTTCTGTTACTATACCCTATAACCATAAAGTAGAGTTCCAGCAGTCCTTGGTGTCTGTTGTCTGACCTGGCCTACAGACCTAGTGTCTGTTTCCTGACACCCAAGCCAACAGGGCCCATAACTCTGAAACTACCGTAGTCTGTTTCTGTCAGCCTAGCGAGGTAGTCCAGACAGGAAGCACAACCAGATGGACTAATTCTACTTTATTGTAAGGTTACATGAACAGAATCCTGCAAGTCTGAAAGCACATTTCTCCCCCATCGCCTTTACAGCCCAAGACACTAGGGAGGGTCCCTTCTGAGATGTTTGCCATGCCCACGTTCCTTTTACCGGCTCAGCTGCCTCTTACCCGACTGTTGCCCTGGCTGTGGCTCTTCCCCCTGTCTCCCAAGGTCGTTCCCATAGACCACTACAGTTTCATACTTTCTACTAAGTTGTGTTTTGCTTTACCGTGGTACGCTGAATGAAGCACAACTGTCTCAATTCACAATAGACTGCATCCTAGGCTTACATACTGTACATGTTCACCCAGCTGGGGTGATGATGGATGGCCATCAGTCAGGGACGCTGGCGAAACAGATTTCTGCACCAGGCAGGGGGTTATTTAGTTATTTGATTAGTAAGCTATGGGACTAATCTGCTGCAATCATAACTGACTCTCCGCAGCTTACAAACCTACAAACAGAAATGGGGTTAAAACAATAAACAAAAACACCAATATAAATTAGCCAGAGTGGGTTATCTCCAAGGTCCCTTCTACCCAGGGGTGTCTGTGGGGGGGGGATGGTCAAAAAAGTCAAGACAGCAATCACAACTTGTAATGGGCTGTAAAAATAACCTTGAGGAACAGGAGGAAGAGCCCCAGCCAAGACAATGGTCGGATAAAAGAAACCTGAGTCTAGGCCAGAACTGTAACCTTAGAAAGAGTCTCAGACTGACCCCGCCCCATTCCCTTTAGGCGCAGTGGTCCCCAACCTTTCTGGCACCAGGGACCAGTCGTGGAAGAAAGTTTTTCCATGGACCGGTGGGGGGGGGTTGCAGGCGGGAGCCAATCGTGCGCACCGGGGGCGGGGTTTGCAGGCGGGAGCCAATCGTGCGCACCGGGGGGCGGGGTTTGCAGGAGGGAGCCCCGCAGCCCACTTCCTAACAGGCCGTGGCCCACAGGTTGGGGACCCTGCTTTAGGGTAAAGGCAGGGAGGGGGAAGCCCATTCAGACTTATTCTACAAACCACAGGGGTGGCATTCCCCAAACACAAATCCCTACCAAATTTAATTAGAGTTTCGTGAAACCTATGATCTCAGCCTGCAGCTTCCTCAAATAAATGCCAAGAGCCAGGACATCAAAGAAACGCTTATCTCAGCTCAGCCCCCACTGTCTTCTCATGGCATCCTACACCCCTGCCAATTTTTTTTCTCCAGTTTTTTTTTTCCCCAAGGAAGCCTGTGGAAGGAAACTCCAGCTCTTGAGATTAGATTTCAGGTACTGAGATGAATTGCCTTGAATAAGGAGAATCACACCTTCCAATCTTTTCAACCATGAAACTATATTTTGAGCACGGAGCGTGGGTCAGATGCAAGACAAGCTCTTACGTCTTTAATGGCCGTGCAGAAGAGGGAATCCTGATTTTGCAGGAGCCCAGTTCCCTGTTGCATCGACTCTCCTTCTCTACCAGGGACTCAAGAATAAAAAAGTGACTGAAGTCTGGAAGGAGCTGCCCCATGTAAGAAGCCAACTAGCTGGGCTTCCAAATGAGCTAGACTCCAACTCCCATAATTCTTAGCCAGCATAGCTGCTTCCAGAAATGCTGGAGAGCTGTTGGTCCCACTGGCTAGGAATGATGGGAGTTCATTAGTCCCACAGATGTGGATGGGGTCAGGTAGGAAAAAGCTGAGACAAGGTAACAAGGACACGGATATGTCCTTCCCAGCTCTAGATCATGTCACTTTGGCAGGGACGGTGGTGGGAGGGCTGCCTCCCTTCCTTCATAGTTAGTTAAGCAATTAAGATGCAAGTCTTCAGCCAAGTTTGACTTGCTCATGCTTTTCCTGGCATTTGTATACTTTAATGAGGTTTTGATTGTCTAGTTTTACTCCCTTGGCTGTTTGAAAAATGACTGCTTGCATTTTTGCAAGGAATGCATATTGGCATATGCAAACATGCAGGTCTTTAAATGCTCTTGACATATTATCAGGATCCCTGATCGGGAGATGGGCGGTAATATAAATTTAATAAAATAAAAATAAAATAAATACATTTTAAAATATCCTTTGCATATTTTTTGTGTTTTTGCAGATATTCTTGGCATGCATTTCGTTCGGTTGGTTTGGCTGGTATTGCAAGGTGCCCTGGGAAGAGTGAAACAGGAAGCAATCGAACAAATCAAATAAATTTGTCCACTCTGCTAGCAAGTGGTGAAAGCAGTAAGAGCTTATGGCTTGTGGTTTACAAAAACACACTTTGTGCTCCACCAAAGAGGAAAACGTGATGCCTCTAGCAAACCGCCTTCAAGTCCTTCCCACTTCAAAGCATTTTGTCCCATGTCCCAGTCCATCCAGGGCGTCCTGCACCCCATCCGAAGAGAGGCCAGCTTGGTAAGCAGCAGTTAGATGTGGTGGCACAAAGTGGGAGATGCTGGATGGGCGGTTACCAAGGAGTTTTTCATCTGGATGGCAATCCACCCAGCAGCTGTCTTATCACCTCCTACCTGACACACGGAGGTCAGAAGGAGCCAGAGAACCCCTTTCCTGCAGGCACTTGAAAGATCAAAAGCTCACTCTTTCGGAGAGAACAAAGAGCTTTTTGAAATACTCTTGTCAACTGGGAGCCTTAGACCTTCCCACCCCCTACAGCTTAACACTATGCACATGTTTGTGTGGTCTGTGTGTCTGTGAGATGAGTGGAGGCAGTTGCATTTTAACAAAGAAAAAGTTGATTTGACTTCAGTTCCTTAAATTCTGACATTTCTGACTCTGCGGTGGGTGATTAAACTCCAAATTCCAAAAACTCATCCCCAAACTCCTCCAAGGAAGGCAGGTCTCCAGGTGTTTGAGAGTCCCTGCAGCAAGCAGGATTGGGCTGAAGAAATGTACTCCTAGTGCCTTAAGCCACAACACAATTTGTTTGTTTGGGACCAACCGCTCTGTGCAAATCCAGCCAACGGCTGCACATTCAGCAAATCGTGGATAAGGACATCCCTCGCCACACAACATGCCCCCAGTGAAAACACTGGCACAGGTTCTCTTTTGCAGGTGATGCAGCTGGGCAGGGTTCCAGGTAAAGGTAAAGGTTCCCCCCGCACATTTGTGCAGTCCTGTCCGACTCTAGGGGCCGGTGGTCATCTCCGCTTGTTAGCCAAAGAGCCAGCGTTGTCCCAAGACGCTTCCGCCATCATGTGGCCGTCATGACGCGCACAGCTCCAGGCACCCCATCAAAGGAGAGATAGGCCCCTCCTTTACTTCCCTATGGTCTATTTAGCCCTTCCAGCTCACCTGGGAATGAACAGTGAAGACCCACTCATACTGCATCCTCTTGTTCTCTGACTGCACCCGTAGTGGCTGCTGGCACTTCACGCTCACGCCATCCACGGCCTCAGAAATCTGATGGGGAAAGCAACAAGGTGAGAAAGGGGTGGAAGGCGGGAGAACAGAGGGAGGGGTCATGTTTTCCTTTGTCCCAGTCTGAGATCATAAGTGAGCCACCTCAGTTGTCCAGCCCCGTAACAACACTGCACTGACTTCTAGTCCCCAGCTGCAGAATTGTTGTGCAGTGCTCAAAATCAAAAAATTACCATTTGGACAAGCGTTTGATCGGAATTTGGGGGCTTTGTTTGAAGATAGCTTTGGGTTCCCCCAACCAACCCCTTGCACAACGTCATTCTATGCTTGCCTTGGTGTGTTGTGTGAAATCAGTCGTTATTTGCTCAAGTGGGAAGGTATGAACTCCATAAACTCTAGTCCAGAGCTTTCCAAACTTTTCATGTTGATGACACACTTTTTAGACATGCATCATTTAATGACACACTCTTACAGCAGGGCACAAAGCAGGCACTAGGACCTGCGTGGAATCACAGCAGGTTTGGAGGCAGCAAGGCACAAGGCAGGCACTAGGACCTGCGTGGAATCCTGGCACGGCTCAGAGCCCCGACACACCCAGACACTGACACACCCAGACACTGCAGCGGACACCGACATAGAGTTTGGAAAGCTATGCTCTAGTCCAACCATGTTTTAATGCGATATGCAAAGTCGGTCAACCTCAGGTGTCTGATGCAAGCCACGGGGATGTTATGTGCAGGATGACATCACTGTGAACCAATGAAGCAAATTGTGTAATTCACATCATTTGCAAACTGGAGAGCCAGTTTGGTCTAGTGGTTAAGGCAACGGGCTAGAAACCAGGAGTCTGTGAGTTCTAGTCCCGCCTGAGGCATGAAAGCTGGCTGGGTGACCTTGGGCCAGTCGCTCTCTCTCAGCCCAACTCACCTCACAGGGTTGTTGTGGGGAAAATAGGAGGAGGAAGGAGTATTAGGTATGTTCACCGCCTTGAGTTATTTATAAAAATAATAAAGGCGGGATAGAAAATAAATAAAATAAATAAAAATAAATGTCACTGACCCCCTTCCCTCAGACATCCACACATGCACAGAATTGGTTCATCAGTTCTAAACAACCATCCTTAATGCTTGGCTTGTAAAGTAAAGGTAAAGGTTCCGCTGCACATTTGTGCAGTCGTGTCCGACTCTAGGGGCCGGTGCTCATCTCTGTTTGTTAGCCAAAGAGCTAGCGCTGTCCAAAGACACTTCCGCGGTCATGTGGCCGGCATGACGTGCACGGAACGCTGTTACCATCCCACCGAAGTGGTACCTATTAATCTACTTGCATTTGCATGCTTTCAAATTGCTAGGTTGGCAAGAGGTGGGGCGAGTGCGGGAGCTCACTCCGTCTCGAACCTCCAAACTTGCAACCTTCCAATCGACAAGCCTGGCGTCTTAACCGCTGAGCCATCGCACCCCTTATATATGTACAAGCTTGGCTTGTACATAGGGGAAATATTTGACCTTTTACAATATTCAAAGAGTTTCACATTTAAGAATTCATCAGATCTGGGAAAGCCGCTGCCTCCTTTTTATATTGTATACTGCCGCAATCAAGGACCAACTCCCGCAAGTTGTAATATAAAATAAAGCCAAAGACACATAACATAAAATTCCAAAAATAATAAAGATAACAAATATACAATCATCGCCACCTCGCTCAGCAACAGTGACTAATTAATTATATCTCAAAGCCCCATGGAAAACATCACTTTCCAAGCAAACATCTGAGTAGGTGCCAGAAAAATATTGGAAATGCAGCAAAATATTGGAAATGCAGCAAAATATTGGAAATGCAGCAAAATATTGGAAATGCAGCTTTCCCCATTTGACACCCTTGGCTGTGTGGGATTTCAACTCCTGTAATTCCCAGCCAGGCACCAGGTTGGGGAACGCTGTACGAGACATGTTTTATTAAAAGAGAATCTTCCTGCAATAATTCTAAGGGAGCAGAATTATTGTTTAGGATGTTGCATGTTGCTCTAGGGCAGTGTTTCTCAAACTTGGCAACTTGAAGACGTGCAGACTTCAAGTCCCAGAATTCCCCAGCCAACATGGCTGGCTGGGGAATTCTGGGAGTTGAAGTCCGCACATCTTAAAGCGGCCAAGGTTGAGGAACACTGCTCTAGGGACTGTCTGTAGCTTGAATCATGTCAACTGGATTTCTATTTTCTTAGTGGAAACGTTTCACTCCTTATCCAAGGAGCTTCTTCAGTCTGAGTAAAGTTAGTAAGGGAATCCTTAAATATGTTTCTAGGCTGGCTGTGTGACCTTGCACCTGGGGCTAGGTCATGGTTATTTTGAGATGTTTGTTTCTAAGTCCCTTTATCATCTAAAGGAGGATCGTTAAGATTACCCTGCTGCTGTTGAGCTTGTGAAATGGTCTTAATCTTCCTAGGCACAGAAGACAAAGCAGGAAGGAAGATAGGGGAAAGGTTATGCCTGAGGCCCCCACCTCTATTCAAGGAAGGATTTTCCAAGTTGGCATGAATGGATTCCTTGACCCCTCTCTCAAACCACCTATCTTCTCTGTCTAAAATGTGAACATTAATGTCCTCAAATGAGTGTCCTTTTTCCTTTAGATGAAGATAAACTGCTGACTCTGGTCCTGTGGTGTTACTTCTCCTGTGTTGGGCCATCCTCCTGTACAAAGGTTGTTTGGTTTCTCCAATGTAGAGTTCAGAGCACTCCTCACTGCACTGGATTGCATACACTACATTGCTTTCCTTGTGTTTTGGAGTTTGATCTTTGGGGTGTACAAGCCTCTGTCTCAGTGTGTTGGTGGGTTTGAAATATACAGGTATGTGGTGTTTGCCAAATATCCGTTTTATCTTTTCAGACACGCCAGCCATGTAAGGAATGACCAGGTTCTTCCGTTTACTCTGAGTCTCAGCCCTATCTGTCGCTGTTTTAGGTCTGGTAGACTTAGATTTAGTCTAGACCTAAAACAGCGACAGATAGGGCTGAGACTCAGAGTAAACGGAAGAACCTGGTCATTCCTTACATGGCTGGCGTGTCTGAAAAGATAAAACGGATATTTGGCAAACACCACATACCTGTATATTTCAAACCCACCAACACACTGAGACAGAGGCTTGTACACCCCAAAGATCAAACTCCAAAACACAAGGAAAGCAATGTAGTGTATGCAATCCAGTGCAGTGAGGAGTGCTCTGAACTCTACATTGGAGAAACCAAACAACCTTTGTACAGGAGGATGGCCCAACACAGGAGAAGTAACACCACAGGACCAGAGTCAGCAGTTTATCTTCATCTAAAGGAAAAAGGACACTCATTTGAGGACATTAATGTTCACATTTTAGACAGAGAAGATAGGTGGTTTGAGAGAGGGGTCAAGGAATCCATTCATGCCAACTTGGAAAATCCTTCCTTGAATAGAGGTGGGGGCCTCAGGCATAACCTTTCCCCTATCTTCCTTCCTGCTTTGTCTTCTGTGCCTAGGAAGATTAAGACCATTTCACAAGCTCAACAGCAGCAGGGTAATCTTAACGATCCTCCTTTAGATGATAAAGGGACTTAGAAACAAACATCTCAAAATAACCATGACCTAGCCCCAGGTGCAAGGTCACACAGCCAGCCTAGAAACATATTTAAGGATTCCCTTACTAACTTTACTCAGACTGAAGAAGCTCCTTGGATAAGGAGTGAAACGTTTCCACTAAGAAAATAGAAATCCAGTTGACATGATTCAAGCTACAGACAATTCCACCTGGATGACTGAGAACCTTCATAGACATACTGCTCTAGGGAATTCTTAAGCAATCAGTTCCATGGGGGAAAGATTTGTTTAGCGGCTATTGCCACAAGATGCTGATTGAACCTCCACAGGCTGGAACAGCATGCCTGACGAACAAGGCAGGGCTGCGGTTTTTATCCCATGCTTTCGAGCTGCACAGAAACCAAATATTGGAAGGACCTTGTTTCTGAACTAGAAGGCGGTTCCTTCTTCCTCGCTGACTACTTCACCCAATTGCAAACTTTCCTGCCACAAACCACACGTCAGGCCAGAGTTTCCCTTCAGAGTCTTCTGCTTACAATTAAGACTTCGTTGCGGCTTGTCTGGTACTCAGCCATAAGCCGGTCCTGGTAAGCCAGAAGGCCGTCCAGCTTGGCTGTCTTCTTTTTTTTCTCAGCAATTTTCGCCCTCTGGATCCACTCTTCCAATTCCTTGACCGAATGCGCCATTGCACAATCCTGCCCATATTCGCAAATATCTGGCCTGCAATGCAGAGAAGGAAATATAAAAGGCCACCTGGTATAAAGGCTTGGGGGGGGGGGACATTCAAGGGGACAGGTGGTGCAGATCAATCTATTCCTCTCTTTTCGGTGAAACCGATTTAAGATTCACTCCTGCATAGATTCAGGTAGTAGCCGCAGTGATATCACAGGTGTCGTTACAGGTAGTCCTCGCTTAACGACCGCAATTAGGACTGGGATGTTGGTTGCTAAGCGATGCAGTCGTTAAGCAAGGCATCATGTGACCGGACCCAATTTTATGACCATTTTTACCATGGTCGTTAAGCAATCAATGGTTCCCTATTGATATGGTTTGTCGGAAGCTTCGAACCGTCGTTAAATTGAATGGTTGTTAAGTGAGGACTACCTATACACAAGAGGCCAATTTGTGTCACTCATGTCACAATACAAATGATGTGTCCTGAGATGAGTGTCTGGGGAAGCATCTTATAGGATTGGTAGTGAATGCAGGTCACATGTGTATGGAGGTACCTTGTACCACCACACACGGTACGTAATGGGCATCGTTTGCACGATGGCATCATGACATCACTTGCCCCTCCCCGTGGATGCCTATCATTTCCTCTTGTTTTGTGCAAGTAGAAAGGGGGCAGGGTTTTTTTTCCTATAAAAAAAAACCCAATGCTTTTCTATCAGCAATAAATCAATAGAGCCAGTTTGGTCTAGTGGTTAAGGCAACAGACTAGAATCCAGGAGACTGAGAGTTCTAGTCCCGCGTTACGCACGAAAGCCGGCTGGGTGACCTTGGGCCAGTCCCTGTCTCTCAGCCCTAGGATGGAGCCAATGGCAGACCAGGAGACTGAGAGTTCTAGTCCCACCTTAGGCATGAAAGCCGGCTGGGTGACCTTGGGCCAGTCCCTCTCTCTCAGCCCAACTCACCTCACAGGGTTGTTATGGGGAAAATAGGAGGAGGAAGGAGTATTAGGTATGTTCGCCGCCTTGAGTTATTTATAAAAATAATAAAGGCGGGATGGATAGAAAATAAATGAATTAAAAAAATCAACTATCCGGCCCCTGAGATGCAGAGCCCCACCTCTTCATTTGCATTGCCACACCCTTATTTCTCAGTCACTCTGATGTGGGACCGAGCATTGGAAATTGGTACAAATAAGCTCTAGTTATTCACATACATTAACCACCAGGAGACACTCCCTGATTGGTTTCATGCTACAGGAAGTCCCCTCTTAGCGACCACAACTGGGACCAGCAACTCGGTCACTAAGTGGAAAATCATGTGACAGCAGCGGGCTTATGACCTCAGTTCCCCTTCAGTTTTAGGCGAAACAGGACTTACGATTTTATTTCCGCCTTCTCTATTAACTCGACTTGGTTGCGAAGCACGCGAATGGCGATCACATGACCACAGAATGCTGCAATGGTCACAAATGCGAGGATTTGTTGCAAAGCTGATTTCTTTCATGCCGTCGTAACTTTGAATGGTCACTAAACGAGGAAGTCGGTAAGCGAGGACTACCTGTATTTGGGTCTTGTCAGAGGCGGGTAGCTAGGTGTTATTCTATGGGGTTCAAACTCTCTATCGGGAATTAAGCTCACAGACCTTCACACTTGCATGAGTGTATATGGTGCATAGCTTTAGATGCTCAGCAGCGTTGCAGGGAGGAATATATAGAGGGGATCAGAATGCTATATGCAGCCCACCCCTCAAACTCTCAGAGCAGAGAGATGCAGATGTTACATAAGGTAACATCCATGTATAAGGTTTTATCTAACTTCCTACATTTATTTGTTTTTACACAGAGTATATCCTCTGTGGTGTTTTCAGTTACCTTGACCACAGAGTGTGAGCAGTTCCATCCATGTTAGGAATCATCAGGCGTACATAGCTGGATCTTTTTCTATGGGTTCAAACCCTCTACCAGGAATTGAGTTCACAAACTGCTGCTCTTTAGATGACTCTATACCAGCGTTTCTCAACCTTGGCAACTTTAAGAAGTGTGGACTTCAGCTCAGTTCTGGGAGTTGAAGTCCACACTTCTTAAAGTTGCCAAGGTTGAGAAACACTGCTCTATACAGTGCATTAATTGCTATCCAGGCCATGGTCCAGAAGGGTGTTGCAGGAAGATATATATCAAATCTTTCAGAATGGTACACACAGGGAAGGTAGACTGTACGTACCGTTCTGATCGATTCCGGTCATTCGTATAAATGAACAACCGGCGCAGACAACAGCTTGCCCATTAGACAAAGCCCAAAGGGTCAGGGAACAGACTCCAAAGCCTATCCATAGTTCTGGGTCCAACTTGCAGTTTCCAAAGCAAAAGCTCCCCTAAGCTGTCCCGCTTACCGGCTGCACAGAGCAAAGGTCTTTGGATCGTACGGAGGGGCGCGGTGACTCCACTCGATCAACGTGTCGGTGGCGATCAGCTGCGTATGCTCCACGGAGGAGCAGTGGTTCTCAAAGCTCTCCTGGGAATCACAGGTCACCAGGCACACTCGGCAGTAGAAGTGGAATTTGGGCGTGGCGTCCAGCAGGCTTGGCGTTTGCTTCACCCCCAGGCGCAGAAGGTCGGAGCGCATCAAGCCGCGTCTCTGTTCCGCCTTCCAGACTGCCAGCTCCACGTCACTGTGGGCAAAGCTGCAGAGCTGAGCGGTGATCCTGCAAGGCTTGCCGGCAGAGATAAAGGCGCAGTAAGAGAACGGCCTGAGGCTTGCTGGGCGGGGGCGGATCTCCGTGTATTGCTCCTTTTTCTTGCCGTCAACGATCACGTGGACCAAGAGCACTCCCCGGTGCACCTTGCAGCTCTGAGCAGAGCCCCTGGGGGAAATCCGGGGGGGGCTGCAGTAAAAGCATGGTTTGCAGATCTCCTGGAAATAACCCCCAAACTCACTGCAGATTTCCTCTGAGATGTTGAGATCAGGAGGTTTGGGCTGGGGATAGGCCCTGCTGCCCAGCTGGCCCTGCTGCAACAGCCTCTTCAAAACGTGTCTCTCGATGTTATGCTTCCTCTCAAAGGTCCACACGATCACCTCCTCTTGGCTCCACGCGAAGGTGCACTGGTTACGATGCTTGAGGCAACCCGCGCCAGCAACGTAATACTGGCAGATGTCATAGCAGGCCGGATTTGGGAAGCTCGGTCGCCTGTCCACCTTGCGCCACAGACCCCCTTCCTTCCCCCTGCACCTGGCCAGCAAGATCTCCATCATGCAGTGGTGGTTCACCTCCTTCAGCGAGTAGGTGCTCTCGTTTTCCTGCTGGCTGCACTTGGAGCAGGTGAGGTAGAGGGTCACCTGTTTCTGCAGGCTATCCAGCGGCACAGAAACCATCCCATTCACCTGGGGCATCTTGTCAGCAAAGGATGCACGCGCCGGCGGGCAGAGGGCAGGGTGGCTGCAGACACTCCGCAAGAGGGCTTTGGAGTCCTCCAGGCTGCAGAAGGAAGAACAATTAGAGCAGTGTTTCTCAACCTCGGCAACTTTAAGACGTGGGGACTTCAACTCCCAGAACTCCCCAGCCAGCAATTCTGGGAACTGTAGTCCACACATCTTAAAGTCGCCGAGGTTGAAAAGCACTGAAGCAGATAAACTGATACCTGTATTTAGGAGAAGCCAGATTCAACTCCCTGTTCCCACACATTTCCCCCCGCTATATATTTATCAGAAAAATGTCTCATACCCCTTCATCATTAAAAAAAAATAAATAAATCCCAAAGCATTTTACATTAGCTCTAAAACCATCAGGCTAAAAGCCGTTTAAAACAGGGTAAATGAAAGAGGAGTAACAGTGGAGTACACCAGCCCGTGAAAATAGAACCGCCCAGAGTCCCTCTTTTTGGGGAAGATGGGTGGTGGCAAAATTTGAAAAATAAATCAATAAATAAAGGGAGGGAGGCACACCCAGGACAGTAGAAAAGCGGATATGTTCAGCACTTGCTCTTTTTCAAGGGCATCCGTAGAAGACGAAAGGCGAGAGATCTCTGAAGCTGACTTCAGAGCCAAGAACAGAACGGGGGTATCCCAAACATCATTAAGCTGGCTGGGGAATTCTGGGAGTTGAGGTCCACACATCTTAAAGTTGCCAAGGTTGAGAAACACTGAATTAGAGAGTCTGTGGATGCTACTGCTCAAGTCACAGAGGAGTGAGTGAGGTTCAGAGCAGCCCAGCAATTCCTCAAAATGTTCCATGCCCCCCAGCCAGCAATGTCTGCACGGGACAAAGGTGGGTGAATGAAGGAAGCCATAACGCAGTACCCACAGCCAGCTGGGAAGGTCGCAAATCGCAATCACATGACAGCAGGATGCTGCCACTGGTCATAAATGCAAGCCAGTTGCCAAGCGCCCAAATTGCGATCAAGTGACCGCGGGGGTGACGGTCGTAACTTTGAGGACAGGCCATAACTTTTTTTAGCCCCGTTGTATCTCCGAACCATTGTAAAACGAATGGTCGTTAAGCGAGGACTACCTGTACACAAAAGAGGCTGATTTGGATCACTAATGTCACAATACAAATGGTGTATCGTGACATAAATGTATGAGGGGGCATCTTATAGGGTTCGTAGTGAATTCAGGTCACATGTCAATGGGGGTACCTTTTATCACCACACACATCTTAAAGTTGCCAAGTTTGAGGAGCACTGCTCTAGGGAATTCTTAAGCAATCAGTTCCATGGGGAAAAGATTTGTTTAGCACAGAGCTTTCGAAACTGTGTGTTGGTCGGGACACCTTAGTGTGTTGGCTGCAGTGTCTGAGTGTGTCAGACTGCTGCTGCCTCCGAGCCCTGCCAGGATTCCGCACGGGTCCTAGTGCCTGCCTTGTGCCTTGCTGCCTCCAAATCTGCTGTGATTCAACGCAGGTCCTAATGCTTGCCTTGTGCCTGGCTGCCTCCAAACCTGCCCTGCTGTGATTCCGCGGAGGTCCTAGTGCCTGCCTTGTGCCTTGCTGCCTCCAAACCTGCCCTGCCAGGATTCCACGCAGGTCCTAGTGCCTGCCTTGTGCCTTGCTGCCTCCAAACCTGCCCTGCCAGGATTCTGCGCAGGTCCTAGTGCCTGCCTTGTGCCTTGCTGTAAGAGTATGTCGCGAAATGATGCATGTCTAAAAAGTGTGTCACCAACATGAAAAGTTTGGAAAGCTCTGGTTTAGCAGCTATTGCCACAAAATGCTGATTGAACCCCCACAGGCTGGAGCAGCATGCCTGACGAACAAGGCAGAGCTGTGGTCTTTATCCCATGCTTTTGAGCTTCATAGAAACCAAATACTGGAGGGACCTCAGCCCTTTTCTACGTGCATCTTGACACTGCACACACATGCAAAAACAGCACAACGCTTCTCATTATTCTGACACAAGCAGCCCGCTCCTACAGCGGCCCGTTCTCCCAACAGACATCCATAGGCCCCGTGTGACATGCACATGCACCATGCAACACACACCACCCCGAGACAGCTGGGAAATTTTGTCCCTGGTCTCTTACTCCACAGCCAAGTTCATTCAGTGTGCTTCAGCTGGTTACTGACAATCCTTTTGCACAATATATTCAACCTTAAAGGATCCAAAATGGGCATGGTTTGGAGCACGTGCTAAGCCAGAACGGAGGCCATTGTTAGCATGGTGAGAAATCATATGGTAAGGCATGTAGAGCAAGGGCTTCTGATGAGAGGGGTCAAAAAAGTCAAGATGGTGACAGTGGAATTAAAGCCCTGCCCCTTTTTGATGTGTGATGCACGCTTGATGCATGTCAAAAAGGGGCAGAGCTTTGATCATGTGATCATGGCTGCCATCTTATCTTTTTTAAACACCCCTTTAGACACCACAGGTGTGGAGGTAATTGATGTTTCTATCATGGCAATTTAGAGTTTCTTTTTTCTCTTCCCAAATAATCCCATGGGAAGGATGCAACTCGGTGCCCCAGTTTCAATTCCAAGCACGCAGTTTCAGCTGAAAGGGTTAGTACAAAGATCTGCAAACTGTTTAACCAATGGGTACATTTGAGATTTTGAGAGCATGCCATGGGCGCTACAGGCACTCCTGGGAAAGATGGCTTGTCCTCTTCACCAAAGGACTCCTGTGGTGGCAGAACCAGCCTTAAAGCGAAAAACGGAGCTGCGTGGGACCTGGAGCGCCCCAGCTGAGATGTTCCTAGCTAATAGTTCCTAGCCACGCAGGAGACCCCAAAGTTAAATATTCAACTGAAGCCAGAACTTTTCCTGTTAGGACTGATGGATAAACAGTTAGAAAAGAGCCATGGAAGATTATTTCAATATATGATTACTGCGGCGAGATTACTATATGCACAAAGATGGAAAGATTCAGCATTACCCACCATGGAGGAATGGTTGGTGAAATTGACAGAATTTGCTGAGATGGACAAACTGACTTCTTTGATTAGAGAAAGGTCGTTATTGACATTCATTAATGACTGGCAACTCCTGATGGACTTTTTGCCTAAGAAAGAAAATGATTTTGTGACTTATGGTTTTGATGATAAGTGAGTGTGAGCTGGGTGGCCATATAAATTTGTTTAATTAATAATAAATAAATGATTAGAAAGAATAGGTTATAGAAAGAAGGGAGTTATGATGAAATCTTGGAGAAAGGTTTGATTAGAATTGTATGGATAACTGCTGAGAGGAAGATGAGAAGCCACTTCAATCATCCATCCATATCCATATCCATATCCATATCCATATCCATATCCATATCCATATCCATATCCATATCCATATCCATATCCATATCCATATCCATATCCATATCTACAGTATATCTATATCTATATCTCTCTATCATCTATCTCAGTGCTTTCCAAACCGCTGCCACTGGCAACGCACCAACGGCGGCAGTGGCGGCGGCACGGGGGGCGGGGGCGTCCATGGCCGCAGCGGGGGGGCGTGCGGCGGACTCATATTTTCCGCTAAAACGCGGAAGTGCTGATGGCGCGCCGCTGCCGTCGACCCCGCGCGCCCCCACGCCGTTGCCGTGCACGTCCACTTCCGGGTTGTGTCGCGACACACAGTTTAGAAAGCTATGATCTATCTGATTTATCTATCATTTATATCTATCTATTTTCATGTTTTGTTTTTTTCTTTTTTCTACATTTACTTCAATATAATATATATATATATATTTCTTTGAATGTATTTATCATCTGTGTAAAACCTTTTAATAAAAACTATTTTTTAAAAAAAAGGAGACCCCAAAGTTACACGTATACCAACCCTTGGAAAGGCATTGATTGCCATTTTATCCTTGGCCTGCATTTTTTGTTGCTCTGGCTGTCTATTTTACTGTGTCCTAAGCACTCTTTTTATTTATTTGTTTATGTATTTATTTATTATGGTAAACTAACCAGCCACAATGAAGAGATACAAGTACCCACAACAGCATTAAAGGGTCAACCCAACCTTGAAACTGATAAGAACAGTTTCAAAACAAGGGGAAACTGGAGGGCCGCTTCCAAAGAGACCTGGCAATTGGGCTATAAAAAGAACAATTCCAAAACTGTTGAACATTTTACTCCAGGGCAAATGACTGTCCAACCTTCGCTTGAACAACTCCAGTGATAAAGCCCCCACGGCACCAGGAAGCAGTCTGCTCCATGGCTCCGGTCAACCCTTCAACCCTTCAAGTTGTGCAGGCCAAGACTACTTTTATTACAAGGTTAGGGTAACAGCTTCCCCTCCCTCTCCCTTTATCTTCGGGAGAATGAGGGAGGGCCAACTCTGAGATGTTTTCTCAGGCTACAGTTCTGGCCCGGACTCAGCTTTCTTTTATCTGGCTGTTCTTTTGGTAGCTGCTCTTCCTCCTGTTCCTCAAGGTTCTTCCTTCTGCCTATTACATCTACACCGCTCTCAAGGTCAAGAAATTCCTCCTCATTTTGAGTTCAGTTCTCTCTACAAAGCTTTCACCCATTGGTTCCTGTCCTATTTTTGGCACTATGGAGGACAAATCCACACCCTCTTCAAGTTTTAGAAGACTCTTATCATGTCATTCCTTCACCTTCTCCCCTTTAAGCTAAACATGCCCAGTTCCTTTAAACCGTTCTTCATAGGATTTAGCCTCCAAGCCCATCACCTCCTTGGCTGCTCTCTCCACTCTTTCAGTCCCTCGGCATCCTTCTTGTATTATGGTGGCCACAACTGGACAGTCTATTTCAGGTACAGTCTGACCAGTGTAGCAGAGAGGAACTATCCTTTCCTGTGATCTCAACATTATGCTTCGATTGATGCAGCCCAAGATCTCACTAGCTCTTTTGGCAGCTGCAGCATAGTGCTGGCTAATGATTAATCTGTGGTCCACCAGTTCTTCCTCACAAGTACAGGTAGTCCTCACTTAACAACCATTCATTTAGTGACGGTTCAGACTTACGACGGTGCTGAAAAACTGACTTGCGGCCGGTCCTCACACTTACGACCGTTGCAGTGTCCCCGCGGTCACGTGATCACAATTCGGGCGCTTGACAACCGGTTCGCATTTATGACCGTCGCAGCATCCCGTGGTCACGTGATCGCCATTTTCGACTTTCCCGGCTGGCTTCTGGTAAGCAAAATCAATGAAGAACTGTGTGAGTCACTTAATAACCACTTGGTTCACTTAACGCCCGCAGTGACTCGCTTAACGGCCGCCGCAAAAAAGGTCGTAAAATTGGGTCAGATTTGTTTAATGACCACTTCGCTTAGCAACCAAAATTCCAGCCCAATCTTATACCTGTATATCTGATTTTTCCTATCTAAGTGCATTGGCGATCACTCGTAGCCGAGTAAGATTGTCTTCCAAAGGTAAAATTTTAACGGTGGATCCGTAAGTGGCTATAAAGGCCAATTCTGGATCCGCACAACCTCCCACAATGAGGGCATAGGTTTCCGGGTGGGAGACGGTCATGATGAGGGTTTGCCTGACGTGCCTTCCTTTTAGCTCTTTTCTCCCTTTCACCCTGTACTCGTGCTTCTTCAAAGTCCATAGCGCCATTAATAAAGGATGACCTCCAATTGAAACGCTCATGAGTTAGGGCTTCCCAGTTCTCAATGCTGATATTACATTTTTTTAAATTAGCTTTGAGAGTATCTCTGAATCTCTTGCTGTCCACCAATATTCCGTTTTCCATTCTTAAGTTGGGAGTAAAGTAGCTGTTTTGGAAGACGATGGTCAGGCATTCGAACAACATGACTGGTCCAGCGAAGTTGATGTTGGATGATCATTGTTTCAATGCTGGTGGTTTTCGCTTCTTCTAATACGCTAACATTAGCCCGCCTATCTTCCCAAGTAATTTGCAGAATTTTTCGGAGGCAGCGTTGATGGAATCTTTCAAGAAGTTGGAGGTGGCGTTTGTAGAGGGTCCATGTTTCACAGGCGTACAGAAGGGTTGGTAGTACAATGGCTTTGTAAACAAGCATTTTGGTCTCCCTGCGAATGTCCCGATCCTCAAACACTCTACGCTTCATTCGGGAGAAAGCTACACTCGCAGAGCTCAGGCGATGCTGAATTTCAGTGTCGATGTCGGCTTTTGTAGATAGATGGCTCCCGAGATAAGAAAAGTGGTCGACATTTTCTAGTGACACACCTTTAAGCTGGATTGATGGCGCTGCGGAGGGATTGGTTCGAACTTGCTGGTAAAGCACTTTGGTTTTTTTAATGTTAATCGAGAGGCCGAGTTTTTCATATGCTTCTGCAAAGATGTTTAGGATAGTTTGAAGATCTTCCTCGGAGTGTGCACAGACTACGTTATCATCAGCATATCATCTAAGTGCAGATCCCTACTGTTAGCCCTTCAAGGTAGACCAGATGAAGAAACAGACCCAAGAAATACTAAAGCTCTACTTTATTGATATAGGTTATAAATCTTGAAAGCCTGACAGTGGGGCAATCTTGACCAATCTAGACCTACATTCTCGCCATTGAACTGCATTTTCAATAGTCAAGAATCTATGTAGCTCAGGGTGGAACTGTTGGGTTCTTGATGTTCTCTTCCTGCGTATGTTTCATTTCCAGGCTAGGGAACATAAAGTCCTCAGTGCACATCTGCAGGGAAACAACCAAGCTCATAAAACCCAACACACTGCATTGTGTTGGACTTGACACCTTGAGTCTGACTTCTAGGTGCTGGCAATCCTGAGGGACCGTCTTATCCCCATTTTATCGACCCGCCCCACCCGGTCATTCAGAGAGGGCCTGCTACGAACCCCGTCAATTAAAGAGTGTCATCTGATAGGGTCTAGGAGACGGGCCTTCTCTGTGGTGGCACCCACACTGTGCCCCCAGAGTTGAGACAGATCTCCTCCCTCCCAACCTTTAGGAAAGAACTGAAGACCTGGTTCTGCCGCCTGGCATGGGAAGGAGGAAAAGATAGTTCCTCATGGGGGTGGCTAATTCCTTAATCTTATAATGTCCTTCCTTAGTAATTTCTTCGTCCATCTGGATTCGTAATTATTTATTATTTTTTACATATATTGTATAACTGATGTTTTATATTTTATATTCTATTTTAACTATTTTATTGTAAACCGCCCAGAGTTCCCCGTTGGGGGAGATGGGCGGTTATATAAATTAAATAAATTTTTTTTAAAAAATCCCCCCGCCCCCCAGAGCTTTGTGTCTTCTACACATTTGATGAGCATCCTTTTTATCCTGTCTGTCATTTATGAAAATGTTGACAGGCATCGGGCCTAGCACAGAGCTCTGAGGTACCCACTGCATTGATTGAATATGTGCCATCAAGTCAGGGTTGACTTTTAGCAACCACATAGACAGGTTTTCTCCAGGGTGATCTGTCCCCAACTGGGTCCTTCAGGTCTTCCAACAGTGCCCCCATCACCACTGGAACTGAGTCCCTCCACCTTGCTGCTGGTCGTCCTCTTCTCTGTTCTTCCACCTTCCCCATCATTATAGACTTCTCAAGAGAGCCAAGTTTTTACATAAGGTTTCCAAACTACAGCACGTCCCCGGGCTACGAACAGCCCCTAGATATGAATGGGCTGCTGGCAATACTCAAAATGGCGGACAGCGCTTCCCCCCGCGAACCAAAGAACTGTCGAACCTGGCAATGCCTCCGTGAGTGTCACAAAATAGTGTGTGCATTTTTAAGATACTGCACAGCCTGTTTTCAGTGCTTCCTGAAGGCATTGCGTGGCATCGGGGGTTCATCGGCTCGAGGAAGGAGCACGCTGGTGATTTTACCTCACGAATGGCCCTTCTAGTATGCAGGACAAGATGGAACGAGAGTATTCTAAGTGCTAACCTTTCATCATGATCTTTTTGGTATGCTACAAAGCATACCCACACATAGACATAGGGGATGGCTGATTTCTTAGAGCCGCCTCAAATATTTTAAATATGTTTAGCTTCACTGTTTGAACCACCTACCACTTGGTTTTTATTATACTTATTGTATTTATATTTGTATTGTATTTTATTGTATTTTAATGATGTTGTTGTGGCTGTGAACCGCCCAGAGTCCCTCCTTGAGGGGGAGATGGGCGGTCATAGAAATTTAATTAATTAATAAAAGACACACACACACAGATTCTCTCTCTCTCCTGACTAGAAATTTAATAAATAAATAGATAATACACACACACACATACAGATTCTCTCTCTCCAGACTAGAAATTAATTAATTAATTAATTAATTAGTTAAATAAAAGACACACACATACAGATTCTCTCTCTCTCCAGACTAACTGATGCTAAATACCTATTCCGGCTTACGTACAAATTTGGCTTAAGGACAGACCTTAGGAACGGAACGTGTTCATAACCTGGGGAACCAGGTAGTCCTCGCTTAACGACCATCCATTCAGTGACCGTTCAAACTTACAACGCTGCTGGACAAACAGTAGTTACGGCCACTCCTCGAAGTTGCGACCGTTGCGGCGCCCCCGTGGTCACGTGATCAAAATTCAGGCGCTTGGCAGCCCGCCCACATTTAGGACCACAGTATATGCTACAACTCCCCCCACCCATCTCCCCCCATCTTTGCCCTTTTGGCCGCCCTGCTCCCCTCCACCACTGCCTACCCCTGCTGCCACCAGCTGACCTTCACCGTCTTCTTCCTCCCACTGCTGATAAGGCTCGCCCGGCAGAAGCAGCTGCTAGCACTTTGCGAAGAAGACAGCGAAGGTCAGCTGGGAGTGGCAGGGACTGGCAGGGGTAGGCAGTGGTGGCAGAGTGCATGGCGGCCAAAAGGGCAGAGATGGGGGGGGGAGATAGGCAGGTGGGGGAATTTGAAACCGAGGCAAGTGTGGCAGGGCAGGAGAAGCTTAAGGTCCTGGCCTAACGACCACAACCGGGACTACCTGAACTGCCGTTGCTAAGCGTTCGATCATGTGATCTTTCACCTAATGAACGCATCACTCAGCAATGGAAATTCTGGTCCCAGTTAGGGTCGTTGAGCAAGGACTACCTGCATGGTAATTTGAGCCTGGTCATTTGTGTCTCAAGTGAACACTCTGGGTTGATTTATTTAACAATCCAACTGTGGTTTTCTTGGCTGTCTGTGGTATTCTCAGGAGTCTTCTCCAACACCAAAGTTCAAAAGCGTCAATACTCTTCCTATCCTGCTTCTTGAAAATCCAACTTTTGTTTCTATAGAATGTCACAGGGAAAACGACTGCCTGCATGGTTCTGACCTTTGTAGGCACAGACACTTCACAGCAGCATCTGCCCTCTGGAATGAGATTCCCACCTGCTCTAGACCCATATGGCCCCCACCTTGCTGCTGTTTAGAAGGGCCTTGAAGGCCTGGCCTTTTGCCCAGGCCGTTGGTGGGAGGGGGCTGAAAGACCCTGTGCTTCACCCTTGCCTGGTCTGTCATTCTCATCATCTTTTATTCTATTCTATTATTGTGGTTGTTATTTTAAACTTGTTATTATCGTATTTTCCTTGTTTCAGTTGTTGTGAGCCACCCTGTGTGTTGGGTGGCACACAGATTTAATAAACAAATAAAACAAAACCTGGATACCCCACTCCCTCCATATTGACACAGAACCATTAAGGACCACACATTACGGTTGTACATCGTTGTGGGGAAAATAGGAGGAGGAAGGAGTATTAGGTATGTTCACCACCTTGAGTTATTTATAAAAATAATAAAGGCGGGGAAAATAATAATAATAATAATAATAATAATAATAATAATAATAAATCCATCCATCCATCCATCCATCCATCCATCCAGTCAGTCAGTCAGTCAGTCAGTCAGTCAGTCAGTCAGTCAGTTAGTTGTGGGACCATCCATATCACATAAAGGGGATGTAAAAAGGGAAGGAGTTTGTTCAGTCAGTCATGGTGGCCATCTTGCCTTGTTTAGACCCTACCCCACAGACCCCTTGCTGTAGATGTAGTTTTCCAGTCAAACTCACCCACCGATTCTTCTTGCATTACTGCTTCCTTGAGTTCATTGTTCTTAAGTATGATTTTAATGATGCCAGCCTAGAAGCATCTTCAGTTTAATGTGTGATTCTGGTTCCTCAATGTATGTTTGGATCTTGCTGCAGTTCCTCTTAAACAAAACCAAAATACTACGTTTCAGAGCTTCTGCCAAGCATTACATGTAGTCCTCGCTTAACAACCACAATTGGGACCGGAATTCCAGTTGCTAAGTGAAGCGGTCATTAAGCGAATCTGGCCCGATTTTACAACCTTTCTTGCAGCGGTTGTTAAGCAAATCATGCAGTTCCCCATTGATTTTGCTTGCCAGAAGCTGGCCAGGAAGGTCGAAAATGGCGATCACATGATCATGGGTTACTGCAACAGTCATAAATGTGAACTGGTTGCCAAGTGCCCAAATCGTGATCACATGACCGTGGAGGATGCGGCGATGGTCATAAGTGAGGACCAGTTGTAAGTCGGTTTCTCCAGCACCATTGTAAGTCCGAACTGTAACTGAATGAATGGTTGTTAATCAAGGACTACCTGTATACCAAAGAAGTCCACAAGTTCAACAGGTCAATGGAAGGCTAGTTGCCATGTCCCTAAGCAAAAAGCTAAACTAATCAAATACAGATTAAAAAAACACACTAAGCCACAAATTGCAGCTTTCAAGCCACAGTGGCCGGGCTCACAAACACACAACGCCACCACCTGCTGAACCACGTTATGGATTAACGCATTAAATATTTGTTGTAAGCCAGCTTGTCTAGTGACACCAGCTGGGCATGATGGTAGATGTAATCACATGTATCTAGAAAGCACCAAGACAGGGAAGCTTTTGAACTTCTTATTCCCAGAAGGAAAAATCACCAGAAAGAATCAAATCCTCTGGAGACTTCCTGAAGAATCAAAACACCACGACTCAGGGATGAGTCTCAAAACAGCAAGTGGGTGCAATCCAAACACAAACCATCATTTCAAAGCTCTGAAATCTGTGTGAGATGGGATTTTCTTTCTGGCTGGGCAAATGAGTCATTCCGGAGAATTAGTCTGGGCAAGCTGACAAAACGCCGCCTTTGAGAAGTAAACAGGGTTGTGCTTTGTTGGCTGAAGCCTTACTCGTGGCGAAGGCGCTGGATTAGAAACCGGGAAACGGTGAATTTGAGTCCTCCTGTGGGCCCGAAAGCCGGCTGGGTGACTTTGGGCCAGTTACTCCCTCTGGGCCCAACCCACGTCACAGGGTTGTGATTGCGGGGAAAAGAGGAGGTGGGAGTGTTATGCACACTGCCTTGAGCTGGACAAAGAAAAGGTGAGGTCATAAATGTAATAATGAGGATAACCACCCAGTGGAATCCTTAGCTGCGTTGGGTGGACTTGCCTTGGACGCAAAGAAGAGCCGTAACTATTAAATCTGCTGTACTCGGAACTGTCCCAGAGTTGTTAAGAGTTGGGTGGCATACAAATTTAAATAATAATAATAATAATAATAATAATAATAATAATAATACTGAAGTGGAAGAAGACCCTCTTTGAAACAGATTCTATCTTCTAGACCAGCCTTTCTCAACCTTTTGAGCCTGGAGGAACCCTTTAAATGTTTTTCAAGCCTCAGGACCCCCTGAACATTCAGGCTCAAAGATAGGCCAGAAATTACAAAATTAATCTATTCGTTTCATGGGTAGGCCTGTGTAGATGCATGAACAGTGTTCTTAAACTAAAAATAAAGAATGAAACATACCTCTTTAATGTGAAGTGGCCGGAATTTGAAATATTTTTTAAAATAAATTGTGAACTCCCAGGGAACCCCTAGCGACCTGTTGCGGAACCCGGGGGTGCCACGGAACCCTGGTGGAGAAACCCTGCTCTAGACCTCCTGCAGCCCCAAAGGGTCCAGATTAAAATCCCCATGGCTGCATGACTGACCGACCACAATTTCTTTGAGTGACAGCCCAATCTGGGGCAGGTGGAGGTCAACATCAAAACCACTTAGTATTATTTCTTCCAACCGCCATTCGTCCCAGATGTGTATGCCATGCATGCACTCCGCACAGACCACAAAACGTAAGATAATTCACTCTCATCACAGTTTTACCCTAAAATCAGTTATTTACTAGCATTTTTTTCTGACTAACAAATTTTATTCAAAGGCAGAAGCTTTTTAATAAAGATAGCATTGAATGAAGCGAGCTGCAACTCAGGAAGCTTCTGACTTTGAATAAAGTTTGTCAGTCCAAAAAGGTGCTACCAGATTCCTGTTTTTTTGCCACCATAGACTAACACAACTCTCGTCCTACAATATCCTACAGTCAACAACACAGCAATATGAATATACACAATATCCTTGAGACCTCCTGCTACCAACATATACTCTATTATTATTATTATTATTTAAGAAACATTGTTAATTAATCATCTTGACAAACTAGAAAACATGTCACCAGGTTCCTAATTTCATCCTAATTTCTGAATTAACCCGTTTTTGGTGTTTGCCCACTATACTGAGCCATAGAACAGGACTTTGCACACTCCTTTAAGCACAAAAAAACAGAGGCTGACACTGTGCAAACGGGACGGGTGGACTTTGAAAGGATATAGATAAGTGGGCTGTGCAAACACAGCCCTCCAGTTGCTGGAGATTTGTAAGAATTCCCGATTCCTGTGGATTCCACTGAGGCTACCCCAAAATTAGTTATCTCACCCATACCCAGTATAAGTTCCCCATCGCACTAAGGTGAGAAGCAAATAAAAATTAACACTCGGACAGAGCAACAGAAAGCTTGGGGGAACCAGAAGGGATTTTGGGGGTGAAAATACTCTGAATTTCATTCCTTTTCCTTGAATTGAGCTCAACTTCATGGGTATGTCCATTTACTTTTCTTGGCAGCAATACTGGTTTGTCATCGCCTAATTCCAAAGAACTGCTGGACTTCCCACTCTAGCCTATAGCTGCGAGTTTTTTATTATTGATTGATTGATTGATCACATTTTTATAGCCGCCCGTCTTACAAGAGAGTGACTCTGGGTGGTGTACAACATTCAATTAAAAAAAACCAATAAATACATATAAAGCAAGCATGAAACTTTAAAAACTATAAAAAACACACAAAACAGGAGGGGATGATGTTAACCATAGTAAGGGAGCCATCGCAAAATCTCCGGGGTCCCCTGGGACCCCCGGGTCTGATCACATAGCCAGGTCCTGAGGGACTTGGGGAATTTGCTTCTCCTCAAATATTAATCAGATTTGACCCTAATTAGCTTTCTCCAGATCAGCTGTTACTAAGTGACCCTGGGAAATAAATTCCCAGACATACCCATATAATTTTCTTGGCCGCAACTGGGAAGAAGCTTGCCACTTCCATCTCCCAGGGCACTTTCCATTTCCCAGCCAGCCTACAGCTCTACATTTCCTGATGGCCTCCCAGCCAAGCATACAGTAGCTTTTTTGAGATCACCCAAGATCAGCCAGGTGCTGCTTTCAATCCATTCCAACCATCTTCCTCACAGGACAAGGGACAAGGATAAGCAGAGAAACCGGGCCCTGTCCTACAGCAGATTTATGGATAGGGCCTGTTGCATTTTACAACCAAACATTGTTTTTCTAATTCAACTGAGCATACAAAGCAAGGCAAAAACCCCACACAGTCACCGGGAGTTGGAGGCACCCAACTAACTGTTGAAAATACAAGAAAAAAAGCTTGGGAGAAAAGTAGAGTTAGGGATTGGATGAGGGGGGAGGTTGTTCTGGAATGGGGAACAAATTCCTGTGATGACACGGTCCTTGCAAGACCCTGCTCTGCCCCCCCGCCCCCCGTTTTGTTCTTGTTTTGTCCTGCCATTCCTGTCCCAGAAATGGATCCAACTGTGGGGGGAGGCCTGACCTCCTGCAGAAGATGAGACACATAGCTGTACATTGGTTAGTTGGGAATGGGGTACCCCACTCCTGAGAACATCCCTTATGGTAACTGAAAACCGAGAGAAGGCTCTCATGCTGGGAAGGGTGGAAGGAAAGAGAAGAGGATGACCAGCAGCGAGGTGGACAGACCTGTATCTACTGTAATGGTGAGGAAGAGGAAGATGCTGTAATGGTCCCTGAGAGGAAGAGGAAGAAGAGTTGGTTGCGCCAAGACAGCGGTCAGATAAGAGAAATCTGAGTCCAAAGCAGGAGTGTAATTTGAGAAGGCGTCTCAGACTTGACCCTCCCTAGTTCTCTTGAATGTAAAGGCAGGGAAGGAAGAGGCACATTTAAACTTTAATGATTCTATTACTCTAATCTTATAATAAAAGTAGTATTCGCCTTCATAACTTCAGTTTCCGGGTCTGGACTACCATGAAGGGATGATGGTTACAGTGGCGATGGGGGCATTGTTGGAAGACCTGAAAGGCCAGGTTAGGGACACATCCTCCTGGGGAAAATCTATCTAGGTCAGAGCTTTCCAAACTGTGTGTCGCGACACACTACTGCAAGGCTTTCCAAAGTTTTCCTGTGGCGACACACCAACCGCCGTTGGTGTGTCGCCGCAGGAAAACCGGGAAGTGCCACCGTTGCGGCAGCGCGCAAAAACCCGGAAGCGCTGCTGCCGCTTTCGGGTTTTTGCACGCTGCCGTTGGTGTGTCGCCGCAGGAAAACCCGGAAGCGCTGATGATGATCAGCGCTTCCGGGTTGTGTGGCGACACACCAGGCTGCACTTTTGTGTCGCCACACAGAGTTTGGAAAGCTCTGCACTACTGTGTCGCCTGGTGTCCTGGTGTCACGCGGTGTCAGGATCATGGCCCGGGGGCGGGGTTTGCAGGCGGGAGCCAATCGTGTGGGCCGGGGTTTGCAGATGGGAGCCAATCGTGTGGGCTGGAGGGCGAGGAGCCCTGTTATTACTGTCACGAAATGATGCATGTCTAAAAGGTGTGTCACCAACATGAAAAGTTTGGAAAGCTCTGATCTAGGTGGTCACTAAGGGTCAAGAACGACTTGATGGCACATAATCAATCAATCAACTCCCAGAGCTTAAGAGACTACTTGGTCAAATTCACTGGCATCATATGAATTTCTCAGCCTCAGCAACTTGAAGATGTGTGGACTTCAACTCCCAGAATTCCCCAGCCAGCATGGCTGGCTGGGGAATTCTGGGAGTTCAAGTCCAGACCTGTCCGAGCGTGGGGAGACCTAGCTTCCAATTTCCACTCCTCTGGGACAGTTGGGGGCAGGCACTGATTGGGGTGCACCACTGCACAAATCATGGCTTGTGGAAGGGAACACTAGCTTATCAAATAAACTACAATTGGCTGGGTCTGCATTCACAAATCCCATTATGGTTTAGCAGGAGGCGTAAACCCAGTGTTATCTCTCAGCTTGATCTTTCTGTCCTGCCAAGAGGAAATCGGGAACTTAAATGCACCTCTCCCCCCCCCCCCAGCTCTTCAGAGGATGGGATTAAAATCCAGCAAGGACAGATGGGAAGCCTTCTCTTCTGGAAACCTACAGCTCCATGCCAGGAACGCAGAGCGGATTTGGAGAAAGGAGAAGTTGACCCAGGCCTTACATGCCCCGGGACTGCCCCACTTTTGGGGTGCTCTGCTCCAGCTCAACCAAACTAGGAATGTCAGCCTGTCACCGAAAGGCCACCGCTAGCCCAAACTGCACCCCTGCAGTTGGAAGTTCCACAGGTGTAGAAAGCCCAGCGAGGCTACTGCCCCAGCTTGTGGGTCCTCCGAGACCCGGGCCGGCGGGCAGGGAGAAATGGGACTTGTAGTCCGACCCGGGCAGGAAGCAGCGCGGCTGGTGGCCGAAGCCAACCGAGGATTGCCGCGTCTTTCGGCGCAAGGGAGGAAAAAAGCGCGCCTTACGGAAGCCGGAGCCCCCGATGCGCCCGCGTCGAAGAGAGACCCCCGAGGTGGGCGAACCCTCCAAGGGGGAAATTACAGCGCGCAGAGGAAAACTTCGCGGGGCGGGCTGGGCTGCTCTCCATCTGCCCCACCCCCCGGCCCAGCAACCACTGGAAGACGATTTTAGAGTCTATTCTTTTCTTTCCTCACCCCGCCACCAAACGCGCCTTTTCAAAAGCGACCTCGCCATTGGGGACCCCCCCGAGGCGCCGTAGTGCCTCCCCGCTCCTTGGCCGTGCTAGCCGGGGCTGATGGGAACTGTCGTTCCCCGAAGGGCAGCGGGGCGGCGGCGATCGGCCGGATCCAGAGCTGCCCCCAGTCCCAGCCCGCGCCCCAGCCCGCAAGCATCCAGGCTCGCTCGCTCGCTTTCTCCTCTTTGGCTGCTTTGGCGCTCTTAAATTCATGGCCGGAGGGTCTGGGGTCCTTCCCACTCCCCCCGACCCCAACAACGGGCACCCGCAGCAGCTCGTTCGGGGAGCGGGGCCGATGCCAAGACGCGCGATCTTTCTGCCTGGCCACGTGGGCGGGTCACGCCGGGAGGAGGGGGCGAGATCGGAGCCTGCCCCCCCCCCCCGGCGCGCGCAGGCAAGCCCGGCTGAGAGTCTCCGCCGAGCCGGCTGGGCGCCTCGCAACTTTCCGGCTGGCTTCGGACGGGTCGAGGCGAAAGTGGCGCGCCCGGTCCGGTCCTCCGCTCCCCTCTCCCGGCTGGCGGCCCGGGCGCGGGCGGCTCCTTACCGTGCCGAATCGGCGGACGCCTCGGGCCGCCGAGAGATGCGCAGAGATGCCGAGCGGAGAGTGGATGCGGCGGCGCCAGCCGGTGCGCTTTTGAGAGGCGGCCCCAGTTTCGTTTTCGGGGCTCGGCGCGCGCTGCTCGGAAATTACATCAGGCGCGGCTCCAGCCGGGGGAGGAGGAAGAGGAGAGGAGGAGGAGGAGCGGGAGGGGCGGCCAGCCAGCTGCGCCCGCCCCCTGCTTCGCCGAGCCGCCCGGCGGGCCCCGCGGCGCCCCCGCCGGCAGCGGCAGCACCCCTCCCGCCCCTGGCGGGCTCTTCAGAAGGAAGGGAAGGGAAAGGCCGGAGGAGGGGCCAGGGGGAGGATGGGGGGCGCGGGGGGGGCTCCGTGGCAGGACGGGGGGGGGGGCTGGCTAAGCCTGGAGAAGGGAGCTGGACTCCCCCAGCTGCCCTCTGGAGACTTTGGGCCACCCGTGCTAGCCACCTCCAGTGCCACCGGGGGCATTGGAGCCTACACAGCAGGGCTGTCAGGGGGGTCTTGAAGCTTGAAGGCAGCATCGGGGAAGGAGTTCCCTCAGGTTCAGCTCCCAAGGATGGGATGACGGCTGCTCTCCCACCGCCCAGGACGGTCCTGGGGTCTCCAACCTGACCAGCTGCTCCCTTCGCCTTCATCGCTTCCCTTAACCAGGCCGAGCGGGCAAGCGCTGGCTTTCATTAAAAAAGGCCCTGAAATTCCGAGCTTTTGACTTCTTCGGAATTCTTCATCCAAGATGAAGCAGAGAATCGGTCCCCTGTCTCACTCCGAGAAGGTGCTTCCTTCGTAGCTCAGTGTTGCTGAGTGAAGCTGGAAGATTTGCAAGCCATGGTTTATGCACAGCCTGTGAGGCAAACGCCAACGTTAAGGTTTCATTGAACTGGAAATTGCATTGTATGAAACCATGATGGGGGGTTGTCTGTAGCTTGAATCATGTCAACTGGATTTCTATTTTCTCAGTGGAAACGTTTCGCTCCTTATCCAAGGAGCTTCTTCAGTCTGAGCAAAGTTAGTAAGGGAATCCTAAATATGTTTCTAGGTAGCTGTGTGACCTTACACCTGGGGCTAGGTCATGGTTATATTGAGATGTTATTTTAAGTCCTTTTATCATCTAAAGGAGGATCGTTAAGATCACCATGCTGCTGTTGAGCTTGTGAAATGGTCACAAAAAAAGGACACTCATTTGAGGACATTAATGTTCACATTTTAGACAGAGAAGATAGGTGGTTTGAGAGAGGGGTCAAGGAATCCATTTATGCCAACTTGGAAAATCCTTCCTTGAATAGAGGTGGGGGCCTCAGGCACAATCTTTCCCCCATCTTCCTCCCTGCTTTGTCTTCTGTGCCTAGGAAGATTAGGACCATTTCACAAGCTCAACAGCAGCATGGTGATCTTAAGGATCCTCCTTTAGATGATAAAAGGACTTAAAATAACATCTCAATATAACCATGACCTAGCCCCAGGTGTAAGGTCACACAGCTACCTAGAAACATATTTAGGATTCCCTTACTAACTTTGCTCAGACTGAAGAAGCTCCTTGGATAAGGAGCGAAACGTTTCCACTGAGAAAATAGAAATCCAGTTGACATGATTCAAGCTACAGACAATTCCACCTGGATGACTGAGAACCTTCATAGACACATGATGGGGGGTTGCATGTTTTCAGTCTAGTCCAGTTTTTCCCAACCTTGGCAACTTTAAGATGGGTGGACTTCAACTCCCAGAATTCCCCAGCCAGCATGGGGAAACACTGGACTAGTCTATCCAACATTGGTTTGGCTTTGGTTGAGTGTCTTGCACAAACCCCACTATTGTGGCCAAACCATGGTTATGATCCGTGTGGTTGTTGAAAAAGTCATGATAAAAAGGGGAGTGTGATGGATGGCTCCGGCCACAGTCCTATATACATAGAAGGTTATTAGTAAACATCTTACCAGCTTACTGAGAATACATTTCATTCTTCCTCTCTCTCTCTCTGGTGTAGGTTGAGATGCGAAGTGATTTAAAGCGAAGTTAAATCTCCCAGAAACTGAATATGACGTCTGGTGGGAAATGAATCTAACACATAATAACGGATCAACTTGTCCAGCGCTTCTCAACCTTAGCAAGTTTAAGACGTGTGGACTTCAACTCCCCGAATTCCCCCAGCCAAATGTCTTAAACTTGCTAAGGTTGAGAAACACTGATCTAGTCATTCTCTATCTCGAAATTGAAGGGGGGTATAAAAAGTTTGAACAAATCAGTGTTCCTGCGTAGGGCATAGACACACAACCACACCTTCTGCCATGCGTTATTTCATTCCAAGGGGCCTCCCTGGTGGGCAAATGCCAGCTTTCACACAAGCTTTTTGCAGAGTTTTGAACAGCTTTTGTTTCTTCCCATTGAACTTTGGGAACCAGTTTTCCTGTTTCCATTTCTGCTGCTGCTTTTTTTTCACTTTCCATTTGGGGGGGGGGTGTTTTGTTTTATCAATTTGCCTTTGGTACTGAGTTTCGATTTGATACAGGTAGTCCTTGCTTAATGACCACAATTGGGACTGGAATTTCGGTTGCTAAGCGAAGCAGTCATTAAGCGAATCCAACCCGATGTTATGACGTTTTTTGAGGTTGCCATTAAATGAATCGCCACGGGCGTTAAGCAAACCACGTGGTTGTTAAGCGAATCACGCAGTTCCCCATTGAGTTTGCTTGCCAGAAGCTGGCTGGGAAGGTCGAAAATGGTGATCACGTGACCATGGATTGCTGCAACGGTCATAAATGTGAACTGGTTGCCAAGCGCCCAAACCATGATCACGTGACCGTGGGTACGCTGCAATGGTCATAAGTGTGAGGACCAGTCGCAAGTTGTTTTTTCAGCACCATCGTAAGTCTGAACCATCACTAAATGAATGGTTGTTAAGTGAGGACTACCTGTAGTTAGATAGCTCAGACTAAAGTTGTGAAACACCCTAAGCCACCATAACGTTGCGCATCCTGTTGTCTTGTTCTGTCACAGCTGTTTTGTAACTTTCAGCAACTTCTGTAGCTCAGCGTGAGTTCCGTGTTGTCATGATTGTTCATACTGCGTTTAAGTTGCAATCAATTAATATAACAGGTAGTCCTTGACTTACGATCACAATTGGGACTGGAACTTCTGTTGCTGAGGCGGTTGTTAAGTGAGTCACACCAGATGTTACCTTTTGCCACGGTTGTTAAGCGAATCACCACGGTCATTAAGCAAATCCAGCTTCCCCCATTGACTTGGCTTGTCAGAAGCCAGCTGGGAAGGTCTCAAAGGGCGATCATGTGACCCCGGAATGCTGCAACCGTCGTAAGTGTGAGCCAGTTGCCAAGTGCCTGAATTTTGATCATGTGACCGCAGGGATGCTGTGATGATCATAAATGCAAGGACTGGTCATAAGTCACTTTTTCCAGCACCATTGTAACTTCAAACGGTCGCTAAACAAATGGTCTACCTGTAAATGAAACTAATAATGTTCACTGAATATCAGAAATCAGACTATAACATAATTGATACTGCATACTTTCTCTAGGACCTCAAGGCAGTTTATATGGGGATCTCTCTTCACATTTTCTCCACAACAACGACCCTGCGAGGTAGACTGGACCGAGTGAAAATAACTGGCCTGCAGTCACCTAATAAGCTTGCAGGATGGACTTGAAGCTAAGTATCTCCAGTCCTAGTTGAACACTTCACCACCACACTGGCTCTTAAATGCTGTTTGCATTGAAGGAGTAAATATCTGCATTCACACATCACCATAATTGAGGGTCTAACCATAGTTTGTTGAATAAGCCACAATTAGCCGGATTCACACACTAAACCATAAGCCACAGTTTAAAGAACACAGTGACTGGATTCTCACAATAAACTGAACTCCAACCAATGTGTGAACCCACCTGATGTTTCTGGAGGAGACCCATGTTAATCCTTTGCAACTCAAAGAAACCCTGGTTACATTTGCACAGGTTGTTTAACCAGGTTAGTTGAAGGCTAGTGATTCCTTTTGTACAAGGCAGAATCTTGTGCCACCTTAAAAACAAGTCACTTACGGCCATTCAGCCAAGTAGGTCAGGAAAGCAACCGTTTTTTCTCAAAACTAAATAAGCAATGATTTGTTTTTTCTCAAAGGAGAGGCTGTCTGATCAAACTGTATTTCCTGCCCCAGTTGTGGAGGAAGAGCTCTAAAAAATTATAGCTGATTATGTAGTTGAGATCCCAAACTTTTAAATATATTCCCCTTTTTGCACTGAAGATGTTGCCTAGCCTGGCAATGAGACCTCTGCAAGAAAACAACAAGGCTCAGAGAGCACCAAGGACTCCACATATTCCCCTTTTCCCTGGATGGATTCTGTTTCTAATTTCCATTCCTTTTTCATTTGCTAGCAAGGGGGAAAACCCACAAGACAGATTATTTTCTATTTGTCATTGATTTCTCTCTCCATGTCATCCTCACCATTTCCATTCCATGCGGGGAATTTTATGCAGAGTTTCAGATATGATGCAAGTTCTCCAGGCTAGAAGCAAATTATTAAAAAGGATTAATGGTACATATCAGAATCCATTTCACTAAGCTGTGCTTCTCCTTTGGAATTTAGCTAACACCCTTTCCATCATCATCATCATCATCACCACCATTATTATTATTGTTGTTGTTACTACAGGTAGTCCTTGCTTAACCATTCATTTAGTGACAGTTCGGACTTACGACGGTGCTGAAAAAACCGACTTACTGTAAAACCGGTCCTCACACTTACAACTGTCACAGTGTCCACGCGGTCATGCGATCACGATTTGGGCACTTGGCAATTGGTTTGCATTTATGACCGTTGCAGCATCCCGTGGTCACATGATTGCCATTTTCGACCTTCCTGGCCGTCTTCTGGCAAGCAAAATCAATGGGGAACCTCATGATTCGCTTAATAACCATGTGTTTCGCTTAACGCCTGTGTCAATTCGCTTAAGAACTGCCGCAAAAAAGGTAAAATCAGGTTGTATTCACTTAATGACTGCTTTGCTTAGCAACCAAAATTCCGGTCCCAATTGTGGTCATTAAGCGAGGACTACCTGTACTATTTTTTATCTGCATGGTGTTCTCCTTTTCCTTCAAGGCTTTTTCCCCTCCCCATTTTATCAGTGCCCCATATAGAGTCAATATTTGGGGGTGGGGAGAGAGACCAAATGATTAGAGTGAATAGTTGCAATATATAAATATTGCAAATAAATAGGGTATGAAAACCCAGGCATTTAGCAAAGCAAGAGCAAGTAATGCCCACAGCGTACCCTGAAAGGAAGACAAAACGTTTTTAAAGAACTGCATGTTGAAAAACTGCGTCCTGCAACTCAGTTCCAGCCAGGCTTCCCCTAACAAGAATTGGGAAATGCTTTGCAAGCGCTCGGAATGCTGATGCATCCACCGGCAGTTTCCCACTGCGTCTTCGAAACACACTGCCTAACAGGAAGAGCTGTTGGGTCAGGGTTTCTCCACCAGGGTTCCACTGCACCCTCGGGTTCCACGAGAGGTCACCGGGGGTTCCCTGGGAGATCACGATTAATTTTAAAAATTATTTCAAATTCGGGCAACTTCACATGAAAGAGGTAAGTTTCATTCTTTATTTTTAGTTTAAGAACAGAGTTAATGCTTCTATACAGGCCTTCCCATGAAACGAATATAATAACGTCGTAACTTCTGGCCTATATTTGAGCCTGAATGTGCAGGCCTGAAAAATATTTCAAGGGTTCCTCCAGGGTCAAAAGGTTGCGAAAGGCTGTGTTGGATAGTGGAACCAGTCCCCAGAGTTGATGGGTTCTTTTTCATCTTTCTTTGGCTTCGTCCCTTGGGAGGAAGCCAAGGGAGGCCCCATTGAGTCAGGGGTCTTAGACTCAACCGTCAGGATGGCTTCTCCAATTTGTAGAAGTTTCTATGATTCTATGAAGGTTTGTGCCAGGCCAGGTCACTGCATTTCAAAGCACTTTGGGGATTTCGCTCTGGTGATGCTTCCTCGGTTCAGCATTGTTACAGGACGGGTTCAATCATCTTATTTGGGCGGATTCTCTTGGCCATGTGGCATGCAAGAGGTGGACTTGATTACCCATGTTCATTTAGTTGGTGTGGGGGGGGAAGGCCCACCCCAAGGCTTCTTTTAGGTGGGGTGCCTCAGGGCTCTGGGGGTGAGGTCATTAGATGGCATGGGGTACAGTATCATCGGTATGCCGATGATACTCACTCATATATCTCCATCCCATGCCAGGCAGGCAATGCCATTCAGGTGCTGACCCAGTGCCTGGAAGCTGTGGGGGCCTGGATGGGAAGGAACCAGCTTCAGCGTAACCCTGGTAAGATGGTAAGATTTTTAAAAGAATAAAAATACAGATTTTGAAGGAAAAGGAAGGAAAGTAAAGTAATAAGTAAGTGAAAAAAGTGTAAAGAAAGAAATAGGAGAGAGAGAGAAAAGAAAAGAAAAGAAAAAGTTACAGTATAAAGAAATGGCTTCCGGTCTTCTTAACAGCAGTTTTGTTGTTGTTGTTTATTCGTTCAGTCGCTTCCGACTCTTCATGACTTCATGGACCAGCCCACGCCAGAGCTTCCTGTTGGCTGTCGCCACCGCCAGCTCCCCCACAGTTACAGCAGTTACAAGTACATTTATATTTTACCCTCTCTCTCTCTAAGGTTACAACATAATTTCCTTCTTTCCATAGTTTACCCTCCCTTTCTAATCATCAAACCCATAAATCACAAGTTAATTTTTTCCTCTTTTCGGCAAAAAGTCCATAAGGGGTTTCAGTCACTAATAAATGTAGTTATGGTCATTTCTCTAATCCAGTGTTTCTCAACCTTGTCAACTTTAAGATGTGGACTTGAAGTCCACACATCTTAAAGTTGCTGAGGTTGAAAAACCCTGCCCTAATCAAACAAGTCAATTTTGCCATCTCTGCTAATTCTGTCATCTTCATAGCCATTCTTCCGTTCTAACTCTTTTCTAATTGCCTATCCAAAAAGAGTTCTGGTCTCAACGTGATGGAATATGTGATATTGCAGTTTTGTGGCTTATATTTATTCTGATTTTATGGAATGTTGCTGTGAGCTGCCTAGGACTATTATGCATAAGGTTTAAAAGTTTTCTAAATAAATAAAATAAAAATAAAATTTATATGCTGATTTCCTGCTTGCTGCTATGGAAGAAGCGAAAACCACCAGCATTGAAACAATGATCATCCAACATCAACTTCGCTGGACCGGTCATGTTGTTCGAATGCCTGACCATCGTCTTCCGAAGCAGCTACTTTACTCCCAACTTAAGAATGGAAAACGGAATATTGGTGGACAGCAAAAGAGATTCAAAGACACTCTCAAAGCTAATTTAAAAAAATGTAATATCAGCACTGAGAACTGGGAAGCCCTAACTCATGAGCGTTTCAATTGGAGGTCAGCCCTTATTAATGGCGCTATGGACTTTGAAGAAGCACAAGTACAGAGCGAAAGGGAGAAAAGAGCTAAGAGGAAGGCACGTCAAGCAAACCCTCATTGTGACCGTCTCCCACCCAGAAACCTATGCCCTCATTGTGGGAGGCTGTGCGGATACAGAATTGGCCTTTACAGCCACTTACGGATCCACTGTTAAGATTTTACCCTTGGAAGACAATCGTACTCGGCTACGAGTGATCGCCAAGAAGCAGCAGCTATGGTGTTTCATACATGTTTCATACATAAATTCATGTGCCTGGGCCTGGGGCCCAGTGTGTGTGAAAGGTCCCCGTCTCGTGGTTGCGCTAACAACCATTGATTGTGACATCTTCCTCCGCTGCTGTGTATTTTAATTTTTGTATTTGTGAAGGAAATTTGCTTTTAATTTATTTCACCACCCAGAGTCATTTGCTGAGATGGGCGGCCATATAAATTGAATAAATAATAAATAAATAAATAAATAAATAAATACAGCATATAATGTTGCAAAGTTCTGTTATTTAGCATAGCAGAAAATAAGACGCATTGCTGTAGATTGCTTATTTGATGTATATTTACTTTGCCTTTTCCTTTGTTTTATTTGCTGGCTTTCCTGCGGTCATTTGCTGTGTAAAGAAAGGATCCCAGATCCCTTGGGAAGAGCTACCTATAAAGATTCCCTGGCTGAGTTCCCTTTTTGCTTTCCACCCACCAAGGAAGCTTTATATGTCAGATTGGATGAGAGCTGTTTCGATTTTAGCTGCCGGCACTGGTGTTTCTAAAGCAGGCGACTTGCTTGTTCTTCAATTCAGGAGAACATATGTCTTCATCCAACGTGGCTCTGAACGGTGGCAGTTTTCACGATGTACTTTTGCAAAACTCAGCCTGCTAAAAGAGATTATTCAAAAGCAGCCCTATCTGGGGGGGGGGAGGGGGGAAATCGAAACAAGAGGGTAAAAGCTGCTTTGCTCTAGTTCAGATGTTGATGCAAACAGACTAAGTTTCGGTTTCCATTTCTTCTTGTTTTTGTCATGTCATCACGAGTTTCTGGTGTCGGAGCTTTGCGAAGGCTCTTCTGCAATTGGCTGGATGGCTTGCCTCTTGCAATCCGAAGAAATTCCCGTTCTGCTTCTACGCTACGCAAGTCTTTTCCAAGCCAAACAGAAAACAGTTTTGAAACACACGGGGGGCGGGGGGGGGGGAGTAAAATCATTACTAATTGGTCAGCCTTTCATCCCAGCCCTGACAAGTATTGTCCTGAGAAAGGAAGATTTGTGCAGTCGTGTCCGACTCTAGGGGCCGGTGCTCATCTCCGTTTGTTAGCCGAAGAGCCAGCGTTGTCCGAAGACGCTTCCACGGTCTTACGCCTTAATATATAGATATAATAATTGGTCTCCCAATTATAACATTCCTTTTACAGTACCAGGTTCCCCCCGCCCATTTGTGCAGTCGTGTCAGATGCGTGGAGCAGCTGGACCGATGTAGGGTTTAAATTGGGATGAGAAAGGGTGGGGAATTCAGGGTGGTTATGCAGATGCGGATTATGTGTGAGACAGACTAGGAATATTTTACCAATCAGCAAGTCTAATGTCTTAAAATCTCTTGGGTTTTCTGAGCCCTTCTGAGATAGCCTGAAACCTTAGTACCAATCGAAGAGAATATTTGAAGCTCAGGGTTGAACTGTGGAGTCCTTGGTGCCCTCTGAGCCTTGTTATTTTCTTGCAGAGGTTTCATTGCCAGGCTAGGCAACATCTTCAGTGCGAAAAGGGAGTGGAACTTGCTCTCTGTTTATATACCATGGCTTGTCCTGCTTGTGTTGGTGGGGGGTGGGTGTTCTCTCCTTGGGAGTTCCTTGATTGGGCTGTTGTTTGCTGCTTGGTTGATTGACTGAGATAATAGTTCCTTGATTAGGGTCTATTGTGTTGTTTGATTGTTCCTCTGGTGCTAATCTTGGTGTTAATCTTTGCATCCTGTTTAGGAGCTGGATAGGAGACCACATGGAAATCCCACTGCCATAGGCTACATTGGGAAACCAGAACATAACCTTGGAAGAAGGCAGTGGCGAGGCCCTTCTGAGAAAGGTATCCATGAAACAGCAGGAGCCAAGCTCAACTTGAGGAAGACGTTACTTTTTACACATTTATCTACATTTAGGTATCATATTTATAACTTGCATGCTCCCAACAAGGCAGGCTATGACAGAAAAGCCAGAAGACCAGAACACCTCCTTGCCAGCAATCAACAACCAGATAGGCAAGGATTAACACCAAGATTAGCACCAGAGGAGCAATCAAACACAATAGACCCTAATCAAGGAACTATTGTCTCAGTCAATCAACCAAGCAGCAAACAACAGCCCAATCAAGGAACTCCCAAGGAGAGAACAACACCCCCACCAACACAAGCAGGAAAAGTCATGGGATATAAACAGAGAGCAAGTCCTACTCCCTTTTAGCACTGAAGATGTTGCCTAGCCTGGCAATGAAACGTCTGCAAGAAAATAACAAGGCTCAGTGAAACCTTACTTTCGGACTGTTGGAAGGGTTCGAGGCAACCCCCCCCTTTCCTCTCAGACCGCCATTTTCGAAACACTGCTTCCCCCAATATTGCCTTCCCCTTGAGCAAGGTAAGAGTTTAAGTTACAAAATAGAATGGGTTCAATACAAATGCCATTTCTTCATAAGGTCTCCCAACTGTTTAGACAAAGAATTCCCTTCAGATTTGATCAGAAACCTTGGAAAACCAAAGGTTGCTTGTTCACCGAATTTAGCAGAGCCCATTCAGGTAAACAGCCAACCAGATCTCCATAATCCAATCACAAAAGATCCCTTCCAAGGTGAACAGTCCAGGCTAGTACACAAAGCCACAGCCCCGCAGGGAACCCGGACGATCAGAACAGGAGACACAAACAGCAGAGAGCCTGACCACAGAGCGCCCCCTCTTGGAACTCAGGTAAACTGCACTTTTCTCAGAACTTCCTAGAGCAGGGCTTTCCAAACTATTCACATTGGCGACACACCAAGGGTGGTGTGCGAAAACCCGGAAGCGCTGCCGCCATCGCCCTTCTAGGTTTTCACACACTGCAGCAGCGGCCTGGTGTGTGGCATGAAAACCTGGAAGCGCTGATGGCCCGCCGCCGCGATTGCACACAGCAGCGGTGGCGCACCATCAGCACTTCCGGGTTTTTGCAGCACACACCTGGGCCCCGCAGGTGACACAGTACTGTGTCGCGACACACAGTTTGGAAAGCTATGTCCTAGAGGGCGGGAAGACTTTTCCGTAACAACAGCCAGGCTCTCCTGTATAAAGAGCTTGTGGGGGAAATATGAGTGTGGCTACCTCCAACCAGCAGACTCTGTACGTGCTCCTGGAAAATAAAATTATCTCTACCAATCGAAGAGCACCAGAGGAACAATGAAACAGCACAATAGACCCTAATCAAGGAACTATTATCTCAGTCAATCAACCAAGCAGCAAACAACAGCCCAATCAAGGAACTCCCAAGGAGAGAACAACACCCCCACCAACACAAGCAGGACAAGCCACGGTATATAAACAGAGCAAGTCCCACTCCCTTTTCGCACTGAAGATGTTGCCTAGTCTGGCAATGAAACGTCTGCAAGAAAACAAGGCTCAGAGAGCACCAAGGACTGCACAAAATTATCTCTGTTCAAGCAAATGCCTAAGAACTTTCATTCCTGGCTCGGAACGGACCTGGTAAGATTTCCTTCCAACAGGACTTAGTTCAGACTTACGACGGTGCTGAAAAAAACGACTTACGACCGGTCCTCACACTTACAACTGTCACAGTGTCCACGCGGTCACGTGATCACGATTTGGGCGCTTGGCAACTGGTTCACTTTTATAACCGTCACAGCGTCTCGTGGTCACATGATTGCCATTTTCAACCTTCCCGGTCGGCTTCTGGCAAGCAAAATCAATGGGAAACTGCGTGATTCACTTAACAACCACGTGGTTTGCTTAACACCCACAGCAATTCGCTTAACAACTGCCACAAAAAAAGGTAAAATTGGGTCAGATTCGCTTAATGACCACTTCACTTAGCAACCAAAATTCTGGTCCCAATTGTGGTCGTTAAGCAAGGACTACCTGTATGGACTTCAGCTTAATTTTCCTTTCACAGGAGGAATCATATGGAACCTTATCCTTTTCTTCTCCTGGTTTGGAATGAGACACCCACCAGGCTGACTCCACCTTTATCAAAGACTATTTGTAAAATTGTTGCATTCACACAACAGCTTTAACTCATTCTTTCACTTCCAGCTCAACCTGTTTTCTTGGTTCTGTGAGGTGCTATGCTTCTTTGTCCCAACCACGTTTCTCTTACACCAATTGACAGACACAAATTGGTTCAGAAGTAAACGGTTTATTGGGGAGCAGAGAGGTTAGCACACAAGGAAAGGCTTGAATGAATTAAGTAAGCCTGATTCTGTACATTTAAACATTCTTAACCCTATAGACTTTTCCCTCCCCATCGTCCAGGAGTTTTCCCCTGTTCCGTCTTCCTGGTTTCGGGTGCTCAGACAGTCGTTAGCATTGATGGCCGCTTGAGTGTTTGGGGTTGGTGTGAATGCCTCGATGCAATGGAATGCTTGTCTGTTCCGGTCGGTTTCTTTTCCCCCTTCAATCTACATAGTCCTCTGTCTGAATGGCAGGACTCTGACAGAGTTCTGGCAGAGTTCTGACAGGTTCTCACTATAAATTGACCTCTAAGCTATCCAAGTGGAGAAACATAGAAAGGTAATAAAGTTAACACTGACCAAGTTTAGTGTGTTGGGCAAATGGTTCTGTTAGGTCTTAATCTGACCTGGTTAAGGCTGCTGTGTGAACACAGACAAGACCTGATGTAAAATAACATCCTTTACTAAAATCCATTGGCCCGCTGGATTCTCTGTCCAACCTCTAATTTAATCGGATAGACCCAACAACTTGTCAAATTAATGCAGCTACACAGTTACCTCTATAACTGAGTTCACAAAACAGACTAAGCCGCACTTATCATGGTTGATGGAATGAACTACAATTGGCTGGTTTGCATAACCTGGTAAACCATGGTTTGCAAACCACCGTGCCTGGCTTTGCTGAAAACATTAAGCCACAAGCCAGCAAACTATGCCTTGTCTTAGTTGCATGAGGCCAGTCTATGAATGCCTGTTGTTCAAATCATCTTTTGATTATATTTTCATTCTTTCCAGTCAAGTAAGAAGCTAAGACTGGGTTCACACTGGGTTCATTCGATTAATAGTTGACTCTGTTCACACAATATAAACCATGATGTACTTAAGCATATTTTTGATTAAACTACAACTGGCATTCATGTAATACAACCCTAGCAACTTTAAGATGCGTAGACTTCAACTCCCAGAATTCCTCAGCCAGGATGTGTGGACCTAACTCCCAGAATTCCCCAGCCAGCTTTTGCAGATGATTTGGTGTTGGTTTTGGAAGACCCTTTAAAGAGAATTGAATTATTAATGAGTGAATTAAAAGAATTTGGTGCATTAGCAGGTTTCAGGATTAGTAAACAGAAGACAAAGATGTTAACAAAAATATGAAGATACTACTGATGAATAAAATGGGTTTTAAGATTGAGAAGAAGGTAAAATACTTGGGTATAACTATGAGAAATATGAATTGTGTTTTATTTCAAAATAACTATGTTAAGACATGGAATGAAGTTTAAAAATACGTGTTAAGGTGGGATAAAGTACAATTGTCATTGTCTATGAAGGTTACCAGGGGCGTGGTGGCTCAGCGGGTAAGACGGCAGGCTTGTTGATCGGAAGATTGCAAGTTCGGAGGTTCGAATCCCTAGCCCTGCGTGCAGAGTGAGCTCCTGCACTAGCTCCAGCTCTTGCCAACCTAGCAATTCGAAAGCATGCAAATGCAAGTAGATTAATAGGTACCACTTCGGTGGGTAGGTAACAGCGTTCCGCGCGTGTCATGCGGCCACATGACCGTGGAAGCGTCTTCGGACAACGCTGGCTCTTTGGCTAACAAACGGAGATGAGCACCGGCCCCTAGAGTCGGACACGACTGCACAAATGTGCGGGGGGTACCTTTACCTTTACCTTTTTATGAAGGTTCTCAGTCAACGAAAGAACCTGGTCATTCCCTACATGGCTGGCGTGTCTGAAAAGATAAAACGGATATTTGGCAAACACCACATACCTGTATATTTCAAACCCACCAACACACTGAGACAGAGGCTTGTACACCCCAAAGATCAAACTCCAAAACACAAGAAAAGCAATGTAGTGTATGCAATCCAGTGCAGTGAGGAGTGCTCTGAACTCTACATTGGAGAAACCAAACAACCTTTGTACAGGAGGATGGCCCAACACAGGAGAAGTAACACCACAGGACCAGAGTCAGCAGTTTATCTTCATCTAAAGGAAAAAGGACACTCATTTGAGGACATTAATGTTCACATTTTAGACAGAGAAGATAGGTGGTTTGAGAGAGGGGTCAAGGAATCCATTTATGCCAACTTGGAAAATCCTTCCTTGAATAGAGGTGGGGGCCTCAGGCACAATCTTTCCCCCATCTTCCTCCCTGCTTTGTCTTCTGTGCCTAGGAAGATTAAGACCATTTCACAAGCTCAACAGCAGCATGGTGATCTTAACGATCCTCCTTTAGATGATAAAAGGACTTAAAATAACATCTCAATATAACCATGACCTAGCCCCAGGGTAAGGTCACACAGCTACCTAGAAACATATTTAAGGATTCCCTTACTAACTTTGCTCAGACTGAAGAAGCTCCTTGGATAAGGAGTGAAACGTTTCCACTGAGAAAATAGAAATCCAGTTGACATGATTCAAGCTACAGACAATTGTCATTGTTGGGGAGAATTTCTGTGATTAAGATGAATGTTTTACCTAGAACGTTATTTTTCTTTCAAACAACGTTTTGACAACTGATGCACCATTTAAACAATGGCAGAAGGGTGTGCCTAAATTTGTGTGGCAGGGGAAAACACCCTGAGTTAAATGTAAGATATTACACGATGCAAAGGAAAGAGGAGGATTGGGTCTACTTTGGATGGAAGCGTGGGTGTTGCTGAGAAACAGAAGGTTATTGGAGTTAGAAGGACACAATCTGAGATTTGGGTGGCATTTATTTATTTATTTATTTATGTTTCAATTTATATACCGCTCCATCTCCCCGCAAGGGAACTCTGGGCGGTTTACAAAACACAAAAATTAAAATCCGACAATTAAAACAACCCAATAAAACACTCTAATATATTAAAATTAAATATAAAAATCCAAGATGCGGTGGTATGATGTTTGGATGTTTAAAAGGGCCCTATGGCACCAGCCATCCCCAAGAGGAACTATTCCCCCCCTCCCCCCACGCAAGGCGGCAGAACCAGGTCTTTAAGTTCTTTCTGAAGGCTGGGAGCGATGAGGCCTGCCTCACCTCCGGGGGTAGCATATTCCAAAGGGTGGGCGCCGTTATCGAGAAGGCACGCCTCCTAGACCCCGTCAGGTGACATTCCTTTACGGACGGGATCCGTAGCATGCCCTCTCTGAATGACCGAGTGGGACGGTTCGACGTTATGGGGATGAGACGGTCCCTCAGGTAACCTGGCCCCATGCCATGTAGGGCTTTAAAGGTGATAACCAACACCTTGAATTGGACCCGGAAGCACACAGGCACCCAGTGCAGCTGTCGCAACAGAGGTGTCACATGCGCTGATCTAGGCGCACCAATAACTGCGCGAGCAGCCGCATTCTGGACCAATTGAAGCTTCCGGATACTCCTCAAGGGTAGCCCCATGTAGAGCGCGTTGCAATAGTCTATATGGGAGATGACCAGGGCATGAGTGACTGTACGGAGGGCTTCCTGATCCAGGAAAGGGCGTAACTGACGCACAACACGAAGTTGTGCAAAAGCCCTCCTGGCCACGGCTACCACCTGCTCTTCAAGCAGGAGCCGTGAGTCCAGAAGAACCCCCAAATTACGCACTTGGTCTGAATGGGGTAGTGCAACCCCATCCAGAACTAGAGATGACAACTTCCTGGATCCACGGGAGCCATCAATCCACAGCCACTCCGTCTTACCAGGGTTCAGTCGAAGCCTGTTGTTCCCCATCCAGACCCCCACAGCCTCCAGGCACTGAGAAAGGGTAGCCACTGCATCACTTATCTCACCAGGGATGGAAATATATAATTGAGTATCGTCTGCATATTGATGGTATCTCATCCCATGGTGACGGATGATCTCACCCAGCGGTTTCATGTAGATGTTAAATAGGAGAGGGGAAAGAACCGAACCCTGCGGTACCCCACAGACGAGGGGACGAGGGTCGGACCTTTCCTCTCCTATTACCACCGATTGGGAACGGCCCTGGAGGAAGGAGGTGAACCAACGCAGAACTACGCCTCCCACCCCCAACTCCCTGAGCCGTCCCAAAAGGATACCATGGTCGATGGTATCGAATGCCGCTGAGAGGTCAAGAAGAGCTAGGATGGATGCACTCCCTCCATCCCGCTCCCGCCAGAGATCATCTGTAAGCGCGACCAATGCAGTTTCCACCCCATATCCCGGCCTGAAACCCGACTGGAAGGGGTCCAGATAATCCGTATCATCCAGGATCCTCTGGAGTTGCAACGCCACCGCTTTCTCAACCACCTTCCCTAAAAAGGGGAGGTGGGAGACAGGACGAAAATTGTCCAATATAGTAGGGTCCAGTGATGGTTTCTTGAGGAGGGGGTGCACCAAAGCCCCTTTAAAAGCAGCTGGGAACACCCCCTCCCCCAGAGATGCATTAACCATCACCTGGGCCCAACCACATGTCACCTCCCGGGCTGCCTGTACCAGCCAGGAAGGGCATGGGTCCAGATGACATGTGGTGGCCCTTACAACCCGAAGGATCCTGTCCACTTCCTTAGGTCCAACAGGATCGAACTGTTCCCAGATAACCGGGCAAAGACGTTCCCTCGGCATCTCCCCAGACTGTGCTACACGCTTAGAGTCCAACTTAGACCGAATCTGAGCGACTTTATCCTGCAGATGCTCAGAAAATTCTTCCGCACGGCCCTGTAGGTGGGTCACAGACTCCACCTTACCCAACAGAGATCTTGTTATCTTAAACAGGGTCGTCGGGCGGCATTCTGCGGATGCAATAAGAGCGGAGAAATATTGACGTTTCGCCGCTCTTACCGCCACAAGGTAGGTCTTAACAGCGACTCTAGCTTGTGTTCGGTCAGATTCAGACCTTGTCTTTCTCCAGCGGCGCTCTAGGCGTCTCTTAACCCTCTTCAAGACCCTCAACTCCTCCGTATACCAAGGGGAGTATCGGGTCAAGTGTGGCAAGAGAGGCCGCATAGGCGCGATCCTGTCCAAGGCCCCGGCCGCCTCCCTATTCCAGGTTGCGGCCAGGACCTCCGCTGGAGCGTGCAGTAGATCCTGAGGTACAGCCCCCAGCTCCCTCTGAAACCCTATTGGGTCCATTAGTCGCCGGGGGCGGACCAATCGATTGGGTCCTGCCTCCCTGCGGAGTGGGGCGGCATAAGAGAATCTCAAGGTCACCAGGGCATGATCTGACCATGACAAAGGGGAAAGATGTAACTCTCCCCTCAGAGCATACTGCCACTGCTCCGACAAGAAAACTAAGTCCGGGGTGAGTCCACTGTCTCGAGTTGGGTCTCGAATAATCTGGAACAGGCCCATGGCTGCCATGGTAGTCATGAACTCCCGAGCTGCCTCTGAGGCACGTCCCAGGGACGGCAGATTGAAATCCCCCAGAACCATAAGCCTAGGGAATTCCACCGCCAGCCCCGAGACGGCCTCCAGCAGCTCAGGCAGGGATGTTGCTACGCAGCAGGGAGGCTGGTACAGCAGCAACACTCCCAACTGTTCTCGAGAACCCAACTTGAAAAACAGGGTCTCACAACCGGCTACTTGCGGAGCAGTGCCCCTGAAGGCCACTAGAGACTCTCGAATTACAACCGCCACCCCTCCTCCCCTGCCCCTGAGTCTCGGCTGGTGCCACACTTGAAACCCGGCTGGGCATATTTCAGAGAGGGCTACCCCCCCCTCCGAGCTCAGCCAGGTCTCGGTGATACATGCCAGGTCTGCCCCCTCTTCCGTGATCAAATCACATATGAGGGGGCCCTTGTTGTTAACAGACCTGGCATTAAGCAGCAGCAGCCGGAAACCGGGGCCCTGAAGGATCTGCTGACCAGGACCTGGGTATGAACGTGGAGGGCCGGAACACGCCACCGGTAATAAACACCGGGGGCGTCTTCCCCAACGATGGCCCGCCCTCCAGTTCCCGTCATAACATCCCCGGCCCGTCACCACTTCGATAGGGCAGCCCACTCCATAACCCCCAGAGCTTCCAGGTCCAGATGCCTCCACTCCCAGACCTTCAAAGACCCTAGGTTGAAACACGAGTCCCCTCCCACACGCACACATCTCTCAAACTCAGTCAACTTCTAGTGATGGTAGCCCCCCCCCAGCGCACCAGCCTAAGCTCTCGGCACTGAAAGGGCCTAACCACCACAACCACACCTACAATGTCCCCCCACAACCACTCTCACTGGTCGCAGAGAGATATCATCCACTCCTGCCCACCACCTGCCTCTCACTCAGGTGTGGGCACTCATACATACTATCACACAATCTTGGACTCCCCCCTGACTCTCTCACATCCAGGGGGGGCCACATTCACACTACAGGGACCCTAAAAAATCTCTGCCGCCTATAGATAAATGTGGGTACAGATGGGGGCTTCCTCTTAGTTGTTAAAATAAAGTTAAAAGTCCAATAAAAACCTTCCACCGTTGTTGATTTCCGGGGGATATTATGGCTGGTCCCCCATTCCTGAACCCGTCGTCCCCCCTTAGACCCCCGCCCCCACAGTTAAAGACCACCAGGCCCACCAAAAGATCGTCCAAATCGGTGTGCCCCAAGACCTAGCACGCTCCGCTGCTCTGCTCTCCCGTCTTGTTGTAGTGCCAAGGTCTCGCAAGCCTCCAGTGTATATTAAATCTCTGGGGCTTGCCAGGTCCATTAATAGTTGCGGGGGTTTGTCAAAGTCCGTTTTGGCCCCAAGTTCCCAAAAATATAGTGGAGTACTTGTCCACAAGGCCCACAGGCTTCTGATTACACTCCGCCACTCCGCCGTTTCCTCCGCTACACCAGAGGGCCGCCAAGGGGCCGCGCGTCCTTGACCGAATAGTAAGAAGTCACCAGGGATCACTGGGAGTCCGCCCAGTCCGCAGTGGGCTCGCCCGAGCCCCCAAAGCCCGCAGGGAAAAGCACCGCGTTTCGCCGTTTTCGCCGTTTTCCAACTCTCCTCCTCCAAACGGCCATCGCGTTTTGCTGCCCCGCTTCGCCGCCTCGTCGCCTGCTGTTCCACCCGGGGGGGTCCAGCCATCTCCCCACCTCGGTCTAGAAATGAAAGCCGAGGGAACCTCACAAAATCCCCTATCCACACCTCCAGGTAACAAAAAGGCAGGTAGGGTGGGATTCAGGAGACCAGAAGGCATGGATATCTATGGTATGATAAAGCTAAGGTTAATGTAGATTTTAAAAATCATTATGTCAGGCGGGCCATTTTTAGAATATGGAATAAATATAAATCTAGCTTGTGCCTGAAAACACCTTTGTGGCTCTCAGCACAAGAAGTATTTTATGGACAAGAAATGATAAGTAAACATAAATGGTTAACTTATCGTGATATAGTAGAATTTTATCAAGGGGATTGTAAAATAAAACCAAGAGAAGATTTGATAACAAAAGGATATACCTGTCAATGGTTTTCCTGTCAGATGTCTCATGGGAAAGCAAATTGCGTTTCTGCATGAAAACACGCTGATACGTGTTTGTTACGGCTACCCTCTCCTGAGAAGCTTGCTCTATGAGAGCAGGGAGGGGGGAGACACAGGCTTGCTTAGATGCAGCACTGCCACCTTTTGGCAGGTTATACTATGCACTTAGTGCAGAGCTTTCCAAACTTTTCATGTTGGTGACACACTTTTTAGACATGCATCATTTCGCGACACACTCTTACAGCAGGGCACAACGCAGGCACTAGGACCTGCGCGGAATCCTGGCAGGGCAGGTTTGGAGGCAGCCAGGCACAAGGCAGGCACTAGGACCTGTGCAGAATCACAGCTGGTTTGGAGGCAGCAAGGCACAAGGCAAGCACTAGGACCTGCGCGGAATCCTGGCAGGGCAGGTTTGGAGGCAGCCAGGCACAAGGCAGGCACTAGGACCTGGGTGGAATCACAGCAGGTTTGGAGGCAGCCAGGCACAAGGCAGGCACTAGGACCTGCGCGGAATCACAGCAGGTTTGGAGGCAGCGAGGCTCAAGGCAGGCACTAGGACCTGCGCGGAATCACAGCAGGTTTGGAGGCAGCCAGGCACAAGGCAGGCACTAGGACCTGGGTGGAATCACAGCAGGTTTGGAGGCAGCAAGGCACAAGGCAGGCACTAGGACCTGGGTGGAATCACAGCAGGTTTGGAGGCAGCAAGGCACAAGGCAAGCACTAGGACCTGCGCGGAATCCTGGCAGGGCAGGTTTGGAGGCAGCCAGGCACAAGGCAGGCACTAGGACCTGGGTGGAATCACAGCAGGTTTGGAGGCAGCCAGGCACAAGGCAGGCACTAGGACCTGCGCGGAATCACAGCAGGTTTGGAGGCAGCGAGGCTCAAGGCAGGCACTAGGACCTGCGCGGAATCACAGCAGGTTTGGAGGCAGCCAGGCACAAGGCAGGCACTAGGACCTGGGTGGAATCACAGCAGGTTTGGAGGCAGCAAGGCACAAGGCAGGCACTAGGACCTGGGTGGAATCACAGCAGGTTTGGAGGCAGCCAGGCACAAGGCAGGCACTAGGACCTGCGCGGAATCACAGCAGGTTTGGAGGCAGCGAGGCTCAAGGCAGGCACTAGGACCTGCGCGGAATCACAGCAGGTTTGGAGGCAGCCAGGCACAAGGCAGGCACTAGGACCTGGGTGGAATCACAGCAGGTTTGGAGGCAGCAAGGCACAAGGCAGGCACTAGGACCTGGGTGGAATCACAGCAGGTTTGGAGGCAGCCAGGCACAAGGCAGGCACTAGGACCTGCGCGGAATCACAGCAGGTTTGGAGGCAGCCAGGCACAAGGCAGGCACTAGGACCTGGGTGGAATCACAGCAGGTTTGGAGGCAGCAAGGCACAAGGCAGGCACTAGGACCTGCGTGGAATCACAGCAGGTTTGGAGGCAGCATGGCACAAGGCAGGCACTAGGACCTGGGTGGAATCACAGCAGGTTTGGAGGCAGCAAGGCACAAGGCAGGCACTAGGACCTGGGTGGAATCACAGCAGGTTTGGAGGCAGCCAGGCACAAGGCAGGCACTAGGACCTGCGCGGAATCACAGCAGGTTTGGAGGCAGCCAGGCACAAGGCAGGCACTAGGACCTGGGTGGAATCACAGCAGGTTTGGAGGCAGCCAGGCACAAGGCAGGCACTAGGACCTGGGTGGAATCACAGCAGGTTTGGAGGCAGCAAGGCACAAGGCAGGCACTAGGACCTGGGTGGAATCACAGCAGGTTTGGAGGCAGCCAGGCACAAGGCAGGCACTAGGACCTGCGCGGAATCACAGCAGGTTTGGAGGCAGCCAGGCACAAGGCAGGCACTAGGACCTGGGTGGAATCACAGCAGGTTTGGAGGCAGCCAGGCACAAGGCAGGCACTAGGACCTGTGCGGAATCACAGCAGGTTTGGAGGCAGCAAGGCACAAGGCAGGCACTAGGACCTGGGTGGAATCACAGCAGGTTTGGAGGCAGCCAGGCACAAGGCAGGCACTAGGACCTGCGCGGAATCACAGCAGGTTTGGAGGCAGCCAGGCACAAGGCAGGCACTAGGACCTGGGTGGAATCACAGCAGGTTTGGAGGCAGCCAGGCACAAGGCAGGCACTAGGACCTGTGCGGAATCACAGCAGGTTTGGAGGCAGCAAGGCACAAGGCAGGCACTAGGACCTGGGTGGAATCACAGCAGGTTTGGAGGCAGCCAGGCACAAGGCAGGCACTAGGACCTGCGCGGAATCACAGCAGGTTTGGAGGCAGCCAGGCACAAGGCAGGCACTAGGACCTGTGTGGAAGCCAGGAGGCAGCAGTAGCCGCGACACACCCAGACACTGCAGCCGACACACTAACGTGTCCCAACACACAGTTTGGAAAGCTCTGACTTAGTGTTTTCACACCTAAGGTCTGACCAATCAAATTTTGAGTCAGAACAGTATAACTGAACTGTGGAAAATGGTTTCCTTTGCTTCTTGACTTCTGCTTGTCTAGTAGCCATCTTCAAGTGTTCTGCTCCTGAGGACTGAGAAAGTGTAGCTACCTGGCGAAGTGTCCTGCCAGTGTTTGTGCGCCTTAATAGTCTGGATCTGAAGCAACACGTGAACTGTGTATCTGTAGCTTTTGCTTGTAAGCTGTTTTACTGAAGCTATGCTGTAACGTATGTATTCTGCTCTGCTTTTATCTAGAGTAAAGATTTATAGCTTTGAAAAGCTGCACTCTGTCTGTTTACTCTCGCCTCCTCCCATTAGCCAGTATAAATCAACATTTCCTATGTACAATTATCAGAAAGGTTTAAAGTGGATAAAATATTTTATGGTTTTGAACAATGTAAGACTGTTTGAAATAGAATTATGTACAAATGATGACCAGGCTATTGCTAAAATGTATAAACTTTTGTTGAAATATGAGACAGAAGAAGAAGAAGTGAAAGAATGTATGATAAAATGGGCTAAAATTTTTGGTTACAATATACAAATGGATCAATGGGAAAATATGGGGTTGAAAGGATTGAAATTTACATTATGTTCTAGTCTTAAAGAGAATATTCATAAAATTATGTACTGTTGGTATTTGTCACCAGAGAAATTGTCTAGAATGTATAAATTTATGCTGGAAATGTGAACAACATGAAGGGACCATGTATGGTGGACATGTAAAAAAGCCAAAAAAAATTGGATACATATATTAATTCAGAAGTTTTTAAAGACTAATGTACAGAGAGTTTTCTTTTGGGATTAATGGATAGACAGCTAGAAAAAAAGCCATGGAACTTTGTTTTTATATATGACAACTGCAGCGAGACTATTATATGCTCAAAAGTGGAAAGGCTCACCCTACCCACAATGGAGGAATGATTGGTGAAGATGGTGGAATTTGCAGAGATGGCTAAACTGACTTCTTTGATCAGAGAAAAGACAATATCTACATTTATTTATTTTATTTTTATTTTTTTATTTAATTAAATTTATATAACCGCCCATCTCCCCCAACGGGGAACTCTGGGCAGTTTACAATAAAATAGATTAAAACAGGATAAAACATCAATGTACAATATATAAATTAATAAATAATTATAAATCCAGATGGAGATGGAATTAAACGAAGGACAATAAATTAAGGAATTAACCACCCCCATGAGGAACTATCCTTTCCTCCTTCCCATGCCAGGTGGCAGAACCAGGTCTTCAGCTCTTTCCTAAAGGTCGGGAGGGAGGAGATCTGCCTCAAGTCTGGGGGCAAGATGTTCCACAGTGTGGGCGCTACCACAGAGAAGGCCCGCCTCCTAGACCCCATCCGATGACATTCTTTAATTGATGGGGTTCGTAGCAGGCCCTCTCTGAATGACCTGGTGGGGCGGGTCGATAAAATGGGGATAAGACGGTCCTTCAGGTATTCTGGCCCCATGCCATGTAGGGCTTTAAAGGTAATAACCAACACCTTGAATTGTACCCGGAAGCAGACCGGCACCCAATGCAGCTCGCGGAGCAGAGGTGTTATGTGTGCAGATTTTGGTGCACCCAAAATTGCTTGCGCGGCCGCATTCTGCACTAGCTGAAGCTTCCGGATAGTCTTCAAGGGTAGCCCCATGTAGAGCGCATTGCAATAATCTACATGGGAGATGACGAGAGCATGAGTGACTGTTCGGAGGGCGTCGCGATCCAGGAATGGGCGCAACTGGTGCACCAACCGAAGTTGTGCAAAAGCCCTCCTAGCCACGACTGCCACCTGCTCTTCGAGCAGGAGTCGTGAGTCTAGAAGGACCCCCAAGTTGCGCACCGGTTCCGAATGGGGCAGTGCTACCCCATCAAGAACCAAAGATGATAATTTCCCAGAAGACGCTAGGCCATCAATCCACAGCCACTCGGTCTTGCTAGGGTTCAATTGTAGCCTGTTGTTCCCCATCCAGGCCCTCACAGCCCCCAGGCACTGGGATAGGGTTGTCACTGCATCACTTACTTCACCAGGGATGGAGATGTACAATTGAGTATCATCCGCATACTGATGATACCTCATCCCATGGTGTCGGATGACCTCGCCCAGCGGTTTCATGTAGATGTTAAATAGGAGAGGAGAGAGAACCGAACCCTGCGGCACCCCACACAAGAGGGGCCGAGGGTCAGATCTCTCCTCTCCTATTACCACCGACTGGGATCGGCCTCGGAGGAAGGAGGTGAACCAGCGCAAAACTACGCCGCCCACCCCCAACTCCCTAAGCCGCCCCAACAGGATACCATGGTCGATGGTATCGAATGCCGCTGAGAGATCCAAGAGAGCAAGGATGGATGCACTACCACCATCCCGCTCCCGCCAGAGGTCATCCGTAAGCGCGACCAATGCAGTCTCCGTCCCATATCCCGGCCTGAAACCTGACTGAAAAGGGTCTAGATAATCCGCTTCATCCAGGGTCCTTTAAAGTTGCAACGCCACCACTTTCTCAACCACCTTTCCCAAAAAGGGGAGGTGGGAGACTGGACGAAAATTGTCCAGGATGGTAGGGTCCAGGGCTGGCTTCTTGAGGAGGGGGTGCACCAGTGCCTCTTTAAAGGCAGTTGGAACCACCCCCTCCGCCAAGGATGTATTAATCGTGGCCTGGACCCATCCACATGTCACCTCCCTGGCTGATTTCACCAGCCAGGAAGGGCAGGGATCTAAATCACATGTGGTGGAATTAACAAATTCGAAAGATCCTGTCCACTTCCTCAGGTCCAACAGGATCAAATCGTTCCCAGATAACAGGGCAAGACCATTCTCCCGGCATCTCCCCAGAGATTTCACGCATGGAGTCCAACTTAGACCGAATCCGAGCGATTTTGTCCTGCAGATGCTCAGCAAATTCTTCCGCACGGCCCTGCAGGTGGGTGGTCAATACCACCCTACCCAAGAGAGATCGCGTAATCTTGAACAGGGCCGTTGGACGGCATTCTGAGGATGCAATAAGGGCGGAGAAATATTTACGTTTCGCCGCTCTTACCGCCACAAGGTAGGCCTTAATAGCGGCTCTAGATTGTGTTCGGTCCAATTCCGCCTTCGTTTTTCTCCAGCGGCGCTCTAGACGTCTCTTCACCCTCTTCAAGGCCCTCAACTCCTCCGTAAACCACGGGGAGTGACGGGTCGAATGGGGTTGGAGAGGTCGCATCGGCGTGGTCCTGTCCAAGGCACTGGCCGCCTCCCTGTTCCAGGCTGCAGCCAATGCCTCCGCTGGACCATGCAGCAGATCTTCAGGTATTACCCCCAGCTCCCTCTGAAACCTCATTGGGTCCATAAGTCGCCGGGGGCGGACCAATCGAATAGGTCCTGCCTCCCTGCGGAGTGGGGCGGCATAAGAGAATCTTAAGGAAATCAGGACGTGATCTGACCATGACAACGGGGATAGTTCTAACTTTCCCCTCAGGTCACTTTGCCATTGCTCAGACAAGAAAATTAAATCCGGGGTGAGTCCACTGTCTCGAGTCGGGTCCCGAATAATCTGGGACAGGCCCATGGCTGCCATGGTAGCCATGAACTCCCGAGCTGCTTCCGAGGCACGTCCCAGGGACGGCAGGTTAAAATCCCCCAAGACCATAAGCCTGGGGAACTCCACCGCCAACCCCGAGACGGCCTCCAGCAGCTCAGGCAGGGAGGTTGCTACGCAGCAGGGAGGCTGGTACAATAGCAACACTCCCAACTGTTCACGGGCACCCAACTTGAAAAACAGGGTCTCACATCCGGATACTTGTGGAGCAAGGCCCCTGAAAACCATCAAAGACTCTCTGATGATAACTGCCACCCCTCCTCCCCTGCCCCGGTCTCTCGGCTGGTGCCACACCTGAAATCCGGCTGGGCACATTTCCGAGACGGCTACCCCTCCCTCTGGGCCCAGCCAGGTCTCAGTAATACACGCCAGGTCGGCCCCTCTCTCCGTGATTAATTCACTTATGAGAGGGGCTTTGTTGTTTACTGACCTGGCATTGAGTAGCAGCAGCCGAAAACCGGAGCCCTCGAGGATCTGCTGTCCAGAGCCTGGGGTTGAACTCAGAGGACCGGAACGCGCCACCGATACTAAACATCGGGGGCGCCTTCCCCGAAGATGGCCTGTCCTCTGGTTCCCGTCATAATATCTCCTGCCCGTCACCACCTCGATCGAATTACCCACATTACCGTCCCCAGAGTTCCCTGGCCCGGTCGCCTCCACTCCCGGAACCCTCGAAAACCTGGATCTAAGCGGGGATCTCTTCCATCCATCCATCCTTTCACTCTCAATCTTCCTGGGGAGTTGTCGGCCACCAGTGCAACCAGCAAAAGCTCTCAGTGCTGGAAAGCCCCAACCACCCCAGTCCATTCACCAATCCAATCACTCACTATGCCCCCTGTGGCCTCTCTCACTAGCCACAAGGGGCAACCAGTCACTCCTACCTACGCTGTCTCTCACCCAGGGTTAGGTACTCTCTCAGTCCCATACAATCCTGGACCCCCTCCCGCCACTCTCACTTGCGGGGGGGGGGAACCACACTCACACAAGAGACCCCGCAATTTCGTGCCGCCCTGGCAGTGGGGGTGGTTGTCCTTCAGTAACCAACAAGCTAACGCTATTGGGAAGATCTTCATTAATCCCAATAGTGGGGTCCAAATATAAAGTATGTAAAAATTTATGGCTGACTGGAAACCCCTTATAGACTTTTTTGCATGAAACAGACAAAAATGCACTTATGATTTATGGTTTTGATGATTAGAAAAAAAAACCTGGATAATATAAAAAAGTGAGCTTTTTTGTAATCACGGAGTAAGAGATAATTTTGTAATCATACTTGTATTTGCTGCAAAGGAAGTCGGAAGCTTCTATTTCTTTTTATCTTTTCTTTCTGCACTGTTATCTTTTTCCTTTCCTTCTCTGTTTTCTTTTTTCTGTATTAGTTTTTGTTAGTTTTTATTTTCTCTTCAAAACTTTCACACAGAGAGAGAGAGAGAGAGAGAGCGCGTGTGGGGCACTCACATAGCCTTGTCTGCAACTCTTTAAAGCAGCTGTGTCCTTTTCTCAAGATCCCATGGCTCCTTCCATGGCCCAATGTGATTCGTGGAAACTGCAAGTTTGCAGACAGGTATTACAGTATGTGTGTTTCCTTGGAGGCTCTAAAGCACCTTTATGCCTTCAAATCCAAAATCCTGCACAGTCCTCATAGTTCCACTGAATATGAGTCCAGACCGCTCCAAATCTGATTTGGAGCTTCGGCAAAGAGATGGGAAGGACTCACTCCTGTTTGAGAAGTAAACCAGAGACCGCCTGAGGTCAAAAGGGAATATGTGGATGGAATACTATCTTATCTATGAAAGATCAGAGACAGCATTTTCTGGTGCATCTAGTTTGTGTGACAGCAACAATAAAAGCAACCTTTTGGGACAACAAGTACAGAGAGCAGGTGGCCAAAGCTTCAACCAGCATGGAGAAAGGATGAACCTGCAGAAAATAATGAAATAGGTCTTTCCAAAAAAAAAAAAAAAAGAGGATGTGAGAAGACAGAAGAAATGTCAACTCTACCCTGGGGTTACGTGGAGATCTCATTAAAAGAAATGTGAAGTGGGCACCGTAGTTCTTGAAGGACAGCGTCAAATTGGAGGTCTTCCAATGAGGCTGGGTGGTCATTTTTCAGAGGATCTGGCACTGAGCAGAGGGTTGGCCCAGATGACCTTGAAGTTCCTCTCCAACTCTAGGATTCTCTGTAAGTCTTTCAGTCCCAGGAGAAAGTCCAGCACAGGAGAGGTTATGAAGAAATGGCATCGTGGGAAAGCAGGGAACTCCAGAATTTTATCCATTTTGCAGCATAAACCATCTGCAGGGATGGTTTCTCAAGAGTTTCTGCAAGATTCAGACTGCAACACACTCTGAGCCACAGCTTTCCAAACTGTGTGTTGCGACACTTTAGTGTGTCGCAACACACAGTCTGGTGTGTCGCCACACAACCCGGAAGCAGCAGCGGGGGCGTGCACGGCGGCGGCGGCAGCGGCGCACCATCAGCGCTTCCGCGTTTTAGTGGAGGCTGCCGCTGCTGCCGCCACCGTACACACCCCCGCCCCAAGGCGCGTCCCCGCACCGCCGCCATGCACGCCCACGCCCCTGCGTGCGCTGCCACCGCTGCCTCCATTGGTGTGTCACCAACGGCGGCACTTTAGAAAGCACTGCTCTAAGCCATTAGCTTGAGAGCTCCTGCATTTGGATGCTAAAGTACATTTTGGTCCATGGAGAAGAAGTCTAGCCTGACTGGGAAATGATCAAGGTCCCTTTGAGAATGGCAGAGAAATTGAGTGAGCCATGGTTCCTGAGATGGGGGGCGTGGTGGCTCAGCGGGTAAGACACCAGGCTTGTCGATCGAAATATTGCAAGTTTGGAAGTTCGAAACCCTAGCCCCGCGTGACGGAGTGAGCTCCCGCACTCACCCCAGCTCTTGCCAACCTAGCAATTCGAAAGCATGCAAATGCAAGTAGATGAATAGGTACCACTTCGGTGGGAAGGTAACAGCGTTCCGCACGCGTCATGCCGGCCACATGACCACGGAAGCGTCTTCGGACAACGCTGGCTCTTCGGCTAACAAACGGAGATGAGCACCGGCCCCTAGAGTCGGACATGACTGTGCGGGGGAACCTTTACCTATGGTTCCTGAGGCTGATGGACACCATCCTGAAGAATCTTGGCTGATTCTCAAGCAAGCAGCGGTAGTGGCAGGAACATGTCGAGAAGCTGGAACTAGAATGAAGGAGCCTGAAAGCACCAGAAGATGCAATTCTCACAGACAGGTAAATTCTGTGGATCAACACCTCTCTCACAGTACCTTCCTGGCCAGCAAGGTAGACTGCTACCAACAGGACAGCTGTGTTCATACAACACACTTAATCCAGGTCAGCTAAAGATTTAGGCAATGTATTTGCACAATAAACTAAGCTAGATTAATGCCAGTCTTGGTTTGTTTTTGTTTTTTGTGGGTTGGGCTCCTCTGCAAACCTAGCCCATTGGGCTGCAGGTTGTGTGAATGCAGCCAATGCTTCTTGGGATGCACCAGTACCATGTCATGACAATAAAGTGGAGAAGGAGATACTATTTTGTATTGGGGGTGCTTGTTCGAATACCACATCACCAGAAAGCTATCCATGATTACCCAATCAGATAGGAGTAGTTTGAATGCCTACAACAAGGGTCGGAAATGGCGGCTCGCGAGCCAGATCTGGCTCTTTGGCCCCTTGACTCTGGCTCTCTCTCTCTCTCTGCCGCCCGACATCCGGAAAGCCGGTCTCGGGAAGCAGCAGGCTTCAGCCCGCCTCTCTGCTCTCCTTTGGCGCGCGCTGATTGGTGGAGGCTCAGAAGGAAGGACGCCTCCACCAATCAGCGTCTCTGTTTCTTCTCCAGGAGAAGAACCCTGGAGAAGAAACAGAGACGCTGATTGGTGGAAGCTCAGAAGGAAGAACGCCTCCACCAATCAGCGTCTCTGTTTCTTCTCCAGGAGAAGAACCCTGGAGAAGAAACAGAGACGCTGATTGGTGGAAGCTCAGAAGGAAGAACGCCTGCACCAATCAGCGTCTCTGTTTCTTCTCCAGGAGAAGAACCCTGGAGAAGAAACAGAGACGCTGATTGGTGGAAGCTCAGAAGGAAGAACGCCTCCACCAATCAGCATCTCTGTTTCTTCTCCAGGAGAAGAATGGGTGTCCAAGATGGAAGTCTTCTGTATTTTTGGCATTTTTGGTAAATGTGCAAAGCGTCAGACAGGTGTAAAGACTCCAGGCAACCCCCCTTGGTGTAACCAGTAAGACTGCTAAAGATACCATCGAAGGAACCAGAGGTATCCATCCAAAGCAGGATGATAGAAAAAGGACAAAACTTTCATCATGATGTAATGGTGCCAACCAACCCTGGCTTTTCATATGCGTATCCTGACATTGATTGCACTGATGAAAGTCATGGGGGTGGTGTGGTGACACCATAATGCATGTGTCATCACTGGCAACCCTGCTCCGTCATAGACACCAATTCCTAGGTGATATGTAGCCAACATATATATCTAAGGAGGCAAATGAGGAAGTGTGTGCCATGATGCCATGATGCCAATATGTAAGGGTGTCATTTGCAGCATGATGTCACCATGTGCATGTCATAGTTAGTTTTGATTGACTGATTGATTACTGTAAGTGCTATCATCGATTTTGACTCCTAGATACAGGGAGTCCTCATTTAGCGACCACACAGGACTGGCAACTCGGTTGTTAAGCAGTGGTCACTAAGTGAAACCGTGACTGTGCTTATGATCTGACTTCACCTTTCTTTTGCTTTATAGACCTGTACATTGTTAGCTTTTATTTATCTAATTAAATGAAATTAATAAAAGAGAAAGAATAACGAAAACAAGTATATGTACAATGGTTTCTCATACATGTACATATGTAAAGATGTACGGGCAGTCCTCATTTAGTGGCCACAATTGGGACTGGCAACTCAGTCATTAAGTGAAGCGGTCACTAAGTGAAACCACAACTATGCTTACGATCTTAATTCAGCTTTCCTTTGCTTTACAGACCTGTGAAGGTCATCAATGCGAGGATTGTAGAGATGCAACAATGGGAATTTCAGTGGAGGAAGAATATTAATTATTAATTTATTAATAATTAATTAATTATTAATTATTATTAATTAGTTAGCGCCCCCTGACTTGTGGGGTGCCGCAGGGGTCGGTTCTCTCTCCTCTCCTGTTCAACATCTACATGAAACCGCTGGGCGAGATCATCCGTCACCATGGGATGAGGTATCACCAATATGCTGATGATACCCAGGTGTACATCTCCATCCCAGGTGAAGTAAGTGATGCGGTCGATGCCTTATCTCAGTGTCTGGAGGCTGTGGGGGCCTGGATGGGGAACAACAGGCTTCAACTGAACCCTGGTAAGACGGAGTGGCTGTGGATTGATGGTCCCCTTAGATCCGGGAAGTTGTCATCTTTGGTTCTGGGTGGGGTGGCACTACCTCGCTCGGATCCAGTGCGGAATCTGGGGGTCCTCCTGGACTCGCGACTCCTGCTCGAAGAGCAGGTGGTAGTCACGGCCAGGAGGGCCTTTGCACAACTCTGTGTTGTGCACCAGTTACGCCCTTTCCTGGATCGGGAGGCCCTCCGAACAGTCACTCACGCCCTTGTCATCTCCCGTATAGATTACTGTAATGCGCTCTACATGGGGCTACCCCTGAAGAGTATCCGGAAGCTTCAGCTGGTTCAGAATGCCGCGGCGCGAGCAGTTATGGGTGCCATGAGATCGGCACATGTAACACCTCTGCTACGCGAGCTGCATTGGCTACCAGTTTGCTTCCGGGTCCAATTCAAGGTGTTGGTGATTACCTTTAAAGCCCTACATGGCATAGGACCAGGGTACCTGAGGGACCGTCTCGTCCCGATAACGTCAGCCCGCCCCACCCGTGCATGCAGAGAGGGCATGCTTCGGACCCCCTCAACAAGAGAATTCCATCTAGCGGGGTCCAGGAGGCGTGCCTTCTCTGCGATTGCGCCCGCCTTATGGAACATCTTGCCCCCGGAGGTGAGATTGGCCCCCTCACTCCTGGCCTTCCGGAAGGCCCTCAAGACCTGGCTTTGCCACCGGGCCTGGGATGACAGAGGTGGCAGTGCCTCCTGGGGTTGGCTGGCCCCGTAGTAATACAACCGATACTACGGTCCCCAATCCATCTTGGATTTATGTAATTTATTATTATTATTATTGTATATTATTATTATTATGGTATATTTTTTAGATAATATTTTTGTATAGTTTCTAAACTTTCAATTGTTGTAACCCGCCCAGAGTCCCTTGCAAGGGAGATGGGCGGGGAATAAATTGAAATAATAAATAAATAATAAATAAATAAATAAATTTTACTCCAGATATTATAAGATAAAATTGGTATAAGATGCTCTATTGTTACTATAGTTCTCCGGTCTTGACTGCTAAAATAGCAGACAACATAAATGACTTATAGGAAAACATGGGAGAGTTAGTAGTTGTTGTTCTTCAGTCGTTTAGTCGTGTCCGACTCTTCGTGACCTCATGGACCATAGCACGCCAGGCCTTCCTGTCCTCCACTGTCTCCCAGAGTTTACTCAAATTCATGTTCATTACATCGGTGATGCTATCTAACCATCTCATCCTCTGCCGTCCCCTTCTCCTTTTGCCTTCAGTCTTTCCCAGCATCAGGGTCTTTTCCAGGGAGTCCTCTCTTCGCATTAGGTGGCCAAAGTCTTTGAGCTTCAGCTTCAACATCTGTCCTTCCAATGAGCAGTCAGGGTTGATTTCCTTTAGGATTGACTGGTTTGACCTCCTTGCAGTCCAAGGGACTCTCAAGAGTCTTCTCCAGCACCACAGCTCGAAAGCATCAATTCTTCGGCGCTCAGCCTTCCTTATGGTCCAACTCTCACAGCCATACATTTTTTGTTGTTCAGTTGTTTAGTCGTGTCCGACTCTTCGTGACCTCATGGACCATAGCACGCCAGGCCTTCCTGTCCTCCACTGTCTCCCGGAGTTTACTCAAATTCATGTTCATTACATCGGTGATGCTATCTAACCATCTCATCCTCTGCCATCCCCTTTTCCTTTTGCCTTCAGTCTTTCCCAGCATCAGGGTCTTTTCCAGTGAGTAATAGATGTCTGGACCATAAGGAAGGCTGAGCGAAGGAACATAGATGCTTTTGAACTGTGGTGTTGGAGGAAAATTCTGAGAGTGCCTTGGACTGCAAGAAGATCAAACCAGTCCATACTCCAGGAAATAAAGCCAGACTGCTCACTTCATGGAATGATATTAAAGGCAAAACTGAAGTACTTTGGCCACATAATGAGAAGACAGGATACCCTGGAGAAGAAGCTGATGCTAGGGAAAGTGGAAGGCAAAAGGAAGAGGGGCCGACCAAGGGCAAGATGGATGGATGATATTCTGGAGGTGACAGACTCAACCATGGGGGAGCTGGGGATGGGGATGGAAGCTCTGGCGTGGGCTGGTCCACGAAGTCACGAAGAGTCGGAAGCGACTGAACGAATAAACAACAATAGATGTCAATTTCAGAGGCAGTTGCTGGGAGTCAGGCAGGATATAAATTTAATACATTATTATTAGTAGTATTAGTATTAAGCAACTTGCAAGCAGCTGATACATCCCTGACTCCCATGCTGGCTGGGGAATTCTGGGAAGTCCACACAACTTCAACTCAGTTGTATTCACCCACTTGGAAAAATGTAAAAGATATGGAAAAAGCTGTCGAAGCTGAGAATGAAATGGAAGTGACATCATGAGGACATGTCCTTCTAAAACATTTAGTAAATTGTCTTCATGTAAGCAGGACATGAAGAAGAGTTGAAAGTATTACAAGACTTGGTGCTTCAATTTCACACCTATACCTGTCCACAGAGTTTTCCTTAACATCAATCCTGAAAAAGAATTTTTGCTCAGTAGTTTGACAGTTTGAGTTGCCTTTTATTGCTGGGATTTTTAGATTAATTCAGAATCTATTTGCAGTTCTTTTTTAATCAGAAAACTTTCAAATGCATCTCTTTAGCTACACCTAGTGGCTGTAGGGGAGAGAATTCCATTCACACCAAGTATTTATTTTATGAAAACAAATCTTTCTTTCATCTGAATTCCTGAGATTGCAAATGAAACTCCCTGTACCTCAGGAAAGAAAGAATTTCAGAGATCTGTTAGAAGAGATAAGAAGCAGTAAAGACACTGAAGAGGAAAACAGAGAAAAAGAAGGAAAGTTTCCAAAAGATCTCCAACCTCAGGAGGTTCCAACCTTGAACTAAAGGGCACCAGTGTATAGATACTAACTGAATCCAAGATGATCAAACAAAAATGGAAAGAGGAATTCAGGAATCAGGATAAGAGTTGAAAGTGAAAGGATAAGAGTTGAAAGTGAAAGGATAAGAGTTGAAAGTGAATGTGAACACAGCCATTATGTTCAAGGTGGTCATTGAGTGTAAAATATGAGCCAAGATTTTCCATTTAAGATACACATTTGATGGTATCATTCCACCAAACACACTTGGTCAGGAGCACAAGGGTAAATTTTACAAATAAATGATGTCTACATGATGTCTGTAGAAGAGGACAACCAGCAGCAAGGGGGAGGGGGTGGACTCCATTATAATGGTGATGGATGCACCATTGGAAGACCTGAAGGACCAAGTTAGGGACAGATCATCATGAAGACCTATCCATGTGGTTACTAAAAGTCGACACTGACTTGATGATGCATAATCAATCAATCACATGTCGTCTCTCTGAAAAAGTATTAAAAGATAGATTAATCTCCCAAGGGAGGGAGGGAGGGAGGGAGGGAGGGAGGGAAAGCCATTTGGAACAGAGTAAAAAGAATTATGTAAATTCCACAGAAGTAGGTGGAGTTATGCAAATGAGAAGCATGAAAAAGTATGCTGGGTGGCATGATGAAGGGACTATGGATGAGAAAAAATGCATATAACAGAATGCTGAGAGAAATATAATATATAATGGATATAGAGAGGAAAAGATGATTACAAAAATATGTTCAATGAGAGCAAGGAACAATGCAGAGCACATTTAATGGAATTTTTTAAAAAAAACTGGGCCCAATTGAAGAATACCATTACAGTATTGTTCCCCTCTACGAGAGTGAATGCTAAAACCACAGGAGGATTCATTTGGGTCTGGGAAGATATTTTCTGGAAAGCTGACTGAAAGTGTAGAAGTACTCACTTAACAATGATGGTAATTGGGACCGGAATTTCCATCGCTACAAAAGGATGTAAAGCATGACATCACGTGACCACGCTGCTTAGCAATGGCAGTTCTGGCACTTCCAGTTGCTGTTGTTAAGCGAATCCTGCAACGTCGTTAAGCGCGACATCACGTTGTCTCCGTTTGCAGCGTCCTGCTGGCTTCCCCCTTGACTTTGCTTGTTGGAAGCTGGCAGGGAAGGTCGCAAATGGCAGTCACGTGACCCTGGGATGCCGCAACGGTGTCATTGCGAGCGTCGCCAAGTGCCTGGATTGCGATCACGTGATCATGGGGATGCTGCGGCAGCCAGAACTACAAGGACCATCGTAAGTACCCCTCGTTCAGTGCCCATCATAAGTGAACGGTTGCTGAACGAGTGGTCGCTAAGTGAGGACTACCTGTAATGAGCAAAATGTGGGTAGTGTAGCCTTACATCAGGTAGGAGCTGCGGAGAGCAGAGTTTGAGAATGGTATGAAAGTGGAAAACTTTATTGTGGTTTTGTTGCTTTAAAGAAAGTGCACAATAAAGCACGATAAAAGGTTTGAAATATGGTGTGGTTTGGATGAGTGTGGAAATGCAGGTTGGTTGCCCAATAAAAGCAGTGGATGATGGAAATAAAGAATAAATGGAGTCTTTAGCTAATGCTTCAACTTCTTCCCTTGGCTGAAGATCTATCTATAGATAAGGAATCCTTGTGTTGATGGTTGAGGTCTGTATTCACTTGAAAGGTGAACGTACCTGTATTTTTGTATGCTGATGATGTTACGTTGTTGGCAGAGGACCCAAAAGATTTGAAGTTTAGTTAGAGAGATTCATGATGCAATGAGAAGTAATGGATCTGAAAATCAATGCAACAAAGACCCAGGTATTTGTATTGAATAGGGAAAATGGAGTATGATTGCAGGTTACACATAAAGGTCAAGAAATACAAATCCATGTGAACACCTTGGGAGAATGTTTACTAAATGTGCAAATGCTGATAGAAATGTAATGGGAAGATGTGGACTCCGTATTTGGAGGCTGCGAAGGTATGGAGAGGTAGAAATAAGTTTAAGATTAGCCACAGCAAGATGGAGTTTGGCCAGAAGAGTTGACTGGTGAGTGGGCAGCCATATAGGTTGAAAAACAAACTACAGGGAGTCCTCGCCTTATGACAATTGGGACCGGAATTTCCATTGTATGTCATTGTGGTCGTAAGTCAAGTCACCACGTGACCGGACCAGATTTTATGACCATTTTATGGTCGTTAAGCGAATCCAACTTCCCCAATGGGCGTTTTTTGCTGGAAAACGGCAAAAACTGCAGGACGCATGTAAATGTGAGCTGGCCTGAAATGTGATGTGACTGCGGGGTGGTGGCGCGACGTTTTGCGGCACTCGGAAGTGCTTTACAGGCCATAAAGCACCCATTCCAAGGCTGTTGTAACTTTGGGCCGCCATTAAATGAACTGCTGTAAGTCGAGGACTACCTGTATCTTACCACAGACATGGCCCCAGCAATAGCTCTTAACAGTGCCACCCTCCCTTGAAGAAACAGACCTGCAGCGTAGAGGCTCTACTGGATTCTTGGCTCCTGACGGAACAGCAGGTGGAAATCGTGACTGGGGAGGCTTCATCCACCTTAGTCTGGTGGGCCAATTGCGACCCTGTGTGTCAGCCATTTGAGGCAGGCCAGCTCAGGGAACAGACAACGCAAGGACTACTGGAACTCTATTCCATTGTTGCAGGGCATAACTGAATCAAGGTGGGGTTATCTTGAGTTTCTTTCTCACCACCTCTACCTTCCAAGGTCAAAGTTGACATCTAGGTAACAGTTCTTGCATTCCATCTTCATTTTTCAAGGTCATCTCCCTACTCCTCTACCCTATCTGAACCCATGGCAATTGCATGTCATACAGTTACCATCGCACTTATTGTTACCCGCTCTACATGGAGCTGCCTTTGAAAAAAATAAAAACAATTGGTAGAAAATGGCACAACCAGAATCCTGGGAGGCTATGAATTGCTATCATAATACCTATTCTCCGGTCACTTCGTTGGATGCCAGGTTTCTAATTTAAAGTCCCGACTTTGACCTATTCAATCCTCCGTGGTTCGGCTCCAAGGGACCATCCGAAGTTTATTGATCAATTGAACCAATTTATATGCTGCCCATCTCACTATGCAAATTGAATCTTCCCAGTCCATGCGTGCAAGCACGGAAGCAAGACCTCACACCCTGTCCTGTTCAGACCCTCTTCAGTCACGGCTCCCGTGCTTGGAACACTCTTCACCTTCCCCGATTATTTCACAAGGCAGTGAAGACTCTATTGGGTACTTCTTGGATGACTTCTTGGATTCCGTTGACTTACAGACCGGCTACCGTTTTTGTTATTTATATTTAGTGCCGAGATTTGGTTTGAACTGGTTGATTTCTCTATTTTTAATCTTGTTCTTGTAAACTACCTGGAGTTGTATGAGTTGGGCAGTATATAAATATTGCAAAATAAATATAGTAAAATAAATAGATGAAAACAATGGAAGTGGAGGGCAGTGGCAACGGAGCACTTAAGAAGCGTGTGGTGAAAGAAGGAATGGCTTTCGAATATAGGTGAACTGAATACAAACATGAGGAACCGGTATGGGAAAAAACTAGATTGCGGTGGTTTCGTCATGTGAGAATGAGGGTCAAATCACAAAACAAGTATTTGAAGAGTGAATGGGTTGAGAGGAAGGGGAAGATCGAGAAAGCTGTGGCCGGATGGCATCGATGAGATCTTCAGGTGGTTTAAAGAACCAAAGGCAATCAATGGAATGATGCATGGATGTGACGGAAGTAATCATAATGGAGAGATACAGTGAATGTTGTTGGCATAAACTAGATTTAGCTACATTTCCTCTTCTTTCCTTATTCCATGCCTCTAATTTCTTTGGCTTTTTCCTTCTTTCTGTATTTTGCATGATGCTGCTTAATCCAAAAAGCAATAGGATGGTGGGTACGTACTACATGCATGTATATGAATTTGAAGATGTTGGCCTAATACCCAGAAGACTCTAAGCTATAAATGGTTGCAAACCACAATCACCTTCAATGTGGCTTGGAGAAAAAATCCAGACAAACACATCGGAGCTCAAGATCCCCAAACGTCTGTGCATGCAGTAAGACAACCCACAAGAACAGGGCAAGCTTTGAAAACAAATTTTAATGTTACCCAAGAGACTTGATTTCACTGCTTTCGATAGGCCAACTCACACTGCAAGAATCCAAGCCCTTGTAGCTTCTGGCAGGTGATTCCTCTCCCTCTTCTCTTAAAATCCTGTTATCAAGTCCCTCAAGTCAGTTGGAACAATCAGGAGCTCCCCTTCGCCCTTTTCGGCAAAATACGCTTCTTTTCCAGGCTAAAGTGCTGGTGCTGGGGGACAAGGCTTGGCAGCTGCAGAGGACAGGACAGGCGGGGCCACGGCAGCCCTCCACCGAGCCAGCGGGAACTTGGGCGGTCCGCCTCCAGCAGTTCCGCCTCGTCTTCCTCTTAAATGCCCCGGGGCTGAGGCGCAACCTGGGAGCTTGACAAACGGATGCTGTAAGCCGAGAGTGTGGATGGTCTGGGTCTGCCCACCACTGAGCCACGAAGGGAGCCGCGCTGACCCCCTTCCGAGCCTCGCCCATCCTCACAGGGCTTTCCTGTCTTTAAGCTGCTATTCCCCGGCCCCTGCGCCTTTTGCAGACCGAATGGGACTCCGTGCACGTTTCGTCCCAGGGCGAATGCCAGACTCCCCCCTCATCCCTTCTGGCAGAGCAGCAGTCCATCCGCCACGTCACGGAACCAGAACCAGAACCAGAACCCCTCTTCTGCCTGCCCTGCAATGTTTAAACTACTCCTGTCTAGCTGCCTGATCCTTTGGCTTTCCTGCTCCTGTCAATCGTTTTATTCTCAGAAACCCATCTTGGCTGCCTCAGTTTTTCTACATGCTCCTTGATCCACTGGGGCTGGCTAGAGATGGGACAGTGCTTACACGCTGTGGACAGAGAGGTTAGAGCCTGTAATGGCTCCTAGGGAACAGGTGCCTTTTTCCTGTCCCTTCAGTGGTGTTCTCCCTTCGTTTTCTCTTTTTCCCTCTCCGCCTTCCTCCACTGTATTCTTTCAACCTCTCTCTCCTGCCATCAGCCGATCCGTTTCCCCTCTTTTCCCGGCACCCTCTTCTTCTTCGTCGTCTTCTCACCCGACGGATGGGCACATAAGCCCAGAGCACTCCCAGAAAATGGGCCAACGTCCGCGTTTCATTTTTGCTGAGGCTCATCTGCTACAGTAGTTACCTCAATGGTCGTGTGCTCTTCCGCTGCTGAGGTGCCTTCCACCACGCTGGACGGCACCGCCACAATTGTGCTCCCCCCGGGAGACACCTGCGTCACGTTCTGGATGGCCGTGCCCAGTCCTGGAAGGGTGAGCAGCTGGAAAGGGCTCACCACTTTCACCACGGTGCCGCTGTCCTGGATGGCCGCCGTGCTCAAGACAGTGAGGTTCGAGGCGTCCGGGTGGATTTCGACCGCGTTGGGGAAAGCGGAACCTGCCGAGGCTAAGATTGTGTATCCGCCCAGCAGCGGGGAGGCCGGAGAGCCGCCCGACGTCATCTGCATGGTGGCCTTTCCGAAAGCAGATGCCGGGAGAGCAGAGATCACTTTGCCGATGGGCAGGCTGGCCAGCTGGGTGACCGGCATCCCTGGAGCCAGAGCGATCTGTGCCGACTGAGTCAGGACTTGGGAGGGGATGGCAGGGGGCCCCGACGTGGCCCGGGTCAGCCGGGGGCGCTTCAGAGGGGAGGGGATGGCAACGGGCGTCAAGGTCATCAGCACATTGTTGAGGTGCTGGGATTTGTGCTTCAGCTCCTTCGCTCTCTTGCGGTGCTCATCACACTGCTGCTCCAGAGCTGGGGAGGGAAAGGCGGAACGGGAGGGGGAGAACAAGATTAATGCCACGGCTGCCGAGCAGGACACCAGCAAAGTCAAAAGGCTCGACTAGGCCAGATTTGGCCTCCTCCCTTTACACTGCATAGCATCTAAGAGCTGGGAGTTACTAGTCATTTGAAAATAGGGCGCACAAAGGCCTTGGCGTGAGAAATAACATCAGCTGAATATCACGCTTGTTGATATCCTTCTGTCTGCAGCACCGATTTCCTAGAACTGGAAACTGAAGAAGGAAGATCTGCCTCTCCTGTTAGGACAGAACCGTCTGGACTTGACAGATTAGTAAAAAAAACGTAAACAAGAGTCAAGTCTGTCTCCAAAGTGGGATTTCTACAAATCTCGCTGGGAGCTGGACAGTGTAAAAAATTAATAGATATTAAATAGCCCATGTAGTTTGCCTATACGTTCCATTTGTATCCCACTGTTAATCAAGAGGGGGTTGTTTCCCACTCTTCACTGTGTCCCCACAACAATCCAGTGAGATAGATTCATAACTATTATTTGTACAGTTATAAGATATAGTTATAGATATAGTTTATAACATAGATATAATTTCTAACTATTATTTGCAACCCTGCCATTCGGAATTACTTTCTTCTCAAAGCAGCTTACAAATAATATCAGCTGCTGTAAAAAAGCACAAGAACTGTTAAGACTCAATGAAAAAAAGAAACAAACTTCTAGGATCTTCCCACGGGGTGCTTGGCAGTAATGGGCCTGCCGAGGATGGGGAGGGAAGTCTGGCTGAGACGCGTCTGGGACGGCCGTCTCTGCTTTCTGCCCTCCTCCGAAGAACCATCGGTGGGGCAGCCTCGTGAGGCTGGGGGAGGAAAGCGTTCAGTTGGATCCTGGGGTGGCCGGTTCCCTCTCCCACAGAATTAAATGGAGAAACGGTGATGAGCCCCAGGTCAGAGCGCGCTTCAGGGAGCAGAGAAGGGAACCTGGTCTGCCCAGTCTTAGCTCAACACTGACCACTGGATCACAGGGTCATAATCAAGTCCAAAGTCCTATTCTGGGCATTCTGACCGACAGGGGTGGGGAGCCCACCGTCTCTCCGGTCACTGGCTCCCGGCTCCACTAAGATGAGCCTTTTCCCTAACAATGAGGATCTGCCTTCCTGGAACTTGACCCCATTATTACATGTCCTGCATCCTGGGATGTTAAGAGATTAGATCTTGTCCTTCTGCGTGGTGTCTTGTACCACATCTTCTCCCAGACACTTTTTGCTCAAGGCTAAACATCCCCCATTCCTTTATTTACTCCCCTTAGAGCTTGTACTTCCAGTCCCCCGATTATCTCTCTTTCCTTCCTAAACCCACTGCAAAGGGCGGTGCCTTCTTCATAGCTACCTTACCAGGAAACAGAAATAGAGAAATAGGACGAGGCGACAGTACCTGCTAAGTCTCGCGTATATTGCTTTCTGGAACGGTCCATCTGGCACTTGTGGCTGGCCAAGACTTTCTTCACTAGGTCTAGCATACCAAAGTTTTGGACTGTGTTGTTGAGCAAGATGGCATCTAAAATAAATACAAGATTAAAAAGCAAAATGTCCTAATGGCCAACAGAAAGCATTTTACACACATACATCCACAAATCCATCCATCTATCTGATTTGTAGTGGTGGGAGGAAAGGAAAATGTAGGAATTTTCATTTACCAGGCCCCAAACCTCCAGTTCCAAATTCGCTGCATTTGCTCTTAGACTTTAAGCTCTCTGAAGCAGGAAAGTGAAATAAATGTTTTACTTTTCATACTCTATACAGCATCAGATATATCAAAGACAGTGTAAACAGAACACTATGGTAATGCAGTTATTGTGTTTAACTATTTTTGTACAGTAAGGAATGACCATACAATAAAAACAGAAGTTGATTTCCGTATCACAGAGTTATATTTTATAATCCACTTTCAATGATCTATTATATGGAACTCATTTTTCATATACGCTGATCCTAAACTTTTTGCATTATGACTCCGTGCTCAGAATAAGTTGTGATAATTATACACATCTGCATTATTAGATCCAGCGTTCTGTACTTTCCAACAACCTAAACACAGGGTTTGCAAAAAAGTAAGTTCTTTTAGCAAATGTCTGCAGACAAGGCCTCTTCAGGACACTGAAGAGATCACTGAGATCCCATAACATGATCCACAGAAGCCATTCATGTCCAGGATGCCCTCTGACTCCTGAATGTTTAACAGATAGGGCTCTTATCTTTCTAAAGAACCATGAGAACTAGAAACTTGTTTAATTTTAAGTGAAAGCTGAGAATATCAGGACACTGATATTGACAGTGAATACCAAGTACAGATTCCATACCCAAAGCCCAAAGCCCATGTCCTACTTTTGGTTGCTGGCTCCCTAATGAAATCACCATGAGCTTTAATTCTGTTATTCTTAGAAGACACACAAGCAAATAAATTTTAAGAAACTGTAGGTAATTTGTTTGCAAGGTAAATCAAGTGATATCCAGTTCTTACCATTGAGCTGTAAGGGGAGGTCCTGAATTCTTTGCTGCAGGCCTTTCATGGCTTCCATCAGTTCCATGCTGAACTCCTGGACCACTTCTTCTAGCAACCCTGCGTCTTTCAGACCTCGCCAGAAGGTAAAGGTATCGTCTGAAGAAAAAGGAGAGGAGGGTTTCTCAACCAGGGTTCCGCGAGAGGTCGCTAGGGGTTCTTGGAAGATCACGATTCATTTAAAAAATTATGTCAAATTCGGGCAACTTCGCATTAAAGAGGTCAGTTTCATTCTTTATTTTTTTAGTTTAAGAGCACTGTGAATGCATCTAGACAGGCCTACCCATGAAATGAATAATTTTGTAACTTCCGGCCTATCTTTGAGCCTGAATGCGCAGGGGTTCCCCGGGGCCTGAAAAATATGTCAAGGGTTCCTCCAGGGTCAAAAGGTTGGGAAAGGCTGAAGGAGAGACTCCTTGGCAACGAGAAAGGTGGCTGAGGGAGCCCAAGGGGCTGCCTGCTGATATACCCCATAATTCCAGGACTGCGTTTTGACACATTGCCACTGGTAGGGTTTCTTACAAAAGAGCTCAACTTGTAAGGAACCATCATCCACCAATGAAGAGTAAGGGAGCTTTAAGAGATGCAATCCACCCCCTTCACAAAAAAATCAAGTGCTTCAAAACATGACTTTTCTTATCTTAGCATCAGCAAGTCAAAGGCAAGAAGTAGCTATCAGGAACAGAGCAGATCAGCGGAACGCGGCACAACATGCGGGAAGGACGTGCCTGTAGGCACAGCCACCCCTCCGGGGTCCTTCATGGGACCCTAATGCTGATGCCTCCCCCAACATCCCCCTCGGGGCTGATTTTGCCACCGAGGATTCCAGGATGTCTCCTACCAGAGATGGGCAGCATCTGCCTCTGATGGGGTTTCAGACGCCCGTCTCCTTCCCGGAGGGTGGGGAAGGAGCCAAGGAAAACCAGCATCTGCCGTGCCACCATCTCAATGGGACTGGCTTCTAAAAAGTCCGGGGGGGGGCACCCTGGCTGGCATGTTCAGGATGGGTGTTTTCATGTTTCAGGATGAACAAGGGAAAAGATGGCTCCTGCCCAGCCAAAAGTGGCATGCAGCCCCCAGCTACTTACAGGGCAGGGGAAAATGTGGCATCTGAGGCCACCGGGCACCTGCATGTACCTCCCTTGGCATTTGGTAACCTCCCTGAGTTTCTTCCAACAACAATAAATAAATGGGAAACCAGATGCTGCAAACAAAGAGACCGCTTCTAGCATCCTTATTATTAAAAGAACGTTTCTGGGCTCCACGTAAATCAGAGGCATCCTTAGGACAGGAAAAGGGAAGGAAATGCCAGAGCTGTGGACTAAACCGAGAAGCCGAAAGACATCCCAACAGAAGGCCGTGGCAAATCATTTCCGTATCACTGCTACAAAGGCTACATGGACACATCCCCTCCGAGACCTGACTTTTAAGACAGGCTAGTAGGCCGAGTCCTCAGGAGTAAGAGTGGCAAGGTGCCATCACCTAAACCACTGATTCCTCCTCGCCGGCACAATTCCCCAGATATCAGCATCCCTTCAGTACTCGGACAGGAGTCCCTTTCCATCCCACCTAGATGTGCCAAAGATTTGACCCCGGAACTTGCTGCAAGGGCTCTTCCACTGATCTATGGCCCTGCCTACAGAAAGGCAACACGGCTGTCAGCACATCTGCATCTCTTTTTCTTCTTCAAAGCCTTTCAGGTTGTGCCCCAAAGACCCCGTGGGAGGGGCTAAGAGCAGACCCTGCGAGCCTCACCTCCAATAGCAGTGGTCCACTCAGTGGCATCCTCACAGGTTTCTATGGTGATTGTGGCAGGAGATCCATTGACTGCAATTAAAGTCCAGCAACAATGATCATTTGTCCTTGCAAGAATCTTAACTCTTTTACTCCTATAAAAAAACATTCTCAATTTTCCTTTCATTTGCTGGTATGGCTGGAGAAAAATCAGAAAGCCTTGTTCTCCCTCAAACATGCTCAAAGATTTTGGTGTTATGCCTACAGGAACTTGTTTAATAAAGCCATGCACACTTTGAAAAAGATTTGGAAGAAGTGCTTTGGACCTCATATGAACGTGCTACCTCTCTGCTGTTCTTTAAAGTAGCTTGTCTTTTTCCAAGCTTCTGTATGACTCTGAAAAAAGACGCCACTGCTTTAAAAATCAAATTAACTTTCACAAGTCAACTCCTTAAAGCAGTGTGACCTTTTTTCAGGCTCATGTAAAAGTGTGAAAAACATTGAGCTTTAATAAATAGTAGGGAGATGCTCCTCGCATACATGGTCCAAATCATTTTCAGAGATTGCACAGCTGTATTGCTTAATGTTAACATGGAATATTAAGTTTTGATTTATTTATTTATTTATTTATTTTCTATCCCGCCTTTTTATTATTCTTATAAATAACTCAAGGCGGCAAACATAACCTAATACTCCTTCCTTCTCCTATTTTCCCCACAATAACAACCCTGTGAGGTGAGTTGGGCTGAGAGAGAGGGACTGCCCCAAGGTCACCCAGCCGGCTTTCATGCCTAAGGCAGGACTAGAACTCTCAGTCTCCTGGTTTGCCACTGGCTCCTTCCTAGGGCTGAGAGACAGGGACTGGCCCAAGGTCACCCAGCCGGCTTTCGTGCCTAAGGCGGGACTAGAACTCTCAGTCTCCTAGTTTGCCATTGGCTCCTTCCTAGGGCTGAGAGACAGGGACTGGCCCAAGGTCACCCAGCCGGCTTTCGTGCCTAAGGCGGGACTAGAACTCTCAGTCTCCTAGTTTGCCACTGGCTCCTTCCTAGGGCTGAGAGACAGGGACTGGCCCAAGGTCACCCAGCCGGCTTTCGTGCCTAAGGCGGGACTAGAACTCTCTGTCTCCTGGTTTCTAGCCCAGCGCCTTAACCACTAGACCAAACTGGCTCTCTTTATTACAATGTGACTCCAATGCATCATCACCCCAAGCTAGGCTGAAAGATCCTGACTACTACTAGTCCTTGCTTAACAACCACAATTGGGACCGGAATTTTGGTTGCTAAGTGAAGCTATCATTAAGTGAATCTGACCCAATGTTATGACCTTTTTTGTGGCAGTCATTAAGCTGTGGGCATTAAGCGAACCATGTGGTCGTTAAGCAAATTGCACAGTTCCCCATTGATTTTTCTTGCCAGAAGCCGGCCGGGAAGGTAAAAAATGGCAATCACATGACCACAGGACGCTGCGACGGTCCTAAATGCAAACTGGTTGCCAAGCGCCCAAATCATGATCATGTAACCACGGGGGAATGCTGAGATGGTAGTAAGTGTGAGGACTGGTTGCAAGTAGGTTTTTTGAGCACCATCGTATGAACCATCACTAAACAAATGGTTGTAAAGCAAGGACTACCTGTAGACTCATGGAAATCTTGCTGCCTTTGAAAGTTTCATCTTTCAGAAATTGTAAATAATTCAGAGAAGAAACCTTAAATGAAAATATACAAATGATTTAGCCAATCATCAACTGCCAGATTTGGAAGAAAGCCCAATTAAAAGGGCACTGAAGTGGAACAGAGCCTACTAAAGTTTCTTGGGTTAATCTTTTACCCACCTAATGAATGAAAAAGCCGTAAAAGACTCTGAAAAACTAGTTGGAGCGCTCACCACGCTCCTATCCTATCATAGACATATCACCACGCTCCTACTTCCCCTCTATCCCCTGCTTGGGACCTGAGTTAACCAAAAGCCACAGCATGTTTAAAATGCCCACAACCATGGTTGAGGAAGGAAATCGGCTAAAGTCAAGAGTATTTGAGTGCACCAGCTGGCACTGCTTTAGGAGGGCCTGACAACGGTTCAGACAGGTGCTGACTGCCCAGCATGCCCTCAAAGCTGCAGGAGGCAGACAGATCTGACAGGCGTTTCTGACATTAGTGGCAGAATATCTACAGACGTTTTAACCACTTTAGGGAGGAAAAGAACTCAATGAATTTTTTTTTAAATAGTGAATTCCTGGTGGAAATCAGAACCGCCATTCCAATGTCTCAACTGTGGTCCTTCCTTTCTCTCCCCTATTCTTGGGTTTTGCTTTTCTTCATACCATCTGCAGAGGCCGGAGTGAGAGGAATGTACTCCGTTGATGCCTGGCTGCTGAGAGAGACTCTGGCTCCGGTCAGATCGATTTTGGTGCTGCGGCAGGTATTCGAGCAAACTTTTGTGTGCTCGTAGAAATCCAGCTTGCCTGAATCCATGATTTTCCTAAAACACACAGAGGGGGTGTGAAGAGCGATGTGAAAAAGCAAGATAGTGAAAACTCACAGGAGGCAAACTTTCATGCACTGGCTGTAGCCTGCTCTTAAGTGAAAGCTGCATCCAAGCCCTTCTGAACGGAGATCTCTTTCAGACTGCTTACAGGGGACATGTAGGGGCCGGGCGAATCCTGCTTTCTTCGGGCACAAGACTGGATATACACACTCCAAGGCCTAAAGGAATGCTTCCTTCTGCATACGCACACGCACTCAAGCAGTGATTTACCTTAGCATGATCCCGTTCATTCGGATTGCCCTCTTCCAGTCCTTCAAGGTGGACTTGCCCGCCAAATGGACAAATTCCTTAGGACTTATCAAATGATTGTTGTACTGCAGGGACGAGAGAGAGAAAGGATGTAGCACGAAGAGGGAAGGCAACGAAGCCACGTAATGTGGTCCAAACACCCCTTGCCTGCTGCTAAGCAATGTGACCGCCACCCATCCATTTTTCGTTGCCAGTAGGGGTTGTGTTCCGAGGAGTGGCGTGAATGAAGACACCCAGCCCCGTTTTGTTTTCTACGCTTTTAAGAACCATCTCACCTGCACGCACTTCACGTTGATGCCAGGGCAAACAAACTTCCGCCATATGAGGTTGGCTTTGCTGTCACCACACGTGATGGGATACACCACCTCAGCTTCCATGCACTCATCTCCTTCAGCCATCTTCACTTCAAGGTGAGGAATCAAAAGGATTTTTTTTAATTAAAGAAAGATGGGTTCCTAACCTTTCGCCAGCATCTCTGGCCGGCATCTTCAGAGGGCAGGAGCACAGACAGAAGCGAAACCTCTACCTGGGCACAGAGATTTCGCTTCTGTCTGTGCTCCTGCCCTCTGAAGATGCCGGCCACAGATGCTGGCGAAACGTTAGGAACCACAGCTTCCAGGACACGGCCACACAGCCCGGAAGACCCACAACAGCCATAAAAAAAGATTACACAACCACAGGTTGCTAATTACGATGACATTTCAGTTGAGAGCACTCAAAACAGAACAAAAGCTAAACAAAAGGCTGTATTATCCACACCCCTCAATTAATTTTTACCATAAAACCAAAAGCAAGACTATTACTCTGCTGGTAAATAAATTTAAATATAAAAATCTATTATTTACATAGCTTGACCAATACATAGGACGCAAGAAAGGGTGGTAGTAAGCTTAAAGAGGCACCTGTTGTCCTACCATGGATGACTTTGAAACTAAAGTAGGAAGGAGATAAGCTGTCTTAAGACACAAGTGAAACAGACAAACAAATGGAGCTTTGAACCATTTCTCAATATCCTCTTGCTTTTTAGAGCTGTTAGTGTGTTGCCACAATACAGGCTGAGGGAGTTCAAATGTGGGCCCCAGAACGCAGCGGGCAACTTTGGGCCACCAGCTCCCAGGAATTGTTGTTGTGGGGATAAAATCTGGGAAAGGCTGCCTTGAGCTCTCAGAGAAAGGATGCCTATATGACAGGGCTTTCCAAACTGTGTCGCGACACAATACTGTGTCGCCTGGGGGCCCCAAGTGTGTCGCGTAACAACCCGGAAGCGCCGGCAGTGCTTCCGGGTTGCTGCGCAGGGGCAGCGGCTGCCCCTTCAAAAGGGCAGGCTCCGGGGACCCCGAAAATAACCTTGGTTCCGGCAGGGAGGCAAAAAGCCTCCCCACCTGCGCACGCTGCCAAGCTTTCCGCCGCTCAGCTGATGCGCGGGCAGAATTTCCACCCCAGCCCCCATCAGCTGTGCCGGGAATCCTTGCAGCGTGCGTGCGCGCGCGGCGAGGCTTTTCGCCTCCCTGCCGGAACCGAGGGCATTTTTGGGGTCCCCGGAGCCTGCCCTTTTGAAGGGGCAGCGGCAGCAACGGAAAGGGTAGGCTCTGGGGACCCCGAAAATGCCCCCTGTTCCGGCAGGGAGGCAAAAAGCCTCGCTGTGCGCGCACGCTGCCAGGATTCCGGGCACAGCTGATGGGGGCCGGGGTGGAAATTCTGCCCGCGCATCAGCTGAGCGGCGGAAAGCTCGGTAGCGTGCGCGCGGGGAGGCTTTTTGCCTCCCTGCCGGAACAGAGGGCATTTTCGGGGTTCCCGGAGTCTGCCCTTTCGAAGGGGCAGCTGCCGCCGCCACAACCGGAAGCACTGCCACCGGCACTTCCAATTTTTGCGTGGCACTGGCTGCAGCGCTTCCGGGTTTTTGTGGGCCAGCCGTTGGTGTGTCGCCAACGGCAAAAGTTTGGAAAGCCCTGCTATATGGTAACAAGAGAAATATAAATAAATAAGAACTAACTTTGCAACCAGAATAATAGGTGCAATCTTTTAGGACAGTGTTTCTCAACCTTGGCGGTTTGAAGATGTGTGGACTTCAACTCCCAGAATTCCCCAGCCAGCCATGCTGTCTGGGGAATTCTGGGAGTTGAAGTCCACACATCTTCAAGCCGCCAAGGTTGAGAAACACTGTTTTAGGACCTAGCGTTCATTGTATGCACAGGAAGGCTGGTGGAAGTGCCAAGACATTCACTGCACAAGACTAATGCTCTCCCCTCCTGGTGTCTTCGAATATGCTGAGATTACACAGCCCACTGGGCATTCTGAGCACTGTAACTGAAACCTTCCCCCTCACAGCCAGTTTGGGAGGATACTAATATCCTGATGCGGATGACTGCAATACAAAAGAACCCCCGCTTGGCCATTCACCACACTTACCTAAAAGGGCTTCTTTCAAATGTGCAGAGGCCGTAAAAGCTGCAGCTGCTGCAGCAGCTGCATTTTCTGACTCCAGGGTGTCTTCATTGAGGTCACTCCTTGTCAGAGAGACAGGCACAAACAGCGAAGAAATAATATTAGTGAAGCTGCTCGTTCTATCCATTTCCCTCTAGAAAACTACTTCTCGCCTCTCTAAACTATTAGTAACTAGAAATCTGAGGAAATAAGCACACAGGCCTCTCAGCACTTATTCCCATCTTTTTATTATAAGAATTTTATTAAGTTTCAATCAAAGATAAAAGCTACAGAAAAACAAAAAACTACAAAGAATAAAAAGAGAAAAAACTAAAAAAGTGTGGAAACACAAGAGAATTTTTTTTCAAAGTTACAAAAAGAGGTGACTTCCGACTTTTAACAGCAAGGATATACAAAAATTTCCATAATCAATCCTTTACTCTGTATTAAACCAAAATCACATTATTTCTATAAATCATTCCATTGGCACATTATAAAAATCACTAAATACAGTTACTCCTTCCCCTTATATTAAAGGAAAAAAGAAAAATTTATATAAACCTCCTAATCAATTTCCACCCCAAAGATAACATTTATTTATTTATTTATTTATTTATTTATTTATTTATTTATTTCCTTCCTCCTACTATTCTATACATTTCTACTATAATAAAAATCAAACTAAAAAAACATATAAATTGTCTGCCATTACACTTGATAATACAACAATTTTAATAATCTTAATCACGTTAAACCTAAAATCATCCAAATAGACATTTTTTAATACCTTAATAATCTTAATCCAAATTGTTAATTGAAATCAGCCAAACCCTAAAAGCAATCCAGATAAATATTCTTAAACCCTTATCCCACTTCAAAATAAACCAGAGCATTTACATATCCCCACAATGCGCACAGAGCTTTTTTCTTTAAGAAATTGAACAGCCCAACTGCCCTCCTCAGAAACTCCGACTTCTCTTCAGGAAACCTCCCATACATAATAACCCCTTCTTTTCCATGGCACTCCACCGGAAGATTAATTTCACTTGTGGCTTGCAACTCGCTCTCTCCCTTAAATTTCTCCAACTCGACTATCCAATCTTCATCCAGCATTTCAACAGAAATCCCGATCTCACTCTTAGAAGAGACATTTCTGTCACTGTTAAATTCCTCAGTTTCATCCACGACATCCCCAGCCAGATGACACATTTTAGACCTCATATTTTCCACAATGTCCTGAATGTCTTGCATAAAAACTTGGTAGGAAGCAGAAAGAATCTGTTTAAAATCTCGGTGGAAGTCAGAGAAAATCTGTTTAAAATCCTCCATGTCTCACGCAGTAGATTATGGCGCCCCCTAGGAGCTTAACCAGTGAAAGTCGAGGATATAAAAGGATTCCAAAATGTGTTTACACAAGCGAAAGTGAGATATGCAGACAGATCCCCAGGGAAAGTAGGAGCAGAAAACTGAAAGTTCGAAACAGCCAATTCAATGTGTAGGAAAATGCTAATATCTTCAAATTTAGTACAAAAATAATAACAAGAAGATAATTGTTTACTCTCAATCTTTGGAATTTCCTTTAGAAGGAAAACGAAATCCAAAACTTAAAAGAATTTTTTTAAAAAAAAGTAATCCCAAAAATAACTTTAAGCACCAAGAGAACCAGCTTCTCCTCACTGCAGAAAGCCTCTCTTGGGGTACATATACTTAAAGAAAAATACAAATTTGGTGATCTAGAAATGGGGTGGCCGGTCTTAGTGTTCCTTTAAGGCTACAGCGCAGCTTGGAAAATGGTGACATCCCAACCTCCCGGCTAGCTCTTACCAGTCGAATGTGAAACACTGTTTGCCATCTTCTGTCTGCAAGCAGCCGTCCGGAGGACAGATGGGGTGATTCCAGGTGTTTTCCTTTTCCTGGAAAAACCTGCCTGAGCCTGAAAAAACTGTTGCGTTATTAGTCTGTGGCTTGAATCATGTCAACTGGATTTCTATTTTCTCAGTAGAAACGTTTCACTCCTTATCCAAGGAGCTTCTTCAGTCTGAGTAAAGTTAGTAAGGGAATCCTTAAATATGTTTCTAGGGTGGCTGTGTGACCTTGCACCTGGGGCTAGGTCATGGTTATTTTGAGATGTTTATTTCTAAGTCCCTTTATCATCTAAAGGAGGATCGTTAAGATTACCCTGCTGCTGTTGAGCTTGCGAAATGGTCTTAATCTTCCTAGGCACAGAAGACAAAGCAGGAAGGAAGATAGGGGAAAGGTTATGCCTGAGGCCCCCACCTCTATTCAAGGAAGGATTTTCCAAGTTGGCATAAATGGATTCCTTGACCCCTCTCTCAAACCACCTATCTTCTCTGTCTAAAATGTGAACATTAATGTCCTCAAATGAGTGTCCTTTTTCCTTTAGATGAAGATAAACTGCTGACTCTGGTCCTGTGGTGTTACTTCTCCTGTGTTGGGCCATCCTCCTGTACAAACATCATATTTCACCATTCTAAGGAGCAGTTTCATGACTTCGTAAGGTCGTAAGATGAAGATATGAGAACAGTTTACATGAAAACACGAAAAACTTCCAGTATTTTGAGCAGACATGGAGTCACACTGGAACTTTTCAAGGATCACAACTGACTAAAATCTATTAAGGGGCAACCCACGTCATCCTTCAAGCTGAGACCCAAGTAGTCAGTGGGAGGTGGACTTCCACACATACTTTAGAGGTAGTCATGTGTTTAAAAAATGTTTAGATAAGACTAGTGGTGCCCAAACATGGATGTGGGTGTGCATTCAAATCCCAGGCCACCGCAGATAACAACATGTGCACACATCCAGATGCACATATAATAACAAGTGTCATTCATTCATTAAAATCCCTCCGTACTTCCAGAAGTGGCACTGTGAAAAGGAAGACAATGAAGAAGGGGGTCTGCTGGTCATTAACCATTTTAACACTTTTATTCGCGAGGCCATAGTTCTCAGGCAATATCCAAGCCTTGCAGGCAGAAGACCCCGGGGTCATCCCCGGCTTTCTCAAACTAAAAGGATCTTGGGCAGCAGTTCCAAGAAAGACATTGCTAGTATTTCTAGAAACTACGCTCCCATAATTCAGTTGCATAACTTCCAACTATTTTCAGCAAGAAACAGGTGGAAGCAATGTAAGCCCTGAAACGGTCCCAATGCAATTTGACGACGGAAAGGCCCGCCTCCTTCAGCCCCGCTAGAAAAAGATGGGTCTGCTGATGCGCACGGAGGCCAACCTACTGATGTGCCGTGGTTGCCTCACAAGCAAGGCCATTATGGCCTCCAACTTCAGCACAGCCCCGAGTTTCCAAAAAGATAGATAGGACTTGTGTAAGCCTTTAACAACTTTGGCGTATCATTTTGTGTTTCTTCCTGTTAAAAAGCAAAGAAGCCTGCCCGTTGTCAGGTGTATATAAGCACCAGTAGGTAGGATTTGTGTTGTTTATTTGTTCGGTCGCTTCCGACTCTTCGTGACTTCATGGACCAGCCCACGCCAGAGCTTCCTGTCGGCCGTTGCCACCCCCAGCTCCCCCACGGTCAAGTCTGTCACCTCCAGAATATCATCCATCCATCTTGCCCTTGGTCGGCCCCTCTTCCTTTGGCCTTCCGCTTTCCCCAGCATCAGCATCTTCTCCGGGGTATCCCGTCTTAGGTAGGTAGGACACTCAGGAGCAAAACGCTCCTGGCCTCTAAAAAAGAGCAGGCAGATAGGATAGGCAGCGGCATCTTTCATCATCTGGCTGCGTAAAGCACAGAGCCTGACATTAGCAGAGGCATCACCTTCCTCTCAGCATCTGCTAGCAGCAGATTACAGCACAACCATCCCGTATATGACGTCAACTTGCTTTGTCTGCCAAAGTCACCAACATAATCATTCATTGACATTCAGTCACCAACCATTTCATTGGCGGGATAACATTTCAGACTCCTTGCAGGGCCTCAGCAGTGCACTCCGGCTGCGAACCAGGGCTCGGGAAGATCCATTCTCACTCACATACTTGCCAAACAGGTCTCTAACGCGCAAGAGAAAGGTGTGGCGTTTCCCATATATTTTAAGATGTTGCTAGGAAGATTAAAGCAAAATGTTTCTTTAGACTTTCTGGCAGCACATTATATATACGTACCTTCTCGGAAATAAACCTTGCTGAACTCAGTGGTACTTGCAGTATTTTGAATACTTTATTAAGTGTGCACATTAAAGACTGGTAAGATTCCACGGGTTGCCGGAAATGCACTCAGTCTGCCTATCTGCCCATTTTTTTCTATATGGCAGGCTTGGGTGAAGTCAGCTGGAATTTCCAGCAACAGCCACAAACTTTAGAACTTCTTTTTAAAAGAGGTTAGGTTTCAACACTTTTCGTAAAGGCTATAAAGCCTGCCTGTTAAGAAGATTTTCAGCGAAGATTTGAAATTTTAAGATGCCCAATGTTTTATATTTGCTTTTACTGTAGCAGCCAGCTGGAAAATCGGTATAAAAATGTTTAAACAAAGAAGCCAACTATCCACAGAAAGCCAATTTTATATATTGATAAGCCCTACAGATTAGCTCTGTATTTATTTCTCTTTTAGCGCCAGCGGTGTCGAATGCATAAAGAACCGTCAAGTGGAAGCAGAAAAGCAAGGAGCTGGATGGATCTATTTTTTTCCCTCATTTTTGTTTCATGAGAGTGATTCACATCCCTTTTTTTCTCTACAAAAAAAGTGTTAAGTTTTTCAGCTAAGGAAACCAGAGGGAGGGTCACTACTCAGACAAACCCACCTAATCCTACTATTAAACAGCTTTTTGCATGGGCTGTTTCTATGACAAAATCCATGGGTGGCAGCACAGCTGGTTTTTGCAAGGAAGTCACATTCAGAGGTTTCTCTCCAGAGAATTCATAATGTAGACATTAGGTCAGTGCTTTCCAAAGTCCCGCCGTTGGCGACACACCAACGGCAGCAGCGTGCGTGGCGGCGTGCATGGCGGCAGCGGCCTCGTGTTTCGCGCTAAAACCCGGAAGCGCTGATGGCGTGCCGCTGCCATCGCCGCCGCCACGCCATCAGCACTTCCGGGTTTTGTTGCGACACACTAAGGTGTCGCGACACACAGTTTGGAAAGCTATGCATTAGGTGGAAGAAAATACCAATGAAGCAGCTTCTGTTCCTAAAACTGTTTTTATCCATCACTGGGAAAACTGTTGCTATCCAAATCCGAGAAATTATGTGGAAAGAATTAAAGCAAGAAATATATGGTGAATGACTACATTGCTATACTGTTAGGGACTGGAATAACGAACGCCTTCACCTGAGTTTGATAGCAAGTCTAATTTGTGTCTTTAGAGCATTCTTGAAGGGGAAAACAGAACATAACCTACTCCTGGGTGTGGCCAAGAAAGCAGAACCTTGCCGTATTTCCTACTCCCAGGCAATGACCGATTGCAATTCACACAACCTAAATTCTGGCGTGGCTGCCAAGAGTCTTAGCCTGGCCCTGACACAAACTTTTAAACATGGAACATTGTTTCTCATCACAAAGGGACGTTTGTGAAAGGTCGAAGCTGATCTTCCGTTCAATTTGTTTTCATTTTAATATTACATGCACAAAAGACTGTGCAACCTAAGGACATCACAAAAGCATGTGTTCCAATGCAGCATTATTCTCACTGGATCTCCAACAACGTATTTACTAACAACTCCTTTTCTATGCAACATAATAGGGTCCAATAAGCCTGAAATACTGTTTTCTGCTGAGTAAAACATAATGAAAGACTGGCTGAAAATTTTGAGGTAGATGGTAGGAGTTTCCCACTGTTTAGACAAGAAGAGGATCTCCAATTTCTTATTCCAGTCAGCCTTTAAAATCTGCCTATCAAATTACTTTATTAATACAAACATTTATACGGATTCATTGGGGGCATTTTTTCTCGGTCGACTTAATGATGATTACCAATTTAGGTGTCCCTAAAGCTGGTGGGAGAGAGGGGCGTTTCTGCAAAAGAGGAGCGAAAAACATCGGGAAGGTCTGCCAGCAAGGTCGCCTGAGGCATGAAAAGTCATCCCAGCTGCCCAGCTAAAGCAAGCAGGCACCCCTATTGGGCAGCAGCAACATAGGGTGATGCTGGAGACAGATCATCACTTTAGTGACAAGGGCAAGGGCATCAACCTACGCTGTGCAGGAGAAGGCAATGGCAAACCACTCCTGTGTTTTACCAAGAAAACCACATGGACAGACATTGTTGGGAGATATGAAGAACCAGGTTGGGGACAGATCATCGTGGAGAAAATCTATCTGGGACGACTTTTAAGAGTCAACACTGACTTGATAGCATGTAATCAAAATTGAAAATGCCACTGACCTCTGTGTTCTGGGAAGAAGTAACTGTCAGGGAGATAACTGGCGAAGGAGGGGGGGCTCCCTCCAGGGGGAGAAACGCATGCGCAGGACTGAATCGCTTTGCCTTCCTCCCAAGAGGCTGAAGAAGGCCCCGCCCTGATTTCTGGGGCCCTTTCTCTGAGCATCACTAGTTCATTTTAGTTTAGCTGGATTCTGTCTAGCAGAGTAGGACAATAAAGCACCAGAGCTTCAACTCCAAGCCTCAGCGTGTTTTCCTTGGCTCGTAGTCAGGACAGTAACTCCATTTATTAATTTGACTTTAACACAAATTTTGCTCTTGAACTACATACCTATTACTTGGAAATTGACAGCCAGATAGCAGAATAGATCCTCCACACCATTCTTATTGCTAATTCAACATCAGAAAGATAAATTTATGACCCTAGTTACTCAGTGGATTGAAGAACTCATGTTCCTTGCAACTTATGAACAAGATGCTTACAGACACAGATGATGTTTGGATGATTACAAGGAAACAGTTATTACAACTAAAACTTTATATGTACATATATATATGTGTGAGAAGCTATTACATATATACAATGCTGTTTGCTGTTGTTTTATTTTCTTTTTTCCTTTGTCTTCTATATTTCCCCTATTGTTCTGTTTAATTAACTAAAGGCAAAATAAACAGGCTACACAACCTTTATCTTTTAAAGCTGTAACTATTTTTCTGAGGATATTATTTTCCCATTGATAATGAACTATTGATGGGTCTATTTCGTCTATTAATTCTAACACTCGTTTTGCATGCATTTCTACATTCCAGAGAAAGGAATAGACGGTGTGCAGCACCTCAGTGGTGTACCCGGGGGGGGGGGGTCCACCCCAGGTGCAGGCAATAAGGGGGTGCTGCCAAAGACACTAGGAGGCTAGCAGTGGACTTGGAGCTGGGTTGCTGCTGCTTGGGTGCCAATCAGCTGCTTGGCGGTCAGTGGTGGCATAGCAGAGGGAAAAATGTATGCCTTTTTCAGTTTTGATTCCCAGTGACTGACCCCTACAGTTTTCTTGGCAGCATTTTCCAGAAATGGTTTGCCCTGGCCTTCTCCTTCCTAGGGCTGAGAAAGAGGGACTGGCCCAAGGTCACCCAGCCGGCTTTCGTGCCTAAGGCAGGACTAGAACTCTCAGTCTCCTGGTTTGCCATTGGCTCCTTCCTAGGGCTGAGAGACAGGGACTGGCCCAAGGTCAGCCAGCTGGCTTTCGTGCCTAAGGCGGGTCTAGAATTCAGTCTCCTGGCTTCTAGTCTGATATCTTAACCACTACAGCAAACTGGCTCGCCACAATGAAGGAGGGAGGTGTTAAAAGATGATCTGCTCCGGGTGTCAAAAATCCTAGGTACGCCACTGCAGCAGCTACAGCCCGGAAGCTATCCATCACACAAGCTAAGTAGCTCATGTTTTTACTCACCCATGCTGGGACAAATTGGTGGTGACTAGGACAGTCTTCACTTCCTCCACACCACTGCCATCAACCACATTATCCGGAGTTGTTACCACGACAACTTCCTCCATATGCATACTCATATCTTGCGTCGCCATCATCAAGAAAGCCCCTCTGGAGCCTTTATCCTGTAGAAGGGGAAAAGAGCGAAGGAGTTACCACTCTACTTATCTAGTCTGAAAGCATTTCATCCAGGATCAGAAACATCTTGTACAGTAATAGATAATTTCCATACTGTGCAAGCCATGAGAACAGATGTGAGAGCATTTCTCTTCAGGGTCATCAGAAATTCATTCTGAAGCTGGTGCTCTCTAATAGAGACCACAACTTCTTTAGTTTCCAGAAAACACACATTTTCTAAATATTTTAGTTATTCTTATCCCTGCATTTGTATTGTACTCCTCTGCCTAGGAGATCCCCAAGTCCCTTGATTTCTGTCACGAAATTTCTCCACTATTAACGCAAGAGAAACAGGATTGGCATTTTACACTTGGTGGAGAAAAAAAAACAAATTAAGGCTACTTATCTACTGCTTTCAACAAAAAAACACATGCATTTGTTTACAACAAACCTGAGCCAAGGAGATTGGACTGATGACTATGACACAAATGACATCTGAAGGCCAATACGTGGACTGGTGCTCATAACTAAGTTCCTAGTTTTAGCTGATGTATTTTTGCGGTTTGCAAATCAGGGTGTGTGTCTTGGTATGCTATGTTAAGGGGGCGTGGTGGCTCAGCGGGTAAGACGCCAGGCTTGTCGATCGGAAGATCGCAAGTTCGGAGGTTCGAATCCCTAGCCCTGCGTGCGGAGTGAGCTCCCGCACTAGCTCCAGCTCTTGCCAGCCAACCTAGCAATTCGAAAGCATGCAAATGCAAGTAGATTAATAGGTACCACTTTGGTGGGTAGGTAACAGCGTTCCGTGCGTGTCATGCGGCCACATGACTGTGGAAGCGTCTTCGGACAACGCTGGCTCTTTGGCTAACAAACGGAGATGAGCACCGGCCCCTAGAGTCGGACACGACTGCACAAATGTGCGGGGGGAACCCTTACCTTTACTATGCTATGTTAGCACAGTGAATTGAGGTTAATTAAACAAATCACAGTGAAACAAACTACCGCTTAGCACTAATAAAGGAAACCAAATCGGGAAAATTAGTTTAACTTGAGAAAATACAAGGCCTGTTCAGTGGTGTGAACAGATTCTTCAGAGAATCTCTATGCACCCCAGAAAATGCATGTATAGAAGGAAATGTTTTTATTCCAAGGACCGCAGGCATCTCACCTCATTTCAAAAGTCTTATTCAATTAAGGATCCTTCACAGGTAATTTCACAGGAAAAGGACAGTAACCGGATTTACACATTTTACTAAGCCATAAGAAGATTGGCATGACTGGACTTTACTGCAATGTGTGAACCCAGCCCAAGCCACAGAAGAAATATTCTTGTAGCACCAAGCCAAAAAAGCACCTTTCAAATGGGAAAAATTGTGACTTCTGGAAGTGCTGCAGAATGTAAACTGATCAAGAAATGCTAATTTTATCACCTAAAATGTTGCCCAACTGTTTTGACAGGGAATAGCTGAGCCAACATCAAATATCCACTTCCACAACCTGATCAAGAATCCAGAAGGATAATCCATCTTTTACTCTACAAATAATAAGAGCAGATATTTTATCCAAGACTTTGTCTCAGCAGAACCTCTGAAGCTTAAAACACAGCCATGTCTGTAAGGTTAACATTCTAGTTTGTTATTTGCCCACCCAAACTTTTGTTTAAGACTGTAGTTTTATTTGGAAGGAACACCCACCAGGAAAGATGCAATTGGCAAAATGCAACCTGGAAGAGAGTCTGTGGAAAAGTTTCTAATGTACCCCATTGAAGCAACTACATCTCCTATACATCTTCAGCACCTAGGAAGGGAAAACTAAAAATTTCCTATGGGCTGCACTTAGGGAGAATGCAAAAACAGCTCATCTTGTCCACATTGTATGGCATTACGTCAGTTAGCATTAGTAACTGGTAAAAGAATTCTTATCTTTCTCACCTCCATTAATTTCATCTATGTACTGCAAGATTTCATTCTTCCACCCCTTTGTATCACTTCCAATGTATGTTCCCTTAAGAGAACATTAACTCCTATTGAGTTCATTATTCTCAAGTTTTCATATGCAGGACTGAATATTTTAAAATTAAGCAGCCATTGCTTATACAAAAGATATTATAACACCCAGGGCTGCAGGGCTCACCGATTATTTCATTTGCTCAGTCCACCGTTTTGCTAAATTTGTTGTACTACCCCAACGTTTTGTTTCTTCTTGCTGTTCCAGTTCCTGCAAAATGTTCTTGACCTGTTGTTGTTTTTTAAAAGAGTAAAACGAAACCCAATTATCACTCTCGTCCCACATTCAATAGTGAAAGCCAAGCATAGGGGAACATAACCATATCCCTGAAGGTACTAGGAATTGTGGTAAAGGAAAGTACAACACACTTTGTGTTTTCAAGTTATGTAAGGTTTTTTAAAAATATGCATGAAGGCAGCTACCAGGGAGCAAGTTCTGCTCATGAACCTCTTTGCCTTGAACTGCCTGAAAGGTCTGAGAACTGAAAAACAAAGCAGAAATCTGAGCAAACAGACAAGCCACAGGGATCTCACCACACGCGAAGCCTAAATGTTGACTTATATGTCAACATGTTTTTATCTTGTGTTTATCTTTTAATTTAAATTGGTTGTTTTAATGTTTTTATGTATTTTGATTATCTTATTATGTACCCTGCTCAGAGTCACTATATAGGGCAACCATACAAATGTGATTAAATAAATATATCAATACAGGTAATCCTCACTTAACAACCATTCGTTTAGTGATGGTTCAGACTTACGACGGTGCTGAAAAACTGACTTATGGCTGGTCCTCACACTTACAATCATCGCAGCATCCCCATGATCACAATTTGGGTGCTTGGCAACTGGTTCGTATTTGACTGTCACAGCATCCTGTGATCGCCATTTTTTACCTTCCCAGCCGGCTTCTGGCAAGCAAAATCAATGGGGAACCGTGTGATTCACTTAACAACCATGTGGTTCGCTTAATGCCCGCTGTGATTCGCTTAATGACTCCCACTAAAAAGGTCGTAAAATTGGGTCAGATTTGCTTAATAACTGCTTCACTTAGCAACCAAAATTCCAGTCCCAATTGTGGTCGTTAAGCAGGGACTACCTGTATCTCATTTCAACCACTGACTAATTAATAAACTGGTGGTTTATTCACTAAGTCATAGTTTTTAAAATGCGTGGCTTAGCATTTTGTGCGACCAATGGAGCCACTGCAAGGGCAGAAGTAACACTGCAAATGCTGAACACAAACAATGTATTTGACCATTTCTGGTGGAGGAAAGTCTGCAGAAGATACTTCCAGCAGATATGATCCATGCTTACTTCGAAATCCCACTTGATCTGCCTCCCAAGACATTCATAGGACTGCAGGATAAAGTTGCTCCCACGCGTAGGAATAAAACATGCAGAACACAACAGAACGTACTTCTGAGCAGAAACAGAATTAAATTCTGCCATCCTCCTGCTGCTTTTTTGCACTCCCAGGTAGAAGCCTGGTTGAACGTTCTGGAAATTCCTTCTGAGTCAATGCACACAGAAAAATATTTTATCTTAAAACTGCGGAGGAGAAAAAAAAAAGACATCTGGCTGCACATCCCAGAAGTAAATTCAGGAATTCTGGGAGTCTGATGGTTCACAGCAGCAGCAGCCATAAAAAACAAAAAAGAAATCTTGTTTACCCCATTTCTTGAGCTTTGCTGTATCTACCCTCACATTCGTTTCTCAAGTTGATGCTTCCATGGATTATTTTCTCAGTCTAAAACTGAGGGGGGGGGAACCCTTCAAAACATCTGGTAATTTTAAATTTAAGCACTTCCTCTTCTCCCAGCCTGTAGATCAGCCATCCTTCCGCGACTGTCGCCCTTCGGAGGCGTGGGACTAGAGTCCCCTTCCCCCAGCCCACGCGCCTGATGGGCTTTGTAGTCCAACCCGTCGGAAAGGCCCCGTTTGGTCAAGATCCAAGCCAGGAAATCCGGCAGAAAACTTTCAAGAGAAACAGCAGCTCTTCCAAGCAGCCCAAGAGGAAGGAAGGCGGCGTCCCGCCCCCCCCCCGCCAGCTGGGGCCCGCCAGACAGCTCCCCACGCACTCCCATCATCCCCTGCCCGCAGCACCGCCGGGCTCTAGGACGGGCGCCGGCGTCCCCCACCCCCAGACGGCCGCGGAGTCAACGGGAGAAGCGCCCCGGCATCCGGGCGCCGGACTCCAACGCCCATCCGCCCCGGCCAGCACGGGAAGACGCGAGCAGCGGGGACGGCCGGGCCTCCAAGCAACCGCCGCGGCGGCGCGCGGGAGGAGGGTAGGAGGAGGGCTGGACGCGCGCGCGCGCGCGCTCCCCTCTCCCTGCGCGGGGGGATCGGGAGACGCGCGCGCCCATGTGAGGCCGGGGAGGGGGAGGGGCCGAGGCGCCAGCGAGCGCGGGGGGGCAGGCGGGGGAGACGGCCGAGCGCGGCGCTCCGTCGTCGCCGTCCGCCCGCCGTTGCCGTAACGTCCTGACGCTCCGCAGGGATCCGCTGGCAGGCCGGCCGGAGTCGCCGGGGACGCTCCCGCCGTGGCTTCGGGATCCCTCGCTCGCTTACCTCAGCCGCGGCCGCCCGAGCTCAGGTTCCAGCGCCGGCGGGGAGGGAAGGAGGGAGGCGGAGGAGGCCGGAGCGCCCGCCTCGGCGGCGTGTGAGGGGAGCTGCGGCGCGCGCGGCCTCTGCCTGCAGCTGCGCAGGCGCGCCGCACCCCCACCGCCTTCTCCCTGCTGCGGCGCCGAGGCTGAGGCGAGGGGGGAGGCAGGCCGCCCACCCGCCCGCCGCCGGGGCTTTTATTGGGGGAGAGGCTGCCGGCCGCCTCCCCGGAGAAGAACCGCCGGGGCTCCACGGCGCCTGCGCGGGGCGAGAGACACCCTCCCCGCTCGCGCGCGCCCCCGCGAAAAAGTCACCGGGCCCGGTAGAAAGGGCGTCCCGCGACGTGGCCTTCCTCCCCGACTGCTTCGGGTTCGAACTCCAGCTCCCATCATCCCCGGACCGTGTGGGCTGCGTCGCCTTATATCGTCGCGCGTTTAAAAAAAAGAAAACCCCCCCCAAAGCGTCTCTATGCAGTGAGAACCCTGGTGAGGACTTGGAGAGGAGACCACCAGGAAATCCTAGGGGTATGAACTCCCCTGAGAAGTGGGGGGAAAAAACATTCTGGAAGGAGGCAGGGACAATCACGGCCATATGGTTGCCAAGACAGCAACACGGATATACCTGTGTCGTCAACCAGAAATCCAGCTCTTTCCGCTATACTGCAAAACCACCCTGCGTTTAATGCAGAGGCCTGGTTGCTTTATAGAGACGTCCGAAAGCTGTCCTCATGTCTGCCCAGTAAAATGTAGTGATTTTTAATATATATAAATAAATGGTTTCTGTGCCTTTGCTGAACTTAGGCTGCAAAACAGCCAGCTCAGAAAGGCATTACGTGCTTTCCTGAAAAGCAGACCGTAAGGGTTTGCTTAATAGAGAGGAGGTGTGGGGCTGGCATTGGGGAGACCGTGGAAGTAGGTCACCAAGTGGCTTTGGACCAGTCTTGCTCTGTCAGCTCAGCCTGCCTGGTGGCTGGTGGTTGTGTAGAAAAATGGGAGGAAGAAGCACTTATGTATGCTGTCCTGAAGGAACGGCAGGATGTAAATCTTAACAAATAAATATAGATGAACGTATTTATTGCATTATTTGTCTTTTTTATACTATGTGTCGCCATTTGTAGGAAGCTGTTATGATGTCCTTCAGTTTGTCAAAGAACATATACAGGTAGTCCTCGCTTAACAACCACAATTGGGACCAGAATTTTGGTTGCTATGTGAAGCAGTCATTAAGCGAATCCGACCCAATTTTATGACCTTTTTGTGGTGGTCATTAAGTGAATCACTGTGGGCGTTAAGTGAACCACATGGTTGTTAAGCGAATCATGCAGTTCCCCCATTGATTTTGCTTGCCAGAAGCCAGCCGGGAAGGTCGAAAATGGCAATCACATGACTACGGGATGCTGCAATGGTCATAAATGCGAACTGGTTGCCAAGCGCCCAAATTGTGATCCCATGACCATGGGGACACTGCAACGGTTGTAAGTGTGAGGACTGGTCGTAAGTCAGTTTTTCAGCACCATCATAAGTTTGAACTGTCACTAAATGAATTGTTAAGTGAGGACTACCTGTAAAGAAAGCAGGCAGAATTAAAGTAAGCTCAATTCCATTTGCCAGAAGCATTGTGTGTGACGCTGCTGATCCATCTGTTACGGAGGGTCCACGTCGCTGCTGTTTGGGTGGCTGATGTCATGGGCTCACCCTTGTGAATCTTTTTTTTTTATATATATATATTATTTTATTTTCAAGATATATTTAAAATACAAAAAAGAAAAAACCATAGAATAGATAGAAAATAGAATTAAAGAAAAAAGAACAAACTATAAAGATGTGAATAGAAAGAGAGAAAGGAAAAGGCGACTTCCGACTATTTCCGATACAGATATAAGATTAAATACAAATCTAATCTCTTACAATTAATTAACCTATCATAACATTATTTCTATTACAACAAATCATTCAATCTCTAAAACCCAGAATCAAAACATCATTTTTTTCAATTACAAGCAAATATTCCAAAAGTGGTTGCCAATTTGATATAAATGTAGAAATAGAATGCTCTCTCATTAAAGCTGTTAATTTAGCCATCTGAGCCAAATCCATTACTTTAACAATCCAATCTTCAACTGTAGGTACTTGTGGATCTTTCCATCGTTGTGCATATAACAATCTTGCTGCCGTGATCATATATAGTAACAGAACTCCATGCTGTTTCTCTAGTTGTTTTTCCATCAAACCTAAAAGAAAAAGTTCTGGCTTTCTTCGTATATTTACTTTAAGAATCTTCTGAATGAATTAATACATATTTGGTCCCAGAACTTTTTAGCCTTCTCACAAGTCCACCAAAGATGGTAAAAGGTTCCTTCGTCCTGTGAACATTTCCAACAGACATTAGTTACACCACTATACATTTTTGACAACTTATCAGGAGTTAGATACCAACGATACATCATCTTATAAAAAAATTCTTTCAAATTATAATTCAGGGTAAATTTCAAACCTTTCATCCACATATTCTCCCATTGGTCCAGCATGATATTATATCCAAAATTCTTAGCCCATTTGATCATACAATCCTTAACATGTTCATTTTCCATATTCATCTGTAACAAGATCTTATACATCTTAGTAATAACATGATCATCATTTATACATAAATCCATTTCAAATTGTGTTGTTTCATTGACAAATTTATGTTTCTTTTTGTCTAGTTTAAAACATTCCATCAATTGTATATAGGTGAACCAATGACATATAAATCCATCAGATTCTAACATTTCCCTTGTTTTAATTTTTTGTTCACCCTCTTCAAACTTTAACAGGTCTTTATATTTTAACCAACTTATTCCTCCCACATTTTCTCTTCTGGTCATTGCTTCCTGAGGAGACAACCATAATGGTACATTTGGAGACAATCTTACCTTATATTTATTCCAGACTCTCAGTAAGGCATTTCTAATAAAATGATTTTTAATCTCTGTGTGTGACGGTGCCGATCCATCTGTTATGGAGGGTCCACGTCGTTGCTGTTTGGGTGGCTGATGTCATGGGCTCACCCCTGTGAATCTTGAGGCATTCTCCTCCTCCTAGTTTGAAGCTCCACATACATACCCTCAAAGCCATCACACATTTGCCAATGCCCAGTTCTTCAGATCCGTCCTGGTTCTGTAGCATCTGAAGGGAGCCAGAGCAGAAATATGCTAGCTTCGTTCTCAGGAGTGCCAGTACACGGCCCTCCCCCTCTGGTGTTACCACTTTCCCCCTTTGTCAAAGTCATCTGCTGGTGAGAAACATATACAGATCAGGGCTGTTTCTTGGGTCATTTCCTCTTAGCACTACTTTTGTTCCACTGCAACTCTTCTCTTCCCCCCGCCCTATAATCCTGTCAAATGACTTTGTGTCTGCTCTTACCCTCCCCTCTTCCTTGGTTTATTTTTAGGGGCCTCTTACAATACTAAAAGAAAGCCCTTGAACATTAGGCTGGAAGGTGAAATAGGCTAGAGTTTGTTAAGAAAGGCCTTTGAAATGAATGAGGAGTCTGAACATTTGGAATTACTTACTTTTTCCCTTCTTGAATCCTCATTGCTATGCTTCATTGCTCTGAAAAGCCGCCCTTTTTCTGGGATATTTTGCAGTGGTGTGTTGTCTTGGGTGCAGCTGATAATGGTGGAGGGTTGGCAGAAGCTATGACCCTCATATTCTGATAAATATCTTAATGTATGATTTTAAAAGGAATCGGGAAAGAATCTTGGGTCTGGTCTTAGGCCGAGGAGGCAAATGCTGGAAGAGGAGAGAACTCAAGGTGGTGGCTGCTGGTTAGTGATAGAGGAAGGAAAGCAGGATCATCATCATTCATTATCATTAGCGATCACTTGTAGCCGAGTAAGATTCTCTTCCAAAGGTAAAATTTTAACGGTGGATCCGTAAGTGGCTATAAAGGCCAATTCTGGATCCGCACAACCTCCCACAATGAGGGCATAGGTTTCCGGGTGGGAGACAGTCATGATGAGGGTCTGCCTGACGTGCCTTCCTTTTAGCTCTCTTCTCCTTTTCGCCCTGTACTCGTGCTTCTTCAAAGTCCATAGCGCCATTAATAAAGGATGACCTCCAATTGAAACGCTCATGAGTTAGGGCTTCCCAGTTCTCAATGCTGATATTACATTTTTTTAAATTAGCTTTGAGAGTATCTTTGAATCTCTTTTGCTGTCCACCAATATTCCGTTTTCCATTCTTAAGTTGGGAGTAAAGTAGCTGCTTTGGAAGACGACGGTCAGGCATTCGAACAATATGACCGGTCCAGCGAAGTTGATGTTGGATGATCATTGTTTCAATGCTGGTGGTTTTCGCTTCTTCTAATACGCTAACATTAGTCCGCCTATCTTCCCAAGTAATTTGCAGAATTTTTCGGAGGCAGCGTTGATGGAATCTTTCAAGAAGTTGGAGGTGGCGTTTGTAGAGGGTCCATGTTTCACAGGCGTACAGAAGGGTTGGTAGTACAATGGCTTTGTAAACAAGCATTTTGGTCTCCCTGCGAATGTCCCGATCCTCAAACACTCTACGCTTCATTCGGGAGAAAGCTACACTCGCAGAGCTCAGGCGATGCTGAATTTCAGCGTCGATGTCGGCTTTTGTAGATAGATGGCTGCCGAGATAAGAAAAGTGGTCGACATTTTCTAGTGACACACCTTTAAGCTGGATTGATGGCGCTGCGGAGGGATTGGTTCGAACTTGCTGGTAAAGCACTTTGGTTTTTTTAATGTTAATCGAGAGGCTGAGTTTTTCATATGCTTCTGCAAAGATGTTTAGGATAGTTTGAAGATCTTCCTCAGAGTGTGCACAGACTACGTTATCATCAGCATATTGAAGTTCTATAACAGAAGTTGCAATTACCTTATTTTTTGCTTTCAGCCTACTAAGATTAAAAAGCTTTCCATCTGTTCGATATATAATTTCTACACCAGTAGGAAGCACTGAAAGCAGGACCACCTCTCTGGATATGTGCATATCTGTGACAACAGCTAGAAGCAAGTCACCGGATCTGTTTGCCTTGTAAAGTGGCATCACTTTTACAGTCGTCCTTGCTCTGACAGAGCACAGGCAGGAAAAACTATTTTTAATCCAGAATATGAAGTGACAGCAGAAGGCTGGTTCCATTCTGGGCTGAAAATTCACAAAGGGGGAAACACTGGGACGACTATCAGTTTAAACTGGAAAGGGGAAAGATCCTTGATGTTGCAGATGATAATTTGTTATTGATCTATCTCAGTCAACAACTAACATCTTTATGCGAAAAGAAGTCACTTTCATACTCTGCTGCTGTCCCTAAGGATACCTGAAATGGCCTTGAGTTTATTTTTAAAGGTGGTGAAAAAGTAAAGAGATGAAAAATAAAAAATATCTTGGAAATAAAGTAATTTCACAGGTAATTTGAATATGTATGCCAGAGCTAGGCAAAATGGTGCTTTAGACTATAATTACCACTGCCCATTCCAATTGGCAATGCTGAGAGGGGTTGAAGTTGAAAACATCTGGAGGGTTCTAGGTTGACTATTCCTGGAGAATGCAGAGGAAAAAGCCATGCTTTCCAGAATGAATGACCACACTTGCAGAGAAAGTTCTCTATTTTGGGCTCTGGGTAATTCCAGTAATTGAAAAATTTCAATTTAGATGCAGTTAGATTTTATGTACTTTGCATATAACATCTTAAGCTTCATCATTTCACACACTGCCTTCTTATTTGGCAAATGCTAATTCTTCTACTTATACCTTGGTTGCAAGGAATAGTTTATTGGCCTACATTCTTTCGCAAGGATCTGCTAAAGCAGGGGTCCCCAACCCCGTGGCCTGTTAGGAACCGGGCTGCACAGCAGGAGGTGAGCGGTGGGCGAGCGAGCGAAGCTTCATCTGTGTTTACAGCCGCTCCCCATCGCTCGCATTACCGCCTGAGCTCCGCCTCCTGTCAGATCAGCAACGGCATTAGATTCTCATAGCGCGAACCCTACTGTAAATTGCGCATGCAAGGGATCTAGGTTGCGCGCTCCTTATGAGAAGTCAGAATCCGACAATTATTTCATTATATATTACAATGTAATAATAATAGAAATAAAATGCACAATATATGTAATGCACTTGAATCATCCCAAAACCATCCCCCCCCCCCCCGGTCCGTGGAAAAATTGTCTTCCACGAAACCGGTCCCTGGTGCCAACAAGGTTGGGGACCGCTGAAAGGATCTCTGACAGATGAACCTCCAGCATCTATCTGTCTGAAGACCTCCAGCGAAGGAGAACTTGCCATGTTGCATGACAGCCTGTTCCCCTGGCTGACAGCTTGTACAATCTACACTTCTGCAGTCAGTCATTTTTTATCTTCGCTTCCCAGAGTTCCACTGGTTAGATGCTGCCCATGTATAAACTTGTTTAGTAAATAATACAATATTTGTCTCAATTTACTTCTCATGCCCGTCTAGATCTTTTGAACTGTCTCTCTTTCATGCAAAGTATTAGCCACTCCTCCCAGTTTCCATGTACCCAAGCTGACGTCTTTAGATTTCCCCCCGCTTCCCATTATTGAAGGAATTGTTCAGTAAGTCGATGAAGGTTCTCAGTCATCCAGGTGGAACAGTCTGTAGCTTGAATCATGTCAACTGGATTTCTATTTTCTCAGTGGAAACGTTTCACTCCTTATCCAAGGAGCTTCTTCAGTCTGAGCAAAGTTAGTAAGGGAATCCTTAAATATGTTTCTAAGGTGGCTGTGTGACCTTGCACCTGGGGCTAGGTCATGGTTATTTTGAGATGTTTATTTCTAAGTCCCTTTATCATCTAAAGGAGGATCGTTAAGATTACCATGCTGCTGTTGAACTTGCGAAGTGGTCTTAATCTTCCTAGGCACAGAAGACAAAGCAGGAAGGAAGATAGGGGAAAGATTGTGCCTGAGGCCCCCACCTCTATTCACGGAAGGATTTTCCAAGTTGGCATAAATGGATTAATGTCCTCAAATGAGTGTCCTTTTTCCTTTAGATGAAGATAAACTGCTGACTCTGGTCCTGTGGTGTTACTTCTCCTGTGTTGGGCCATCCTCCTGTACAAAGGTTGTTTGGTTTCTCCAATGTAGAGTTCAGAGCACTCCTCACTGCACTGGATTGCATACACTACATTGCTTTCCTTGTGTTTTGGAGTTTGATCTTTGGGGTGTACAAGCCTCTGTCTCAGTGTGTTGGTGGGTTTAAAATATACAGGTATGTGGTGTTTGCCAAATATCCGTTTTATCTTTTTCATTCCTTACATGGCTGGCGTGTCTGAAAAGATAAAATGGATATTTGGCAAACACCACATACCTGTATATTTTAAACCCACCAACACACTGAGACAGAGGCTTGTACACCCCAAAGATCAAACTCCAAAACACAAGGAAAGCATGTAGTGTATGCAATCCAGTGCAGTGAGGAGTGCTCTGAACTCTACATTGGAGAAACCAAACAACCTTTGTACAGGAGGATGGCCCAACACAGGAGAAGTAACACCACAGGACCAGAGTCAGCAGTTTATCTTCATCTAAAGGAAAAAGGACACTCATTTGAGGACATAAATGTTCACATTTTAGACAGAGTAAGATAGGTGGTTTGAGAGAGGGGTCAAGGAATTCATTTATGCCAACTTGGAAAATCCTTCCTTGAATAGAGGTGGGGGCCTCAGGCACAATCTTTCCCCTACCTTCCTTCCTGCTTTGTCTTCTGTGCCTAGGAAGATTAAGACCATTTCGCAAGTTCAACAGCAGCATGGTAATCTTAACGATCCTCCTTTGGATGATAAAGGGACTTAGAAATAAACATCTCAAATAACCATGACTTAGCCCCAGGTGCAAGGTCACACAGCCACCTTAGAAATATATTTAAGGATTCCCTTACTAACTTTGCTCAGACTGAAGAAGCTCCTTGGATAAGGAGCGAAACGTTTCCACTGAGAAAATAGAAATCCAGTTGACATGATTCAAGCTACAAATTGTTCAGTAACTTGTTTCATAGGACTTTTCATCCTTCGTGGGTATTTTTCTCCTGGATTTCATGCCATCCATCCTGCCTTCCCTCAGAGTTCATTAAAATCTACTCTTCAGAGGGCAAGTATGCAGGTCCGATTCTTCTAACTTTCTCTCTCCCAGATATTACATATTTAAGGTTTACATTATCATTTTCCTCCCAGATACTGTCCACCTCCACTTCTTCAACCATTTTCTCCCTGTTGGTAAGAATTAGGTCCAGGATAGCAAATCTCCTTGTTCTTTCTTCCACCTTCTGACAAGTTGTCGACAAGAGAGGACAAACATTTGCTGAACCTCTTGACTCTTGGCAGTTAGATTCCCAGCTGAAGTCAGGATTACCGAAATTCCCTGTTTTCACTATTGCAGGCCTCTTTGAAAGACTGGACATCTAATGCACAAAAGCCTCATCTGTATCTTCTGCTTGCCCAGGCCATCTATAATGAGCTCCCCATATGGTATCATTTTTATTTATCTCTTCTTTTATTCTTACCAAGACATTTTCAAAAGCACTTCAGTGCTCCGGTTCCTGAATTTCTGCGCAAATGTATTTTTTTGTTACGTAGATGCAACACCCCCACGCTTTCTGCTGAGTTTTTCCCTTTTCAGTAAGTGGTAGCCTCCAGGATGAATCACTTCTCCTCATATATGAGAACAGTTGCTATTCTGCTTTCTCTCACTTCCTAAAATGACAGTTTGTGATTGGAATTTACTATGTGGCCTATGGAGCTTTGCATAAATATCTACGTTTATACTTCTATTGGTTTCCTTGGCAATGGACACGCTAAAAAGCTGGTCTAGACTTGAGGACAGGTAATAACCTGATGCTGTACAGTCCTGATATTGCGAGCTGCAGCTTCTACCAGTCTCAGTCAGCATGGCCCGCAATCAGAAATTCTAGGAATTGTAGGCCAAAACATCTAGAGCAGTGTTTCTCTGCAGCCAGGAAATCAGAAGACGTCTACTTCTTGGGAGGAGAGCAATGGCAAATCTTGATAAAATAGTTAAGAGCAGAGACCTCACACTGACAACAAAGGTCTGCATAGTTAAAGCAATGGTATTCCCCGTAGTAACCTATGGCTGCGAGAGCTGGACCATAAGGAAGGCTGAGCGAAGGAAGATAGATGCTTTTGAACTGTGGTGTTGGAGGAAAATTCGGAGAGTGCCTTGGACTGCAAGAAGATCAAACCAGTCCATACTCCAGGAAATAAAGCCAGACTGCTCACTTGAGGGAATGATATTAAAGGCAAAACTGAAGTACTTTGGCCACATAATGAGAAGACAGGATACCCTGGAGAAGCAGCTGATGCTAGGGAAAGTGGAAGGCAAAAGGAAGAGGGGCCGACCAAGGGCAAGATGGATGGATGGTATTCTGGAGGTGACGGACTCGACCGTGGGGGAGCTGGGGGTGGCGACGGCCGACAGGAAGCTCTGGCGTAGGCTGGTCCATGAAGTCACGAAGAGTCGGAAGAAGCGACTGAACGAATAAACAACAACAAGTGTTTCTCAACCTTAGGAACTTTAAGATGGGTGGACTTCAACTCCCAGAATTCCATGGCCAGCATGCTGGCTGGGGAATTCTGGGAGTTTTTTTTTTAAAAAAAGAATTTTATTAAGTTTCAAGACAAAGATATAAACTACGAAAAAACAAAAAAAGAGAAAAGAACTAAAAAGATGTGAAAACACAAGAGAATTTTTTTTCAACATTACAGAAAGATGTGACTTCCGACTTTTAACAGCAAGGATATACAAAAATTTTCCATAATCAATCTCTTACTCTATATTAAACCAAAACCACATTATTTCTATAAATCATTCCCCTTTAACACATTTTAAAAATCACTAAGTACAGTTACTCCCTCCCCTTATATTAAAATAAAGAAAAAAAGATTCATATAAACCTTCTAAACAACTTCCCCCCCCCCAAAAAAAAGTTAACACTTATGGGAATTCTGGGAGTTGAAGTCCACCCATCTTAAAGTTCCCAAGGTTGAGAAACACTGTTCTAGAGAATACAGTTGTCTGCTTTAAGGTGAATGTCAAGATCACTCAAAAAGCAACAATATTGGATCATTATTTGTCACATATACTTATCTAGTACCTCTTCCCACCGCATTCATCTTTTATGTTTCTCCTCATATACCCAACTCTCACTTCCCTGTAACAAAGTGGGAAGAAAGCATTTTTTCCTCTTTCAGCAAACACTCATTTTTCCCAGCAAACCACATGATGTTTCTAGCAGCATTTGCACATCTTAAGATTTCTCCATCTTTTGTAAACTCTACATGGGGCTGCCCTTGAAGACCACCCGGAAGTTACAGCTGGTCCAGAATGCAGATGCGGGCGCAGTGTTGGGCACCTCTAGATTTGCCCACGTTTACCCCCCCCCATTGCGCAAACTGCACCTTGTGTGCCACTTGTGCCCATTCCTGGACCAGGAGGCCTTGCTCACCGTCACCCATGCCTTAGTCACCTCCCGTTTGGATTACTGCAATGCACTCTACATGGGGCTGCCCTTGAAGACCATCCGGAAGCTGCAACTGATCCAGAATGCACAGCATGTGCAGTTTTGGGTGTCCCGGGGTTCACCCGGGCAACACCCCTGCTGTGTGAGCTGCGCTGGCTCCCAGTTGCTTTCTGGGTGGAATTCAAGGTGCTGGTCATCACCTTTAAAGCCCTACATGGCACAGGGCCAGGTTACTTGCGGGACTGCCTCTCCCTGAGGGCATCTGCCCGTCCCACTATATCGGATAGGATGGGCATGCTTCAGGTCCCTTCCCTGAAACATTGCCACCTAGTGGGACCTAGGAACCGTACCTTTTCCGTGGCTGCCCCTACCTTACGGAATACACTCCCCCCAGCAATCCGGCAGGCCCGCACCCTCTTAGCTTCCCGGAAGGCCATTAAAACCTGACTCTTTATCCAGACCCCGGGGCAGAATGGTGGAGCCTGCAGAGAGTTGTTGGGACACCCTGGAAGGTGGATCGAGGCACCAGGTTTTTAGCTTTGATGTTTTTATATGTTTTATTGCTGTGAGCCACCCAGGGTTGTTTTAAGGTGGGCGAAGGTACAAATCTTCTAAAATAAATAAAATAAACAAACATTCTACCAAGGCACCCAAATCCATCTGTTACCTGATTGGCTACCCCCTTCCTAAATTATATCCCCTTATCCTCAGTTTTACTCAAGGTTTGCACAGGTAAAAATGCTGTTGTCAGCATGCATTACTCCTCTAGTGAAACTGGCACCTTCATGCACCAGGCTGGGGTCTCAAATTCAAACCACCTGAAGGGCCTCCCTTGTTCCTTAGCCCAAGGGCTTCAAGCCTCAAGTCTTTCTATACAAAAATTCCCTAGTGAATCAAAAAATGAAAAAATAGATGAAGAATATCACTGTTTGCCATACTTTGCTGCGAAGTGGAACCGTTATCACTTAGTTGGCAGCATTTTTCATTAACCAGAAAAGCAATTGTTTTTATTTCTGGATTCATAGGTAATTTTTTCAAGATTTATATCTAGGAGAGCACAATCTTAAGAAACCCACCCTTTAAGAGCTATTTTTCTGTTTCTTCTCCTTGTTGAGCAGAGAGGTCTTTCTTTTCTTTGATCTTTTTTTCATTCCCTCCCTCCCTCCCTCCCTCCGCCTAGCAGAGAGCTCTTACTTGCTCTTTTTCCCCTTCTTCCTTGTGGTAGGGTGGCCAAACACGGACCTTTTTCTCCCTCCTTTCCTTGGGCAGATCCACGGGCCTAAGTGCCCAACCCATCTTCTCTGACCAAGGCTTCCTGCCCTGTTGCTCCTGCCAGACAGCCAGGCGCTCGCTCCAGGACCCCTTTGGCTCAGCAAATTCTGGCCACAACAGGGAGTCAAGCCAGTGACCTCACGGTTCTTCTAAGTTGCATTGTAATTGCTGGAGCAAGATAAAAGAACAGCAGATTTAATAGAAAGATACTTACAAGTCTGGGAATTCCTTTTGAGGGTTAAGGAAACAAGCAGACCTCAGCATTCTCCCCCAGTATCTTTGTTCCTGCCAGCAGGAGAGCCATTAAGCAATCTGATCGGGCTAGGTATGTGACCTTTTAAATCCCATTTCCCTTCATTAATCCTTGTTTTTGTAATTTTAGTTCTGTACTAAATATTTGATGTCTCTTGGGTGTGATCTCTCTGCCCTTGAAAGTCCTCTTTCTCATCTTTTCTTATTAGGCATTTCAACCAGAAGTACCTAGTTCTTCAACTAAAAGAACCAGGCAGAACCTTCAATGTATTTTAGCCAGAATAGAAACAGCTGATGATCCTCTGCAGAAGACTTTTCTTTTTTGGTTATCTCTGGGTTTCCGAAAAAAGCACTTGAAAACAACTGCAGTAAAATAACTTTCAGTAGATAAATAAAAATGGTGAGTTGTGGTTTCATACCAAGTTTATTTCTTTTTTTTTTCCTCATTAATCACTTCTTTTGCACAACAACAACCTCAAGTTGACAATGAAATGCATGTGAAATTAAAGGAATCAGATTAGGCTCAAGTATGAAAAATCCGTTCATGACACCATTATACTTTCTTACTTTTCTGCGTCTTTGGAAAGACAAAAACAGCACACACTGCACCCTAAGAAGTGACTTTTATGCAAGGCCAAGAACATTTAACTAGACTTCAGGAGAAAACAGGAGGATATTCTCCCTTGGGAGAATGAAACACCATAAAAGTTAAGTTTCCTGCACAGGTATTGTGAAGACTTCCTGTAAGCTGGGCTTGTGCTGCAGGGAGACAACCCTTGTTACAATTATATGTAATACAACTTTTAATAGTGATTCTCATAGTGGAACATTTAGAATACAGCTGTAAAAGAGAAAAGAGTTCCATTTTACATATGAAGGAGTGGCACACTTTGCTGCTGAAATTCTGACAATTTTTGTTGGCTGTTGTGGGTCTTCCGGGCTGATCTGAAAAATCTGACAATTTTCCTTTGTCCCTTTAGTTCTAACAAGATACTTCCAGGGATTGTAGCCTGAGCAGCAGAAGCTTGTGATGAGAGCTGTTCCACCTGTCTAATAGAATATACATTCCAGCATCCTTGAATCCTTTCCCCCCCCCCCCCCCCAGGTATCAGTCTTCTCTCTGGCATTCAGTGGTCACTGCTCTCTTCTCATTGCACTATGTCAGTTAGGTTTTGTAGAAGCCCAATCATGGCCATTGCCAATGTTATACGTTGATCAGTCCGTACAGGCTATTACGGGTTCTTAATACGAAATCTGCTGTGGAGTAATATCAGTAGCACCATAAACAAGCATTCCTTGCCTCAGCCACCCAGGGATTGTGTGTGCACATGTGTGGTTTTTGCTACATGCACTTTTATGATGTCACAGTTGGCAACTGTACAATACACGCAGGCACATAACCACACGTTGCAACGTAGGCTTAGGTGGCATGGAGGCAGTAGCATCAGGCGGCCAAGAAAGTATCTACAGTTAATGGAAGATATTAACTGAGCAGCAGCAAGAACCATTGCAGAGGCATTGGATGCACTGCTCAGATAATAGCCACCGTGCACTGAGAGAGGACATTCATTTATTCTTAACACTAGGGTTGGTTTCACAGCGCAGCAATGTAACACCATCCAAAAAGAAAACCAAATTACGCATCAACAGACATTTGAATCAGAGGACTTAAGGTTTGACAATCTGGTTTGATTTTTTTAAAAACACAGGCGGATTTGTTGCTTTCTTAATATAGGTGAGAGATGTAGTCCATTAACACAAGACAGACTATTGTTACCTTCTCTTGAGCCTAGTAATGCCAAAATGTTATAGCTAACTCCAAAGTTCTTACTTCTATACAAAGAACAGACTTCTGTAATTAAGATATGGAAGCAGAACAGCCCCCCAAGTTTTTCGTTCCTAGGGCTTCTTCATTCCTTCCTCTCTTGCACTTAAAGTAAACTTAGCAAATATCTAATTTTAGCTATTTGTTGTAATAATTTTGTACATAACCTCCCAAAGTAAAAGGCCTACCACTAGTAACCTGTGTTGCAGAGGTTTATTTTAGCAGAGACTGAAAAAAAAATTCAGTGGAACACAAGAAAATTATTGGCCTGGATCTGCAAAACAGTGTGCTGTGCTCTTCTGCAGGAATCCCATTTCTTGTCCCAGTTTTCTATTTCTCTACCCTGCCTCCACCTGTCTGTATGCTTGGTTAGTCCTCCTGGGCCAGTTTAGAATTTTGCTTTATTTGGATTTTTTCCCCTAAAGATTGTCCGTGTCTTAAAAGAAAAATCATGGTTTTCTCAAGGTTACTGAGACCTCTGTTTTGTGTGGGTGATATTTTCGTTGCTCCATACGGAGCAAATCTTCGGAAAACGAATTGGTTATTAGTGTAGAATGTATAACATAGCAGACAATAGACTTTGGAGGGAAGTGCACTGATACAAATTTAACTGGGTTTGTGCATCCGGATTTTTTAAAATCATTATTTCAAGTGGATTTTTCATCTCTGTATTTTCCCATGATTGATTTGCACTTATAAGCACACATTATACCCTATTATATGGAAAAGCTTATTTTCTTCAACACACACACACACACACAGATACTGAACTTATTTCTGGGCCTTTCTATTGTATCCAGCTATTCTCCTGGAATCCATTTATTTACATTAGGGAACGCAGTGACTGATGAAAAGGTCTGTCTGATAAAATGCCTCTAGTGTTTACTCGACAACTTCAGCATATTTTGAGCTAATTTTTCCTTGCATATACTTTCTATCTTAGAAGCACTCAAAAATTAAGATGAAAGAATAAGAGTTCATTCCCTATACCCAAACACTACATGGCAGAATTCATTGGTTGCCAAAGAGATTCTCCTGCAACCTCGTAGCCATCAGATGTTTTTGACTAGAAAGCCCATCACTTTCAGTTGGCAGAGACATTGGGGATGATTAAGAGTCTAATCCAATGTGTTTCAAAGTGATTAGGTAGGAGAAGGATGCTTGAAGGTTGATCCACCCATCCTTGTTTCTGATTTGACTGAAACTAGACACTGACTTCTGTGTGCACAACCCTAGCTCTAACAGCACAAACATCTCCATGACATTTAAATGCTTTTCAGTGAGGTCAGTTCCCCATTTAGTGGCCAGCCATTGAGTAGCAAAAGCAGAGACATGTAGATCAGCCCCTTTAGTCTGTAATCCTACACTCAGTCCCACTGAACTCCACAAAACACACATTGGAAGAGTCATACATTAATCTGGGCTGTACATCTTCCCATAATTTTGTACATCAATGCCTCCAGATATCATCTGGAATTAGGAAGATGAGAAAGCCTCCACAGAGCTGGATCTACTGTCATTAAAACGGCACCTTGCCCTGATATCCTAGGAGACAGATTAGCTCATCTAAGTTCACCTTTTAAAATGTCTCACTTAGCCTTTCTCCTTCCGTCCTTTGAAGAGAGTATCCCAGTTTCTCCCTGGCCTGCTGTTGAATTCCCTCTCTTTCTTCATGCATGTTGTTCCTCCAGATTTTTCCCATCCTTTGACTATTTTCACAAACATGCTTAACCTACTTACTGAATTAACCCACGCTGAACTCCAACTAATTTAAGGAGATGGGTTTGCACAATGTGCTAAGCACACAATGCACACACACACACACACTAACCAAGCTTCACATGTTGTGTAAACACAGCTGCTAGGTTTGTAACTGGTTAATATTATGGGCCTGCTGGACATATCCTCAGATGAGGAGGATGGGGAGGACGTGGAGCCAGGGCATCTAGGGACAATAGACTTGGTGTGGACGATTCCAGTAGTGGTGAAGCCCATGACTGGTTGGGCAGATCCAGCAAGCCCCCAAGACCCCTTGCCTGCACCCACTGACAGCCTCTCAGACCCTCAAGTCTAGCCACCCAGTTTTAAGCAGAGGCATGTGATAAAGGTTCAACAATAGGGAGCAGAACTCCTCAGACCTGAGAAACTTGCCAAGAAACAAATGAGAAGAGCCAATGCTGGAGGTCGACTGCCACAGCTCTGTCTGGCAGGGTTTCTCAGCCTTGGCAACTTTAAGATGTGTGGACTTCAACTCCCAGAATTCTGGGAGTTGGAAATTCTGGGAGTTGAAGTCCACACATCTTAAAGTTGCTAAGGCTGAGAAAGCCTGCTGTATGGGGTGGAGGCTCAGCACGGCTGATTTATCGGCCTCACTCCCTGGGAGCTGGCGCTGAGAGCAAGCTTTTTGAGCCATCTATCTTGCTCTGCCATACGTAGAACTCTGGATTCCACCTCACCGTATCTCCTGTCTTTTCCCTTGGATTTGTCACTTGCTTATTGGATTCCTGGTCTCGACCTGTGCTCAGCCTGTTGGCTACATCTGCAGTTGCTGTCTGAAGATACTGGTAAAAAGACCCTCCTAAAAGTTCTGCCGGACCTTTGCCTATCACTGGACTAGGGCAGGCATCGCTTCCTGTCTCATTGGCTGGCAGCCAGCAGTGCTGGCAGAGAAAAGATAAGTGTCCTGTGTGAACACAATCATTAAGCAACATAATGGGGCTGTTTCTCAGAACAGAGTTTACTGGACTAACCCATTTTCTGAGTTTTCACAATACTGTGAGCCATAAACTAGGGTTGCAAAAACCCAGGGAACCACCTAGTGTTGGCTAGGTTTTTGACATCCAGATCTGGTATCTCTACCCTGAACCAATCAAATAGTCTGCATTTGCACAACATGCTAAGATACAGAAACACAACATTACAAATCAATTATAACTCAAATTAACCAATGTTAGCAGTGTTGTATGAAGGTTGGGTCCTTTCTTACTTCTGAAGCAGGTTCTGCCAACGCAATTCAGACACATACCAAAATGTTGAAGTGTTGGTTCAGATTAAATGAACAATAGACTTTGGAGGGAAGTGCACTGATATAAATTTAACTGGGTTTGTGCATCCGGATCCAGAGTCCCTCCTGACGAGGGAGATGGGCGGTGATAGAAATTTGATGAATGAATGAATGAATGAATAAATAAATAAATAATAAATATTCCTTAAAATTTTAACCAAGCAGCTTTCTCTTCCTTCCCCAGCAATCTCAACAACTGAGCTCAGGTCTCTCATCTTACTGAAAACTAGCTTCCAACTTTCTGCCTAATCCACTATGTACCTGACCCCAGATGGATAGCTGCAGGCAGGAATGCTGCACTGTTTTGCTTGCACTCCTGAGTAGGGCATTTTCTGGTGGTTGTCAACATTGAAATAAACATTGATCGATCGTTAGAATCAGAATACTAAGACCTAAATTTACAGCAAGTCAGAATTACACACCACACAAGCTCACAGCACCATAGCGACTAAGACATCATCCTGCAGACATTTTCACAGGTCCCACCTGGGGAATACGGGCAACCACTTTTTTACAGGCAATTCTATTTTGCCTTAGAATTTATTTAACTTTTAAATGTATCAAACATGGGTAAGACAATTCTGTATTATGTGCCGTTGCTTCTTACCAATGATTGCTCTTTAGAACTGATTTGTTAAGCTAGAACTTCTGAACCCAGTTCTTCTATCCTGTCCCCAGGCACATTTCCTCTTAACCCTGACTGATGCCTCCAGTGGCTCTCTCTTTTTTCTAATTTAACTAAGAATTCTTTGCAGCATAATGGCCCTTTTCTTTGGATATGTAGATAGAACACCTGCTCAGGAGTTCTTTATTGATGCCAGGCTGGTTATATATTGGGGAAAGTGAACAAGGGCACCTGACTTCCAGCTGTTTTTTGTCTTCCTTGATGGGTTCAGTGGGTAGAATGTTCACCTTTGTCTAATTAAATGTCTCTATGCTTCACCATTCCTATATGCTACAGATAATCCTCGGGGATTATCCACTGTCTTCAAAGATTTCTTGAACGTTCTTTCCATGATACAACACTTCACTTCTTGCCCATCAGTCCCAGAGACTATTTCAGTTTCTGAAACCAGACTATACTTTTTCCATCAGTCTAAGAAGAGCAACTGCTCTAATGTGGCTGTATAAACATACTCTCCATGAGAAATACCTAATTTCCCTCACCCTTCATCAGCATGGGCCAAAACAACCTTTTTTTGAGAGATAATCTGAATTCCAAAGATAAGAATTCTTGCCCCGCACAAGGGGCAATGGCTATGAAACCTAGACAAGACCGAGAATTCACAAGCACCCCCAAAGTTATGTTATTGACATCACTAGCACTTACAAAATGGCAACACGGTTCTTGAAATGCCGTATCCTGGTGCCTGAAAAGGCACAACAGGGATCTGACCAGAGGCTATAAAGACAGGAAGCTTTAGAGATCCAGAAGAACTTAAAACAGAACAAAACAAAAAATGGAAATGGAAATGCCAGACTAGGATTGGATAATAGTCACTCAAGGGGATAATACATGTACGCTAGTCAGGAAGTTGGCATTGGGGTATAATTGTGTGCTCCAAATTCAGGCCTGCAGCAAATTCAATAAGTAAATAATAAATACATAAATAAATAATAAATACATTGAGACCTTGCAGCTATTTTGGCATCTGTGACCAATATGGGCCCAACGTGGGCTTAGCGAACCCAGTCGTATTTTGAAGTTTGTTTCCTATTTTATCAACTGGGATCAGTTTATTATGGGAGAGAACAACATTACAGTGCAAAGTCTTTATTGAAACGGCTACTTGAAAGAGGTTACCACGGTAATCTTAAGGGCAGCCTTTCACCGGGCCGTATTTACATGCCTGTTGTTCAGTGACTGCTAATTAGCTTTTTAATTTTTTAAAAATATTTTAAGCTATATTTAGTGTATCTTGCCCTGAGAGTTGCTGCTATAGGGCCACTGATCATTTTTAGAAATAAATAAATAACTAAAGAAATATCAGTTGGCCATCACAACAATATATTAAGGAATTGGGTACCATTTGATTATACAGGAAAATCCCACTGGAACTTGCAGGAGGCAGATCTTCAGATAAGATTTTTCTGGGGCTTGTCCTAAACTTGGCTTCCTTAGTAAAATAAATGAAGGGGTCACTTTCGCTATTTGTTGCATTGTTGAGGACTGTCTCAAAAGTGAGCACTGCCCTTTCAGAGGCAGGAAGATTTTCTTGATATCGTCCCCAGGTAGAAGATGAAAAGGACAGTGACATTATTAGTAGGTTTGAAAGTGGAAAGAAAGTAAAGCATTGTTAAGCTGAATCATATTCCTATAAATTTCAATTTGTTTCTGGAGGGTCCCAAGACAATTTCAGGTATATCAACTAAGTTGGCTGCAGTTATGTGACATTATAACCCCCCTGTGCACTAACTAGGAATCCCTTTGAGTTGTTGGCACTCAAGCCCCGTCTCACTTTTGTATAGCCATAAAGACTATTGTATACAATATAAAGCCTGTACTATGCAATAGGCTAGGATTTATGGCAGATGGCTCTCCAGGAACCTGTCCATGGCTTGGGGAATATGGATTCATCTTCCTGCTAGTTCCCTGGAAAAACTGCAAAAGAATACAGGAAGCTGCCTTATCCCAATTCTGCTCTGATCCATCTACCCTAATATTTCTGGCCGTGGTAGGCAAAAGCGTTCTAGCTTTTCAGGCTGGAACAGTTGCACCCTGCCTCAAGAGTCATCCAGATCGGGGGTTCTGATGCTGCGTTGAGATTATTTGCTTTACTACTGACTCTCAAGACCCAAAACTCTAATGTTGGATTTGCATAGGTTATTTACAAGGAAGAGAAGCATAAATCACAGAATTTTTTTTTGGGGGGGGGCACAAAATGTCACCCACATTAGTAAGTCTAACCAGTGTCCTTGTTTAGCACAGCAATATCAAAACCTACAGTATGTTGGTCTCTTTCTTCCCTTAAGGACTCTGGTGCCGTAAACTCACATCATCTCTCTCTCACTGTTTTTTTTTGGGGGGGGGTTCTCTTCTGTGCAACGTAACTGAAAGATGGCACTTCTGCAGAAATCTAGACCTTGGTTCCTGACTTACCAAAATCATTTGGCTTAGAAAATGAAACGTGATCTGTAGTCTTCAAGTGGGAATACTGAGACTGCAACCTATGGACACATATTAACCCTGTTCATATTAAATATTAACCCTAATATAATGAAGTAATATTTGAGCTCAGTAGGAATTACGTTTAGCTCCTCCAGGGTCAGGAAACAGAAAAGTAAGCTGCCTTTTGCCAACCGCAGTGCAAAATTAATCTGTTGAATTCGTTATCGCGTGATATGGAGATGGCTTCTAACTTGGATGGCTTTGAAAGAGAATGGATTAAGTTAAAGGAGGACTGGTCTATCAAGAGGTCTTGGTCTTGAAGATTATGTTATCTCCAGGTTAGAGGCAGCCTGCCTCCAAATACCAGTTGGACGGGAACCAGCAGGGAGAAGTTCAATCTCCATCTCCTTGTGAACACCCCAGAAACATCTGGGAGAAAGATGATGCTGGAGCAGGATGATCCAAGAGGACTGTTCATAGGATCTTATGTACTAAAATGAATCTCGTCTCAGATCAGATTTTGCCTTGGGTGATGGTGGTGATATTGATGACAATGATGCAAGTCAACCTACAGTATATTATTACCCTTCCTACATCATAGTTCATTGACCAAAGAGCTTGACAGTTCTAGTCTTGCAGCAATCCAGCAGCCCAGGTTGAGCAGGTTGCCAACCCCACTCAGAGAACAACTTGCCAGAGTAGTAAATTGATACTAGATCTCTCCCACTTCACCCAACACGTACGAAGTCCCTAGAAGAGCTGGTGCAAAACCTCCACTTTATATTTTGGTTAAAATGTCACAATACAAGTCCTGAGAAGGACAGTTGGAAATGGCACTCACTCTGATATTTGATGGGTTGTTTTTGCTGAATTAAACGCCGCAGCGGGGGTTAGAAACTTCTGCCCATTAAAACAGCTCATCTCTTTCAGCATGCCTTCATAAGCCCTATTTTCTCATCAGACATTTGAGAACTGACAAACCTGGGGTGGTCATCTTTTGTTTTTCCTGGCTTCTTGTTTGCTTCCCTGCAATTTAAACAAGCCTTTTACTCTCTTGGTGTTTGTTTTTTAAAGTATGCTGCAGACTGAAAGATGAACTGTAAATGAAAAAAGTAACAGTCACACTTGATAGATGCTGGCGTGTATTTCGCCATTCGAAATCTGGTACTTGCCTGATCCCGTTTGAAAAAATAAAGGGAAAATCAGCTCTTACAGACTTTTAAACTATTCAAAATTACATGTGCCTAAAACACCCTACTTTTGATAGGGAGAGAGTATTGCAGTCAAAACATTCACTCGCTTTAGCATTCCGTTACTTCTGCAACTTCACCCGTTTCTTTATGTTTCTCGATCCTTTATTTGAGGCATCCGCCCACTGTACTGAACTGAAGCTGAAATTATCCCATTCTTACATCCTTTACTACAAAAGAACCGGGCAGTGCTTCTGACAAGACACTTCCATCTTTAGAGAAAAGTCAGCTGACTGTCTCCAGAGACAACGTTGAGCTAAGATCTTGTTGACAGCTGTCCAGCCAGGCACCTTTTCTGCTCTATGATGCCAAAGACCACATACCCTACATAACGACTCTGCTGTCCCATGATCCTTAAACCTGGAGAGAGGTCTTCTGAAAATAAAGTACCATTCAGTCTGAAAGCCTGATTAGGTCTGAGCTTGAACAGATCATGTCTGCTCTCCTGCTTTTTTAATGTGCTCTTCAGACTCAAGCCTCTTAAATAAATCTACCATCGCCTGTAAATCGATCAAGAAAGCAAAAATGAAACTGCAGGAGGTGTCTCTTAATCAAACCTCTCAACTATCCAGTCATAACTTTCACCACCAGGAAAGCAGTGGGCTCTTATGACTCATTCGCCCATGTACAGGCAGACCGAGATGGGGGTCCGAAGGAAGAAGCCACAGCAAATCGTGGTTTGGATGCATGCATACAAAGCACCTGCTTGCAAACAGAAAGTTGCTTTTCCATTTGCAGTGTGCACTGAACTCAAGATGTATTCCTTGAGCACAGGGTGTGTGAGGTTGGCCTTGTTGCCATTCCTGGCAGGGAAGGACCCTCTTTGGCCAGTCTCATACTGTCCCTGGGCTGGGGCCGAATAATAAGAGCAATGAGGGCTCATAGAGAGCAGCCCTTCGCAACATTGCCCAACACATTCCAAGTGTTACCTTAATTCTTGTGCGTTAAAATGCTTGCTTTTTTCTGAAAAGCCCAAAGAAAAGCTGGTTTATGGATTCTATGTTCAGGGTAAACTAATTGCTATTCTGCTGGGAGGTCTCTATGAACCTCCATGTTAAAGATACAGAGAGGAGAAAGATACGTAGCTTGTACACCAGAGGGCAGGGAAACGGGGAGACGGAAGAAATGGAGAAACCAGATGTTGCCCTGTCTAGACAAAAAAGAAGAAGAAGTTGGGGTTTGTTTGTTAGTTATTAGGAAGCAGGTGCTAGCTGTGTAGAAAAGCCTTTTATCCAGAAATCTCTTCCCGTTGTTCCTTGTTTCTGCGCACTTCAGCTGCGTGCAGTTCCTGAAAAACATGGACATGATATTGGTGTGAACACAGTACAGTCGTCTGCAGGGATAAGCAGATCGGTTGCAGCACTGTCCATCCTGCAAGCCGTAACTCCCAAACCCAAGGGACCATGAGTGTAAAGTTGGGGTGGTGGCGGCAGAAAACATGCCCCCCTGGTATTCCTAGAGGGCTCATGCCCCTTTTGGGGGATGGGCAGTCAAGCGAATGGGTCAGGAGACCCTGCATGCTCCAATTCAACAAAGCACATTGGGTGTGGTTGAGAAGCTCTTGGCTGCATTCTGGGACAGTTCTCCCCAACTCTCTAAACCAGGGGTCCCCAACCTGTGGGCCGTGGCCCACTAGTGAGCCACGGCCTGTTAGGAACTGGGCTGCGGGGCTTCCGCCCGCAAACCCCACCCCCTTCTGCGCGATTGGCTCCTGCCCGCAAAACCCGCCCCTGATGCTTGTGCTTGGCTCCCTCCTGCAAACCCCGCCCCCCAGTGCATGTGATTGGCTCCTGCCCGCAAACCCCGCCTCCCGGTCTGTGGAAATCCCGGAAACCCTGCCCCCCCCGGTCTACGGAAAAATAATCTTTTGAAACCGGTCCCTGGCGCCAAAAATGTTGGGGACCCCTGCTCTAAACAGCACTAAAATGATGGAATTCCCATCATTTTCAGCTGCTACGTGAAGGTGGTTTTGGACACCTGTTCCTAGGCTTGCAGCCACTTCCTCTACCCCAGCCCAGAGGTAGACCGATTTACACCCAAGCAAGGGACTCAGTTACTTCTTTCACACAAGTTACTTCTCACTGATTTTGAGGAGACTCCAGAGCAGTGTTTCCCAACCATGACAACTTTCAGATGTGTGGACTTCAACTCCCAGAATTCCCCAGCCAGCATGGCTGGCTGGGGAATTCTGGGAGTTGAAGTCCACACATCTTCAAGTTGCCAAGGTTGAGAAACGCTGCTCCAGAGGGATAGCCTTGTTAAACTGCCCTGGCAGAAAGAGACCATGTTCTCACATCTTAAGGCCTGGCCCTGGGGGATTAGTTATATAAAGTCTGGATGTGCCAGGGTCAGCATCCTGGGAAAAGGCATTTCATGGCTTTTTCTTCCTTGGCAGCTTCCCCCCCCCCAAGTCCCCTCCCCTCTCAAACAGAGCTGCTGTTTGCTCCATCATAGTATCTGTACACCCCCCCCCCCAAAAAAAAAATGCTGAGAAAAGATTTTTAAAAATCCGTCTCCCATTCTGGTGCTGCATTTGTCCTTTAAAATAAACCGCAGATCGGTCCCAGACTCTCTCGTCTTGTGAGCTCTTCCATTTAACTCTGACGGTGTTTAAGTGCCGGCCGGTGGCTGCGGCAAAACCGGGGTTTGTCTGACAATCTTGACAGTGCCAGTAAATTGAACAAGATGCCCCCCCAGAGGATGGGGATATACTGTAGATTTCTCTCTTGTCGCACATGATAGGAGGACAACATGGCGGGATACTGAATTTTGCTATCTACCCATGTTGGATCCTGCTGTTATGTAGTGCTAATTATTATTGTGCTGCTTTTAATCCTCTGGTTTTTCTGTCTATACTGTGATGAGCTTTTGGGAGTAATTAAAGAAGTATTGGTAATGGAAGTAAAATGAATAATTAGAGCTGGCTATATTCTTTAAAGCAGTGTTTCTCAACCTTGGCCACGTTCAGATGGGTGGACTTCAACACCCAGAATTCCCCAGCCAGCAAGGCTGGCTGGGGAATTCTGGGAGTTGAAGTCCACCCATCTGAACGTGGCCAGGGTTGAGAAACACTGCTTTAAAGCTCTCAAAGTCATTTTATCGATAGGCTTCCAGTCCCCATTCCAAGCCCTGAACGGCGGAGCGCCAGGTTATATCGGGCACGGCCTGGCCAAAATTGATTCTGCCCATTCGGTCCAAGCATCTCAAGAGAGCTTGCTGAGAGTCCCTCTTCTGTGGGATGTAGCTGGGACTTGGGCAAGGAGCCAGGCCTTTTCTGGAACATGCTTCCCCTCCCTGCGTTCTGCAAAGGGCTTAAACCTTACATTCGATTGTGCTTTCGGCCCCAGTTGCCTGATTGCAGATGTTCATCTATGTACTGCTGTGATTTAATCTGTTGTCATCATTATTATTCTCATGCACTGCCCAGAGTCTCACAGGGTGGGGTCAGGAACATGACCTGTTGGGATTCGTTAGTGGGGAGGCCGCAGCCCTTGCCTTTTCGCGGAGTCGCTCCCTCAAGGCGGCTAGGTGAGCTTCACGGATCTCCTTGCTCAGCTCCATCTTGTAGTTGAGTTTCTCCTCAGCCAGCCGGCTGAAGTTGTTATTCTCTTCCAGGGCCTTGTGCAACACCTCCCTCTCGTGTTCTCGCTTCTCTGCAAGCTGCTTCAGGACTTGAGCTTCCTGGTTCTGTAATAAAACCCATAAGCCCGAGGCGATTAAAGAGCTCTCGAGTAGCCAATGGCCTGTGAAACTGTCCCAAGGAGGATTTGTGCATCATCCTTCTGATGGATTTTTTCAGCCTGGGAGTTCATCACAACATCTGGCCCTCCTATATCACAGTACTTTCAACCGCTGCTGTGAGATGGGGGGCTCTACTGGTATCTATTGCATGCTAATTTAGCCTCCCCCAAATGGGGGCTGGGGAGATCTGTTGGAAATGCCGTTCTCCAGACTTTCAGTCACAGACCCAAGTGGCTGAGATGCCCAGGAATTGCAAGTTTAAAAGAAGATACTACCATCTTGATTTTATTATATTTATTGTATTTTTTTAAATTGCTTATTTTAATGTTTATTTGACCCTATTTATATTGTATTGGAGTTTGTGTGGGATTGTAAACCGCCCAGAGTCCCTGTGAGGGAGTTGGGCGGTGATAAATCAAATAAATAAATAAGTTTAGCACATCTGGAGATGGGCAGGTTGGAGAACGATGCTTAGCTTCTCTTGGTTCCCTTGCACACACGGTGCAGCCCTATTAACAATGATTGGCCAGTAGCCTTGAAATTCTATGAACATAAAAGGGTTTCGAGCCCATCATACCTCTTTCTCCAACACACCCCTATCTAAGTGTTATGCTTAGCTTAAGTATAAATAGGAAAACATCTGGAAAATTTGCTCTCCACCCAAAGAACTCAGCCTAAAGCATATTTTAAAAAAATTACTTTTTCCTGTCTTTAAGTATTGAGCTTCCCTTCATTTTTTCAGTTCACTCTTCACTGGACTTCACTTTACTCATGAAAAGGCCCTGCTGTCCATATAATGTCATAGAGTGACTCTAGGCAGCTTATATATTAGGATTTAAAATAGGGAAAATGGGAATAATAAAACAGAAGCCAGAGAAACAATAATACATGTAACACATTGGGGGAAAGATAAAGCAACTCAATCCCAGTAATAAAGATACAGTCGCAGGGAATAGATCACCTTACCCTATCCCAGGGCCCTCTGAAAGAGCTTTACCCATCTGAACGTGGCCAGGGCTGAGACACACTGCTTTAAAGCTCTCGAAGTCACTTTAGCGATAGGCTTCCAGGCCCCATTCCAAGTCCTGAACGGTGGAGCGCCAGGTTATATCAGAAGCCCACCCGGGTAGAAGCCATACAGACCTCAGGAAGGAAGCTGTACCACAGGGCATGCTCAGCTGCCAACGCCACCAGATCTTACTGGTCAGGCAGAAAAGACAGGAGAAAGATGATTCCAAAGGTACTCAACTTCAAAGCTGTGTAGGGTTTTGTAGATGACAAGCAACACCTTGAAGCACACCTAGAATCCCACTGGCAACCCATGCAGCTCACAGGGCAGAAATACTATGTGGGGAAACTGAGGAACGCCCATAACTACTTGCATGGTTACACTCTGGACCACCGGTTTCTGAGTGGTCTTCAAGGGTAGCTCCACGTAGAGCATGATGCAGCAGTTTAACTGGAAGGTAACTAAGGGACAATGAGAAGGGCTTCCCAATTTAGAGAAATTGACATACAAGACGTGAATGCCCTTCTGGTATACAAATACCTGTTAATCATGTTAAGCACTTAATGATAAAGCAGTACAGAAGTAATATACAGTATATGATTTTGATTGGATTTTCTTGTTCAGTTTTCTGCCCATGGACAGTATTGTGGAGGACTCTCAGACCTAGGGTCCCAGGGATTTCTCCAGGTATTTGTCAGCGTGCGATTTTAGCTGTAGCCAGGGTTGTTGTAAGAACTTTTCTGAGGATAAATTTGGGGAAGGATCAGCAAGCAATCCATGAACAGTTGTTGACAATGCCATTACCTTCCTCCTCTCTTCTGCAGCTTCCAATCTCTTCTGCAGTTCCTCCAGGGACAGATCCCTCTTCTTGGGGGGAGAGGAGAGAACTGGGCTCTCTGGGGACAAGTCAGAGGGGGACTTCAGAATCACCTCAAAGCTTTGGCCAGAAGCCCTCTTGTCCAATTGCTTGACCTCCATATCTGAGCAAGTGAAAAGGATTATGGGTCAGATTTAACAGGAAGTATTGCTGCATCATGTTTGGTCCTTATTGATGAATAGATTCATTCTTTATTGACCATCTCCATTTGGTGGTTATTATTATTCTTTTATTTATTATCTATCCCACCTTTATTATTTTTATAAATAACTCAAGGTGGTAATGTACATAATACTCCTTCCTCCTCCTATTTTCCCCACAACAACAGCCCTGTGAGGTGAGCTGGGCTGAGAGAGAGGGACTGGCCCAAGGTCACACAGCCGCCTTTCCTGCCTAAGGCGGGACTAGAACTCTCAGTCTCCTGGTTTGCCATTGGCTCCTTCCTAGGGCTGAGAGAGAGGGACTGGCCCAAGGTCACACAGCCGCCTTTCCTGCCTAAGGCGGGACTAGAACTCTCAGTCTCCTGGTTTGCCATTGGCTCCTTCCTAGGGCTGAGAGAGAGGGACTGGCCCAAGGTCACCCAGCCGGCTTTCGTGCCTAAGGCAGGACTAGAACTCTCAGTCTCCTGGTTTCTAGCCCGGTGCCTTAACCAATGGAGGAAAATGGGTTCTGTCCCATACAGTCAAGAATCCACCACTGAAGTATTTAAATGCACCCTTCTCCATAAACAATTAACCCGATTCAGTTAATTGTATCATTAACTTAGCTCTGAATGCTAAATAGGAACTGATGAAATTTATACTGATAATAAAAGCTACCAACTGTATGGACGTGTTGTAGAATTGATTTTGAAGTATGCATCCAGTGTTGTCTGTGATGGCTCTAACGGCTCACTGACAAGTTGCTCATACCCACCTAAGAATATAAGATGCCCTTTGCTGAATCCTGCAAGGTTTATCACAAACCTGGACAATGGCCAAGAGCCCTATTCGAGTGTTTCTTCCGAACAGCTGATGTTTGGGGTAAGCTGCTTATGATTCAGGAAGAGCTGCCTTTTGGGGAAGGGGTGGCATATAAGCAAAGCAAAGTAAAATAAATAAATAAATAAATACTCAAGCTAATAGTCACCCTAGATAGCCTGATCTTCCATGAATATATCCAGTCCTTTTTTCTTTTTTTTAAGTGACCATTACAACCTCGGATGGCAGTGAATTTGTACAGTTTAGCCACACCTTGTGTAAATAAATCATTTTATTGGTCCTGAACTACACAGAGTTTCAGTGGATGACCTTAAGTTTTAACATGGTGAGAAAGGGAGCAGAATGTATCTCTATCCACATTGTCCACGTCTTGGAGTTGTTAGGCAGGCTGAATTAGTGTGTTGGGTGGAAAGGAAGGAAATGTACTAGCACAGGAAGAAGAAACAGAGGAATCCTTGATAGCACACTAAGGACACGTGTGTTTGCCCTCCTGAAATTTAAGTTCGTTATTTCATGTCCTGCAGTCTGGAACAAGAGAGATCAGATCATGACCTTCTGTATGGCATCTGTTCTGGAATTTGAAGGGGGCTACCAGCCATGCTCAGTCACCTTTTCTCTCAAGGAAGTTACCCGGCCCTTTCCATCTTTCCTCATAGGGCTTAGCTGCTAGTCCCATGATTACCTTCATTACCTTTCTCTGAACCTGTTCTAATACCTCTGAATCTCTCATTATCTGTGCTTCCCAGAACTGGACACGGTACTTGGGGTGGAGTGTGGCCAAAGAAAAACAATGGAACAACAAGTTCCCACAACTTGAAAATTATATTTCTGTTGATGCAGCCTAAAGTTTCAGCTCCATCACACTGCTGACTCGCATGCTTTCACAGTCAACTATTCCAAAGTCTTTTTCACAAGCATCATTATTATCAAAGCAGATATCCCCCACCCTATATCTATATGCTTGATTTTTGTTTCCTGAGTGAGGGACTTTGTACTTGTCTCTCTCACATTCTGTTACTTTCTGCTGATTTCTCCAACCTATCTAGACCGTTCTGAGTTTTATTTCTGTCAGGTATCCTACCCAATGCTGTATCATCTGCAAATTTGACAAGCATTCCTTCTGTCTATATCAAATCAGTAATGAAAATATTGAAGTGTATCCTGATTCTTGGGGCATCTGCTTGATACCCCTCTCCAATTTGATAAAGAACCATTGATAAGCACTCTCTGAGGATTTTCAAGCTAGCTACGGGTCCATTGTATTGTCAGCTATGTACTCCACACTTAACAAACTTACTAATTAGCATGTCATGAGATACTTCGTCAGATGCTTTATTGACGTCTAGGTACATATATCATTCCTACAGCATTCCCGCAATCTATTAAGGAACCTATCCAGTCAAAAAACAACATAAGGTTATTCTGGCAAGATTTGTTCTTGACAAATCTCTGCTGACATCCGGTAATTATTAAATTGATTTCAATATGCTTGCAAATCAGTTTCTTTTCAGTCTGCTCCAGATTCATCCCTGATATTAGCGTCACTGTCGAACTCAGCAGAAGCAACTCAGATGCTCCACAAGGCTCAGTGGGGTCAGAATCTTTATTGCAAAATAGGATGAAGCCGCTTGCGCCATTGATTGCCTCCTTGCCTGTCGATATATGAGTGCAGATTCCTCAACACCCACTGCAATTTAAATACAATGCTGCTTTTTCCCACCTCTCCCAAAGCTTAAGGAACACCTTGCTTTGCCTTTCTCAGGCTTAACGTGGGGCCAGGGGTGTCTGCTGGTTTTATCAGAATGATGAAATCAGTGTTGCAGAGGCACTGCAAGCTCCACTCTCTTGGGCATACAGGCAGTGTTACAACACACACACAAAAGGGGTGGGGTGTGTGTTGTGATGCTATGACAATGCTTGCATCACTCTGACTCCTTGTCCTCCCTGTGGACACCACTGTCCTAGGTGGTAGTTGGCTGTTGACATAACTGGTGTTCCCGCTATGGGAAACCTTGGCTCTCAACATAACTCCCACATCCAGACTGATTGGTCTATAGCTAGTTGGCCTTTTCCCCTTGTTTGAAGTTAGGGACAGTGTTTCCTCTCCTCCAGCCATCTGGCACTTCACGATATTGTTCTTAACTCTTATTTGGATCTCTCTCCTTCCCCTCATCAATCAATGGCCATGTTGACATATTGTGTAAAAATCCCTAGTTTGTTTTTGAATCTTGCCACTGTGATGTTTAAGCCTATAGCTATCACCGTGAGAAAGACCAGCCAATTGTGGCTTATTTTATTTAGTTACTGTAGTTAGTTATCCAAATTTTGAGGCTGCCTGACTCCATGACAATTCTGGGCAGCTTACAAATAAAAAGAAAATTCTTTTTAAAAAAGAGATCCTGGCTGACTGGAAGATCAATACACCTAGCCATAAGGCAAATATAACTAAAGGGGGTCCTGTAACTCCCGTGTCCCTGGGAAAACAACCAGGTTTTTAGCAGTTTCCTGAATGTCATCAGGAGACATTCCAATGAGAGCCGCACAAATCTATTTAACAAACCATGGCTAGATAAAGCAGTGAGTCAGTTTTGGTAGCATGCTAACTCTGATTTTTCAACCATGATTCGATGAATAAGCCACAGAGGCTGGGTTTGTACAATAAGCTAAAACCCACCATTCACATACAGTAGCACAATGGTACGTGTTCATATAATATGCAAAGCTAAAACCAAACCAAATTAAGTTTAATCCATTTATAGTGAAATGGCACACTTCTGCAGTACATAAATCTGCAATTCTAAGCAGTTTATTTAAATCTCACTGACTTCCTTGGGACTTAAGAAAATAAGGACTGAATCACATGTGTATTTACATCACTTGATTACTCAGTGCCTGATGACTTGCAGGTGACTGTATGAATTGATTTTTTTTAGCTTGTCTGATTTTATTTACTGTATATATGTGTCAGCCTTTTTCCCCTAGGAACCTCAGCAAACCAGCACAAGACATTGTTCAAAGCAGGCCAGAAGAACAGCCTCCTCTTCTGCTCTCTCCATCTGCTGAACTGCAGAATGGGTGTGTCCTGAAGGAGTCAGAGGGGTTAGATCGGGAGTGAGAATAGGATCTGATAGACAGTGGAACAAGCTTTCCTGCCCCTTCATTTCCTGCAAGCTGTGGTCCCTTTCACATGAGCACAAGGCAATATTTGTGGTTTCACTCTTTGAGGGATGGACCATCCACATACTCAAGGCAGCATCTGGTCCTCCTATTGTCACAGAATGATGAAAATGGAGTTAGTCCCAGTCCTGACTACAGACAAGATACAGCCAGCAATTTTGCAAAGAAAGATGAGAATCTGTCCAGTTTGAAATGCAACGGTGTATATCAGCTGTCCACAATTGGCCTTCCACTCCTTTGATCCTCCTTGACCCAGCAAGGGGAATTGTGGGTACTGTAGTCCCAAGATCTCTAGAAGGCACTAGTTTGGGGTTCTGCAGGTCATACCCATCTGTGCCACTTACCTCCATACTGGTAGATGGTATTGGGATGTGGCTGGGTGTGGAAACAGGAACAGATCAGTGAAAGCAGAGACAGCTCCTTCATTTTCTCTTTGTAAGCTGGAAAAACAGAATAAAAATGAAAGTTGAGCATGGTCTAATGCAGCTTTCCATAATCTAATGCTCTCCGGAATCAATGGATGACAACTCTTGTAAATGCCAGCCAGTGTGACCAACGATGTCTTGTTCTGATTCATTAGTTACAGTACATAAATATACTTTGATGCTACAGTATATGAGATGGTCAAGGTGGAATTCTGGGAGGGAGGGCCTAGAATCACCACTCAAATTGACAATGAAAGATTTATTTTTTCATTTTTAGTTATACAACTTATATGACCACCCAACTCACAAAATGTGACTCTGGGTAGCTAAAATAGGATTAAAAAACAAAGATAAACAATAAACAAAACCACAACAATACAATATATAACAGTGCAAACAGGTCCCAAACACAAGATGTTCAGAATTGTGAACCGTTTTTGAGAAAGGCTCATCCAGCATCCTAACCCACTGCTTTGGGGGGGGGGGAACAAGTCTTTAGAGCATTATGGAAGGCCAACAGGGTGGGGACTATCCAACTATTGGGGGGGGTAGGGTATTACCAAGTGCAGGCACCACAACACAGACCGCACACCATGTGGATTCCAGGTGATGGTATTGTTCTATGGAAGGGACCTGAAGTAATGTCATACTATTCATAAGCCCTTTCTGTGTCTTTTTAATTAATGGCTACTTCTTGATACTTGATTGTTGTTGTTGTTGTTCAGTCATTTAGTCGTGTCCAACTCTTCGTGACCTCATGGACCATAGCACGCCAGGCCTTCTATAACAACGTTAATATACAGTACTAAGGTCACTCTATCTGCCCTCAGATTTATAATCATTTGAGGATAATACTTGTTTCAGGCATTGCATACCACATAATCAGAACAAACCAAGCTGCAGTTTTTAACATGGTTCGTGCTTGGCCCACACATATATTGGGATGATCACTATCAAATACAGGTGTGGATAAGAACACCGAATGTCTTTTTTTAGAGGGAGAAAGTGACTGATGACCTTTTCATCAGGATCTGGGTTAGTTCCCACCATCTCAAGGGGAGAAAAACAAGGAGTTTTTGCTTCTTTTACATAATCACCATTGAGCAAAGGAGAACTTTAACACGGGCTTTTGACAGTGAGCATTTGCATCATCATCATCATCATCCTCAATCATTCATTCATTCATTCAATCAATCAATCAATCAATTTATATAGCCGCCCATCTCAAACCAGTGACTCTGGGTGGCTAACAATCATAAAAACAGTTAATTAAAACAGTACAAAAGAAATTAAATACAAATAGCAGCCAAGAGATATTAAAATCCGTCCATGTCAGCACAACCAGGAAACGGGGGCCTTCACACACTCGGGACCTAGGCCCGGGCACATAGCCAGGTCTTCAATAGTAACGTAATGTAAAGTTGTGCAGATTCATTTTGCCAATGTAATAAGGTGGATACTGTCTTTTACCAATCCTGGGGCATAACTGGTGACCGCTTGCTTTGTTGGAGTAATATTTCTTCCTGAGTTTAACACCAGTAGCCAAATAACACATGCCGGGACCTGGACTTCTCTCTGACTTCATTATGTCTCATAATGAAAAGCAAGGAAGAATAAAATGAAAAAAAAAAGAATATCAGTTTGGCACAGCTATTCTAACAGAAGAGTAGTCCATGGTCTAGAGCAGGGCTTTTCAAACTTTTGCCGTTGGCGACACACCAATGGCCGGCGCACGGGAAACCTGGAAGCGCTGCCACTGCGGCGGCGTGCAGGAAACCTGGAAGTGCGGGCGGCGCTTCCGGGTTGCCGCCGCCTCCACACGGTGCATCATTGTCCTGGTGTGTCGTCAGAAGTGCTGATGGCCCGCGCATGGCGGTGGTGCGCCATCAGTGCTTCCGGGTTTTCATGCGACACACCTGGGGCCCCCAGGCTTGTGTGTCGCAACACACCATTTGGAAAGCCCTGGTCTAGAGAAATAAGTAACTTCTATCTTGAGTTGTGTGGCTCTGGGCAACTTCCTTTTCATTCTTAAAATGGGAAGAGTAAACACAATTAATATACAGGATTGGGGAATTGGCCAAAGAAGGATTTAATCATCTATTTCGAGTGGTTTCATGCTGTTTTAATCTTTTTGACTCTAAGCAGCCCCCAAGAAACAAAATACTGTACTACAACAATGGCAATAATAACAACACCACAATGATTAAAAGACATAAAAATACATTTTAACAATAATGATGCATTCAAACAATCATAATTATAGAACACAGCACTGGTATCATCAGAAAAAACTTATCATGCATCCCGGGGCCTGTAAATACCCCCACTTCAGTCTTCAAGTACACATTGGAAAATCAAAGTCGCCTGAACATTGCATGCATATTAAAAACAAGGGCATGAATCTTACATCTGCTGGGAAGGCGTTCCCCAGGAAGGCAGCTCCGGCAGAGAATGTTCAATTTACAATAACCAAGAAAATGTTTCTCAGATTGGGGATATATAAATTGCAGAATTAATAGCCCTAATGCGTGAATAGCATAATTAGTGTTGGATGATGCTTTTGGTGATCAAGTAGCTAAGATAAAATGGAGATATGAATTTATGTCTCCAAGATGCCACTGAACCGAAACACAGGGGCTGCATCTCAGTGTAATTCTCTTCGTTCTTGTCTATTGCTTCTGAAAAACTCATAGGGAAGTTACTTCATTAGAAAAGACAATGGCCCAGCAAGAATGTACAACAAATGTTCTGTAATTCTGACCCGCGGCTTGAAAAGAGGAAGCCTGATGAGCATGCACATGGATAACATATGCAGCCATAGAAACAAACTGGCACACTTGTACTACTGCAGTTTATTATAGACCAGGTTCAAATCCACCGTTAGTCACAGAAGCTCACTGGATAATGTTGGGCCAGTCAATGTCTGTGTGACCAACCTATTCCACAAAATTGCTTCAAGGATAAAACTGGAAGAGGGAAATTTTAGGAATGACACCTTAAGATCTTTGAGGAAAGACAGGATAAACATTTAACAAATAAATAGAAATTAAAACATGGGAATCACATTAAATCCAAACTTGGCTTTGAATGTTTGGCTCAACTCTATTTTACAAATGATTCCTGGCTGGTGGACAGCAATGCCCCTGTTTTTTGTCTTTTTTTTTTTTTCACATACAGCAGTAATCAGCATATGAATATTAGGGGCAAGAATTAACTTGAAAAATCAATTGTACTTTTCAGCCTACTGTAAGTGGGGTGTATATCTCCATTAGGTGACATTTTAAGAAAGCTGATTTAAGCTCCATGTGTATTCTCCATGGCTGGCTAGGGAATTCTGGGAGTTGAAGTCCACACATCTTGAAAGTTGCCAAGGTTGAGAAACACTGCAATAGAGTAATCTCTAGCCATCCCAACATGGCACTTCTAATTTAATTAATAATAGTTTATTCTATAGAGAATAGAACATATAATAAAAATGCAATAAAACTTCATCATTTGGAACCCGTATCTATTGTTGGAAATAATATGGCTGCTTTCACAACACATGAAACCTGTTAACTGATTACAGTAACCCATTTTTGGGTCTGCACAGTACACTGAACAATAACCTAACCCAATGGATTGCACACCATGAGTCAAAATGAGCGTGCGCGCGCACACACATGCACACACGCAGCCAAGGTTAGCACTAAGCAAGCTTGGCGTATTGTACCCATACAACTACAAGGTGTTTAACTGTCCTGGCTAAATGATTGTGTGAACACAGGCAAGATGAAAAGGATAAAGCAAAACGAGATTGTGCGTTCTCCCAGGGATCTTGCTACGTATCTTGCAGGACCTTCAGCATTTCAGCTGTGTTGTCTTACAAGTGACCCCAGCATTGGGATCTTTTTTTCCCATTCCATCCTTCATGCTTTCCAACACCCCAAAACATCAAGATCCCGCTTATTCAAGAAGGTAGAAATAAGAAGACAAAGGACCCAGCTGCTGGAAGAAAGCTAATGAGACGAGAGGGGTGTGTACAGCTCCTGGCATTGGGGACCCTGTCGCTCCATCTTGGCGCCAGCGATCAGGAGCAATTAGCTGCTTCCTGACAACATACATCCAAAGGAGGGGAGGAGCAGATCTCTTGGCAGGGGGTGTATCAGAGAAAGCCAGGGGGAAGAAATCTGGAGGCGCATCTGCCCCGAACTGTCCTTGCAGTCCAGTGAAACTGTAACTGAGCGTTCCGCTTGGAGCCATCTTTGGTCACCCAGCCGTTTTGTGGAGCTGGTCAGCAAGAGAAAGAACGAGATTGTCCTTCCCTTGGCCCGTTCTCTCGGAGCTACCAACCGATCTCCCATTCTTTGGCTGCCCTCTACAAACAGCAGAACTGCCACCTGGGCTCAAACATCAGCTCCTGCAGAAGATAGTTTTGGTCTGCCATTCTCTGGCTGGATCCGCCGGCAGAAGGTTGAAGCGGGAGGAGCTGTCCGTTCAGCACCACGGCTCCCTGCCTCAGCCGCGCTCAAGCAAACCGCGCCTGTAAAAGGGATCGTGCGGGCGCGTGTAGAAAATACCTTCTGCGTTGCACATGCACCAGTCAAAGGCTTTTCCACACACAAGCCCAGTGTTGACTCTTCCTAAAGTCTGGGATGTGAATGGATGCACACATGGAAAGCCCAGCGGAGGAGAGTCCCAAAGATGAATTAAGACATCGATTTTGAGCCTCGTTCCCCACAGACCCGATTTTGCAGTTGATTCGTCCCCCAGTACACGAACTGGCGCTCCACAACCCAAATCCGTGCAAAGGAAAAACATAGTCGGTAGAGTAATCCTAAACAGGGAACAAGTGGGAGTTTTCTAGTGGGGAAGCTACCAGTTCCTAAATTTCCAGGGTAGAAGGTTGATATGCTTGGATTCCCCACTTCTGCCTGATTAGCATTAATAGATGGGAAAAAAAATACCTCAGCTCCAGGTCTGGCATATTTTAAATTCTTTCTGAAGGTAATTCAGTGGGACAGTGGAAATCTAGATCTGGCAGGTGGAAAGCCTTCTTGATCTGCCCCCCCCCTCCCCAAATCCTGTTTCTACCCATCCTTGCAAAAACACTGTACTGGAATGTACTTCACTGTAATTATTTTGATTGCTAGCCCTCTTTCTGCTCCAGTGAGCATTTTAAAACAGAAGCAATATAAACAGTTTCAAAGCACAGAGTAAAGCAATAAAATAAATACTTAGCCTTGTCTAACTATTATTAAAACCTAGATTCATCCTGCTTTCTGATGATGTAGCAAGGGCTCCTCCAGAGGCACAAGGACCACCACCCCTATAGACCACCACCTCTCCACGGACAGAGGGCCATTGTCCCCGAGCCCCGTGGCCGATGAGATCGGCCAAAGGATTGCCAAGATGCAGTCCCATGTACAGTGAAGTAGGAATATGATCCAGTGAACACTGTGGGGCTCATTTCTGAGGAAAAACCCTAACCCCATGGATCGACCTTATCATCTTAATTCACATTTACTGCTGAACTGAAGACTGTATAAACCAGCCTTCCTTCATCTATCAGACGTCAGAAGTGCCGGGATTATATGTCTATGAAGGTTCTCAGTCATCCAGGTGGAATTGTCTGTAGCTTGTAAATCATGTCAACTGGATTTCTATTTTCTCAGTGGAAACGTTTCGCTCCTTATCCAAGGAGCTTCTTCAGTCTGAGCAAAGTTGGTAAGGGAATCCTAAATAATAAATAATAAATAAATAATAAATATTTAGGATTCCCTTACCAACTTTGCTCAGACTGAAGAAGCTCCTTGGATAAGGAGCGCAACGTTTCCACTGAGAAAATAGAAATCCAGTTGACGTGATTCAAGCTACTGCCGGGATTATAATTTGCAGAATTCTCAGAGCTGCCACCCTGTTTCATTTGGAAGGAGTCAGAATGGGGGATTGAACTGAACTCCTGGCGGCTTCATGGAACGTCCGTGTAATTCCCTTAGCAGCAGCGTGGAAGTGGTTTGCCATCGCCTTTTTTGAGACTGTGGGGTTTTTTTTCCTGGTTTCTTGGTCTATCTTAATAATCTCCAGAGTTCTCCCATCCAAATGGTAACCAGACCCAACTTTGCTTCGCTTCAGAGCCCGCACAAAATTGCTCAGGTGCCATATCTGCTGAGATGGCTGAGTTTACTCATCCGATTTACAGCTCTGCCTGTTGATCTCGTACACAGTAATTGTTCCATTTCTTGAAGATTTCCAAAGCTCCCATTTTATAAATGGAGAAAATCTCTCTGGCACTCAATTAAGAGCCTTTCTCCTTCTCCCTCTGCGCTCTCAGATGAGCACCATTTCCTTGATTACATTGCTGTTCAATAACCAGCCTGAAAGAGTACAAGCTGAGGCAGAACTTCTGTCTGAGGTGGCATCCAAGTCCAAACCTCCAAATTCCAGCCACCAAGCTATTATCGTTCATTACCATATTATCAGCAGGCTCTCCTGGCACCAGTGAGGATTGCAGGTCAGTACATATGTGACATACACAGAAATCAAGTAGAGATTTCAGTGTGTTATATGTAAAGCTGTTTGTCATGTTAATGCTCACAACCTTTTCCTTTGGCCTTTTTGGGTGTGTGTAGGTCTGCGTGGAAATGGGAACCATACCTTTTTGAGTATAAGATATGCCCAGGAGACTTTCTGCAGCCTTCCAGCTGGTTGGGGAACAAGTTGCACTCCCCAGCCCAGAGTGCAGAGTCATGTCTCACTGAATGCTTTCAAGGACTGCCACATAAGCCAGGGCCTGTGGGCAGATAGCAGACACAGCCCACTTTAGTTGATGTACATGCTGTAGGTCTAAAATTAAATATCAATAAATTTAATATTTTTATGGCCCAAATAATTTAGGTCTTCCCAACTGAAATATTGCACGATTTCAAGGTAGGACACCCAAATCCTGCAGCAGGGCCGCAACTGGGGGTGGGGGGCAAGCGGGGCATGTGCCCCGGGTGCCGCGCTGGGGAGAGTGCCAAAATGATGCCCAAGGGGCACCAAAATGACAAACTAACCCATGGAGGGGCACGGAATCCATGTTTGCCCCGGGTGACACAGACCCTAGTTCCATCCCTGTCCTGCAGGATTCTGAGCAAAAGCATCAAAATCTTGCTCATTCTGACAAGCGTGAAATATTTTGATTATTTAAGGAATATGCATTTATACCAATCTGCACGGAGGATTGTGGCTAGCAGCAGTGTTTAGATCATAGGTTGGAAACCATTGTGTTATATTGCAGTCTTGCCTCTTTAGAGTTGGAAGGCATTGTGAAGTCAACCATCTAAAGCCTGATGCTCCAGTGGGCTCATTTCAAAGGTGCTTACAGATTTATAGATCAGAAAGTCAATAATATACATGGAAAGATAAAAGGATCAGCACAGGGAAGGAATGCGAATAAATGGTAACCCTTAATGAGGGAAAAGTGGGTGACCAATGCCAGCACTAAAATGGGAAACATCTCAATTATTGCTCGAAACAGCTGATATACTAAAACACAGCACTGGTCAATGGTTCGTTTTTGGTTTAGATTGATAGGCGCATAAAGGCTCCCCAAGGACGCCTTTCTGACCTTGCTATTAATTTCCCCCGCACATCATAGGACTTTGCTTTCTCACTAAAAAGGCCGTGGGACCAGTCAACTGGCTGGAACAAACTAGCAAAGCAGCCGAGACACCCATAGGGGCTGAAGGGGCGTGATGGCATGGCTAAACCTACTAAAAGCTAAGAAGCGATTGGGCGGCTGGCCGGTTAATGTGTTGTGGAAACCCAGCTTTTAGAACATGTGTGTTCTCTGCACTGGGCTGTTCATTTTCCAGCTGTTGAATCTCCCCAAAGCCTTATATCCCTACAGAATCTTAGAACATGCCTGTTGTGCTGCTGAAGCAACTGGGTAATAAGAAAAATTACTCTTCATAGAAGAGGGAATTCTGGGATCTTCAGAGTAAAAGAAACCCCCAGAGATAATGCTAAGGCTTGAAAAGGCCTCCCTAAGGGGCGTGGTGGCTCAGCGGGTAAGACGCCAGGCTTGTCGATCAGAAGATCGCAAGTTCGGAGGTTCGAATCCCTAGCCCCGCGTGACGGAGGGAGCTCCTGCACTAGCCCCAACTCTTGCCAACCTGCAATTCAAAAGCAAAATGCAAGTAGATGAATAGGTACCACTTCGGTGGGAAGGTAACAGCGTTCCGCGTTCGTCATGCCGGCCACATGACCGCGGAAGCGTCTTCGGACAGCGCTGGCTCTTCGGCTAACAAACGGAGATGAGCACCGGCCCCTAGAGTCGGACACGACTGCACAAATGTGCGGGGGAACCTTTTACCTTTACCTTAAGTTTCTAGCTCTGATGAATTCAGAGGAAATGGAGAAACTCTGAACTATCTTGGACCACATTTCAGAGGCCTAAAAGAAGCTAATTTTCCAGCGTCCAGGGATGCCACAAGTGTCACCTGCACAGCTCCTCGCTGACTCCTTGCTAATTCTGATCCCGAATTCCTGCAGCCCACCTGTCCCGGGCTCCATGCTGCTCCTTCCTTCCTTCCTTCCTTCCATTCAGTCAGTCAGTCTTTTCCAGCCCATTCCAAATCCTTTATACAAGGATTATACAAAACAACCAGATACATCTTTTTTAATCACCAAAATCTGAAGGATGGAGGGAAAGGAAGCGAAACACAAAGGCCAATCTTGCTACTCTCAAAGCCTGTCTGGTGGGTCAGGGCACATGCTTTGGTGTGCTCCTTCCCATCAGCTCCTTGGCTGTTCACTTTGCCCATCTGTGTGATTCTGTTTTCCTGGCTCCGTTACTGTATCTGTTAAGTATGTCCTTTGAGTGAGAGTTTTGGCTACTTTGGGAAACGGGGGTGGGGGTGGGGGTGGGAATGCCAGGAAAGGCAGAGGCAAACGGCTTTAACAGCATTACACGGATATATCCCTGAAGTCAACTGGAGCTGAGCAGAGCTCAAATGAAACTTTGTTGTTATTGCTGCTATTGTTATTGTTTGTTATGCCTCTGTGTGTGTGTTTGTGTGTGTGTGTGTGTGTGTGTACGTACAGGTCAATCTTGACTCCTGGCAACTACCTGGACAAGTCCCTGCAGTTTTCTTGGCAAGAATTTCGGAAGTGGTTTGCCATTGGCTCCTTCCTAGGGCCAAGAGAGAGTGACTGGCCCAAGGTCACCCAGCCGGCTTTCGTGCCCAAGGCAGGACTAGAACTCTGGGTCTCCTGGTTTGCCATTGGCTCCTTCCTAGGGCTGAGAGACAGGGACTGGCCCAAGGTCACCCAGCCAGCTTTTGTGCCTAAGGCGGGACTAGAACTCAGGGTCTCCTGGTCTCTAGCCCACTGCCTTAACCACTACACCAAACTGGTTTTCTACTATATTATACCAGTATTAGGACTATAAAAAGCCAACACAGGTGGTATCACCTAGCCAGCCTTGGCTGATCTCACAAATGAAAGCATTGGCCCTGGTTAGCGTTTGGATGGGAAGCCACCAGGAAATCCTCAGGCTGTAGGCCAGATGGGAAGGTTGAACACAAACCGTAACAACCTTCCCAGAAAAAGCCAATGGTGGACTTCTATAACACTGCCAAGAATATGGCATGGCTGTGGTCATCAGGAGCTGGAAAGTGCATCAATAATGAGGAAGTCATTACTTTGCCTTTTAAACAAAACCTAGATTGAATTTGCCCCGAGTAAAGATAAATGCATTGACAAAAGCTAAAAGATACACTTAGGATATCTAGGAAGTGCTGTCTCAATAGAGTACAAGCTCCAACCCAATAAAACCATTATGCTGGTATACAAAATAGGTGTGTGGACCTTTCTGGTTCACTTTTATTGTGGAATATTTTCGTTATAAAACAGCATGCAATCTTGTTTTACTAATGTCGTATTTATTTATTTTACCTGTGTAATATTACTGCAGCCCTGCAAACAGCCCATGCATTGATCAACAGCTGCAGTCTACAGGTAGTCCTCACCTAATGACCATTTGTTTAGTGACAGTTCAGACTTACAACCGGTGCTCACACTTACAACCATGGCAGTGTCCCCGCAGTCACATAATCTCAATTTGGGCGCTTGGCAACTGGTTCACATTTATGACTGTTGCAGTATCCCATGGTCACGTGATCACCATTTTTGGCCTTCCCAGATGGCTTCTGGCAAGCAAAATCAATGGAGAACCATGTGATTCGCTTAACACATACGTGGTTTGCTTAACAACCACAGTGATTTGCTTAATGACTGCTGCAAAAAAGGTCGTAAAATCGGGTCAGATTCACTTAATGACTGCTTCACTTAGCAACCAAAATTCCAATCTCAATTATGACCGTTAAGCAAGGACTACCTGTAGATCTGCTGACTGAGAATGCAAATGACCCAGATCTGTAACTGCCAGGCCAGTAATGGAAAACCAAACTCTGAAAGATTTCTGCAAGATCCTGTTCTTTCCCAAGCCAAACGCACAGCCTACTGGTAGGTTGCATCTGGAACGCAAGGGAGGGAGATTGACTTTGATATGGAAGGGAGGGAGGGAGGGAGAGAGAGGGGAGGGAGGGAGGAAGGGAGAGAGAGAGGGAAGGAAGGAAGGGAGAGGGAAGGAGGGGAGGAAGGGAGAGAGGGAGGGAGAGGGACAGAAGGGGGAGGAAGAGGGGAGGGGGAGGGAGGGAAGGAGGGAGGGAGAGGGAGGGAGGGAGAGGGAAGGGAGAAGGAGGGAGGGAGAGGGGAAGAAGGAAGGAAGGAAGGAAGAAGAGAGGGGAGGGAGGGAGAGGAAAGGAAGGGGAAGGAGGGAGGGAGGGAGGGAGGGAGGGAAGTAGCCTAACCTCTTGCAGGGCAAGTAGGATTGAAGAAGGTTTCTCTGGGAGTTGAGGACAGCAAAATGCAAATTAGTGCATTACTTATCTCTGGTTTAATCTTATTTCCAGAATAAGGCAATGCATTCTGTTGGAGTTTAAAGGATAACAAGGAAGGAAAGGGAAGCAGAGAATATTTGAGATGAGACTTCTGGAGTAAACAGGATTCACCGTTTTGGCTCTTGACAAGCAGGGAAGTGATAATAGCTTGCTCAGCTCTCCACTGTCAATACTTGAGCTTTGTTGTGTGAACCTGGGGCCCTGGAGAAAGAAAATGACTCTGGGGAATCTACCAGGAACCCAAATCCTATTTAGTGGCGGGGAGGGGGGCGCGCAGGGGGAGGGACCGCAGCAAGCAGGTGACAAAGGAGTTTTTGAGGAATAATAGAGTCAGCCCATACAATCAGCCTGCAAGGCAGCTCCTGGCCAAGTGGGTGCTCCCCTTAATAGCCAAGTACATCCGGATTTGGTTCTAGACGCATTGAATATATCCAGACAGAATAGGATAGGACAGAAATTTAAAACACAAAGCAGAGGGAAAGGAACTCTGCTGCCCAAGGTGAAGATTGAAAAGGGCAGAGAAATAAAAATAAATTTAAAAATGAAAAAGAGGAATAAGAATCCAGACCTGAAGCAGTATAAATAACGACAGTACCGTTTGAAAGGCCTGGAAAAATAAGACTTTGGCCTAGATTAGGAGGCGGATAGCAAGGGAGGAAAAGTCCTTTTCTGAGAATTCTGCAAAGCACACGTTTCTTATTCCATAAGCTCAACTATAGGTGCTCAGATTCCTACTTCTGCATATCCTTGTTGATGGCACGGGTCCCCCGTTGAAAGGAGTGGCCCTTCAGGGATCCAAAAACCAGGAGGAGTCTGGCAGCACCTTCCTCAACTAGCACACTTTATTACAGTATAAACGGCAGACGCATTTTCAGCTCCCTTCTTTAGATGCCTGGACTGGCTGAACCGATGTAGACCGAAGGCGTTGCCTTACTCTGGAAATGAAGTTAAGCCAGAGATGAGCGATACACTCATTTGTATTGTATTGCCCTTCCCTTCCCTGGGAAACCTTTGCTTCAGGTATGTATGGGAAAGATGTGGGCTCAATCAGCTAGAAAAAGGAATAGCTGAGAGAGAAATAAAAACAAAACCACAGTCCATCAGGGAGCAGGATTCAGCTCAAGGAGGAGGAGGAGGAGGAAAAAGAAAGAAAGAAAGAATTGCAACCAATAAGGGATCCCAAGTGATCTGCCAGCATGATTATGGGAGAACTGATAGGACTTGCAGACTAATGGGTAAAAAGATTGCAGCCAGCTAGTCTACGCAGGAGCCTACAGACAGGTAACTTCGATGCGGCAGAACAATTCCGCACAGCTTAGAGAGACTGAAGAAGCTACTTGGATAAGCAGCGAAACGTTTCAGCCAAAAGAAGGAAATCCAGTTGCCATGACTCAACCCACAGACAGCTTAGAGAGAGGTTTCTGGCAGCGGCAGGCAATGTATTAAACAGGGAACTGAAGCGATTTATTTATTTATTTATTTATTTATTTATTTATTTATTTGCAAGGCTTATTTGCCACTCCTATCAAAGCCAACGCTGCAGCTTCAACTACCTACAGTATCTCCTCACCCGCCATGTTGAAAACCTCCGTGGGAATTAGCTATTCTGTACTGCTCCGTTGTGCAAAAAGATGCAGAGGAGGGTTTATCAAGGGAGCCACACCATTTGTGTAAATGGTAGGTACGTAGTTTCTTGGAACTTGTCTATGTGCTCATGCAGATTCAGAGGACCCTTTGTTTTTGAGGTCTATACAGTAGGCAGGATCTCATTGCCAAGAGAGAGAGAGGGGGGGGGGTGTTTATGGTAGAAAAAGCGGATGTCTAGGACAAGCATCTCTTTCGTTCACTTCCTTTCTGTCCAACAGCTCACATAGGGATGTCTGTGGATGGGTAAAAAAAAACAGTTCAAGAAAACCACCCTTTCCTTTTGTGTGGGAGAGGGAGACCCAAACTTTTTCTTCCTACTCGGCCTCTGCTGACAATACTTTGTATTCTACACCTGCCATTCTCTAATAATATGCAGATCTCAAAACAGCTTGGAGGGTGGATAGGTCTCCCGTTCGCATCCCAAGGGAAAGGTGTGGTCAAGGAAATCTCCTCCTGCGGCTGAAGACAATGAGCAGGGGGACATCCTCTCCCAGCCTCCTACACCCCCCCCCCACAGATTCCATCCTTGCGGACCAAATTCGCGCCCCCCAAACCACAAAGAAACTCCTCCACCAGCAACTGATTCTAGAGGTAGCGGTTGCGGCTTAAGGCTCAAATGTCTCCTCTGCCCTGTCGATGCCCTGGTGGTGACTCCCAGCCGAGATACCAGGGCCCGCGTGCGCCGTAAGCACGCCTGCGGCTTTGCGGCAGCCTCCGTGGGGAGAACGTGCAAGAAGGCGTGGCCTGGCCGTGTGGAAGGAATCTCGGGGGCTGCCTGCGCGATCCCTGCTGCCGGGGCGGAATGCTTTGGCCTGGCCGCGCGGACACCGCAGCTCGGCTTCCACTGAGCATGTGCTGCTGGTTCCTCGGCTTGCTCAGTGGGAAAGGGACCATTCAGGAAAGTGGGATCGGTCGAGGAAGCAGGGGAAAGATGCTCCTGTGCGTGGATTGCCTGTGGGATGCTCCAAGGCTAATATCCTCCGGATTGCCCCCCTCCCTGCTTTTGCCGGGCAGGAAGATGGGAAGAAAACGGGTCTTTATTCAGGCAGGGATGAAATCCATCCATCCATCAATCCATCAATCTCAGGTCGATGGATTTCACCCTCTGAGTTGCCTCACGCAGATGCGTGGGCGGGGTGGCGGTGGTCGCGGCGGGGACAGCTCCGCTTTGTCTCCAGCGAACCTCTTCCACCTTCCTCCTCCTCCTCCGCTTATCTTTACGGCCGTCCAGTTCCCCTGGAAGCCCTGCTTTCCTTCGTCTTTTTTCCCCAATCCAGTAATGCAGCCGCTAATCCGATTGGAAAAGAAGATTGGAAACAGCCCCCCAAGGCAAGACGCGCAGCTTTAAAAGCCCTCTCCCATTGTCAGTAAATTGAAATAGATTGCTGGGGGAAGTGCCAGATTGTTTCCAAGCGCCATATGGGGAATGCACCTGGTACTCCCCCTCCCCCCCCCCTTTTCACAGAAGCTCCTTCAGCTTTTGCTCCCAAGGCGGAGCAGCCCTGACCAGTCGCTGGCTTAATGGAGGCCAGTTCTGCACTAAAGTAATAGGGGGGGGGGTGCTGCTGCCCCGGCCTCCCTTTGGCTACCTCGCTCGCTCCCTCCCTCCCCTCCAACCAGCTGCAATGAATGTGGATTTTCTAGCCTAGGTCAGCGGCTCCTTTCCAAAGGCATCTGCCGGATTCAGCTGCCTCGGAGCATCCTTAGGCCGAGGGTCGCTCTCTCCCTGTGCGTTTCGAAAGGACAGGAGCACCACAGCCGGGAGGCAGGCGTCGGAAGGGGAGGTAGTGCACCCAACAGGACCTTCCTTCCAGACGTTTGTGCTCGGATGCGCGTCCGCACCTTGCCTTCCCTCCTCTCCCCACATTTTCTTCCTCCATGCACAGCGGCTGCTTCCCTACAATTTCTCTCTCTCTCTCTCTCTCTTTTTTGAGGAGGACGAACGACGGAAGGTGACTGGCACTTCTATTTCTAAAAGCCTTTCAGGATGGCCCTCGAGAGGCAGAGTCCTTAGAAATCTTTGCAGAGCGCCTCTCGCTTAGGTTCCCCGAACGGCCACGTTCCATCCGCACCGCCCCTTCACCCGCTTCAAAGGAGAAAAGATGGAAGGCGAAACCAGATACGCGTTCAGGATGAGAAAGCGGGTGGACGTAGATAGAAATCCCTAGATGCCTCCTTGCTCCCCCATGCAGGCCTCCTTCTCGGGGGAGGCGACGGGGCGCAGCTCTGCGGCGGCGGCGGCGGCGCGGCCCCTGCAGGCAAAGGCGGTCAGCGGGCGTCGGGTTTCCTTCAGCGCCATGGGCGGACCACTCCCTCGGAAGCCGCTCGGAGCTATCCAGCTCTGATTTTGCTAACCCAAACGCCTGCTCTTTTAAAAAAGAATTCAGAATCCTATTGTCTATGAAGGTTCTCAGTCATCCAGGTGGAATTGTCTGTAGCTTGAATCATGTCAACTGGATTTCTATTTTCCACTAAGAAAATAGAAATCCAGTTGACATGATTCAAGCTACAGTCAGAATCCTATTCTTTCTCTTCTTCCTTTTTGACTCCCAATTTGTACAGAAATCTATAATAATAATAATAATAATAATAATAATAATAATAATAATAATAATAATGCAATTGTTCCACATTCAGGTAAATTTACCATACAATTAGTACATCCAGGCGGCCAGTGAACCCAGAAAGCTGAAAGCAAGAAAAAAGGCGACGATGCTGAGCTACTTGGGTACAGCTTTGCAGGCAAGCGCCCCCCCCGCCCCCCCCCCCCGGAAAGAAGAACGGCGCATTGCATCGGCGCTTGCAAAAAGTTCCCTTTCAGGCTACGACCGCCGGGGAAGCAGAAGGAAACCCTGCCTTGGTTTACCTGAAACGGTGCTGGCCATGGCGGTGAGGTGGGCGCTGGAAGGGGTGCCGCGAAACGCAGAGGCGGAGAAGCGGGAGGCTGGCTCTGCTGCTGTAGTGCTGCAATGCTGTGGGAGAGAGGGGAGGTCTGACTCAGCCGGAGGGGGCTGTGGCTCTCCAAGGAGGGAGGGGAGGAACGGGAGAGGGGAAGCGCGTGCAAGGGGCGGGGCCGGGCGGGGCGGGGCGGGGCGGAAGGATGGATGGATGGATGGATTTGGAAGAAAGACGGGGTGCCCAGATCAGAAGATCGACTGGCCAGCAAGTCTGGCTTTGGAGAGCAAAACCTTTCCGGTGCCCGGAGTCTTGGGTAGAAATGCAGGGACGCCGGGCGACACACCCATGTGGAAGATTTCCCTGCTCTTGGTTGGCGCAGATAAGAGCCAGAGGTGGGCGAGAGCGACCCACGCTTCATTATATTTGGGAGTTGAAAACAACATGGAGGGAAAGGCAGCGGGCAATGACTTTCCCGAAGAGGGGAGAAGAGGTTTTGCTGGCGGCCTTGAGGCTGGAGGAGAATTTGGCTAACCTGGCGAGAAAACGCCAGCTGTCTGGCTCCTCCTGGCTGCGGGTTCCGCCTCAAAGCTCTAACCAGATGCCAAGCAATTTATCTCACCTTTTAGGCTTTGCGGCTTGAACTCTCCCATTCAGGTTCCCCTGACAGAATCCTCGCGATTACTTTGAAACCGGGCCTGTGGCTAGTTTGCAGACCAAGAGGCAAATAGAGGAATGCCATTTTATCTTCAGGCACAATTCGATAACCTTCCTTTTTTCTCCGTACCTCCCCTTGCTCAGTCAAGCCTTTAGTCATAGAGGTAAGAGTATCTTTAAGGGTCCTCATAAATCTCCATATTTTAATTTCTACCTTATTTATTGACACTTTTGCTGATCCTTCTCATCCTTCTTTTCACCAGTCCCCAACGCCTCTTTCTAATGCCTCTTTAAGAATTCAGATAGTTTTACAGATAATCCCGAAAAATAAGGTACCTTCATTCAAAAAACCTACCACTGCTAAGCCTCTTGTCATTTTTGGCGTTCTCTGATTTATACATTGCCTTCCGAGCGACTGAAGCACTTTCGATGCACTCTCTCCATTGTCTGTACAACAGCCCTGTAAGGAAGGCCCGCCTTCTGTTCTGCAGATGTTCCTTGGGGTAGGATTTGAGGCTGACAAACACCATCTTGGGCTTTCCCCCCAAAACTAAGATCTGATTCTCTTCTATTGGTACTAAGATCTGAGCTGGGAACTTCTCAAGTTCATTATTATTATTATTATTATTATTATTATTATTATTATTATTATTATTTCATTGATTGATTGATTGATTTATCACCGCCCATCTCCCCTGCGGTGGACTCTGGGTGGTTTACAGAGTATAACTCATTAAAATACAATTATAAATAGACTAAAATACATCTTAATTAATAATTTATAAATATAATAAATATAGTAAAATCCAAATGGCAGAATCTTCTTGAGTCCATGGGGAGGGCACTCCATGGCCACCCTAGGGCACTAGCCATCCCCAAGAGCGTACTTTCTCCTTCCCGCCCCAGGCATATTGACACAACCAGGTTTTAAGCTTTTTCCGAAAGTCCAGGAGCGAGGGGGACTGTCTTATCTCCGGGGGAAGGATGTTCCATAGGGCAGGGGCTACAGCAGAGAAGGCATGCTTCCGTGACACCGCTAGATGGAATTCTTTAACTGATGGGGTCTGTAGCATGCCCTCTCTGCATGTCCGGGTGGGACGGGATGATAAAATGGGGATGAGACAGTCCCTCAGGTACCCTGGCCCCATGCCATGTAGGGCTTTAAAGGCGATGACCAACACCTTGAATTGGACCCGGAAGCAAACTGGAACCCAGTGCAGCTCGCGCAGCAAAGGTGTTACATGTGTCCTCCTTGGGACATCCAGAATTGTCCGCGCGGCTGTGTTCTGTACCAGCTGTAGCTTCCGGATATTCTTCAAGGGTAGCCCCATGTAGAGCGCGTTACAGTAGTCTATGTGGGAGATAACCAGGGCATGAGTGACCGTTCAAAGGGCCTCTCAGTCTAGGAAAGGGGTAACTGATGCACAACACGAAGTTGAGCAAAGGCCCTCTTGACCACAACTGCCACCTGCTCTTCGAGCAGGAGTCGTGAGTCAAAGAGGACCCCCAAGTTACGCACCGGGTCTGTCTGGGGCAGTGCAACCCCATCCAGCACTAAAGATGACAATTTCCCAGACGCCGAGGAGCCATTAATCCACAGCCACTCTGTCTTACCAGGGTTCAGTCAGCGCCTGTTTTTCCCCATCCAGGCTCCTACAGCCCCCAGGCACTTGGACAGGGTGGTCACTGCATCACTTACTTCACCTGGGATGGAGATGTACAATTGGGTATCATCAATGTACTGATGATACCTCACCCCATGGTGACGGATGATCTCGCCCAGCGGTTTCATGTAGATGTTAAAAAGGAGCGGAGAGAGTACCGAGCCCTGCGGGACCCCACAAAGAAGGGCCCGTGGGTTGGATCTCTCGCTCCCTATCAACACCGACTGGGATCGGCCCTGGAGGAAGGAGGTGAACCAGCGCAGAACTACGCTGCCCACCCCCAACTCCCTGAGCCGTCCCAGAAGGATACCATGGTCGACGGTATCGAACGCCGCTGAGAGATCAAGAAGAGCGAGAATGGATGCACTGCCTCCATCTCGCTCCCGCCAAAGATCATCCATAAGCGCGACCAATGCAGTTTCCATCCCATGACCAGGCCTGAAACCTGACTGAAAGGGGTCCAGAAAATCCGTTTCATCCAGGATTCTCTGGAGCTGCAACGCCACCACCTTCTCAACCACCTTCCCCTACTCTGCCTACGACTACGCTTATTTTCAAAAAACAATTCAAAGCTTAAGATGGCCATTAAGAGAGCCAGTTTGGTCTAGTGGTTAAGGTGCTGGGCTAGAAACCAGGAGACTGAGAGTTTTAGTCCCGCCTTAGGCACGAAAGCTGGCTGGGTGACCTTGGGCCAGTCCCCCTCTTTCAGCCCTAGGAAGGAGCCAATGGCAAACCAGGAGACTGAGAGTTCTAGTCCCGCCTTAGGCATGAAAGCTGGCTGGGTCACCTTGGGCCAGTCCCTCTCTCTCAGCCCTATGAAGGAGCCAATGGCAAACCAGGAGACTGAGAGTTCTAGTCCCGCCTTAGGCACGAAAGCTGGCTAGGTGACCTTGGGCCAGTCCCCCTCTTTCAGCCCTAGGAAGGAGCCAATGGCAAACCAGGAGACTGAGAGTTCTAGTCCCGCCTTAGGCACGAAAGCTGGCTGGGTGACCTTGGGCCAGTCCCTCTCTCTCAGCCCTATGAAGGAGCCAATGGCAAACCAGGAGACTGAGAGTTCTAGTCCCGCCTTAGGCACGAAAGCTGGCTAGGTGACCTTGGGCCAGTCCCCCTCTTTCAGCCCTAGGAAGGAGCCAATGGCAAACCAGGAGACTGAGAGTTCTAGTCCCGCCTTAGGCACGAAAGCTGGCTGGGTGACCTTGGGCCAGTTCCTCTCTCTCAGCCCTATGAAGGAGCCAATGGCAAACCAGGAGACTGAGAGTTCTAGTCCCGCCTTAGGCACGAAAGCTGGCTGGGTGACCATGGGCCAGTCCCTCTCTCTCAGCCCTAGGAAGGAGCCAATAGCAAACCAGGAGACTGAGAGTTCTAGTCCCGCCTTGGGCATGAAAGCCAGCTGGGTGACCTTGGGCCAGTCCCTCTCTCTCAGCCCAACTCACCTCACAGGGTTGGGGAAAGAGGAGGAGGAAGGAGTATTAGGTATGTTGGCCGCCTTGAGTTATTTATAAAAATAATAAAGGCGGGATAAAAATTAATTAAATAAATAAATAATTTGAAGTGGACATCAGGCTTGGCTACCAATACATCGTTGGGGATTCAAGAAGAGCCACATCCTGCAAACTGCCATCCCTGCATCAAAGTGCCAGCGCAGTCTGCATAACCGTGAGGATTTCATCCGCATTCCAGCTCATTTTTTGTGAGGAGAACAAGATGTGCTTAATCATTGATGTTTGGTTTAGATGAAGCTGTTGCATTAAACCTGAGTAACTGAAAAACGACTGATCACGAAGCTAGAGGCTGAAGTCTCAACGTTAACACATCCTCCCTACTGCAAACATATTACATGGAAGTAAAGCTTTGGTAACATTTCTTTAGTCCGGCTGTCACATCAGCCCCAAGGGCATAACCAGGGGGACCGACATGTGAAAGCAGATCTGCAAGTAGGTTCTTTGAAATGCTTGTATTCCAAGACAGCAAAAGCACATGATAAAAATGAAAACATTGAACAAAACACCACTCTAGCAAAAAACGAACGCAACGGTTATAAAAAAGAACTAAAAATGCCCATTTTAGCTGGCGCAAGAACTAAATGCCAATTCTGCAAAGCCAAAAGCTGGTTTATGGAAGTTCCTTGCCTAGTAGCATCAAGCAGAAGAGGTGGAAATGAGAAACTGCCACCAAGTCCCATCCTGATGAGGAACTCAGCTGTGCAAATGCTTGTTTTATTGATAACATTTTCGCCCTGCTCCTCAGAGGGGAAAAGGCTCTCAGAACAGCTTAAATTCAATCGATTAAAAAAAAAGCCTCTGTTTGCAGCTTTCTAATCTGAAAGACTTAAAAAAGAGGGGAAAAGGCATTGTACGGAAGGCGGTGGGGGGGCGTTAAAAAGAAGCAGAGACTGCAGTTTTTAAAATGAAGTTCTGATATCAACCAGTAACTAACTGGCCTCAGTTCAAAAAGTCTGAAGGGGCTGGTCATTCAGCAAGGCCAATGGCCTGACCCTACTTTCCTGCTCACTTCTCCGGCCTGATTAAATGGTGGCTTCTGCTAAATCAGGGGTCCCCAACCTGTGGGCCTGTTAGGAAGTGGGCCACAGGGCTCCCTCCTGCAATCCCCACCCCCCGGTGCGCGCAATTACCTCGCCCCTGGTGCGCACGATTGGCTCCCGCCTGCAAACCCCGCCCCCCAGTGCGTGCGATTGGCTCCCGCCTGCAAGCTCCGCCCCCGTGTGCGCGATTGGCTCCCGCCTGCAAACCCCGCCCCCCCCAGCCCGTGGAAAAATTTTCTTCCACGACCGGTCCCTGGTGCCAGAAAGGTTGGGGACCGCTGTAAAATGATAGCTGAGGGACAAACAGCAATGGCCTTTCTACTTCTAGAAAGGAGGCCAGGAGGCCCAATTATCTCATTTGGCATTTTGGCAAAGTCCCGGTTATCCTGCCTTGCTGTTTGTCTTTGCTCATCAGTACCTCACTGACCTTGATTGACCTTGAAAACGTTAAATGGGAACCGCTTGGATGGGACACCACCAGGGAATCCCAAGGCTGCAGGTTCGACTGAGAAGTCCAAAGGCCGTCTTGGAAGGCAGGGGCAAAGCAAGCAACACATCGACATCAGGAGTCAAGCCAGGCATGGGGAATGGTCCCGTTACCAGCTTGTTTAGTCTTCTTGCCCTCCATTTGGAGAAAGTGGGCCTGTATTTAACTCTTAACTGATTTAACTCGGCCATGGTCAGCCCTGTGTTGACCCACACTGGAGGCTTAGCATCAAGAAACAAAGCAATTGCAAACAATAGAACTTCAGGCCTTGGATACTCAACAGGCACTCAAGAACAGAAGCGTTCTTGCCCACAAGCTCACAATCCAGAAATCTGCAAAATGAAAAAAAAGAATATGGTGGTATAGATGGTTTTCCTTTTAGGTGAGCGTTTTTCTCACAACAGGAAGAAGAAAACGAGCTGAGACAATGTTCCCGTGACAGATTTAGTTCCATAAAGTCAATGGTCTTTTGTATTAATGGGCTGTGCCCAAAACACTTGTTTTCTATTATTAAAGGTAAAGGCAAAGGTCCACCCCGCACATTTGTGCAGTCGTGTCCGACTCTAGGGGCCGGTGCTCATCTCCGTTTGTTAGCCGAAGAGCCAGCGTTGTCCGAAGACGCTTCCGCGGTCATGTGGCCGGCATGACGCACACGGAACGCTATTACCTTCCCACCGCAGTGGTACCTATTCATCTACTTGCATTTGCATGCTTTCGAATTGCTAGGTTGGCAAGAGCTGGAGCTAGTGCGGGAGCTCACTCCGTCACGCAGGGCTAGGGATTCGAACCTCCGAACTTGCGATCTTCCGATCGACAAGCCTGGTGTCTTACCCGCTGAGCCACCACACCCCCCTTTCTATTATTACCAGTGGTGATATCCGAAACTGGTAATGCTGGTATCTCCTCCACTACCACATGTGCATAATGCCAACCAAGGAACCTGCTAAACCTACTGATTGACATAGCACGTTATTATCTATAGGCAGACATACTGGGATTCAATGCTCATGTTTGGCACTTCGAAAATCTCCCATTTTATTCTTTACACAAACAAGCAAGCAAACACCTAGAATGCCTGGATTTAACCCTAACCCTAATCCTGAATTTTACTTATTTCCAAGTAAACAAGCACAAAACTATGCTGGAGTCTTTTTCCTTTTGGCAAATGACATCTTAGGACAACAAAAACAATGCTTTAAGCTTGCAAAAATCACCACCGTGTTTTGGAGGGTTCCTGAAAAAGTCTATGGATATTTTAAAAAATGATGCTGTTACCCTGGAGTTTCTGGGGCAAAGATAAAACTGAATGGGAAGACAAGTAAAATGTATAAGATCCCAATGGCTGTTTGCGGGACCTGTTGAATGAAACATATTTTACAATTTTTGAGTTCGCACAGAACACAGAACCGTAAGCTAAAACCCACAGCTAGATCTGGACCACCTGCGAGAGTAAACTGTGATTGACAAGCTGCTGGGTCAGTGCACTGTATGAACCCAGCCACAAAAGTGGTCATCTTGTTTTCCCTGCATGAAAATTGAGGGGGGGGGGCGCCCCAGGGGGGATATTGTGCAAAGTTCAACCTGCACTGACATAACAAACCTAATTAGTTTGGTTACATGCAACACTTGGTTAACCATGGATGGTTGAATAAGCCGTAACTGGCCGAGTTCACACATGACACTAAGCCAAAACCAAACAGACCATGTTGGCTTAGCACCATGGGTGAATCGAGTCATTATTTTGAAGCACCGATGCAGAATAGTGATGAAGCTGCAAGAAAACCCTGGTTCAGACGCCCCCAGAGCTTGAGCTGGCGAGGTGGCCTTGAGCAAACCCTCAGCGGGCAAACAGCCGCTTCGCTCGCAGAGGGCCTGGAGATAACCAGCGGTAATAATAAATGCTCCTTCGAGTTTAGCTCGACGCTTGGGGACTTCTCGGAAAGCATCCATGTAGTTTCCTTAAAAACAATGCATATGAGATTTTCCTCTTCTGGAATGATTTTCAACTTCCCCAAACAGCTGGATCTCCTGGTGGTCTCCCATCCACCTTGACCCAGCTTGCCATTTCAAAATCAGTCAAGGTGGGCTAGGTATTGAAAGAAGAAAAAAGAATACTGATCCCATGTAGTTTCCTTAAAAACAATGCAGATGAGATTTTCCTCTTCTGGAATTTATTTATTTATGTTTCGACTTCTATCACCGCACTATCTCCCCCAAAGGGGACTCTGGGCGGTTTACAAACATAGAGATTAAAATTCCGTTATAAAAACACATAAAAATACAATATACAATTAATTATTATTATAAATTAAGTAGAAAATCCAAGAAGGCAGACCATGATCTTTAAAAGGGCTCTATGGCACCAGCCATCCCCACGAGGAACTATTCCTGTTCCCATCCCACGCGAGGCGGCAAAACCAGGTCTTTAGGTTCTTCCGGAAGGACAGGAGCGATGGGGCCTGCCTCACCTCCGGGGGCAGGTTGTTCCAAAGGGCAGGCGCCACTGCCGAGAAGGCCCGCCTTCTGGACCCCGCCAAACGAAACTCCGTTACCGACGGGGTCCGGAGCATGCCCTCTCTACATAATCGAGTGGGACGGTTTGAAGTTATGGGGATGAGGCGGTCCCTCAGATACCCAGGTCCCATGCCATGTAGGGCTTTAAAGGTCAAAACCAACACCTTGAATTGCACCCGGAAGCATACCGGCACCCAATGCAGCTGGCGCAGCAGAGGTGTCACATGGGCCGATCTAGGGGCACCAATAACTGCGCGCGCAGCCGCATTCTGGACCAGTTGTAGCTTCCGGATACTCTTCAAGGGTAGCCCCATGTAAAGCGCATTGCAGTAGTCTGTGTGGGAGATGACCAGGGCATGAGTGACTGTACGGAGGGACTCCTGATCCAGGAAAGGGCGTTACTGGCACACAACACGAAGTTGCGCAAAGCCCCTTCTGGCCACGACTGCCACCTGCACCTGATTCCGCACTGATTCTGAACGGGGAAGTGCAACCCCATTCAGAACCAAAGATGATAATTTCCCAGATCCAGAAGAACCATCAATCCACAGCCACTCCATCTTACCAGGGTTCAGCTGAAGCCTGTTGTTCCCCATCCAGACCCCCACAGCCTCCAGGCACTGAGAAAGGGCGGCCACTGCATCACTTACTTCACCTGGGATGGAGATGTACAACTGTGTATCATCAGCATACTGATGATATCTCATCCCATGGTGACGGATGATCTCACCCAGAGGTTTCATATAGATATTAAATAGGAGAGGTGAGAGAACCGAACCCTGCGGCACCCCACAAACGAGGGGGCGAGAGTTGGATCTCTCATCTCCTATTACTACTGATTGGGACTGGCCCCCGAGGAAGGAGGTGAACCAACGCAAAACTACGCCATCCACCCCCAACACCTCGAGCCGTCCCAAAAGGATACCATGGTCGATGGTATTGAAAGCCGCTGAGAGATCAAGGAGAGCCAAGATGGACGCACTCCCTCCATCCCACCCTCGCCAGAGATCATCCGTAAGCGCGACCAATGCAGTTTCCACCCCATATCCTGGCCTGAAACCCGACTGAAAGGGGTCCAGATAATCCGTTTCATCCAGAATCCTCTGGAGCTGCAGCGCCACCACCTTCTCAACCACCTTCCCCAAAAAGGGGAGGTGGGAGACAGGACGAAAGTTGTCCAATACGGTAGGGTCCAGCGACGGCTTCTTGAGGAGGGGGTGCACCAGCGCCTCCTTAAAAGCATCTGGAAACACCCCCTCCCCCAAGGATGTATTAACCATCGCCTGGACCCAACCACATGTCACCTCCCTGGCTGCCTGCACTAGCCAGGAAGGACAAGGGTCAAGATGGCATGTGGTGGCCCTTACAGTCCGGAGGATCCTGTCCACTTCCTTAGGCCCAACAGGATCAAACCGATCCCAGATAACCGGGTAATGACGTTCCCTCGGCATCTCCCCAGACTCTGCTTCACGCTTGGAGTCCAACCTAGATCGAATCTGAGCGATTTTATCCTGCAGATGCTCAGAAAATTCTTCCGCACGGCCCTGCAGGTGGGTCCTAGGCTCCACCCTACCCAAAAGAGATCGTGTTATCTTAAACAGGGCCGTCGGGCGGCATTCTGCGGATGCAATAAGAGCGGAGAAATATTGGCGTTTCGCCGCTCTTACCGCCACAAGGTAGGCCTTAACTGCGACTCTAGCTTGTGTTCGGTCAGATTCAGTCTTTGTTTTTCTCCAGCGGCGCTCTAGGCGTCTCTTAGCCCTCTTCAAGACCCTTAACTCCTCCGTAAACCACGGGGAGTATTGGGTCAGATGTGGCAAGAGAGGCCGCACAGGTGCGATCCTGTCCTAGGCTCCGGCCGCCTCCCTGTTCCAGGCTGCGGCCAGAACCTCCGATGGACCGTACAATAGATCCTCGGAAATAACCCTCAGCTCCTTCTGAAACCTCACAGGGTCCATTAGTCGCCGGGGGCGGACCATTCGAATGGGTCCTGCCTCCTGCATGATTTTCAACTTCCCCAAACAGCTGGATCTCCTGGTGGTCTCCCATCCACCTTGACCCAGCTTGCCATTTCAAAATCAGTCAAGGTGGGCTAGGTATTGAAAGAAGAAAAAAGAATACTGATCCCAGAATTCCCGCCTGGGACGCCCTCCAGGCGTTGCGGACTACGATTCCCACCACTCCAAGCTGGGAAGAGCAAAGGCATCACTCCGTGAGCTCGGAGGCCCCTTGGCGCTTGGTCCCCGGCTGCCTCCTGCTCAGCCTGCCTACCACGGCGCCTCGGACTACAACTCCGCCACCTAGCCCGGCTGGGGAATAATGGGATCTAAAGAAGGCTCCAGAATGTGGATAAAGGGCGGGTGGGAAGCGCTTTTGAGTCAAACGGGTTGAAGGGGAGGGGAGGGCTTTACCATGGCAACAAGCGGCGAGGGGCGGGGAGAGAGTTACCGAGGCAACGCGAAGCCCTCGCGATAACTTGTCGTCCCTCTCTTCCGCGCTCTTTTTCCCCCCCTACGTGCGCGCGCGAGCCGCCCAACCAATAGGGCGGCGTGGGTGCGGCCACGTGACGGAGCGCGCGGGGACTGCGAACGGGGTCGCTTTGGAAGAGGTGCGTGAGGGGCGCCGGGGGAGGCCGCTCGGTTGACGCTCTCTGCGCGGCCTGGGCCCTTTCCTTGCCCCTGAGTAGAGCGGCGGGGGGCCTCCACGTCGGCAGCCGCTGACCCAACACATCCAGGTCGCGTCATGCCGGAGAGGGGAACCCGCCGAGGGTCTTCAAAAGGGGGGAGGGCGCGGAGGGAGGGGGGCTCGTCCCTCTCCCCACAGCAAGGCGCTTAACCCCTGTGTTTTCGCCCAGGCCGTTGAGTGCCTGGTGGGGGGCTTGATCCTGATGGCTCTGAAACTTTTTTTTATGGACACGTGCCTTTGTTTTGTAAAGTGGTCAGAGCTTTGCGGGGGGAGGGTGACATGTAGACCTATTAATAATCTGAAAGGAAACCGAATACCTGAGCCAGGAGACCTTCCTCGGATTGGGAAGTGTGTCTTCTAAGATTTTGGGTGGGTGGTAGTCCTGCCCCAAAATAACCACAGGCTGTTCTCAGTGAATGGACGCATTGAGGCTGTTCATGCCCCTGGTGGTGGTGAAGCCCGTTGAGACCTGATGTCACCCGTAGGTGTCATACAGGTAGTCCCCATTTAACAACCACAGTTGGCACCAGACTTTCAGAGCGTCATTAAGCAAATCCAACCTGATTCTACGACCTTTTTGCGGCAGCCGTTAAGCGAATTACCGTTGGTGTTGAGAGAGCCACGTGGTTGTTAAGCAAATCACGCGGTTCCCCATTGATTTTGCTTGCCAGAAGCTGGCTAGGAAGGTAGAAAATGGCGATCACATGACCACAGGACACGGTGACGGTCATAAATGCAAACCAGTTACCAAGTGCCCCATGTGACAGTGGGGACGCTGCAGTGGTCATAATTATGAGGATCGGTTGTAAGTCATTTTTTCCGGCACCATTGTAAGTCTGAACCATCACTAAACAAATGGTTGTTAAGTGAGGACTACTTGTACAATTTGCTTATATTTCACATTTTTATCCTGCTGCAGTCCAATGACTCTTGACAGCTTCCATAGAATCTAAAACTGATTAAAACATCCATGGTGTAAGATTCCATAAAAACACCCACCAAACATAAAAATACAAACAATAAAAATAGGAGTGAAAGATAGTGTGGTAAAATCAAGGGAAGGCTCATTAAAATAACTTTTTTTTTTATTAGAACTTTATTAGATTTTCAAAGTAAAGTTAAAATATAAAATACAAAATATAGAGTACAGAAATTAAAATAACTTTCAAAGCTTCGGAATTGTCAACAAGGAGGGTGCTAGCCTGATATCAACTGGGTGGCTGTTCTATAGTGTCACTAGAACATTCTCAACCTTGGCAACTTGAGGATGCATGGACTTCTAGAATTCCCCAGCTTGCTAGCTGGGGAATTCTGGGAGTTGAAGTCCACACATCTTCAAGCTGCCAAGGTTGAGAAACACTGTTCTAAGCAGTTTCCCTTCGTCGCCTTTTCTGCTGTTACTGGTGTTCCAACATAGCATGGCTGCCCCCTGATCTTCCCTCAACCATCAATGGCCTGATGCTCACTCACACCAACCCAAGGAAAGCCCTCAGCCTTGGCCATTTTTCTCATTTCTTCTCCCCAAAACTACTACGGCCCAGGACAGCGATGTTTGAGGACGGACCAAAACCACAGAAAAATGTGGCTATCTTTTGGGACAAAGACCACCCAAAATCAACTGTTCCATGCACAGAATGGTTCATGAGTGGAACATTTTGTACATCTGTACTTTTACTGAATGTGTACAAGGCTCTTGTTAAAACAAAGTGACACAGGGATTTGCAAAAAATTAAAATACAGGAAAAGTAAAACGAATTCCTGGCAGAACACTCACCAGTGGCTTGCTCCCATCTGTTCCTAAATGGGAAACTCTGTTCCTTGAATTCTATAAAAGTTGGGTGGGATAGATACAAATGAAGTTCACACAACATCAGGCAATGTTGTCTTACAGAAGATACTGTCATTGGTTTTTAAAATAAAGTTTGCCTGTGGTTAATGTTTTAGGCTTACATCCCACCTTACGTAGGTGTAAGGTGGCTTACATAGAGATCTCCATTTACTTTATTCCCACAATAACAGTCTTATGGAGTAGGTTCAGTTGGGAGAGAATGATTGGCTCAAAGTCACCCAAAGACTCTGATTAAGAGTGAATTGGAACAGGCTCTCTCTAATCCTAGTCCAACATTGACTAGAATTCCTAAATTTATTTACTTATTTTACTTATTTTATTTTATCAAATTTATATGGCTTCCCATCTCACACAAGGTGACTCTGAGCGGCGTACAACAAAACCAACCATTAAAATCAAATATAAAAACCAATTAAAACAATCAAATAATCAACATAAGTAAAGCCAAGATTGCAAGAGGGTTAATTAAGATGTCATACGTGGTTATGATTTGGTTGTAACCCACAAATGATTTGGCTGTAACCCACTAATCAAAACAAATATGAAATTTGTCTTAAAGCATTCCATCATTTGCTCAAAGGCAATAAATCCTGTTTACAGCCAAATAAGCATGCCTATCATATTGTTAGGAAGATTATCATTGGCTTCTAATCACCTATTATCTGACTGTGGTCAAATGCTGCAAAATATTCTAAGGATGCTTCATGTTGATGGCAGCTGACCTTTGTGCATTAGCAAGGAGAGGAGGTATGGCAACTTTTTTCCTGGCCTGCCAACAGTAAAACTGGGATTGCAATTGCTTGCCCTTCCTATAATATTCTAAACCTTTTTAAAAGGGGGAGAGTTTGCAATGGAGTGGAGAACTGGAAATACGTGGTTCATCTTGGCTGAACGGGTAGAATGTAGTACCGTAGGTTTCTTAAACACCTGGGAGATTGTAAAGGAAATGTCACTGCTGAAGTAGAATTGGGAGGGAGATTATGAACTGTCTTGTTGATACTCAGTACTAATGAAACAATACTCTTAATTTTAGGTTTTGAGATCCTGAGATGTCAGATGAAATATGCCCAAAATAAAATTGAATGGTATTACTGTCGATTTTCCATTTCCACCCTACCAATGTCAGGAAGAATATATGTCCAAAGTGCTTGAGTGCCTGCAAAAGGTAAGCATTCGATGACATCCTAAGTAAAGCACAGTTCGGCCTGCACGTGTGTCGAATGAAAGGAAGTTTGAAGCATGTAACATATATCACTACATGGGACTGCCTTTGAAGCTTCAGCTGATACAAAATGTGGCAGTCTGTTTTAACAATCTTGCATCCATGCTATGGTAGCTGCATTGGTTTGCTTCGAGGACCAATTCAAAGGGTTACTTACTACCTTTGAAGCATCTGTATCATCATCTTTTCCACCCAGATTTGGCCCTCCCTGTACAGTCTCTGAGGGTGGGGATGTGGGGCCAATATGTCTTCTTGGGTTGTCCCCACACTTGTCTTCAGAGGTAAGAAATGCCCTCAACCTCTTGACGTTTAAGAAGACAGCGAAGATCTTCCTGCTTCTCAAAATGTTGAGTGCTGATGGGAAGGGCTGCCTTATCATAATGAAACTGGAGGAGATTAGACTGAAGTACTGCTTTAATCTATTTTGTTGCCATTTTGTTTGATTCAACAATCTTTCCAGTCAGGTTTCAGGCCGGGATTTGGGACAGAGACTGCATTGGTCGCGCTTATGGATGATCTCTGGCGGGAGCGGGATGGAGGTAGTGCATCCATCCTGGCTCTCTTAGATCTCTCAGCGGCGTTTGATACCATCGACCATGGTATCCTTTTGGGACGGCTTAGGGAGTTGGGGGTCGGCAGCGTAGTTTTGCGCTGGTTCACCTCCTTCCTCCAGGGCCGTTCCCAGTCGGTGGTGGTAGGGGAGGAGAGATCCAGCCCGCGACCACTCCTGTGTTGGGTGCCGCAGGGTTCGGTTCTCTCTCCTCTCCTATTCAACATCTACATGAAACCGCTGGGCGAGGTCATCCGACACCATGGGATGAGGTATCATCAGTATGCTGATGATACTCAACTGTGTATCTCCATCCCAGGTGAGGTAAGTGATGCAGTGACCACCCTGTCCCAGTGCCTGGGGGCTGTGAGGGCCTGGATGGGGAACAACAGGCTTCAGTTGAACCCTGGCAAGACCGAGTGGCTGTGGATTGATGGCTTGGCGTCTTCTAGGAAATTATCATCTTTGGTTCTCGATGGGGTAGCACTGCCCCATTTGGAACCGGTGCACAACTTGGGGGTCCTTCTAGACTCACGACTCCTGCTCGAAGAGCAGGTGGCAGTCGTGGCTAGAAGGGCTTTTGCACAGCTTCGGCTTGTGCGCCAGTTGCGCCCATTCCTGGATCGCGATGCCCTCCGAACAGTCACTCACGCTCTTGTCATCTCCCATGTAGATTATTGCAATGCGCTCTACATGGGGCTACCCTTAAAGACTATCCGGAAGCTACAGCTGGTGCAGAATGCAGCCGCGCGGGCGATTTTAGGTGCGCCGAGATCCGCACACATAACACCTTTGCTCCGCGAGCTGCATTGGGTGCCGGTCTGCTTCCGGGTACAATTCAAGGTGTTGGTTATCACCTTTAAAGCCCTACATGGCATGGGACCAGAATACCTGAGGGACCGTCTTATCCCCATATTATCGACCCGCCCCACCCGATCGTTCAGAGAGGGCCTGCTACGAGCCCCATCAATTAAAGAATGTCATCTGATGGGGGCTAGGAGGCGGGCCTTCTCTGTAGCAGCACCCACACTATGGAACAACTTGCCCCCAGAGTTGAGACAGATCCCCTCCCTCCCGACCTTCAGAAAAGAACTGAAGACCTGGTTCTGCCGCCTGGCATGGGAGGGAGGAAACGATAGTTCCTCATGGGGGTGGTTAATCCCGTAATTTTATAATGCCCTTCTTTTATTAATACTATCTCCCACTTGGATTTTTATACTTATTTATTATATTAATTGTATAAATTGTTGGTTTATGTATTTTATATTTCATGTTTTATCTAATTTTATTTTGTTGTAAACCGCCCAGAGTTCCCCGTCGGGGGAGATGGGCGGTTATAATAAATAAATAATAAATAAATAAATAAATAAATAAATGGGCGGTTATATTAAATCAATCAATCAATCAATCAATCTAAAGTCCTCAGAAGTAGGTGGTCTATAAATATTTGTATACTATATACCAGGGGTACCCAACCTTTCTGGCATGAGGGACCGGTTTCGTGGAAGACAATTTTTCCATGGACTGGGGGGGGTGTTTGCAGGTGGGAGCCAATCACGCGGATTGGGGGTGGGGTTTGCAGGCGGGAGCCAATTGCATGGACCGGGGGGTGGGGTTCAGAGACCGGCATTGCGGCCCGGTTCCTAACAGGCCACAGACCGGTACCAGTCCGCGGACCGGGGGTTGGGGACCTCTGCTATATACAATAAAGTCAGGAAACCACATTTGGCTTTTCCTAAAAGAAAATATTCTAGTGCTTCTCCAAGTTGGTTTCTTGTTCCACCTGCTTTAGTTAATATTCTGACCAGGCTGTTTATTTAACCTCTACATTGCTGTGTTTTTGTTTAGTATTTACTATTTTAATGGTACTGGTTTATGATTTTAAATTATCTTGTATGGTTTTATTGGTTTGGTTTTTTTGTACTTCCTGTTAAGATTATTTTTCATGAAAGTTTTTCAAACGAATACCAAAATTTATTATTTTAATGTCTTCTTGGAGTGCTCTGTACTATTTTGTTCTATTTTGGCTCTCAGAAAGTGAGATGCAGAATTAGTATGGCAAATGATCATGATTTATTTATTTATTTTTTATCAAATTTATATGGCTGCCCATCTCACACAAGGGACTCTGGGTGGCATCTAATAAAACCAACTATTAAAACCAAATATAATAACCAGTTAAATAATTAAATAATTAACATAAGTAAAAACAAGAATGCGAGAGGGTTAATTAAGATGTCATATGTGCCCCAGATGGCACAGTCTGGGGAGATGCCGAGGGAACGTCCTTGCCCGGTTATCTGGGAACAGTTCGATCCTGTTGGACCTAAGGAAGTGGACAGGATCCTTCGGGTTGTAAGGGCCACCACATGTCATCTAGACCCATGCCCTTCCTGGCTGGTAAAGGCAGCCCGGGAGGTGACATGTGGATGGGTCCAGGTGATGGTTAATACATCTCTGGGGGAGGGGGTGTTTCCAGGTGCTTTCAAAGAGGCTCTGGTGCACCCCCTCCTCAAGAAGCCATCACTGGACCCTACTATATTGGACAATTTTCGTCCTGTCTCCCACCTCCCCTTTTTAGGGAAGGTGGTTGAGAAAGCGGTGGCGTTGCAACTCCAGAGGATCCTGGATGATACGGATTATCTGGACCCCTTTCAGTCAGGTTTCAGGCCGGGATATGGGGTGGAAACTGCATTGGTCGCGCTTACAGATGATCTCTGGCGAGAGCGGGATGGAGGGAGTGCATCCATCCTAGCTCTTCTTGACCTCTCAGCGGCTTTCAATACCATCGATCATGGTATCCTTTTGGGACGGCTCAGGGAGTTGGGGGTGGGCGGCGTAGTTTTGCGCTGGTTCACCTCCTTCCTCCAGGGCCGGTCCCAATCGGTGGTAATAGGAGATGAGAGATCCGACCCTCGCCCCCTCGTTTGTGGGGTGCCGCAGGGTTCGGTTCTCTCCCCTCTCCTATTTAATATCTACATGAAACCGCTGGGTGAGATCATCCGTCACCATGGGATGAGGTACCATCAATATGCGGACGATACCCAATTATACATCTCCATCCCTGGTGAGGTAAGTGATGCAGTGGCTACCCTTTCTCAGTGCCTGGAGGCTGTGGGGGTCTGGATGGGGAACAACAGGCTTCGACTGAACCCTGGTAAGACGGAGTGGCTGTGGATTGATGGCTCCTGTAGATCCAGGAAGTTATCATCATTAGTTCTGGATGGGGTTGCACTACCCCATTCAGATCAAGTGCAGAATCTGGGGGTTCTTCTGGACTCACGGCTCCTGCTCGAAGAGCAGGTGGCAGCCGTGGGCAGAAGGGCTTTTGCACAGCTTCGTGTTGTGCGCCAGTTACGCCCTTTCCTGGATCAGGATGCCCTCCGTACAGTCACTCATGTCCTGGTCATCTCCCATATAGACTATTGCTATATGGCAATATATATATATATAGCACTATATTGCTATATAGTGCTAGAGATCGCCGTGATGTACTTCTCACCAGAGCCATGACGAGCGCCGATGACTGCTGGACAGACCATCGATTAATTCGATCCACGATGGCCATAAAGATTGTCCCTCATCGTAGGCTCCAAGGAAGAAAACCAAGGCGTAAAATGAATACACTGGCCCTTCAAGATCCTATTAAACGAGCTTGCTTTCAATCAACTCTCAAGGAACATCTGCCTATGGAACTTCCTGAAAATGTTGAGGAACACTGGATTAAATTGAAGACTTCTATTTCAGCCTGTGAACAAACTATCGGATACCAGACTAAGAGACATCAGGACTGGTTTGATGAGAACGATAGTGAGATTGAACATATTATTGACAAGAAAAGGAAAGCCTTCCAGATATGGCAAAAAGATATTAACTGTGCCATTAAGAAAAAAATCTACGCCAGTGCAAAAGCAGAAGTCCAAAGAAGAACTAGAGAACTTAAGAACATGTGGTGGATAAAAAAAGCCCAAGAAACCCAACATTTTGCAGATGCTCATGATGCACGGGGCTTTTTTAATGCCATAAAGGCCATCTATGGACCAACAAACCATGGTACAAATCCCTTACGCTCAGTAGATAGTGCTAAACTTCTAAAGGACAAAGAGTCTATTGCACTGCGCTGGAAAGAGCATTACTACAATCTCCTTAATCGTCACTCTACTGTGGCTGATGAAGTCTTCTTGCAAATCCCGCAAAAACAAATAAGAAATGAGCTTGCAGTACCCCCTAGTTTGGAGGAAGTCAGTAAAGCCACTAAACAAATGAAAAATAACAAAGCTAGTGGACCTGATGAGATTCCTGCTGAAGTCTTTAAAGAAGGCGGGCCTGAACTTACACAACAACTTCATAAGCTCATCGAAAAAATCTGGATGAGGGAGGAGATTCCAGCAGACTTTAGGGATGCCATAATTATCACTCTCTTTAAAAAGGGTGATAGAACAGACTGTGGAAACTATCGAGGCATCTCCCTTCTAGCCACAGCAGGCAAAATCCTGGCAAAGATCATTGCAAACCGTCTCCTATCTGTATCAGAAGACATCCTCCCTGAAACGCAAAATGGCTTCCGCCCTTCCAGGGGAACAGTGGATATGATCTTCACTGCACGACAGCTTCAAGAAAAATGCAAGGAGCAAAACCGCCCTCTGTACATGGCGTTTATTGATCTGACTAAAGCTTTTGATACTGTAAATCGTACTGCTCTCTGGACCATCCTTCTGAAAATCGGATGCCCTGATAAATTTGTGAACATCTTGCAGTTACTCCATGACGACATGATGGCAACAATCCTGAATAACAATGGCTCTCAAGGTGATCCATTTAAAGTGGAATCCGGCGTTAAACAGGGATGTGTTATTGCTCCAACCTTATTCGCTATCTTCATCGCTATGATTATGCACCTTGTTGAAGAGAAACTTCCTACTGGTGTAGAAATTATATATCGAACAGATGGAAAGCTTTTTAATCTTAGTAGGCTGAAAGCAAAAAATAAGGTAATTGCAACTTCTGTTATAGAACTTCAATATGCTGATGATAACGTAGTCTGTGCACACTCCGAGGAAGATCTTCAAACTATCCTAAACATCTTTGCAGAAGCATATGAAAAACTCGGCCTCTCGATTAACATTAAAAAAACCAAAGTGCTTTACCAGCAAGTTTGAACCAATCCCTCTGCAGCGCCATCAATCCAGCTTAAAGGTGTGTCACTAGAAAATGTCGATCACTTTTCTTATCTCGGCAGCCATCTATCTACAAAAGCCGACATCGACGCTGAAATTCAGCATCACCTGAGCTCTGCGAGTGTAGCTTTCTCCCGAATGAAGCGTAGAGTGTTTGAGGATCGGGACATTCGCAGGGAGACCAAAATGCTTGTTTACAAAGCCATTGTACTACCAACCCTTCTGTACGCCTGTGAAACATGGACCCTCTACAAACACCACCTCCAACTTCTTGAAAGATTCCATCAACGCTGCCTCCGAAAAATTCTGCAAATTACTTGGGAAGATAGGCGGACTAATGTTAGCGTATTAGAAGAAGCGAAAACCACCAGCATTGAAACAATGATCATCCAACATCAACTTCGCTGGACCGGTCATGTTGTTCGAATGCCTGACCATCGTCTTCCAAAGCAGCTACTTTACTCCCAACTTAAGAATGGAAAACGGAATATTGGTGGACAGCAAAAGAGATTCAAAGATACTCTCAAAGCTAATTTAAAAAAATGTAATATCAGCATTGAGAACTGGGAAGCCCTAACTCATGAGCGTTTCAATTGGAGGTCATCCTTTATTAATGGCGCTATGGACTTTGAAGAAGCACGAGTACAGGGCGAAAGGGAGAAAAGAGCTAAAAGGAAGGCACGTCAGGCAAACCCTCATGACCGTCTCCCACCCGGAAACCTATGCCCTCATTGCGGGAGGTTGTGCGGATCCAGAATTGGCCTTTATAGCCACTTACGGATCCACTGTTAAAATTTTACCTTTGGAAGACAATCTTACTCGGCTACGAGTGATCGCCAATGAGATGAGACTATTGCAATGCGCTCTACATGGGGCTACCCTTGAAGAGTATCCGGAAGCTTCAACTGGTCCAAAATGCGGCTGCTCGCGCAGTTATTGGTGCGCCAAGATCAGCACATGTGACACCCTTGCTGCGATGGCTGCACTGGGTACCTGTGTGCTTCCGGGTCCAATTCAAGGTGTTGGTTATCACCTTTAAAGCCCTACATGGCATGGGACCAGGTTACCCGAGGGACCGTCTCATCCCCATAACGTCGAACCGTCCCACTCGGTCATTTAGAGAGGGCATGCTGCGGATCCCGTCGGTAAGGGAGTTTCACCTGACGGGGTCTAGAAAGCGGGCCTTCTCGATAGTAGCGCCCACCCTTTGGAATATGCTTGGAATATGCTGCCCCCGGAGGTGAGGCAGGCCCCATCGCTCCCGGCCTTCAGAAAGAACTTAAAGACCTGGTTCTGCCGCCTTGCGTGGGAGGGGGGAGAACAGCTCCTCTTGGGGATGGCTGGTGCCATAGAGCCCTTTTAAACATCGACCCATCAAATCTTGGATTTTTTATTTAAATTTTATTGTATTGGAGAGTATTTATATATGCTGTTTTAATTGTTGAATTTTAACTGTCGATTTTTTTTGTAAACCGCCCAGAGTTCCCTTGCGGGAAGATGGAGCGGTAAATACAAGTCGAATTATAAATAAAATAAATAAAATATGTGGTGCAGCCAATACGGGGGCTCTCTGCTGTCAGGGAATCCCCAGGCCTGATGGAAAAAAACCACGTTTTGAGCGCTTTCCAAAAGGCCATAAGGGTTGGAGCTACCCTCACCTTGGGGGATGATGTTCTAGAGGGTGGGCACCACAGCAGAAAAAGCTCGTCTCCTGGGTCCCGTCAGATGGAACTCCTTAGCAGACGGGACCCGCAACATGCCTCTCCTGCTGGACCTGATGGCTCAGGTAGAAGTAATTGGGGAGAGGCGGTCCTTCAGATAACCTGGCCCCATGCCATGGAGGGCTTTAAAGGTCAAAACCAGCACTTTGAATTGGACCCAGAAACAGACTGGTAATCAATGCAGCCTGCAAAGCGGAGGTGTAGCGTGTCCTCCTCGGGACACCCATAACTGCCCATGCCACTGCATTTTGCGCCAGCTGAATCTTCCAGATATTCTTCAAGGGAAGCCCCTTGTAGAGCGCATTACAGTAGTGCATTCAGGAGATGACCAGAGCATGAGTAACTGTGAGTAGAGTGTCACAATCCAGGAATGGGCGCAACTGGTGTACAACACGAAGTTGCGCAAAGGCCTTCCTGGCCACGACGGCCACCTCTTCCTCGAGCAGGAGTCGTGAGTCCAGAAGTACCCCCAGATTGCGCACCTTGTCTGTCTGGGACAGTGCAACCCCATCCAGTACCAGAGATGGTGAAGTCCCAGAATCAGAAGGCCCTAGAACCCAAAGCCACTCAGTCTTGCCAGGGTTCAGCTGAAGCCTGTTGTTCCCCATCCAGGCCCCCACAGCCTCCAGGCACCAGGACAGAACATCAACAGCATCACTTAGTTTGCCAGGATGGAGAGGTACAGTTGTGTTTCATCAGCATACCGATGATACCTCACCCAATGGTGACGGATGATCTCCCCCAGCGGTTTCATGTAGATGTTAAACAGGAGTGGAGAGAGCACCGAACCCTGCAGCACCCCACATAGCAGGGGCCGAGGGCAGGATCTCTCACTCCTGATCAACACCGACCGGTTTCGGCTCCATAGGAAGAAAGTGAACCAGCACAATACGGTGCTGCCCACTCCCAATCCCCAAAGCCGATCCAGAAGGACGCTACCTGTGGGTGGTGGTATTGAAAGCCGCTGAGAGGTCAAGGAGAGGCAGGATGGATGCACTGCCCCATCCGTCCCATGCGACCAATGCCGTCCCATGCCCAGGCCTGAATCCTGACCGGAAGGGGTCCAAATAACCTGCTTCATCCAGAGCCCGCTGAAGCTGCTGCACAACCACCTCCTCCACAGCCTTCCCTAAAAAAGGGAGGTTGGACACTGGTTGAAAGTTGTCCAGCATGGTGGGATCCAGCAATGGCTTCTTGAGGGGGTGGACCTTTGTTTGAAATCTAAACTCACAACCTGTTTAGCTGAGAATTTGAGAATAAGATAAATCGTTCTTTTAGCTGTATCAGTTGCTTTCCAATGTTCATGTTAAAGGGAAATTAAATTGCATTTGTAACTGTTTTTGCTCTTTCTGTAAAGGTAAAAAATATTCACCTTTCCATTATGGCAACGTAACTTACTGTCCCTCTATCACCTTGATGTGGTGGGACAGTTTAGTAGCCCTAATGACTCTAAGAATCACACCAGTGGAAGCAAAAGGCCCATACTTGTCAATAAAGTTGAAAGAGGAGGTGTGAAGCTAGGATAATGCACGGTAGGGTTGAGGGAAGGTGTTCTGGAGATGTGTAGGAAACCAACCATCTAGGAGAAGAAGCTTCAGCTTCAAACCCTGAAGAAGGTAATGGGAAAATACTTTATCCACACCATTCTAGTCTTCTGGAAGGCCACGAAGACCTGGCTCTTTACCCAGACACTGAGGTAGAGTGATGGGAGCCTACGGATGGTTGCTGGGGCACCCTAGGAGGATGATTGAGGTGCTGGGTTTTTAGTTTTGTTTTTATGGTTTGTAGTTTTATTATTGTTGTGAGCCACCCAGAGTTGGGCAGCATGGGCAGCAGTACAAATCTAACAAATAAATAAATAAATAGATTTTGATATTTGAGAATAAAGATGACTTGGAGGAGCTCATTTTGAAAGTAACACTGCAAGTGAAAGATCCAAGTTAATGCTAAATATTGAGACAGCAAAGGTTATCTCAGAGCGCTTAGTGCAGTGTTTCTCAACCTTGGCCACTTTAAAACGTGTGGACTTCAACTCCCAGCATTCCTCAGCCAGCATGATCTCCCCCAGCGGTTGGGGGAATGCTGGGAGTTGAAGTCCACATGTCTTAAAGTGGCCAAGGTTGAGAAACACAGGCTTAGTGAATATACGGTTAACAGCAAAGGAGTGAAGTTGGTGGGTAGTTTTGTTTTCTCAGGTTCAAAAATAGCTAAAGATGGACAGTGTGCTGGAGAAGTAAAGAGAACATTAGTCCTAGAAAGGAAAGCAATGACATACTTAGACAAGGTAATAAAAGATAAAGCTATTTCAGTGTCATCAAATATTAGAATATTCAAAGCAGTGTTTTGTTAATGTGAGGTTATGCAAACTGGACATGAGAAAGACCAAGAAAATGGAGAATTATGGATTTGAAGGTAGTTACTAAGAGGATCATGGACTGCAAGAAGAACTGATGAGTCACTCCTGGACAACATAGGAACAGGCTGGCTCCTTGAGGCAATGGTCAGCAAGCGTATGGTGTGAACAGATGATGAGCTAGAACAAACGATTACACTTGGCAAGTTTGAGGGATATAGTAGATGAGGGGAATGAATGGGATCACAGCAATTCCTGGAATGATCTTAGAAAAAATGCAGCTTATTGATAGAGGAGGTTGAAGTGGCAAACATTTGTCCGTGCAGTTGCCAGGAGTCGAACTAAAACTGAGCACCCATTTAACTAACAGGACTTGCTGTACATGCTAGAATTAAGTGATTAGACCATGACGTAAAGGAAGAGAAGCCAGTGAAATGATTAAAAGTGATAATGTTTCATACAAAATCTGACATACCTTAGACTGGTTGCCAAGATTACTATTCTGTGATTTAAGTGATTAATCCATTTTTTAAATTAAGATTAAATCTGCATATCATTGCTAGACTCAATTTTTTTGAAAATAAGCTCAGAGGACTTACTTTTGAGTGGTTGTATATAGGACTGCTTTGAAAGTACTGCAGGTATAATGAATATGATTCTCTAAACTCAGAAGTGAAATTGGCTTAGTTAACAATATTGACATACAATTTTTTGGATTCTACATATATTTTTATCCTATGTAGAACAGATGCATTTGGAACATATGAAACCTGCTTAACACTTCCTGGAAAGAAGCTATGTTTCAGTCCCTTCTCTTATCAGTGCCAAATGTGTCTGAATGAGATCTGGAGGTAGAGAAGTGGGTAGGTGGGTTCTCTCTTCTTGATGAAGGAAAAGAAACACTTAAGAAGCCCTTATGTTCATACAATCTGTCCCTAAGTTTTAGTAACTCTGTGTCTGCTTAATACTGCAAGATAACCTTGTGGAAATACTGTAGTGTGCTCATGGACTGTTTTGTAAATATTATCACTGCCCTACTCAGGAGACCTAGCATCTTTTTGAAACCAAGGGATTTGATTTGCAAAGGGATAGCTTGGCCTTGCTGTTCTGATGATACTTGGTCTTACGACTGGTATGAGGGTGCTTGTCTTCCTAGACGCCATAGTATAAAAGCTTGCATAATTTAAAATACCATTTATTGATTTGTTTGCTTCTTATGGTTATCGACTAATTTAAATTGACTTGTTATTTTTTCCTTTCAGGCAAACAATTAAATGTAGGTTGTATCCTATGATTGTGTAAGCAGAATACAGTCTGTACAACTAATTTTCCTTCTGCTAGCAGTATTTCTCCAAGGATAATGAACAATCTTTTGAACAGTACCGTGTCACTAACTGGGCCAAGGATGGGCAATTTTTTTAATGGCTAGGGGTCACATTTCTTCCTGAAAACTGTTTTGGGCTGCATGAGGCATGTCCGGTAATGTCATAATGTCACTGGAATAGCAGGCGGGGTTGTGGTGGGGAACAGGGTCCACACTCTTTCAGGATTTTCCTGAGGATAGAGGTTAAGCGGCAAAGAGGTACCATTTTCCCTGTTAACCGTGCCCCCCAAAATCCAGGTTGGTGCCATTCACCCCCAGGAAACACTGGGAATCATAAAACGGGTACTAAAGGATTGCATAAAGACTATAGATGGTCTATCTGTGAAATCAGGAGGGGGCATATTCCACTGTGGAACATCCCTCTACCCAATCTCAGATAATGATTTCTCCTTCAGTACCCACAGTTTGCCTTTCAGGGAGGGGAAGGGAACAAAAAAATGGATTAAACAAGCTGCCAACATTGTATATATGCAGCTGTCTCCTTGAGACTCCTGAGGGAAGAGGGCAGTCTTGTTCCAGTATGAAATTTATTTTATTTATTTATCATATTTATATCCTGCCCATCTCCCTCACAAGGAATGCATTACAAATCCAAGTATTTTGAATAAAACCAGGGATGCCCAATTTTATTCCAAAAGCTGACAGCCAAAGTATTTATATCTATTGCACGGTGACTTTTCAGGAGTTCTTTGTTGTAGCTTTCTTGATAGATTTACATTGGTTCTTCAAAATTTGTCCTTACATGAACTGAGGAGCCTGTAATTAATCAGACCAATTCACTGATTAAAATCCCCCAAATTTCTGTCCTAATACATCTGGAGGGCCCAGGGTGAAGGAGGCTGAGCTAGATACTATGTGCCCAATGTGAACATTGTAATATAATAACTCCCTTGGGGGAGTTGGGCGGTGATAAATCCAATAAATAAATAAATAAATAAATATTCTGTCTGTCTATCTGCCCTCTTCCTGCCAGTCTCACCCTACACTTGTGTTTCACTGCATTTAGACATATCTGCTTCTTCACCATTATGTTCTTTATCAGGAAAGAGCACTGAAATGCTGTCTCAAATTCTTTTTCGACCATTCTGAGTTGGAGTGGCCCAGAGCAACCCTAGGGATTCCATCCTGCTTGCTGCACTGTTCTTCCCCAGTCTGGTAAAGCACAAGCCAGAAAAATGGTTTTGAGTGTAGATCAGTACAGTCCTAGCTAGAAGATATTTGTGCTGTAAGATATTTCTACAGTAATATTTTCACTCCAATATATTAAAATGTTGACCTAACAAATTAGTTAAATATTTCTGCAAATGATTTACACAGATTAAGCTGCGTGGTGAAGCCCGAGGAAAGCTCAGCTGGTGGCCTGCTTGAGTTGATCCTGCTGCCCCATAGGTGATGGCGTGCCACCTGGTTACAGAAGCAGCTTCTAAGGATGGCCAGTCGGCCACCTTCAAGACTCCTGTCTTGTCCACTTCTCTCCTGAACCTCTGTGTCTGTTTTAATAGCCCTAGGAATCTAGAGAGGTCTGCCCTGCCCTGATCGAAATCCGTCCACCTCAGGCATAGCTACCTGGGTCTTCCTAGCAATCTCTGTGGTCACCGCTTTGGCCTTGGCTAGGCTTGCCGTGTATGACAGACGTCTGTTTGCCTTTTGTGAAGTGTGCAGAGTGACTCTGTGGAAGTGTTTATCCCTGTTATCTGGCACTTAAGTGAATATTTATTTTCCCCTTTTAATTCTCATTTCAGCAAGTGAATGGGATTTTGGAGAGCCCCACAGGCACAGGGAAGACATTATGCCTCCTGTGCGCAACCTTGGCTTGGCGAGGGCACTTCAAGGATGCCGTTTCTGCACAGAAGATTGCGCAGCGATTAAATGGCGCGGAGCTCTTTTCGGACCAACCCTTGTCGTCTTGGGGTAACGCTGTCACAGGGACTGATGTTCCAGGTATTTCCTGTTCATTGGGAAGCCCTCACTAGAGTTGCAGGGAGATTTTGGCCATGGAGGAGGAGGAGGAGGACAAGAGGTGGCAGGTTGGCAGGTAGTGCTGATACCCCTTCCTCTTGCACTACCTCAGAGTTTTGAAAGTTTAGGGAGCATGGAAGAATGTGAACCGGTAAAAATATTACTACATGCCCTGAAATCCTTTCCGTAACAAAAGCAGAAACTGCTTATGAGAAAAGCTTGAGAACCCTTTCTGCCTTATATTTTGTTGTCTGGGGAGGCGGGGAGAACTTCAAGCATCGCAAACCAGGGCATCAATTTTCACTGCCATGTGCAGATCCTTATCCACCAGTGCTTCAAAGCAAATCTCTCTGTGGAAGATAGCAAAAATATGCCATTTTCTTGTTCTCTGTTAGGTGGGCAGTCGGGTTGTAAATTCCCATACTACCTCCACAGGCTAAACTGTTACCATAGCACCAGGAAGGAAAAGCAGACTGATGATATATTTAGTTACTAAACAAAAACTTTTTTCCCCTTTCTCCCTCCCCCACGCTTCTCCTTTCTCCCTTTCTTCACTTGGCAGCTTATTACAGTGATGTCCCTAAAATAATTTATGCCTCCAGAACGCATTCTCAGCTTGCTCAGGTCATTGGTGAATTAAAGAATACCGTTTACAGGTAAAGAAAGAACTAAGCTTTTGCTTCTCATTTCAAGTGTGAAAACACCTGGGATTTATAACTGCCTCACCCTATTTATTTCAGAAGCATCCTTGTTTATTGCAGTGTTCTGAAAAAGCTGCCTTACCCCGCCGCCACAGTAAAGGAGCACACGCAAATAAAAAGTAGTGCCATCCTGGATCAGACCAAAGGCTGATTTTCCCCCCCAACATTCTGATCCACAGAGGCAAATCAGATATCAATACCCCCTCCAACACAGGCAGGACAAGCCAGGGTATATAAACAGAGAGCAAGTCCCACTCCCTTTTCGCACTGAAGATGTTGCCTAGCCTGGCAATGAAATGTCTGCAAGAAAACACCAAGGCTCAGAGTGCACCAAGGACTCCACAAATCAGATATCTCTGGGAAGCCAACAAGCAGAACTGAAATGCAATAGTGTTTTATCTCAACTGCCGTTTGGAGGCTATTGCGGATGATAATGGAGATCATAAATAGCACAGATGACTGTTAGCCATTGGTGATTTATCCAGCTGAGTGTATTTCATCTCTTTTTAAAGCAGTCCAAGTTGGCGTCCATCACTCCCATCTTGCAGTGCATTTAATGGTGGTTTAATGATGTTGGTTGAAAAAGTGCTTCCTTTTATCTGTGACGATTCATATCGTTCAGCTGTGTTGGATGATTCTGGGCTTTAGTATTTTCACAGAGGGTGAAAAATTTCTCCCTAGCCATGTCGCATAATTTTATGCCTATTTATCTTGTTTATCCTGCTCCCATTTTACCTTGTTTTTTAAGCTAAAATATATAAAAAAACATGTTTTCGTTTTCTTGATCTGTATTTTTATATTACGTGGAAATGCTCTGGATCTTTTTTCTGTTCAAACAGACCCAAAGTGTGTGTGTTGGGTTCCAGAGACCAGCTTTGCATCCACCCTGAAGTTAAAAGGCAGGAAAGCAACCATATGCAGGTAAAACTATACGTGCAGAATAACACTGGCCCAAGATTATTCTGCTGCTCTTATGGCTGATAGGGAATTCAGCCTCCCTATTTCAAAACTTAATTTTATCCGGTGCTTTTCTGAGTCCAGTTTAAAGCGCTAGTCTTGCCCTTTCACATCTGAAGGAACCCTGTCTTCAGATATATCCCTATCTTTTACATTCTTTAGTAGAGGGCCTCCTATCATCTGAAGCAGCCTTTCTCAACCTTTTGACCCTGGAGGAACCCTTGAAATATTTTTCAGGCCTCGTCGGGAACCCCTGAACATTTAGGCTCAAATATTGGCCAGAAGTTAAAAAATTATTATATTCGTTTCATGGGTAGGCCTGTAGAGATGCATGAACCGTGTTCTTAAACTAAAAATGAAGAATGAAACTTACCTCTTTAATGTGAAGTTGCCTGAATTTGAAATAATGTTCTAAATAAATCATGATCTCCCAGGGAACCTCTAGTGGCCTCTTGCGGAACCCGGGGGTGCCACCGAACCCTGGTTGAGAAACCCTGATCTAAAGTGAAGTGGTTGGCCACCAGGAATAAAGTCCTTTGTTGGTACCCTGATTGTGAGATCTTCTTCAGAAGGATCCTGCAAATGCCTGTTTATTTATTTAATCAATCAATTTAGAGACCCAACTTCTAATGACTCTGAAGACTTACAATGAAAAAAGTAATTCAGCATTTCAATGTCAGGCCAAGGCCTGTTTTATTTTTTCAAGCCATAATTTTAATCTTGTTTATCTTTTTTTATTGCAGCTTTTAAAATGTTATTGTATTTAGTTCCTTTAGCTTCATGATGTGCTTGGATTCTCCCTCCCATTTTTGTATTTAAGTGGTTTCTTTTAATGCAAATCACCTTGGGAATTTTTATTGAAGGAAAGTCCAATTGCAGCAATACATTTTATTTATTTATTTATCTATTTGCATTGTATCCTGCCTTTCATTCAGTATAAATAAATGAAATATAAAGCAGACAGCTTAGATAGACTGTCATTTACGATAGACAGCCTGTTGGTTGCCGCCATATTCTCTTTGCAAGAAGGGCAGAAGCTTTTGAGGGATCACTAGTGGATGTCAAATAGGGCTTTTAGGCAGGAGAACATTCAGAAATGAAAGGCAGCCTTTATTGTTGAGCAGCAGAGTTAAGTCAAATCTTACATTACAATCTTGCCATTTTTGCTTGGTAGGGATGGATATTTCCTCCTGTTACTGTCCAGCAAAGATTTTCATGATTGTACATGCTGTGTTGAACCCTTGACATCACCCATGCTACATTCTCATGTCCATTTCTCAACCCTCAGATGAGGAGAACATTAAGTGGTGATTCATATGCATAGCTAACAAACGTGGCATCTTAAAAAATGAAGCTAAATTCCCACAATCTCTTGCAAATGCCACCTGATGATTTTGTAGTCAAGACCATTTGAAGGGTAACAGATTGCCTGTGTCAGAGCTAAGCTGACAAGTTCCCTCTGCAAGGAGCTTGCAGTCCGTATTGCTAGGAAATAAGGGGTGAATTTAAACAAGTGCAGTTATGAACATGTCTTGGCTTCATTATGTAATGCACTGAACTGGGTTTTCATTGATTTGCAGATCCACTTATGTCGTTTGAAAGTGACAACTCGGACGTGTCATTTCTATAACAATGTGGAAGGTAAGTAGTGCGGGGGTTGGCTGATGTTGGATAAGGCTTTTATTGATGGGGGGCACATTAATGTTAATGGTTTGTTACATTTGCCAGCCCCAGTTCACCAAGCCACTATAGCAGAGCCTTCCAAACTTTTCATCTTGGTGACACACTTTTTAGACATGCATCATTTCGCGACACTCTCTTACAGCAGGGCACAAGGCAGGCACAAGGACCTGCGCGGAATCCTGGCAGGGCAGGTTTGGAGGCAGCAGGGCACAAGGCAGGCACTAGGACCTGCGCAGAATCCTGGCAGGGCAGGTTTGGAGGCAGCGAGGCACAAGGCAGGCACTAGGACCTGCGCAGAATCCTGGCAGGGCAGGTTTGGAGGCAGCGAGGCACAAGGCAGGCACTAGGACCTGCGCGGAATCACAGCAGGTTTGAAGACAGCAGGGCACAAGGCAGGCACTAGGACCTGCGCGGAATCACAGCAGGTTTGGAGGCAGCGAGGCACAAGGCAGGCACTAGAACCTGCGCGGAATCACAGCAGGTTTGGAGGCAGCAGGGCGCAAGGCAGGCACTAGGACCTGCACGGAATCACAGCAGGTTTGAAGGCAGCAGGGCACAAGGCAGGCACTAGGACCTGCGCGGAATCACAGCAGGTTTGGAGGCACAAGGCAGGCACTAGAACCTGCGCGGAATCACAGCAGGTTTGGAGGCAGCGAGGCACAAGGCAGGCACTAGGACCTGCGCAGAATCCTGGCAGGGCAGGTTTGGAGGCAGCAAGGCACGAGGCAGGCTCTAGGACCTGCGCAGAATCCTGGCAGGGCAGGTTTGGAGGCAGCCAGGCACAAGGCAGGCACTACGACCTGCGTGGAATCCTGGCAGGGCAGGTTTGGAGGCAGCAAGGCACAAGGCAGGCACTAGGACCTGCGCGGAATCACAGCAGGTTTGGAGGCAGCAGGGCACAAGGCAGGCACTAGGACCTGCACGGAATCACAGCAGGTTTGGAGGCAGCAGGGCACAAGGCAGGCACTAGGACCTGCACGGAATCACAGCAGGTTTGAAGGCAGCAGGGCACAAGGCAGGCACTAGGACCTGCGCGGAATCACAGCAGGTTTGGAGGTAGCGAGGCACAAGGCAGGCATTAGAACCTGCGCGGAATCACAGCAGGTTTGGAGGCAGCGAGGCACGAGGCAGGCTCTAGGACCTGCGCAGAATCCTGGCAGGGCAGGTTTGGAGGCAGCCAGGCACAAGGCAGGCACTACGACCTGCGTGGAATCCTGGCAGGGCAGGTTTGGAGGCAGCAAGGCACAAGGCAGGCACTAGGACCTGCGCGGAATCACAGCAGGTTTGGAGGCAGCAGGGCACAAGGCAGGCACTAGAACCTGCCTGGAAGCCAGGAGACAGCAGCAGCCGCGACACACCCAGACACTGCAGCCGACACACTAACGCAGAGCTTTCCAAACTGTGTGTCGGGACACGTTAGAGTGTCGGCTGCAGTGTCTGGGTGTGTCGCAGCTGTTGCTGCCTCCGAGCCCTGCCAGGATTCCACGCAGGTCCTAGTGCCTGCCGTGCCCTGCTGTAAGAGTGTGTCGCAAAATGATGCCCTGCTGTAAGAGGGTGTCGCGAAATGATGCCCTGCTGTAAGTGTGTCACCAACATGAAAAGTTTGGAAAGCTCTGCGCTAACGTGTCATGACACACAGTTTGGAAAGCTCTGCACTATAGTCTTGGTTTGATGGGCTTATAGCATCATCAAGTTTAATATACGCAGCCTATTTTCCTGTGTATATGTACAGTATGTATTGCTTTGGATAGATACTTGCTGATTTAGCTTTCAGATTATTAAGCTGGAAAATAACACAGGTTAAACAGGTGTCTAGTCAGCATATGAGTGTCTCAGTAAGGTTTTCTTAATAACCATGTTGAGATTCAGGCTTGGCAGACCATCTATCTTGCTGTGGCACAACCCCATTGAATGTTACATGCCAAAGAGTTGCTTTGGAGTCGGGTGGTGCCTGAATTAATTAATTAATTAATTAATTAATTAATTAAATAAGTGCAGAAATGAGGGGGAATTGTTGCAGCAGAATTGGGTAATTGCAGTGACCCTTCAGGTATATACAGATGTATATATTTTAATCATAGGAACCATGGTGGAAGCTGCAGTTGCATGCTGAGTTTAGGAAAAGTTAGTAGTATCTTCTCTTGGCTTGCAGCTGAGTACTGCTCAGATCAGCTGGTGCTTGTAACGTGTTGAATTCCTTCTGCCCTGGAGCAGTTTTTTAATTAAAACTGTGGAGGGGTGAGGGATTATGGTGTAGTGTGAATGCATTAATCAAATAAAAACTGCAGGACTCAAGGCAGGTAGAATCTCAAGCCCTATTAAACATAGCCGGTTCCTTCAGGCTTTCCTGATAGGATGTATTTCCTCATCCCTGACCATTTCATTGACTGACATTGGAGACACATTTGTTTTAAAATAAGTTATACAAGGGGAAAGCTGTAGCAAAGAAGTAGCATCTGCACAATTGCAGCAAGCCGGTTTAAAGATGGTGCTGGTTGTGCATAGAAAGTTACTGTGGCATCATGTCCCCCACCCCGCCCCTGTGGAGCCCCATGTCAGGGAGAGGATGATTCTGACAAGAGCTGTCGTCAAGCCCCAGGTAGCTGGCAAACTCAAGAACCACACAGCTTTCAGAAAGGCCAGTTGAGGATAAAAACGTAATCTTGAAAGTTGTCAGGGTAAATTCCTTTGCAGGCAGTCAATTAAGGCGGAGTCTCCCTAAAACACAGCCCACAGCCGCCATATCAGGGCTGCGTTGCCTCTTCTCCCATAAACTCTGCTCTTTCCCCACTTCCTTTCCACAGTCTTTCACAGCTACCTCTCAAAAAGGTTTAATAGTTCTGAAAAATGTGCAGGAATCTTAAGACCCATTCAGTCTTAGCCCCAGTAAACTACTGTAAGGGTGTATAACTTTTCTGGGCTAAGAGTCAGCTTAGCCTTGGGACCAGGGTCTCTCAACCTCAGCAATTTTAAGATGTGTGGACTTCAGCTCCCAGAATTCCCCAGCCAGCATGCTTGAAGTTGAAGTCCATTCATCTTAAAGTTGCTGAGGCTGAGAAACACAGCTTTGGGCAATATGCAGAGGCTGTACTTCAAAAAGCAGCGGTTGGGGCTGGACAAAAACTAAACATTACATTTTGTACATCTACATTTTAAACATTAATATGATGATTTGCTTGTCATAGTTTTAAGAATTTTTCTTTCTTGGTCACCCTAAAAATTATGATACAATTTTCAGAGACCTTCAGAGGCCATTCCCAATGGTTTCGTGTGACTGTGGGCCCCCAGGTTTTAAACCCCTGAAGTCCCATTTTGTTCCTTGCTTTCCCTCCTTACTTTTGAGAAAGAAAATACATGTCAGCCCTACAAGGTAGACCAGACTAAGAAACCAATGCCATGTAGGTCAGTATTACTTTTATCGTAAGAGCTAGAGTAACTATATTACTACTATATTAACATATATAAAAAAGGAAACTTAACCTGCTGTATTTTTTTAAAAGTGTCATAGTGAAAAGAGGAAAAAAAGTAAAACCCTATATTAACTACCTAGAGGGAAATGAAGAAAGGAAAAAAAGCCCTTGAAAATAGTGTGGAAAATGAAAAATAAATTAAACCACTATAAATTAAAGAAAGAAAACAGCTATAAACTAATCTAAAAACTATAAAAGAGAGCCAGTTTGGTCTAGTGGTTAAGGTGCTGGGCTAGAAACCAGGAGGCTGTGAGTTCTAGTCCCACCTTAGGCACGAAAGCCGGCTGGGTGACCTGGGGCCAGTCCCTGTCTCTCAGCCCTAGGAAGGAGCCAATGGCAAGCCAGGAGACTGAGAGTTCTAGTCCCGCCTTAGGCATGAAGCCAGCTGGGTGACTTTGGACCAATCCCTCTCTCTCGGCCCTAGGAAAAAGCCAATGGCAAACCAGGAGACCCTGAGTTCTAGTGCCGCCTTAGGCGTGAAAGCCGGCTGGGTGACCTTGGGCCAGTCCCCCTCTCAGCCCTAGGAAGGAGCCAATGGCAAACCAGGAGACCCGAGAGTTCTAGTCCCGCCTTAGGCGTGAAAGCCGGCTGGGTGACCTTGAGCCAGTCCCCCTCTCAGCCCTAGGAAGGAGCCAATGGCAAACCAGGAGACTGAGAGTTCTAGTCCCGCCTTAGGCGTGAAAGCCGGCTGGGTGACCTTGGGCCAGTCCCCCTCTCTCAGCCCTAGGAAGAAGCCAATGGCAAACCAGGAGACCCGAGAGTTCTAGTCCCACCTTAGGCGTGAAAGCCGGCTGGGTGACCTTGGGCCAGTCCCTGTCTCTCAGCCCTAGGAAGGAGCCAATAGAAACCAAGAGACAGAGTTCTAGTCCCGCCTTAGGCATGAAAGCCAGCTGGGTGACCTTGGGCCAGTCCCTGTCTCAGCCCTAGGAAGGAGCCAATAGAAACCAGGAGACTGAGAGTTCTAGTCCCGCCTTAGGCACGAAAGCCAGCTGGGTGACCTTGGGCCAGTCGCTCTCTCTCAGCCCAACTCTCCTCACAGGGTTTTTGTTGTGGGGAAAATAGGAGGAGGGAGGAGTATTAGGTATGTTCGCCGCCTTGAGTTATTTATAAAAATAATAAAGGCGGGATAAAAAATAAATAAATAAAATAAAATAAATAAACAGACTCTTGCAAGTCTGAATGTGCTTCTCCCTCCCTCACTTTATCTGCGTGTGAACTAGGGTGGGGCTTCTCAGATGTTTTCTCCAATTACTTTCTTGGCCCCAGCTCAGGCGCCTCGTATCTGACCATTGCTTTGGTAGCAGTTCTCCCTCCTGTCCTTCAAGGCCATTCCCTCTGCCCTCTACAATACATTGTGCTAATGCTTTAATGTTATAAAACATTCCAGATGATTTTTTGTTTAAAAAGCTTTCCATTAATTTATACCCTTTTGTATTTTTAATATAGGTAAGCGTACTATTGATCTACTCACTGTTATCATTAGATTTACACTGCCCCGTTTCTTTCAGCCCAAAGACTAAACCCAGGATTTTCTATTATCTAGTGGTACATAAAAATACCAGTCAAGCCTCAGGCCACAGGTGCCACAAAGGCCTGAGGCTGATTGATGAGACTCGAGGACAGAGACGGTTGCAGTTGTATTTACTTCAAATATACAATTCCCCCCCTTTTTTTTTCCATGTAGAAAAAAGCACCGAGAAGGACCTGATAAATCCCATCTTGGACATCGAAGACCTTATTAAAAATGGAAACAAACACAGGTTACTCTTTTTTAAACTCTGTCTTGCTTTCCTGGAGACATAGCTCAACAACCGCTTGGCTTAGTACTAAGCTGAAATGGAGAAAGGGAACCAGGTTTACCAACATAATTTTCAAAACTGAAGGCAATTTGATGCTTTTTTGCTGAGGATTGTGCCAAAAGGATGTTTAACATTTGTTGATTCTGGGATTGGCCAGGATCCCTACATTTGCCACTGAGAACAAAGGCTGATAGCACAAGTATTCAAGTTACTTTATATGCCTTATCGTGGTCATCCTTAAAGCAAACTTCACATGTGGCTCTCATTAGAGGTGGCTTTGTGGGATTCCTCAGGGCTCTATTGTCTCCCCACTCTTACATTACTAACATCTACAGTACATGAAGCTGCTGGGCGAGGTCATCTGTTGGCACAGGTTAGGTATAATCAAAAGGCTGATGATACATCCCTACCCTGGGCCAACCAAGTGATGCTGTCAAGGTTCGTTCTCAGGGTCAAGAGTCTGTGGGGGTGTAGATGGGGGAGAACGGGCTTTGGCTCAACCCTGGCAAGACTGAGTGGCTGTGGGTTTTAAGGGCCCGGGATTGGGAGATTTTCCATCTTTAACTCTGCCTGGAGGGTCACTTCTCCAGTCAGAGTTGAGGCACAATTTGGGAGCCCTCCTGGACTCATGACTTTTGCCATCAGGTGGCAGCGTGCTAGGAGAACCTTTGCACAGGTTCATCTTAGGCACCAGGTGCACCTATTCCTGGACCAGGAGGCCTTGTTCACGGTGACTCATGCCTTTAGTCACCTCATTTAGATTACTGTAATGCACTCTACATGGAGTTGCCCTTGCAAAGTATTCAGAAACTGCAGCTGGTCCAGGAAGTAGCGGTGTGAGCAGTTTGGGGCATTTCTCATTACTTCCGTATAACAGTATTGCTCCCAATGGGATTCTGGATGCAATTCAGGGTGCTGGTTATTACCTATAAAGCCCTGCATGGCATAGGGCCTGCTATTTGTGGGACTGTCTGTTTCCATTGTCTCTGCTCGCCTCACCAAATTTAGCAGGGAAGACATGCTCTGGGTCCCCTCCATTAAGGTGGTCCCTTCCAACAAGATGATCCTGGAGTCATGCCTTCTCTGTGGTTTTGCCTTCTTTATAGAATAACCATAATCAGGTCCTGACCTTTGTAACCTTTTCTAAGGCATTAAAGACCTGGCTGTTCTCCCAGGCGTTTGGGCCATATGGTTAGGCAAGCTCTGCTAGTTAATGTTGGTTAATATTATTCTTAATGAGTTGGATTGTGTTTGTGGCCTTGGACGTTACGATTTTTGTTAAACTATTGTTTTTAATCCTTGTACGCTGCCCAGAGTCACTTTTGGGAGATGGGAGAGTTTATAAATTAAATAAATAATTAACCTTTTGCAAATGTGGGTGATGAATATAGACCTACAGTAAAGGATTTCATGTATTCATGTTCATGGTGAGAGATTCCAATATGTTTTGCATGTTCATCGAAGTATTTATTGGGCTCCACATTTCCAGCAATCTGCTGCCAGTCTTCCCAGTAGCCTGCCCAGCTCCAGTCTTCCTACTGCAGTATTTTTCAACCTTGGCAACTTTAAGAGGTGTGGACGTCAACTCCAAGAATTCCCCAGCCAGATGCTGGTTGGGGAACTCTGGGAGTTGAAGTCCACACCTCTTACAGTTGCTGAGGTTGAGAAGCACTGTCCTATTGTATACCCACCAATCTTCTCATCCTTTTTTCCCAGTGCCTTTTCCCTGATTTTCCAGGGTTCCAGAATCTAGCCCTCCCCCTTTCTACAGACTCAAGGCCTCATTATCCCTGGTTTTATTATCCCTGGTTGTAGGCTAAAACGGAACTCTCCTGAATTACAAGGGGCGGCATTATGTCAATATTGAAAAAGAGTGCTGGAATAGGCCTGCGGTTGGAAAGTGGCAGTTCTTTTGACTTAATAGCACCTAATGAATTTGTGGCCAAGCCGCAAGTTGGATATCCTGGCTTGTAGCATTTGTTCATCCGTTATGCTATGCACATTTTTGAATGGTTTTTAAGTGAGGACTACCTGTATCCGGCCTCTCCTAAATCATTAACCATCTGTCTTTGAGACATAGCTTTAAGTAAACATGTAGTTTTTTCAGTGAGTGATACAGTTGTGACTGAGAAATTACAGTGTAATCATCTCTCTTCCTGCCCACTTTATAAAGTTCCTTCTTTCAATTATTCTTCCTCTTGTTTTGTATTTCTTTGAGATATATCTATAAAAAAAAAGTTTGTTAAATGCTAAATCTAAGACCTTCCCTGCCCTTCAGCCTACTTACTTCAGCCTGCTGCCTTGGGGGGTGGAAGGCTTTATTCGTAGCATTTTCTTCTTTAGATTTGAGCAGAGATGTGGGCCACATATAAACATAATAGGTCATCTGCTTTTAAGATCAGACTAACTTATTAAAAAGGTGGCAAGTGGTTCTTGATAGACACAATAAAGCTTTACTGAACGCAATTTAACCTAGAGAGCATTGTGTAATTTTTCTTTTCATTTCTCTTTAAACAGAGTTTGCCCCTATTATCTTTCTCGGAATCTGAAACAGCAAGCAGACATCATTTTTATGCCTTATAACTATTTGCTGGACCCAAAGGTATATGATGTATATGATGAGTTTTTTAAACAAAATCAAACCTTTGTACAGTATATTTTGGGAAATGCCCTACGGAATTTAGAGGCTCTGTGACGCCGATAACTGGATGTGAGATCCTAGGTTGAAGTTGGGTTCTAGGGAACAGCTGGGTTTGTCCTCATGTGATGTGGAATCTCGATCAACTCAGGAGTTTGTGGTCACAATGGCAATTATGGAGCTGACCCAGGTCATCAAGTGCCTGACACACGGGTGGTTGCCCTTAGGATCTGAGGGTGGAGGACATCATCATTGAACCTTTGTCATGGTCAGATGACTCTGGCTGCTCCCTGCAGGGAAGTTGGACTTATTAGATTGGTCAACCCCATGCAACGAATGAACCTGATGAGTTTCAGAGGGATCTTAGGACTTTTCTTTAGGAACTGGTCGACAATTCAGCCGAGGCCTTCGTCTCCACCTGGAATGGGCAGGTGACAAGGGCCTTAGATCGGATTGCCCTGTGTGGCCTCTCCCTGTTTGTTGGTCCTGGGGATCTCCCTGGTTCTCTGAGGAGCTCAGACAGAAAAAGTGACCCCTAGAGTGGTGCTGGAGGAAAAACAAAGAGTGAATCCTGCTAAGCACATGCAAGAGTCTACATTAGGGATTTACACTGTGGCAATAAGAGCAGCAAAATGTACCTATTGATAGATGGCCAGCGGCTTTCTTTAAGCTGACCTGCTCCCTACGAGGGAGAGATTGACCTCAAGAACATCGACATGGCTTCTGTGAAAAAGTGGATCACTGGTGTCTAGGAAGAAGGATCAGGCCGCTCCACGCACGCACTCTGACATATTTTTGGCATCAGACAGATAAAATTGCTCCTCTCAGAGTTGGGCTGGGCAGCTCAAGCCGAGGCGATTGTGTCATGGTCTTGCTAAGCTGCCTGGGAAGAATTTGATCCTGTAGCTCCCGATGAAGTGAACAGGATCCAGAAAACTTATTTGCATTTATTTTCCTCTCGTGTTGTCTTTCTGAGGAAGGGCAATATTTTGCTGTTATTACATTCTTCTTTTGTGTCCCATAGGGTGCTGGTGTTGGCTTTTTTTTTTTTTTTTGAGAGCTTTCTCCTGGCAACTTTTAAGTTTCTGTTTTATCAGAGAGCTGTCCTGCAGCGTGTCTCCTTTACTTTCATCCTTCCAAATATACTCAATATCCTCTGGGTTGTTGAGTTTCCTGGTTGAACTTCACATATTTGACTGAGCTCTGGCAGCTGCAGCTTCTTTCATCATGGAAACTTTGTCTGCTAACATTTTTCCTTTGAATAACTAAATTTACAGGATCCTGTTAGCCTGCTTCAGACCAAAAATTTCTTTACTTAGCAGAATTCTGAGCCTTCATTACAAAATTTATTGAGCTGAGAAGGATAAGCAACTGAATTATTACCCATACAGAACTATTTTATCCTCTGAATTAGTTTAGGGTGGAAATTTACTCTGTTTTTTCTTGAGAACATCTCTTTAAAATGGTTCTGAATTAGCTTAGGATGGAGACCTAATTTCTGTTTATTCTTAATAACTTCTCTTTAAAATGGTGAGGAGGCAGACCTCTTTGCAGATAATGGAGAGCCTTGCATGTGACTTTTTACAAACCATCTCCTGAATCTTTATCAGCCTGTGAACTAACCGCTATTGATCCCTACTGATTGTTAGTTCACTGGTTTGAGAGACAGGGAAAAATGAGCCACGAGGTTCTGAAACTCCAGAATGAGTTACCAGAATGAGTTACCATCTATTTTTAATAACTATTTATTACCTATTTAATAAATAGGTAACTCTATTTTTATAAAATTCCTATCTGTTCACCTTGTGATTTTTTCTGCTTTTAGCAAAAATTCTCAGTGCATTTTCCATTCTTTTTCCTCTTTTTTCTTTTCTTTAATACTGTTTTAGTACCAGATTTTGAGTTATATATAAAAAGGAATCATACATTTTGCAATGACATTCATGCAGATGGAATCATGGAGGATTTGGATGAAATGACAAAGTTGTTCTTTTTTTGTTTTGTGTCATATGTTCTGAAGTAAGAGACTGACAGGTCATCTTCATCTGTTAGTGTTTAAGATTCCTTAAATTCATGCTCCTTATATTTCTGTAGAACAGTGTTTTTCAAACTTGGCAACTTTAAGATGAATGGGCTTCAACTCCTAGAATGCTGGCTGGGGAATTCTGGGAACTGAAGTCCACACATCTTAACGTTGCCAAGGTTGAAAAACACTGGTGTAGAATCTCCATTCATATCAGAGAATGCCATCTCTTGGCCTCCCACTGGAGGTAGAGTAGTCATTCTGTGCTGGTGCTTGCTGAGTATCAGATCTACTGAAAGGATGGGTTAGTTTCTTCCTTGGTTTGCACTACCATGACAGGGGATTCTTTAGGATTATTGCAGCTAACTGAGAAGAAGTGTTGTGTTTTGCTCTTTCATAGAGCCGAAGAGCTCACAACCTGGACTTGAAGGGGACTGTAGTAATACTTGATGAAGCTCACAATGTGGTAAGTAAAAATACAATTGACTTGTCCCCAGTTTGTGCTCTTTGGAAAACATTTTAGGTCCCCTTTTGCAGAGGAGTCTTATTATCAGCGTATATATATAATTTAAGAGACCTTAAGCAAGCAAGAAACAGTCCTTAGACAAACTCTTCAGCATTAAAATGACGGAAAGGCTGAATCACCAAAAACATGCAGTAGAGAATTGGTGTGGTAATGGTAAACTCTGTGTAAAACCAGCTCCTTGGTCAGAAGGAGCATATTTTTTTCCAAGTTTAATTTAGGGAAGAAGAAAAATAGTTTAAAATCTTGCCATCTCCCCCCTCAGAATTCTTATATCGAGGTTATTTCCTCTATTACTGAACCTTAGGTGTAGAGTGGGGGATATTGTTATATTTTTCTCTCATTTCCTCAGGGGACCAGTTGTGAAAACTTTATTCAGTAGTAAATGAGCAAATACAGTAGGATTTAAGTTGTTTCTGCTTAGAGGACTCCTGTGAGTAGTTCTTTACAGAACCATGTTTTTATTTTATTACAAGGCTTACCAGTGGTTTGTTATTTATTGGGTTCCTGGGTTGCCAATTCCATACAGTCTCGTGGCAGCTTACAACAAAACTAAAACCTCCTTGGTGTAGCATAAATATATAAATAATAGAACAGGCACAATAAGTCTAAAACAACATCAATGCCATAAAATCGAAACATCTATGGTAAGAATAAGCACATACCAACCCGATGGGATCAGAACATGATTAAATTATAATCAACAACACTCTACCCATCACACCCAAGAGCATAAAAGGAAACCACAAATTAGATACCAGCAAGACAACATCCACCACCAAAGACACTGCAGAGCATTTCAGTGACAATGTCGTCCCAGTTATGGGCGAGCAAGTTCTTGTTAGGGAAGAGGTCCCCGGTGACCTGGCCACAAGGACCCAGGATTGGAGTTAAAGGGCCAGTAGTGGGAACCGGCACAAAACTGATGGTCCATCCTTTTTGAAATTTATTTTATTTTATTTATTTTATTAAATTTATATTACCGCCCATCTCCCCCAGTGGGGACCCTGGGCGGTGCACAATAAAATAGAATTAAAACAAATATAAAATTACAACAATACATAATATGACTTCCAAGGATAAAATGTTAAAAATAGAATACTGGGAGGCTTCAAGGGACCAGCCATCCCCAAGAGGAACTGTTGGCGTTTCCCTCCCAGGCAAGACGGCAAAACCAGGTCTTTAAGCCTTTCCGGAAGGCTGGGAGCGAGGACATCAGCCTCAGCTCCGGGGGTAAGATATTCCAAAGGGATGACCTGCTGTATCTCCTTTGACCCATCATTTTGGGGGGGGGGGTTGCTCTCCTGCCTCATCCTCACCGAACCCACCCCACAACTTGGGTGCCGGTTCTAATTGTAACCTCCTCACATTCACTTTCCACAATTACACTTTACTTGAGAGGCCAGCAATCTGGCCAGCTGCTCTTGCTGGTCTCTCCCAATGCCAATTACCGAACACCTTCCCCACCCTTCCACTGGAACCATCTGCAATCCCAGATGATGGTAGAGCAGCACTTGGATGCTCTCCCACTAGTCCCAGGGATCTGCTGCCTACTCCACTCCTGCCTGTGCTCTCACCAAGCTGGGGCCCAGGGCCCTTCTCAGTCTCCCTGCCTCTTTCTCTCCGAGAGATGCCTCATCCCATGTGCAAGAAGTCTCCTGAGCCTACCTACGAGGGGGTGATGATGTTTCAGCAAGGACGCTAGTGTCACTGGAGATCCCAGAAACCAGTCTATGCCAGAAGAAGACCTTGCGTACCAGGACTTAACTGGCTGTACTTTCCCAGAAAAGTATTTACTATAGATTAGCATGTGTGAATGCAAGCAGTGAAAGAGGTAGGGACAGCCGGCTTAAGTAGGAAAAGGAATATCATCTTCTGGGAAAAGTGTCTTCCTTTTGTATCGCTTGCTGAAGGGATTACATTTCCAATTTAAGATAAGCTGATAATAATAAGATAATACTCCCTGCTGGAATATTCTGATCTACAGAATGGTTCCCTTTCCATCACTGTTGAGTCTGGCTTGGCTATTTGCTATTAAAATGAAAAATACAAAGTGTAAATGATCCTTTCATGTCAAAACCAACATTTCCAGCTGAGAAATACCCTAGTTTTTTATCCAGTGATAAATTATAAGAATACATTTTGAATTAAGTGCGCAGACGTTGCTTCCAGATTTGGGATCATTTATCAGTTCAGATGTATTCTTATTGAAGAGTGGGAAGCCATGTTTTGTCTGTTTGAGAGGCACGTAATTGTATTTAAATACCGTGTTTTCCCCCCACTCTCATCCTTACTATCATAAACAGGCACAGCTGCCTTATGAGCATATAGGAGTGAAGGACTGATAGCATCACTGCTAAATCAAAGTGGGGAAGGATCTTATATTAATATTTAACTCCTGCTTCAGAAAAGTGTGCTGTCTTCCTCTGCTACAACAGAGGAGACACTACCCTTAAGTCTTTTGATCTGAAGCAGGATGGAGAATATTAAGGACTCTGAAGTTATTTTGGGGCTTTCCTTAAGTAATACAACAAGAATCTAAAATTCCCCAGTGAAAAAAATATTTGTATGACAGCTTGTGCCTTGCTCTGAAGCATCTGGTATTGATTGATGACAGCAGTCAGAACAGAGGACAAAAAGATTTGGATCCTGCTTGAAGCAGCCAATTAAACATATCAAAAAGGATAATTTTCTTTTTATTTACTCTTTTAATACCACTGTCTTTGCAGCACAGGAACTGCCCTTCCACAAAAACACAAAGGAACTGTTTGTGCAACTGATCTGGTGAAATGCAAAAGGTTCATTTTTTTTCTCCTGTTCTAGGAGCGGCTGTGTGAAGAATTGACATCATTTGATTTGACTCCCTATGACTTAGCTTCAGCTGTTGATGCCATCAACATAGTGTTAGAAGACCAAGCCAGAAAAGTTGAACAGAATGAAATTAACTCTGAATTCAACATGGAACATGTCAATTCAGGTAGATTGTCTTAGTGCACAGGAACATACAAACAGACTGACTGGGCACCTAAGAGTTAAGAACATTGTTTTATAGTAGGCATACTTTTTTGGGGGGCGGGAGGCCTACCTGCCATAGTGAGAAGGCTTCTTCTCTCTCAGCCATCCATCCAACTTCATTCAGAGGAGGGGGTTCTGAAGACAACTTAAGCATCCAAACAGCTACAGATAGTAGGAGAAAACATTTCTTTAAATACTTTGATCCCAAACTCTTCAAGGCTTTAAAAATCTGCAAAATTTTGAAATGGGCCAGAAGAAAACTAGAAGCAGTGACATTATGTAATCATACAGGCCAATCCCAGTTAGCAATCAAGCAGTTCTATTTTGGGCTAACTGAAGTTTCATCAGTCTTCAAAGGTAGCGAGTTAAAAAACACATTGCAATATTTATTTGTGCTGTCTGAGATTTACCCTTGAATTTAAATAAATGACTCCAAGATGGCTTAGAAAGAAATCATCTGCCCACTGTCTGTCTTGTGTATGCACAGACACTGCTGTTCTTTGGAGGGGATTTGGCAGTGGGGGTGATAAAACTGTGTGAGTAATTCTGGGCCAGTTTGGGACACTGGTGTTTGAGGGGATTTATAGTTTTTTTTCCAAAAGGTCTAAGGTTTTTTTCCCTCTATCTCAGGGAGTAATTGAACTCTGCATGATTTTATAAACCTAAGAGGCAATGGTTAGTATTCTGCTGTTGGCATAATCTACCTTTGTATGGTTGTGCAGAATGGCTGTTTTGAATCTGAAGTGGCCTGCAATGTTCCCATCAACATTCTTGGCAGTACCTCCTTGTCTTAATTTTTTCACCCATCACAGAAGTCTGAAATAAATCTCAAAATTTATTTAATAATAGGTGCAGATATATTACAAGAATATTTATCTTTACATGAATATATGGAATGGTGAGAGCCAGTTTGGTGTAGCGGTTAAGGCATCAGGCTAGAAACTGGGAGATCGTGAGTTCTAGTCCTGCCTTGGGCACGAAGCCAGCTGGGTGACCTTGGGCCAGCCCTTCTGTCTCAGCCCTAGGAAGGAGGAAATGGCAAACCATTCTGAAAAACCTTGCCAAGAAAACTGCAGGGACTTGTCCAGGCAGTCTCTGAGAATTGGACACAAGTGAACAGATTAAAAAAAAATGGAATGGTAGGAAAAGTTGGCATCTGCTCTACGACTAAACTGAAGGAAAACTCCTTTTCTTAAACAGGTCTAAACATGGACCTTGAAGATATAGCAAAAATAAAGCGTAAGTATCTTTTTCCTTGTAAACACTCAGTTTAGCCAAAATAACCCTATACAGGTAGTCCTTGCTTAACGTCCACTCGTTCAGCAACTGTTCAAAGTTACAACAGCACTGAACAAGGGGAACTTATGACAGGTCCTCATAGTTGCGGCCTTTGCAGTGTTCCCATGTTTACGTGATCGTGATTCGGGCGCTTGGCAACCGGCTCGCAATTATGACGATCTGTGGTCACGTGATCGCCACTTGCGACCTTCACTGCCAGCTTCCCACAAGCAAAGTCAATGGGGAAGCCGGCAGGAGGTCACAAATGGTGATCATGTGACTGGGACGCTGTGACTGCATGCGATTCACCTAACAACGGCAGCTGGAGCTGCCGTCGTAAGTCGGCGCGGTCATGTGACATAGTGCCTTATGACTGCGCCGCTTAGCAATTATGTTCCTGGTCCCAATTACCATCAGTAAACTTTTTTGTTCCAAACTTTGTCCACTTATCACTTTGCATGATTGATCTGACCATTTTAGGATTTGGTGGTGTAAAGGTTTGAGCTACATGTACTTTAAAAGTGTATTCTCTTTTCAAAACATGCCTTCCGTGATGGCCTTCTGCATATATGTAACAGGGTAGGCCCCTCACTCTATTCCATGCCCTGGATTAAGCAAAAGGGACCCCTTGCTTTATAGGAAAACAGAGGAGGTTGTGCATTCGCCTGGCTGGAGAAACAAGAGACAGGACTGCCCCCCAAAATGAGCATCCATTTATAACCACATTAAATTTTTACTCCCTTTCTCTTCATGTGCCTTAAAGGGATTCTCCTTCAGCTAGAAAGTGCTATTGATGCTGTAGAGCTCCCACCAAGTGGAAGTGGACTCACGAAAGATGGAAGGTATGTTTCAGATTTTTTTTTTTTTAAAAAAAACCCTCTTCCAACTTGGCATTGTTGTAATAGGTCCGGCCTCCCTGTGGAGGGGGGCGGCATAAGAGAATCTCAAGGTCACCAGGGCGTGGTCTGACCATGACAACGGGGACAGATCTAACTCTCCCCTAAGATCACTTGGGCACTGCTCCAACAAGAAAACTAAATCCGGAGTGAGGTCACTGTCTTGAGTCGGGTCCTGGATGATCTGGGACAAGCCCATGGTCGCCATGGTGGCCATGAACTCCTGAGCTGCTTCCGAGGTTCGCCCCAGGGAAGGCAGGTTGAAGTCCCCCAAAACCATAAACTTGGAGAACCCAACCGCCAATCCTGAGACGGCCTCTAGCAGCTCAGGCAGGGAGGCTGCTACGCAGCAGGGAGGCTGGTACAGTAGCAACACTCACAACTGTTCCCGAGAACCCAACTTGAAAAACAAGGTCTCACAACCGGTCACTTGTGGAGCAGGGCCCCTGACGACCATTAGAGACTCCCAGATGACAACAGCCACCCCTCCTCCCCTGTCCCGAAATCTTGGCTGGTGCCAAACCCAAAACCCAGCTGGACAAATCTCAGAAAGAGGAACACCTCCTTCCGGGCCCAGCCAGGTTTCCGTAATGCATACCAGGTCTGCCCCCTCCTCTAAAATCAGATTGTGTATGAGGGGGGCCTTGTTATTAATTGACCTGGCATTACAGAGCATAAGGGAGTGGGACTTGCTCTCTGTTTATATCCCATGGCTTGTCCTGCTTGTGTTGGTGGAGGTGTTGTTCTCCCCTTAGGAGTTCCTTTATTGGGCTGTTGTTTGCTGCTTGGTTGATTGACTGAGTTAATAGTTCCTTGATTAGGGTATACTGTGCTGTTTGATTGTTCCTCTGGTGCTAATCCTGGTGTTAATCTTTGCATATCTGGGTGATGATTGCTGGCAAGGAGGTGTTCTGGTCTTCTGGCTTTTCTATTGTCTCTTATGAATGGTATGTAAATGTTGTTTACCTCTATGTTGATGGCTGCTTTGTCATGAGTGCCAAGCTTCCAGGAATTATCTAGCGTTTTTTGGATTTGGCTTGGTTTAAGATGCTCACTGTTTTCCAGTTGCAGATATGGTTGAGTCTGTCCATGTGTTGTGAGATTAAGGAGTTTTCATCATGTCTTCTGACTGCTAGTTGGTGTTCGTGGATGCACTCTGCTAGTCTTCTGCCTTCTGTCCTACATAGTGGCTGCTACAGTCCTTACACTGTATGTTGTAGATAACTCCTGTTTTTCCTTCTTGGGCTACTGGGTTTTTTGGGTTACTTAAGATGTTCTGAAGGGTTTTGGTTAGTTTATGTGCTACTCAAATGTTCTGTTTGATTGGTACTAGATGCAGTGTTCATCTCTGCAGGGAGTTGTTGCAAAATGAGATGGGGCTTTCTGCTATCTTGCACTTCCAATTAGGCATAGAGCTATAAAGTCTACTATTTTGTCACCCACCCTTTTTCCTTTTTCAACCCAATGTCAAGTGTGGGTGGTGCAGTGATGATTCGTGGCGAGTAAAAAAAAACCAGATCGGATTTTGTAAGCGAAGAATAACAGCATGGTTTTCATCCTACAGAGAAAGGAAGGCAGTTTCAGGATGTACTAAAAATACTTCCTTAACAGTATGTTTCTGCTTGAATTTCTAGCTACATATTTGACTTGTTTGCAAAGGCTCAAATCACATTCCAGACCCAGAATTCTCTCATTGAGTCACTGGAACAAATTGTGCAATATTTAGCAGGCCGTAAGTATAGACATCATTTTTAGGAAAAAATGTCATGGGGAGGGTGGGAAAGTTTGGAATAAATGTAATATGGGATTATGAGAAGTAATAATTTTGTGCCATCTGTTATGGGCAGCACTGTGCTTGACAGAAAGGAAACAGTCCAAGTCTGGGTGCGTGGGAGTAAGAGGCTTAGTGATCTGTTATTTTCTTAGAAGGTCAAGGAACAGTTATGGTCATATTGGTTGATTCACCAGTTTCAGCTCTACTGGATGAAGGTAGCCTCCTCGCATTTTCCCTAAGTAGGAGCTCTGTTGCAATGGCTGGCATGCTGAGCTGCCTTTGGAACAGCCCAGGAATTGCAGTGGGCGTAAGCAGGGCCATACCATTAACTGGAAGAGGACGCTCGGATAACTTTATGGTAAGGGGTATTAGCTCACTCTGGAGTTTTGGTCCTCCTGCATCTGGTGTGATGTCATCATTGACTCTAGCTGGTGGGAGCACTGCCCTGGACAGGATTGGTGCACAGTTTGGGGGTCCTCCTGGGCTTGCGGCTCCTGCTCAAAGAGTAGGTGGCAGCTGTGGCCGGGGGGCCTTTGTACAGATTCATCTTGTGCAACAGTTGCACCCATTCTTTGGCCGGGAGGCCTTGCTCACGGTCACTCACATCCTGGTCACTTCCCGGTTGGATTACTGCAACACACTCTACATGAGGCTGCCCTTGAAGACTCTCCAGAAATTACAACTGGCCCAGAATGCAGCAGTTGTGGCCGCTCCATGGTTTGCCTGTATTACACTGCTGCTGCACAAGCTGCACTTTTCAGGTGCAGTCCAAGGTGCCGGTTGTCCCCTTGAAAGCCCTGCATGCCACAGAGCCAGGTTATTTGCAGGACCGCCTCTCCCTGTCCTCCGAGGTCAGATAGGATGGGCGCCCTCCGGGTTCTTTCTGTTTTTTATTGTTAAACTTGTGTGCTGCCCAACTCCCAGTGACTGGGCAGCTGGGTGCCAGCAAATGTGGCCATCTGGTGGGATCCAGGAAGCGTGCCTTTTCCATAGAGACCCCTACCCTATGGAATACACTTCCCCCTGGGATCTGGCAGGCCCCCTACCCTCCTAGAAAGCCTGGAAGAGCCGGCTCTTCCGGGAAGTAGGGGAAGTGGGGGGAGGCTGGGCCCCAGTGAAATTGAATGTGGATGTATGGAGGCATGTTTGCTTCTGGGGTGCCGGGAGGTTTTGTTACAGTTTTATGGGTTTTTTATGTTTTTATCTTTGTTTTAGGTTACGGCATATATGCTGGACAGCCATATGTTGTTGTTGTTTATTCGTTCAGTTGCTTCCGACTCTTCGTAACTTCATGGACCAGCCCACGCCAGAGCTTCCTGTCGGCCGTTGCCACCCCCAGCTCCCCCACGGTCGAGCCTGTCACCTCCAGAATATCATCCATCCATCTTGCCCTTGGTCGGCCCCTCTTCCTTTTGCCTTCCACTTTCCCTAGCATCAGCTGCTTCTCCAGGGTATCCTGTCTTCTCATTATGTGGCCAAAGTACCTCAGATTTGCCTTTAATATATGATATATATTAAAGGCATATATGATGGACAGCCATATACGTCTGTTAAATAAATGAAGAAATGTAAATTAGCCGCACTGGCTGCAGACCTAACTTAAGGCCTTATTTCCATCTTTGCACCCCTTAATGCAAAAATGGACAACTTCTTGCAGAGAAAGCTATATTTCTTAAATAGGAACTTAGTTTCCTGGGGCTGCAGGAAGAGATGGTTGATGCTGTGAAGGCCCTGGAGTGAGCTGGGGCAAAGATTCTGCCCTTCCTGGAGGGTTACGGTTTAAGGGGCAAAATGAGTGCCTTAACTTTTCCAGAAATTTCAGGTACCCATTTTGCTCCTAGATCCCAGAACTGGAAAATTGACTCAAATTTAGGAGGGCTTTAAGAAGTTAAATGAAGGCTTTAAGCAACTTACGGTACCCGTTTCGTCCTTTAAGGTTCTCCCTCTTCCTGTTAAAATGCCCCCAAATCAGGTTGAAAATCTAGGGGAGTTTTGGAAGCCACGCATAGCCACAATCTGCCAACATCTGCCAGTGGACCAATTAACTTAAAGGTTGCTTTCTCTTGAATTTATCCATTAATGAAAGGACATTCTGAATTTTGAAGCCATTTCTGTAGAATACCTTAAGTGTTTTTGACAGGTTTTGACCTGCTAAATCCAATTTTCTCAGGAACCAAATAATCCACTTAAGCATTCCTCTTAAAACCAAAGGTAAGCAAAACTGTTTAAAGACTTCTTTTTTTTAATAAGAATTTTTTAAAGTTTGAGACAAAGATAAAAACTACGAAAAAGGAAAAAACTACAAAAAGGAAAAAATAAAAGTGTAAAACACAAGAAAAAAGAATTTTAGAGATTACATACAAAGGTGACTTCTGACTTTCATCAGCAAAAATATACAGCAATTTCCATAATCCCTTACTCTAAATCAAACCAAGATCACATTATTTCTATAAATCCTTCCATTAGCACATATACAAATCACTAATGCAATTATTCCTTCCCCTTATTATATATATATATATATATATATATATATATATATATAGTTAGTTATTATATTTAGTTATTAGTTAGTTAGTTATTATACTATTATATAGTATAGTTAACTTCCAGAACACGGCCACACAGCCCGGAAGACCCACAACAGCCATTGAACTCCGGCCGTGAAAGCCTTCGACAATACATATAGTTAGTTAGTTAGTTAGTTTCTAAATCAGTTTCCCTCCCCGTAAAACATTTATTTAATTATTTCCTTCCTGCCACTATTCTATATATTTCTGTCCACTATAATAAAAATCAAATTATAAAAACATATAAATTGTCTGCTTTTATAATTAATAATACTACTACAATCTTAACCCTATTAAACCTAAAAGACCAAGCAATTATTATATCTGATAGATATCTCGTAAATCTTACAAATCAGACCTTAACAAAAATCCAGTAAATCTTAATCCAAATCATTAAAAAAAATGAAATCATAATAACCTCATTATCCAGCCAATTACACGTTCTTAAATTTTTACCCCACTTCAAAATAAACCAGGACATTTACATATCTCCCTATTACACCCAAGGCATTTTTCTTGCAGAAATCAAACAGCCGAACTGCCCCCCTTAAAAACTCAGACTTCTCAGCAAAAAAACTCCCACAAAACAGGTTCTTTTCTCTCACAAAACATTTTCTCAGAAAGCCATAACATTCCCACAGATAAAGAAGTCTCCTTGTAATCTGCATTTCAGACTGTCGCTTTAACCCCTTCAGCACCAAAATATAGTCTTCGTCGGGCATTGCTCCAATCTCACCGTCAACAGAAAGATCTGTTTAAAGACTTCTGATTAAACATACTGTATGTGCAAGTTAGCATTAAGGAATATTAACTCAAAAGCCTTTGACATGCATAAATGAAAATTAACTTGATTCCCACGTTCACCATAGTGTGAACCCTCTCAAGTGTGTGTATAATATCTGAATCATATAAAATCAACAAGAAATTGTAAGTGAAATCCTTGTTTTACTTCTTCACACTTCAGTTTACATTTTCATTGTAAACTTTCACAAGCCTCAGTGGGTTATAGCATCTGACTTAGTTTGTCTAGCCTTGGAAACTATTTAGGGTCAGTCCTGGTTAGTACCTGGATGAGAGACCACCAGGAAAAAGGTGGGTAGGTTAGTTGAAAAAGCATCTTGGAAGAAGGCAATGGCAAACAATATCTGTATTGTCACCAAGAAACCTCCATGGAGTTGCCAGCAGTTGAGTTCTTATGTATTTGATTTCCCCCTTACTCTTAACAATTATAATTTGGTGTCAATTTTTGGAGGGGATTTTGGGGCTGAATTGATGGAGGCTTCAGATTATCATCTCTGTGATCAGAGTTTCAGATAATTTTATTTAGCACCATCTTCTAAACTTCCTGTATATATGGTAGTGAATAACAAAACATGGAAAACAGTATATTAAATGTATGTTTGTCATGTGCACAGATTTTGGATATATGGAAATCACGTTTTAATACTTTTTTACTCTAGGTACGGGGATATTCACTAACACTGCTGGATTGCATAAATTTGCAGATGTAATTCAGGTAAACATTTGTGTGGCTTCCATAGTGGTTGTGTACAAAGATTGAAAGATGTTATTGAAAGAGAATTTAGATTGAAGATTAAAATAGATATAAATTGAGATATTAGACAAGAAATGTTTTCCAATGTTATATATACAGTAGACCTAGCATGTAAGATAAACTCTTTAAACTACTATAACCAGAGATAAATCGGAAGTTGACTAATTTCTATGTTTCATCTTTTTCTTTTTTTCTTTGCTTTACTACACTTTTTCTCTTCTTTTTTTGATTTGTATTTCTATTTCTTTTTCCGTTTCCAACTTTTATCTATGTATATTTAAAACTCAATAAAATATATTAAAAAAAGAAAGAGAATTTAGAAAGTCAGGTGTTTGTAGGTAAAGGATTTGGGAAATAACTTCCTGATATGTGTCATGTAAATGTGAGACAAATTGATACTTACCAACTAGGATGGTCAAAACCACTTTTGTGATTATATTTGGCCTACAATTGTGTGTAGTTGTGATGCTAGAGTTTGCATAGGACTGTTGCAGTGTGTCTCTGATATATCATAAAAATTATGTTTGTCTTATGGCAATAACTGGAACAGTGTTCATTAGGCTGCATTTGTGTGTTTTGGGATACACACACACACACACCTCTAAATATATATACACACACACACACACACAGAGCGAGGGGGATATGAGAGAGAAAGAGAGAGGTTCACTGGAGGAGATAAGGTTGAACTTGTACAATCTAAGCTTCTACAGCAGAGCTTTCCAAACTGTGTGTCGGGACACGTTAGTGTGTCGGCTGCAGTGTCTGGGTGTGTCGCGGCTGCTGCTGCCTCCTGGATTCCACCCAGGTCCTAGTGCCTGCCTTGTGCCTTGCTGCCTCCAAACCTGCTGTGATTCCGCGCAGGTCCTAGTGCCTGCCTTGTGCCCTGCTGTAAGAGTGTGTCGCGGAATGATGCATGTCTATAAAGTGTGTCACCAACATGAAAAGTTTGGAAAGCTCTGTTCTACAGGATATGTTGATGGTCACCAACTTTACATGGCTGTAGAAAGGAGATTAGACACGAACGGTTTCAGCTATCGGCACAGATCAGTCATGATGGCTATCTGCTGCAAAGGGAACAGTGAATACCAGCTGCTGGAGAATTGTTGCGGGAGAGGACTATTATTTTGCTATCAGTTATTTCTCTAGTTTTGGGAAACCCATTGCATCTAAAAAAAATTACATAATCTAGTAGTGATTTATCCAGAAATTTCTTATGTTGGATCAATTAATAATATTTTATAATCTTAGAACAGGTCCATTAATGTATGATACCGCATCACAAAGGACATGAGCTCCTGTATATTTTCTCTTAACCGAAGAGGAATACGTTATCCTGTAAACAGAATATTATAAAAGCTCTCTCTTAAAATGACTATATAGAGTAGAAGGCAGTGCCTTCCTCCAAGCCTTAAGTCCTTGGAATTTTGGCTTAATTTTATGTTTGTTGATAAGACTTCTATTACGGCTTCATTTGAACAAACCATTGTACAGTCAGTAAGTACAAGGAACACAATAATCTTGCCAGAATAAAATACGGTAATAATAATCCAATGAAGCAATAACAAACAAAACATTTAACACAAATTGTGGGGCATCTCTCACCAAAGGCTTGAGCGAGGAGCCATGTCTTGATATGACTTCTGAAGGTGCGAGGGTAGGGGCCGCTTTCTAACTCTGAATATTTTTCCCCATTTCTATTGAGAAACAGCTTCTCTATTTCTATATAGTAAATAACTAGATTTACTCAGAATCATTATTTTTTGTATACCCCAAACCAAAATCTCAGTCTTTTTCTTTTCTTTTTCTTTTTTTTTTTTGCAAATTGGTAGCTCCTAAGCAGACTTTTTAGATCTCAAAATACTGAAAGGGCATAGGACTGTGATTCATTTTCGTCACATTCTTCTGCACAGAATTGCATTTCATCTGAACGTTAGTAACACTTAAATTCTAGTAACATACTTAGTTATACTTTCATTTTAGTAATGCACTTTAATAACACTGTTGTTTATGTGGGTGTGGGTGTGTAAGTGATATGGATAATATTTAAGGGGCATTGAAATATCTTCTCAGCACTCAGCGGTAGAGCAGGTCAGGAAACAGACCCTGCATGAACTGCTGGAATTATTGTTATAGGGCATACTAACGGAATCGTAAGAGAGATTCTTTCTCTGCCCTTACACTAAGGAGAATCGAGGTGGGACTATCTTGAGTATTTTCCTCACCCCTCGCCTGTTCCTCCTTCAAAGCCATCTCTGTACTCCTCTACAACTTCCAATATAAAAAATAAATTCTTCAAGTTATATAGTTGGTCCGAAATTGCTCTGTATTATTACTTGTTCATAGAAATAAAGGCCACGTGCTTTAAACATAGTATTGATACTAACATTTTGCCAATAACAAGCATTTAGTAAGAGCTTTTCACAGAATGCCAGAATAGGATAAAGCAGTATGATAAGGCTGGCTGAGGAATTCTGGGAGTTGAAGTCCACACATCTTAAAGTTGCCAAGGTTGAGAAACACTGTGATAAAGTAACTTAAACTAGTACGTAGAGTGGTATGTAAGCACTGGAATGCAATGTTTACATTAATTTTCATTCTTGATTTTCATCATTCTTGATGTTTTTCTAACTACCACTAGATGACTCTCTAAGCTATAGTTTACACTGAGTTAATCAGGATAGAAGAGGTACAGTGTTTGGTCAAAAACAATTCAACCATCTAAAAAGTGGCTTCCAATTGGGCAGCTTGCTATTTTATTTTTAAATAAAACTGAAAATACTTCTTTGTAGTGTTTTTCAAACTTGGCAACTTTTAAGATGTGTGGACTTCAATTTGTAGTGGCTGGGAATTCTGGGAGTTGAAGTCCACACATCTTAAATTTGCCAAGTTTGAAAAACACTGCTTTAGACTCTATGGTGATATCTACTGTAGCGATTGATTGATTGATTGATTGATTGATTGATTGATTATGTGCCATCAAGTCGTTTTCAATGCCTAGCGATCACATAGATAGATGCATACATTAGCAAAAAACAGAAGTAGCTTTTTCATTGCAACATTTATGCTTTTTCTCACCTGCAAAGGTCTAAAGGGTTTATTGACTGCATTAGTATAATTAACTGCAAATCCAGTGGCACCACATTTCCTGTCTGGCGGTTGCATTGATAGTACAGTACATGGTTCACCTGATTCCCAAATTAACCCATTTTCTAGGTTTGCTCAGTACATTGAAATCTAAACGACTTAACCAGGCAGAAGCACAGGTAGTCCTCGCTTAACATTCACTTGTTCAGCGGCTGTCTGAAGTTACAACGGTGCTGAACGAGGGGGACTTAACAATGAGTCCTTGTAGTTGCAGCCATCACAGCATCCCCGCGGTCATGAGATCACGATTCAGGCACTTGGTAACCGGCTCGCAGTTACAATGTCACAGTGTCTCGTGGTCATGGGATCGCCATTTGCGACCTTCACTGCCAGCTTCTGACAAGCAAAGTCTGGGGAAGCCAGCAGGAGGTCGCAAGTGGCGATCACGTGACACTGGGACACTGCAACTGCGTGGGATTGGCTCAGTGACAGCAACTGGGACTGTCAGAACTGCCGTCGTAAGTCGGCACGGTCATTTGACATCATGCCTTTGTAGGAATTCTGGGATGGTAGTACCAGAACTCCACGCAGCTTCTTATTACTATGTAGCAGAGTAGAAGCGTCCCCGTAAACTTGCACAAGGCTTAATCAGTTCAAAAACACAAAATAAACACACTTCACACGTTAATGCAAAGTAACATAAAAAAGAGTTTACAATTTTATTGTAACTCACAGTTCCTTAGTAGAAACGGTCCATGCGTGTGAGCAATTGGTTCTGATGTGAACCACATGCTTCTAATGTGGCCCACCTGGATGGAAGCATGAGCAAACTTGGGCAGCCATAGCTGGCCCATCCTCCTTGGTAGGAGATTCGAGCAGAAAGAGAGAAAGAGAAGGAAACAGGAAACCGGGATTCAGCCCCTCCCACACAAAGCAAGTAAGATTAGGTTACAGCAGAGGCTGCCTCCTCCTTCAAGCTTGTGTGAGATGTGCTTGGTTGAAACCTGATCTCTAACAGCCTTATGACTGCGGTCACTTAGCAATGGAGTTCCCGGTCCCAATTACCATCAGTAAGTGAGTATCTGTGCCAAAACCATAACCAAGGTTAAAACAAAACAAACTTAGCAGGTTATGGAAACACAGCTACTGGGTTTGAAACTGACCTGGTTAAGAATCCGTCTCCCATCTGAGGGTTTAATTTAATATTCTATTTTTGCACAACGTTATTTCTCTCCTTCCCTTCAGTTCTTGCGCTTCCCCAAGGGCTGCTTTTATCATCATCATTTAAAAACATAATAAAATGAAAATAGTAAAATGAATAGTAAGTTACAAAGCTAGTCAATATGCAATTTCACAGCAGGAGCAAAAATGCCACCTGTTATTTATTTCCAGCATTTTTATGCCATCTATTTATGTGGCTCTAAGCAGCTTACAGTCTGCAGTACGAAAAAAGTCCATAAAAATAATCCAGTGAGTTTGTCTCAAAATGCTTGGCAAATGCCACCAAGGGCTAGCACAGTGCTTTCCAAACTGCTGCCGTTGGCGACACACCAGCGGTGGTGGGGGCGCGCGCAGCGGCCTTGTGTTTTCCACTAAAACGCAGAAGCGCTGATGGCGCACTTCCGCCGCTATGCACACCGCCACCATGCGTGCCCCCGCACCGCCGCTGTGCACGCCCCGCCGCTGCTTCCGGGTTGTGTCGCAACACACTAAACTGTGTGTTGTGACACACTAAAGTGTCGCGACACACAGTTTGGAAAGCTATGGGCTAGCAGAAGGATCTTGCTGGGTTCCAGAGGCCAAAATAATGTTGCCCACTAGGTTGCTGGGAAATTCCTGAGGCACCTGTTGGGAACCCAAGAGCATCCGTAAGGTGCCCAGTTTAATGGTCCCCATTCCCCCTGTTGATGTCAGTGGTAGCCACAAGTCTCAGACTAACCATGGTGAGAGACTGATGTTAATCACCCTCAGATCACAAATACGTTCAAGGTCTGGTAAAACAGAATGGCTTTGACCAGAAGTCAGAAAGCTCCTAAGGAGAATGATCCCTGTTTCCCAAAGCAAAACATTTCCCCAACTGAAATGCCCCTATTATGGCAGTCCATGCAGCCTTTGAGGACACAACCAGGTCATGAGGATGCAGCTGTGCAAAGGCAGGTATTCTGGCTGCAGTTTATATTCGCTTTCCTGGGAGTAAGCCTCATGTGGGTCAGTGAAGCACTCTTCCACCTAGCCATGCACAGGATTACACTATTAATCTTCTTGTATCTATATTTAATCCCATTCTGTCCAGGCACTGACATCTTCCCAGAAAGGCATTAATGATTCTCTATAATCTGCTGGGAAACTTTAGGAGCACAAGGTTGAGGAAGTGTGAAATAAATAATCATGCTTTATAGCACTTTATATGTATGTTGCTATAGAGTTATATATTGGGTGATTGATTAAATTTACATAGCACAGACACTTCCCCACATTATACAACAAACACAAAGAAATGATATGTCATAAAATCTGAAATTTATTTATTTATTTTATTTATTACATTTATATCCCGCCCATCTCCCCCACAAGGAGGGACCCTGGGCGTATATAAATAGCAACACAGCAAAATCCAATTAAAATAAACACAGTGTCATTACTGACACTAAAATAACCATAACTGCCCACTTTTAGCTTTCAAAAGCCCTTCAGAATGTCTTGGTGACCTTTTGTACCTGTTCTGAACATATAGAAGCATGTTGGCAGAATAAATAGTAAACTGCTTTAAAAAGTATGCCTTTTAAATGTTGTTAGTTTGCTATGATTTCAACCCATGTTGAGTTAAGGCCATGAAAGGCAAATAGGAGAGCCAGTAAAAATGTGTTTTAAAAGATCATCTTTTTTGTTGATTAGGGGAAGGCATTTTTGAATGTTAGTAACCTTATTTATTTTACTAGAAACTTGGTTGGATTTCTCACCCATTTAGTTCTAGGTTTTCCCTCTATTGCAGACTGTTTTTAACTCCGGTCCATCAGAAGGGGCATCTGGCGTAGCAGCAGGCCACGTAGCATCAAAATACTATAAGGTAAGTAGTGCCCTTGTAAGGCAATGGTACATTCTTTAGTTGCTTACTGCTAGAAAACCAGGGTATGATTTCCAAATCCTTGTGAGATTTAAATAGGCTAAGCAAGAGTTGCTTGGAGTCGGGTGGCACCTACATTAAATTAAACTAAATTAAATTTAAATGGTCACCACATTTTAAGAAAATGGAAAGCACAAGATTTCACAACTCTTCAATTTAATCAAATTGTTTTTGTTTCATTTGTCAGATATTGATAAAGTACCCCTATGTTAGTTACTCTTTTCTAAAATGCAGTCCATCTGTTTCTTCACAGCCCTTACTGGTGTACAAGCTCTGTGAAGCTTTACCCAATCCGATGCCCTCCAATAGCTGATATTTGGTGCTATTGTAGGAGAATTTTCCTAGTTTGAGCCAGAGACCAGAACACAATCGCATTGAAGCACAAGTGGTTTATTGACAGAGCTGGGAAGCTAAAGACAGCCCCAAAGGGGGGAAAGTTTACCATCCCTGTTTACAGATTTAAGCAAATCAGAGTATGCATGTTATTGGATACAACAGTTATGTCATTAATTGATATAGACAACAGCAAGTATTTGTTTGGATGCAGCACATAATGCACCTAATGAGATCAGTGAGGCCATTAGGGCATAACTATCAGGTAATGGGGCAAAACAAAAAAGCCAGTGGGGTTTTGAAAAACAAAGAGATAACATTTCATAAACATGGTTTATTTTTAGGAGTTCCTTTCTTTTGCTTTTCCAGAGCTTTGCTCGCCACCCAGGGTCTGTTCGCAGCTGATCAGCATTCCTTGGCCTTCTAATGTTTTATGGTTAATCTGACAGTTTAGTTCCCCTGAAAATGTGTATTTGGGTTAGGGGCTTTTAGCTTGATCACTCAAATTTTCCTACACTATAACTCTCAAGTTAGTCCTCTCTAACCTGGAATGATGGGAATTGTAGACTAAAGGATCTGGTTGACATTAGTTGGAGAAAGTGGACCTAATAACTCTTGTTGGCTACTAACTGTAATAGATGGTGGTTTGGGCTGCTTTTATGGAAGTATGGACCCCCTTTTGATATTGGGATGCGGGTTCATTTCCTGTTCTTTGATGTTATCCTGTTCTACTTAATTGTCAAGGTCCACATCCATCCTGATGCAAATAATCAGAAAAAGAAGCAGAGGACAGACTTGTGGAACTCATTGTCAACTAAAAAACAAGGTGATTTTTAGGTTAAACATGTCACAGCTTGGCATAAAACATAGCAGTGAATTTATTTGGCTGTTAACTTTGCATGTTGTTATAATTAATTAACGCTATTGGAGGCTGTTTCTTCATTGGGCTTTTGCACTGTTACCTTTTGTGCGCCAGTTGCTCCCTTTCCTGGACTGGGAAGCCCTGCTCACAGTCACCCATGCCCTATTTACCTTCTGTTTGGACTACTGTAATGTGCCCTTGAAGAACGTGTAGAAGTTGCAGTTGGTGCAGAATGTGATGGCCTGGGCAGGGAGGGATTTGTTGTTGTTCAGTCGTTTAGTCGTGTCCGACTCTTCGTGACCTCATGGACCATAGCCTGGATATATTCCAATATACTCAGGTGACCCTGCTGGCTTCTGGTGTGATTCAACATCTGGTTGTCACCTTTAAGGCGCTCCCTATATGGCTCCGGACCAGATTATCTGAGACGACTTTTCCTGTATTTATCTACCTATCCAACCAGATCAAATAGGATCAACTCCTTCCAGGTCCCAACCCTATGGGATTGTCACCTGGAGGAGAATTTTCCCAGGTACATTTGAACCAGCAACCAGGAGACTGTTCCATTGAAACTCAAACTGGCATAGTAGCAAAGATAGGCCCAAAGAAGGGAGGGGAGGGGTGGGGTTGGAGTGTGAGTGTGTTTGTGATTGGATACAGCAGCAAGGTATCTGATTGCATATTTCACATTGTGAGCTTTGTGAGGCCAGTGAGGCAATTAGGCTGTACCTATCAAGTAATGGGGCAGGACTGCAAAGACAATTGGGCTTTCAAAGAACAAAGAGGCAGTATTCCAGGAACAGAGTTTCTTTGCAGGGAGTTACTTTCATTTGCTTTTCCAGAGCTCTGCTCGCCTCCCAGGAACTTCTGCCTTTTCATATTTAAATGGGCTTTATCATTAGTTCCAGTGAACACTTGTGAACTTACAGTTCAGCACACAGATTTCCTTGGAAAAAGAAAAAACCTTTATTGTCTTTCGTTTTGGTTCTGTTACGGTATTCTGTGAATACTGCAGAGAACAAAGTATTAAGTTGGATAAAGTTACTCCCTATCTTTTCTCCCTTTTTTTCTTTTTCTTGTGGTCTTCAGACTTTGAGTAGTACTCACTCTTACGCACTTGGGTGGATTCTGTTCCTCCAGCCCTTCTTTGGAATTCTGATTGTCTGCTCTTTCATGTACTTCTATTATTTTGCCTCCTAGAGCTTCCATGATTTCCAGCCCATGGATCTAGTTGCTTTGTAGGAAGTGTCCTTTCTCCTCTGTCATTTCTGCTTGATGTGTACCGTTACCTCCATTTTCTTGGTGGTGCACTTTCTTGACATATTTATCTCTCTTATTCTGTCATGGATCGCTTCATTCAGTAACTTTGTATGTTCCATTACGGAGCAGACGTTCTCTGAAAGAGAAGAAAAGGGTTGGCTGATTTTGTCTACTGAAAATTCATTTCCTTTTTGTCTGTAGTCCACTTGACTAAACAGCACCACAACATATAATTGATAAACAGCAGCTCTAGGAATCCTGCCATTTCTTTTCTGCCTTCTGAAGCTTTCCCTGTCAGTTCTTTTTTTATTTGGCTATGTCTACAAAAATTAATACAAAAATTTATATTCTTATACTACCTGTGTCAGTTAGAAGAGGAATGAGCTCTCTGCACCAGATGTTAGTCCCTTATCCCCACAGTATGCTTAACTGGGCCAGTTGAAAGGAGGGGGGAGGTGGCATCCCCAAAAAGATCAGTTAATCTAGTCAACAAATTCTGGGGCTTCGCTTTAGCCCAAAACAGACCTAGCCATGCAGAAGGTCAAGTTAATTTCACCTAGTCAGTTGTATTATGAGAACACCTAAATTCAGTTAATTGACCTGTTTTGTATACCTTGTCCTTCAAGAAAAAGAGTTGGGAAGGAAGAATGACTGAGAAATTAAGCCTCGGCTTTCTACAACGAACTGCCAAGGCCTGGCATCACAGAACAGCTTGACTAACTGCAGTGGCCAAGAAGCCATGCTTAGTGCCAGCTGCCTTTCATTGGAGGAGAAGGGGCTGGTGATGTCACAAATCCTTTCTCGTGCTGTCCTGGTGCAAGAGCTTTTGATATAATGGGCATTTCCTTGAGGAAGTAGGCAGGGACTTCAGGTTCCCCAAATGGAGACTTCTGATCTAGTGATTGTTTGCTACCAGAATCAGTGGTAAGATACAACTTGGTTAGTGGCCTAGAATTACTTTTTTGCTTGACCAGAACAGCAGCTTTCACGTTTCTGTAGGTGTCACACGAGGGACTAGCAATCTAATGCATTCCACATGGGCTTTTGATTGCCAGTATCTGGAATTCCGCAAAGCTGATGAGTCCTTGCTGAGGAAGGAAGACTTGTAGCTTGACCCTAAATCTTCAGGTAGTTGTCTGTTTAGCACACAGATCCCATTCTACCTCCAGTGTAGGCTTTATTTACATAATTTCCATATGAACGTATCCCAGAACTTCAGGAAAGTGGTGTCCTTTTCATCCTTGAATGAATCTTGCCTTGTCTCCTGAGGCAGAGAGTTAGAATGGTTTCTAAAACTCAAAAATTATTGTTCTGCAAAGGTGATTGCTCCAAGGAATGTCAGTTACTGACCAGCAGCTTAAGACTTTTTAAATGTGCTAGGTTTTTTTTTTAATTTTTATTTTGGTAATTTCTGTAGCAATGAGCTTTTTCTTCACACAAAACGGTAGGCAGGTCAGAAAGACTAAGTTCTTCCAGGTCAACAGATACTTGACCTCCAAAAGCATGCAAGTCATTACCTTCCTCTTTGGTTAGATACTTGATTGTGCTCTAACATTTTATTTTGGTGTTTGTTTGATACAGGAAAGATCTTGAGCTACTGGTGTTTTAGCCCTGGATACAGCATGCATGAGTTGGTTCGTCAAGGAGTCCGTACAATCATTCTGACAAGTGGGACGCTTTCCCCAGTTTCCTCTTTTGCTATGGAGATGCAGATGTGAGTCTTATTTATTTCAGTTTTGAATTTATAATCCGCTTCAGTCAAGGTGACTCTAAACCAGTGTTCTCAAACTTGGCAGCTTTAAGATGCGTGGACTTCAACTCCCAGAATTCCCCAGCCAGCATGGTCCACGTATCTTAAAGTTGCCAAAGTTGAGAAACACTGCTCTAAGCTGTGTATGAAAGCAACAGCTGCAGCCAAGGCAATAACAACAGCATTATTTATTATATCAATTTATATATAGCTGCCCATCTGAAATATATGACCCTGGGTGGCTCACAAACGATTAAAAGCAATATAAAAACACCAAAACAATACAAAAACTACAATTTAGGAACAATAAAGAATATTTAAAATAAATTAAAAACCCTGCAGCAACATCCATAGCCAAGGTATTCTCCCATCCATCAGCAACACTCAGTACAACCCCTGCACAGGCTCTGCCCCACTCCTGGGGCCCCACACTCGATGACAGCCTACAACAAAACAAATGTAATATATAATCAAGGTTAAACCATTACAATTAATGTAATATTTCTGGCCCCGGGAGCTCTCCAGCATCAAATCCCAAATCTTAAAGATCTCCCAGGAACGGTTTTGAGAACGTCTGAAGGCCCTGAGTGTGGGAGCCACCCTGGTCTTCCAGGGCAAGCTGTTGCAAGGGAGGGAAGCCCCCCCCCCCAAAAAAAAATTGTCTGTATAAAATTATCTGATAATAAATGGTTGGGCAGAAGCAACCTGCCCCGACTTTTAATAATATTGGCAGTAGTGACACTGAAAGAGGAAAAAGTCAGGGATTTTCCAAGGTTGCCATTACCTCCCTATTTCCTGTTACAGAATGATATATTTATTTTCTTGTGCTGTTGTCAAGAAATATTGTTGCCTGCCCGCCATAATTGTTACATATGTACTGATAAAAACTGAAACTTGGCTCACCATCAGTCAGTTACATTGTCCTTGGAACACTTAACAATTTGGATTTTATCATGCCTGGTGGACTTGTAAAAAAGCCAGAAATTTCTGGGTTCATATACTGTACATATAACAATACAAAGAATTTTAAACAGCAATATTCAACTGAAACCAGACCTTTTCTTGCTGGGATTAATGGACAGTCAATTAGAAAAGAGCCATGGAAGATTATTTTTATGTATGATTACTGCTGCAAGACTATTATACGCACAAAAATAGAAAGACTGAAATACCCAGTGAAGATGACAGAACTATCAGAGATGGCAAAATTAACTTGTTTGATCAGAGAAAGATCAACTAGTACATTTATCAGTGACTGGAAACCCCCGATGGACTTTTTGCTGAAAAAAGATTAAAATGAACTTGTGGTTTATGGGTTTGAGGATTAGAAAGAGTAGCTTATGGAAAGAAGGAAATTATGATGTAGCCTCAGAGAGAGAGGGTAAAATATAAATGTATTTATAACTGCTATCAAAAAGATCAGAAGCCACTTCTTTATAATCTTTTTCTTTTTCTATTTTCTTTCTTACTTATTCAGTATTCTTTCTTATTTTCTTTATTTCTTTTCTAATATTTGTATTGTTTTTATATTGTTAAAATTTTTTCAATAAAAATTATATATTTTAAAAAATGAATGCTCAACCATTGGAAATTGATCCTTTTTAAATAGGTTCCTTGGCACTGTTCTAAAGGTGGCAAGTGGAAACTAACTGACCTACACACATAATATTAACTTTTAAGATGTTCTTTTTGATGTGGAGGCTATGATGAATTTATATGAATCTCAACAGATGTTCTGCAGCTAAGGTGCTGCAGTGCCTAAGTATGAATTCAATCTTTTGCTTGTACTAGCCTCATCAGTTGCAAATTTTATTCCTACACCTCATTATTTTAGGACAATTAATGCCCACTTCAAGTCACCCTATACTACCTGGGCCAATAATCTGCATGATATGCTTGGAAAACTTTTTTTCCCCTTCCTGCATTGTTTTTATTACTCTGGATCAGAGCTTTCCAAACTGTGTGTGGCGACACAAAAGTGTGTCGCCACACACAGTCTGGTGTGTCGCCACACAACTCGGAAGCGCTGATCATCATCAGCGCTTCCGGGTTTTCCCGCGGCGACACACCAACGGTGGTGCGCAAAAATTGAAAGCGGCAGCAGCGCTTCCAGGTTTTTGCACGCTGCCGCAACGGCGGCACTTCCGGGTTTTCCCGTGGCGACACACCAACGGCAGTTGGTGTGTTGCCGTGGGAAAACTTTGGAAAGCCCTGCTCTGGATGATAAGGAGTAGAATGCTGCTAAGTATCTGGATTTATTTAATACAGAATGAACACTCATATAACACTACAATCAACTAAGGATACAAGTGGATTATGTGACTTGGACTAGACAACTTCTTTGGTGGTAATAGTGTTAGTGCCTTCCTTTAAAGGAAGGGTTCACATAATTGAGAAGATTCCTAACTGTAGGAATATATAATGAATTAATAAATACATAATGGTATGAATTAGGTATGAATTAATGAATATATAATGGTAGTGCAAATTGGCTGTTGTGGGTCTTCCGGGCTGTGTGGCCGTGTTCTGGAAGTTGTGGTTCCTAACGTTTCGCCAGCATCTGTGGCCAGCATCTTCAGAGGGCAGGAGCACAGATAGAAGCAAAATCTCTGTGCCCAGGTAGAGTGGCAATGTTCTATTTATAGAGCTAAATTATAGGAGATTAGGTGGGGTTTTTTGTTGTGTTGAAATGTTAACGAGTGGCTGATGAGCGTGATTAGCATGTTCATTGTGAGAAGTATTCCCATGTCCTGGTGGTTGGACTGAGTTCGTTGACCTTTTGCAGGCTGTGTTTTTCAGGACTGGTAGCCAGGTTTTGCTAATTTTTAAACTTTCTTCTTTTTTATTGTAACTGTGCTGGTGTTTGTGAATTTCAATGGCTTCTCTGTATAATCTGGTGTAGTGGCTTTCGGTGTTGTCCAGTATTTCTGTGTTTTCAAATAGGATTTTGTGTCCCGTTTGCTTGAGAGCATGTTCAGCTACTGAAGATTTTTCTGGTTGCTGTAGTCTGCAGTGTCTTTCATGTTCTTTTATCCTGGTGTGAATGCTTCGTTTTGTGGTTCCGATGTATACTTGTCCACAGCTGCATGGTATGCGGTATACTCCTGCAGCGGTGCGGGGGTCCCTTTTGTCTTTTGCTGATTTTAGCATTTGTTGTATTTTTCTGGTGGGTCTGAAGACTGTTTGAAAGTTGTGTTTTTCCATCAGTTTTCCCATGCGGTCAGTGACTCCTTTGATGTAGGGCAGGAATACTTTGTTTGTGGGGGGCTGTTTTTCTTCAGTTGGATGTTGTTTTCTTGGTTTGATGGCTCTTTTTATTTCATTCTTGGAATAGCCATTTGCCTGTAGGACCCAATTCAGATGGTTAAGTTCATTGTTGAGAAATTGGGTTTCACAGTTTCGATTAGCACGATCCACCAAGGTTTTGATCATGCCTCTCTTTTGTCGTGGGTGGTGATTGGAATTTTTGTGTAGATATCGGTCCGTATGGGTGGGTTTTCTGTATACTTTGTGTCCTAGTTTGAGGTCCGGATTGCGTATGACCAGCGTATTTAAAAATGGAAGTTTGCCATCAGTTTCTTTTTCCATGGTGAATTGTATATTGGGGTGGATGCCGTTTAGGTGGTCCAGAAATTTCTCCAGTTCTTCTTCAGTATGACTCCAAATTGCGAAGGTGTCATCCACGAACCGGAACCAGACTGTTGGTGTAATGGGTGCCGATTCCAAAGCCTGTTTTTCAAAGTGTTCCATGTAAAAGTTTGCTATGACTGGGCTCAGGGGGCTTCCCATGGCAACGCCATCCATCTGTTCGTAGAACTCATTCTCCCATTGAAAGTAACTAGTTGTTAGGCAGTGTTGAAATAAAGCTGTAATGTCTTCTGGGAAGATTTGCTTGATGAGTGCCAGGGTGTGCTTTTCTTGATGAGTGCCACTACACCAGATTATACAGAGAAGCCATTGAAATTCACAAACACCAGCACAGTTATAATAAAAAAGAAGAAAGTTTAAAAATTAGCAAAACCTGGCTACCAGTCCTGAAAAACACAGCCTGCAAAAGGTCAACGAACTCAGTCCAACCACCAGGACATGGGAATACTTCTCACAATGAACATGCTAATCACGCTCATCAGCCACTCGTTAACATTTCAACACAACAAAAAAACCCACCTAATCTCCTATAATTTAGCTCTATAAATAGAACATTGCCACTCTACCTGGGCACAGAGATTTTGCTTCTATCTGTGCTCCTGCCCTCTGAAGATGCTGGCCACAGATGCTGGCGAAACGTTAGGAACCACAACTTCCAGAACACGGCCACACAGCCCGGAAGACCCACAACAGCCATTGAACTCCGGCCGTGAAAGCCTTCGACAATACGTAGTGCAAATTGTCAGAATTTAACTCTCAGATACCTAAGCTGTGAAGCCCATCTCTTTAATATGTTGGAGATATTATGGTGACTTTCTCCTTTTCTTTAGACCATTCCCAGTTTGTTTGGAAAACCCACATGTTATTGATAAACACCAGATCTGGGTAGGAATAATCCCCAAAGGGCCTGATGGAGGTTTGCTGAGCTCCACTTATGAAAAAAGGTAAGGAATTATTCCCCATTTCGTATTCCCCAGCTTTTTTTTTTTTTGCTCACTCAAGCATTCAGTCAGAAATATGCACTTATATAAGTGCTTGACGTGAAACAGTATCATGGTTATACATTTTAACTCCGAGCATAACTGAACATCTGACGTCCTGTGACTTTCCAAGTCTTGATTTTGAGTGCTTTTATTGTAAGGTTACAGTAACAGAATCTTGCAAATCTGTGGAGTCCTTGGTGTTCTCTGAGCTTGGTTGTTTGCTTGCAGACGTTTCATTACCCGACTAGGTAACATCATCAGTGCGAGGGAGTGTGGGGTTTGCTTTTTGTTTTACACCCTATCTTTTAAACCAAGACTTGCTGGTGTTCATGATAACTGAAAGTTTCATGTTAGCACTGCTCTCTTCCAGCTGCTAGAAGAAATTCCCCAGGCTGGCCCAGTTGTGTTCAGGAAAGGAAAACAGAAAGCTCCTTTTCTGTATTGTTTTCTGTTTGTTTGATTGTTTGCCTGGTGCTAATTCCCGCTTATCTGGGTGTTGGCTGCTGGAGAGGATGTGTTCTGGTGTTTTTGTTTCCTCCTTAGCTTTTTTATTGTCTCTTTTGAATGTTGTGTAAGTGTGGTTTATCCCTTTGTATCTGTTGATGGCTGATTTGTCTGAATGCCAAGCTTCCAGGAATTCCCTAGCAGTTTTGGATTTGACTTGGTCTAGGATGCTCATAGTTTCCCAGTTGAAACTATGGTTGAGTTTATCCATGTGTTGGGAGATTAAGGAGTGTGCATCTTGTCTTCTGACTGCTAGTTGGTGTTCATGGATGTGCTCTGTTAGTGTCAGGCCCAGCCCAAGAACGACAAATAATCAATCCAGCCAAACTTTAATCTTTATTTGCTCATACCGTATAGACAGAATCTTGCCAGACTAAAGCTATTCTACCTAACCTAAGGGGAAATAACCTGGGAAGGCTCTAGGATGGGGCGACTCTGAACCTCTAAGTCTTCCCATGTTCCAGCTCTGGACTGTGTTTTCTCTTACCTTGCTCCCTCCTTCCTGAGAACCAGCAGCATTACTGAAGTCCATCACGTCACTTCCCCCTTCAGACACACATTCCATCACATCTAGTCTTCTGCCTGTCTGTCCTATACAGTGGCTGTTAGAGTCCTTACATGTATGTTGTAGATGACTCCTGTTTTTCCTTCTTGGGCTACTGGGTCTTTTGGCTTACTTAAGATGTTCTGAAGGGCTTTGGTTGGTTTGTGTGCTACGGTGATGCCGTGTGGCTGTAATAGTCTGTTCGTTGTTTCTGAGATGTTTCTGATGTATGGTAGTGTTATGTTTTTCATAACTTGTGTTGGTTGTGGTGTAGTGGGTGTAGTGGTCAGGCACTTTTTGATAAAGTTGCATGGGTATCCATTTTGTTGGAAGATGTTATATAGGTGGTCTGTTTCCTTTTTCTGGTGTTCCAGGCTACTGCAGTGTGTTCGTGCTCGTCTGAATAATGTTCTTACACAGCTCCTCTTGTGGGAGGTTGGGTTGTTACTTTGGTAATGGAGCACTTGGTTAGTGTGGGTTGTTTTTGGATAGACTTGAGTTTCTAATTTGCCATCATTTCCTCTGCTGATGAGGATATCCAGGAAGGGTTGTGTGTTGTTGTTTTCTTCTTCCCTTGTGAATTTTATTTCTTTGAAGATGTTGTTGATTGTTTCATGTGTCTTCTCTAGTTGTTCCTTTTTTATTATGACGAAGGTGCGGTCTACATACCAGATCCATACTTTTGGTTGTATGTACTGTATGTGTGGGAGTGCTATAGTTTCTGGACGCTGCATTACAGTCTCTGCTATGAGTCCTGAGAGTGGTGACCCATGGGTGGTCCTCTGATTTGTTGGTATATCTGTCCATCAAACTGAAAGAGTTTCTTGCATGTCTGAAAGCCCTTTCCCCCTCCCTGCCTTTACGTTTCAGAGAACTAGGGAGAGTCAATTCTGAGCATCTTTCTCAAAGTACACTTCTGGTTTGGACACAAATTTCACTGATCAGAGCATTGTATAAGGCTGTGGCTCTTCCTCCTGTCTCTCAGAGTTATTCTCACAGCCCATTACATCTGGCCACTGCAAGAACAGGCTGCTGGACTAGATGAGCCAGGGGGCTGATCCAACAGGGCACTGCTTGTGTTCTTACGATTTCATTGAGATTGGGAAGAAATAAACATACCACCCACCCTCAGTAATGACGTTTTGATCTGCATACCAAACAAAACAATGATAGAATCTGCATCAGAGCCCTGCCAGGCCTTCAGCCCGTTTCACCTGGATAAACAGGTGAATGGGAACCAGTTCTGGTAGCCAGCTTCCCCTGTGTGTTCAAGCTCCGCAAAATTTGCACACAGACCCTCAAATTTGCTTGTGATCCCTCAGGGTGTCACAATCCAAAGTGTGAGAGCCTCACACCATTTTCTCTATGAGAGCTCCCCTTCCCTTTAACCAAAGGTGTCATTTGCTCTGATGGCAAAATTCATATTCAGTGACTTACTGCCTCTAACTCTAAAGATGCCATTTAGATATTCTGGCCAAAAGTTGCAGATAAACCTAGGGGGATTGCTGAGTTAAAAAGTCACTATTACAAATCTGTCACTGTTGTTCTTTAATAACACCATAAATGTTGTTTAATGCCTTGTTACTTTTATCATCTCACTCGCTGGATCGTCACCTTGTTGTGGTGAGTGGGCTTGTGTGTTCCCAATGAACCCTGTGAGCGAAGACATCAGGAGTCATGTACTCCTGGCAGGGTCACCCATGGCGGTAAGGTCCAGGGGGAGGAACCAGACAAAGAACGATCCAAGAAAGTCCTCAACGGCAGAACAGGTGGAAGATAACAAGGTGTATTGTTACAACGGCTGCGAAGGCGGATGAAGGCTGCAGCAGACAAAAGGTCACCAATCGTCATGGTATCCATGCCATTGGATTAGAGCCTTTTTCTGCGAAGGTTGTGTGCTGATCGTTGTGCACCGATCTCCACACATAAAACAAATTCACGCACAGGCGTCTTCCAACCACACCAAACCCAAAACAACCAAAAGTCCCATGGCGATTGACGAATGGCAACGGGGGCAGGACTGTGAAATCCGGAAGCTCCTAGTCATGGACCAGCACATGGGCGGTGGATACGGATTCAGTCGCCCTGACTCAAGGATCGAGGCAGTTGAGTAGTTCGGCAGCTGTATCCACGACTGAGCAGCCCTATTTAGGATCCACTCTGCTCACCCCATATGGGGAGAGGGCTAGAAAAGGTGCCCTAAACATAGTCTATTTTCTCCCTGACTGGATTACCGCGACCAGTGGGGTCACCATCTAGCGGTCATAAAAAACACATGAATTTTGGAACATGGAATATACGGACACTGCAAGACAATATGGATAGTGAACGACCTGAACGTAGGACTGCCATTATTGCAAGGGAGCTGAGACGTTTTAATATTGATATAGCAGCACTCCAAGAAACTCGAAGAGCAGGAGAAGGACAGTTGAAGGAAGAAAAAGGAGGTTATACCTTCTTTTGGAAAGGACTGCCTGAACAAGAACGACGAATACATGGGGTAGGCTTTGCTATCAAAAACGACCTTGTGAAGCTCTTGTCAGAAGTTCCCACTGGGATTAACGAACGACTCTCAACTCTGTGAATAAAACTCGCCAAAAACCAAAAGGCAACTATCCTAAGTGCTTACGCACCAACACTAGATGCAGATGAGGATATCAAGGAAAAATCTCTCAAACCACCTATCTTCTCTGTCTAAAATGTGAACATTAATGTCCTCAAATGAGTGTCCTTTTTCCTTTAGATGAAGATAAACTGCTGACTCTGGTCCTGTGGTGTTACTTCTCCTGTGTTGGGCCATCCTCCTGTACAAAGGTTGTTTGGTTTCTCCAATGTAGAGTTCAGAGCACTCCTCACTGCACTGGATTGCATAAACTACATTGCTTTTCTTGTGTTTTGGAGTTTGATCTTTGGGGTGTACAAGCCTCTGTCTCAGTGTGTTGGTGGGTTTGAAATATACAGGTATGTGGTGTTTGCCAAATATCCGTTTTATCTTTTCAGACACGCCAGCCATGTAAGGCTGTATTTTTAGGCTCTATTTTAGACAGAGAAGATAGGTGGTTTGAGAGAGGGGTCAAGGAATCCATTTATGCCAACTTGGAAAATCCTTTCTTGAATAGAGGTGGGGGCCTCAGGCACAATCTTTCCCCTATTTTCCTCCCTGCTTTGTCTTCTGTGCCTAGGAAGATTAAGACCATTTCGCAAGCTCAACAGCAGCATGGTGATCTTAACGATCCTCCTTTAGATGATAAAGGGACTTAGAAACAACATCTCAAAATAACCATGACCTAGCCCCAGGTGTAAGGTCACACAGCCACCTAGAAACATATTTAAAGATTCCCTTACTAACTTTGCTCAGACTGAAGAAGCTCCTTGGATAAGGAGCGAAACGTTTCCACTGAGAAAATAGAAATCCAGTTGACATGGTTTGGAAGACAATCTTACTCGGCTACGAGTGATCGCCAATGAATGATGACTTTTATCATAGTGTTCCTCTTTACTCAGAAAACAGACAATGGATGATTTCCTATATGTGGAGATAAATTGTTACAGGAATCTAACAGTTCCACAGAATTTATCACAGAAAGCTTCTTATGAGGGAACATTCCTGATTAAGCATTATGTGGAGCTATGCCTGTGAAATTATGACTGTGTATGTTCTGAACACTGCATTTTGACACCTATATTTGCTGCAAACTAGATTGACTGGTTCCTGCACATTTCCTCTTTAAGTTTTAAATAAAGGTGGGGTTTAATCACAACAAGAACAACAAGAATGCAAACATATTCCCACATATGCTAGTTGAAGCTTGGGAGTGGAGTGGAAAGCAGTTTTAGAACCATGAACTGGGTATGGAAAAGAGATTCAGTTATTATCCTGGAAATTATTGTGGCAACTGAGCAGTATTACCTTATTCCTAACACCTGAAAGCTGTGTACTGATGGGATTCATTATCTTTTCATTTACAGATTTTCAGAAGAATGTCTGTCCTCTCTTGGGAAAACAATAGGTAAAGCAGAAAGAATCTTGCTGCAAGTCATGACTGATTGCTACAGTGAAGCTGATGGGGTTCACAGCTAAAGCAGCAGAATAAGTGAGGGTTAAGGATGAGATAGCCAAGAGCGCTGAAGTTGTGTTCACCATGTCTACCATTGGTGATAGTTTAAAGGCTGGTGGACCATAAAATCTGTTCCTGTATCCACTCTTGGAAAGCAGCTGTCAGTCCGGAGGACTCAAGGGGGACTTACAATGGGATGTTATATAATGCAGTTTTGTGTGTGTTTGTGTGTGTGTATATATATGCATGTCACTACATGTACACACCCATCCCCAAGTTATCCGTTCAAAGGCCAAGACCTAATCAGTCAGTCAACTACTTGAGCAATCTCTGTAAGATTTCAGCCTGGACACATTTTCAATATCTTATCCTCGGGATCTTGTGTCTGGTGCAGAAATAATGGGTTTCCTAATGTTGAGAGGGGTCACCTGTCAGTGGAAATGACAGGGTTGGAAGGGACCTTAGATGTTATCTAGTCCAGAGATCCACTACGGCATCCCTGAGAAATGACTGTCCAACCTCACCACAACATATGGCAGCCTCTTCTGGTGGCTGACAGCCTGTACAGTCAGGAGGCACCTCCTGATTTATTTATTTATTTATTTGCTTGAGTTGCTGCCCGACTCCCAAATGACTCTGGGCAGCTTATAATATAACACAATAAAACAAGAAAGTAAGTAACCAAGTAAGGTAAACAAGATGGACATCTGGCCACTCAACCAAAACAAAAAACAAACCTGCCTGCAAAACACATCTCACGAGGGGTGGGATCCAGCCACCCCAGCCCCAGGCATGGGAGAACAGCCAGGTCTGTGAGACCTTCCGGAAGGCCAGCAGGCTGGGAGCCACACAATGTTAGGGGGACTTCATTCTAGACAGCAGGCACCATGATAGAGAGGGCACGCTTTCTGAGTCCTGTAATATGGCCTTGTTTAATCGAAGGGACCCGGAGCACACCAGCTCTGTCAGCCGGTACTGGCTAAGCAGAAACCATGGGAAATGCGCGGTCCCTCAAATAACGAGGCCTCATGCCACGTAGGGCTTTATAGATCATAACCAGCACCTGGAAGCCAGCTGGTAACCAGTGCAGCTCACAAAGCAGGGGTGTCGCATGCGCGTACTGAGGCTTGCCCATCACTGCCTGCACTGTTGTGTTCTAGACCAGTTGAAGCTTCTGAGTGGTCTTCAAGGGCAGCCCCATGTAGAGCACATTGCAGTAGTCAAACTGTGAGGTGACTAGAGCACGAGTGACTGCCTGAAGGGGTTCCTGATTTAGGAAGGGGTGCAACCGGTGCACCAAATGGAGCTGTGCAAAGGCCTTGGCACAATGGGTCCATGAAGACCCTTGTGCACTATTCTTGAATATGGAAGTGCTACCTCATTGAAGGTTAGAAATGGAAAATCCCTGAATTGAGGTGGCTCTTATATCCACAGCCACCCAGTTCTGGTAAGATTGAGTTAGAGTCAGTTCCTCCCTGCACAGCCTCCGGGCCCTGGGACAGGACCTTGACAGCCTCACTTGGCCGGCCTGGGATAAAAAGATATAACTGGGTATCATCAGCATAGTGATGATACCGAGCCCCAAACTGGCAGATGACCTCACCTAGCAATTTCATGTAGATGTTAAACAGGTGGGGACAGAGTGTCGAACCCTGCAGCACCCCACAAAAGAGGGGCCTAGGGAGCAGCCTTTCCCCCCCAACCAACACCGACTGGAATTGACCATGAGGGAAGGAAGAGAACCTCAGTAAGATGGTGTTCCTAATTCCGAACCCATGGAGCTGGTCCAGAAGGATACCATAGTTGATGGTATCAAAAGTTGCTGAGAGATCAAGGAGCACAAGGACGGATGCACCACCTCCATCTTGGCTCTGCCACAGGTCTCCAAAAGCACAACCAAGGCTGTCTCCGTACTGAAGCTGGAGCAAAATGGATCTAGATAATCGGCCTCCTCCAGGGTCCTCTGTAACTGCAGTCCAACCATCTTCCCGACGTCCTTCCCTTCCTGGAGACAGGATGATAGTTGTCTAAAATTATTGAGTCCAAGGACAGTGTCTTGAGGAGGGGGTACACCAATGTCTCCTTCAGGGCTGGGGGCATTACCCACTCTTCAAAGAGGCCCACAACACAGCATTCTAGGGATAGGAGAACAAGAATTGCTGAGAGATTGAGACCTTGCTGTGCTGAGGATGACTGAGCTAAAGCAAAGTAGATCAGAAGAGGAATGCCCAGAGGTATGCAAAGAAGCAAAAAGGGTTATCTCAGTCCTGAAGTCAGGGGGTTATCTCAGTCCTGAAGTCAGGGTAAGCTGGGTTTCAACCCACTCTGTGTTTTATTGCAGTTAACCTTGTCCGAGTAATACCACATGGACTCCTGGTGTTTTTCCCTTCATATCCAGTCATGGATAAAAGCCTGGAATATTGGAGGGTAGGTTTCCACTTTGGGGAGCAAATTAGCCCTTAGATGATGGGGGGTGGCGTTCCCCCTATTTTTATTTTATTTTAATCTAATATCTTCCTCTTCTCTCTCTGCTCTGCTAGGTGCACGAGTTTGTGGGGAAAATAGAAGCAGTGAAACCAGTATTTGTAGAGCCAAGACACAAAGGAGCATTCACAGAGGTTGGTGAGACTTTTCATAACACTTTTTCCTGAGAAATGACTCTCTTTTCAGAAGCCCTGCACAGTCAATCTCTTTGAGGTTCCTTCCTAATTGATAGTGTTGACTTAGTTATATGTTCAGATGTTTTTACAGGCTTTACACTGAGCTTGTAAACTGAAACTGAGCTTGTTGGCTAAAGAAAAACATTTGGCCGGGAAAGATGGAAAAATGCAATGGGGAGATAGGAAAGAAAGTTGGTCAAAATACATTCATAATATTAAATGATGACAGTTTAATGCTTTGCAGATTCCATAAGGGTAAGAAAGTCGGTCAAAATATATACATAATATTAGATGATGACAGTCTAATGCTTTGCAGATTCCATAAGGGTTATGTCATCAAGGTTACTGTAAAAGAGATCCTCCCAGAACTGGTTCTTAAATGGAGACTGATCATGAATGTGTGGACAGGTCCTCTTCAGTCTTCTGGATAATGTTCTTCAGTTTTACAAGGTGCTTGAGAGATGGTGTTGTGGAGAGATTCCATTTCCTTTAACCAGGTGGTTGACGTTGCAGACCCGGTCCTGTTACTTTAATCTTCATCTTTTTGGTTTACCTGGTGAGATAAATAGGCCAAACAAAGTCCCTGATAACATGTTATCCTGCCTGCATCATACCCTATTTCCTTGTTAATGATTCTTGGTCTTTCTTGGTGTACAACAGGCCTACTCAGCGGCAGTGCACACAGTAGGTCAGGTAAAAACCTGCCGGCTCTGTTTGGCTAACATACTAGGTTTAGTTCGTGTTAAACTTCAGTTAGTTTTTTGGGTGTGTGTTTTATGCATATTATGCAAACCTGGCCTGTTCGGTTGGTTGTGACTCAGTGAATTGTACAAACCCAGTCAATGGGTTAATGCAGTAACCAGGTTAGGCACAGCCAACGTTTGGCCCACCAGTCTGGAGGCAGCCTACCAAAGGTGTTGTGCTTCGGGGAATCTGCCACTGCAAAATTATTTGTTAGGAAAGACAGGATTGGTAAATATGAGCTAGAGAGACTATTTTCACTTCAATGAGAGCGAAGGCGCTTGACCTTCTGGTGCAAGGAAAGAGTTACTGTATGCACTTCCTTCCTGTTTTCCTTTCCTGAGCACAACTGGGCCAGCCTGGGGAATTTCTTCGAGCAGCTGGAAGAGAGCAGCGCTAACATGAAACGTTCAGTTATCGTGAACGCCAGCGAGTCTTGGTTTAAAAGATGGGGTGTAAACATCTCCCAAGATCTCAAGAGAGGACACTAAGGCAGCTCTTTGAGAAAAGTTTCTGGGCCACATTTTTGCAGGCCGTATAAATGCAGCTGTTTGCAGCAACAAAATGTCTAGAGTTCCGGATTGGTCTAAAGAGGGAATGCAGCCTGCCGAAGCCCAGTCTTGTGTCCGCCCTTCTCGTTGTTTGTGCTTTGCTGGCCTGCTTGTTCTTCTTTGTGAGGCTGCACAGTGTGTTTTGTTAAAGCTTGAACCCGGAGTCATTGTGGGAGGTTGTGCGGATCCAGAATTGGCCTTTACAGCCACTTACGGATCCACCGTTAAAATGTTACCTTTGGAAGACAATCTTACTCGACTACGAGTGATCGCCAATTATGATGATGATGATGATATCACAGGTACCCAGGAGTCAACTATGGTGTGGCTCACCAAACTACACATCTTTTCCATATATCCAGAAAAAATACGGGACCAGTATCCTAAAGCATGGCCCCTTTCCTATTCACCACACGTCTGACAGAAAGGAGAACTTTCCAATCGGGGTCGCGGAATTTTTTAAACTACCGCTGACATTTACTTAGTTAATTAATTAATTAATTAATTAATTAATTGGATTTATCACCGCCCATCTCTACCATGGCAGACTCTGGGCGGCTTACAATCACATTATAAAAAGTTAAAAACCTATACATCTAAAATATATTATAAAAATAAAAAAAATAAAAATCCAAGAGATGGTATGTTCTTAAAAAGAGGATATTGCTAAGCTAACCACCCCCATGAGGAACTATTATTTCCTTCATTCCAGGCAAGGCGGCAGAACCAGGTCTTTAAAGATTTCCTGAAGGCCAGGAGCGAGGGTGCCCGTCTCACCTCAGGGGGCAAGATATTCCACAGGGTGGGTGCTATCGCAGAGAAGGCACGCCTCCTGGACCCCGCTAGATGGAATTCTTTTAGTGATGGGATCCGAAGCATGCCCTCCCTGCATGATCGGGTGGAGCGGGTGGATGTAATCGGGATAAGACGGTCCCTCAGATACCCTGGTCCCATGCCATGTAGGGCTTTAAAGGTGATAACCAACAGTTACTCCCCCTTCTGTCACGGTTAAACATTAGAGTTAGTGGCAACCTTTTGGCAGGACTCTTGACTTCTGGGAGGACTGCATGCAGCTGTTTCATTCATTGGCGATCACTCGTAGCCGAGTAAGATTGTCCTCCAAAGGTAAAATTTTAACAGTGGATCTGTAAGTGGCTAAAAAGGCCAGTTCTGGATCCGCACAACCTCCCACAGTGAGGGCATAGGTTTCCGGGTGGGAGATGGTCATGAGGAGGGTTTGCCTGACGTGCCTTCCTTTTAGCTCTTTTCTCCCTTTCGCCCTGTACTCGTGCTTCTTCAAAGTCCATAGCGCCATTAATAAAGGCTGACCTCCAATTGAAATGCTCATGAGTTAGGGCTTCCCAGTTCTCAATGCTGATATTACATTTTTTTAAATTAGCTTTGAGAGTGTCTTTGAATCTCTTTTGCTGTCCACCAATATTCCGTTTTCCATTCTTAAGTTGGGAGTAAAGTAGCTGCTTTGGAAGACGATGGTCAGGCATTCGGACAACATGGCCGGTCCAGCGAAGTTGATGTTGGATGATCATTGCTTCAGTGCTGGTGGTTTTCGCTTCTTCTAATACGCTAACATTAGTCCGCCTATCTTCCCAAGTAATGCAGCTGTACGGCACCCCTGAACTACACTGACGAGCAGCAACTTTGCAGCTTTCCTTTTAAGGCAGATTCCCAGGGAAGGTTAGGAAAAACTACCTAACAGTAAGACAGGGAACAAATACTTAGCCAGGCAGTGGGTTCCCCTTCTTTGCATGTGTTCAAGCAGAGGCCGGACAGCCCTCAGTCTGGAACGCCTGAATTTAGATTCCTGCACTGAGCAAGAGAGGAGGGGGGGACTAGATGGGTTTAAGGCCCCCTTCTAACTCCCAGAATCTGATTTAATACGCCAGAGTTGGCATGCTGCAAAGCAAAGGGGCACGTCCCCACCACTAGTTTAACCCACTTTCCTTCTGTTTGCGAGGCAGCACGGCTGTATGCCAGCAACTGCTATCAGTAATCGAACAACAACGCATGGAACATTTCTTGATAAGCATAGATCAGAGAGGTGCAGGACTCCTTTTCACTGGATTGTTCAAGCAGAAGATAGAAAGCCATCAAATAGAAGAGAATATATGTAGCTCAGGGTTGAACTAATCAAGGACTACCCTAATTACCCAATTCAGTTACCTGAATACTCTGATTACCCCAATCAAGGAACTACCAAGGAGAAAACACACCCACACCCACACTGGCAGGGCAAGCTATTGTATATAAACCAGCGGTCCCCAACCTTTTTGGCACCAGGGACTGGTTTCGTGGAAGACAATTTTTTCACGGACCGGGGGGGGGGGGGGGATGGTTTCGGGATGATTCAAGCGCAGGTTCTGACTTCTCATAAGGAGCGTGCAGCCTAGATCCCTCGCATGCGCAGTTTACAGTAGGGTTTGCGCTCCTATGAGAATCTAATGCCGCCACTGATCTGACAGGAGGCGGAGCTCAGGCGGTAATGCGAGCGATGGAGCGGCTGTAAACACAGATGAAGCTTCGCTCGCTCGCCCACCGCTCACCACCTGCTGTGCGGCCCGGTTCCTAACAGGGCATGGACCAGTACCAGTCCATGGCCTGGGGGTTGGAGACCCCTGGTATAAACGGAGCAAACCCCACCCTCCCTCGCACTGATGGTGTTCCCTAGTCGGGTAATGAAATGTCTGCAAGCCAACAACCCAGCTCAGAGAGCACCAAGGACTCCGCAGATAGCCATCTGTGTGGAACACTCTAATTTGTATTTCTGCACAGAGCAGTGGATCCATTTTGGTATTTTTACTAAATCCCTGAGACTGGGAAGTGTTTAATTAGAATTTTAAAAAGAGAGAAGGGTGCTGCTTGAATATATGTTCAATCCAGGGCTTCGCTTTTATTACTTGAAGTGAGTTTCTAGCTTTCTCATGCAAAAATTCATCCCTGGTTTCTGCCCAGTTTTTCATTTTTTCCCAACACAGAAAGAGACAGAGAAGACTTCTAGTTACTGGTACAATCAATCACTTCTATTACTCTCCTTCTGATGGAGCCATTCTAGAGGAAATGTTGTTTCTTAAATACTTCCAAAACAAACAAAGCACATTTTGAAATAAAATATCTTCCTTCATCTGTACTTCTATTAGAGGAACATGCACATTCATAACCCTTTAGACAGCTAATTATGCTGAAGTTCCAGTGAGACTAATTGGATGTACCCAGAAAGTACAGTGTGTATTTGTACATTACTTTGTTGATGAACATACCTGCTGATCATTAGTATCTCTCTCAACCCAGACTGAGCGAACCATCAGTGAATTCGCAATTCTTTAATGAAATCACCAATTTCTTCTTTCCTAATTCATGCATTTCATTTATTTGCATCTAAAGCACTAAATGATTACAGTATGTTTTGCTTTGAAGCTAACTTGCAAAAACATAACAGACACAAGCAATAAGAGGACTTCTTTTTAATCTTCCATGGAAGCTGATGTCATTCAGTATCTGCATGAAAACGTCTGCAGGTGTCTTTCGATAAGGGATGGCTCCCTACATATGATAAGTGAAATATAAAACAGGATTCTGAAATTATCACTTACATATTATTGCTAATTAAAAGGGCTGTCTATTAATATTTCTATCTGAATTAATCTAGTTTCTCTCCTAGGTTATAGATGCCTATTATGAAAAGGTTGTGTGCCCTAAATCAAATGGTGCTATTTTCTTGGCTGTGTGCCGGGGAAAGGTATGTATTGTCCAGACAGTAGCCAGTTTGGTCTAGTGGTTAAGGCTCCAGGCTAGAAACCAGGAGACTGTGAGTTCCAGTCCTGCCTTAGGCATGAAAGTCGGCTGGTTGACTTTGGGCCAGTCACTCTCTCTTAGCCCAACTCACCTCACAGGGTTGTTGTTGTGGGGAAAATAGGAGGAGGAAGGAGTATTAGGTATGTTCCCTGCCTTGAGTTAGTTGTAAAAATAATAAAGGCGGGATAAAAAACTCGGAACAAAATGTACATATTTCAATATTATAGGTGCTTCATTAAAAAAAAGTAAACAAACATTGAAAATGTTTGGATGCTTTGGACACCAAAAGGTTAAAAGAAGAGAAAGCAATTCAACCAAATGTTCCTGTGTTTATAGTTAAATATAAAATAAATTGAACAGATGCAGCTGCTTTAAGAAGTTGATTCCTTAAAGCAGCCACATCTTTTTTCAGTCTTAGACAAAAGCCTGGGAAAAAAAAAACATTTTTGAAAAAGGTCCTGTGCTTATGCTCCAAAACATCCTGAAGCACCTCTTCCGTTTGTTTTTTTTCATCCAGTGGATCCTTTTAGTCCTTTATAAAACACATTTTGTCCAAAAGCAAACCATTTCCAGCACTCCTGAAATGGCATGCTGACATTATATATGGGATTCACAAACAAACTGATTGCTACCATTTTTCCTACCTTGTTTTGAGAAGCCGATAGGATGAACCATCGTTCGCTGAGGTTATTGGCAGTTTCCCTTATTCATTTCAGTAGGAATAAATTGGACACCGTATAATGTCCATGAACCAACCATATAATTGTTAAGGAGTCATTTTGTTGTTCAGTTGTTAAGTCGTGTCCGACTCTTTGTGACCCCATGGACCACAGCACGCCAGGCCTTCCTGTCCTCCACTGTCTCCCGGAGTTTACTCAAATTCATGTTCATTGCATCGGTGATGCTATCTAACCATCGTTTTTGCACAATTGTCTAGCAGATGGGCAGTTGTCATCTTGCACCAAAGAGATGTGCACAAAGCAAAAAATGTGTTTTGTTTCAAGCCTGCAACAAACGCATCGCCTTACAGAAGGTCCACTAACCGTTCCCAATTAGCACGGCATATTGCATCAGCCCATCCACCCACCCAGTCTTCCCAGTTCCCTCCCTTCTCCTGTCTCCTCTCCGCTGCTGCCACCAATGTCCTTGGCTTTTTCCCCTCTGTCCTGGCCTCCCAGCGCTTCTGACCCGAACAGCCATGATTTGGTCCATACCAGGAATAAGACAATATGCATGTTTCAGTTTGGGCACAAACTTCTCAAGATCAGCTGGTTTGTGCATGGAATGTTTTTTTTTAATCAATCATTTTGCACTTCCTTGTGGTTGTCACTAGTTTTTTAATGCAGTTCCTGGCCCGGGAATTGGCCCAGCATCATAAAGCTCTAGAATGAGAGCAGTGTATATTCAAGCTGTACTGTCAGTGTGAACCTGACTATGTTGTACAGCAGTGTTTCTCAACTTTGACAACTTTAAGATGGGTGGACTTCAACTCCCAGAATTCCCCAGCCAGCATGGCTTGCTGGGGAATTCTGGGAGTTGAAGTCCACCCATCTTAAAGTTGCCAAGGTTGAGAAACACTGCTCTCTTGTATACATTGGAAGTCTTCCTTCTGATTCCCAGCCGAGGGAAAGGGGGATAAAGGCTCAAAACAGTTGACCTTTTTGGATGGCAGGGTTGCACTGGTCTCTGCAGAACACCCGGGAGCCCTGAAAAGTGGGCAAAGCTAAGCTTTTCAAGGAAAAACTCAATATATGATAAAATATGAGGCAGCACCTTGATTCTTGCAGACATTTGTCCTGTGTTGATAAAAGACCTTATTTGCTTTCAGGCTAGTGAAGGTTTGGACTTTGCTGATAAGAACGGGCGAGGTGTCATCATCACAGGCCTTCCGTTCCCCCCTCGCATGGACCCCAGGATCATTTTAAAGATGCAGTTCTTGGATGAAATGAGGGCAAAAGATGTTGGTGGGCAGGTAAGGAGAAAGAGGTTGCTTTGATAGTAGCGGTAGAGGTGTGTAAAACCTCTAAGTAAGTAGAGGTGAAATGTTCTAATTCTAAAACATCCCATTCTGACCTTGTAACGGGCTTGTTTGACTCCATCAGAAGTATCCTGCATACTTTTTAGTTGATAAGACTAGATTGTTGTCGTTCTTCTTGCCTTTTTTTATGGATTTCCATCCTGATTTCTTGGGCTGCAGGCATTGTTGCTGCATGCTTTCTAAACAGACTGAACTGAGCTCACATCCTTTCTTCATTTCAGTAGGATATTTGGGGTGGGGTGGGTGGAGGTATTTGCTATTGCCATTGTTAAACAAATGTGAAACAGAAATTCTTGCTTTCCACTTCAAATACTATAGAAGCCTACCAGTAAATCCTGGTCTTCTCATCTGTCTCCAGTCTAGAAGGAATGATACACAGATGAAATACACGATAAGCTCCTTTATGCTACTAGATTTAACTGGGAATTCATTTGGATAGTGGTTTGGATCATTTCCCAGAACTGGGGCTGCAACTTGCTCCCCTCTCCCCTGCTCTGACCAGCTGTAGATTGTGACACTGAGGGGGGTGTTATCATAAGGTGGAGCAGGGATGAAATTTTTAAACCTATAGTTGGTCTTTTTCTGTTTTTTTAATAAAGGCTGGGAATGAAAAAAAACAAACAACCATCTAAAATAAAGCTGTATTCTTTTCACCATATTTAGTATTTGTCTGGGAATTCCTGGTACAAACAGCAGGCGTCTCGTGCAGTGAACCAGGCTATTGGGAGAGTTATCCGACATCGGCAAGATTATGGTGCCATTTTCCTCTGCGACCATAGGTGACCTTACCTTCCACTAGAATTTTGTACCATTAATGTCACTTCTTTCTTCACGTCTAGTGAATATAGGGATCAGTAATGTTTTTACTCAAGGGAACAGCCATGTTGGAGATCCTTCTGCATGGCAGATGGGGATGGAAAAAGGGGTTTTGTGTAGATGAGGAAGTGGTAGGAAAACAATAGGAAGCAGAAGACCTGCACATGCCTTCTCTTGCCAAACAAATTTTATTTATTTATTTATTTATTTAAGTTTTATCCCGCCTTTATTATTTTTATAAATAACTCAAGGCGGCGAACATACCTAATACTCCTTCCTCCTCCTATTTTCCCCACAACAACAACCCTGTGAGGTGAGTTGGGCTGAGAGAGAGCGACTGGCCCAAGGTCACCCAGCCGTCTTTCATGCCTAAGGTGGGACTAGAACTCACAGTCTCCTGGTTTCTAGCCCAGCGCCTTAACCACTAGACCAAACTGGCTCTAGACCAAACTGGCAAATTGGAAGCCTACATACTGTATCCTTCCACTTTCAAAAGCAGTCCACTCAGAAAATTCAGCAGTGCTTAAAAGGAGCCAATTGAATAGACTCCATATCTGGAGTACTATGCCTAATGTCATCTTAATGCTAGAAGCTTTGCTTGCTTGTTTACTTTTTTACCTACCACCAAATATAAACAGCTCACCATGGTTTAAAATGTGATAGTTATAAAATTTTAGTTTTACTGTGAACTTTAGTTACCCTGTGAATTCTGCTCCACGCTTTCAGTAGCTCTTGAATCTCTCCTAGGTTTGCCATTTCAGCTCTTGAAGGAAGAAAAGGCATAAGACAGGAGTTTAACTCTCAAGATTTTTGTAATACTTTGTAATTACAAGTTTAAAAGTGCTTCCCTTTATCAATGGCAGTCATATAGTGCAAAGCACTCAGCTAATTACATTACCTTTCTAAAATATCTTGGGAATATATCCTAAGGAAGGCTCGGAAATAATCCTTTTGTCAGGGCTGACTACTAGTCTTCAATTTCTAACAGGTTCATGAATACTGATACAAGAGCCCAGTTGCCTTCCTGGGTCCGCCCTTACGTTAAAGTTTATGAAAAATTTGGACACGCAGTCAGGGATGTTTCTCAGTTCTTCCGTACTGCACAGCAGTGTGTAAGTATAAAACAACTACGTGTGTGTGTGGGGGGGGGGGGGGAAGTCTCCAAACTATCTGAGGCTATGTTATGACTAGTATTTCCGACATTTAAAGAATTTACCTGCAGCCTCTTCTGGAATCTTGGAGACAGTTTCAGGTCAGCAGCTACTGTTAGTTTAGGAGCTTGACCTATTAACTTTTTAACAAAAGTGTTTGGATGCCCTCTAATGCATACATAGAAGCATCAGAGTGGAGTCGTGGAATTTTTTTGGAATTAGATTTCAGTTTGCTGAAACTCTTCTTAATTATTTTGTCTTGTAATTTAAGATCAAAGGCACTTGATAAAGTGGTATATTCAGACCAGTTTTAGATCACTCACTCAGATGCAAGAGTCTCCCTGAATTTTACATCCAAGCATGTTATGATAATGATTGGGCCCCACTTTGTAAAATGGATGTTTCACCTGATCCGTTAAGGCAGAGCTTTCCAAACTTTTCGTGTTAGTGATACTTTTTAGACATGCATGATTTCGCGACACACTCTTACAGCAGGGCATCATTTCGTGACACACTCTTACAGCAGGGCACAAGGCAGGCACTAGGACCTGCGTGGAATCACAGCAGGTTTGGAGGCAGCAGGGCACAAGGCAGGCACTAGGACCTGCGTGGAATCACAGCAGGTTTGGAGGCCGCAGGGCACAAGGCAGGCACTAGGACCTGCGCGGAATCCTGGCAGGGCAGGTTTGGAGGCAGCGAGGCACAAGGCAGGCACTAGGACCTGTGTGGAATCACAGCAGGTTTGGAGGCAGCAAGGCAGGCACTAGGACCTGTGTGGAATCCTGGCAGGGCTCGGAGGCAGCAGCAGCAGCTGTGACACACCCAGACACTGCAGCCAACACACTGTGTCACAACACACAGTTTGGAAAGCTCTGCGTTAAGGGAACTGGGAACTAAGTTTGGTAATCTCAGTGAATTGGGACTGCTGATCTGTTTTCTAGCTTGATTGCTTGTTTTTTTAGAGAATTCTCCTGAGTGCTATTTTGGCAAAGCAGAACATGCTTTCTTCTAGGAATAAATAAATACTGTAAGAACCTCTCCAAGCTCAACTCCACAGTTTCCAAACCTGTTTAAGAGTTGAAATCTCTTATGGTGGCAAATGGATGTTTCTTTTAAAGAAATAACAACTGTTTGAATATTCTTTCTCATCACAACATCAAGTTCACTGTCCTGCCTATTTAAGTGTGTCAGCATGCCCACAAAGTGCAGAAATGCAAAGCTCGGTACAATGATGCGTGTTAGCACCAAAAGAAAACCCCTCTAGTTAATTTAAGTTTTATTTATTTTTATTTATTGCTGAAATTTTTATCACCACCCATCTTCCTCCACAGGAGGGACTCTGGGCTGTTTACAACAAAATCATCCATTAAAACACAAGCATAAAATACAAGCACAATATATAAAATATAATACAATTATTAAATACTGTAATTATAAAATAAGGGTAAAATCCAAGTGGCCATTCCAGGAAGATGAACCTGAATCTACAGTGGATAATTTAATTGCAAAACATTAGCTCATTATGCTTTAGAAATGAGAGATTCATATTCACTGCCAAGATATATATTGTGTGTGCATGTGTGTATACATACATACCAATTCTAATGCATAATAAATGATGTATTAAAATAATATGTGCAAGTAATCAATTAAAACAAGCATATTCATTTTCTAATATGCATAGCAGGAAGGCCTGAGTGAAGTTTTCCATCTGACATTAAAAGAAGTGACAGTAGGAGTCTGTCACTTTCGAGGGGGGGAGCATTCCAGCACAGGTACTACAGTACAGAAGGCCTGCCTCTGAATAGCCACTAAATGGCCCTGAGCAGCTGTCGGCATACAGTATTCAGAAACAGAAAGATTTCTGTTTCTAAAAAATGAGAGGGAGAATTGTAAAGACCACACCAAATATCTGTCTGTCAGAATATACAGACTGTAGATTTCTGGATTGAACCCCTTTTTAGAGCTGCTCGAGCCCCTTGCCCCATCACAATTGCCAAAATTTACAGCAACCCCAAACCCCACTCCCAGAATCCAGGGAAGAACAGAGAATCCGGGCTTGGCTAACGTGTGATGCAGCATCATCCATTTGGCGTCAATATCCCCCGTTACTGGCACCTTCCCCCAAAATAATAAGTGTGACTATTGGCCACTAAAAAATTATCTCCCTCTAATGTGATGCTTCTCATTCCTGTGCAGATGCCCACTCCTACTTCTTGTCTTCTCTCTTGTACCATCGCTGCAGAAGAAAATGATTCTCCATCTCCCTCTCTTGTTCCATGCAAGCAGTTCCCTACTGGGACAAAAGCCAACGTTCTGGATGATCATGTTCCTAGTCTGAAAAGGAAGCGGATGGGTAAGTAAATTCCTTTTCTTAACATGTTAAAATTGGGAACGTGTATTTTTGAAAACCTTCTATGTATATTGTTATTAAGCTGCCCCCTCTTCTAGAAGTATATTTCTTGTGTTCTGATCCTTCAGGACTCTGGCAAGAGGACAGTTCTGCTTCATCTCTCCACCGGGATTGATTCAATGGTCCAAAGCGGAGATGCAGCAGAATGTCTAAAAGGCAAAGGCTGACTGAAAGAAAGCCAAGGCCCAGAGGATCAGAGCACACAGAAAATCTGGAAGGCCCCCTTCTTTGCAGGCGGCAATTCTAGTCTTACCTAAGCCCTTTGTTTTTTATTTTCTCATGTCATGCTACACTGCCCATTCATTTGCCCATTGCTCCCAGAGAGGTGGTGGATACCCAGTCGAAGCATACAACATACATAAAGGATGAGCAGGGCTTCAGTGATGCAGTTGTGGCTGCCACCTTGATTTGTTTACCCACACTGGTAGAAATCCTAGCCTAAATCCTTGGAAAATGTCTTTCCCATCTAGAATAGACAGTAGAAGCTGGATGGATGAGAACCAAAGATAATACTCATATTCACTCTCCCTGATTGTAACTGGACCCCCCCCCCATGGAATTAAATCAGTATGGTTAAACTACTTCCAAATCAGTCTGGAACAATATGGATTTTCTATTCTTTGAGTTTGAACAAGGTAAATGGAGAAGAAGAGTCTTTGTGTCAGCCTCCTGTGTGAAGACAGCTGGAATTGTGCCGGCCTTCTCTCTCTCTGTCTTTGTCCAAAGGGGAAAAAACTCTGCTTTTCCTTCTATAGCTCAGTATTCTCTATCGCTGCTCAGATCTCAGATCTGCTGTAGTGCCTCTCCCCTTAATTGCTCTTGCTTCCTTTGGTTTTTATTTATTTATTTATAAAATTTATATAGCTGCCCATCTCACAAACAAGTTTTCATGATGATGCCATTGCGCACATGTTGCCATTGTGAATCATTACTATTTGCTGAAGATGTAGCAAACAACAGCAATGATACTTGTGGTGACATGGAAATGTTGATTTTATGACCTTGTGTTTTTTGTATAATGACAACACTGTGCATGTGGCACAGTTTCAAGATAACTGCTTATTGGCTTTTATCTGGCTGTCATTTGCCTTTTTTATTCACCAAGAGTTTAGTCTTCTATTTTCTGGGACATCCTCCAACAGATGAAACATTCCCAGCTTTCAACCCCATTAATTTATATTGTTGCATTGTGCAAATTGGAATATACACAAAATCATTCCATTTCTACATCTTATAATTGCGTGTCTGCTGCTTATTTATGTCTATTTAAAGGAGTGCTATTGCTTGGACCACCGTTCAGCAGTTAGATGCAAAAGGTCATCAAGTCATTCTACAGGTCTTTGTTTAGGGCAATAGATACTATGTTTACCTTAATTGGTTTTTGTTGTGTTGCAATTTACTTTTGGTTCTATGATACATTGAATTTTGTGGTTTACTTTTGTAAACAAGGGTCATCAGTATATAAATGTGGTAAACAATCAATTAGTAGAGTAATGCAACAAAGCTTTTATATGGCTGTTGTGGGTCTTCCGGGCTGTGTGTTCTGGAAGTTTTGGAGTCATACTGAAGAAGAACTGGAGAAATTTCTGGACCACCTAAACGGCATCCACCCCAATATACAATTCACCATGGAAAAAGAAACTGACGGCAAACTTCCATTTTTAGATACGCTGGTCATACGCAAACCGGACCTCAAACTAGGACACAAAGTATACAGAAAACCCACCCATTCAGACCGGTATCTGCACAAAAATTCCAACCACCACCCATGACAAAAGAGAGGCATGATCAAAACCTTGGTGGATCGTGCTTATCGAAACTGTGAAACCAAATTTCTCAACAATGAACTTAACCATCTGAATTGGGTCCTACAGGCGAATGGCTATTCCAAGAATGAAATAAAAAGAGCCATTAAACCAAGAAAACAACATCCAACTGAAGAAAAACAGCCCCCCACAAACAGTATTCCTGCCCTACATCAAAGGAGTCACTGACCGCATGGGAAAACTGATGGAACAACACAACTTTCAAACAGTCTTCAGACCCACCAGAAAAATACAACAAATGCTAAAATCAGCAAAAGACAAAAAGGACCCCTGCACCGCTGCAGGAGTATACCGTATACCATGCAGCTGCGGACAAGTATACATCGGAACCACAAAACGAAGCATTCACACCAGGATAAAAGAACACGAAAGACACTGCAGATTACAGCAACCGGAAAAATCTTCAGTAGCTGAACATGCTCTCAAGCAAACGGGACACAAAATCCTATTTGAAAACACAGAAATACTGGACAACACCAAAAGCCACTACACCAGATTATACAGAGAAGCCATTGAAATTCACAAACACCAGCACAGTTACAATAAAAAAGAAGAAAGTCTAAAAATTAGCAAAACCTGGCTACCAGTCCTGAAAAACACAGCCTGCAAAAGGTCAACGAACTCAGCTCAACCACCAGGACATGGGAATACTTCTCACAATGAACATGCTAATCACGCTTAGCAGCCACTCGTTAACATTTCAACACAACAAAAAACCCCACCTAATCTCCTATAATTTAGCTCTATAAATAGAAAACAAACATTGCCACTCTACCTGGGCACAGAGAGATCGCTTCTGTCTGTGCTCCTGCCCTCTGAAGATGCCGGCCACAGATGCTGGTGAAACGTTAGGAACCACAACTTCCAGAACACGGCCACACAGCCTGGAAGACCCACAACAGCCATCGAACTCCGGCCGTGAAAGCCTTCGACAATACAAAGCTTTTATAGACTGGATATGACTAGCAATCCACTCCAACACATTTGGTCAGCTGTTGAGGAAAAAAATAGATTTCTTAAAAGAGAATACTTATTCACACTAGGGGAAAAATTCTAACCTTAATTCTAAGGTTCTTCAAATATATTCTAAATGGGACATGCATCTCCTCTTTCTCTTCTTGTCATTTAATGGAACAGAAAGAAACAAATTTGTTCGGGATGCGTTTTTCAGGTTCTGTTTCTTGTCTCAGATAATGGAGTGGCCAGCATGTGCTTGGACTATGAGCAGGGTCCATCCTCTTCCAGAAGGCCGCCTGGGGGCCTCTTGGATGCCCTGGAGCACAACGATAAAAGCTGTGATGAAACGGATGGGGAGAAAAGCTTGCCAGGAGAAGAAACGGTATGCATATGCAGTGGAGTGACAAGCAGAGCTCATTTACGGCTCCATTTCTTTGAAATTGCTTTGATGTCAGGGGCAGTGAAGTAAACATAAGCTTCCTCCTACCCTTCATTTTCCATTTCAGTTCTCACAAAGATTGTTGTTTATTCGTTCAGTCGCTTCCGACTCTTCGTGACTTCATGGACCAGCCCACGCCAGAGCTTCCTGTCGGCCGTCACCATCCCCAGCTCCCCCAAGGTCGAGTCCGTCACCTCCAGAATATCATCCATCCATCTTGCCCTTGGTCGGCCCCTCTTCCTTTTGCCTTCCACTTTCCCTAGCATCAGCATCTTCTCCAGGGTATCCTGTCCTCTCATTACGTGGCCAAAGTACTTCAGCTTTGCCTTTAATATCATCTCACAAAGATATCCATGCTTTAAAGCAGGTGTGTCCAACCTGTGGCCCACAGGCCGCATGCGGCCCCAAAAAATCGTAAACTTTTAACATTATTTTGCAATATTTTTGGTTGCCATTCTCTCTTTCTTCTGTTTTGCAGCCAGGCCCATGCCAAAAATAGACAATCCCGGTACATCTGAAACAGTAACAAAGCTCAGGGTAGTTACATACATCGCCTGAGTAGAGCATCCGCTTCTCCTCTTGGCTTCCCACATAGGCAGGCAGTGGCCTTCTGCCGGTTTGCAAGCAGCCGCCAAAGTCAGTTTTGCAACTTGACTCGCAAGCCAAGCGGAGTCCACCGCTCTACCATTAATGCGTCTGTAGTTAGTAGGCGAAGATTGGTGGAGGCTGCCGCTCGGAGCAGAGCCGAGATGCCGAGCGGGAAGGGGAGGCCGCCAGCGGCTCCGGCAGAAAAACGCGCCGTTAGCAGCAGTCGCCAAGGGGTGATGGTGCTCCGAGGTAAAAGCTGACGAGCACCTTGAGAACTCACTGGGAATTGCAACCACTTTCATCGAACCAGACATTGATGCATTAGTTTCACAAAAACAAGGTCAAATATCCCACTAGTTTTATGTTGCCCTCTTTTTTAAAATTTTATAATAAAAAATATTTTAAAAAATGAAGTTTTATTACTTATATACATTAACTATATTATATATTTTATGTGTGGCCCTCTTCACTCAATTTGGCCCTGGGAAGCCAAAAGGTTGGACACCCATGCTTTAAAGCAGGGGTGGGCAACGTCAGGCCCGCGGGCCATATAAGGCCCGTGGGGCTCCTGCCTAAGGCCCGCGGGGCTCCCGCCTGCAAACCCCGCCCCCAGTGCTTTTGATTGGCTCCTGCCCGCAAACTCCAGCCCCCGGTCCGCAGCTGCTTTTTAAAACTGGCTCTGGCTGCCTGTTGGGAACATCACTTGCTATGTACTGGAGAAAATAAAATACAGGTAGTCCTCGACTTAAGACCACAATTGGGACCATAATTTCCGTCGTAAATCATTGTGGTCGTAAGTCGAGTTACTATGTGACCGGACCCGTTTTTAGGACCATTTTTATGATGGTCATTAAGTGAATCACAGGCCTTTAAGCGAATCACCATGGTTGTTAAGCGAATCCACCTTCCCCAATGGACTTTTTTGCCGGAAACCAGCAAAAAAGGTCACAAATCGTGATCATGTCACTGCAGGACGCTGCAACAGGTAATAAATGCGAGCCAGTTGCCAAGTGCCCAAATTGCAATCACGTGACTGCGGGGGTGGTACAACGGTCATAAGTACGAGTACAGGTCGTTAAACAATTTTTCTGAGGCCGATGTAACTTTGAACCGTTGTTAGACAAACTGTCATAAGTCGAGGACTACCTGATAGATTTCCTATAGTCAAGGTGCGCTTCTGATGCCTATACGAGCTCAGGTACATTTGATGGAAATATTGTAATGTTCCCAGTACCTTTAAGACATCCTTCATAAACGAGATGTCCTCTAGGTCTGTTGCCTTTAAGTTTCTGCACAGCTTTTAATGGGGTGATTTGGGTGTCTGGAATTGGTTGATATTTGTTAAGGAAGGCAGCTTTGAAGCAATCCACAGCTCATCTGCCTTTTTCTCCTTTAAAACTTCTTAAATTGAAGGATGAGGCATGGTATAATATTTATTACATTGTAAGCTGCCTTGGAAAGCCTGTAGAAGCTCTCTAAATTAGTAGGGGCAGCCTGGATTAATCCTGGATTTTAAAAGGATCATGTTGCTTTCCGTAGAACTAATACAGAGCTCTGATTCTCAAATTGATTAGGGATTTAAACATTTGCAGAAGAGGCTGAAAAAGCAAAATACCCCTTCTTTGCTCCACTGCTAATTGCACAACAGAAATGTTTCATTCAGCTGTTTTACCTGTTGCTAGCATATTTTTTTATCTCTCTCTCTGCTTTTTTCCCCTTCTGAGTTGATTTTTTTTTCTTTCTAGTTATTTCTGTACCTGCTCAAGTGTTTCGGTTAAAAAATAAAAAAAAATATGGGGAGGATGTGGGAGAAGAAAGAAGATTGAATGCTCTTTGATCCTCAAGTGTCAGCATTTATTTCTCACGAGGGAAATCCCACTTGCCCAAATATTGAGTTTCTGTCTCTACATAATCTCCACTGGTCATGCTTTGTTTTTCACCTTGACGGTTTTCCCACAAATTGAATGCTTCCTTCACATGCTGTGGGATCTAGTGACAGTCAGTTTTTGGGGTATCCTGGAATAATCTCAGGAGAGGAATGCTTGCCTCTGATACTGAAAATGTCCCCAGAGAAAAGGAAGACATTGTTATTAACCGTGTTACTTTTGCAGGCAAAGCGTTTGTCAACTCTGTCCCTTCAATATGAAAAAAAACTCACCGATCAGCAGAAAGGAGGCAGGAAGAAAATCAAGATAGTCAGCAGTTTGGTACGTGGCACTCGCACCTGCTATGAAAGGATATATTTGCAATAACCAGATTAGCTCCATTCTCACAACCTATTTGCCTTAATTACCTATTGTGGAGGAAAGGTCTTTTCCTCCTAAAGCCTTTAATATTCTTTATAGGGTCCTCTCTCTCCATAAGAGCCAAGTTGTTACACTATCTTCCTTATTCCACAGCTGTTGTGCTCATTTTGTCCACCCCTCCCCCCTTGTCTATAGGAAACAAAGACTGTCTTTACAAACAAGTATGTAAAGTTTTGTTTCCTCTTAAACATGTCAATTTCCCAGCTACCCTTGTGCTAGGTTTCTGCATATACTCCATAGGCTATAAATAGAGAAGCCATTTTTTTCCTGTGTCTTTGCCTTAATACTCCATGTGCTTACAAGAGTTTGCTCTGATCCTTAGCACTAAGTAAAGTTTTTCCACTGCAACTACAATTCTCTTGGGTTGTTTTATTGGGCTCTTGAATTAAATTCCTCAGCACCGTTACTCCTCTGCATTGAACCATAAGCTGAGCAGGTAAGTTAGATTTGCACTACTGTACATGCTAAGCCCCCCTTCATGGATCACTGCCTTGTCGTGGCGAAGGGGCTTGCGTAACTCAATGAAGTCAGGTCAAGAAGAACAGGTCATGATGGAGAGTTCTGACAAAACGTGGTCCACTGGAGGAGGAAATGGCAAACCACTCCAGTATCCTTGCCAAGAAAACCCATGGACAGTATCAAAAGGCTAAAAGATATGACGCCGGAAGATGAGCCCCTCAGGTCGGAAGGTGTCCAAAATGCTACTGGGGAAGAGCGGAGGGCAATTCCGAGTAGCTCCAGAAAGTGTGAAACGGCTGGGCCAAAGCCGAAAGGACGCTCAGTTGTGGATGTGTCTGGAAGTGGAAGGAAAGTCCGATGCTGTAAAGAACAATATTGCATAGGAACCTGGAATGTAAGAACTATGAATCAAGGTAAGCTGGATGTGGTCAAACATGAGATGACAAGATTGAACATCGACATATTGGGAATCAGCGAACTAAAATGGACAGGAATGGGCGAATTTAATTCAGGAGACCATTATATATACTACTGTGGGCAAGAATCCCTTAGAAGAAATGGAGTAGCTCTCATAGTCAATAAAAGAGTGGGAAAGGCAGTACTGGGGTACAACCTCAAAAACGACAGAATGCTTTCAGTTCGAATCCAAGGCAAACCATTCAACATCACAGTGATCCAAGTCTATGCCCCAACCACTGATGCCAAAGAAGCTGAAGTTGACCGGTTCTATGAAGACCTACAACACCTTCTAGAACTAACACCAAAAAAAGATGTCCTTTTCATCATAGGGGACTGGAATGCTAAGGTAGGAAGTCAAAAAATAACCGGAATAACAGGCAAGTTTGGCCTCGGAGTACAAAATGAAGCAGGGCAAAGGCTAATAGAGTTTTGTCAAGAGAACACGCTGGTCATAGCAAACACTCTTTTCCAACAACACAAGAGACGACTCTACACATGGACATCACCAGATGGTCAATACCGAAATCAGATTGATTATATACTTTGCAGCCAAAGATGGAGAAGCTCTATACAATCAGCAAAAACAAGACCTGGAGCTGACTGTGGCTCAGATCATGAGCTTCTTATTGCAAAAGTCCGACTCTTCGTGACCTCATGGACCATAGCACGCCAGGCCTTCCTGTCCTCCACTGTCTCTCGGAGTTTACTCAAATTCATGTTCATTACATCGGTGATGCTATCTAACCATCTCATCCTCTGCCGTCCCCTTCTCCTTTTGCCCTCAGTCTTTCCCAGCATCAGGGTCTTTTCCAGTGAGTCCTCTCTTCTCATTAGGTGGCCAAAGTATTTGAGCTTCAGCTTCAGCATCTGTCCTTCCAATGAGCAGTCAGGGTTGATTTCCTTTAGGATTGACTGGTTTGACCTCCTTGCAGTCCAAGGGACTCTCAAGAGTCTTCTCCAGCACCACAGCTCGAAAGCATCAATTCTTCGGCGCTCAGCCTTCCTTATGGTCCAACTCTCACAGCCATACATTGCTACTGGAAAAACCATAGCTTTAACTATATGGACCTTTGTCGGCAAGGTGATGTCTCTGCTTTTTAATATGCTGTCTAGGTTTGCCATAGCTTTCCTCCCAAGGAGCAAGCGTCTTTTAATTTCATGGCTGCAGTCACCGTCTGCGGTGATCTTGGAGCCCAAGAAAATAAAATCTGTCACTGCTTCCATTTCTTCCCCTTCTATTTGCCAGGAAGTGATGGGACCAGATGCCATGATCTGGGTTTTTTTAATGTTGAGTTTCAAGCCAGCTTTTGCACTCTCCTCTTTCACCCTCATCAAGAGGCTCTTTAGTTCCTCTTCACTTTCTGCCATTAGGGTGGTATCGTCTGCATATCTGAGGTTGTTGATATTTTTCCCGGCAATCTTAACTCCGGCTTGTGATTCATCCAGCCCGGCATTTCTCATGATGTACTCTGCATATAAGTTAAATAAGCAGGGTGATAATATACAGCCTTGTCGTACTCCTTTCCCAATTTTGAACCAGTCGGTTGTTCCATGTCCGGTTCTAACTGTTGCTTCTTGACCCACATACAGGTTTCTCAGGAGACAGGTAAGGTGGTCTGGTACTCCCATCTCTTTAAGAATTTGCCACAGTTTGTTGTGATGCACACAATCAAAGGCTTTAGCGTAGTCAATGAAGCAGAAGTAGATGTTTTTCTGGAACTCTCTTGCTTTTTCCATGATCCAGCGAATGTTGGCAATCTGATCTCTAGTTCCTCTGCCTCTTCGAAACCCAGCTTGCACTTCTGGTAGTTCTCGGTTCACATGCTGCTGAAGCCTAGCTTGTAGGATTTTGAGCATAACCTTGCTGGCATGTGAAATGAGCGCAATTGTACGGTAGTTTGAACATTCTTTGGCATTGCCTTTCTTTGGAATTGGAACGTAAACTGACCTTTTCCGATCCTGTGGCCACTGTTGAGTTTTCCAAATTTGTTGGCATATTGAGTGCAGCACTTTAACAGCATCATCTTTTAGGATTTTAAATAGCTCAGCTGGGATACTGTCTTCTCCGCTAGCTTTGTTGTTAGTAATGCTTCCTAAGGCCCACTTGACTTCACTCTCTAGGATGTCCGGCTCAAGGTCAGTGACCACACCATCGTATTTATCAGGGATATTAAGATCTTTCTTGTATAGTTCTTCTGTGTATTCTTGCCACCTCTTCTTAATCTCTTCTGCTTCTGTTAGGTCCCTGCCTTTTTTGTCCTTTATCATGCCCATCTTTGCACAAAACGTTCCCTTGATATCTCCGATTTTCTTGAAGAGATCTCTAGTCTTCCCCATTCTATTGTTTTCCTCGATTTCTTTGCATTGTTCATTTAAGAAGGCCTTCTTATCTCTCCTTGCTATTCTCTGGAATTCTGCATTCAGTTGTTTATATCTTTCCCTTTCTCCCTTGCCTTTTGCTTCCCTTCTTTCCTCAGCTATTTGTAAAGCCTCATCAGTCAGCCACTTTGCTTTCTTGCATTTCTTTTTCTTTGGGATGGTTTTAGTTGCTGCCTCCTGTACAATGTTACGAACCTCCATCCATAGTTCTTCAGGCACTCTGTCTACCAGATCTAATCCTTTAAATCTATTCCTCACCTCCACTGTATATTCATAAGGGATATGATTTAGGTCATACCTGATTGGTCTAGTGGTTTTCTCTACATTCTTCAATTTAAGCCTAAATTTTGCGATAAGAAGCTCATGATCTGAGCCACAGTCAGCTCCAGGTCTTGTTTTTGCTGATTGTATAGAGCTTCTCCATCTTTGGCTGCAAAGTATATAATCAATCTGATTTCGGTATTGACCATCTGGTGATGTCCATGTGTAGAGTCGTCTCTTGTGTTGTTGGAAAAACAGTGAAGATACTTAAGGGGAATTAAAGAAGACTGTCAGTTAGTCTTCCAGTTGGTTCTAAAACATCTGGGCATACATGGTAGAGAAAAAATAACCTCTCTCTCTCTCTCTCTCTTTTTTAACTTTACAGCAGACCAACGAGGTACCAGATTCCTCGGAGCCCAAGAAAGCTAGAGCTGTAGCTTTTATTGCAACGGTGAAGCGGTCTCTGAGCCAACTAAATTTTGATATATTTTCACGAGCCCTCCAACAGTACAAAAATTCAAATGATTTCAATGCTATGTTATCTCAGATGAGTGGACTTTTCCTGGAAGACCCCAAAAACCATGTCCTAATGCGAGGTATTTTAAATGCCCAGGCTTCTCTCGTAGCAATTGTATCAATGACAGTGACTGATTAAATGTGGAGTCTAATTAAGTCAGCACCTTAACCACTACTGGCTCTCTTGTTGAATTAAGTTCTCTTGGTGGGGCCTGGAGACACCTCCAGTGAAAAGGGCCTCAAGTGCCAGCTGATGGAAAAGACTGGTTGAGCCGTTAAGGTAGAAGAGATGCATCGTGCCTGCTGGAGTGTCATGGTGGGCATGGAGGACTCGCGCACCATCTTAGTCTTCATTTCATCCCCAAACAACAAAAATAGTGTTGGAAATCATTGTTTTGCCCCTTTTGGCAGCACAGTTTTACAGTGTAGAAGTGGGAGGGGGGGTCCACTGGCAGTAGCCCACTCCGACACTGATTGATTAACCAAGTTTGACAAAGCACAGTGCTGGATTTGCATGTGCTAAAATATAAGCTTCTTGGGAGAAACAGGCCAGCGTGTGAGCCTGTTAACTGCTCTCCTTAGCTCTCCTGCTATTTTGTATTTGCCAGAGTTTTACCAGTTTGTTCGGCCTCAGCACAAAAAGCAGTTTGACGAAGCCTGCTGTTCCCTGACCGGCGTCGGTTGCAGCTACAAACCTGAGCACAGCCTTCTGCAAGAAGAGAGATTGTCATTGGCTAAAAATGCAGGTGAGGCCCGCTTTCAGCAGCTGACAGCCCCACAGGCATTGAAATGTTCTCTTAATAGAAGACACCCCTTTCCCAGGAAAAGAGTAACAATGCCCTCTCCAGAGCAGAACTTCCTTCTCCAGCCTGTTCTGCTTTCTGTCTCTAGAGGCTTTAGGCTTCCCAAACAAACAGCAGAACAAAGGAGAGCAAACCCACCTTAAAGAGGAAAAGAGCAGTCAGGCCTTCTTGCTTTATGAGTAACTGCAGCTACCTGGGTTAAAGGCTCCTGGATCTTCCCTCTCCACCGGCTGTCAGCTGCTCTCAATAAGTATTTTTTACTCACTTAAAACGAGTAGTCTATTGCCTATCATGCCGAGCACCTCCGGGTACATACAGCCTTGTTACAACCAGCTAATAAAATTATGTCTTGGGAGGGTTCCATCATGCCTTGTCTTCCGGTACATTTGTTAGTTTTTGCTCCTAACTTGTTCCCAAGGTTTGCCCTCCTTCAGCCAGCCAGCCAGCCAGTATCTGTATCTGGTTCTGTTTGATCTTAGGACAGGCGTGCGAGAAGAAAACGCCCCTTTTGGAAGATTCCTCCAGGCAGCTTAATTCTGTGCAGCATTTAAACAAAGGTGGATCCCACCTGACTGCTGGGTTAAATGTGAAAGGTATGCTTTAAATAAAGTACACAAGGCCTGATAATAGCTGTGGGGGAGTTTTCATTTCCAGTTCATCATGCTCTTTCCAAGACTCAGGCACCAGGGAGTACCTGTCACCATTCTGCTGCAAGTTATTCTTAGTCATCCCATTTGCTCAGAGAATTAAAGGATTGTGAGTCTGTATGTTTCTCCTTTTTAGCAGGAAAGGAATGTTTTTGTTACTCTGAATTTAGATTAACAAAAGTGACATTTGTAGCTTGAAGCCATAAACATTGTCCTCACTTCTGGTTTATTAGTATAAGAGGATGACTCTGTTTCTCAGAAAGCAGTGCACATGCTTTAACAATGCGGAAATGTGTTACTTTAAAAAACTTTTAAAAACGTGTCATTTGAAAAACTTAAGAACTGCTTCTGATATATGCAACAATAGTAAAGCTGTTAAAGAGGATGTTAAGAACACAACCAAAGAGATTCAACTCTGGGTCTGCTTCTTCCAAGGAGTCTAAGGGCAAGGATGAAGAGGGGAAACTCAAAAAAGAAATAAAGTTAGTTCAACATTCCATTCATTTCTGAAATCTGTGTAGTTTTTGTTTCCTTGATCTTGCCTAATTGCATTGAGCTTGACATACTGTACAGCAGGAATATGTGCTTTTCAGATATTTAATTGGGAATCAAAGCCCATCATGAAGCAGTCACAGTTACACCAGGGAGAATTGCTGTTAGGTAATAGAACAGCTTAGAATAGAAAAGGTACATGATCAGCTTGGATTACTGCAACACACTCTACATGGGGCTATCCTTGAAGACCACCAGGAAGCTAAACTGGTCCAGAAAGCAGCCATGCAGTTACGGGCATTCCTCACTTTGCCCCTATAACATCTCTGCTCCGCCTGCTGCACTAATTACCAGTGAGATTCCAGGTGTTGGTCTTCATTTATTTTAACCCGAGTACATTGCCATATGTGATTGATTGATTGATTGATTGATTATGTACCATCAAGTTGGTGTCAACTCTTAGCAGATAGACCTTCTCCAGGATGATCTGTCCTCAACCTGGCTCTTCAAGTCTCTAACAGTGCACCCATCACTGCTGTAATCAAGTCCATCTTGTTGCCCCTTGTCCTTTTCTTCTCTTTCTTTCCACCTTTCCCAGCATCAGAGCATTCTCCAGAGAACTAGGTCTTCACATAATGTGTCCAAAGTAATAATTTGATGTGATAATTTTAGTCTGGTCATTTGTACCTCCAGCAAGAATGCTGGGTTGATTTGTTTGATGATTTATTTGTTTGTTTTCTTGGCATGGTATCCTTAGGAGTCTTCTCCAACACCAAAATTCAAAAGTGTCAATGTTCCTCCATTGCCATATGTCAGAGCTTTCCAAACTTTTCATGTTAGTGACACATTTTAGACATGCAACATTTCGTGACACACTCTTACAGCAGGGCATCATTTTGCGACACACTCTTACAGCAGGGCACAAGGCAGGCACTAGGACCTGCATGGAATCCTGGCAGGGCTCGGAGGCAGCAGCAGCCGCAACACACCCAGACACTGCAGCCGACACACTAACGTGTCGCGACACACAGTTTGGAAAGCCCTGCCATATGTACTACTACAACATCAATAATGCTTTACTCAAAGTTCAACTATTTCTGAGTATTAGCAACAGAACATGCAGACACAAATGAGCATGAGTCATTTGTTTCCCCACAGTGTTTAGGAGCTCTGTTCTTTGTTTTATCTCAGGAGAAAGCTGTACCAAGGTCTTGGATGACTCCTCCAGAAGTTCATTCAGTACTACAAAGGAGAACAACCACCAGATAAATCTGTCAACCTATTTAAATGACCTCAAGAAGACTCTGGACAAAGCCAGCTATAGTCGCTTTATTTCAGCACTCTTGGCATACAAGAAGACAGATAACTATGACTCTATGATATCTGTGGTGGCAACCCTTACTACCGAAAAGCCAGAGCACTTTCATCTTCTACAGAGTAAGTGCCTGCCTGTCAGCCCTCCCAGGTAAACCAGACAGGAAACACGACCAGATGAGCTAATGCTACTTTATTGTAAGGCTACATTGACAGAATCTTGCAAGCCTGAAAGTACAAACCTCCCGCCCTCCCTATTTACCGCCTGAGTGGTCAGGGCGGGTCTTTCCTAAGTTTCTTCCTCTGGCCGTTACTCTGTTGTGGGCTCCTTTCTCCTTTATCTGATTGTCCCCTAGGTGGCATCTCTCCCCCACCCCCACCCCCTTCCAAGGTCACCCTCACATTCCATCACACTGCCCAGCTGTTTTTAGAGTGAGCTGAACTCTTCCCATCCATACCCTGTTAAGCCCAGGACATTATGGTTCATTTGGTGGGGGAATAGAGTGCATTGCCCTCCTCAAGGAACTGCGCAACACCTAGACTCTGTTGTAGTGAAACAGATCAGAAAGTTTCAGCCCAGAGCATGCTTTCTGTGCTTTGACTTTCCTCTGGGGCAGCCATTCCCAGAACCTAGATTGCAAGACATCTGCTTGTCTGTAGCAAGAAATTAATTACGTTTAATTAATTGTATGAGTCCAAAGTACTTGTGCACAGGGACAGCTGCCCAGAGAAGTCACCTCTGGAGGTTGCTCATCCTACCATAAGCAAACATCAGGCATGGTTGGATTATTTAATCATTCTGATGCAGACTTCACATCAAAGAAGCTCACATGAAATTCAGTATATATCAGTATATTCCCACTCGGGTGTGAAAACTGTGCCTCAGCTGTCTACTTTTGGGTGACACCACTTTGGCATTAGGAATTGTTGCTGTCCAGTGTTGGAGAAGGGTTTTGTTCTCCCTGAAGCCTACCAGGCCATCATTGGAAGCAAGTGTGATCTAGCGACTCAGGAATCACAGGGTGTATTTTCTGTAAAGATATGCTAGCAATTATTACAGCATAACGTAAAGACTTTACTGAGTTGAGCTTGACTTGATGGTTTTATGGACTTATTAAGTCAGTGGATTTCCATTGCATGCATTCCGAAAGAGGGATCTGTTCTTTCTAATTCCTCTGCTGAATATCAGATGTGAAAAATATCCGTTACTATTTCTAATTTCTTATTTCTGCTTTATCCTTTTAATTTAGTCTCTAAGTAAAGCTATTTTTAAATACTTTTTATTTTTACTTAAATTAAACCCCAAAAGCTATTTTTCCCATAATTTCCATAAACTGACAGCACATTGTCCTCTAATTTGGAGATAGGAAATAGATTAAATAAATAAGAGGCATATCAATCTAGCATCTAAAATTTAGGGATCAGCATGACATGCTTTGGAATGGATTTCTCACCCCAAAGTCATCATGAATTGTTGAGTTCCTTTATTTCTGTGCCAGAAAACAGGAATTAAAAGCGTTTCCTCCCTTCTGCCTCTTAAAAAATATCAAAATGGTAGATATACTAAGGGTGATTCATTTCCTACAGGGCACAATTTGATAGGGAAGGATATTTATTTGTAATAGCAACCTTGGTTCCTTCGGCTATAAAAAAGAAAGCAAATCCTTTTACAAGAATAGCCCATTTGTCATATTTACTGTCTTAAGACTTTCTTATAGCTAGAAGCAAAAGCATGTTGTAGATTAGGGCAGAGGAACAAGAGATCATCTTCTGAAAAAGCCAACCCACTAGTTGAAAGGATGGCCATAGGCTAAGTATCATAAGCCACAAGAGGCCCCAATGTCTCTTGTGTGTGTGTGGGGGGGGGGCGCTCTTTGGAACCCTCTCAGGCTATGATTGCTGAAAGCTAAGAGCACATTTTCCCATAATTTCAAGAGGGGAAATGGATAAACATTGTAGCGTAAGCCCTAAAATGGGCATATCAATTTACTAACCGAACCTTCAACATGGTACCCCCCAAAATAGCCCCCTTCCCTAGATATTAAGTGCTGCATGGAAGAGGCAGGCTATCTTGAATGGACTCGCCCATTTTTAACACAAAGGGAAAGCAAGTGGGAGTTTGCCAGTGCAGGTCAGTGGAGGAGTTGAAGCAGGAATCCCTCACCAATGTTCTACGTAAATGAACAGTATGTACCAGGCTACCCTGGAAGTTCAAGAAGAAATAAAAGTGTTTTTAACTTAAAACAAAAAAAGTGAAGATAGACGGATGGACAGAGTTTTGTCTGCAGTGATGATCCGCAACGCTTGTAGTTTGTTTGTTTATTGGCCTGAAAATTACGGTTTGTGAAGGTCTGCTGGAAGCAAGAGGCATAGAGGATATTCTGCACAACTAGAACTCAGGAAAAGTTTTCAGGCTGTCACCGGGAGTGGCTGTGTGTGTCTTTCAGTGTGAAGACAAACAGCTTCTCCTGCTCTCTATACCAGGGGTCCCCAACCCCCGGGCCACGGACCGGTACTGGTCCGTGGCCTGTTAGGAACCGGGCCGCACAGCAGGAGGTGAGCGGTGGGCGAGCGAGCGAAGCTTCAGCTGTGTTTACAGCCGCTCCCCATCGCTCGCACTACCGCCTGAGCTCCGCCTCCTGTCAGATCAGCGGCGGCATTAGATTCTCATAGGAGCGCGAACCCTACTGTAAACTGCCCATGCGAGGGATCTAGGTTGCGCGCTCCTTATGAGAAGTCAGAATCCGACACTTATTTTAGTCTGCGCGTGGCCCGCCCATTATTTTATTTACCACTTCTGAAACCATCCCCCCCCCCCCCCCCCCCCCGGTCCTTGGAAAAATTGTCTTCCACGAAACCGGTCCCTGGTGCCAAAAGGGTTGGGGACCGCTGACAAAACCCATATTTAAGTAAAGCTTATATAGGCCACCTTTACCGATGAACAAAAATGAGGCCACCTCTGCTTAATCTTACTATCTAAAAAGGCACAACAGAGAAGGGGAAGTGCTAATTCTCAGTGCTGTGTTACGTTTATTCTCTGACGGTCTGTTGGGGGACCACTGGGAAGGAATCCGAGGCGGTGGCCTGGCTTCCCTTCTCCCGCCACCATGTGCTTCAATGGTTGCTTGGATCACTGTTAGGGGAGAAGCAAAGCCTGATGGAGCTGAAAGTGGCCTGCCTTCTCTCTCGCCGTAGAATCATAGAACGCATGCATGGGGAGGACCTTATAAGAAGGCTGTGCAGTGCTCCAGGTTCAGTTTAGAAGAGGTGCTTTTGAATGCGCAGGACCACGAATGCTGTTTTTCAAAGCAGTTGAAAACTAGTTGAAAACTGCAGAGTTAAAAAAAGCTGCCGTTTTCCAAAGCAGATGCTTCTTTTTCCAGAACTGCATGGTTGCACAGCCATACCTTATAGATCATCTTATCCAAGCTCCCGCTCAAGGTAGGATTCCACCAAGCCATCCCTGACCAATGGCCTCTACGCCCTGCTTGAAAAACTCCAGCAAGGAAGAGCTCACTGTTATTCTTGGTAGGCTGTTCTACTGTTTAACAATGGGTTCATCTTAAATTTCTCAGGAAAAGATGACTCACTTAGTAAAGACTACCCCTACCTTTTGTTTTTTCTGTGAATTTCTATCTTTGGCTCCTGGTAATTTATTAGTAGGAATGAATGAATGATGTCACATGCCCTAAGAGCTATAAAGTAATTACAGGGCTTTATCTTGTTTACTAATCGGGGGGCCACTTTCTCTGGGCACATTGACCTTTGGGGGGGGGGAGTTTCCACAGTTTCCAGAAGAGTTAGATTTCAGTCTGGAAGAGACGGACAGATTTTGCCTCCTCATATTTCCATATTTCAACCTTGCCCTCCCAAGAGAAGATTCCATGGTTTAATCCATTCCTGACTGCAGTTACATAGTTTCAGCAAATTAGAAAACACTCCTCCATCTCTCAAGGCTACATTCTGTGTGAACCTAAATGCACAGTTTAAATGGAGCTGTGGAGAGAGGCGGTGTTGATTAGCCTGGCAACTGGGTGGAAGTAATCACGTCAGAAGAGTTCTTTGTTTAAAAAGATAAAACACGTTCTCATTTTCCTTGGAACTCATTGGCTTGTGTTTATTACTTTCACTTTCAGGATTCTCCATGCTTGTCCGTCCGCATCACAAGAAGCAATTCATACAGATGTGCAGAGAGCTGACGGGGATGGCTTGCCCTGGGGAAAGCAAGGAGATCTGTTCTGTTGGGGCAGAGCTTTCATACTGCGCCGTGGAAGACAGTGAAATTCATGATAAAGCTGCCAGACAATGCCCAGGTTTACAGTGCTTCTTTTATTGGCATTTCCATGCTCATTTTTGAAGTACTGCATCTTTATTTGAAAATATAAAAAAAGATCAAGATGCAGTTCAGTTGGGTTCTACCGCCTGGGGAGCTTCCTGCATTCTCCGATGAAGTGCTCAATACATATTTTTGTTTCAGTAGCTGAAGTTACAGAATAATAGTCTATAAACCTTGGAATGCCCCAAAGATTTCAGAATTACAAGTAGAACTCCTACTACAAACTAGTAAAGGGGGCTAAAAGAAGCTCAAGGCTTCTAAAAGAAAACCACACTGTTGCATGTTCTTGGTACAGTAAATAGCTTAGTAGGCGCCGCTGGCATATCATGTAAAGCTGGGCTGCTAGAGAAGAAAGCATCCCGTGACAACAGGGAGTCCTTTTAGCCATCCCTAGCTGAGGACGGGATGGGATGTGCAGGTGAGAGGAGAAGATCACGATGCGCTCATATCCAGTAGGGTTCTGACAAACGAGCTGTTTCCTCTCGCTAGCTCAGTGTCAGGACAGCTTTTTGGAGCTGGCATATCGTAAGTCCTCACCAAAAATTGCCACAAACAAGGAATCGGAGCAGCAGGTGGACAGATTAATATTTCCTAGATGGCTTTTATCTAGTTCAGATGGTGAGGACAAAACAATAAAAGAAAACCCACTGAAAGAAATAGTCTGATTTACTCTTAATTTTCGGTTATGCCGATTTTTCTTTAATTGTAAAAATTCTTCAGAGACAACTAAAAGCTGAGAAAATATACGCTCAACGTATCACAACATTACTTATAATTACTTACAAGCAAATGGACTTTTTTATTGCAACCCATCTTGAATATTAGAAAGGTGAGATGCAAATGCATAAATTAAAGACAAAAATGTAACTGTATATATACACAAGTGACATAGTTATATATACAAATAAACTCCCAGAATAAAAAAAAACTCCCACATGGTAAGGTTTTTTTGCCAGTCCATGGTATCATTGATTTAAACACTTAAGAAATTCACAGCCCCGTGTGATTTTTCTTTCATACCTATATAAGAAGTAGCTAACCTTTTCAGGCAATGTTATAAACTTAATAATGTCATGTAATGTAATTCAGATGGCCAGAATTCTGCAAGTTCACCAAAGCTTTGTCGATCTCACCTATAAGATTTCTGTAATCCTGCTTTTGAAAAAAAAAATTAAAACAAATTAACTTGGAGGTTCCACAGGTATCATTTTGGTGTGTTGTGAGTGCTGCATAGCCAGCCCTGGCTGAATGGAGTCATGTATACTCTTGGAGATGTGATCATGCAATATCTTCTGCAGATTCTTCCAAGAATGAGACACCACAACAGTTCCAAAATCCAGACTCACAGGAAATCAAGGGAGGACCCAGCAGATTACGAGAACCCACAGATGATGGCAGCCTACCTATCTCTCCAGTAGGTGGTAGGTATCTTTAGATCAAGTAGTGCCCTTCCTTCTAAAGCAGTGTTTCTGAACCTCAGCCACTTTAAGGGGTTTCCTTGGATTGGTGTGAGTGAGCATCAGGCCATTGATGGCTGAGGGAAGATCAGGGGGCGGGCCGTGCTATGTTGGAACACCAGTAACAGCAGAAAAGGCGAGGAGGGGAAACTGCTTAGAACAGTGTTTCTCAACCTTGGCAGCTTGAAGATGTGTGGACTTCAACTCCCAGAATTCCCCAGCCAGCACAGGGAGTTGAAGTCCACACGTCTTCAAGTGGCTGAGGTTCAGAAACACTGTTCTTAAAAAAGGTTCATCAGCTACATGGGAAATACAGATGGAATGCTGCAGATCATGCATGGCAATGCAGATTAAAATCTGTGTCGAGCACCTTCAGCTAATGGGTCAAGAAGAATAGATGAAAAATATTTTTCTGCCTAAGGTAAGTGTTTGCACAAAACTGAAAAATTGTTGTAGTTTGCTTCCGGGTCCAATTCAAGGTGTTGGTTATCACCTTTAAAGCCCTACATGGCATGGTGGTTCCAGGTTACCTGAGGGACCGTCTCATCCCCATTACATTGACCCGTCCCACCCGGTCATGCAGAGAGGGCATGTTACGGACCCCGTCTACAAGAGAGTGCCGTCTGGCGGGGTCCAGGAAGCGGGCCTTCTCTGCAGCGGCCCCCACCCTTTGGAACTGTCGGGATGTCATCCATGCCATCGTGCCATGGCGCCAGGAAGGAACATCCCGCCAGTCTAACTCACAGGGTCGTTTGGGGGTGCTACACAATAAAACTACCAGACGTGTGAAGCAGGGGTTTGGTGTGTTCACAGAACTGTAAAGTATGTTAATCAAAGTATCACGGCGAGCAATTCAGCACCTAGGATAGATCAAAGGGCGATCGAGGTGCGAATCCCGATGGGGGGGAAACTTGGAGATTTTAAACTGTTGGTTGCGGGGGCTTGATTCACTTGAGTCTTTAATGTGCAATGGATCACTGGCTTTAATAAAGATTCCTTCATATCCCTAAGTGGCTTGTGTCAGGACTCTGATTTAATAGTCAACGCATCGGGACATCACAGGAACACTCGGTTCCCCCAGAGGTGAGGCAAGCCCCCTCTCTCCTGACCTTCCGTGAAAAACTGAAGACCTGGCTGGGCCATCTTGCTTGGGGCGGGAAGGCGGGTAGTCATTCTTGGGGATGACTCATATACACAGGAATTGAATTAGAACTTTTACTGCCATCTGGATTTTATTTTATATTCTGTATTTATATTTATATTTTATGCATTAATTGTGGTTTTATTATATTTTAATTTTTTTAGCTATATTGTAAACCGCCCGGAGTCCCTCTTTCGGGGGGAGATGGGCGGTGGCTAAATTTGATAAATAAATAAAAAAAATAAAATATAACTCAAGGCAGCGAACATAGCTAATACTTCTGCTTCCTATTTTCCCCACAACAACAACCCTGTGAGGGAGGTTGGACTGAGAGAGAGCGACTGGCCCAAAGTCACCCAGCCGGCTTTCATGCCTAAGGCGGGACTACAACTCTGTCTCCTGGTTTGCCATTGGCTCCCTCCTAGGGCTGAGAGAGTGGGATTGGCCCAAGATCACCCAGCCGGCTTTCATGCCTAAGGCAGGACTAGAACTCACAGTCTCCTGGTTTCCCATTGGCTCCTTCCTAGGGCTGAGAGAGAGTGACTGGCCCAAGGTCACCCAGCTGGCTTTCATGCCTAAGGCAGGACTAGAACTCACAGTCTCCTGGTTTCCCATTGGCTCCTTCCTAGGGCTGAGAGAGAGTGACTGGCCCAAGGTCACCCAGCTGGCTTTCATGCCTAAGGCAGGACTAGAACTCACAGTCTCCTGGTTTGCCATTGGCTCCCTCCTAGGGCTGAGAGAGTGGGATTGGCCCAAGATCACCCAGCCGGCTTTCATGCCTAAGGCAGGACTAGAACTCACAGTCTCCTGGTTTCCCATTGGCTCCTTCCTAGGGCTGAGAGAGAGTGACTGGCCCAAGGTCACCCAGCTGGCTTTCATGCCTAAGGCAGGACTAGAACTCACAGTCTCCTGGTTTGCCATTGGCTCCCTCCTAGGGCTGAGAGAGTGGGATTGGCCCAAGATCACCCAGCCGGCTTTCATGCCTAAGGCAGGACTAGAACTCACAGTCTCCTGGTTTCCCATTGGCTCCTTCCTAGGGCTGAGAGAGAGGGACTGGCCCAAGGTCACCCAGCTGGCTTTCATGCCTAAGGCGGGACTAGAACTCACAGTCTCCTGGTTTCTAGCCCGTTGCCTTAACCACTAGACCAGACTCGCTCTCTATTTTGTTTTGAACCCAGAACAAAACACTGTGTTCTGGAAATTCTGCCCAACCATTTCAGGTCAGCCACATTTCGGCAGAAATGAGACCCAAAACTTCTTCTGAGTTTCAGAAGAAACAAAACCCAGATCGGATGAGGAGGACAAGGTTGACAAGTGTCCTTTCTCCTCCCTTCTTGTCAGCTACCAGCATGGCATATCCCACCTATGTTGCTTTTCCGTCCCCCAAACCACTTCTGCCTAGAGTAGCTCTAGTCTGTTCCATGCACTGACCAGAACATCTGAAATAAGTATGTTTTGGTCCAGGCATGAGCCATAAAAAATGGTGGTTCTGTCTAGATGACACGTTGCACGTTCCTTGCCAGTCATTTGGAGACAGCTGCCAATTTCAGTAGAGCTGCCTTCCCCAGCTGGTGCCCTCCAGGTGTGTTGGAGTGCCGTCATCCCAGCCAACGTGGCCCAATGTTAAAACACTTTCCACCGGAAACTGTAATCCCAATACTTTCAAGGCTGCCTGTTTTAAGAAGACTGACTTAGATAGTAAGAAACTAGGTGGCCCAATGGCCTGTTCCAACATTCAGGGTAGGTTTGTATATCTCTATCATTATCACTTTTGAAAGTGCCAAAATTTGGGGAGTGGGATTCATTTTTATGCGTCGCAAGAGATTGAGATTCTGCCTTAAAACAGTCTGATAATTACGCTGCTTTGGAGTGTGGGGTAATCAGACTGTTTATTATATTTTTTATCTTGCCTGAAGTCTGCCAGGCCAGCTGATACCAAGTCTGATAAACTAAAATAAAAAAAAAAACACAAGGAAAAGAAAAAGGAAAGGCAGAAAATAAATTCTTCCAGGCCACAATAAAGTTGTGGACTTTTATATTCCATTTGAGAACCTGTCTGATCCATCTTTGATGGTAATTGTTCCCTTGGCCGAGTTACAAGCGTGTGATTTCCCTTTGCTTCTGGTTGCTGGATGGCAGTAAGCGGGTAGTTTTCCCCTTGTCATCTTTTTGTGGATAGGGAATTTCCCAGCAGCTTTGGTCCTCTGGTCAGGATCCAAGATCAGCATGGGCTTCCGTTCGGTTCTGCAGTCTGAAAACAATTATATCTAAGTATGTGAAGTATTACTGTGACCTTGTTGGCATTTTATCTGTGTTTGAAGTGCTTGAACAGCAAAAAATCTGCAAGGTCCAAGGATCGGTCTGGTTTGAAGGCCAGTTTATTCCTCTCTCTTTTCCCTGTTTAGGTGGCTATCAGTGTGTTAAATGCCGATCTGAGCACGGTGTGCCCTTTAAGTGCCAGCGGTGTTCCTTCACTTGTTGCAACAAATGCTGGGAGAGTTCCTTGAAGGTGGGCCTCCGTTTTCTGAGCCTGTTTTCGCTTTTGTCCTAACTGCCTCGGCAGATATCAACTTGCATGCTCTTGAAGCACAACAGAATTCCAGTTCCCTGTACTTGTATGGGGCTTAGATCACATGCCACTTTTCTCTGCCAGAAAAGATGCTTGTTCTTGGGCATGGCAACTTAGGGTTTGTTAAAGGTAGGCGTGTGGTAGAGACCACATACCGAAACAAGCCTGCAGAATTGTATGGGCCTTGCTTGGTTAGTTAGACTGATTTATAGTCAATCAATTTAAGACAAGTTAGTTGGGGATTATGAGGTCAACAATCTGACAGGTCGTTAGTTTGGGAGGGGCAGAGTCAGCAATATGTCAGGGGACCCAAAGAAGTCCTGTAACTAGATTAAGAGACAGCTAATCTCTGATAAGGATGAATGAGTTCTTTACTGCTGTCTTTGCCTGCTTATAGTCCACAGAGACTGCTTTAACTCTGATTCAGCAGCAACCGCCCGGGCTTTGCCTCTTGACTTTGTGATTGACTTAAGTGAAGACAAATATTTCCTATTCCACCCCAAAGCAAAGGAACTGACCTAACAGTGACAGAATCCATATTTTTGCATCAGGCGTTTTTTGGCAGAAGAAAGTGGTTACTTGTGGAAAGCATTGTAAAGCAATGCTATTTTAACCCATAAGTATCAATGTATATGTTTCCTATTTTTTTATTTTAGCAGAAAAAACTTGTCCCTGAAAATGTGTAGGATAAATTTAGGAAATAAGTATGTTTTCCTTGTAAAGTACCAGTTGGCTCCTTCAAGAACACTTTGTGGAAGGGAGGGAGGGAAACAAAAACAACATGCAGCATCAAACAGAAGTTGGTTTAACTATATTTCAAAAATGCAACTGGTGTTTTCTCTTCTGGGAAAGGATATGACTCGGGGATCATGGTTTAGAGGGGGAGAAAGGCAATGAACTTGACTCTGGTGATGCCAGCACTCTGTACCCCATAGTAAAGGAAACCCAAACAATGTTGAGGTTGGGAACACAGAAGGGAAGCAGGAAAGCAGGAACCCAGAACTCAAGTTGTTACATTTCCCTTCTCTTGCAGCTTGCCTTCTGGCTGGATGCAGTTTGGGAATTTGTTCACCCTGATATTTGTTTGTTTGTTTGTTTGTTTGTTTGTTTGTCATATTTACCACCCATCTCATGTACGACTCTGGGCAGTTATATTTAATGGAAGAAGCTATCCTGAATCTTTGGATGTAAGAAAGCTGATTCAGGAAGCCAAAGTAGACATAAGTTACACTCAGATGACTCTCTGATGCTTATCATCATTAACCAGAAACCCACAGGGGGTACGTGATCAGGATGGGCTCCTTCCCTGGAACTGCTCTTGGTGCTAAGAGCTTTCCTACCAAGATAAACTATTATTAGCCAGGCTGATTCAGAATGAATTGGTGCTGTGGGAGGAGAGGGTGCGCAATGCTCTGCCAGGCATGGACTCCTGATCAAGATAAGCGGTTGCAAGAGCCAAGCCCAAGGTCAGCACCGTATCTACTTGGGCTCTTGGTCTGTACAATGTAAGATAAAACAGATGCTACCTCAGGTCAGCAGAATGCGGTGCTGCTCTTGCACAGGTGTCTGGATGTTGGAGCCGGTGCAAAATGCAGCGGCTGGGCTGCTTGGTACCAGAGGTAGGATCACAAGATGCCTGTGCTGAAAGGCCTGCGCTGACTGGCATTTACTTGAGTACATTTATTATGGCCGCCCACTCCAATAGACTCCATTTGCCAGTGGGCATCATTTACAGCATTAAAGGACAGGGCCTGACGATATAAAGGATGCCTCTCCCACCACAAAGCAGCCTGATTGTTAAGGTCTGCCGGAAACGTGGTCTTGAAGATGCTCCCACTGATAGTCCTTCTGGCACACAGGAGAAGGTCTTCTCTGCTGTTCCCAGGCTACGGAGTGCATTTGTCCTCATCAAATGCAACAGTGCATCTCCTTCATCAGTGGTTTAGTCATGAGATTATAATAAATACTTTGAACTTTTAACTATAAGCCACCTCCATTGCGTGCCAGATTTCCAAATAAACGAGAGCCTGTTGATTTTGACATCTTGGCATCTCCATCTTTTCCCCCTTGTTTTTAGTATCCGGGTTCTTCTTTAACATCCTGTATTTCTCCCAACGTAGCTTTCCTTTCCTTTCCTCAGTTACATCCTAACGCAGGTATGCACACGCCAGATCTTGGGAGCAGAATCAATTGTTCCCACAGTGTTCCACCATTGTGGGTCAGAGATCACGTTTATTTTTTTGTTCCAAGAGTTTAGTGCTGTGGGTCATTGCCTCTTAAACAGGATAGGTGTCAGAAGTTGACAGAAAATAGCTTTAGCACAAGGGTCTTGATGAAAAGTGCCATTTTTGACTGCTCTTGTGCTTCCTCACGCAGCTTGCCAAGAAGTGCCCAGAATGCCAAGCGGATACCAAGAGAAGACACTTAGCCATATCTTACTGGCCAGATCCCCCCGTGAAAGGAACGTAGAGTGAACACATCAGCTGCTTAACTGGACCCAAGGAATGTATGGCTTGCTCCAGGTGGTCTGTGGGGAAGAGGAACAACGAAAGTGCGAGTGGTTTTAAGTCACTTCTCTGGACCCCCCCACCCCACCCCCCACCCTTGGTGTTGCTCTTCTCTTAAGAGAAGCAGCATAGTCTCCAGGGTTGTCATTTTCCAGATATTTGAACCTTTCAAATGCTCCTGTACTTTTCAGTAGGTCCAGAGGGCATTTAAATGTTAACACTTTATATTTTTTTCCAATAATGTTCTTTGCAGAGAGGGTGAGTACTACAAAGCCTATTGTCTTTATTATGGGAAAATTAAAAAGGACTCTGCCCAGAGCTTTCCATTCTGTCCCTGAAGAACCACCCCTTACGTGTGTGCGTGTGTTTTTTACTTTGTCGCCCTTATAGTATGGATTAAATGAAAAGATTCCACAGTCACACTAGTTTGGATTTCCACAGGAGCTTGATACACCTACGTTTTAAACAAAGGAATAACGTATTTGGTCATATTTGGATAGCCAGTAAAAAGTCTGGGATTGTCTTGTTATCTAAAGGAAAATCTACCTGTTGATGTTCAATTTCCTTTGGAAGGCTGTGGGTATGTCAGTTCTGTTGAAAGACCTTCTGACTAGTCCTGACTAGCTCCCAGCTGCGGAGTTCACCGTTTTTCAAGACCATTTTACTTCTCTTGCCTGTCCTCTCTTGGACCCCGATCCAGCATTCCCAGCCTAAGCGAGAGGGGGAGCCTCCCTCGGTTTCTGTTTCTACACCCAGAAACAACCATCTCAAGGTCGTGAATGAATATTTCTTTTTTATATAGTAAATTAAAGCTTGAGAAATGGTGTCCATTTTCAGAAGTGTGAATAATCTGCAGTATTAAACTGTAAATAAAAAGATGTGGATGTTGTTTTCCATTTTTTGTTTATAAATTATATACCTACACACCCATCATGCTGTTGCTTTTTGGCCTAAGCAACGGTTACCCCCAAATGAACAGAGGGCTGGGGGGAAAAAACAGCTAAGACAAGGTAAAAAGGTCTAGGATTTAATCCAAGCACACATATACATGCCAGGGGAAGGCGTTGATCTCTGTGTTCTACAGTAGGGAAATCTTGCGCAAATATTTGATTTATTTCATATCTACAATAAAAGCTACTTATGCCGTGTGTTTGAAGCATCTAGGGAGAGGAGATTTATGGTTGAGTCTGGAGATAAGTAATCCTCAACATCTCTTACATTTTTCCCCCTCCACTTCCCAGTCTCTTAACAGCTATGCATATGCATATAAGGCTGCTCTTGTAGAACTGTATTCCAGTCATCTCTGAAAATGGAAATTCATAAAAAGTTATGCTATCATAAATGGGTTAGTCTTTGAACATGCCACTAGACTCTGCTGATTTTTATGCAAATGATTAAGACGGCGGCTTCTCTGGAAATTGTAACGAAGGAAGGCACCAGGCAGAGTCACCTGAAATAGAAATCCATCAGTCTCACTGTGCAAGTTGCACAGATAGCGATTGATGTTATCTTTGTCTCCAGAAGGGAACAGGACATCATTCCCAAATTCATTCCACCTGCCTACCTCATAGACCGTGGTGAGAAATTATGCTACATACTCTGAAAAAAGCTATTGTACCATCTGATTAGCAAGATTATTAGACAGAAATTTTGGGTCTCAATTCTTAATTAAGGCCCAAACCCCATTATAGCCTGAGGCCTGGCAGAAATACCTCAATACTGAAAGGAGGCAAAATATTTTGTCAGTAAAATGTCCTGTTTTGGAACAATACTGATAATGTTGAAATGGAATGCTTCCAGGTTGGAGCATTTTGATTGCAAAATGTTGTGTACTCCCCTATACATAACAAAGTCATTCGTAGCCCCATAATAATTCACTGACTTCTCTAAAGAAAAAGAAACAAAATTATTTGAAGCATTGCATAGTTTGACTAACCTAAGAGTAACACCTGGGATTCTCACAACAATATTGTTAATAGCTTCACTGCATATTAAACTAGGGAGAAGATTTTGCTCCATCAGAGCCACACTTATAATATAAATATGAGGTTACTCAGAAGCTTTTTCAAGAATATTCCCATAATTATAAGAAATAGCACACCAAAACACAGCTCAGCATCCCTCAGAAAAGGGGCCCAGGTGTACAGAAAACTCAACTGTACAGAAATCCTAGAGTGGGAATGGACCATTGAGATTATCAAATTCACCCCCTACTTTGTCCGGGAATCCAGATTAAAACATTCTTGACAGAGGATTCTCTGCCCTCTGAACTCTTCCAGTGAATGGCCCTTTAGATTAGGAAACTTCCTAACAGTTAACCAAAATTGGCCTTCCTGTAATTTAAAGCTATTGTTCTATGTCCTGCACTCCCTTGCAACAGGTCATGGTTGCCTCCCTTCGGACCTCTTGCCTCCGTCATCTTTTCTCAAGGCTAAACGTTTCTGATCCTACTTAACTTCCAGTCTCCTGATCATCTCGTTATCTTTCTTTTTGCCTGTTTTTCTGGAGAACGGTGCAGGGCCCAGCAGAGCTGAACTGTGTGCCCCTTCTCCTCCGCTTGATAATGCATTTCGGATTAGATCCATTTAGAATTTTTGATTCAATTTAGGTTGTTGAACCAACCTGACTCAAACTCTTCCTTTAAAAAAAAAAAAGTCACGTATACATATTGGTATACTTGGGCAAAAGGCCTGGGAATCAGTTCACATGCAAATTATCCAATTTAATCCTTCAGCTCAAGTCAACAAAATCAGCTTGATGGAGAGATTTGACCAAACACCCTTTGAATCGAGCCGCTCAACTCAACCCTTGCCTACTTGACTAGTTTGCCAATCACGTCATGGGATCCTTGGTGACAGGTTTTGCTGAACTCAAGATAGAGTCAGTCTGTGGCTTTCTCATAACCTATTAAAGAAGATCAAAACAAACTAAGATGAATCTAACAAGATTTGTTCTCGACTTAACTTCTGTAATGGCCATATTGTTTTCAAGGTGCTTTCAGATCAATCTTTTAATGATTTGTTCTGGAATTTTCCCAGATAGCCATTTCAGTGACTGCTCTGTAGTTTGCTGATTCTCCTGTAGTCACTTGCCATTCCAGAATTCCTCATTCATAAGGGTTCTGCAATATCATCAGGCAGCTCTTCAGAATTGATCTGGTCCTGGAGCTATAAACTCATTCAAAATAAACTCTTTCCACCCAGTGAAGTTAAAAATGGTGTCCAGCTAAACGCTGGTTCCCAGAATTAATCGACTAAAACAATCCAGAAGAGAGGAAATGGGTCCTCTACTGCAGGGGTACCCAACCTTTTTGGCACCAGGGACCGGTTGTGGAAGACAATTTTTCCACGGACCGGGGCGGGGTGGGGTTTGCACATAGGAGCCGATTGTGCGGACCGGGGGGGCGGGGTTTGCAGGCGGGAGCCAATCACACGGACGGGGGTAGGGTTTGCAGGCGGGAGCCAATCGTGCGGACCACCACTGCTCACCTGCTGTGCGGCCCACTTCCTAACAGGCTGCGGCCCACTAGCCCACAGGTTGGGGACCCCTGCTCTACTGTGCCCAGTTAGAAACAATTAACTGCACCCTCATTCAACTACAGTCCATCCTGGACATTGGCACTTCACTTTCACTTTTACAGAATGCTTACAGATACTAGCCAGCAACAAGAGATCATGCTGTAAGGATACAGATTCAGGAATGCAAATCGTGACAGACTCAGATGCCAATTTTGCCCTCTTATCTACACTGGCAATACCCACAAGTGGTGTTTGTTCATCCTGCAAGGAGACACATCTTCATTTGTCAGCAATGCCCCACTCCGTTTACACTGATCAAACTAGCTCATCTCAACCCTGCTGGCTGGGGAGTTCTGGGAGTTGAAGTCCACACATCTTAAAAGTGGCTGAGGCTGGGAAACACTGCTCTAGGACACAACGGTTGACTCAGTAATGATGCTTGAGAAAAGGAAGGACTCAGATTGAGTTCACTGTGATGCATGGAGTTAGAACTGATTCACCTTAGCACCATTTCTCAGGGATTATACTTTTTTTATTAGCCTACATAGAAGTTGGAAGAGACCTTTAAGGACACTAAATCCAACTCTGTTCTCAGTGCATGAAGCCTCCCCAACAGATTGAAGTCCAGCTTGGGCTTCAAACATTGCAATGTTTAAGCTAAGAGGAGCCCAGTACTTCTCTAAGTCAGTGTTTCTCAACCTTGGCATTTTTAAGATGTGTGGACTTCAACTCCCAGAATTCCCCAGCCAGCCATGGACTCTTCTTTTACAGCAAACGTGCACCGATGTACACTTCACAAATGCTGCAGTTGGGGGGAGAGAGCGCCGTCAGAACACTCCGTCCTGCTTCTTCCACTCAGTTCCTGTATTTGTGCACAGGATTAAAACTGATTTATAGTATTTTCTTTCCTGGTCTGTTAGTTAGTTAGTTAGTTAGTTAGTTAGTTGTTTGTTTGTTTGTTTGTTTGTTTATTTATTTATTTATTTATTTATTTATTTATTCATTCAATTTATCCCCCGCCCATCTCCCATACAAGGGACTCTGGGTGGGTTACTTTTCTCTACGGTGTTTCTCAACCTTGGCAACTTTTAAGATGTGTGGACTTCAACTCCCAGAATTCCCCAGCCAGCCATGCTGGCTGGGGAATTCTGGGAGTTGAAGTCCACACATCTTAAAAGTGCCAAGGTTGAGAAATGCTGCTCTCGGTAATTGGTTCTGTCTGTATTTGTTTTGTTTTTTTCTAATCAGAAAAAAGTCTGATTAGATCTGCAGAGCCTTCCTTCCTGCAGCTTAAATATTGTAGTGAATAAATCCATTATTCTACATCCTGCTGTCTGGATCAACAAAGAACAGGCTTTGAAGGACCTGGATAGAGTTAGCTTTAAGAAAAGAAGGCAGAGGGAGGGGTGTGATAGTTCAGATACCTGAAATATCACTCAGACTTCCAGAATGCAAGGAGTCCTGTCATCAATGCCGTCACAATCACCTTTCCATATTACTTTCTGGAAATCACAAGGGGTATGTTTCTAGTCATATTTTTAAAAATAGACATGGTTTTGGAACAAGCTCTCTCAGTTCAGAGAGGAGTTTTGAGTTCTGTCAAAAGTGAATTTCCCATCGGGTTTTTCTATAGCCCAGGTTCAGTTGGAGTTTCTTGAGGGGGAGGAAAAGATTTTCTAAACAACTACATCCCCTTTCAGTTCTAATGATGTTCTAATTAAATCATTTCAAAAATTGTTACGAATCACAAAAGGAGTTGAATTTAAATGTACTGTTCACATACAGTAATTTTGTCTTCAGTTTACCTGTATTGGGATTGTCAACCTTTTTTCAGCCAGATCCTCCTCTTTTTTTTTTTTAGGGTTAGCGGGGTTTTTTAGGCCCTTGAGGACGGTGGTACCCAAACCCATGGTTCTTTTTTGCATTTTTGGTGAGTTTATAGAAATTAACACATCTATTTCCCTATCTATTTTAGCCTTTGTTTGGTATTTTAAAACTTTTAAAAAATGACACCATTGAAAATGGCTGTTTGTTCATCTCTTTGGGCTGGCCTTAGGGAGCTCTGAGGTGGGGCAGCAAAAAATGGGCCTGGGGGCTATGAATTACCTGCCCTTGGTCTGTCCAATCCCAGTCTGTATCATTTTTATTCAGTTATTTAACATTACTAATAAGGTAAAGGTAAAGGTTCCCCCCGCACATTTGTGCAGTCGTGTCCGACTCTAGGGGCCGGTGCTCATCTCCGTTTGTTAGCCGAAGAGCCAGAGTTGTCCGAAGACGCTTCCGCAGTCATGTGGCCGCATGACGCGCACGGAACGCTGTTACCTTCCCACCGAAGTGGTACCTATTCATCTACTTGCATTGGGATGCTTTCGAATTGCTAGGTTGGCAAGAGCTGGGGTGAGTGCGGGAGCTCACTCGTCACGCGTCACTCGGGTCTTGAACCTCTGAACTTGTGATCTTCTGATCGACAAGCCTGGCGTCTTACCAGCTGAGCCACCACGCCCCAACATTATTAATATCCTCTCCAATAATAGACATTTTGTGTTACTCATATATTTATTTATTTGTTTTTATTTATATTTTGAATTTCGTCACCGCCCATCTCACTCAAAGAGCGACTCTGGGCGGTTTACAATAAAATCAATATAATTAGATTTAGGTATCCTCTTTCGTATGTGGCACGATAATGGCCAATTTATGGTCAATTGTGGCTTAGTAAACACACAGTGGTTAAAAGAAGCTGTGGTTTCATGCAGTGCTTCAACCCACCGGAAGGTGGTGGCGGCATATGATTCATTTGATTTATGGCCCGTATTCTTCCCTGATGGTATTCGGCATTAAAAAAAATTAACAGTTAAAAATCTGATAAAAGCAGGTAAATCAATTGTTAATTGCAACAGAAGCAGCCTTGCTGAAAAGAAAAGTCGCAACTCCTTCCCTAAAGACAGGAAGACAGGGCTAAGCGCCTTTTCTTAAGGAAGCATTTCATAGCTTGGGAAGAAGGGAGTGGAAAGCCGACAAATGCACGTTTTGAGATCCAGACAGGTTCATCTCAACCTAGGCAGACCTTAGATTGTTAACCTCCAAGCCAGAGGGCTCTAACCAAACACCTGGAATGAGGCCTGGAAAACAGCTGGCACCCCATGGGTCTCTGAGCACAAACTGCTTCCACTGGTGCATTTTACACCAAGTGAAGATTATGGACACTCCTCAAGGGAAGCCCCAAGAAGAGCACAGTGCAGTAGTCCATAGCTTTCCAAACTCTGTGTCGCGACACAATACTGTGTCGCCTGCAGGGCCCAGGTGTGTCGTGTCAAAACCCGGAAGCGCTGATGGCGCGCTGCCACCGTGGCACACAACCACACACACGGCAGCGGGCCATCAGTGCTTCCGGGTTTTCGCATGGCACACCAGGACACTGCTGCCGCCACCACTGCGGTGCAGGAAACTCTGAAAGCACCATGGTGGTGGCGTGCAAAAACCCGGAAGCGCCGCCGCCACTACCCTGGTGCACGAAAACCCAGAAGCACCGCAGTGGCAGCGCTTCTGGGTTCTTGCGCGCCGCCGCCGTTGGTGTGTCGCCAACGGGAAAAGTTTGGAAAGTCCAGCAGTAGTCAGTCAGGATAGAATGATGGGATGGGTGCCGGTTGCCAGAACAGTTGCCACTGGCATACAGCAGGCATGAGACTGGCCTGAGAATGAATCCCAGGACTATTGGAAGAGATTCAACTTCATAATTAGTTCAGACTGTTTTAGAAGTAAATAATGATTCTGCTGATGATTCTTGCATCAGCAGAATCTATAGAAAAGCACAGTGTGGAAGTTCAAAATGGCTGGTAAAGTCCTCAAGGGTATTTAAATTAATTGTAAGATGAGTTTTGAAATTTTAAAAACCGTGCCATTGGTTTTTTGAAACAGGTAACCCTAGTAACCACATTTTAGTTACTGTACTTATTAAGAGAGCAATTCTAAAAGCGTTGACTCCAGATCAGTATTAATCATCATGAAAAGCTCATTCTTAACTTCAGCAGAGTTAGGAAGAACATCAGCAGTTCAGCAGGACAAAATTAAAGAATTGTTCAAATCCCACAAACAGTGGATTCTTATGGAAATTTTACAAGCAACAGAGATGCTTTGCCTCTTCATTTTAGGAACCCTGTTCAGTAATGTCATGTCTTAGATACTTATTGTCAGGGTTCTAGTGTGAATCCTGCCGTGTACTGTAGAGATGCGTGTCAGCCTGGAAAACGATGGGAGGGGGAGCGCATTCCAGGAGCCGCGCCAGGCTGCTGGAGACTGTTGTGCAGAGCGTCAAGGTCGTCCACCTGCACGAGTGTGGTGGGGGCTAGAATGGAGTGGGAAAGTAATGGACACTGACATCATGGGTGCGAAAAGACTGGCGCGAAGGGGGAGAGCTAAGTTTGACTGTTTGGTGGGAAACCGTCATTCGGATCTTTGAGAATGCTTTGATTTACATGTATCCTTAATAAAGCTTATTCTGCATTTCAGTTGGCTTGCATGGAGAAGCATTTGCTGGGGCACTGAAGTCAGAGTCATCACAGAAAGATCCTTGGAGCTCTCGGTGGGGAACAACCCCCCAAATTCTTCCATAAACCCCCAGACATGGGTTAGGAAGTAGGCTAGACTTTTAGGGTCCCCAGCGAACCTCACTCTTAAGTCTCTTACCCCGACAGGTCCGTCTGCATACGGGGCTCGCCTCACTGTTCCGGCTGGGATTCGGTTGTGAGGGGGGCGGGCGGCTACCCCGTGTCCCCCCTCCGATCCGGATTCATTGTTCTCTCCCTCTGAGGATGACTGGCCTTTCATCGTCGTGTTGGTCGTTGCCCCCAGGTTCAGCTTCCGAAGCAACTGTTCAACCGCTCCCTGTAGGTTAGATATGCGCTCCCCCATGGAATCCATCTCCCGTCTCATCTCTTCCATCTGTTGCTTCAAAGTTCCATCACCTCCCGGCACCGGAGGGGTCCCTTCGAAGGCCGTCTGTGGACCTTCCTTGGTAAATTCAGTTTTCGGGTAAGGTCACCATTGGGACTCGAGTCTTTCTGTGATGAACTCGATCCTTGAGCTATTAAATCAGAATTCCTTACACAAGTCACTTAGAAATATGAAGGAATCTTTATTAAAGTCAGTGATCCATCATACGTTAAAGATTCGAGTAAAGAGGCTCCCGCAGCCGGCAGCTTAAAATCCTCAGATTCCCCCCCACCCCACCGGGGAACTTGTGAGTCGGCCGCCCCGCCATTGTCCTTTGATTCCCAGTTCTTCCTGAGTCCGAATCCATTGAAAGTACAATAGCGCCCTTTGATCTGTCCTGGGTGCTGAAGCGCTCATCGCAGTTCCTTGATTAGCATAGTCTGCGAGGGGCGAATACACGAACGCTTCGTCGCCAGCACTTCGCACGTCTGGCCGTTTCTACCTTGGAGTGTCTCGCATGGCTCTGCCAGTCCTTGTGATCTGGCGGAATGTCTCTTCCTGGCGCCATGGCAGGATGGCATCCTGACAGGCTTATATGCCACTCCCTTTTGGACTGTGTGTGGCTTGTATTCCCCTCTTTCTTTCAGTAAGAGATTAAAAGAAAAAGTTAAAAAACAGCACAACAAAACAACCATTAACAATTACAACTAATATTACAGAAAATTTTGGCGAGGAACATTCAGCCTTTAAATACAACCCATAAAGGAGCTTTGCTGTTCACATCAGTTCCATACCTAGGGCAATTTTGAAAAACAAGTTTGTTTCCCTGGAGCTCAACCAAGTTGGAACTAGTTTATTCCAAAAAAAGGGGCCAAAACTGTGAAGGCCCGATTCCATGGCCCCTAAAGGTGCCAGCTTACCCTTTCTGATCATATTGGACGGGCAGAAGCCATTGGGAGATGATGATGGTCCCAAGACTTCAGTCCCAAGTTGTATTTATACAGCTTTGTTGTTACAAAGTCCTTACCGATTCACTTGAGCCTAGAACCAAGCCTTATACATGTAGTCCTCACTTAATGACCATTTGTTTAGTGACGGTTCAGACTTATGATGGTGCTGAAAAAGACGACTTACAGTCCTCACACTTAATGACCGTCGCAGTGTCCCCACAGTCACATGATCACGATTTAGGCACTTGGCAACTGGTTTGCATTTATGACCGTCGCAGCATCCCATGGTCATGTGATCATTTTCAACCTTCCCAGCCGGCTTCTGACAAGCAAAATCAATGGGGAGCCATGTGATTCACTTAATGACCACGTGGTTCACTTAACGACCATGTGGTTCGCTTAATGGCGGCTGCAAAAAAGGTCGTAAAATCGGGTCAGATTCGCTTAACGACCGCTTTGCTTAGCAACCGAAATTCCGGTCCCAATTGTGGTCGTTAAGCGAGGACTACCTGTATGACATTAGTCCACACAATGTCTTAACAGTGATTGTGTGCAACTCTTATAGTTCGACAAGCATCACACTAGACAGGCAGTAAGCAGAGTGTTAACAGTAATGCATCTTTGTCAAGCTCAGCTTCTGGTGGCTTCATGGATCTACCCATGCAGCTTTCTTACCAACGATATTGAAGTGGCTTCCCGCTGCCTTGTTTCTTGGACTTTCCAGCCTAGCCTACAGCCCAGGGATGTTGGGTGGGGTGGGGTGGGGTGGGGGTGTCTCCTTTCCTTGTCCCCAGGCTCAATCCTGCTTATTTTTCCAGCCCAGTCATCCAGCTGCGAGCTGCCACCTGCTGGGGTAGCCAAGGCTTGACAACTGCTCACAGCAAACTCAGCTGTCCCACACTAAATACTGTTTGCTAACCCTGTAATAAACCAAGTCTGTTTTGACCTCCAAAATAAGGGTTAAGATGGGTAGAATCAGTTTACTTCAAAGGGTAGCTCGCCAATGTTTAGGCCACATGGTAACGTTTCGCTCGCTACGCTGCTAGCTTCTCCAGAGCAGACCTGAAACTGAATTTGCAGCGAAGGTCATGTCCTTATATACTGCCAGCATCCACAATCACTCACCCACCATTGTGCAGGTAACAGTCAATCGCCTTTCTCCCCTTTTAAATTGGCTTATACATTTCTATTGCCTTTCTAATAATGCTGGGGAATAGCTGCTATATTGTGCTAGGATGTGTACTTTCCTGTGGTCGATTTTTGTGATCTGGCCTCATGATTGGTATTCTGTGAATGCTAACTCTCATATTTTAAGTCTTCCCAAGACAAGCCCTACAGATATGAGCAGAACCAATGTAATATAATGCCAACCCCTAATTCACCAAGATAAGATACAACATATTTAATGGAAAGTGTTCTAAATTTCTTAGATTACTGACTTATACATGCCTGGCTTACTTAACCATGGTTTACTTAATTATGTTTGTGTTAGCGAAATCACCCTTGGCTGGGTTCATAAGCTAAATTAAAAGCAACAAAGCATTTGATGGCCAATTTGGTCTAGTGGTGAAGGCTCCAGGCTAGAAAGCAGCAGACTGAGTTCGAGTCCTGCCTTAGACACGAAAGCAGGCTGGGTGACCTTGGGCCAGTCCCTGTCTCTCAGCCCTAGGAAGGAGTCAATGGCAAACCAGGAGACTGAGAGTTCTAGTCCCGCCTTAGGCAGGAAAGCCGGCTGGGTGACCTTGGGCCAGTCACTCTCTCTTAGCCCTAGGAAATAGCCAATGGCAAACCAGGAGACTGAGAGTTCTAGTCCTGCTTTAGGCACAAAAGCCGGCTGGGTGACCTTGGGCCAGTCCCTGTCTCAGCCCTAGGAAGGAGCCAATGGCAAACCAGGAGACTGAGAGTTCTAGTCCCGCCTTAGGCACGAAAGCCGGCTGGGTGACCTTGGGCCAGTCTCTCTCTCTTAGCCCTAGGAAAGAGCCAATGGCAAACCAGGAGACTGAGAGTTCTAGTCCTGCTTTAGGCAGGAAAGCCGGCTGGGTGACCTTGGGCCAATCCCTGTCTCAGCCCTAGGAAGGAGCCAATGGGAAACCAGGAGACTGAGAGTTCTAGTCCCGCCTTAGGCACGAAACCTGGCTGGGGGACCTTGGGCCAGTCCCTGTCTCTCAGCCCAACCCACCTCACAGGGTGGTTGTTGTGGGGAAAATAGGAGGAGGAAGGAGTATGAGGTATGTTCCCCACCTTGAGTTATTTATAAAAATAATAAAGGCGGGATAAAAAATCGTAAACAAAAATTTGTTGTGTGAATCCAGGCCCTAATTCCTGGCAACTCTTTAGCAGGTTATTTTTGTAGTTCTGGAAAATAAAGCTGGGAGACCAGTGGGGGAGGACAGAAAAGCCACAATGGAAGCCCTGGCCACAGGATTGAACCCTGTCCCCTTTTTATCTGTGTCACAAGTGCAACGTATTGTACAGAAAGTCCCTTCCTTTCAGGCTGATATTTTGCTGAAAAACTGCTCTGCCGAATGTCTCTGTTGAAGATGACTCTGCAGTATGTTGAAGGAAGTTAGAAGCATGCATGCGTAATTTTAGTAATGATTTAGTGCTGATTGACCATTCTTAAGATTAAAAAAAACGTTTAGAGGGAAAATTAGACCGCAAGTCCTTGAATGACATGAATGTGGTCATAGCAATGCTAAAATAGAACGAGAAGTTGGCATGCCTGAATCTATGCTAGAATTTTTTTGTTTTCATTTTGCTTTCTGTAACTACTCTGTGACTTTGTTAACCATAAATTTAAATTATAAGTATATTCTTTTTATCCTCCACTGTAATATTTCATTAATATACACATGAAAATTTATGTTTAAAAAATTTCATTGCCTATTTCTGTCGAGCTGGCACCATTACCATATTTTCCATAGAGATATCACTTTGAATAGTGCAAATTCGAATAATGTGACCATTTCATGGTATTTATTAACCGCACTAGTCGAGACCTACCTACATCTTCAATGTGACTCTTAAAACAGACACATCTTTTTTCGCTACACATGGAAGCCTGAAAAAAGACAGTGTATGGTTTAACAAATAGCAGAGGTCTTTTTTGAATCACATACAGCACTTATATATCAGTTATTGCAAATCACCTACAAAAATCCAACCCAAGAATGTTCAGAATACATCAACCTTACCTTGAAGCACGATTCTGTGAAAAAACATGCCTGCCTTCAAAAATGAAGCTTCAAATTACTTTTAAACCACTCGGGGGGATCAAATCTGCCTCATGACATCAGACCAAAATCGGCCTTGGAGAGATCATTCTGCCCAGGTTTTTCATGAAAGAGCCCCTTCTATTTTGCTATAAGAAGGCTTGGTGTATGGATTAGGGTCCTCAAAAAGAGGAGAGATCGTCTGACTCTGCTGCAACTAGTCTGCCTGTTTCTAAATCTGTCGAGCTGTCTGAACACAAGTTTGGGTTGAATTAGCCTGTAAGCACAATGCATGTAAGCACTTTATTTGCCTTGTCTTATCAAACAACAAACTGAAATTGGTTAAATAAGACATGTTTCTTCCTTTACAGTAATGTTTAGTACTGGCTGAAGAATCTGAACATTTCAAGCATCTGTGCTAGGTTGATTCTCTATAACAGGGTCCCCCAAAGTGGTCAAAATCGACCCCCAAGGGTCGATAATAAATGTTTGGGGGTCGATGAACCGTCTGAAACTTCATGAAGGGGCCAATATGCTGAAGAGTTTGGGGATGCTAAGTGGTAAAAATCGTATGAAATTCAATTTTCCCGTCAACTCAGCATGGATTGGTGACCTGACCACCTTCAGCAAGCAGCTCTAGCCGCTGCTTTCATTGCAGGCTGAAAGCCTCCAACCCCATTGGATGGACCCCAAGGATTTCCTATAGGTGGACACCATCAAAATGGTTTTCAATTCTTAGACTACCAGAAACTACAGGACATTCTGTGAGGTGTCCGGCCTGCTGGTCAGCTCCGTTCTCCCAAAGACCACGCAAGACTCAAGGGCTTGGTAGTAAACGGTTTGTTTCATACGCAGAATGAACACTAAAAAAGATTAGGATAGCTGACAGGAATGAGCTCGGCTATTTAAACCCTTTTGACAGGACTCCCGCCCCCTCCCCACCGCGGACTCCCCTATGATTGGCTCAGGCAAGTCCCAATTGGTGCTGAAGCGCCCATTATCCCCGAGGCCTGATTGGCTGCCGTTTTCCCGCCCTCGCTTCGGGTCTGTCATCTCTGTCTGTCAGTTGTATCTTTCTGTCAGTTGCTTTCTCTGCTGTATGGCAGGACTCTGGGAGCATGCCAGAGTTCTGACACATTCCGATAAACAGCTGCCTCTGGGAGAGGGGCAAGAGATGTCACATGATGACTTCATGGAAATTACATAACTTGCATGTGACAAATCTCACAATTAGCCAGCTGCTCTGGACCACTGTGGCCACATAATCCGTCTGTCCCCAAAAAGTAATTTCCCACAGAGACTTCCCATTAACGACCCCATTAAAATGATCAGATCCTGTCTACTGAATGACACAATAAGGGCTTCATTTGCAGTTCTAGAATGGTGGACCGCAGACGGGAGGGGGGGTTGAAATCTGGAAAGGCTGGTACTGCTGGAATTTAAGGTAGAGTTTGCGTCGCCCCTGTTCTGTCACTGAAATTGCCACCCATAATTAGAAAGATGTGCAGTTAAGTCTTTAGCCCTTAAGAAAGATAGCGTCAAAGAAGTTCTTGGAGGAAGATACATTGGTATCAGGCTGCCAAGATGATTACCCTGGCATAGCCATAACTCATGAAGTGCAGAGCATGACTCAAGGGTGACTCTCCTTATATCTCAGTCCGTCTTTGGAAAATCTTACTGGCGCTGCAATCAAAGCTGATTATTGAATGAAAGCTTTACAGAAAAAAACGAGCAAAATACATAACAATAATGGAAATTCTGCTGTGGGGGCAGGATGCAAAAAGTTGCTGCAATGGAGAGACGAATAAAAGGAAGAAAGTGAACAACGGCCGCTTACATTTATTTTTCCCTTGCTGCTATGGACTAACAATCAAAGTTGCAAAAAGAACTGTTTGAAAGTCGATTGGAACGTTCCCTGCGGGTGTTCTTTTTAGGATTGGCAACTCATTTAAAAAGTATTAATCAGCCATGTTTTCCTTTTACCCAAAACCCTTTCTTTCTTTTCCATGCAAAAACTAGCCTTTTCAGCAACTAAACAATAGAGAGCATATTCTGAAAGTCCTTGAATACACTTGCAAGTTTTAAGATGATACAAACCCCGCTGGGAAAGGGAGTGACATAGCCCATAAATTTGCCACTTGTGGAATGTTATCTAGAACCAATGTTTTCTATTGTTCAATTCTCACATGTAATCAATGTCTTTTATTGTTTGATTACTTGCTTTATGACTTATCACATATACCAGATGTGTGTATCATTTGTCTCTGTACCCTATAAAAGGACTTGACCCCCCTTTAATAAATGCTTTTGCTTTTGCTTTTGCATTTACGTGATTCATGTTTTCAGGTAGGCAAAAAGCCACTTTGCAAAGTCTCCCTCCCAAATTCAGGGACCAAGTTTTTATCAGCTCCACATCAAACTCGGGGTGCCTGAGTTTCTAGGCAACACGGCTATCCAGGAATCAGCTTTCGGTGGAATTTCTTTCTGATGAAAAGTAGATAGAATTGCATGATAAATTTTAAACTAATTGTGCTATAAATTTAAAGCCCACAGAGTTATTTTACAGTGGGGCAAGGAAAAAAAACACACTTTCTAAAGGATTTATTTATATGGGTGGGGGAAACCACCCAAACTCCCAAGACACTATGAAAAAAGGGGGGGAAATGTTAACCTTGGGGGAAAAAAACATGTCAGTTCCTGAATTCCACACCCTCTCCCCAAACGTACTAGTCTATGCTGGAACCAGTTTAGGGCTAAGAATGTTCTGCCAATTTAAATGTATACCTGGTAGGGAAGAGATGCCAAACAATAATTGAGTGGTTTTATCTCAACTTTCCATCATCAGATTTCCCCCAGGAAGCAATCAACCTCACCTAACACTTAAAAAAGGAAAAAGAAAAGAAATACAGCATTTTAGGAGTGAAGACAAAGCATTTTCAGCAGTGTGTACAGGAGGATGGCTCAACACAGGAGAAGTAACACCACAGGACCAGAGTCAGCAGTTTATCTTCATTTAAAGGAAAAAGGACACTCATTTGAGGACATCAATGTTCACATTTTAGACAGAGAAGATAGGTGGTTTGAGAGAGGGGTCAAGGAATCCATTTATGCCAACTTGGAAAATCCTTCCTTGAATAGAGGTGGGGGCCTCAGGAACAATCTTTCCCCTATCTTCCTTCCTGCTTTGTCTTCTGTGCCTAGGAAGATTAAGACCATTTCACAAGCTCAACAGCAGCATGGTGATCTTAACGATCCTCCTTTAGATGATAAAAGGACTTAAAATAACATCTCAATATAACCATGACCCCAGGTGTAAGGTCACACAGCTACCTAGAAATATATTTAGGATTCCCTTACCAACTTTGCTCAGACTGAAGAAGCTCCTTGGATAAGGAGTGAAACGTTTCCACTGAGAAAATAGAAATCCAGTTGACATGATTCAAGCTACAGACAATTCCACCTGGATGACTGAGAACCTTCATAGACATTTTCAGCACAACAAATGTACTCGTTCATATGTGTTTGAGAACCATGGTCCAGGGAATAACCAGCTAACTTTAAGCATCCTATTGTAAGATTTTTAGCTCTGGCATCACAAGTAATTAAAGACAGATTAATGGACATTCCTCCATTGCTCCACCTTTCCCCTGAACTTCCATAAATGATTATGTAACTCAGTGTTTCTCAACCTTGGCAACTTTAAGATGTGTGGACTTCAGCTCCCAGAATTCTGGGAGTTGAAGTCCACACATCTTAAAGTTGCCAAGGTTGAGAAACACTGATGTAACTGCTTGAATCTGCTTGCTTTGGTGCTTCCTTCTCCATCTTTCTCCCCCCCCCCCCCCCATTCAATTGTATGCTTGCAGATTGGGACTATTTTTTTAAAGTTCTTTGTAAATCACATCGAAAACTTTGGTTAAGTTATAAATGGGTTTTTAAAGGGCTTTACAACACCCTACCCCCAGGTTTAAATGGCTGATTTAAATTGGGGGTAACCCCAGGTTCAGAATTTCGTTTAGTCTGTATTTGCAAACCTATCTGGTTTCAAACCGACATACAAATTGAAACCGAGCTTTTCCCTATCTGCAGTTTAAACCAGCACTAGAAAACCCTGACTGGCCGATATTTCCCCCTTTGAACATGTGGTACAGCTCCCATCTCTTCCCCTGCCCAGAATTTAAATAACCTTATGCTGTAATTTTCATGGTCTGGAATGAGAGTAATTTCCCTTCTGGGGAGGTGGAGTCAGATGAACTCCTGTGCTCTGTGTCTTGGGGGTGTCAAGAGGTATGAACTCCCCGCCACTGCTGTTTCTGTTTTTTTAGGTCTGTGGTTGAGTCATGGCAACTGGATTTCTTTCTTTTGGTTGAAACGTTTCGCTGCTTGTCCAAGTAGCTTCTTCAGTCTGGGCAAAAGTTGGTGAGGGGACCCCATATATGTCTTCCAGGGTGCCCTGGAATGGGGTCCCTGGTATGGGGTCCCCTCACCAACTTTTGCCCAGACTGAAGAAGCGACTTGGACAAGCAGCGAAACGTTCCAACCAAAAGAAAGAAATCCAGTTGCCATGGCTCAACGTACAGACAATTCCACCTGGATGACTGAGAATCTTCATCAATTGTTTTTTTTTTTAGGGTTTCTTCTTTCTCCAGAGGTTGCCTCCATAGTTTGGGCTGTAACACGGCTCATCTGCCGAGAGGAGGAGAGAGAATGGTCCGCAGGTCTTGTGGCAGGTGCACATTTGGCATGACTGGCAAGGGCAAAATTGCAGACACCGTCTTGCCCATTCTCACGCTGATTTTCTTCCTGTCTCTAGGTTAGCAGCTCCTAAACCAGCTCATTTTCCCATGCCAAGAGACATTGACACAGCCGAGAAAAAAGACTGGTCTGACCTAATTTTATTTATGAGAGCATGGAGTGGATGCAGGGAAGATAAAGACAGAGGTATTCTTTAGAATTGGGGGGCAGACTTAATTTGGGTCAGCAGGGGGCAGAAGGGGGGCCCTTGCAGTTGAATCAGAACTACCTTGTGTGAATATTCACACGTTTGCTGGTGGAATCAGCCTGTGTTCTCTTAGGAGGTGGCACCCAATTGCCCATGGTTGAACTCAGGAAAGTTCAGCCTCTGCATTGTAGTTGATAGGATAGATAGATACTTTATTGATTTAGTCTTTTGACCATATCAAGAATAAAATAAAATAAAAAGCCATTATAAACATACTGTACAAGTTAATACAAGTCGGTACAAGTAAAACTGTAATACAAATTCACATCAAACCGTCACCCCTACAGTCAACTCCAATCTGGTCTAAATAAACTGTCCTCTTTAAGATTGCCTTTGATATGAACTGTGCAGTCTTGCTAGTAATGAGCTGGTTCTTACCCTGTTAAAAAATAAAAAAGTTTCTGTTGGCTGCTCCAGTATTTTTTATTTTTTAAATATAAATCTAAGTGGTCAGTCTTTTCTACAGAGTATAATTTGCAATCAAATAAGATATGTGCGGTATCTTCAACAGCTGGGGCCGCACAAATACATAATCTTTCTTTCATATGGAACTCCTTGGAACCTCCCATATCTTACCATGGAGTCTAATCGGTCGAAAGGAGCTCTAGTAAAAGCTCTTCTGAGATATTGGGGCAAGAAAGTTGTTAAATACTTTTCTAGTTGAAAGACTGGTTTGTGTTGGGCCAGCCACTTCAAGGACTATATCCTCTTGGGCAGCCTCGTCCAAAACCCTTTGTTTGAAGCTTTTCTTGGCCTTCAAATCTAATTGGACTGGAAAATGAATTGAAAATCCATATTGCGAGATGCTATTGGTAAGTCGGGCCGCCCAAGCACAAGAAGGCATATTATGCATCTGCTCTTCAAGACAAAGCTTGGGTAATCTGTCTGAGTCCGTCGGATAGGATCTTCAGCCAATAATTAAATACTTTAGTTACTGAGTGGCTTTGTATGGGGGGGTATACCTAACTCTGCTCTTACTGCTCGAGTTTGAGTTGACTTGTCCACCCCCAAGATGCATTTCAGAAAAGAGGACTGTATCTGTTCAAACAAAGGGACATTTAGGTGTCCCCACAATTCTGCACCATATGTGATCATTGGGACAATTTTACTGTTGTGTACCTTTATAATTGGGGTTAACGATCCTGGGTAGCTATGACTGATCAGCTGCCTTGATAGGAAATCACCGGGAAGCCCCAGAAAGAGGCTAGTAGACGGGGAAATGAAAAACAATCCCAGGAGGCAGGCACGGCAAACCACATGTGTTGTTGCCGAAAAACCTGATATGGCTGCTTGTGAAGTCACCAGAAATCACCCAGTGACCTCGGTGGACCTTGAGAAAAATGAGCCGGTTCGCACCTGCCGAGTACAGGGACGGGAACCCCCCTAGAAAACTACAGGTCCATGAAGTCACCCTGAGGAGGTCTTTTTCCAGGAGGATTCTGCGCCCAGTTCCAGGGGGTGAATTCTTGCTCTCGCGTCCTGATCTCTGCCTCCCTGCTTTGTGCAACACTCCCGTAGAACCGAGGCTTCTCCCATGTCTACGGATGCTGTGTTGAGGGGGAGGCCGAGACCCTCCTCCCTGCTTGAAATGGGGGGCAGGACAGTTCAGCATGGCATCCCAGTGAATGACAGGCGCCAGGGCAGTGATTTGGCGACAGAGTTCATTTGGGCATCTTTATAAAACATAGGCGTTTGCGATCATTCTGAATTTCTTTCCCCCATCCGCCCCCCAAATATTGTAGTGCCTTTTGCCTATTTTTTTTTTTAAAACAAAACCATTAAAGAAAAGTCTGCACCCAAGGCCATCCCACCATGAAAATAATAAATAGCAGTGGATTATATTTGGGGAAATGGTCACAAAAACTGTCAGCTAACTGCAAACTTGCATGTGTGTGAAAGAATGTGCAACAACATACAGACAAAGGTTAGTTGGGTTTTTGGTGTTCTCCTGCAGATGTTAATCTGGTAATGAAATGTCTGCAGGAAAACCACAAAGTGTTGAGAACATCAGAAACCCAACAATGCAACTCTAAGAAGATTTTCTACTACTGGAAGAAATGTTAGTGTCTACGTTTCAAAAAAAAAAGCCTCTCCTTTTTTATTTATAGTATTTATTAAGAATTTTTCATAGAATAAAAGACAAATCAAAAGAAAAAGAAAGGAAGGAAGGAAGGAAGGAAGGAAGGAAGGAAGGAAGGAAGGAAGGAAGGAAGGAAGGAAGGAAGGAAGGAAGGAAAACCCTAAAGTAAAGAAATATAATGACTTCCAACCTTCTTTTCAACAGATAATTACAATCTTATAGTCCCTCCTCCCTCTGAGATATTATACAAGTCCCTTCAGCTCTTTATTTAATCCACATCTTTCTTAATCTTCCAATCCATAAATCATCATGTCATTTCTTTCTTCTTTCAGCAAAAAGTCCATATAAAGTTTCCAGTCTTTCAGAAGAGTTTTTGTTGTTTTTTTCTCTGACCAGACAGGTCAGTGTTGCCATTTCTGCAAATTCTGACATTTTCACAATCCATTCCTCCATGGTGGGGATTTCATTGTTCTTCCATCGTTGTGCAGACAACAGTCTTGCTCCAGTTACCATATAGAAAACCGGTCTGCCATGAGTCTTTTCTCATTCATTGTCCATAACGCGTTCTGGGGGTTGGGAGTGGGGGGCACTGTGTTGTCCCGGTTCACTTCCTTCCTCCGAGGAGGCCATTTTCATTGGGAGTGAGAGGTCCAACCCGCGGCCCCTGCTTTACGGGGTTCTGCAGAGTTTGGTACTTTCTCTGCTTCTGGTTAACATCTTCTACATGGAGCCACTGGGGGAGATCATCCATCGCCACGGAGTGAGATATCATCAGTATGCTGATGGTATTCAGTTGTACATCTCTGCCCATGGTGAGTTAAGCGATGCCGCGACTGCCTTTCTCGGTGCCTGGAGGCTGTTGAGGTCTGGATGGGGAGCCACAGGCTGCAGCTGAACCCTGGCAAGAGGGAGTGGGTTTGGGTTCAGGGCTCCTTGGTTCTTGGAGAATTACCATCTTTGGTCACGGATGGGGTGGCACTGCCCCAGATGGACCCAGTGCACAATCGGGGGGTCCTCCTGGACTCGCGGCTCCGGCTCGAGGAGCAGGTGGCAGTCATGGCCAGGAGGGCCCTTGCACAACTGTGAGTTGTGCACCAATTGTGCCCATTCCTGGACCGACGTGCCCTTCTCACAGTCACCACACCCTAGTCACCTCCCGTTTGGACTATTGCAACACGCTCTACATGGGGCTGCCCCTGAAGAGTATCTGGAAGCTTCAGTCGGTTCAAAATGCAGCGGCCCGCACAGTTTTGCGCAAGTCTAGATTTGCGCATGTCACCCCTTTTGCGGGAGCTGCATTGGTTGCCGATTTGCTTCCGGGTCCAATTCAAGGTGCTGGTTATCACCTTTAAAGCCCTACATGGCTTGGGACCAGGTTATTTGCAGGACCACCTTTCCCCAGTCACATCTACCCGGACCACCAGAGCGGGGAGGCAGGGCATGTTGCGGGTCCCATCTAGTGCCTTAGAGTGTTCTTCACACACATGGACTGTATTAGATCTTTCTGCCACTTGGATTTTATTCTTATTTTATAACTATTTAGTAACTCTATTTATATTCACATATTGTACTTGTGTTTTATGATTATTGTTTCAGTAGATCATTTTGTTGGAAACTGCCCAGAGTCCCTCCTGTGGAGGGAGATGGGCGGTGATAAAAATTAGATAGATAGATAGATAGATAGATAGATAGATAGATAGATAGATAGATAAAAAAAAATAAGGGACGTACATCTAATGGGACCATGAAAAAGGGCCTTCTCCGTGGTGGCTCTCTCCCTATGTAGCATCATTCCCCTGGAGATAAGATTGGCCCCCACCTTGATACTTTTCCAGAAGGCCCTGAAGACGTGGTTCTGTCAGCGGGCCTGGGGACCCCAGGTTGATATGGAGCCGATCAAGTGGCTGATTTGATTGTGTCTGTAGCTGCCGCGGGGGGTGGGGGGTTGATGGTTTTTTTGTATTGTGGATTTTAATTTTTTAAGCCTCCTGGAGTCACCATGTGTGAGTTGGGTGGCCATATAAATCTGTTGATAGATGATAGATGATAGATGATAGATGATAGATGATAGATGATAGATGATAGATGATAGATGATAGATGATAGATGATAGATGATAGATGATAGATGATAGATGATAGATGATAGAGAGAGAGATTGATTATGATGATGATAGATAGATAGATAGATAGATAGATAGATAGATAGATAGATATGATAGATAGATAGATAGATAGATAGATAGATAGATAGATAGATAGATAGATAGATAGATATGATAGATAGATAGATAGATAGATAGATAGATAGATATGATAGATAGATAGATGATAGATGATAGAGAGAGAGATTGATTATGATGATGATAGATAGATAGATAGATAGATAGATATGATAGATAGATAGATAGATAGATAGATAGATAGATAGATAGATAGATATGATGTGTGTTCCCAATGAACCCTGTGAGCGAAGCCGTCGGGAGTCATGTACTCCTGGCAGGGTCACCCATGGCGGTAAGGTCCAGGGGGAGGAACCAGACAAAGAACGATCCAAGAAAGTCCTCAACGGCAGAACAGGCGGAAGATAACAAGGTGTATTGTTACAACGGCTGCGAAGGCGGATGAAGGCTGCAGCAGACAAAAGGTCACCAATCGTCATGGTATCCATGCCATTGGATTAGAGCCTTTTTCTGTGAAGGTTGTGTGCTGATCGTTGTGCACCGATCTCCACACATAAAACAAATTCACGCACAGGCGTCTTCCAACCACACCAAACCCAAAACAACCAAAAGTCCCATGGCGATTGACGAATGGCAACGGGGGCAGGACTGTGTAATCCGGAAGCTCCTAGTCATGGATCAGCACATGGGCGGTGGATACGGATTCAGTCGCCCTGACTCAAGGATCGAGGCAGTTGAGTAGTTCGGCAGCTGTATCCACGACTGAGCAGCCCTATTTAGGATCCACTCTGCTCACCCCATATGGGGAGGGGGCTAGAAAAGGTGCCCTAAACATAGTCTGCCTCATTTTCTCCCTGACTGGATTACCGCGACCAGTGGGGTCACCATCTAGCGGTCGTAAAAAACACATGAATTTTGGAACATGGAATATACGGACACTGCAAGACAATATGGATAGTGAACGACCTGAACGTAGGACTGCCATTATTGCAAGGGAGCTGAGACGTTTTAATATCGATATAGCAGCACTCCAAGAAACTCGAAGAGCAGGAGAAGGACAGTTGAAGGAAGAAAAAGGAGGTTATACCTTCTTTTGGAAAGGACTGCCTGAACAAGAACGACGAATACATGGGGTAGGCTTTGCTATCAAAAACGACATTGTGAAGCTCTTGTCAGAAGTTCCCACTGGGATTAACGAACGACTCTCAACTCTGCGAATAAAACTCGCCAAAAACCAACAGGCAACTATCCTAAGTGCTTACGCACCAACACTAGATGCAGATGAGGATATCAAGGAAAAATTTTATACCCAGCTGGACACCATCTTATCAGAGATACCAAAGGAGGATAAAATTATCCTCCTGGGCGATTTCAATGCAAGAGTTGGGCGTGATTTTGATTTGTGGCCAGGGATCATTGGGAAAGAAGGAGTTGACAACAGCAACACGAATGGAATCTTACTTCTGACTAAATGTGCAGAGCATAACCTTGTCATTACTAACACACACTTTCGCCAGAAAAATAAATTTAAAACATCATGGAAGCACCCACGGTCGAAGCACTGGCATCTTTTAGATTATGTAATTGTCCGTGCTAGAGATCGCCGTGATGTACTTCTCACCAGAGCCATGACGAGCGCCGATGACTGCTGGACAGACCATCGATTAATTCGATCCACGATGGCCATAAAGATTGTCCCTCATCGTAGGCTCCAAGGAAGAAAACCAAGGCGTAAAATGAATACACTGGCCCTTCAAGATCCTATTAAACGAGCTTGCTTTCAATCAACTCTCAAGGAACATCTGCCTATGGAACTTCCTGAAAATGTTGAGGAACACTGGATTAAATTGAAGACTTCTATCATTTCAGCCTGTGAACAAACTATCGGATACCAGACTAAGAGACATCAGGACTGGTTTGATGAGAACGATAGTGAGATTGAACATATTATTGACAAGAAAAGGAAAGCCTTCCAGATATGGCAAAAAGATATTAACTGTGCCGTTAAGAAAAAAATCTACGCCAGTGCAAAGGCAGAAGTCCAAAGACGAACTAGAGAACTTAAGAACATATGGTGGATAAAAAAAGCCCAAGAAACCCAACATTTTGCAGATGCTCACGATGCACGGGGCTTTTTTAATGCCATAAAGGCCATCTATGGACCAACAAACCATGGTACAAATCCCTTACGCTCAGTAGATGGTGCTAAACTTCTAAAGGACAAAGAGTCTATTGCACTGCGCTGGAAAGAGCATTACTACAATCTCCTTAATCGTCACTCTACTGTGGCTGACGAAGTCTTCTTGCAAATCCCACAAAAACAAATAAGAAATGAGCTTGCAGTACCCCCTAGTTTGGAGGAAGTCAGTAAAGCCACTAAACAAATGAAAAATAACAAAGCTAGTGGACCTGATGGGATTCCTGCTGAAGTCTTTAAAGAAGGCGGGCCTGAACTTACACAACAACTTCATAAGCTCATCGAAAAAATCTGGATGAGGGAGGAGATTCCAGCAGACTTTAGGGATGCCATAATTATCACTCTCTTTAAAAAGGGTGATAGAACAGACTGTGGAAACTACCGAGGCATCTCCCTTCTAGCCACAGCAGGCAAAATCCTGGCAAAGATCATTGCAAACCGTCTCCTATCTGTATCAGAAGACATCCTCCCTGAAACGCAAAATGGCTTCCGCCCTTCCAGGGGAACAGTGGATATGATCTTCACTGCACGACAGCTTCAAGAAAAATGCAAGGAGCAAAACCGCCCTCTGTACATGGCGTTTATTGATCTGACTAAAGCTTTTGATACTGTAAATCGTACTGCTCTCTGGACCATCCTTCTGAAAATCGGATGCCCTGATAAATTTGTGAACATCTTGCGGTTACTCCATGACGACATGATGGCAACAATCCTGAATAACAATGGCTCTCAAAGCGATCCATTTAAAGTGGAATCCGGCGTTAAACAGGGATGTGTTATTGCTCCAACCTTATTCGCTATCTTCATCGCTATGATTATGCACCTTGTTGAAGAGAAACTTCCTACTGGTGTAGAAATTATATATCGAACAGATGGAAAGCTTTTTAATCTTAGTAGGCTGAAAGCAAAAAATAAGGTAATTGCAACTTCTGTTATAGAACTTCAATATGCTGATGATAACGTAGTCTGTGCACACTCCGAGGAAGATCTTCAAACTATCCTAAACATCTTTGCAGAAGCATATGAAAAGCTCGGCCTCTCGATTAACATTAAAAAAACCAAAGTGCTTTACCAGCAAGTTCGAACCAATCCCTCTGCAGCGCCATCAATCCAGCTTAAAGGTGTGTCACTAGAAAATGTCGACCACTTTTCTTATCTCGGCAGCCATCTATCAACAAAAGCCGACATCGACGCTGAAATTCAGCATCGCCTGAGCTCTGCGAGTGTAGCTTTCTCCCGAATGAAGCGTAGAGTGTTTGAGGATCGGGACATTCGCAGGGAGACCAAAATGCTTGTTTACAAAGCCATTGTACTACCAACCCTTCTGTACGCCTGTGAAACATGGACCCTCTACAAACGCCACCTCCAACTTCTTGAAAGATTCCATCAACGCTGCCTCCGAAAAATTCTGCAAATTACTTGGGAAGATAGGCGGACTAATGTTAGCGTATTAGAAGAAGCGAAAACCACCAGCATTGAAACAATGATCATCCAACATCAACTTCGCTGGACTGGTCATGTTGTTCGAATGCCTGACCATCGTCTTCCAAAGCAGCTACTTTACTCCCAACTTAAGAATGGAAAACGGAATATTGGTGGACAGCAAAAGAGATTCAAAGATACTCTCAAAGCTAATTTAAAAAAATGTAATATCAGCATTGAGAACTGGGAAGCCCTAACTCATGAGCGTTTCAATTGGAGGTCATCCTTTATTAATGGCGCTATGGACTTTGAAGAAGCACGAGTACAGGGCGAAAAGGAGAAGAGAGCTAAAAGGAAGGCACGTCAGGCAAACCCTCATCATGACCGTCTCCCACCTGGAAACCTATGCCCTCATTGTGGGAGGTTGTGCGGATCCAGAATTGGCCTTTATAGCCACTTTATATCCACCGTTAAAATTTTACCTTTGGAAGACAATCTTACTCGGCTATGAGCGATCGCCAATGATGAGATGAGATGATAGATAGATAGATAGATAGATAGATAGATGATAGATAGATAGATAGATAGATAGATAGATAGATAGATAGATAGATGATAGATAGATAGATGATAGATAGATCATCTTAAAAAAGCTTGAAAATCTCAAATTCAACAACCTGAATTCCACCCATCGGTAAAACAGAGAACCTGAGGGAAATAGAATGAGAGCCGGTGCGGTAGAGAGATGGAGACGTTGGACGAGGTGATGGGTTCAGGTTTCCTCTTCTGCCATGGAAATTCACTGGGTGACTGGGACAGACCCTCACTCTCAATTCACCCACACCCTTCTAGGGTTGTTCTAGGTATGGCTCTAAAGGTGGGAGTGGTAGGTGGGCTTCCTTGAACACAAGGAAGAAAAGGCGAGATACAAATCTAACAAAGTTCCTTCAAAAGGGAAGATCTGGCAATTCAGTGAAACCTCATTGTGTCCATTCATCTATTTCCCACCATGGTCTCCTAGAAATTTCAAGGAAGCCGCTAAAAATCAAAGGCAACTGTTAGATCCAAATCTAAATACTTCCAAGTATTATGTGAACACACTGGAAGCTGAAACTGTATTCCACGATTTGGAATAAATTTTCTTTCTACAGACCAAAATTGCTCAGCAAGCATGTATTTAAAAAAAAAAGGCAAATACCAGCTCTTAGACATTGGGGAAATATTTCATGTCTCATCTTGGGGAAAATACAAGTAAAAAATTAGAGCAATTTATTTGCATTTTCAGATTTGTAATTTACAAAAATTGCAAAGCAATTCATCATTCAAAAGTTACTCATTTGATATCTGCATATCATTTTCTAGTACCTCAACAGTTACAGCAAATTGGTTATGCAGGCAATGCTTCAAATAATCTGTCTCAACTCAGAATAATTTGCAGCAGCAGCACGATTTTAGAGGGTTAGCAAGCCATGAGTAACAGCCTTCAGAGAATTGCTCTGATTGAGGCAAAGTAAAATCAGGGGCCACGGCCAAGCAAATTATTTCATACTAATTGGCCTGCAAATGTTCCAGCCAGCACACCATGCCATATAAAAGGGCAGGGCATTTCCTTAAATCTTCAAATACTTGCAGATTTGCATTAAAAAAATTTCCTGGGCAAATTTGCCCAGGAAAGCATACTTTTAAAACAAAACCAGGGCATGCTTTTGATACCACTAGGCAGGGCTGATGGCTGAGAATTTATTCCCAGTCGGAGGTTTTTTTTAGGAGGGGGCGTGGTGGCTCAGCGGGTAAGACGCCAGGCTTGTCGATCGGAAGGTCGCAAGTTCGGAGGTTCCAGACCATAGCCCCGCGTGATGGAGTGAGCTCCCGCACTTGCCCCAGCTCTTGCCAACCTAGCAATCCGAAAGCATGCAAATACAAGTAGATTAATAGGTACCACTTCGGTGGGATGGTAACAGCGTTCCACATGCGTCATACCGGCCACATGACCGTGGAAGTGTCTTCAGATAACACTGGATCTTCAGCTAACAAACGGAGATGAGCACCGGCCCCTAGAGTCGGACACGACTGTGCAGGGGAAAACCTTTACCTTTACAGTAAAATAATGTTCTCAGCCCAACCTACCTCACAGGGTTATGGGGGGGAGGGTGTGGAATGGAAGAGGGAACCTCTGTAGGCCACCTGGAGTTCCTGTACAAAAGGCAGAATAAGCTGTTGAGATCTCAATACCTATCAGAGCAATCAATCCATCTATTTATTTATTGTTTTGACCACCGGTCATAACGAACAAGAAAAAACCTGCACAAAGGTGGGCAAACATTAATAAAATAGATTAAACTGTATAAAAATCAGTAAAAACATTAAAACAGTGTTATTACCGCAAATAAAATATTAGAAAACATTAAGAACATTTGTTTGTTAATGTTCTTAATTAACTCTCTTTGTTTCAGAGCAAATCCACCCAGGAGAAGAAGGATCGTCCATTAGGGCAGTCTCCTTGTCTGACCAGCTGGCTCAGAGTCCGCACTGCTGCCACTGCTGTCGGTTGGCACTCTCCCGTCCGCCAGTAGATTGCCAACTAATGCAGGGCTGTAAGCTGGAAGGAGAGATTCTCAGTGGGTCCCTGGCGCAACCTTGTTCTTGGGACCACCGCTCCTCGTCCACAGGCCACCCCCTTCTGTCCGTTCTGCCTTCTGGGACTGCCATTCTTCGACCTCCCTCAATTTCTCCAGATCTTTTAGTGGCTTCCGGAACCAATAATTTGTCTTCATGTTATTAAGCAGGCAGGGGGATTCCTTGTGATCATGGGATAGCCTTTGATGTCAACTGGCCTACGTCTTCATTCTCCTCTTGCATACTTCCACCCCCTTTGAGCACATCTGACTGTGGAATCCTGCAACCAGGAACCGCCTGTCGCAACACATTGAGATCCTCCAGATTGCCCTTCTCCCCACTTCTTACCCGTTTCAAAGGATGCTCTCTCAGCAGCATGAGGCCCGGCTCTCCGTGGCCACAAGGCGCTGAGGTTGGCACAACTGCCAGCATTGGTTGTGAAACCTGCATCGCAGGATGCTCTTCAGCTGGGTGATCTCCAACGTTCTTTGGACGTGAAGACCATTCTCCTCTACCTTTTGTATGGACCAAACATATTGGAAAGGGGAAGACTGTGTGTTAAGGGTTCTTCAGTTCTGTCAGCCCCATCACCTGATGTTCAGGTGGGGGATGAGGCATCCAGCTCTCCTTTAGAAGGAGTTTGTTTACACAGGTAGTCCTCGCTTAACAACCACAAGTGGGACCGGAATTTCAGTTGCTAAGCAAAGCAGTCATTAAGTGAATCTGACCTGATTTTACGACCTTTTTTGTGGTGGTCGTTAAGCAAATCACCACGGGCATTAAGTGAACCGCGTGGTCGTTAAGCGAATCATGCAGTTCCCCATCGATTTTGCTTGTGAGAAGCCGGTCAGGAAGGTCGAAAATGGCGACCACATGACTACGGGATGCTGCAATAGTCATAAATGCGAACTGGTTGCCAAAAGCCTGAATTGTGATCACGTGACTGTGGGGATGCTGCAACAGTCGTAAGTGTGGGGACCGGCCATAAGTTGGTTTCCCCAGCGCCGTTGTAAGTCTGAACCATCACTAAACAAATGGTCATTAAGCAAGGACTACCTGTATAGTGGTTTAATTGTCCATCAACAAATGCAGACAGTGAGAAAGCCCCACTTATCAGCTGCACAGGATGTTCCTGCTTTTTGAATCCTCATTCCTGTACTCGTCTTGTGAAAAATGGCTAGGAACTCATAGGTTAAGCCTCCCACCGCCATCAACCCCTCACAGTGCAGAACATCTTTACGGAATCTATGAAAAGGGGTGCTGATTCTTGCTTCAACACCTATCTCCCGATTCCATCATAGTTGAGGCATCTCCCCTGGGTTCCCATCATGGATAAAGAGAGCTGGAAGTTGGATGACTTTGCGCACAAACTTGTTTCCCCCAGGATCTGGTGAGGAGTGCTTTAATTCCATAATTTCTTAGAAGAAAAAAAGATCCCCATTCGTCTGCCATCTGGAAACCAAATTCTGTCTGGTTTTCCAGACTGAGGTGGTATGTTTTGCCAAATAAGCATTAAACACTGTTGATCTTGTGGCTGGGTCGGCAGTGGGAATTATGGAAACCTCAGTGACACGTTGCGTTAATACGTGGCTTCATCTTCCTGGCATAACTTGGGAAAACAGATGTAGGGCTGAGGACATGTCTTCCAGTGAGAAAGGACCGTTTAATATAAAGACAATGGAATACTGGTTGTCGTTTACAGCTCACAGCTCAAACCACTCAAATGGATTATTAATAAGCTGCAGCCCATCCGGGACAACGGCCCGGCACGTTCTCAGATGCTGGCGGCAGGCCCATACTGGCAGAGAGACAGCCACCCAACCTGAAGCAAGTTCTCACATACAAGAAGAAACAACATGAGAAGCAGACCCTGCAACAACTTTATTTATTTATTTATTTATTTATTTATTTATAATTCAAATTTTGCCACCGCCTATCTCCCCCAGAAAGGGGGACTCTGGGCGGTTTACAATAAGATGTCTCTGTTGCACCTCCACCAACAGCACCACCACAGGCCCACCCACAAGATTAGAGGCCCCTGTACATGTTCTTCCTCCGACGTGATACATGCCATTTGTTGGAGATTCTGGCAAATCCAGCATGCCTCATCAGCATATGGATGGCTGCTCTAGGATGTAAGCTCTCCATGCTTTTTGAGGAAGCTGTTTGTGGCCACTCCCACTTCCTCTTCTCTCTCTCAGATTTGTCGATGAAGGTTCTCAGTCATCCAGGTGGAACAGTCTGTGGCTTGAATCATGTCAACTGGATTTCTATTTTCTTCCTTGAATAGAGGTGGGGGCCTCAGGCACAATCTTTCCCCCATCTTCCTTCCTGCTTTGTCTTCTGTGCCTAGGAAGATTAAGACCATTTCACAAGCTCAACAGCAGCAGGGTAATCTTAACGATCCTCCTTTAGATGATAAAGGGACTTAGAAATAAACATCTCAAAATAACCATGACCTAGCCCCAGGTGCAAGGTCACACAGCCACCCTAGAAACATATTTAAGGATTCCCTTACTAACTTTACTCAGACTGAAGAAGCTCCTTGGATAAGGAGTGAAACGTTTCTACTGAGAAAATAGAAATCCAGTTGACATGATTCAAGCCACAGTCTCTCTCAGATTCTTCCCTGGAGGAGGGAGCAGCACGTGGCTGCTCCTCTCCATGGAGAGAGGCCATGTGCTAGGCCTCATTCTTCTCTCTCTCTCCTCCTTGGACCGGGAGCAAGCACATGGCTGTGTGCTGCTCCATTCTAGGCCATGGATGGGCCTAGGAGATTTTTCCCCCTTTCCACATGCAGCCTCTTGCAGCAAGCAGGGCAAGAGGTATAAAGTTTTGGGAACAGGAAGAAGAAATGGAACATCATTTATCTATCAAAATGCTGTACCTGCAATGAATAAACATAAGGACTCTTTTGTAATTACTTTTCATATCTGCCATGTCTAAGCGCGTGTTCCTTTATGCTTGGGTGGGCTAAAGGTGTAAGATTAACCTGGATCTCTTTAATATGCTCATGGGCTCTGTTTTTAAACAATATTCTTTTTCTGTACACGAACTTTGCCGCTCTGTTCCATTTCAGTAGTTCTAACAGACTGCTGAATGGGCTTCACCATCATCTGCCAGCAACGCCCCTCTGGATTCCACAGAGGACAAAGAGGGCAAACTTTGTGCAAAAGAATTAAGGGACCCCAGTGTGACATCGGGACCTGAAACAAGGTCAAAGGAGGATCAGAGCATTTCGACCTCCCAGGGCACTCCAGGGCAGACCTCAAAGGGACCCTTTGGGAAAAGTGGGACTTTAACAGCACCCTCCGGTGAGAAATTGCTGGACTCAGACACATCCAAAGGTTTCAGGCAATCGCAGGTCTCCACAAACCCAAGGGGTTCTTAACACATTGCGACTGTTAATGGATGAGGTGGTTATTATTATTGTTGTTATTATTATTATTATTATTATTATTATTATTATTATTTAAATTTGTATCACCGCCCATCTCCTCCATACCTGGGGACTCTGGGCGGTTCACAACAATAAGTTAAATATATAAAATTACAGTAACAATAATTTACATATAAATGGTTCTTGTGATCTGCCTGACATGTGACCTGCATCTACAGGACCACCCTGTTTTCTCTCCCCCCCCCCCCCGCCCCATTCATCCCAATTTAAATCCTACATCAGTTTAGCCTCTCCGGGCATCTGAGAAAGACAGCTGCAGCTCACAGAAGCTTCTGCCTGTCCATAAAATTTATTAGTGGGAACAGGGGCTTTCTGACTCCTCCTGATTTTTGGCTGCCATGGACGAACACCCTCTTTCCCGCCTCCAAATGCTCCCTCTTGTGGAGGCTGTAAGATTCTCTTTTGCTCTGACCTTGATCACAGGCATCTCGAGGTTCAGAAGGGAGAAAATGCTGCTTTTAACATTGGTCCAGTGAGGGATGAGCGAAGCCCCTTTCGCTGCTGGGTTGGGAATGAGATGAAGGTCCTGGGGACGTGATAGAAAAAAGGTGACCAACGCACAGGGAGCGGAGCTTAGCTAGAGAAGCGGGGCGCCACCCTCCTCTCTCATAGAAGCTGAGCCATACCTTTTTAAAAAAGTTATTATCTTTTTAAAGCAACGTATTGTCGAAGGCTTTTGCTTTTTTTAAAGCAACTTTATTAAATTTCAAAATACAGATAAAACATGAAAGAGAGAGAGAGAGAGAGAAAGAAGAAAGAAAGCAGAAAAAGAAGAAAGAAGAAAGAAGAAAGAAGAAAGAAGAAAGAAAGAAAGAAAGAAAGAAAGAAAGAAAGAAAGAAAGAAAGAAAGAAAGAAAGAAAGAAAGAAAGAAAGAAAGAAAGAAAGAAAGAAAGAAAGAAAGAAAGAAAGAAAAGGAAGGAAGGAAGGAAGGAAGGAAGGAAGGAAGGAAGGAAGGAAGGAAGGAAGGAAGGAAGGAAAGAGGAGTGACTGACTATCTTTAGTACAAGTATAAGCATAAAAACACATTAACGTCTTACTCTGTTTTATCTACAAAGCACATTATTTCTATATACTTATACAATCTTAAATCATCCAATCCCAAGATCAAATTTTAAAAAGTTATTTAACTTGCCTGCCGATTGTCTATTTATTTTGCATTTTTTGTTTTTTTATAATTGTGGTTAGCTGCCCAGAGTCACTTGTTTGAGATGGGCGGCTGTATGGATTGAATGAATGAATGAATGAATGAATGAATGAATGAATGAATGAATGAATGAACGAAGCCAGAAGTGCGTAACCCCTCAGAAAAACTGCGTATGTCCTCCAAACCAGTTTCCGCAACGCTCCTCTGCTCACTGCCAAGATTGCGCTATCCAAATTCAACACGAAGCAGTAATTCTGCAGCCAAGGGTCAAAAAGTCCCTCGCCTCCATAGTAAAGGTAAAGGTTCCCCCCGCACATTTGTGCAGTCATGTCCGACTCTAGGGGCCGGTGCTCATCTCCGTTTGTTAGCCAAAGAGCCAGCGTTGTCCGAAGACGCTTCCACGGTCATGTGGCCGCATGACATGCGCGGAACGCTGTTACCATCCCACCGAAGTGGTACCTATTTACCTACTTGCATTTGCATGCTTTCGAATTGCTAGGTTGGCAAGAGCTGGAGCTAGTGTGGGAGCTCACTCCGTCACGCGGGGCTAGGGATTCGAACCTCCGAACTTGCGATCTTCCAATCGACAAGCCTGGCGTCTTACCCACTGAGCCACCACGCCCCCGCCTCCATAGTACCATTCTGTAAACCGCAGTCCTCTTCGAGGCTCATAAAGTAATTTGGGGTTGTTCCTGACTGGGGAAAACAATATTGTCTGGTCTATCCTAGGCCTTGATTCAACGTAATGTAACCACATTTTGCTGAATCAGCTACACTTGGTTGGGTTACAGAAATGGCTAACCAGGAACTTTGGCTTATAAACTGCGATGCCCACAAAAGTCATACATTTTCCCTCGACTACAAACCCAGTGACTCTTACTCACACACCCATGACAAGGAATATTGCAGCAGGGATGGATTAAAAATAAATCAGACCCAACCATAGTTGAGAAGCAGATTCAGATTCTTGGAAGGGGGGACAGCCAAGCGACCCCAGGCTTTGGCTAGGAAAAATATCCTGGGGAAGGGCAATGCAAACTCCATCGCCGGGAATCGAGGAGACCTTGCATTACCTGGATGAAAGTGGGTGGGTGGTTAACCCCTTCCAAATGCCCACGGGGTCACCCCAGACCAAAAAATGAGAGTTTTGCCCCCCCCCCCCCCCCAGTGGCAGCTGCTTCCCTTTGGCTTAATTTGATGGCTCGGTTAAGAAGTTTGAGCTTGCAGAATACACTAGAGGACGGTCGCCCAATACACCGCTGGATTCACCCAGTCTAAACATTAACCCGATGTAGCCTCTCCCCTTTCATTATTCTGGGTAAATGCACAGCGCAGCGTTTCTCAGCCTTGGCCAACCTCAGCCAGAGTTCTGGGCGCTGAAGTCCACCCATCTTCAACTGGCCAAGGTCGAGAAACACCGGCACGGAGGACTCCGTCCCTCTCCACTCAGCCTACCGCACGGGGTACTTGTTACGGAGGGGGGAAAGCCGAGAAGACCTTGTTCTGGTGCTCCTGGAGGGAAGGCGGGATGAACGAGTCCGATCTCACTACGGACACTACCATAGATCCGGGGGGGGGGGGGGGAGAGAATCCGTTACGGGAGGGCTCGTTTCCCACCGAAGATCAGGAGAAACGTCTCGAGCGGTCGAAACGGCGCCGGACGGTCCAAGCGGGGAGCCGGCCAGGCGCGGCTGAGCGTCCGAGGAGGCTCCGGAGCCGGACCGCGCAGGGGCTGGATTCGGCGTCCTTTCGGGGATGCCCCGAGCCTTTCCCCCCGGCGGCCTTTCAGCCCTGAGCGACCCCAGGGCCGGCGTGGGAAAGCCCAGATGCTCAACTGACGCCCAGTTGAGGTGGAGTCAGACGATAAAAGCGCGTCGGCGGGACAGCGCCGGGCCAGGACGAACCTCGAGCGCGGCAGGACCGGCTGGAAGGTAGCAGCGCCGACGGGACGGAGGGAGGGAGGGGCGGGCACGCAGGCGGGGCCCCGCGCCGGCCGATCGGGCGCTGCTCCGGGCTGCGCCTGGGGAGGGGAAGGGGGCCCTGGGGAGAGCGCTCCGGCCCGTCCCGGCGCGTTTCGATGCGCACCCGCGCCCTTGCCCGAAGCGCCCCCAGTGTTGCCGCGGCGCTCTTTGGCTTTGGGACGTGGCCGAAGGCGCCGGCGATGCCCAGATGCGGGGTTGCAGGAGGGGGGCCGTGCTCGTCGTCCCCCGTGGCAAAAAAAAATATGCTTTTCCCGCTAACCAACTTGGTTCGAAAATTTCGCCAGCTGCAGCTCGCTTCTTCAGACCATGCATGGAGTGCCTAGCCCAGCGTTTCTCAACCTTGGCGACTTTAAGACGTGTGGACTTCAGCTCCCAGAATTCCCCAGCCAGCTTAATGATGTTTGGGATACTCCTGTTGTGTTCTTGGCCCTAAATTCTGGGGGTTGAAGTCCACACGTCTTAAAGTCGCCAAGGTTGAGAAACACTGGGCTAGACTGATAGAGGATTTACATTGGGATGAGATGGGGGGGGGGGGGGAAGGGAGAAGAGGTGAAGGTTATGCAGACGTGGATTATGGGGGAGACCGATGACAAGTCCCTGGTGTTAATTTAATTTGATTGGCTCCGCTTTTGAATCCAACAGAAGGGCCCCTCTGTCGCTCGGGGTTGAACTGGGGGGCCCTCGGTGCCCTCTGAGCTTGGTTGTTGGCTTGCAGACCAAACTAGGGACCGTCACCCGCTTTTGAAATAGGGTTCCCTGACCCTCCCCTCAAAAGCACGGTGTTGTTTCGGGAAAGGACAACATGGAAAGGTACCTCCCGATGCCCCAAATGGAACCCCCGTGTCTCGGATGGGCTAGGAGGGTGGATTCTTCCCCCCAGCAGTGACCTCGTCTTCCTGGCACCTGGATGGTGATGCTCAGCGCTATCTGCCCGTCCCCAGGCTGATGCTTTCCAGGTATTTTGAGACTTTGATCCAAGTTCTCTTGCGTCAGTCTCAGCGCCTGGTGACTTAGTGGGCATCTCTGTGTGCGTCTGCTTGGCAGCATTGCCATTCCCTTCTTCAGAGATGGTTTTCCTCCTTTCCACTTTAGCCTGTAGTCTGGGATTTCCTCGTGGTCTCCCATCCAAGGACTAGCAAAGCCAGTCTTGCTTAGTTAAGCCACCTACATGCCTCCTGGTGACTTCATGGCTGTAACTATGGCAGTTTTCCTGGCCGCAATGTGGAAGCGAGTTGGCATGGCCTGAGGGATTTTTGTCTCACTTTGCAGTCCAGTTTACAGACCAGGGAATTGACTGGTGGTGTCCCATCCCAGGACTAGACAGGTCCTTTTCCAACATCACCGAAGGACAGTCAGGTGCTGCTGCCTGTTGAATTTTCAACTAGTTTGGCCACTGAAGGAGAAGAACCAATTAGTCCAAGACGGCAAAAAGTCAGGGGTCTGATTAATTTATTTAATTTTTATCCTGCCTATTATTTTTATAAATAACTCAAGGCGGCAAACATACCTAATACTCCTTCCTCCTCCTATTTTCCCCACAACAACAACCCTTTGAGCTGAGAGAGAGTGACTGGCCCAAGGTCACCCAGCCGGCTTTCATGCCTAAGGCGGGATATAAATTTATTTTAATTTAATTCATTTATCTACTCGCCTAGGCAACTCTCAGTCTCCTGGTTTGCCATTGGCTCCTTCCTAGGGCTGAGAGACAGGGACTGGCCCAAGGTCACCCAGCTGGCTTTCATCCCTAAGGTGGGACTAGAACTCTCAGTCTCCTGGTTTGCCATTGGCTCCTTCCTAGGGCTGAGAGACATGGACTGGCCCAAGGTCACCCAGCCGGCTTTCCTGCCTAAGGCGGGACTAGAAATCTCAGTCTCCTGGTTTGCCATTGGCTCCTTCCTAGGGCTGAGAGACAAGGACTGGCCCAAGGTCACCCAGCCGGCTTTCCTGCCTAAAGCGGGACTAGAACTCTCAGTCTCCTGGTTTGCCATTGGCTCCTTCCTAGGGCTGAGAAAGAGTGACTGGCCCAAGGTCACCCAGCCGGCTTTCGTGCCTAAGGCGGGACTAGAACTCTCAGTCTCCTGGTTTGCCATTGGCTCCTTCCTAGGGCTGAGAGGCAGGGACTGGCCCAAAGTCACCCAGCCGGCTTTCGTGCCTAAGGCGGGACTAGAACTCTCAGTCTCCTGGTTTTCATTCATTTGTTTGTGATACTGCACAGATACAAAATGCATAGGGGAAGGAGAAACAAAACTAGGTTTTGTTGTTGTTTATTCGTTCAGTCGCTTCCGACTCTTTGTGACTTCATGGACCAGCCCATGCCAGAGCTTCCTATTGGCCGTCGCCATCCCCAGCTCCCCCACAGTCGAGTCTGTCACCTCCAGAATATCATCCATCCATCTTGCCCTTGGTCGGCCCCTCTTCTTCTTGCCTTCCACCTTCCCCAGCATCAGCATCTTCTCCAGGGTATCCTGTCTTCTCATTATGTGGCCAAAGTACTTCAGTTTTGCCTTTAATAGCATTCCCTCAAGTGAGCAGTCTGGCTTTATTTCCTGGAGTATGGACTGGTTTGATCTTGCAATCCAAGGCTCTCTCAGAATTTTCCTCCAACAACACAGTTCAAAAGCATCTATCTTCCTTCACTCAGCCTTCCTTATGGTCCAGCTCTCACAGCCATAGGTTACTACGGGGAATACCATTGCTTTAACTATGCGGACCTTTGTTGTCAGTGTGATGTCTCTGCTCTTAACTATTTTATCGAGATTTGTCATTGCTCTCCTCCCAAGAAGTAGACATCTTCTGATTTCCTGGCTGCAGTCAGCGTCTGCAGTAATCTTTGTGCCTAGAAATACAAAGTCTGTCACTGCCTCCACGTTTTCTCCCTCTATTTGCCAGTTATCAATCAAGCTGGTTGCCATAATCTTGGTTTTTTTAAGGTTTAACTGCAACCCAGCTTTTGCACTTTCTTCTTTCACCTTCGTCATAAGGCTCCTCAACTCCTCCTCGCTTTCAACCATCAAAGTGTTATCATCTGCATATCTGAGATTGTTAATGTTTCTTCCATCGATTTTAACTCCAGCCTTGGATTCCTCAAGCCCAGCACGTCGCATGATGTGTTCTGCATACTGGTTGAATAGGTAGGGTGAGAGTATACAACCCTGCCGTACTCCTTTCCCAATCTTAAACCAGTCCGTTGTTCCGTGGTCTGTTCTTACCGTTGCTACTTGGTCGTTATACAGATTCCTCAGGAGGCAGACAAGATGACTTGGTATCCCCATACCACCAAGAACTTGCCACAATTTGTTATGATCCACACAGTCAAAGGCTTTAGAATAGTCAATAAAACAGAAATAGATGTTTTTCTGAAACTCCCTGGCTTTCTCCATTATCCAGCGGATATTGGCAATTTAGTTCCTCTGCCTTTTCTAAACCCAGCTTGTACATCTGGCAATTCTCGCTCCATGAATTGCTGGAGTCTACCTTGCAAGATCTTGAGCATTACCTTACTGGCATGTGAAATAAGTGCCACTGTTCGATAGTTTGAACATTCTTTAGTGCTTCCCTTTTTTGGTATGGGGATATAAGTTGATTTTTTCCCATCTGATGGCCATTCTTGTGTTTTCCAAATTTGCTGGCATATGGCATGCATCACCTTGACAGCATCATCTTGCAAGATTTTAAACAGTTCAGCTGGGATACCGTCGTCTCCTGCTGCCTTGTTGTTAGCAATGCTTCTTAAGGCCCATTCAACCTCACTCTTCAGGATGTCTGGCTGTAACTCACTGACCACATCGTCAAAGCTATCCCCGATATTATTATCCTTCCTGTATAGATCTTCTGTATATTCTTGCCACCTTTTCTTGATCTCTTCTGCTTCTGTTAGGTCCTTGCCATCTTTGTTTTTGATCATACCCATTTTTGCCTGGAATTTACCTCTGATGTTTCTAATTTTCTGGAAGAGGTCTCTTGTCCTTCCTATTCTATTATCTTCTTCCACTTCCGCACATTGCTTGTTTAAAAATAATTCCTTATCTCTTCTGGCTAAAGTAAACTAGGTTTACTTTCTAACGAAAAGGGAAATAAATGCTCTAATTGAATATATGCAAGCTGTTCTGGGATTATCTCGCTTTCCACGATGGCCATACTAATGATGTGACTTGCAACCCTTTCAGGTAGGCCAGTATTACAGAGAGGATGAATAAAATCAGGAGGAGCCTGGTAGCACCTTTTCCAGCTATAAAATTTTAGAAGCCCACTTCATCAGATGCATAGAGTAGTTAAACGGATGTAAGGAGGGGAGGGAAACCCAAGGGAGTTCTGCAGATGCGAGACTGATTAATCATGATGTGAGACCTTATTAATCAGCCATCGTAATGTGTTAAAATCCTGCTGTTCTTGTTGAGACCTTCTGAGGTAGCCTGAAACCTTTTGATGCGTGTCAATTCAGCAGCCTCTTGCTTAAGGGTGCTGTAAGAGTCCAAAGTGGTCACTGGTGGAGAAAACACCCCGTCTTCTGTCTTTCACTCCACCCTTCCCAATTTAAATCCTGCATCAGTCTAGCCACTCCATGGATACAGCTCACAAGCCCTTTTGCCTTTGAATAAAGTTGGGGGGAAATGCCTCTGGATTCCTGATGTTTTCTCCTCCGACAATGTTTATTATTATGGCTGGTTGCACAGTCAGCCAGACGTTTAGGCTGGATTTGGCATTTTTATCCACCTCTCGAGTCCTTCCCAAGGACCTGGGATAGTGTGAGACTAGGCTGAAGCTGCCATAACCTAAAGATGAGGCAGGCACCTAAGCAGAGAGGACCAAAAGCCAGGAATCTTGTCTGAAATATCCCTTCAGGGAGGTAGATAAGAAGGAAGCAAGTCCTCTTAAGGGAACAAAGGAAAAATGTTGCCTGAACCAGACAGAGGAATATGGGCCTGAGCACATGGAAACCCCCCCCCCACATCCCATCAACAGCTTTTTGTTCTTCAGTTGTTTAGTCGTGTCCGACTCTTCGTGACCCCACGGACCGGAGCACGCCAGGCCTTCCTGTCCTCCACTGTCTCCCGGAGTTTACTCAAATTCATGTTCGTTACATGGTGATGCTATCTAACCATCTCATCCTCTGCCGTCCCCTTGTGAATCCACAAAGCAAGGACTTTTGGGGATAAAAGGGGTCCTAAAGCCTGCCCACTCCTTGAGACGACTTTGGATCCAGACTTGGCGGCTTCCGTCCCTCTGGCTAATGCCTGGCAGCCTAGTGTTGGATTGTAGACATATTCTTACCTTTTTGTATATCTAGATGTGAATATATAGTCATGTAATAACACCCCATTTCTTTAGTATAAAATAAATGTAGGCCCAGGAAATCAAGGTCCTCACATCAGATCTCCTTTGTATAGTTTAAATATCTCAAAGCAAACATTCTTGAGGAGGCTGTGACTCACCAAGAATGTGTGAATCTACACACTGCCCTTCCTGCCTCAATGACCCTTGTAGAAGGCGATAAGTTGTCTTGTCCTTGCATAAGGAATGTAATTCAGAACGGCCATTCAGGATTGTAAAGGAGATAAAAGATAGTTGACATGAAGATGACCTGATTCAATACTCCTCTTCCTGCTTGGATAGGAAGATGGGAGGGGGCATACTAGTCAAGGTAACTGACCTCATTGGGTAGAGAGAATGTGCCATCCCAACGTGGGCCTTTGAGTAATCTAGGGTATATAATGTGCTGTAGGAAGGGGGTCCTGCGCGATCACCCACCTAACAGCCTGCTGCTTTGTCTCTGCTCTTGGGTGAATAAAACTCCTAACTTCATGCAATTGGTCAGTTTCTTTACTCCCGGCTCAGGAACGAACTTGGTAAGATTTTCTTCTAACACTAGTTTGTACACGTGCATGTGAGAAAGAGCAAATGTACCTTGCAACCAGTAAAGTTTGGCTGATAACTTTAAATTCACTGGGTCTCTGTGTGTTCCAAAGAACCTGTTGTGCCTCAGTGTTCGGTTGGAAGTGATGTGTGCGTGTCCCTAATTATTTCCCGGCTGTTGACCAGGGCTGTGTGTCTTGCCTGCTCAAGCTGCACCTATCTGGAAAACCCAGGTAGAAAGCCAGGGGGGCAGACAAGATTCGCAGGCCTCAACAGGCGGTGAGTGTGTGAGTGATTCACCATAAGCCGAACCTGGGAGCGCCTGTGTAACAATAGGCAGATGTTGTTTCATGGTGTTAAAGGTATGTTAAAGGCAGGATGTAAGTAAAGCTGCCTTTTGCAATTGACTGATGGTGATTTTGTCAATGCTGATAGTGTTATTATTATTATTATTAATTTATTAATATTATTCATTAATAATATTATTAATTTTATTAGATTTAATACAGCCACCCAATTCAGTTTATAAGGAAAGGATATATGTGAGCCAAGAGGAGGAGTGAGTGGCTCCTTGCTATAAATTCCAAAAAGGGAAACTGAATTTAGCTACAATCAGAATCATAGTCTGGGGTACGATGACGATGCATTTTGTGTATGTGGGTTGTATAAATTTTTCTGCTGGTCTTTGCCCTGTAAGCATAGCTTGAGAAATTTTTATGTAGCAGGAAACATTCTTGCAAAATGTTAAAATGTTTTCCTGCATTCAAGAACAGTCCTGTAGTAATAATTTGCTTTCTGTTTCTTCTTTTCCTGCCCAGAATTGTAAGAAGAGGAAATTTCCATTGTGTGAGGTGTTTATATAGCTTCAGACCTCCTTGGATTCCCCGAGAATGAATTGGGTTGGTGACCTTTTCAAGAGTATGGAAAATCTATTCCCGGTAATAAAGCTAAAGCTAACATCTCTCCAATGTTGAGAGAATGAACAGGAGTGTTTACTCTAATGTTAAGTCTGGGATATACAGTATTAGGACATTAGCTGTGAAGCTAAATTGAACAGGCATATCCAGTGGCAGTTTAGCTTGAAATGCCAGCAAACCACAGGGTTGTCCCCATATCCTGCTTGGGGCTTCCTAAAAGCATTTAGCCAACTGTACGGGTAGTCCTCACTTAACAACCATTCGTTTGGTGACGGTTCGGACTTACAACGGTGCTGGAAAAACCAACTTATGACCGGTACTCACACTTATGACTGTTGCAGCGTCTCTGCGATCACATGACTTGCAACTCACACTTATGACCATCACAGCATCCCCGTGGTCATGTGATCACTATTTGGGTGCTTGGCAACTGGTTCACTTTTATGACTGTCACAGCATCCTGTGGTCACGTGACCATCCCTCGCTTGGGATGGGGGGAGTAATAGCTCCTCTTGGGGTTGGCTTGCTCCATAGGGTTCTTTAAAGCCTAACATCAGAGCCTCTTGGATCTTATATATTTAATTAAATTATGTATTCTATTTTATAAATTTTTATATGTTTTAATTGCTGGCTTGGTGTAAACTGCCCAGAGTCCCCTCCGGAATGGGGGGAGATGGGCGGTGATATAAGTTTAGAAATATAAATAAATAAATAAATAAATTTTTGACCTTCCTGGCCAGCTTCTGGCAAGTAAAATCAATGGGGAACCACGTGATCTGCTTAACCACCATGTGGTTCGCTTAACGCCTGCGGTGATTCGCTTAATGACCGCCGCAACAAAGGTCGTAAAATTGGGTCAGATTCACTTAATGACCGCTTTGCCTAGCAACCAAAATTCTGGTCCCAATTGTGGTTGTTAAGTGAGGACTACCTGTAATGAAACCATCCAGAGCTGAGCTCAGCTTGAACGAGACTTACACCCTTTCCCCACTACTGTTCTCAACCCATCACTGAGTCAACAAAAAACTAATCGGGGGTAAAATTTGCTGTCTGAATTGCTGACCCGTGCTTCTGTTTCAAGCAATTGCTGGCCCTCTGACAGTCTTTATCCATCTTGAGGCTGCCCCAAGATGGTGTCGGAACCAAGGGGAAGCCTTCCTTTAAGCTACGGAGAACTTAAGACTGTCTGTCTTGCGAGCAGGAGATGGGGTAATGCAACATCAGGGGGGCAGAAAGGAAAAAGAGCTGCTGGGGCATCTCTGTGCTGTGGTGCCACGCAGGTGGAGAAAAGCTTTTAGTAGAGATGGGGTGTCCGGCTAGAGACATGGGGGTGTCCATTCGGATGGAACTGAAGTTTTGTTCTCCGCCAAATGGGCGGGGGGACCCCAGTTGCAACGGTTTCCCCCCTTCTGAAGGACGTGAAATTATGCCCATCTAAAAGAAAGGAGGAGGGTAACGCCACGACACGTTGTCCGACTACAAGTCAGAAGAAGGGTTTTAAGATTTCAAGCTCTAGAGCAGTGTTTCTCAACCTTGGCCACTTTAAGGTATGTGGACTTCAACTCCCAGAAGCCCACACATCTTAAAGTGGCCGAGGCTGAGAAACACTGCTCTAAAAGGTTCAAGGACCTGACTGTCCGAGGGACCACCCTCCTCATGAGGAACCTGATCAGATTGTAGAATCATACCATTCTGGACAAATGGCTGTCCAATCTGGCCTTGGAAACCTCCAGGGATGTTGAGAAGTTGAAATGCTGAGAAGCTCAGTGACCTTTTGGAAGCTGCCCCAGGGCCCTTTCTGGAGAGTAAATTGCAGGGGTATCAGCTGAAGGATTTGCGATTAGTGCTACTACATATTCTGTGTTCCAGTAAGGCAGGGGTCCCCAACCCCTGGGCCGCGGACCGCTACCGGTCCGTGGTCTGTTAGGAACCGGGCCGCGTGGCCCGCCCATCAAGCTCCGCCCATGGCCTGCCCATGGCCCATGTGGCCCACCCATCGAGCTCCGCCCATGGCCCGTGTGGCCCGCCCATCCCCCCCCCCCCCAGTCTGTGGAAAAATTGTCTTCCATGAAACTGGTCCCTGGTGCCAAAAAGGTTGGGGACCGCTGCAGTAAGGCATCAGGCCTGTTCCGTGAGGTCTCTGGCCAGCTGCTATTCTGAGGGCATTTTAACAGCTCATCTTTTGCTCTTGAGCTGTCAGCCATCAAAGGTGCCTGATGGGTGGAAAGGTGGTTGAAATAAGAAATCAATAATACAGGTAGTCCTCATTTAGTGACTGCCTTGTTTAGCAACCGTTTGCAGTTACAACGGTGATGAAAAAGTAACTTTGCGACCAACCCCCGCATTTGTGACCTTTGCAGGTCTATAAAGCAAAGGAAAGCTGAAGTCAGATCGTAAGCACAGTCCCGGTTTCACTTAGCGACCGAGTTGGCAGTCCTCATTGTGGTCGCTAAACAAGGACTACCTGTATGTTCGAGAGGACCTCTCCTGCAATCTTAATGCCCGCAAAGGTTCATTGCAAGATAGCTGGTCCCTCAGATAGTTTGTGGTTCTGCATTTGCAGAAGACCACTGCCTGCCAAGTTGTTTGCGAATCTTTGCTAGCTTGTCTTCTTTTTTCCCCGTCACTAGTGCGTGGTTTGGAGTGTCTTGCTCTCGACTCTTCTGACTTGTGCCTCCGAGCCCACCTACGAATGGAGAGATCCAAGGTCCAATGAGAATTTTTTGTGTGCGAAGTGCCCGCCAGGGACAAGGGTGGCACAGCACTGCACTAAGGACATGCCCACCGTCTGCAAGCCGTGTTCAGAGCAATACTACACCCAGTACTGGAACTACCTCGACAGATGCTTATACTGCAGCGTCTTCTGCAATACCATGGAAGTGGAGGTGGTGGCGTGCAACAGGACACACAACAGGGTGTGCCAGTGCAAGCCGGGCTACCACGCTGAGTGGCTCTTTTGCATTGAGCACTCGAAGTGCCCTGCAGGAAGTGGAGTGGATCAGCCTGGTACGTACTGGGGGAGGAACGCGGTCATTCTGCTCTCGGAGTGATAAACGCAGATTGATCAGGAACAGACCAACATCACTTGGAAGTTTGGAGGGTGGGAAGTCTAAAGGATCTCTTTAAATCAGTGTTTCTCAACCTCAGCAATTTTAAGATGTGTGACTACAACTCCCAGAATTCATGGTAGCTGGGGAATTCTGGGAGTTGAAGTCCACACATCTTCAAGCTGCTGAGGTTGAGAAACACTGGACTAAACGAAGTCGCAGACGCCTGATCCAAGGTTCAGACTCTACCCCAGACTGATCCCAATGCCTGTAAGTCAGGTTAGCGAATAGGGTCTTTAATGGTTTGGAAAGAGACTAAATCAAAATTTAGCATGTCTCTAGGGAGAAGGAGGGGGATGGTTGGGTTTGCACAATACTTTATTATTGAATTAGCCCCGATTTCGCTGGTTTGCATAATACGTCAAGTCATTAACAGGCCAGATTCTCCCCTTACACTAAAAAAAAGACCTAAACAGGGTTAAAACTGACCAAGCTTAGGCGGCAAAAATCTGGGCGATGCTGGACTGCAGCCAACAGGTACAGAACCTCCAAGCTCCCTAGCGAGTCTTGCAGTTCTTGTGCGAATGCAGCCATTATGTTTTTAACAGACCTGGTTAAGCAGGCAGGAAGCCAATTCCTGTATAGATTTCAGTCCCTGGCTGAGTCAGGTCTTCATTAGGCCTTACTAAGCAAGTTGGCACAAGAGAGACTGCACGGTTTTGAGCCCTCCAGGGGTCTTCCACAGAGATGTCTCTAAAACTAGGGATGAAGAAGGATAGGAAAGTCCAAAATCAGGGTTCAGCCAGGAGCTTGTTGTAGGTCACGGACCTCAAAGTGGAGAGATTGGAAACCGAGCGCCTTGTTTCAGGTTTTTTGAGACAGAAAAACAATGGCGGACTCCTGGCTCCCCAGCTCTTGATGACCAAACAGCTGTTTGGGTACCACAAGGGGCTGCCACGGGGCCAAGTTAAAAAAAATTCAAGATGGAGGCTGGGAGGACACAGCCGAACCCCCGGCCTTCTCCAACACGCATGGCTGTAACCCTTGGAGCTTGGATCACATGGTTGCAGGGCACAGGGCAGAACTGATTTTTGCAAATAGTTGGTGGATTTTTATAAGCAGTTGGCAAGTCGAGATGCAGGCAGGAAGGCTGCGGTAGTCATGCAACTCTGGTTAAGATGAATGTGACCATGGGGTAGAATGCGGGTTGAAGAGAATTTGGCCACCGTTTTGTGAGAGCAAGGGTTGCAATTGATGAGTGACCCAGAGAGCTGGAAAACCAATAGACCCCCATTTTGGCAGGGTCAGATTCATTCTTAAGCAGACTCTGCTGGTAGCAGTTTCCAAGCCATGGGTAACAGATGGTCCTATTTTATTATTTTATTTTATTTTATTTTATTTTATTTTATTTTATATTATTTTATTTTATTTATTTTGTCGTGCATTTATAAGGCCATCCAACTCAAGCAATGTGACTTTGGGTAGTGTACAACACAAATAAACATTAAAAATAAATAATCCTAAATCATTAAAAAAAACCCAATATACACTGATCCAAACGGGATAATAAAAACAACCAAAAGGGAACTCCATTCAGCTAGACCAGTGTTTCTCAACCTTGGCAGCTTGAAGATGTATGGACTTCAATTCCCAGAATTCCCCAGCTGGCATGGCCATTGCTGAGAATTCTGGGAATGGATGACCAGGTTGGGAAAAACTGGCATAAAACGTGATCAATAGCAAGTTTGGCTGAAGCTCTGAGTGATAAGAAGAAACCACCAGATAATTAAGCTGGATGTGTCACAATATGGGATGTGTAAAGAAGATTCAATTATGACGGAGCGGCGAAGCCAAGCGAACCGATTGACGATGCTTGTTCTGCCTTGCACTCCGAGTGAGTTGCTGTGAGCCTTATCCATCGACCTCTAGCAGGCAGGGGTTCTTGGGCTGATACAGCTTGGGCTGATACAGCTGGGTGGTGGGCTTGAAGCCCCCTGACTCAAACCATCACTTTGCAGGGTCCAGCTGTGGGTGAGCCGTTGCAATGCAAGTAGAGATTTATACCAGCGTTCTCCAGTCTGGCGCCGAGGGTGTGCTGGCTAGGAATTCTGGGAATTGTAGTCTCCATCTGTCTGCAAGGTGCCGGACTGGGGAAGCTGCTTCACGCGTTTGGCAGCAGTGCCATGCCACCGTTGGAAGTTGTTGGAGAGAAAGCCAGACGTTCTTTTCCGCTTCCCTTTTTTTAGGCAACCCACGAGAAGATACCAAATGCAGAGTTTGTCCGGAGGGGACCTTCTCCAGCAATCGTTCCAGCAGAGATGCCTGTTGGCCCCACCAGAAGTGCTCTGCGCAAGGCCTTCAGGTCAATGTTCCTGGCAACCGGTTCCACGATGCCCTCTGCACCCGCTGCACGGCTGGCAAAGGCTTGGAGGAGGGCTCGGGTAAGGCACTTGGAACTCGTTCAGAGAACTTGGCTGGTTGAAACATTCGCTGAGGATGAATGTGGGGGTTATCCGTTAGGAAACTAATCTTTCCCTCTTTCCTGTCAAGCTTTTAAGAACTTGGGGAAGAGTTAATGCTTCAGATGAAAAATCCAACCTCAGAGTCATTGATGGCCTGGGTTCACACAAGACACTAATCCCTAATCCTGAGTTCCCCATAGTCAGGATTGTGTGGCTCAAGTTACATGCAGTGCCAATGAATGAAACCATCTGATGGCTCAATGTGTTGGTGCGTGCATCTTCCACACCAGCTGGTGAGATATAATGGCTGGGTGCCCTACATCATGCCAACGTGTTGCTCATATTTTGTCTTTGCCTACCATGGCGTGCAGATTTAACTGCTGTTTAATCTGGGAAGGCTGACCCAGAGGTTCTGGGCATCAGCCATACAGCAGGATGGTGCAGAAGACGGTTTGCCTTATGCACAGCACCTCTTATTTGGGTTTGATGGTTCCTCACCCGTTCTCTCTTTTCTAGGAAGTGGAGAGTGTCAAGAGGCTGCAATTGACTTTGCACCATTTCAAGTCAAGTCCGTACGAAAGCTGCGGCGCCTGCAACGTAAGCTTGGTAAAAGTCCTCCTGGGCCGGAGAAGAAGAAGAGTAGAGAAGAGCTCCAGGTGGACCTTCACACCCAGCTCATTCACCTCAAGAACATGCATGGGAAAGACCAAGCGTGGGAGAAGCTCCTGGATGCCCTGAAGAAGATGAAATTGCAAAACCTGTTGGAGACCATCCAGAAGCAGTTCCTTGTGGGTTTATGAGATTAATAAGACGACTCTATATGTGTCTCTGGTATTTATTGTATTCATAGGATAGGTGTAAGGTTGGTGCTCATGTACGTGTGGGCTTGGATGCTTGAGTTAGGTTATTTATGAAGAAGCTGCCATTTAAAAAGAAGAAATCAGTTTCCCCCTCCTCTGCTAGGCATTTTGGTTTTCCGGTGAGAAAAAAGGAAACCAAACTCAAAATATATGCTCGTAAGAAGGGCAATTTCCATGTGAATTTCAACCGTGCAGCCTCCTTCAGTGGCACAGGCCGTGGCAACGAATGGGTTCGCTGCATCAATTAGGAGTCGTGCTCTTGAAAAACATGCGTTTCCATAACTTGGCATGTGAATCTTATTTCCAGTGCGCTCCTGAGTTTTGGCCTGCACCCTGTTACTTACATCTTTGGATGGAGACCGGCAGGGGAGGCAAGTGGCACCACAGGTGTCCCATCATCATTCTATGAATGATGGGCTTACGTCATTTTTGCGTCACGTGAGGCTAGTACGTAAGTATTGTCATCTGCATGATGATGTCATGACCCACGATGTCATTCTGATGTCATTGGGGCATCCACTAGATGCCTCTGATCCAACTTTCCTTGATTCTTTAACTCTGGGGGGGAAAAATTACGCCCATTACAGTGTCTGATGTCAGGTGCAAGTTTGCACACGTGCATTTCAGGGAAATGCTGTGATTTTTTTATGCCACTGGAGGTGATAAGGTTGAATGTCGCCACAGGCTTGGGAAGGGCCCATTCTGCAAATCTTGTTCTGAGCTGTCGACATGCCAAAATGCCCCTCCTTCATCATAATGATCATGGCCCTATATCCAGCGATCAGTTGGAGGGATGGTGTGTGTTTCTCAGAGTTTTTTTATTTGCTTCTAGGAATTAGTTTGCTTCTCCAGAACTTGAATGTGAATTTCTCAGGGGTGGCCGGTCCTCGTGGGCCAAGTAGGGCACCCAGCTCTGAGAAATGCAGCTATTTTTTGATGGGGTGGGGGTGCCCCCTGCCTTGTTTCCAAGGACATCAGCTGCAGGCAGCTGAATGGACCCATCACTGTATCTTCTCCATTTCCTAACCCAGTGTTTCTCAACCTTTGCCACTTTAAGATGTGTGGACTTCAACTCCCAGAATTCCCCAGCCAGCCATGCTGGCTGGGGAATTCTGGGAGTTGAAGTCCACACAACTTAAAGTGGCAGAGGTTGAGAAACACTGTCCTAACCCAATCACTCTTTATCCATTTCAGATGGTCAGTTACATTTCAGACAAGGACGGCATGTCCACTTGAGCTGCGTGCCTCCTCCTTTTCAGCTTTGGGGTGCTTTGGATAGGTTTCTATGCTCGAGTTGCTTTTACACATCCGGGGCAGGGACGGATTGCAACTGTTGTGCCAGAAAGCAAGTGAGAGAGTTGGGACGGAGCAAGTTATTTCAGTCAGATCTGAGCCATGGGTAAGGTGGTTGATGGTCTCCAGAGGACTCCGACGTTCAACTCCCAATGGCTGTAGTCCAGTGCCAGAGATTTGGGGAGTTGTACCCCAAAATGTTGGAGGGCACAAGATGCTTGGGGAAAATGGGGCCTGATTTACTAGAGGCACCCTTCCATTTATCCTGGTGTGGGGTGAACATGCCAAAGAGTTGGTGGGCATCCCTTCCAGTGTCATGCCTTGAACCCACTTCTTGAGTCAATCCCAGTTTCTGAGTTGAGGGGAAAGGGGTGCAAGTGGGGGATCCAATCGTGGCTATTGGTGACTACCCCTCCCTGCTGATCGTGGCTTGAAAGGGCTGGGAAGGAATTTGAAGGCACAAGCAGCTGCCTGGCTTGGGGGAGACGTACCCCTTCTCTGCAGCTGCGTATCTTGGGGGTTCCGTCACGCTCGTTTGGAATGTCCCAGCGGCACAGAGCAAACCCAGCCCACGGGAATCAGTGAGGTGGACTTCAGGGAAAAAGGATCTTGGGGTGAGCTGGGGGAGAACAGGCAGGCCTCCCGCAGCACCCCATGGAATCGCTGTGCCCCACCAAAAGCTGTGATTATCATTCTTGGTTTTCCTTGAACTGTACCTCCTCTTCTCCCTGCTTTGACTGCAAGAAGATGGTGTTTCTGCCTTGAAAGTTCTTCCTTGTGCCTAACTTGAGCCTACAAGATGGGGCAGGTGTTTTATCTGCAAAATTGTCTATTACCTCTGTTTTGAATGACATTCAAAATTCACCTTCCTGTCAGTAAGAGCCTTGAAAGACCCATGTTTATCTACTCTGCGAAGAGTAGGTTTTGTTTTTTCTTAGATTTATATTTTTTTAAGCTTGTCTACAATAAAGTAGTTGAAATGTTAATAAATACACTGGCTCCTGCTGTTGCATCCTTTCTTCTTCCTGCAAAGTGTCCCAGGTATTGTTTGAGGCCACTCATCCATCCGCCCCCAAAAAGGTAAAGGTAAAGGTTCCCCCCGCACAGTCGTGCAGTTGTGTCCGACTCTAGGGGCCGGTGCTCATCTCCGTTTGTTAGCCGAAGAGCCAGCGTTGCCCGAAGACACTTCCATGGTCATGTGACCGGCATGATGCATGCGGAACGCTGTTACCATCCCACCGAAGTGGTACCTATTTATCTACTTGCATTTGCATGCTTTTGAATTGCTAGGTTGGCAAGAGCTGGGGCGAGTGCGGGAGCTCACTCCGTCACGCGGGACTAGGGATTCGAACCTCCGAACTTGCGATCTTCCGATCAACAAGCCTGGCGTCTTACGCGCTGAGCCACCACGCCCCCAAAATCACCCCCTAAAATTACAGGGGTCAGTCCTGTAAATGCTGCAAACCATTTTGTTTGAGATTTCCATAGGGAAACCAAGGGAAAGAGAGCCTACATCTTGACTGATGATTGATTGATTATGTGCCATCACGTCGGTGTCGACTCGTAGCAACCGCAGTTATATTTTATTTATTTGTTTATTTTATTTATTTATTTATTTATTTATATCATTTCTATGGCTGCCCAACTCAAACAATGTGACTCTGGGCAGCATACAAAAAGAAAAGGAAAAAAAATCAACAAAAGCAAAAAAAAAAGAGCAAATACCATTAAAACTAAAATATATAAATCTACTTCAGTATATTTTGAAGGGATACCTGGTTTAGTGAAATTAGATAAAAAATATCTCAATGGAATTACAATTTGAAAAATTTGTTCCATTCCACTAGGAACTATTTTCCAGAATTGTTGGGCTTTACAGCATATCTACCACATATGTAAAAAAAAAACCAACCCAACCTATTCATTACATTTCCAACATTAAAAAAAAATAACTCTCCATTTTAGCAATAAAGACTGAAGTAATATACTGTCAGAGTGCGCACCGTGGGGCGGCCTGCTTCTTTTTCCAAGACACCAGTGATCCACGTTCTATGCAGTAAATAGACACTCAAGCAGAGATTAGATAAAATAGCCTATTTACTTTATATACATACGTAGTCCAAATACATCCAACAGCAGTAACAAATGATACAGCAACGTGATGAAATACAGCGATGAGAAGTTTCAACAGCAACGAGAAGGAAGAACACCAGACTCCTCTGCTTATATACTGTACATAAACTGACCAATCACATTATAGGTCACTCTCATCATCTGCCACACCCAACTAAACTATTAGCACCTGTAGTATGAGTCATACACTGCCACATCATCCCTACAACAATGGCTACTAATTGGGTGACTTGCAGAATAATTCCCCTCTCACCTAGATATCAAGCCTCTCCAGTATAATTTATCTAACTGTAAATTCCTGGGTATATACAAACCCCAACATATACCCCCAGTGAAACATCGTATACCAATTTTTTTCAAGTATGATATTCGGAGTAAATTTAATATTCTTCTGCCATTGAAATCCCCGTTGTTGCACCTGTATTACTGTATTCAAATTCTGCATCTGTTCAATAATACAATCTTTGACCTGTTTGGAATCTGAGTCAAACTTCATGAATAATTTATAAAGTAAGTCCAACAGGTGGTTGGCATTGTGCGTTATACGATTTTCAAATTCAGTCAAATCTCTCAGAATTCCCCCTTGTTTCTGTAACACATTTGGAGATACGGAACCCAGTCAAATGGAGTGGAACCTTGTGAAGTAACCGACTCAAGAGATTTTATCTTCATCCTGCTAATAATGAAAACTTCCCATTCAAATAAATTATTGGCTTTCCAGTGAGCAAATGTCTTTGCAAGTTCATCTTTGTGAAAGTAAATGCTTAATAGCAAGGTAAAGACTCATTCTTTCCCTCTATTTATCCCAAATGTTCACAGCTAGTCTAGTGATGGTGCAACCAAAAAAGGGGCACGGTAAAGACTGCCGATCTAATGGTCGGCAGTTCAAATCCCCGCGTGGCGAAGTGAGCTCTCATCACTTGCCCCAGCTTCTGTCAACCCAACAGTTCGAAAGCTAATGCGAGTAGATAAATGGGTACCACCTTAAAGTGGGTCAATTTGCTGGCGTCCTGTCGGGGGTCGCCCTCGGAACGAAGAAAAAAAGACCTCGTGAATCCCGTGAATGGCGGCGGAGGACAACGGATCCTGATCGTCAACATCCAGGACGTCAGCAGCCGACTCGGAAGCGAGGTATCCTGGGACATGTAGTCCAATGCCTACGGAAGAAGAGCCGGTTCCCCTACCCCCTCCCTCAGCGCGCGGTAAAATAACATTGTATAATATATGAATTCAATGCTGTAAGCCGCCTAGAGTCCTCCGATAGGGAGGGGATAGGCGAGGTATAAATATGATTAATAAATAAATAAACATTGCTACCATGATTTGCTTCCCCCCAGACCCTGGAGAACACCTGATTATGGCTGAAATTGGACATTTCCCTCTGCCCGTAACAGGCTGTGAGAAGAATAACCTTGAACAGGAGGAAGAGCCGCAGCCAAGGCAACGGTCAGATAAGAGAAATCTGAGTCCAAAGCAGGAATGTAATATGAGAAAGCGTCTCAGACTTGACCCTCCCTCGTTCTCCTTAGGGCAGAGCTTTCCAAACTTTTCATGTTGGTGACACACTTTTTAGACATGCATCATTTCGCGACCTGCGCGAAATCACAGCAGGTTTGGAGGCAGCCGGGCACAAGGCAGGCACTAGGACCTGCGCGGAATCCTGGCAGGGCAGGTTTGGAGGCAGCCGGGCACAAGGCAGGCACTAGGACCTGCGCGGAATCCTGGCAGGGCAGGTTTGGAGGCAGCCGGGCACAAGGCAGGCACTAGGACCTGCGCGGAATCCTGGCAGGGCAGGTTTGGAGGCAGCCGGGCACAAGGCAGGTACTAGGACCTGCGCGGAATCCTGGCAGGTCTCGGAGGCAGCAGCAGCCGCGACACACCCAGACACTGCAGCCGACACACTAACGTGTCCCGACACACAGTTTGGAAATCTCTGCTTTAGGGTAAAGGCAGGGAGGGGGGAGGCAGATTGAGAGATGCAAACTTGATGTCACCCCTATGAGATAGACCAGACTTGGACACCAAACTTATGAATACTAGAACTACTTTTATTATAGGGTTACTTGTTGTGGCCAAAGCCTGGCCCACCTAAAGCACCCAAATCACTTTAAAGATACAACATAAATTTATTAGCAGGCAAACAATAACACAGTATATACTGGACTCCCAGCAAAGCATTGACACTTCGCTGAGCAGCCGTGAGCTAAAGCAGAACCAGAGTTTACATACTGTACCTTTGGCCTCCTACATTACAAAGGCAAGATAAAGAAAAAGGCAGGCACTGTGCAAATTACAGCATGACGTTGGAAAGTTTTGGTTAAATGCATCCGGGTGACCTTATTATTTACCCCTTCCTACCAGGTCAGTATAGCAGTTATGCTATCTCTGTGATACGGCCAGCGAATAGAAAGAATTGGCTTTACTGGGCCACAGGTCCGTGACTGATCCTTTTCCCCCTCACCACTCAGGGTCAATTAGAGCTTGTTGGGAATGTAAAAAATGCCCACCCAAAAAAGATGCATATTGGTGAATTGAAGGCTTCAAGTAGGAGAAATGTCTGCAGGAAGTGTGTTTTAAGAAAAAAAACACATTAAAATGGGTCCAGTACAAATATGAATGAAAACGTGTGTGAATTTAAACACAAACTTAAAAAAAAAAACACCAGACATCGGATCTGATTTGGAAAAGGGGCAAGTTGAAAATCAGTCATCAGATGAGAACGTTGAAAAACCAAGCTGCTTCGTTTCTTCCTCTGTGTTTGTCTGTTTAAGGCAGTGTTTCTCAGCCTTGGCAACTTGAAGATGTGTGGACTTCATTTAGTGGTTCTTTCTTCAAAACTGTGCTCCCCCCCCCCCCATTTTCTTTCTGCTTGGCCAAATTCAGGGATCTTCATACCATCTCCCGTGTCTCTCTTCCACGTGAGGAGTCCAAGCATTGGAACCCAAAACTAGAACAAGGCAATGGATGAGGGGGGGTGATGCAATTCTGTTCTGAAGCCATTATTTGTCCCCATAGGAAAAGAAAATGAAGATCAGGATATTTAATTCTGTAAGCTGCCCGGAGTCACCGTGTGTGAACTGGGCAGCCTTATAAATCTGTTTTAATAAATAAACAAACAAACAAACCAATAAATAAACTGGGAGTGCTGGTTTTTCCTTGTTCTTGGACACTGGGAACCTCCTAGTATCTCTGATGGGCTTACTAACAGGCAACCCTAATCTCAGCCAGGGAGTTGATGTCAGCCTTGCGAGGTAGTCCAGACAAGAAGCACACCCAGGAGTACTAGCTCTACCTTTATTGTAAGGTGACATTAACAGAATCTTGCAAGTCTGAAAGTACATTTCTCCCCCCTCACCTTTACTGTCCATGAAACTAGGGAGGGTCCCTTCTGAGACGTTTGCCATATCCACTTTCCTGCTGCGGGCTCAGCTGCCTCTTATCTGACCACTGCCTAGTCTGCAGCTCTTCCTCCTGTCTCCCAAGATCATCCCCACATACCTGCAATGGTATGTGCTGGGCAGGTCTTGCAATTCATATAGAAAATTGACCGTAAGTTCAAGATCTTAAATGAAGACAGTAGATGGGGACGGTCTCCTTCACTTCAAAACCTTGGCCCCATTGGTGGCAAGGGGGTCTAATACTAACCTCATCTTAGGACTGATAGTGTCAGCCTTGCGAGGTAGTCCAGCCAAGAAGCACACCCAGAAGTACTCGCTCTAACTGTATTGTAAGGTCACATTAACTGAATCTTGCAAGTCTGAAGGTGCATCTCCCCCCCCCCTCGCCTTTACAGTCCAAGAAACTAGGGAGGGTCCCTTCTGAGATGCTTGCCAGGCCCCCATTCCTGCTGCGGGCTCAGCTGCCTCTTATCTGGCCGTTGCCTAGTCTGCGGCTCTTCCTCCTGTCTCCCAAGGTCATTCCCACATGCCATTTATTTATTTAATTTATTTTTATTTATTGATCGCATTTCTTCACCGCCCATCTCGACAAACAACACTGGGCGGTTTACAAGCGAATTAAAACAATAAAAGAATTAAATATAATTAAAAGAGATACATTATAAAATATAAATATACAAATATACAAAAAACTCTAAGATCCAAAATATGAGTTATAAAATCCAAGATGGTGAGACCACAGTCTTGATAAAATTTCCCAGGGCCAACCACCCCCATGATTGGCTATCCCCCCTCCCACCCCAAGTGAGGTGGCACAGCCAAGTCTTAAGCCCCTTTCGGAAGGCCGGGAGAGTGGGGGCCCGCCTCACCTCTGGGGGTAACTTATTTCAGAGGGCGGGGGCCACGGCAGAGAAGGCCCTCTTCCTGGGTCCCGCCAATCGACAGTCTCTCATGGACGGGGTCCGCAACATGCCTTCTCTGCCTGACCGGGTGGGACAGGTCAATGTAATGGGGGTGAGACGGTCCCTCACGTACCCTGGACCCACCATGCCATGTAGGGCTTTAAAGGTGATAACCAACACCTTGAATTGGACCCGGAAGCAAACTGGCAGCCAATGCATCTGGCAACTAGTTTTCTATTTCCCTTTTCACCACAGCCTTTTGCAAACACAGCATACACTTTTCTTGACCTATGATTCATCAGCTCCCAATATTGGTCTTCCACTCTTTCTTTGGTGAATGGAAAGAACGGCTCATCCAGGGTTCACAGGAGTAGGTAATATTTTGTTTATTTATTTATTATTCAAATTTATCACTGCCCATCTCCCCCCAACGGGGGACTCTGGGCGGTTTACAAAAACAATATGAAGCAACACAGTTGAAATTTTCATCCCTACAAAACCCAGCACTCGAAATTCTTTCTTGCACCTCTGGAACTGTCTCACCTCACTTTCAGCAGGAATACAGTAGCCCCAGGAGGGCTAGAAACAAGTCACGAACGGGAGAGCCATGCTGCCCTTGCTCATGATGTCCCCACCGCTGCATTTGGCCACACCCAGCGGTGTAATACAGCTGCAAAGAAGGCCAACAACATCTTGAAGAACATCAAGAGGAGCGCAGAGTCCAGATCATGGGAAGTAATTATCCCACACCACTCTGCCTTGGTCCAGCCTCCCTTGGAGCATTGTCTGCAGTTCTGGGCACCCCAGTTTAAAAACGACATGGGTAAACTGGAGCAAGTCTGGAGAAGATGGTGAAAGGACTGGAAACCAAGTCCTGCGAGGAACGGTGAAAAGACCTAAGTATGTTTAGCTGTCGGAAGAGAAGGCTGAGAGGAACACGATAGTTGCCTTCAAATCTCTGGAAGGCTGTCACACAGTAGAGGAGTTAGACTTATTCTCACTTGCTCCAGAGGAGAAGACTCAAACGAATGGGAGGAAACTTCAAGGGTGCAGGTGCAGAAGAGACATTAGGAAGAACTTCTTGACACTAAAAGTGGCCAACTGGAGGAACAGGTTACCGCACAGAGTGGTTTCTTCCCCTTGCTGGAGGTTTTCAAACAGCGGCTGCACCGTCCTCTATCAGGGATGGTGCAGTGAATCCTGCAGGATGCAGGGGGTTGGATTTGATGACCTCTTAGGTCCCTTCCAATGTGTTGATTCTACGACTCTATGTTTGGGAACAGTGGCAATATGCAGTATTGTAGCTGCTGCCCCCGCCTGGCTCCTTTCAGCCTTCATGAATGCTGGCAAATACCTGAACAGACACTCTCATACCTATGCGCAGTGTTAGGATGCACACAGAAGAAGTGTGGGCCTCGCGTCGCAAGGCTGCTTTCATTGCTGTGACGCCCCCTTGCCCTCTTCCCCCTTGGCGGCTGCTGTGCAGGTCTGCTCCAGGGCAGAATATTGCCTTCCCTCGTGCACCGTCAGGGTTTGCGTTCACACGTGCAGACCTACCGCATGTTATGTGCTGCGTAATGGCTGTGTTAGCGTGAGCAGCTCAGCTACAAACTTGGGGGGGGGGGCAGCAAGGGCACATGCATGAGAAGCTAAGTTTGCAGCTGCAGTGAAAGAGAAATAAAACATAAAACAAGTGGGTCCTGCCTCACTTGCCAAGATTTATGGAAAGCGTGGCAGTTGCCTGCATGGAAATAGAGTTGCTGATGGGCCCTTTCTTTGCTTGAAAGCCTATCCGTTAATGTGCAGGACGGCCCTTGGTTTCTCAGTTCAAAGGCAGGGCCCCTTCTTCTTACCTGGCACAGCAGGACACCCAGCCGTCAGCTGGGCTGGGGCTGCGGGGAGGAGACAGGTTTTGCCTCATAGCCAGACCCCTGGGTTAGCCATCAGCCAAAACCTGGTCCTGAGATAGATGGTCCACGGGGTGGGGGCCTGGCAAAACAGGAAAGGCGCTCCTCCCTGCCCCAAATCCACAGGGAGGTAGAGCAGAGACTTAGAGCCACCAAAGCCTGTCAGCCAGCCCAAAAACGGTCCCCCGCCCAACAGTTTTTCGCTAGATGTGAGTTTAGCACTCTTCTGGAAGAGCACTAGACTCGTGACCTGGCTGTTCCTGAACATGCTTTTAGTGCTTTTCCAGAAGGAAAACCTTGAAAACCTGGACCTTTTAAACCTTGATGTTTAAAAGTATCCCGACTAGCCACTGACAGCAAGGGGCCAGGTGCAGTGAGGTCTCTTTCCTGCTTTATTCTGTAATTCCTCCCCACTTGTCATCTGTTTTAGGCTGGCTGACCAGTGATGGTGGGCCAACTCCCCTCCTGCCAGGGCTGGGAGGGGTGGCTGAAGAATCCAGGAGAGACCAGGTCTCCTGCTGCATCGCCACCCCGTGGGTCAGCTGCACGCCCAGCATCTGATCTGTGGGACGGGCAAGAGCTGTTCGCTACGAAAGGGAAGCGCTCTTGCTACCCTGTGGATGAGCTACAGCCGTGTTTCTCAACCTCAGCAACTTTAAGGTGGGTGGACTTCAACTCCCATCAAGCAAGGCTGGCTGGGGAATTCTGGGAGTTGAAGTCCACCCACCTTAAAGTTGCTGAGGTTGAGAAACACGGCTGTAGCTCATCCACAGGGTAGCTGGAGGGAGGAGAAAGGCCGTGCACCTGTCCAACAGCCTGAAGGAACCAGTCCGAGCTGGCCAGATCCCAGCACACTCAACCACATCAAGACCGCGGCAAAATTGCATCAGAGAGGAAGAGGGAAACACCACTTTAAAGCAAGAACAGTTGAAGATGACGCAGCTGTTGCTGCTGCGGCTGGGGCCGAGATCCAAGCATGTTGTGTAAGGACAAGGTGTACACAGAGGGTTACTGCATTCCTCCAATTAGGGGACCTAAGATCCGGCCCGTGTCTGCTGTTCTGGGAGGTAGGGACTGTCCAAGGTGTTTGTTCGTCATCTGAACCTTCGTTTTTCTTCCTCTTCCCCCAGCACAGGGCATTTCCCGCCCTGATTCCCGTTCAAGGTTGCCTTTGTTTCAGCAACCCTGGAGCTGTACAATACGCCCAGCCTCTGATAAGTAGGCGGGAAACACGGCGAAGCTTGATCAGAGTCAGAGGGAAATGCTCTCTTTGTAAATTCACTAAAGGTTCTTATGTCTATGAAGGTTCTCAGTCATCCAGGTGGAATTGTCTCTAGCTTGAATCATGTCAACTGGATTTCTATTTTCTCAGTGGAAACGTTTCGCTCCTTATGCAAGGAGCTTCTTCAGTATGAGCAAAGTTGGTAAGGGAATCCTAAATATGTTTCTAGGTAGCTGTGTGACCTTACACCTGGGGGCATGGTTATATTTATATTATATTACTAAAGGTTCTTGTTAATCTTCGTGCAGCTGCCACATGCCCCAGATCCAACGTTACTCATTAAGTAGCAAAAAGAACTAGCATGATGGTACATGACCCTTTTTGATTGTTTCCCGTGACTAACCACATCGCCTTTCTTCTTCAATTACCACCGGGCAATTTCTTCCAGCTAAACGTACTCCCTGCCCAGCCAATGTATTCTTTGCCTGAGGGTCCTGAATCACTTCCTACTGGAATTGCTGTGTGTGCCTAGTTGGGCTGCCAAAGACCAAAACCAGCCAAAGACCATCTTAGCAACTAGGCAGTGGAAGAGATGCACACGTCTGCACATATATAAATATATGTCCACACAGCTATAGAATACAGGATAGAAGGACTTAAAATAATTTTGCATGGCCCTCAACAGGAGATGTGCAGACCGGGTTACTAGTCCCAGCATAATCTTAGCCCAAGATTGAAAAGATGAGTATAAGCACTAGAACCTAATTTTTATAATGCAATCTGACGTTAGTGACTCAGAATACAAAAAAGGGGAACCCAGATTTAATCAAATAAGTAGTTACTAAATTTTTCACTGAAAGCACTTGGTGCAGCTTTCAGCCGAGGTCAGTGGGAAAAAACTTCTGATTAGTCAAAAAGATATGAATAATATCCATGAGAAGTTTTGAATTGAAGCACAACTCATGTTATGATGAAGAGTTTGAGCAGACTCAAAGTGTGAGTCATCAAGACTCAAGTAGTAATATGAAATATGAAATAATATGAAATATGTCATGAGCAGATTTGGGAATAGTAATAGCAGTCAATGTAACGTTGGATTTTTTTCTTGTCCATTAACATCAAAGACATCATTCCTGGAGACAGATTTTAGAGTCACACTGTCGGAGCTGAGTGGCCTGATAAATCTTGAAATAAAGAAATAAATTAAAATAACGTAGCTGGATCACGTCCCTTTCCCCCCCCCTTCATTTATTAGACCAGGGCTTTCCAAAGTGCCGCCGCTGGCGACACACCCGGCGGCGGCGGTGGCGGCGACACGCGTGCGCACGGCGGCAGCCCGGGGGGACGTGTGGCGGCGCGCGCGCACACGGCGGCGGCACGGGAGGGGCGTGCGGCGGCGCGGGGGGCATGCGGCGGCGCGCGCGTGCATGGCGGCCGCCGTGCACACGCGCGCCGCCGCTTCCGGGTGGTGTGGCCACCACAGTTTGGAAAGCTCTGTATTAGACAGTAGACAGGATCCTTGGGATTGTAAATGCCACCACATGTTAACTTGACCCATGTCCCTCCTGGCTGGTGAAATCAGCTAGAGAGGTGACATGTGGCTGGGTCCTGGCGATTATAAATTCGTCCTTGAGTGAGGGGGTGTTCCCGGCTGCCTTTAAGGAGGTGCTGGTGCACCCCCTCCTCAAGAAACCATCTTTGGACCCTACTATTCTGGGCAATTTTCGCCCAGTCTCCCACCTTCCCTTTTTGGGAAAGGTGGTTGAGAAGGTGGTGGCATTGCAACTCCAGAGGATTCTGGAGGAAACGGATTATCTGGACCCTTTTCAGTCAGGTTTCAGGCCAGGATATGGGACAGAGACTGCATTGGTCGTGCTTATGGATGATCTCTGGCGAGGGCGGGATGGAGGGAGTGCGTCCATCCTGGCTCTCTTAGATCTCTCAGCGGCTTTTGATACCGTCGACCATGGTATACTCTTGGGGCGGCTCAGGGAGTTGGCGGCGGGCGGCGTGGTTTTGCGCTGGTTCGCCTCCTTCCTCCAGGGCCGTTCCCAGTCGGTGTTGATAGGAGAGGAGAGAGCTGACCCGCGACCCCTGTCTTGTGGGGTGCCGCAGGGATCGGTTCTCTCTCCTCTCCTGTTCAACATCTACATGAAGCCGCTGGGCGAGATCATCCGTCACCACGGGATGAGGTATCACCAATATGCTGATGATACCCAGTTATACATCTCCATCCCGGGTGAAGTAGGTGATGCGGTCGATGCCCTATCTCAGTGTCTGGAGGCTGTGGGGATCTGGATGGGGAACAACAGGCTTCAACTGAACCCTGGTAAGACGGAGTGGCTGTGGATTGATGGCCCCCCTAGATCCGGGAAGTTGTCATCTTTGGTTCTGGGTGGGGTTGCACTACCTCACTCGGATTCAGTGCGGAATCTGGGGGTCCTCCTGGACTCGCGACTCTTGCTCGAAGAGCAGGTGGCAGTCGTGGCCAGGAGGGCATTTGCACAACTTCGAGTTGTGCGCTAGTTACGCCCTTTCCTGGATCAGGAGGCCCTCCGAACAGTCACTCATGCCCTTGTCATCTCCCGCATAGACTACTGTAATGCGCTCTACATGGGGCTACCCCTGAAGAGTATCCGGAAGCTTCAGCTGGTACAGAATGCGGTGGCGCAAGCAGTTACGGGTGCCATAAGATCGGCACATGTAACACATCTGCTACGCGAGCTGCATTGGTTGCCAGTTTGCTTCCGGGTCCAATTCAAGGTGTTGGTGATTACCTTTAAAGCCCTATATGGCATAGGACCAGGGTACCTGAGGGACCGTCTCGTCCCGATAAGGTCAGCCCGCCCCACCCATGCATGCAGAGAGGGCATGCTTCGGACCCCCTCAACAAGAGAATTCCATCTAGCGGGGTCCAGGAGGCGTGCTTTCTCTGCGACAGCCCCCGCCTTATGGAACATCTTGCCCCTGGAGGTGAGACTGGCCCCTTCACTCCTGGCCTTTCGGAAGGCCCTTAAGACCTGGCTCTGCCGCCTGGCCTGGGACAACGGAGGTGGTAGTGCCTCCTGGGGTTGGCTGGCCCCGTAGCAATATGACCTGTGCTACGGTCCCCAATCCATCTTGGATTTTATTTTATTTTATATTTGGATATATTTTACACATTTTCTATCTTGTATGGTTTTAAATATTTTAAATTTTTAAGTTTTAATTATTGTAACCCGCCCAGAGTCCCTTGTATGGGAGATGGGCAGGGAATAAATTAAATAAATAATAATAATAAATAATTAGTACATTCTTGGGAAATGTTGGAAAATCATGGTTAGAATAATGCTTTAGGTTAGTTAAACTAACCACTTCCCAGAACAGTTTAAACCAGAGCTTTCCAAACTTTTCATGTTGGTGACATACTTTTTAGACATGCATCATTTCACGACACACTCTTACAGCAGGGCATCATTTCGTGACATACTCTTACAGCAGGACGCAAGGCAGGCACTAGGACCTGCATGGAATCACAGCAGGTTTGGAGGCAGCAAGGCCACAAGGCAGGCATTAGGACCTGCGCGGAATCCTGGCAGGGCTCGGAGGCAGCAGCAGCCGCGACACACCCAGACAGGCAGCTCCTAGTGCCTGCCTTGTGCCCTGCTGCCTCCAAACCTGCTGTGATTCCACACAGGTCCTAGTGCCTGCCTTGTGCCTGGCTGCCTCCAAACCTGCTGTGATTCCACCCAGGTCCTAGTGCCTGCCTTGTGCCTTGCTGCCTCCAAACCTGCTGTGATTCCGCGTAGGTCCTAGTGCCTGCCTTGTGCTTGGCTGCCTCCAAACCTGCTGTGATTCCGCGCAGGTCCTAGTGCCTGCCTTGTGCCTGGCTGCCTCCAAACCTGCTGTGATTCCGCGCAGGTCCTAGTGCCTGCCTTGTGCCCTGCTGCCTCCAAACCTGCTGTGATTCCGCACAGGTCCTAGTGCCTGCCTTGTGCCTTGCTGCCTCCAAACCTGCTGTGATTCCATGCAGGTCCTAGTGCCTGCCTTGCGTCCTGCTGTAAGAGTATGTCATGAAATGATGCCCTGCTGTAAGAGTGTGTCGCGAAATGATGCATGTCTAAAAAGTATGTCACCAACATGAAAAGTTTGGAAAGCTCTGTGTTAGAAGATTGTGATGCAACGTGTTGCAGGAAGCCAGCCGGTGTCTTAGCAGGTTGCAGGGGTGTCTGCAGGAGTCAAAACTCAACAAGGCAGCCACAACTATGCGATTGAAGCCCCACCCCTTTTTACATGCATGTGGAGAGGATCTGAGCTCCAACCGGCTTGAGTCGAATGGAAGAAGAGGTACCTGAAGTTTCCTTCAGTAGATGACTGATGTTTTTGTTTGTTTATTGGATTTATAGGACTGCCCAACTCACACAAATGTGACTCTGGAAAGCCAATTCTTTCTATTCGCTGGCCGTATCACAGAGATAGCATAACTGCTATACTGACCTGGTAGGAAGGGGTAAATAATAAGGTCACCCGGATGCATTTAACCAAAACTTTCCAACGTCATGCTGTAATTTGCACAGTGCCTGCCTTTTTCTTTATCTTGCCTTTGTAATGTAGGAGGCCAAAGGTACAGTATGTAAACTCTGGTTCTGCTTCAGCTCACGGCTGCTCAGCGAAGTGTCAATGCTTTGCTGGGAGTCCAGTATATAATGTGTTATTGTTTGCCTGCTAATAAATTTATGTTGTATCTTGAAAGTGATTTGGGTGCTTTAGGTGGGCCAGGCTTTGGCCACAACAAGTAACCCTATAATAAAAGTAGTTTTAGTATTCATAAGTTTGGTGTCCAAGTCTGGTCTATCTCATAGGGGTGACATCAAGTTTGCATCTCTCAATCTGCCTCCCCCCTCCCTGCCTTTACCCTAAAGCAGAGATTTCCAAACTGTGTGTCGGGACACGTTAGTGTGTCAGCTGCAGTGTCTGGGTGTGTCGCGGCTGCTGCTGCCTCCGAGCCCTGCCAGGATTCCGCGCAGGTCCTAGTGCCTGCCTTGCGTCCTGCTGTAAGAGTATGTCATGAAATGATGCCCTGCTGTAAGAGTGTGTCGTGAAATGATGCATGTCTAAAAAGTGTGTCACCAACATGAAAAGTTTGGAAAGCTCTGGCATAGAGACTATATCTTGCCGCCTAGGATATTTATTGGTCAGCAAAACCTAAGTCAATAAATCGACTTATGTGAAGCAGCATGAAATGTTCAGTGCTGCTGTTTGTGATTCAGAATGAATTCAGGTCACTCACATGAGATTTATATTTCTATGGAAAATTGTTTGTTTGGATCTGTTTGTTTTTTTCTGGTAAGGAGGAGAAGATACGGCATTGAAAAAAATGCATTGCAGAGAAATATTACTGGGGTTAAATGGGAAAAAAATGTCAGATTTCTCGTATGAAATTAGCAACTTGTTTTCTATACAAAGCATGATGATGTGACGTCAGGTGGCCAGATAACAAAAAAGCCTTCCCATAGCTTTGAATGGCTTTGCTTATATCTTCATTAGATATGAAGCTAGAAGGGACCATGTGATGTATTGTTTACGTCTAGTCTCTAAACCTTCCCATGGGAACAAGTCCTCCTGATTCCTTCTGTGGGAAGCCTTGCTCTGTGTAGAGCAAGGGAGGAGGGGGGAATCACATGCTTGCTTAGATGCAGCACTGCTATGGCCTATGCTTTAGGCCTGGTGTGTGTCACACCTAACTTCCAGCCAATCAGAAAGCTGGAAGAACTGAATATCTAACCATGCAAAATGGTGTTCTATGCTTCTTGACTTCTGTCCGGTCTTTTAGCCATGTTCGTGGGTGTGTTCTACTTCTGAGGACTGGGCAGTGCGTAGCTATGCATGGCTGTGTGTGTAGGCCATGGCATGCGCCCTGGCCCTGGAAACAATACACAAATCTCTGCTTGTAAGTTTGTTTTTCCTTTTGCAATGCTGTACCATGTATATTCAACTTTGCTTTTATCACAAGTAAAGATATTATAGCCATAAAAGCTGCACTCTGTCTGTTTACTATCATGCCTTGATTTTTCCCTTTAAACCAGCCTACATCCTATCAAAAAAAGATTTTTTTATAGTTAGTTCTCTGCTGACTGAGAACTTATCGGCATGGAACAGCATAGAAACCTTACCAATAAATAATTGTAATGTTCAGATATGTTTCATCTACCTTAAAAACATGAGCTTGTTGCAAAGCAAATGTGTTCAACAGGTACTGGATGCTCTGTTTCAGGGAGTGAACTCCTTTCTCTGTCGCTGCACAAGGAACTCAAGAACATCCCAAAATGTTTCACTCCTGGGAACCACAGGTTTGCAAATCTTACTCAGATAGGTGTAATATAGCAAATGATTAGGAATATTGCATGAACTTGGGCAGAATTATGCTGCAGTGTAATGCTGTCCTGTTTGTTCAAGTCTCGCTTGAGAAATTGCCTTCCTCAAATATTTATGGGTCTCTCTCAGAGTTGGCAGCATAAAATGTCTCAGAGCCAGGAGGGTGTGCATGTGTGGCTGACTAAACAGAGAATCATGGAAGGCAATGGGGTAAGAAAGAAATTCTTGATAGCATGAGCTGTTCAAAAGCAGAGGTCAAGTTTCCATTCTTGGCCCGTCTTTAAGCCACACCTTCTAGGAGCAGAATCCATCCTGAAAGTCAACTGGCAGCCAGAAGGCATGATGACAATGCTTTAATCTCTCAACACGTAGACCAATTCAATCACAGTTACAGCCAGGAAATGACAGATATTTTAGACCAGGCCAAATCCAAACCTGCTAAGGGATTTTTGGGAGCTTGGCATTCAGACAACTCAGCCATCGACAGACACGTAGGGATAAACCCCACCTACATATTATTTAAAAGCATCCTTCCAGAGTGCATCCTTCCCAGCAGCCGACACCCAGATAAACTGGAAACGGCACCAGATAAACAATCAGGGAAGAAACCATACCCCAAGCAAGGAATATCAAGGAAGACTGAAACCACAACCAACCATGATTGATAGGACAAGCTGTTCCATATAAACAACCAGCAAACTCCACCCTCTGTTGCACTGATGATGTTCCCTAGCCTGGTCATGAAACATCTGCAGGACAGCAGGCAAGCTCAGGGTGTTGGAGGTCCCAGCAAATCAGCAAGCCTCATTAGCATGTGGATGAGTTCATTCTAGGATGCAATTCTCTATATGTTTCTGGAGGAAGCTGTTTGTGATGGGATATACGCTGGCTTAAAGGGGAAAAACCCGAGGCTTGAGAATAAACAGACAAGAATGCAGCTTGTTAGGGCTAACAGTGTTTACTGGAAGCATAAGGCAATAATGTATATACAATCACATTATCGCAAATATGAAAAAGATGAATATACAAGATACATCATTGTAAAAGGAAAACAATACAAACTTATAAGCAGAGTTCCGTGTATTGATCCCAGGGCCAGAGTTCCTGCCATGGCCTATACCCAAAGCCAGGCATAGCTCACTCTGCCCAGTCCACGGGAAGTGAACACGTGAAGAACTACATGGCTAAAAGACACTAGAAATCAAGAAGCATTAGGCCTTTGCATTAGGCCTAAAGCACACAGCATGACCTGCTATTGGGTAGCAGTGCTGCATCTAAGCACTGCGTTCCCCCCCCTCCCTGCTCAGGGGGCCTGGGCAAGGCTTCCCACAGAAGGGAATCAGGAGGATTTGGTCTCATGGGAAGATTTCCATTGCTAGACATAACATGGTACCTTCTTGCTCCCTAACTCATGAGGATGTAAACAAAGCCAAGGCTTCTCTGTTATCCAGCCACCTGGCGTTCACGTCATCATGAGAACGCTTTGCTTTGTACAGGAATAATTCGCCAAGACACTTTTGCTTTGTAGAGAAACCCAATTTACCAATATCATATGAGAAATCTGATAGTTTGTTGTCCCTCCCACATTCCTCTCTCTCTTCCTCCTTCTTCCATCTGGGAAGGAAGCATGTTGCTGCTGCTCCTTCCATCTAGGCGCCATGCCTGGGCCTAGAGTCAGGAGTTTCCCCCTTTCCACGTGCAGCCTTTAGCAGCAATGAGGGCTAAGGGTCAATACAGTTTAGGGAAAGAAAGAAGAACAAGAATCATTTTTTCCTGAATGGATGTAACTGGACCAAATAAATGAGTAAGATTTTCTTTTATGCTCATTTTTGAATCTACTTTGTCTAAGTGTGCAATTCTTTATGCTTGGGTGGGCTAAGTGTGTAAGATCAATAACCTATATTTCTCTAACATGCTCAATGCTATTTTAGATAATATTCTTTTTCTGTGCACGTCTTTTTGCTGTATTAAGCTCTGCTCCATTCAGTGGTTCTAGCTGTCCACTAATGGTTTCACAGGGGACACCAAGAACTCAACAAACCGAACCCTGTCTGGATTATTTTATTTATTTATTTATTAAATTTATACACTGCCCATCTCACTATAAAAGTGACTCTTTGGTCAGAGAGCTTGACAAAGATTTCCTTCGTCTCAGAAAATGAGAAAAATATTAAAAATACACAGGGTACACTACCAAAGAGTTTTTAATTATTATTTAATGGATAATTTCAAACTTGTTGATGCATGGAGATATAAAAATGTGACTCAAAAGAATATTCTTATTTTTCTGAAAGACATAGATCTTTTTCAAGAATAGATATGATTTGGATTTCTAAGACTTTGGCTATTAATGTTTATAAAGTGGGGATATAACCAAAGACTTTTTCAGATCACAATCCAGTGACTTTTAAAAGGAAAAATGGATCTTTTAGGTGGAGATTTAATGAGACATTGTTAGAAAAGGAAACAGTAGTGGAGGTAGTTAAAATTAATGTGGATTTAAAAAATCATTTTATTAGACGTGCCATATGGAGAATATGGAATAGATATAAACAGGGATCTCCAGCAAAGGAGATCATTACCTTGTCGTGGTGCTGGAGCTTGAGCACCTCAATGAGACCATGAGCTAAACCGTGAAGGGACACCCAAGACGGGAAGGTCGTGGCAGAGAGGTCAGACTAAATACGATCCCTGGGGAAGGTAATGGCAACCCACCCCAGTATTCTTGCCGTGAAAACTAAATGGATCAGTACAACCAGAGATATGTCGGAATACCGTTGGAAGATGGGACTCCCAGGTCGGAAGATGGTCAAAATGCTACTGGGGAGGAACAGAGGATACGTTCAACTAGCCCCAGATGTGATGACGCAGCTAGCTCAAAGCCGAAAGGACGGCTAGCGGCCGACGGTGCTGGTGGTGAACGACGAATCCGATGTTCTAAAGATCAACACACCATAGGAACCTGGAATGTAAGATCTATGAGCCAGGGCAAATTGGATGTGGTTATTGGTGAGATGTCAAGATTAAATATAGACATTTTGGGTGTCAGTGAACTGAAATGGACTGGAATGGGCCACTTCACATCAGATGACCACCAGATCTACTACTGTGGACAAGAGGACCACAGAAGAAATGGAGTAGCCTTCATAATTAATAATAAAGTGGCTAAAGCAGTGCTTGGATATAATCCAAAAAACGATAGAATGATCTCAATTCGAATTCAGGGTAAGCCATTTAACATCACAGTGATCCAAATATACGCCCCAACCACAGATGCTGAAGAAGCAGAAGTAGATCAGTTCTATGAGGATCTGCAGCACCTACTGGATAATACACCAAAAAGAGATGTTATTTTCATTACAGGAGACTGGAATGCTAAGGTGGGTAGTCAGACGACACCTGGAATTACAGGCAAGCATGGTCTGGGAGAACAAAATGAAGCAGGACATAGGCTGATAGAATTTTGCCAAGACAACTCACTGTGCATAACAAACACTCTCTTCCAACAACCTAAAATATGACTTTATACATGGACTTCACCAGATGTTCGACACCGAAATCAGATTGACTACATCCTTTGCAGCCAAAGGTGGCAGACATCTATACAGTCGGTAAAAACAAGATCTGGAGCTGACTGTAGTTCAGATCACGAACTTCTTATTGCAAAATTTAGAATCAGACTAAAGAGAATAGGGAAGACCCACAGATCAGTTAGATATGAGCTCGCTAACATTCCTAAGGAATATGCAGTGGAGGTGAAGAATAGATTTAAGGGACTAGATTTAGTAGATAGGGTCCCGGAAGAACTATGGACAGAAGCTCGCAACATTGTTCAGGAGGCAGCAACAAAAAACGTCCCAAAGAAAAAGAAAACCAAGAAGGCAAGATGGCTGTCTGCTGAGACACTGGAAGTAGCCCAAGAAAGGAAAGCAAAAGGCAACAGTGACAGGGGGAGATATGCCCAATTAAATGCAAAATTCCAGAGGTTAGCCAGAAGAGATAAGGAATTATTTTTAAACAAGCAATGTGCGGAAGTGGAAGAAGATAATAGAATAGGAAGGACAAGAGACCTCTTCCAGAAAATTAGAAACATCGGAGGTAAATTCCAGGCAAAAATGGGTATGATCAAAAACAAAGATGGTAAGGACCTAACAGAAGCAGAAGAGATCAAGAAAAGGTGGCAAGAATATACGGAAGATCTGTATAGGAAGGATAATATATTGGAGATAGCTTTGACGGCGTGGTCAGTGAGTTAGAGCCAGACATCCTGAAGATTGAGGTTGAATGGGCCTTAAGAAGCATTGCTAATAACAAGGCAGCAGGAGACGACGGTATCCCAGCTGAACTGTTTAAAATCTTGCAAGATGATGCTGTCAAGGTGATGCATGCCATATGCCAGCAAATTTGGAAAACACAAGAATGGCCATCAGATTGGAAAAAATCAACTTATATCCCCATACCAAAAAAGGGAAGCACTAAAGAATGTTCAAACTATCGAACAGTGGCACTTATTTCACATGCCAGTAAGGTAATGCTCAAGATCTTGCAAGGTAGACTCCAGCAATTCATGGAGCGAGAATTGCCAGAAGTACAAGCTGGGTTTAGAAAAGGCAGAGGAACTAGAGACCAAATTGCCAATATCCGCTGGATAATGGAGAAAACCAGGGAGTTTCAGAAAAACATCTATTTTTGTTTTATTGACTTGGTGGTATGGGGATAGCAAGTCATCTTGTCTGCCTCCTGAGGAATCTGTATAACGACCAAGTAGCAACAGTAAGAACAGACCATGGAACAACGGACTGGTTTAAGATTGGGAAAGGAGTACGGCAGGGTTGTATACTCTCACCCTACCTATTCAACCTGTACGCAGAACACATCATGCGACGTGCTGGGCTTGAGGAATCCAAGGCTGGAGTTAAAATCACTGGAAGAAACATTAACAATCTTAGATATGCAGATGATACCACTTTGATGGCTGAAAGCGAGGAGGAGCTGAGGAGCCTTATGACGAAGGTGAAAGAAGAAAGTGCAAAAGCTGGGTTGCAGTTAAACCTCAAAAAAACCAAGATTATGGCAACCAGCTTGATTGATAACTGGCAAATAGAGGGAGAAAAAGTGGAGGCAGTGACTGACTTTGTATTTCTAGGCGCAAAGATTACTGCAGATGCTGACTGCAGCCAGGAAATCAGAAGACGTCTACTTCTTGGGAGGAGAGCAATGGCAAATCTTGATAAAATAGTTAAGAGCAGAGACATCACACTGACAACAAAGGTCCGCATAGTTAAAGCAATGGTATTCCCTGTAGTAACCTATGGCTGTGAGAGCTGGACCATAAGGAAGGCTGAGCGAAGGAAGATAGATGCTTTTGAACTGTGGTGTTGGAGGAGAATTCTGAGAGTGCCTTGGACTGCAAGAAGATCAAACCAGTCCATACTCCAGGAAATAAAGCCAGACTGCTCACTTGAGGGAATGATATTAAAGGCAAAACTGAGGTACTTTGGCCACATAATGAGAAGACAGAATACCCTGGAGAAGAAGCTGATGCTAGGGAAAGTGGAAGGCAAAAGGAAGAGGGGCCGACCAAGGGCAAGATGGATGGATGATATTCTGGAGGTGACAGACTCAACCATGGGGGAGCTGGGGATGGTGACGGCCGACAGGAAGCTCTGGCGTGGGCTGGTCCATGAAGTCACGAAGAGTCGGAAGCGGCTGAACGAATAAACAACAAAATAAACAGGGATGGAACTAGGGTCTGTGTCACCCGGGGCAAACATGGATTCTGCGCCCCCCAATGGTTTATTTTGTCATTTTGGCGCACCCCCCAGCACGGCGCCCAGGGCATATGCCCCACTTGCCCCCCCCCCCCCAGTTGCCGCCCTGGATATAAACCCAGGTTGTGCCCAAAAACACCTTTGTGGGTCTCAGCTCAAGAAGCATATCATGGAAGAGAAACAGCATACATACATACATTGATACAGAGGATTTTAAAGATTAATATTCAATTGAAGCCAGAACTTTTCCTTTTAGGATTGATGGATACACAGTTAGAAAAAAGTCATGGAAGATTATTTCAATGTATGATTACTGCAGCGAGATTTTTATATGCACAAAGATGGAAAGACTCAACACTTCCCAGTGTGGAGGAATGGTTGGTGAATTTGACAGATCTTGCTGAGATGGACAAACTGACTTCTTCGATTAGAGAAAAGAGAATATCTACCTTTATTGGTGACTCAAAACCCTTTATGGACTTTTTGCATAAAAATGAAAAAAAATGAACTTGTGATCTATGACTTTGATGATTGGACTGGATAGATTATAGAAAGAAGAGAGTTATGATGTAACTTTAAAGAGAGAGGTTAAAATATAATTGTACTTATAACTGCTGTGAAGAATATCGGAAGCCACTTCTTTGTATTTTTTTCTTTCTTTTCTATTTTTCTTTTACTTCCCTCCCCTTCTTGTACTTTTAACTTTCTCTTTGATTTCTTCTTCTTTTTTCTTCCTTACTTTATATTAGTTTGTATTAGTGTTTATCTTTCTTTTTAAAAGTTTTAATAAAAATTATATATACTGTGTGTGTGTGTGTGTGTGTGTGTGTGTATACACACACACACATATATAAAAAAAGAAAATGAGGCTGATGACTAAAAGCATCTGCATGCTTTCCCGTTACCTACTTCCATAAAGCCCATTAAAGCATAGATTAAATTATATGTGGCAATACAATAACAATGAGTAACATAATGAATAATGCGTAATGATTTGGTGGAAAATGCTAATCTGGAAAACCCACATTGCAGAATTGCATTCAACGTGAGGTCATGGCTGCCAGTCAGCTTCTGGTAAGGTGGTGCTTCTCACTCATACATGATGTGGTACCCGGATATTTCTACCTACGCGGTCCCTGAGAGTTCACACCAACATGATGACACATGATGCCGGCATTGAACTGGCCTAGCTTTCACGTTTACCTGGAGCTTTCTGACTGGGTCCTCTGTCCAAGCACCGAGTCATTACCAACCCTTTGGAGGGATGCTGCTTTCTCTGACGTTTTCTTGGCAGACTATAGGGCGGGGTGGTTTGACATTCCCTTACCCCGTCGTGATTACCTTTCCCCCAGCTTAGCTGGGTACTCATTTTACCGACCTCGGAAGGATGGAAGGCTGAATCAACCTGAGCCGGCTACCTGAGAAACTGACTTCCGCTGGGGTCGAACTCAGGTCGTGGGGAGAGTTTTGGTTGCAGTACTGCATGACTGCCACCTACCACTCTGTGCCAGGGGCACCTAATAGCCACTATAATCTCACACCAACTGCCACCTCCACTCTCTCCCATTCAGTTTTCCAAGACATTGGCACATCTAAGTGTGTTGTGTGCATAATCTTGCTCTGAGGCTCCAAAGATCCTGGAGTATCACAGAAGCCCAGCATCGGACAAACCTGATTTGGAATAAACTGGAGAGCCGAGAGCGCCATCCAATGTACTTCTTGATTTAGTAAATCTCCTTTTATGGCCCTCTTTAAGCCCTTAGCTCAACAGCTACCAGACATACTTCAGATTTTTTGAAATATATCACTGAGCTTCTCTGGAACCAGGAACACAGAATTTTGTGTTCAGTCATTACCTGAAACAAATGTTCTTTTTCTTCCTTTATATGAAGACACGTAAAATCTGCAATGAATTGGTAGCATTGACACACCTTACCTTTTTCTTCCCCTTTCCTATTTTATTGATCCAGCATCATCAAGGCAGTTTTTTGTCAAGCTAGCTAACACATTTGGGATTTTTCTTTCCAAAACGCCATTTGGTGTTAGCTTTCATCAACATAAGCGTGTGCTTTTTCTTAGTATTTAATACACTCGTATTTTCACCCACCCTCAGTTCTGCAGGAGAGGTTCCCATTCTTGAGCGGGCTCTGTCTGCAGCTGAAGCAGATGACCACGAAAGTCCTCCCCAGGAAGCCAAACAGAACAGATGCCCCGTTGGTGTCTGAGCCTGCTTCAGCCCTAAAAAAAAATGCTTTTAGAAATTCAGTCCTGAAATAGAGCCATATCTAGCCCCTTCTATCTCTCCCTTCATCCCAATATTTGCATTAAGTAAGGAAATTGGATGGCAGTTCCATCTGCTTCCATTGAGACTTTATAACAGTGTTTTTCAAAGTTGGAAACCTGAAGAGGTGTGGACTTCAACTCCCAGAATTCCCCAGCCAGCCTCAGCAGCGGGAGGAAGAGGACGGCGAAGGTCAGCTGGGGGCGATAGGGGCAGCAGAGTGCAGGGTGGCCAAAAGGGCAGAGATGCAGGGGGAGATAGGCGGGTGGGGAGAGCCGAAGTGCCCCTGCAGTTGTAAATGTGGGTGGGCTGCCAACCGCCCAAATCTTGATCATGTGACCACGGGGGTGCTGCAACAGCTGTAACTTTGAGGACCAGCCATAACTACCATTCGTTCAGCACCGTCATAACTTCGAACGGCCGCTGAACGAATGATCGTTAAGCGAGGACTACCTGTATGCTATCCGTCATCCATATGATGTAAGAAGAATAGATACTGCCTCTGTTTATAACATAGTAAGCATAATAAAATAAGCCTGTTTGGACTGTAGACCGGTCACCTATTGATGTCACCAAAATAATGCATTGACAAGAAATCAAAATTTCCACTTTAATACAGTTATTTGAGGCCAAGTATTATTACAGGCTTCCAGACTTCCCCATTAGTACAACAGGAAACTGAGTCCGTCTGAATAACAGAATGTGTTTTATTAATCAGAAGCAATCTGAAATTGAGATAAATCTGATGAAAAGGATGACTCATGCCAAATTATGCTGAAAATGGGTGACACACTCTGTGTAATTAGGATAATAAAAAAGAATGAAATGCTTTTTTTGGCTTTGCTCAGCCCCCGTTTTTTTTCTCCTGGGTTCTGCAGATTCCATCAAACCATTTTTAGTGTTCTGATTTTTCCCTGGAAGAGATGCAAAAGGCCAAGAGCCTGTAATGCTAAAATAGTCTTATGATATAATATACTGTTTTCCTCCAAAGCTTCATAACTGGAAAGTTGTAGTAAAATGACGTATTGCAATCACACTATAAACTCGGAATCGCTCGGATTCGCTCTAAGTTAGACTCTAAGCGTGAAACATGGTCTGGGGAGATGCCTGAGGAGCGTACTTACCCTGTTATCTGGGAACAGTTTGATCCTGTTGGACCCGAGGAAGTGGATAGGATCCTCCGGACTGTAAATGCCCCCACATGCGAATTAGATCCATGTCCCTCCTGGCTTGTGCAATTGGCTCGGGAGGTGATGTGTGGCTGGGTCCAGTCGATGGTAAATGCATCCTTGCAGGAGGGGGTGTTTCCGGCGGCCTTCAAGGAGGCGTTGGTGCGCCCCCTCCTCAAGAAACCATCGCTGGACCCTGTTGTACTGGACAATTTTTGTCCAGTCTCCCACCTTCCCTTTATGGGGAAGGTGGTTGAGAAGGTGGTGGCGTTGCAGCTCCAGAGGATTCTTGATTAAATGGATTATCTAGACCCCTTTCAGTCAGGTTTCAGGCCAGGATATGGAACAGAAACAGCATTGGTCGCACTTATGGATAATCTCTGGCGGGAGCGGGATGGAGGCAGTGCATCCATCCTGGCTCTCCTTGACCTCTCAGCGGCTTCCAATACCATCGACCATGGTATCCTTTTGGGGCGACTCAGGGAGTTGGGGGTGGGCAGCGTGGTTTTGCGCTGGTTCGCCTCCTTCCTCCAGGGCCGGTCCCAATCGGTGTTGATAGGGGAGGAGAGATCGAGCCCACGGCCCCTCCTTTGTGGGGTGCCGCAGGGCTCGGTGCTTTCTCCTCTCCTATTTAACATCTACATGAAACCACTGGGTGAGATCATCCGTCTCCATGGGATGAGATATCATCAATATGCTGATGATACACAGTTATACATCTCCATCCTGGGGGAAGTAAGTGATGCCGTGACTACCCTGTCCAAGTGCCTGGGGGCTGTGGGGGTCTGGATGGGGAACAACAGGCTTCAGCTGAACCCTGGTAAGACGGAGTGGCTGTGGATTAATGGCCCCTCAGTATCTAGGAATTTATCATCTTTAGTTCTGGATGGGGTAGCACTACCCCAGACAGACCCGGTGCGTAATTTGGGGGTCCTCTTGGACTCACGACTCCTGCTCGAAGAGCAGGTGGCAGTCGTGGCCAGAAGGGCCTTTGCACAACTTCGCGTTGTGCGCCAATTATGCCCTTTCCTAGAGCGAGAGGCCCTTCGAACAGTCACTCATGCCCTGGTCATATCCCAGATAGACTATTGTAATGCGCTCTACATGGGGCTACCCTTGAGGAGTGTCCGGAAGCTTCAGCTGGTTCAAAATGCAGCCGCGCGGGCGATTTTAGGTGCCTCAAGATCAGCACACATAACACCTTTGCTCCGTGAGCTGCATTGGGTCCCAGTTTGCTTCCGGATTCAATTCAAGGTGTTGGTTATCACCTTTAAAGCCCTACATGGCATGGGTCCAGGTTACCTGAAGGACCGGCTCACCCCCATTCAATCAACCCATCCCACCCGGTCCTGCAGAGAGGGCACGCTACGAACCCTGTCGGCAAGAGTTCCATTTGGCGGGGTCTAGGAGGCGTGCCATCTCTGCAGTAGCCCCCGCCCTTTGGAATATTCTTCCCCCGGAAATAAGATCGGCCCCCTCTCTCCTGGACTTTAGGAAAAACTTGAAGACCTGGCTATGTCACCAGGCTTGGGGAGGGGAGGGAAATACCCAGTCTTGGGGTTGGCTGGCCCCTTAGATCTGTCCTGACCAGCCTTGTCGATCAGTGGAATAAGATCTACCACTTTTGGATCAGATTGTATGATGTGTGTATGTATGTATGTATGTATGTATGTAAGCTGCTCAAAAAAATAAAGGGAACACTGAAATAAGACATCCTAGATCTGAATGAATGAAATATTCGTATTAATTACTTTGTTCATTACATAGTTGAATGTGCTGACAACAAAATCACACAAAAAGCAATGGAAATCAAATGTAAGCAACCCCTGGAGGTCTGGATGTGGAGTTACACTCAAAAATTAAAGTGGAAAAGAACACTACAGGCTGATCCAACGTTGATGTAATGTCCTTAAAACAAGTCAAAATGAGGCTCAGTAGTGTGTGTGGCCTCCACGTGCCTGTATGACCTCCCTACAACGCCTGGGCATGCTCCTGATGAGGTGGCGGATGGTCTCCTGAGGGATCTCCTCCCACACCTGGACTAAAGCATCCCCCAACTCCTGGACAGTCTGTGGTGCAACGTGGCGTTGGTGGATGGAGCGAGACATGATGTCCCAGATGTGCTCAATTGGATTCAGGTCTGGGGAACGGGCGGGCCAGTCCATAGCATCAATGCCTTCGTCTTGCAGGAACTGCTGGCACACTCCAGCCACATGAGGTCTAGCATTGTCTTGCATTAGGAGGAACCCAGGGCCAACCGCACCAGCATATGGTCTCACAAGGGGTCTGAGGATCTCATCTCGGTACCTAATGGCAGTCAGGCTACCTCTGGCGAGCACATGGAGGGCTGTGCGGCCCCCTAAAGAAATGCCACCCCACACCATTACTGACCCACTGCCAAACCGGTCATGCTGGAGGATGTTGCAGGCAGCAGAACGTTCTCCACGGCATCTCCAGACCCTGTCACGTCTGTCACATGTGCTCAGTGTGAACCTGCTTTCATCTGTGAAGAGCACAGGGCGCCAGTGGCGAAGTTGCCAATCTTGTGTTCTCTGGCAAATGCCAAACATCCTGCACGGTGTTGGGCTGTAAGCACAACCCCCACCTGTGGACGTCGGGCCCTCATACCACCCTCATGGAGTCTGTTTCTGACCGTTTGAGCAGCCACACGCACATTTGTGGCCCACTGGAGGTCATTTTCCAGGGCTCTGGCAGTGCTCCTCCTGTCCCTCCTTGCACAAAGGCGGAGGTAGCGGTCCTGCTGATGGGTTGTTGCCCTCCTACGGCCTCCTCCACGTCTCCTGATGTACTGACCTGTCTCCTGGTAGCGCCTCCATGCTCTGGACACTACGCTGACAGACACAGCAAACCTTCTTGCCACCGCTCGCATTGATGTGCCATCCTGGATGAGCTGCACTACCTGAGCCACTTGTGTGGGTTGTAGACTCCGTCTCATGCTACCACTAGAGTGGAAGCACCGCTGGCATTCAAAAGTGACCAAACCATCAGCCAGAAAGCATAGGAACTAAGAAGTGGTCTGTGGTCACCACCTGCAGATCCACTCCTTTATTGGGGATGTCTTGCTAACTGCCTATGCTTTCCGCCTGTTGTCTATTCCATGTGCACAACAGCATGTGAAACTGATTGTCAATCAGTGTTGCTACCTAAGTGGACAGTTTGATTTCACAGAAGTGTGATTGACTTGGACTTACATTGTGTTGTTTCAGTGTTCCCTTTATTTTTTTGAGCAGTGTATATATGTGTGTGTGTGTTTATATGTGTATGTGTATGTATGTATGTGTGTGTGTGTGTGTGTGTATGTATGTGTATATATATATATATATATATATATATATATATATATATATATATAATTTTATATTGTTTATTATTGATATTTATTGTTTTAATTGATTTTAAGCTTGTTGTGAACCGCCCAGGGTCCCTCCGTGTGGGGGAGATGGGCGGGATATAAATGTAATAAATAAATAAATATATAAATAAAATAAAAATAAACTCCCTGCCTCCTCTCTCCTTACCCTGGAGATCGGTTATTTTGGACAGGGCACCTCAGTCATCTAAATAGACTATATGAAGAGTAGCATTTATTTTAAAGTAAAACACTCTCTCAAATCAAGTCTGCTCCTGGCAAATATCATGTATTAATAGTTTCCTTGGAAGTAATACGGCTGACCGTTTCCTTCTTTAGGAAAGTCTAAATCAGTGCTTTTCAACCTTGGCAACCTTCCCCAGCCAGCACACATCTTAAAGTTGCCAAGCTTGAAAAACACTGGTCTAAACTAAAGCCAGTGGTCTCCCATCCAAGTAATAATCAGATCCAATTCCACTTAACTCTGCCAGATAAACCAACATTGGCCACCTGATGCTTTGTACATTGCTTATTTTGGACGCACTGCATTTCTTTCTGTGTCCATATTTTTCTTCTAGTGGTCACGGTTCAAGTTCAGTCTGATGCATGTTAGAAGAACCCTGCTGTGGTGCCATCTTGGGCCGCATCAACAGAGATACCACGTCAAAACTACGGGAAATGATAGTTCCATTCTGCGTCAGACCACATCTGGAATACTGTGTTCAATTCTGGTTGCCACAACACGAGAAGGATGCTGCAGAGAGCCAGGGAGATGGCTTTGAAGCAAATATTAATGATGTAAACACAGAGGACAGAAGCATTCGTGAAATGCAGAGAAGGGAGAAAGCATTAAGAAGAGACGCGGGCTGACGGAGGGAGGGGGGAAGAAGACAGTCCGACTTGCAAGGCTCTGTATTATAGCCTGTGTCCATAAAGTTCTGGTCTTCCTGAGGAGCCTGTTTTCTGATCTGGTCTATCTGACAGGTGCTGAGGAACTGGAAAGAGTGCAGAGAAGAGCAACAAAGATGGCAAGGGGCTTGAAAGCTAAATCCTATGAAGAGTGGTTAAAAGAACTGGGTCTATTTAGCCTAAAGAAGAGAAGGCTAAGGGGAGACATGATAATGCTCTTCTAATACTTGAAGGGCTGTCACCGGGAAGAGCGGGTGGATTTATGCTCTGTAGTGCCCCAGGGTAGGACAAGAAACAGTGGATGGAAGCTTTGCAGAGGGAGATTCAGACTGGAAATGAGGAGGAACTTCTGACCGTGAGAGCTACATAGCAACGGAACTGCCTGCCTCTTGAAGTCATGGGTGCTCCATCACTGGAGGCCTTCAAACAAAGGTTGGACAGCCATTTGTTTGGTCCGAGGATTCCTGCCCTGGGCAGAGGAATGGAGTAGTAGACTTCCAAGTTCCCTTCCAACCCTATGAATCTATGATTTGAGGCTCTCCCTAGATTTTCCCCATCAGCCCGCGTCACTTCTGGAGTGGGGATTGGCTGAATCTGATGACCCACCGCTATCCACACACGTCTATATTAAAGCATACACACACAAGACAAACATGCAACAAAATATTGATTCCAGGTTTTTAAACAACCTGGACCAAGACAGAGCCTCATTTGTTGTTCGGACCTCAAGAGAGAGGAATGGAGAATGGAAACGTTTATTCTTCTCTTCTTTCCCAAGACCATTTTTCACCCACCATGCATGAGTAAGAGGTAGGTAATTCCGCCCAGTTGTAGCGTTTTTTGGCTAAATCCATTTGGAGAGCCAGCATTTTCTCCCTCTTGTTAATGTCCTTCTTGATAATTCCTGTCATCTTCTTGGGCTTGATTAGCCCAATCTCTCTCATGCCTTTTCTTCCATATTGATAAAAATAATAAAGGCGGGATAGAAAAATAAATAAGTAAGTAAGTAAGTAAGTAAGTAAGTAAGTAAGTAAGTAAGTAAGTAAAATATTCCTTTAAGGAAATTTCCTATCCCTAATAGGTGTTACAGCTGGAGATCCAGTTCTGGTCTTTGCTGGGTTTCTGTCTCCTGGACTCAATCTCACCGACTTTCAACATTCTATTCCTAACTAAGATGGATATGTACTAGTTTACCACATTTATTTATTCCCTTATTTACTTAGAGCTTTCCAAACTTTTCATGTTGCTGACACACTTTTTAGACATGCATCATTTCACGACACACTGTTACAGCAGGGCACAAGGCAGGCACTAGGACCTGCGCGGAATCACAGCAGGTTTGGAGGCAGCCAGGCACAAGGCAGGCACTAGGACCTGTGCGGAATCACAGCAGGTTTGGAGGCAGCAAGGCTCAAGGCAGGCACTAGGACCTGAGCGGAATCTTGGCAGGGCTCGGAGGCAGCAGCAGCTGCGACACACCCAGACACTGCAGCCGACACACTAACGCATCCCGACACACAGTTTGGAAAGCTCTTAGAGGCTTATTGGCCACTCCAGCACACTCAGACTGGTTTGCAACATACAGAACCCATAACAATGAACATTAAAACTCCCCCCTCCCCCCTCCCCAATAATAATCTACACGAAGTCTAGCATCAGAGCAGTTCTTCCATCATTCGTAGCTTAAATGCTCTATTTTTTGTTGTTCAGTCGTTTAGTTGTGTCCAACTCTTCGTGACCTCATGGACCATAGCACACCAGGCCTTCCTGTCTCTCGGAGTTTTCTCAAATTCATGTTTGTTACATCGGTGATGCTATCTAACCATCTCATCTTCTCCCGTCCCCTTCTCCTTTTGCCTTCAGTCTTTCCCAGCATCAGGGTCTTTTCCAGTGAGTCCTCTCTTTGCATTAGGTGGCCAAAGTATTTGAGCTTCAGCTTCAGCATCTGTCCTTCCAATGAGCAGTCAGGGTTGATTTCCTTTAGGATTGACTGGTTTGACCTCCTTGCAGTCCAAGGGACTCTCAAGAGTCTTCTCCAGCACCACAGTTCGAAAGCATCAATTCTTCGGCGCTCAGTCTTCCTTATGGTCCAACTCTCACAGCCATACATTACTACTGGGAAAACCATAGCTTTAATCATACGGACCTTTGTTGGCAAGGTGATGTCTCTGCTTTTTAATATGCTGTCTAGGTTTGCCATAGCTTTCCTCCCAAGGAGCAAGCGTCTTTTAATTTCATGGCTGCAGTCACCGTCTGCGGTGATCTTGGAGCCCAAGAAAATAAAATCTGTCACTGCTTCCATTTCTTCCCCTTCTATTTGCCAGGAAGTGATGGGACCAGATGCCATGATCTGGGTTTTTTTAATGTTGAGTTTCAAGCCAGCTTTTGCACTCTCCTCTTTCACCCTCATCAAGAGGCTCTTTAGTTCCTCTTCACTTTCTGCCATTAGGGTGGTATCGTCTGCATATCTGAGGTTGTTGATATTTCTCCCAGCAATCTTAACTCCGGCTTGTGATTCATCCAGCCCGGCCTTTCTCATGATGTACTCTGCATATAAGTTAAATAAGCAGGGTGATAATATACAGCCTTGTCGTACTCCTTTCCCAATTTTGAACCAGTCGGTTGTTCCATGTCCGGTTCTAACTGTTGCTTCTTGACCCGCATACAGGTTTCTCAGGAGACAGGTAAGGTGGTCTGGTACTCCCATCTCTTTAAGACTTTGCCACAGTTTGTTGTGATCTACACAATCAAAGGCTTTAGCGTAGTCAATGAAGCAGAAGTAGATGTTTTTCTGGAACTCTCTTGCTTTTTCCATGATCCAGCGAATGTTGGCAATCTGATCTCTAGTTCCTCTGCCTCTTCGAAACCCAGCTTGCACTTCTGGTAGTTCTCGGTTCACATACTGCTGAAGCCTAGCTTGTAGGATTTTGAGCATAACCTTGCTAGCATGTGAAATGAGCGCAATTGTACGGTAGTTTGAGCATTCTTTGGCATTGCCCTTCTTTGGAATTGGAACGTAAACTGACCTTTTCCAATCCTGTGGCCACTGTTGAGTTTTCCAAATTTGTTGGCATATTGAGTGCAGCACTTTAACAGCATCATCTTTTAGGATTTTAAATAGCTCAGCTGGGATACTGTCTTCTCCGCTAGCTTTGTTGTTAGTAATGCTTCCTAAGGCCCACTCGACTTCACTCTCTAGGATGTCCGGCTCAAGGTCAGTGACCACACCATCGTATTTATCAGGGATATTAAGATCTTTCTTGTATAGTTCTTCTGTGAATTCTTGCCACCTCTTCTTAATCTCTTCTGCTTCTGTTAGGTCCCTGCCTTTTTTGTCCTTTATCATGCCCATCTTTGCACAAAACGTTCCCTTGATATCTCCGATTTTCTTGAAGAGATCTCTAGTCTTCCCCATTCTATTGTCTGTGGCTTGAATCATGTCAACTGGATTTCTATTTTCTCAGTAGAAACGTTTCACTCCTTATCCAAGGAGCTTCTTCAGTCTGAGTAAAGTTAGTAAGGGAATCCTTAAATATGTTTCTAGGGTGGCTGTGTGACCTTCCACCTGGGGCTAGGTCATGGTTATTTTGAGATGTTATTTCTAAGTCCCTTTATCATCTAAAGGAGATGATATCCTTCCTTGAATAGAGGTGGGGGCCTCAGGCATAACCTTTCCCCTATCTTCCTTCCTGCTTTGTCTTCTGTGCCTAGGAAGATTAAGACCATTTCGTAAGCTCAACAGCAGCAGGGTAATCTTAACGATCCTCCTTTAGAAGGAAGGAAGGAAGGAAGGAAGGAAGGAAGGAAGGAAGGGGAGGAAAAGAAGAACAAAGGGAAAAGGAGAAGGGGAAGGAGATGGAGAAGATAGAGAAGGAAGGAAGGAAGGAAGGAAGGAAGGAAGGAAGGAAGGAAGGAAGGAAGGAAGGAAGGGAGAAGGAAAAGGAGGAGGAGGAGGGAGACAGAAATGGAGAAATAGACAAGGAGGAGGAGGAAGGATGGAAGGAAGGACGGAAGGAAGGGGAGGAGGAGGAGGAGAAGAACAAAGGGAGAAGCAGAAGGAGATGGAGAAGATAGAGAAGGAAGGAAGGAAGGAAGGAAGGAAGGAAGGAAGGAAGGAAGGAGAAGAACAAAGAGAAAAGGAAAAGGAAAGGAGGAGGAGGAGGAGAAGGGAGACAGTGATGGAGAAGATAGACAAGGAGGAGGGAGGGAGGGAGGAAGGAAGGGGAGGAGGAGGAGAAGAACGAAGGGAAGGGAGAAGGAGAAAAAGACGGAGGTGGAAGGAAGATGTCTAGCAATGTAAGTGAAGATGCACTTGGCCAGAAACAGATTCCCAGGAGATTCAGGATCACTGAAATGGCTTGTCATAGAACTCACTATGCGAGGGGAGAACAGTGCAGTGTAGGATCTGTTTGCCCAGCACAGATTTCGAGAGAGAGGAATTGAAGACACCAAAAAAGACCAAGGTTGCTCTAGCTGTGAGAAGTTGCCAGGTAAGTTTTAATCAAAGCCCTTGATTAACTCTGGGGAATTTGGTAGGTACTCTGTTATATTAGAAGTAACACTGGTGCTGGCAGAGAGAGAGTCAATATGGGAATGATAGCGCAGTTAGTCCATAAAGAAATCCATTGCATCCCTTTGAAGGCAGAAGCTAGAGGTGGTTGAGGAGCCGTGTTAGCTGAATGCCACTTGCATAATTATCAAACACTTTTCTAACTTCGATCATGCTACAAATAAAGGGGAAAAAACATGGACTGGTTCATCAGAAGGACCTTGTCTTTTGTCTGGGTGAGCCTAGGAACCTGCTCACTGAGGCATGTTGAACTGGAATTGCTTCACAGGAATGGAAAGGACCACTGAAGGATGTTTAATGATCTGCTCTAAAACCTTCTCAAGGTTTTCAATTCAGATTGACAGGTCTGTAGCCCCCCAGAGCCTCCCTTGTCCTTTTCCTTTTAACTTCGGGACCATACTGTATCTGCCTTCCAGTCATCCATTCTTCAGGATCTCTCAAACGTAATACGTAAGGCTGTGGTGAGGCTGTTAGCCAGGACCATGGGATAAAAGTCATTTGAACCTGAAGATGTAAACTCTCTCTCTAAAGAGACTAAGAGGCATTCCTTGACCGTGTTTCTAGCAATCCCAACTTCAAGCCTTCCACTACATCCAGTCATTCATAATTTCGTGGTGGAGCACATCATTTTTTGTTGGAAAAGAGCAACCCCCAATGGGAGCCAAATAGCAACGCGTCTTCTTTGCTACCTAATTTTTTTTTGCCACCTACATTCAACAACTCACTTTCTTTTCCCTTTTTGCGTTCAGATCTTCACGAAGCTTTTTTTGGGTCGCCCCGTTGGCTTCTCCTGCAGTCCCCCATTCTTCTTCTTCACTGGAACTGCTTGCAACTGGGTTCATAGCCCGCTTTCCCAAAGGCAGAACGGATCCCAGTCCTGGGGCTGAGATCTAAAGCCTTCACATCTTCTTTGTATTTCTCCTCGGCTGGCACAAATTATATTTATTTATTTTATTATTTCAATTTATTCCCCGCCCATCTCCCTTGCAAGGGACCCTGGGTGGGTTACAACAATTGAAAGTTTAAAAAATACAAAAACAATATCTAAAATACATCCAATAATAATAATAATAAATTACATAAATAATAAATTACATAAAATCCAAGAAGGGGGGACCGTAGGATGGATCATATTACTACGGATCAAATTATCCGCCTGAGTGGGCTCTACATCTGCTGACTGGCAATTCTGGGAGTCGCAGCCCAGCACATCTGCAGGACACAAGATTGGGGAAGACTGTGCTAGGAATTTTTCTAGGAATTGTCTCCATATGGTCATTGGTTACTCATAGCTCATTTTCCATGCTCAGTTAACGAATGTAATCAACTTTTCCCATTCTGTATCAAAAGTAATGTATTTAGGCAAGTCTGCCGTTTGCAATGAAGCTTCATTGGCGATCACTCGTAGCCGAGTAAGATTGTCTTCCAAACCATGTCAACTGGATTTAACATTATTTGATGCCAGTCTTACTCCAAATTCCACAGCTCTTCTTTGATATTAGATCTCATCTCTCTGCCCAAGATCATTGTTTCTGCTGATCAGTTGGTTACCTCTGTAGACTTTTATGTCAAAAGACACGTTTAACCACAGACACATGGTAAGACCATAGGATTGCTTAGTGGTATCTTGATTTTCCTCCACATTGGTTTGTGAGTCTTCCTATCAAAGCAGGAAGCAAGTGATTTCCTCCAGTGATTATAGTGCCCAACACTGGGCCATAATCACAAAGACCGTAGTACAGAGCAGATTTATTTATTTATTTGTTTGTCAAATTTATCACCGCCCATCTCTACAGCAGTAGACTCTGTCTGGGCAGTTTACAATAATAATATTAAAATTAAAACCAATACATCTAAAATACAATATAATAATAAATAGAAAAATCCAGAGGATGGTGAGATCTTAAAAGGAGGATATTACTAAGCTAACCACCCCCAGGCGGAACGATTACTTCCTTCCTCCCAAGCAAGGTGGCAGAACCAGGTCTTTATAAAGACCTCCGGAAGGCCAGGAGCGAGAGCGCCCGCCTCACCCCTGGGGGCAAGATATTCCACAGGGCGGGTGCTATTGCAGAGAAGGCCCGCCTCCTGGACCCCGCTAGATGAAATTCTTTTGTTGATGGGGTCCGAAGCATGTCCTCCCTGCATGACCGGGTGGGGCGGGTAGATGTGATCGGGATGAGACAGTCCCTCAGGTACCCTGGCCCCATGCCATGTAGGGCTTTAAAGGTGATGACCAACACCTTGAATTGGACCTGGAAGCAAACTGGTACCCAATGCAGCTCGCGGAGCAGCGGTGTTACATGTGCTGATCTGCCCAGAGTCCCCTATTTGGGGAGATGGGCGGGGATAAATTTAAAAGAAAGAAGAAAAAGAAAGAAAGAAAGAAAGAAAGAAAGAAAGAAAGAAAGAAAGAAAGAAAGAAAGAAAGAAAGAAAGATAGTTCAGTGTGTACACACTCATTCTGTCCTCAGATCATCCCAACCAGCGTTTTCCACATATACTATAATTTTAATGACAACGCTGTATGTTTGCTCTAGTGGCCAATAAGCCTTAAATAGCACTTCATCCACCACAGCTATCCATTGCTAATACATCACAATCAGCCATTCTCAATCCTCTTCCTTGCTTACTAATTTGAGTTAGCTAAGGCAGCATGTCTTGGAAAATCAAAAATGAAAAAGTGTTATTTTATGCAGATGTCTGCCTTCCTGGAAGGAAAGAGGACCACCAGCAGCCAGGTGGATGGACTCAGTTCCAGCGGCGATGGAGGCACCATTGGAAGAGCTGAAGGACCAGGCTGGGGACAGATCATCATGGAGAGAAAATCTATGTATGTGGTTGCTAGGAGTTGAAAACTACTTGATGGCACGCAATCAGTCAGTCAATGTGAAGACCAAGTTCCTTTGAGAAGTCCATTAACACTGGGGAAAGTGGAAGGAAAGAGGACCACCAGCAGCCAGGTGGATGGACTGTTACAGCGGCGATGGGTGTCCCGTTTCAGGTCTCAAACCCGCACACACACAGAGTTACTAGGTGAGGAAAGCAATTTACTCAAGGCTGAGCAGGTAATAGCAGACAAGACATGTAAATCAACAAAGTATCTTGGAAAGAGGAGCACGGAGAATAGTAGTAGTGAATCCAGTCCAAAGTTTATTTGATTTGATTTGTCACCGCCCGTCTCCTCCCACCGGAGGGACTCAGGGTGGTTCAGAGCGCCGAGTCGGGTTTGTCAGCCAGTCCAAGGTCAGAGTTTCACAAGCAGGACTCACAGGAAAGACACACCAGAGCAGGAAATCAGTTGTTTCCAATGGTGAAAAAAGGGTCAGGGCTTCCTCTTAAATCAGGTTGCAGCCAACTGTCTTTCATTAAGAATGACTTCCTTGCTTGGCAAGGAGCCTCACTGGAGGGCTTGGAGGCTGTGCATCATCATCATCAGACTGCTCCAGCTATTCCGATGGTGCCCGTTTGATCAGCCTCAGGCAACTCCTGGCTCAGTCTCCTGAGGCTGACATTCCGCTGGTTCAGCTGGAGAAGCTTCTTCAGAGTCAGAGTCTGAGTCCTGGGCCATGACAAAGGGGGCACCATGGGGGAACCTGAAGGGCCAAGTTAGGGTCAGATCATCATGGAGAAAATCTATCTCTGTGGTCATTACGAGTCAACACCGACTTGATGGCACATAATCAATCAATTGGCTTTCCTGTAACGAGCAAAGTTGAACCATTCATAATCATTCCTATTCAGTTTAGATCACTGGGAACCTCTGTCTCCAGGGAAAAAACAAATCCAGGCAGTGTAGACATCATATATTAGAGGTGCCCGCACCATCACTGCCCTTTTGAGATTTGCATGCTATTCTTTGATTGTATTATGTATTTATTTCTGTGAAGATCAATAGATCTTATAGCTGATGTTCCATGATTTTTTACATTCACTACATGAATGTAATCAACTTTAAAGTAAATACAGTAAAAACAAATACATACAAAGTAATATTGAGGACATCACACCTTGTTTATATTTTGGCTTTGCACTTTTCTTACCCTTGTGCCTAATTTTCAGCTTGCCAAATCCTGTAGCTTGCTCAATTACTCACACATAATCTGACAATGACTTGGAAGGACAAAGGGGTCAGGGGCCTCTTTCTCTTTCCCTTTTCAAAGTCTTCTTACAAGGTGGGAACTAGTTGTGCATCAATGGACGTGCGCCAAAGTATGCAGGCATTCATGGAACATTTCACTCTTGGCCAATTTCAAGCAACCTCAAGCAACCTCTGACCACAAGAAAGAAATGAGAGAGGCAAGGAAGGATTAGCTGGAAAGAAAAAGACGAAACCAAAGTCATTTATTTGTTTTGATGTTTTCATTAGGGAAAAAAAGGCCCTTGAACAATGATTGTTCCTTGGAACATTCTGTTCTCACATGATCAGCCAGTCTACAGAACCAAACTAGCTCACCACTCCAAGTTCTCTGCTTTTTAAACAATATCCAAATGCATGCAAATCCTGGGAATATCATTTCCATGTTTCACGGGGGACGTTTGAAAGGCATGAGCCAATATCCCACAGTAAACAACAAGAAGTATGTGCAGCACTTCAGATTCTGGTAAGTGCTTTGAGTGTGAGAGGCCACAGACCTAACAGGCACCTGCAACTCTTTTTAAAGCAGCTGCATCTTTTCCCACCGCGATGTCGTCGCTGCCGAGGGAGCTACCTTATTCCAGAACAAAACACAGCTGCTTTACAGAGTTGAAGGGAGCTGCTACGGTCATGACTTTGCATACTCTGAAGCATCTTTTCTCATTTATTTCTGAAGCTCTGCAGTGCCCTCTTAACAATGCAATATAAACTGTAATTAAAAGCAAAGTGTGGGTACGATATGGAAAACCAGGGTTAGGTAGAAGCTCATAACCATGAGTTGGTAGGCATGTCATGTGACATTTGGCCAACACTGAAAGCAGATGCCGCACTAACTCTGAACCATCCCAGTGCCAGTCCTTCAAAAGCAACCTTGAGCAGGTGAGACCTCGTACAAGCCATAAACGAGGCTTACCCTGTTCTGTGACTGCAAACCAGGATCCCATACTGGCTTCTAACAGACAGAATTTACTGAGTAGGCGTAACCATGTGGGACAAAGCAGTGGAACAGAAGCTGATTCATTGGGGCTGGCTGGGCAGAAAAAATTCCAGTCACAGCTTTCTTACCCATATCCAGCTGGTCCCTAAATTCTATAAAAAGCTAGGTCTTGTGAAGTGTGACCTCACTTTCCATGGGACATTGTGCAGTGCTGAACATCCCTGTTGCACAAAATGTAAGACAGCCACCAATCCTGTTCAAACTGTATTCAGGGCAACGTTATGCCAAGGGATAATGAAGCTTTATTGGGCAATCATCTTTTTCCAGTCTCTCCAGATGCTGGGCACATGCAATGCCTCTTAGTTTCACCCATTTATAAAATGGTTCCTGGCTATTCTTTTTCCTCATTTAACCAGGACAAACAGAGGCAAAACATCTTCTCCAAGAATCCTCCTCCAGCACTGCGCCTTGGGTCTTTTTTCTACTATACCAGTGTTTCTCGACCTTGGCAACTTTAAGATGTGTGGACTTCAACTCCCAGAATTCCCCAGCCAGCATGGCTGGCTGGGGAATTCTGGGAGTTGAAGTCCACACATCTTAAAAGTTGCCAAGGTTGAGAAACACCGTAGAGAAAAGTAACAGACCAGGAAAGAAAATACTATAAATCAGTTTTAATCCTGTGCACAAATACAGGAACTGAGTGGAAGAAGCTGGGCAGAGTGTTCTGGCAGCGCTCTCTCTCCCCAACTGCAGCATTTGTGAAGTATACATCGGTGTACGTTTGCTGTAAAAGAAGAGTCCGTTCCCCACTTTCAATTGCTCCTTTTCCACACAAGTGCAAACTCAGATTGTGGAACATCCCAGAAGACAACTGGAAAATGGAACTTCCAACGTTCCAACACCTTGTCTCCATTTGATAAACTCCCCCCCCGAGTCTTCAACCCCACAGGTTTATAGCTTCGCAAGAGGAACGAGTCCCGTGCATTTCTGGAACATCCATTGCTCCATCTCTCTCGATGCTCAGGAGGAGGGGAGAGATCGTGAAAGAAAGGATCCTGTCCCAATTCTTCTCTGCTGCTGAGGTCTCTTGCAAGACACCGAGAGAGGACAAGTGTGCCTTTAATGCAGGGGTTCCAAGAATCTCCCTGAGGGACAGAGAGAGGGGAGGAGAAGAAATGGGGAAGAGAAAGAGGAAAAGGGTCTCCGTACAGGACAAGAGAGTCTGGCGCTGAGACACTCGGTGGTTCTCTATGTGATGTCCTTCTGCCTCGGCGGACGGTGAATATTCCTCACCACGCACTTCACCATCCACTCGATCCCTTCGTTTACTCCTTTGCTGTAGGAATGTAGAGATACAAAAGGACCAGACATAGCTTCCAAGTCATCTGTGGGAGGCCCTCCTAGTTTTTAGGAATGCCTTCTCCGTAAACCCCTCTTGTCCATTCTAGGTACTCGGCCTTCCCTTCCAGGAGTGCCCAGCTTTCAAATATGCACGTTCAAAGCAGGCGTGTGGACGTGACACTTCAGCACTGGAGTAGCCTACGGTTAGGGTTAGGGTTTACATTATTTTTTCTGTGCCCAAGGAAGAGAGGAGTGGGCGCAGCCGCAAATTAATCAGGTCAACACAGGACCAGATTGGAATTATGGTTTTGTTTTTGGAGGGAGAGGGGTCAATTTTCTCATGATGTTTTCTCCCAGGCATGTTACTTTTTTTGGGGGGGGGGGGTATACGAAAAAATCAGTGGGAAATGGTAGCACCATCTCTTCTGTTCAGCAGTGGAAGAGACCGTCGCAAGGAGTAACGGGCCTCCCTCCTCTGGAGGTGCTTAAACGGGGGCTGGACGGCCATCTGCCGGGGTGCTGCAGTGGCGGATTCCTGCGCTGGGCGGGGGTTGGACTAGCACAGGGTTCCTCAACCAGGGTTCCGTGAGAGCTCACTAGGGGTTCCCTGGCAGGTCACGGTTTATTTTAAAAATTATTTCAAATTCGGGCAACTTCACATTAAAGAGTCTATGAAGGTTCTCAGTCATCCAGGTGGAATTGTCTGTAGCTTGAATCATGTCAACTGGATTTCTATTTTCTCAGTGGAAACGTTTCGCTCCTTATCCAAGGAGCTTCTTCAGTCTGAGCAAAGTTGGTAAGGGAATCCTAAATATGTTTCTAGGTAGCTGTGTGACCTTACCCCTGGGGTCATGGTTATATTGAGATGTATTTTAAGTCCTTTTATAATCTAAAGGAGGATCGTTAAGATCACCATGCTGCTGTTGAGCTTGTGAAATGGTCTTAATCTTCCTAGGCACAGAAGACAAAGCAGGGAGGAAGATGGGGGAGAGGTTGTGCCTGAGGCCCCCACCTCTATTCAAGGAAGGATTTTCCAAGTTGGCATAAATGGATTCCTTGACCCCTCTCTCAAACCACCTGGTCATTCCCTACATGGCTGGCGTGTCTGAAAAGATAAAACGGATATTTGGCAAACACCACATACCTGTATATTTCAAACCCACCAACACACTGAGACAGAGGCTTGTACACCCCAAAGATCAAACTCCAAAACACAAGAAAAGCAATGTAGTTTATGCAATCCAGTGCAGTGAGGAGTGCTCTGAACTCTACATTGGAGAAACCAAACAACTTTTGTACAGGAGGATGGCCCAACACAGGAGAAGTAACACCACAGGACCAGAGTCAGCAGTTTATCTTCATCTAAAGGAAAAAGGACACTCATTTGAGGACATTAATGTTCACATTTTAGACAGAGAAGATAGGTGGTTTGAGAGAGGGGTCAAGGAATCCATTTATGCCAACTTGGAAAATCCTTCCTTGAATAGAGGTGGGGGCCTCAGGCACAACCTATCGCCCATCTTCCTCCCTGCTTTGTCTTCTGTGCCTAGGAAGATTAAGACCATTTCACAAGCTCAACAGCAGCATGGTGATCTTAACGATCCTCCTTTAGATTATAAAAGGACTTAAAATACATCTCAATATAACCATGACCTAGCCCCAGGGGTAAGGTCACACAGCTACCTAGAAACATATTTAGGATTCCCTTACCAACTTTGCTCAGACTGAAGAAGCTCCTTGGATAAGGAGCGAAACGTTTCCACTGAGAAAATAGAAATCCAGTTGACATGATTCAAGCTACAGTCACATTAAAGAGGTAAGCTTCATTCGGTTGGATAAAGAAACATGCATTCCGATCCTATGCTTGGTTAATTCATGTAGGACCTCAAAAGATTTGACATTTGTACAGTACTTTAACACAGGGTTTCTCCACCAGGGTTCCGTGGCACCCGGGGGTTCCACGAGAGGTCCCTAGGGGTTCCCTGGGAGATCACGATTTATTTTAAAAATTATTTCAAATTCGGGCAACTTCATATGAAAGAGGTCAGTTTCATTCTTTAGTTTCAGTTTAAGAGCACCGTTAATGCATCTATGCAGGCCTACCCATGAAACGAATGTAATAATTTTGTAACTATATTTGCGCCTGAACGTGCAGGGGTCCCCCGAGGCCTAAAAAACATTTCAAGGGTCCCCCCAGGGCAGAAGGTTGAGAAGGGCTGGACTAGAGGACCTCCAAAGCCCCTTCCGAGCTGGCATTCTGGGATTCCAGGATCCTCTAGCCTCCAGCCAAATGCCACTTGGGCGGGGTCCTGGGGGCGAGTCGATCGCATCCTTAACAGCCCTTCTGCAGCACCTCCCCTTGCTATCCCCCCAGCAGGCTCTCCACCTACCCGGTGAGTGCCGAGCAACCTTGGGTCAAGCAGTCCCTCTTCCCAATTTTGTTGATGCAGTCACTGAGGGCCGTCTTGATATCGGGGATCGACAGGCAGTTCTAGGGGAGGAGGAGAAAAGAGAGTTAAGCTTTGGCAAATCTCTTCGATGAACCTCTCAGAACCAGCGCAGAACTGGTAGCCTGAAAGGCCTCCGGCACGCTGCTCTCTCTTGAAAGAAGTGGGGGGCAGATGCCACACAGCTAGATTGGGAGGGTTTTCTCGACTGCTCCTTTGTTAAACAACTCTGCCCCAGCAGCATGGCACTTTTTTAGTCTGTAGCGGTTTTCTTTGCATAGCCCAAGGTATGGGGGCTGCTGGGTTTACAATGCAACGTCCGTGCTTTGCCTCGCACAATTGCACCCTCTGCTTCGACCGTGCCGCACGTAAAAAGAGCCACACCTCGGAACTCTGCACGCAGAAGCGTGCATAAATTCTGAAAGTGCTCAAAACCGTGGACGTAACAGCGGCTCTGCTCTCTATCCTACAAGGAGGTCCAAGATGTTTATCAGGACTGAAATTTGGGGCCTGCAATCTAGCCAACTGAGAGAGGCTGAAAACTACATTCCAGTGCCCAGAGTTATCTAGAACCAGGCAATTATTAAACCTATGCAAATAAAATACATTTGTAAACATTGCTACCCCTGCTTTCCCTTGAGGTCGACCATTTTGCCAATCCTAATCTGTTGACAAACCTAAACAGCATATTAAAAAGCAGAGACATCACCTTGCCGACAAAGGTCCATATATTTAAAGCTATGGTTTTCCCAGTAGTGATGTATGGCTGTGAGAGTTGGACCATAAGGAAGGCTGAGCGCCGAAGAATTGATGCTTTCGAGCTGTGGTGCTGGAGAAGATTCTTGAGAGTCCCTTGGACTGCAAGGAGGTCAAATCAGTCAATCCTAAAGGAAATCAACCCTGACAATGCAAAGAAATCGAGGAAAACAATAGAATGGGGAAGACTAGAGATCTCTTCAAGAAAATCGGAGATATCAAGGGAACGTTTTGTGCAAAGATGGGCATGATAAAGGACAAAAAAGGCAGGGACCTAACAGAAGCAGAAGAGATTAAGAAGAGGTGGCAAGAATACACAGAAGAACTATACAAGAAAGATCTTAATATCCCTGATAAATACGATGGTGTGGTCACTGAGCTTGAGCCGGACATCCTAGAGAGTGAAGTCGAGTGGGCCTTAGGAAGCATTACTAACAACAAAGCTAGCAGAGAAGACAGTATCCCAGCTGAGCTATTTAACATCCTAAAAGATGATGCTGTTAAAGTGCTGCACTCAATATGCCAACAAATTTGGAAAACTCAACAGTGGCCACAGGATTGGAAAAGGTCAGTTTACGTTCCAATTCCAAAGAAGGGCAATGCCAAAGAATGCTCAAACTACCGTACAATTGCGCTCATTTCACATGCTAGCAAGGTTATGCTCAAAACCCTACAAGCTAGGCTTCAGCAGCATGTGAACCGAGAACTACCAGAAGTGCAAGCTGGGTTTCGAAGAGGCAGAGGAACTAGAGATCAGATTGCCAACATTCGCTGGATCATGGAAAAAGCAAGAGAGTTCCAGAAAAACATCTACTTCTGCTTCATTGACTACGCTAAAGCCTTTGATTGTGTGGATCACAACAAACTGTGGCAAAGTCTTAAAGAGATGGGAGTACCAGACCACCTTACCTGTCTCCTGAGAAACCTGTATGCGGGTCAAGAAGCAACAGCTAGAACCGGACATGGAACAACCGACTGGTTCAAAATTGGGAAAGGAGTACGACAAGGCTGTATATTATCACCCTGCTTATTTAACTTATATGCAGAGTACATCATGAGAAAGGCCGGGCTGGATGAATCACAAGCCGGAGTTAAGATTGCCGGGAGAAATATCAACAACCTCAGATATGCAGACGATACCACCCTAATGGCAGAAAGTGAAGAGGAACTAAAGAGCCTCTTGATGAGGGTGAAAGAGGAGAGTGCAAAAGCTGGCTTGAAACTCAACATTGAAAAAACCCAGATCATGGCATCTGGTCCCATCACTTCCTGGCAAATAGAAGGGGAAGAAATGGAAGCAGTGACAGATTTTATTTTCTTGGGCTCCAAGATCACCGCAGACGGTGACTGCAGCCATGAAATTAAAAGACGCTTGCTCCTTGGGAGGAAAGCTATGGCAAACCTAGACAGCATATTAAAAAGCAGAGACATCACCTTGCCAACATAGGTCCGTATAGTTAAAGCTAAGGTTTTTCCAGTAGTAATGTATGGCTGTGAGAGTTGGACCATAAGGAAGGCTGAGCGCCGAAGAATTGATGCTTTCGAACTGTGGTGCTGGAGAAGACTCTTGAGAGTCCCTTGGACTGCAAGGAGGTCAAACCAGTCAATCCTAAAGGAAATCAACCCTGACTGCTCATTGGAAGGACAGATGCTGAAGCTGAAGCTCAAATACTTTGGCCACCTAATGCGAAGAGAGGACTCACTGGAAAAGACCCTGATGCTGGGAAAGACTGAAGGCAAAAGGAGAAGGGGACGGCAGAGGATGGGATGGTTAGATAGCATCACCGATGTAATGAACATGAATTTGAGTAAACTCCGAGAGACAGTGGACAGGAAGGCCTGGCGTGCTATGGTCCATGAGGTCACGAAGAGTCGGACACGACTAAACGACTGAACAACAACAACAAAAAATGTTGCTTTGGTTACTCTTACTATTCTAAAGCTGGAATCAATTCCATCACTTCTGGCTATAAAACCCCGCAAATATATTTCCAAGCCCGGAGAGTGAGAGGCACCTGATTCGAAATGCCCCCCTTTGCTACCAGCTTTAATCCTAATAACTAATTGGGCTTTGGAAGCAATTTTACAGCCTCGCAACCACACACCGAGCAAAGAAACGTGCAGGTATGGAAACTGAAAGGAAATAAATTCCAGATTTGCACGTGATTTTGAAGCCGTGTCCTCAACACAGGAGGCGGCGGTTGCTGAAAGGTTTCAGGGTAACATTAGAAGGTGCTCTCTGAAAACTGTGGACTAAGAAACAGCAACAGAAAGCAAAACTTTCCTGAAAATTTAAAGAATTGGTTCTTGCACAAAGCATTTCCAGTACTCAAGAAGAAAGCAGACACTGTCCACCTCTTCAACTATGCAGGGTTAAGTCCCTTGAGGGCTCGGTTCAGGTGAAACCAGCAGTAATTAGATGATTTTTAACAAGCAACCTTGGAATCTCCCGGGCGGGCGGGACATTGTTTGTTCACAGCAAGACAATTCCCTGCCATTGTAATGGCATTTTCAGGGAAGGGAAGGTAGCATCAGTCTGCCAGGAAATCTTGTCTGTGACTAGCGTTTCTGTTCCTGCAGAGGCGGGACGTGAGTGCTCGTGGGCAGCAAAGACAAGCTAGGGATTCTGCCAGTACTCCGGCTGCCTTGCTGCCCAGGCAGGGCCCTTCCCTGGGCTTCTGGACCTGGCTGCTGGGCTGCTGGTGGGGATCCTCATCACTTGGTGTTGGGGGACTTCAACGTCCATCTTGCAGATATCAGGCCAAGTTGGGCCCTGGAGTTCATGGCCTCTGTGGCAAACACAGGCAATCTCAGGCCCGCTCTTTTGCTTCAGAGCAGTAGCTGTGTGATCTGGATGCGGTGTTACCATCAACCTTCGGCCATGGGGGGGGCGCTTCCTATCCAGATGCGATTGACTGCCACCTCTGCAGGCTGACCACATCTGAATGGTCCACCCCAGGCACCTCATAGACCTGAAACTTTGGGGTTAATCTGTTGAGCACCCGGATCACCGCTGGCCCTTGGTGAAACTGCCGAGTGACGCTGTTGGCTGATCCTGGATGGCTCCTTGGTTAACCAAGAGAGTGGGCGATGATGCAACAGAAGTGATGTTTAGAGTGCCAGTGGAGAGAGCCAAGAAGTGAACCTGACCAAGCACAAGTACTGTATGTGCCCACGTGTGGGCTTCTTCCATAGCAATAAGAGAGGCAAAATGCCACATTTCTCCTTGGGTCAACAAGTCGTCATCCTGTGGCTGTCTTTTGCGTGGTTTCCTATTAGGAAAGAGCCAGCAAGAAGAAGCCCATCCGGCATTTGTGACCTATTAGCACCTTTGCTCAAAATCCTACAAGCTAGGCTTCAGCAGCATGTGAACCGAGAACTACCAGAAGTGCAAGCTGGGTTTCAAAGAGGCAGAGGAACTAGAGATCAGATTGCCAACATTCGCTGGATCATGGAAAAAGCAAGAGAGTTCCAGAAAAACATCTACTTCTGCTTCATTGACTATGCTAAAGCCTTTGATTGTGTGGATCACAACAAACTGTGGCAAATTCTTAAAGAGATGGGAGTACCAGACCACCTTACCTGTCTCCTGAGAAACCTGTATGTGGGTCAAGAAGCAACAGTTAGAACCGGACATGGAACAACCGACTGGTTCAAAATTGGGAAAGGAGTACGACAAGGCTGTATATTATCACCCTGCTTATTTAACTTATATGCAGAGTACATCATGAGAAATGCCGGGCTGGATGAATCACAAGCCGGAGTTAAGATTGCCGGGAAAAATATCAACAACCTCAGATATGCAGACGATACCACCCTAATGGCAGAAAGTGAAGAGGAACTAAAGAGCCTCTTGATGAGGGTGAAAGAGGAGAGTGCAAAAGCTGGCTTGAAACTCAACATTAAAAAAACCCAGATCATGGCATCTGGTCCCATCACTTCCTGGCAAATAGAAGGGGAAGAAATGGAAGCAGTGACAGATTTTATTTTCTTGGGCTCCAAGATCACCGCAGACGGTGACTGCAGCCATGAAATTAAAAGACGCTTGCTCCTTGGAAGGAAAGCTATGGCAAACCTAGACAGCATATTAAAAAGCAGAGACATCACCTTGCCGACAAAGGTCCGTATAGTTAAAGCTATGGTTTTTCCAGTAGCAATGTATGGCTGTGAGAGTTGGACCATAAGGAAGGCTGAGCGCCGAAGAATTGATGCTTTCGAGCTGTGGTGCTGGAGAAGACTCTTGAGAGTCCTTTGGACTGCAAGGAGGTCAAACCAGTCAATCCTAAAGGAAATCAACCCTGACTGCTCATTGGAAGGACAGATGCTGAAGCTGAAGCTCAAATACTTTGGCCACCTAATGAGAAGAGAGGACTCACTGGAAAAGACCCTGATGCTGGGAAAGACTGAGGGCAAAAGGAGAAGGGGACGGCAGAGGATGAGATGGTTAGATAGCATCACCGATGTAATGAACATGAATTTGAGTAAACTCCGAGAGACAGTGGAGGACAGGAAGGCCTGGCGTGCTATGGTCCATGAGGTCACGAAGAGTCGGACACGACTGAACGACTGAACAACAACAACAACAAGCACCTTTCGCTGACAAAGTTGCCCAGACTTGCTTCAGTCTTGGCTCCGTGTGGTCAGGGTCCAGGATGACGACTGGTAATGGCCAATGGTGGGCAGTGGGAGCAAACCACTCCCTGATCCCTGCTATGGTTTTACCCGCAGCTCTAGGATGTACCTTGGCTGGTATTCAGGGAGTCTGTGGGAGGTGCCAAAAAGTCCAGATGGGGACTGCAACAGCCCCCTTTTTAATCTACGCTGCATGCATGACATTCGTGAAAAAGGGGTCAGAACTTCAGTCGTGCAGCTATGGCCACCATCTGGACCTTTTTGACCCTTTAAATCAGTGCTTTCTAAACTGCCACTGTTGGTGACACACCAACAGCGGCAGTGGCGGCGGCGCAGGCAACAGCACGCCCGTGCACGGCGGTGGTGCGCAGCAGTGGTGGTGTGTATGGTGGCGGCGGCCTCCCTAAAACGCGGAAGCGCTGATGGCGCACCGCTGCCACCGCCACCATGCACGCCGCCGCCGTGCGCCCCCCCCGCTTCACAACACACTAAATGGTGTGTCGCGACACACAGTTTGGAAAGCTATGCTTTAAATCTTTAAGACCTTTAAAAGTCAGCACCAGGACGGAATAGAGTCACCATGCGTGAGTTGGGCAGCCTTATAAATCTGTTAAATACATACATACATACATACATACATACATACATACATACATACATACAATAGATTGACCTCATCCCTTCTCTTGAAATGCCAGCGCAAATAAAAGAACAAGAATTGACTCACAGCTAATTAGCTAACATGACAACAACCTTGAACTTAACAGCCATCAATGCTTCCTAAGACACCACATGGCTGCTATTTTTGAGCAATATCACACTACTACCCTGAAATTCTTCAGTAACTGAGCTTCTGTTTCCAAAACATTCACACAGAAGTCGAAGATGGGCCATATATTTTTAAAGCATGACAATGCATGAGGACAGGAAAGGACAGGTTACTCATTAAGCAGTGGGAACAGGAAAATCCGCATGTTTTCCTAGAAGGTTCATGAATGATAACTTTAAGTAACATTTCAAAGAAAACAATCGTGCTGAATAGACATTTTTGGCTTGTGACCAAGAAAAAAAGAGTCAGCCTACACTTAAAAAAGAAACTAATTGCAGAAGAACCACATAAACCTTTGGGGCAATTTAATTAAGCACTCATCTTCACCTATCGGGGAGAAACCACAGCTTCTGACATCACACATCATGGGTACCCACCTCTCACCTGCTTAAGTTTTCTAAGATTTTGTTCATCTCAGAGGATATTTTGGTCATTTCTAGAATTTAAGAGTTCGTGGACACTACCTAAGGCATAACTTTCCAAACTGTGTGTCGCGACACTTTAGTGTGTTGCGGCAAAACCCGGCAGTGGTGATGGCGCGTTGCCACCGCCCCTGCGGCGGCGCGCGCACTTCCGGGTTTTAGAGCAAAACATGAGGCTGCAGCTGCTGCCGCCGCGCACACCCCCACACCACCGCCGTTGGTGTGTTGCCAACGGCGGGAGTTTGGAAAGCGCTGACCTAAGGTCACTACTCTTGAGCGCTGCCCTGCCTTCTGGAGCAAGGGACTGAAAGTTTGTCCTTTTGCAGATACTGGAAGACGTTGATTGCCTTGGTTTTCTTTCCCACAAACACACGCAGCTATTCCAAACGGTAGCGACCAGGAAGTACAATTCCCAAATCAAGGGAGTAATGGGGCCGCTCTCTCCTGCATGGGCACCACAGATTGGAACAGGGCAATAAGAATGATTGGGGAACCAGAAACTAAGTCCTATGAAGAGAGATTGAAGGAGCTGGTCATGTTCAGCGATGAGAACAGATCACAGAAGGGGAATTAACATTCTTCAAACCCCTTAAAGGAGATGAAGACCCATTTCTTTATCTTCCCAGAGAGCAGGACATGAGAGAAGGCATTTCTGTTCATTATCAAGGCAGATTCAATTGAACATCTCCTCACCATTCCATGATGGAACCAATCACTCAAAAAGGTGGTGGTGTCCTCTTCGCAGGGTTTCTGGAAGCAGAGACTGGACGACCCCCCATCCAGGATGCCGATTTGGATTTCTGCTCAGAGAAGGAGTTGGGCCTAATGATCTACAGTAAATGGCTCTCCAAACGCTAGGATGCCATGATTCTACGGCTTCATTGCTAGACTCCTCACCGGTCTGCCCGCTGTCCTTTGGATAGGCTTCAGTTTCTCAGCGTCTACTTCTCACCGTGTCACCCAGAACTGGAAATCGTACTTTAGTTGCGAGACGACCAAGGCAAAATATAATGGGAATTTCATTTCAGATCCTGCAGATCCCGTGTCTGTTTCCCAATAGCCACATTGCAGTGGCGGCTTCAAGCCATCCCAGACTTTCTTTAAACTTAAAGGCAGGATTGTATCTGAGTTTCCATCACACTGGTTTCTCTCAGTGCCCCAGGACCCTTTCGGTCTTAATCCATTGCTCAAAGATGTTTGCTACCCATCCAAGCTCTGTAGCAGTTGCATCTCTCCTCCCTCTGCCTTCGTCCAAACCATTTGGATACCTTCTCCATTTTGATGCAGAGCCTTCAACGGACTCCTGCTGGGACTGGGGTGTCACAAGAGGGTGCCCCATCTTTACCTGCTCTTGAAAGCTTTCCTAATCGGCGGCCACATTTCTAACCCAGGTGATTTCTGCTGGAACCTCCAAGCGAAGGCCTTGGATCGTTAGAGGTTGCACCATCATGGTGGACTTCCTGATAAACTCTCGTTCCCCGCTCCTAAGTTTCACGTCTGCTCATTCCCATTGAGCTAAGCGCCTTATTTATTTATTTATTTATTTATTGTATTTATACCCCGCCTATCCCCTCCCTAACAGAGGACTCTAGGCGGCTTACATACATATAGTTATACATTTCATTATACAGCAATCTTCAAACCACGCGCAAGGGGAGGGGAGGGGGTAAGGGAACTGACTCTTCCTGGCTTCTGGACTACATGTCCCAAGATGCCTTGCGTCAGAGCCGGCTGCTGACGTCCTGTAGATGATGTTACTTCCGGGATCCGTCGAACCGCCGACATTCTAGAGATCTTCCATCTGGTGGAACCGGCTTCCCGACAGGACGCCAGCAAATTTTCCCACTTAAGGTGGTACCCAATTTATCTACTTGCAAGCTTTCAAACTGCTGGGTTGACAGGAGCCTTCCTACAGAGCCAGCTTGATAACCCAGCGGAAGGTTTGCCAAAAGGAACTGCATCGTGTTGCTTGATTTAAAAGGAAGAGGCAACTTGTTCATGAATTGTTCCCAACAGGCAGCCCAACTATACTTCAACCGGGAGCTTCAGCAGCAACAGCTCACCTTGGCACTAGAAACTTTGCACTCCTGTTTCAGAGAAGGTGCCTGCAAACGCAGACGGTGGTGGGAGAAGAACGGCTCAGTTTGTCCAGGAAGCCATCTTTGGAAGCCTCCTACCAGAGGCCTGGTGCCGTGTCGCCCACTGAGAATCCTCCATTTCCGAATGGAGAGGCCATCTTTGCGTGAACAGAGAATGTCAGCCTTTATGCTTCGCGTCCCAAGGGGCCTGATGACATTCCTCTGAAGACAAAACTCATCACACCTTTTTTGCCAACTCTGACTGGGCATCCTGCGACTGAAATAGGGACCAGGCCACACTGGGCACATGGAATGGAGTCCTGAGCAAGTCCAGAGGAAAGTGGAACCACGGGCAAAGTCATTTATCTTCTTTTCTGCCTCCAGGTCACACTAAGAGGCCTGGTCTGGGCCCTTTCCCCATTTTTTCCAACAACTGTCAGGAATGCAGCCTTGGCACCAAGAGAATAAAGCATGTGGGGAGCATACCTAATTTGAGTACGAAGACCAAAACAGAGCACGCAACGCTTGACACATTTCCTGTGTACATTTGTAATCCTGTGGCCTTTTCCAGACAGATTTCAAAGAGGTAGCAGGGTTCATTTGGGGCAACAAATCAGCAATTGTGCTTGTAATGTCTTAAGCAGACAACAGCCTTAAAAGTAATAAAATGTGAGATATGTGGCTGATTTATTACACAAACCAGCAAACTCTGCACATCTTGTTTTGAGTCAGCAGGCCCTACTAGTCAGTAAACAAGTGACGTCCTACATTTATTAGAGTGATGAATTAGATCAGAGCTTTCCAAACTGTGTGTCGGGACACGTTAGTGTGTCGGCTGCAGTGTCTGGGTGTGTCGCGGCTGCTGCTGCCTCCTGGCTTCCACGCAGGTTCTAGTGCCTGCCTTGAGCCTCGCTGCCTCCAAACCTGCTGTGATTCCACGCAGGTCCTAGTGCCTGCCTTGTGCCTTGCTGCCTCCAAACCTGCTGTGATTCCGCGCAGGTCCTAGTGCCTGCCTTGTGCCCTGCTGCCTCCAAACCTGCCCTGCCAGGATTCCGCGCAGGTCCTAGTGCCTGCCTTGTGCCTTGCTGCCTCCAAACCTGCCCTGCCAGGATTCCGCGCAGGTCCTAGTGCCTGCCTTGTGCCTTGCTGCCTCCAAACCTGCCCTGCCAGGATTCCGCGCAGGTCCTAGTGCCTGCCTTGTGCCTTGCTGCCTCCAAACCTGCTGTGATTCCGCGCAGGTCCTAGTGCCTGCCTTGTGCCCTGCTGCCTCCAAACCTGCCCTGCCAGGATTCCGCGCAGGTTCTAGAGCCTGCCTTGTGCCCTGCTGCCTCCAAACCTGCTGTGATTCCACGCAGGTCCTAGTGCCTGCCTTGTGCCTTGCTGCCTCCAAACCTGCTGTGATTCCATGCAGGTCCTAGTGCCTGCCTTGTGCCTTGCTGCCTCCAAACCTGCTGTGATTCCGCGCAGGTCCTAGTGCCTGCCTTGTGCCCTGCTGCCGCCAAACCTGCCCTGCCAGGATTCCGCGCAGGTCCTAGTGCCTGCCTTGTGCCTGGCTGCCTCCAAACCTGCTGTGATTCCACCCAGGTCCTAGTGCCTGCCTTGTGCCTTGCTGCCTCCAAACCTGCTGTGATTCCACGCAGGTCCTAGTGCCTGCCTTGTGCCTTGCTGCCTCCAAACCTGCTGTGATTCCATGCAGGTCCTAGTGCCTGCCTTGTGCCCTGCTGCCGCCAAACCTGCCCTGCCAGGATTCCGCACAGGTCCTAGTGCCTGCCTTGTGCCTGGCTGCCTCCAAACCTGCTGTGATTCCGCGCAGGTCCTAGTGCCTGCCTTGTGCCTTGCTGCCTCCAAACCTGCTGTGATTCCACGCAGGTCCTAGTGCCTGCCTTGTGCCTTGCTGCCTCCAAACCTGCTGTGATTCCACGCAGGTCCTAGTGCCTGCCTTGAGCCTCGCTGCCGTACAAACCTGCTGTGATTCCACGCAGGTCCTAGTGCCTGCCTTGTGCCTTGCTGCCTCCAAACCTGCTGTGATTCCACGCAGGTCCTAGTGCCTGCCTTGTGCCTTGCTGCCTCCAAACCTGCTGTGATTCCGCGCAGGTCCTAGTGCCTGCCTTGTGCCTTGCTGCCTCCAAACCTGCTGTGATTCCACACAGGTCCTAGTGCCTGCCTTGTGCCTTGCTGCCTCCAAACCTGCTGTGATTCCACACAGGTCCTAGTGCCTGCCTTGTGCCTTGCTGCCTCCAAACCTGCTGTGATTCCACACAGGTCCTAGTGCCTGCCTTGTGCCTTGCTGCCTCCAAACCTGCTGTGATTCCACGCAGGTCCTAGTGCCTGCCTTGTGCCTAGCTGCCTCCAAACCTGCTGTGATTCCGCCCAGGTCCTAGTGCCTGCCTTGTGCCTTGCTGCCTCCAAACCTGCTGTGATTCCACGCAGGTCCTAGTGCCTGCCTTGTGCCTTGCTGCCTCCAAACCTGCTGTGATTCCATGCAGGTCCTAGTGCCTGCCTTGTGCCCTGCTGCCGCCAAACCTGCCCTGCCAGGATTCCGCACAGGTCCTAGTGCCTGCCTTGTGCCTGGCTGCCTCCAAACCTGCTGTGATTCCGCGCAGGTCCTAGTGCCTGCCTTGTGCCTTGCTGCCTCCAAACCTGCTGTGATTCCACGCAGGTCCTAGTGCCTGCCTTGTGCCTTGCTGCCTCCAAACCTGCTGTGATTCCACGCAGGTCCTAGTGCCTGCCTTGAGCCTCGCTGCCGTACAAACCTGCTGTGATTCCACGCAGGTCCTAGTGCCTGCCTTGTGCCTTGCTGCCTCCAAACCTGCTGTGATTCCACGCAGGTCCTAGTGCCTGTCTTGTGCCTTGCTGCCTCCAAACCTGCTGTGATTCCGTGCAGGTCCTAGTGCCTGCCTTGTGCCTTGCTGCCTCCAAACCTGCTGTGATTCCACACAGGTCCTAGTGCCTGCCTTGTGCCTTGCTGCCTCCAAACCTGCTGTGATTCCACACAGGTCCTAGTGCCTGCCTTGTGCCTTGCTGCCTCCAAACCTGCTGTGATTCCACACAGGTCCTAGTGCCTGCCTTGTGCCTTGCTGCCTCCAAACCTGCTGTGATTCCACGCAGGTCCTAGTGCCTGCCTTGTGCCTAGCTGCCTCCAAACCTGCTGTGATTCCGCCCAGGTCCTAGTGCCTGCCTTGTGCCTTGCTGCCTCCAAACCTGCTGTGATTCCGCGCAGGTCCTAGTGCCTGCCTTGTGCCTTGCTGCCTCCAAACCTGCTGTGATTCCGCGCAGGTCCTAGTGCCGGCCTTGAGCCTCACTGCCGTACAAACCTGCTGTGATTCCACGCAGGTCCTAGTGCCTGCCTTGTGCCTTGCTGCCTCCAAACCTGCTGTGATTCCATGCAGGTCCTAGTGCCTGCCTTGTGCCTTGCTGCCTCCAAACCTGCTGTGATTCCGCGCAGGTCCTAGTGCCTGCCTTGTGCCCTGCTGCCGCCAAACCTGCTGTGATTCCGCCCAGGTCCTAGTGCCTGCCTTGTGTCTTGCTGCCTCCAAACCTGCTGTGATTCCGCGCAGGTCCTAGTGCCTACCTTGTGCCCTGCTGTAAGAGTGTGTTGTAAAATGATGCCCTGCTGTAAGAGTGTGTCATGAAATGATGCATGTCTAAAAAGTGTGTCACCAACATGAAAAGTTTGGAAAGCTCTGAATTAGATATATAAATGTTTGGAAGAAGTGCCTTCTTCCTTTCTGAATGTATGTTTGGTGGTATGCAAAAAATGCACTCTCTGGACCTGCCATCATGCAAGAATGGGAAAAGAGGTACAGGTAGTCCTCATTTAACAACCACAATTGAGACCGGCATTTCGGTTGCTAAGCAAAGCGGGCATTAACCTGACCCAATTTTATGACCTTTTTGCGGCGGTCATTAGGCGAATCACCAGAGTTGTTAAGCGAACCACGTGGTCATTAAGCAAATCACATGGTTCCCCATTGATTTTGCTTGCCAGAAGCCGGCCAGGAAGGTCGAAAATGGTGATCACGTGATGACGGGATGCTGCGATGGTCATAAATACGAACCAGTTGCCAAGCACCCAAATCGTGATTATGTGACCATGGGGACGTGTGATGGTTGTAAGTGTGAGCTCCGGTTGTAAGTCGTTTTTTCCAGCACCCCCGTAAGTCTGAACCGTCGCTAAATTAATGGTCGTTAAGCGAGGACTACCTGTACACAAAATGACCAAGGGCCCTTTGGTGGCACTGAATGGCAATCTTCACTTTCAACAAATGACTGGTTTCCCTTAGGGAACAATCTCTGCTCCTGCAGCTGTTGAGATTGCAGAAACGGCAATCCAAACCCGACAGAGCGCGTGCAAGGCTCCTTGTCAGCTTTCTCCAACGTAGTGCTCTCTGGGCAAACTGGAGAGCAATCTCCAGAAATCCCAAGCAGCGTGGCCTTTGTCGTGAAGGACATCTGAAGGGCCCCAAACTGGGAATGACTTGTACTGTATAGGGGATAAGCCACAAGCTGGAATGCTTGCAAGCCTTGGAAGCTGTTATCGGAGGCAGAACTTCCCAAGGAGGACCGAATGGTTTGCCTCTAGAATTATGCAACGCTTTGGACGTGTTTCGTTCAACAAGAGCCAAAGTGAAGCAGGTTGATTCTGGGAACAGATTCAAGGAAAAAGAAGGCGGCTCTGCTCAACACCTGTTGCTTTGAGGAACAAAACTTGGCTTGATCTGGAGAGCTGTAACTACTCAAGAATGTGGCCTCCTGGATTAAGACTGGAGGAACAAAACAATAAACCTATTTGTCCAAGAAATACAGCCAGTCCTAGATGCTTACATGACACCTGAGTTAAAAGCGTGCTTGGCAGATTCAACTAAATTTGTTTACATAAAAGTAGGCACATCGACAGGCACATCCTAAGTATTTTGAATGGATCCCCATTCCTTGATCAGGAATCATCCTGGAGTTCTCTTCCTCAACTTGCATCCAACCACAGCATGTGATCTTCACTCAGTATCTATTACTGTCGGTTGCTAACAGTGCTCTTTGGCCTTCTTCATACAACAAACAGACTTAGCTCTAGAACAAACGGGCAGAGTTATGACCCCAGAAAGGGTAACAGCCAGAAGCAACAACAAAAAGATCTCTACCCCTGGGGACACTCTAGGGCAGTGTTTCTCAACCTTGGCCACTTTAAAATGTCTGGACTTCAACTCCCAGAATTCCCCAGCCAGCCTTGCTGGCTGGGGAATTCTGGGAGTTGAAGTCCACACATCTTAAAGTGGCCAAGGTTGAGAAACAGTGCTCTAGAGTTCACCTGTTTTTTGTGGAGGTAGAGAGGAAAATTCACAAGGACTCTCCTGCATGAAATTGCTGGATTATGCAGATGTAAAATTAAGTGATGCCTTTTGTTGAGCTTGGTCTGAAATAACAGAGCTGGGAATTAAGATAGCCAAGCTAAGATATTTGATTATCCCCATTTATCATTGTCATGAATTGTTTTTTTTTTAATCTTGAGCTATCCAGAGCATTGCCATAAACAGCATGTCCTGAATGTCATGCTGCTTGATCCTGGGGCACAGGTATTTCTTTCCCTCTCCAGATTGACCAAGAGTCCTTGAAGGAGGCTTACTCCGTGCCGGTTCATAATGCCATATACCTGATGATCTTCAAGGTCTCACAAAAATCTGTTGCTTTTGTTGTGTCTTCACCTAGATTAAAATTTGACCAATGCACACCCAGAGTCATTGTGGGTAATGCAGAATCCATGAGAGAGAAGCACAACCATTTTACTATTGCAAAACAGGGGGCTGACTCCAGTGATTTCTGCATTAAACAAACCACAGATTATGTATCAATGCTATATTAAAACCACCAGAAAATGAGGCTTCTCAGTTCATTCATGGGAAAGCCATTCTTTTGGCTTCTGCTTTATTTGACCCCTTCCACTGTCACATTCATATGACATTTACTTCTTCTTAACTTATATAAAGGGGTGTGCCTCTCTGTGTTAATTACTTACACACACGCTCTATCATCTATCTATCTATCTATCTATCTATCTATCTATCTATCCATCCATCCATCCATCCATCCATCCATCCATCCATCCATCCATCCATCCATCCAATCAATCAATCAATCAATGCTGTTAGCTGCTTTGATTGTTTCTGGACAGAAAAAAACAACCTGGATCTACTAAAATAAATAAAGGTACATTTTAGAAAGTAAAAAAAAATGCACCTCTATATCTTGTTTGTTAGCGAGAACCAACAAAGGGACCCCTTCCAGAATTTCATTGGTTATCATCTTTTCTGTAAAGAAGTAAAAGACAAACTCTGAGAGCGAGACATTAAACATCCATCTTATATTTCTCACAATACGTTCTGAAAATTAGGTTGCAAGATGGCGTGCATATTATTACTGTTTGCTCTTTCTGCAGCTGAAATGCCACCACTGCAGAGAGGAAAGGAGTGACACCTGGAGACCTGTGAAACCTCAAAGGCCTCGATGTATTGCTTAGTATGTTTCCTCTGCTAGCAAAAGGCGTGAGCGTGCTCACTCGCACACACTTACCAAAAGCTCGCTTGGATTCCGAGAGTCGTTCCTCATCTGTGGAGTCAATAATGTAAATGACACCGTGGGACTCTGCATAATACTGAAGTCACATAGAAAACAAAACAAAACAAAACAAACTGCAGTTGATTAAGGAAGCTTTAAGCTTTAATGTTTTAAATTAAAACCCTTCAGACTTCCTCAATGTTCCTCCTGGACTTCGTCAACACGGCCTGTTAATAGTTTCACGTACGGCCTATACTTTGCATCTCTGGATGGCATTCTGCATTAAAATATGTTTTATACAATTTCAAATGTAATAAAACCCATAAGCAGTAAGAAGATCAAACAATATTAAGAATCTATAAAACGGAAGAACCAGGGGCCCGAGTTGTGGAGCATCAGGGCTTTGAAATATATGAAGAGCGGTAAGTTAATAATAAATGTGGAAATCATGCATAGGAGTTTGCTCGCAAGGCTAACGAGAGGACTGGTTTCTTCTTATGCCAGAGTTCATGGAAGGAGGGATCCAAAACTATCCTGAGGAAGCTGGAATGGTCTTTGGCTCAACTTCTTCCAATGACCCGTTTCCCAATACACACTTCATCCTTCCAAAGTCATAAGGAGGGACAGGAATATTTTCTCCCACCTTAAAGAGGGAGCGGTAAGAAATAACTGAGAATCTCTCTCTGTCTGTCTGTCTGTCTGTCACAGGGGACAGTAGAGGTCCCACAACCAAAAAACATGCCACTCAACTGGAGGTGGAAGCAAATGCTTCCCAGTGTAAAGCATGAAAAGAAGCTGATCCCTGTGCCCTTTTCTAGAGAAAGCTTGCTTCTGTCCAGTCTGCCTTCTGGCCTAATGCTGGCCCAGAGAGAAATCAGCAAAGATCTCTCCGGAGTTGCCACCTTGGCCTCACAAGTGGTCTTTGGTGTGTGCAAGTCATGGCAAGCAAGATCTCAAGGCTTCAGCGGGACACCGTTCCAACAAGAGGCCCTTCCTTGAAATAGGAAGGGCCAGAGTGCTTGGGGATACCTAATGGTTTCCCACCGCATTGATGTGCTCCCCTCCACCTCGGCTCTTCAGCTGCGCTGGAGTACTTCTCAAAGAACTCTTAGATGTACAGGAGTTCTAGACCAGCAGGATCAACCAGTTGCCATTTGATCAACCATGTACCCACCACTTACTTTCTTTTTTATAGTTTTACTGAAGTTTTTAATAAACATAGTAAAAACAAATACAAGCTAAACTAGAAGAAAAAAGAAAAAGAAAAGTTCAGAAGATGCAGGAAAAGGAAAAGGAAAAAAGTAGAAGAGAAAAAAGAAAAAGAAAAAAAGTAGAAGAGAAAAAGACAATAATAAAGAAGGGGCTTCCGACCTTCATCACACTCAGCATAAGCTAATATAACTTTTCACCCTCTTTTAAAGTTACAAATAAAAAAAACTCTTCTCCCCATAGCCTAACTTTTATCTATACACAATCCAGAAATCGTCGTCTTTTCAGTCCTGGTTGGGCAAAAAGTCCTTTAGGAGTTGCCAGAAATATCAAACAATGTGGAGTCCTTGGTGCTCTCTGAGCTTGGTTGTTTGCTTGCAGATGTTTCATGACCCAGCTAGGGAACATCATCAGTGTCAGTGAGTGTGGGGTTAGCTGCCTGTTTACATGCAGTAGCTTGCCCTGCCCGTGTTGGTGGGGGTGTGGTTTTCTCCTTGGTAGTTCCTTGATCGGGGTATTGTTTTCTGCTTGACTGTTTGTCTGATGTCGATCCCTGCTTATCTGGGTGTCGGCTGCTGGAGGGGATGTGTTCTGGACTTTTCTTTGGTTCCTTCTCAGCCTTTTTATTCTCTCTTTTGAATGGTGTGTAAATGTGGTTTACCTCTATGTGTCTATTGATGGCTGATGTGTCTGAGGGCCAAGCTTCCAGGAATTCCCTAGCGGTTTTGGATTTGGCTTGGTCTGGGATGTTCACCGTTTCCCAGTTGAAACGGTGGTTGCGTCTCTCCATGTGTTGTGAGATTAAGGAGTTTTCATAGGAAAGGACAGCAACAAATTGGAACCAGTCCAAGATGGTAAGGGGTCTGAAAACCAAGCCCTGTGAAGAATGGTTAAAGGATCTGGGTCTGTTTAGCATGTGGCCGCTTTGACTTCTTTCTATTTAAGTTGAGTGCAATTCTTCACTGCGCTCCTTGACTTTTATGACTAGAGCAGGGCTTTCCAAAGTTTTTCCCGCGGCGACACACCAACCGCCGTTGGTGTGCTGCCGCGGGAAAACCCGGAAGTGCCGTCCTTGCGGCAGCGCGCAAAAACCCGCTGCTGCCGCTTTCGGGTTTTGCGCACTGCAGTTGGTGTGTCGCCGCGGGAAAACCCGGAAGCGCTGATGATGATCAGCGCTTCCGGGTTGTGTGGCGACACACCAGACTGTGTGTGGCGACACACTTTTGTGTTGCGACACAGTTTGGAAAGCTCTGGACTAGAGCTTGCAGATCCTTTGCGTTTTCGGCTGTCAGGATAGTGTCACCAGCATAGCACAGGTTATTGATGTTTTCTCCTCCAATTTTAAACCACGCTCTTCTTCCAATTCAGCTTCCCTTAATATATATTCAGCATACAGCGGCTTTGGGAAGCCGCAGGAGAAGGGCCAACAGCTGCCTCGGCCGGGCGCCCCTCCTCAGCAGCGGGACGGAGACGACAGCGAAGGTCAGCTGGGGCCGGCGGGGGGAAGCAGAGGCAGGTGGTGGTGGAATGCAGGGCCTCCGAAAGGGCAGAGATGGGGGGGATGGAGGAGTGGAAGTGCACACTGCAGGCTGCCAAGTGCCAAAATTTTGATCATGTGACTGCGGGGGGTGGGTGGGTGGTGCTGCAATGGCCGTAATTTTGAGGTCCAGTCGTAAGTACCCTTCGTTCACACTGTCGTAACTTTGAATGGTCGCTGAACGAATGGTCGTTAAGTGAGGACTACCTGTATATTTTTCCAATAGAAGAGAATCTCTGTAGCTCAGGGTTGAATTGTGGAGTTCTTGGTGCTTTCTGAGCTGGGTTGTTGGCTGGCACACGTTTCACCACGCAGCTAGCTGTCACTGTGTCTTTTGCTTAGTTGGCTGATGTATAATGCCCAAAGTCAGTTCTGACTGAGGTGAGTTATACATCTTGTAAAATAAATAGAAAATCAATAGAAGGACAAAAACACTTTCGTAATCACATCTATACACCCTACCTTGTCCCAAAGAGACTGGAGCTCTTCCTGTCCTCCAAGGTCCCAAAACATCAGCCGGGCTTTCCCCACATCTATAGTGCCAACTAGGAGATATAAACAGACAATGCAGGGTGCGATTTTTTTTTCTGCATTAAGACCAATTTAACTTCTTCAGGGTTTCCTTTGCTGAAAACAGAGGCATGCAATAGGAGGTCCAAAGAGCTTTGGGTATAATTCCAGAGCTCCCTGGAAATTTGCCACCACAATGCAAATTTGAATGTGGAGATCCTTTCCGCGGAATTCAATTCATTTAATGTCATTTTAATTCAATTGTAATTCAATTGAATTTAGGGTTTGTTTCTTTTGTTTTGACTTCAATATCCAGGATATGCCCACATGCTGGAACACAGCTTAGTGATTTTTTTTTAAACTAGTACTTTTCAACCTGCATTCTTGGAAAAGCTGAAATTTCCTAGACATTCATTGGACTTAATAAGGAGAACTACTACTACAGACTTCCTGGAAAACGTAGTGGGCTTGCTTTGATCAGCCTTCCTCTGCCACATGCTGATGTAGAATTTAAATCATATGCACACTCAGTTCATATAAACAAAACCTGCTCTCTCTGTGAACCGTCTGCATAACGTTCTCTAGAGCAGTGTTTCCCAACCTCAGCAACTTTAAGATGTCTGGACTTCAACCCGCAGAATTCCCCAGCCAGCATGTCTGGACTTCAACTCCCAGAATTGGCTGGGGAATTCTAGGAATTGAAATCCACATATCTTAAAGTTGCTGAAGTTGGGAAACACTGCTCTAGAATACCACCTGGTGACTCCAGAAATAGGCTAAATAAAAGATGTAGGGGGAATCTAGAGTGTTAGACCTCACCTGCAAAAAACAAAACAGAACTAAAGAGGGTAAAAAGAAGAGCCATTCTTTAAAAAAATAATAATTAGAGCAGTTTCCTCCCAACTGCACAAGGAAGCCCACCGGTCTCCCAGCAGATGGCCTTCAGAGGCAGTCCCACTGCCATCGCAGCTAAGAGCCATGGATCCCCAGGACTTCCTGGAATTGGTCCAACCTTTTTTTTAAGCTAGCTGTAAGGGGGCGTGGTGGCTCGGCCGGTAAGACGCCAGGCTTGTCGATCGGAAGGTCGCAAGTTCGGAGGTTCGAGACCCTAGCCCCGCGTGCGGAGTGAGCTCCCGCACCAGCCCCAGCTCTTGCCAACCTAGCAATTTGAAAGCACGCAAATGCGAGTAGATGAATAGGTACCACTTCGGTGGGTAGGTAACAGCGCTCCGCGTGCGTCATGCCGGCCACATGACCGTGGAAGCGTCTTCGGACAGCGCTGGCTCTTTGGCTAAGAAACGGAGATGAGCACCGGCCCCTAGTGTCGGACATGACTGCACAAATGTGCAGGGGGAACCTTTACCTTTTTTTAATGGGCTGTGAGAATAACCTTGAGGAAGAGGAGGAAGAGCCACAGCCAAGGCAACAGTCAGGTAAGAGAAATCAGAGTCCAAAGCAGGAGTGGAATATGGGAAAGCCTCTCGGACTGGACCCTCCCTCGTTCTCTTTAGGGTAAAGGCAGGGAGGGGGGAGGCAGATTCAGCCTTGCAGGATTCTGTCACTGTAACCCTATAATAAAAGTAGTTTTAATATTCATGACTACCTTTTGAGGCAGGCCAGACTTGGATACCAAAGTCATGAATACTGTGCCCTGCCTTTACCCTAAAGAGAAAGAGGGAGGGTCCAGTCCGAGACGCTTTCCCAAATTACACTCCTGCTTTGGACTCAGGTTTCTGTTATCTGACCGTTGCCTTGGCTGAGGCTCTTCCTCCTCTTCGTTGGGGTTACTCTCACAGCCCATTCCATTAGCCAGCTGGTAGCCAGCAGCACACCTCGTAGTAGGGCAACTGCTGTGATCCGTAAGAGCTGGACAGTTTTGTAACAAGAGATGTTCCTCAGGTAGTCAGATCCCAGGCTGCCTAGACCTCTTGTCAATGAACGTCTCCTTTGAGTCAAGCTCAAATCCTCATGACTTCAAGGACGTGCCTTTTTTACAAGAAGTGGATAGTTTTCTACAGGTGGGAAAGCAGAAGCTGTAGAAGTAGGGGGAGGTTTTGGCGTTGGGAGCAAGTGAGATTGTGAAGTTCTTGTAGGATGGTGGGGTTCTGGAGTGCTGATGAATTAATGGTTTGGAGCCGGTGGAGATGAACAGAGGAACGAAGACTGAGGCTGTGGGTCAGAGAGAGAATCGTCCAGGTCTCACTAGGAGAGTCTGCTGGAGAAAGCATGGGAAACAGCTGGAACTGCCAGCAGAACGAGAGGAAGTGACAGGGTCCTTGATGATATTTGCAGGACCACGTGCTTCCCAAAATGTCTGCCCATCCTACTAGATCCAGAAGAGTGGCATCCCTTTGGGTTTCTCCTCTTAAGGGATGTACATCAAGGGGGTTCAGGAAAAGGGCTCTTCCCAGTTCTTGCTCGTTCCGTGGAACAGCACCCCCCCACCACCACAAGTCAACTTTCCTCCACAGTATTGCAGTTCAGGAAAGAAATGACAGCCTGATTATCGTAGCAGGCCTCTGAGAGGGAGCTAACTTGAGAGAGATTCCTCCTGTGCAGGTGTGTTGATTGGGTTAATGTTTTGTCTCCTCGGCATCTGTTGGGTGACCCCCATAGCTCTGGGCAAGGCCAAGCCATGGTAAAGGTACAGTGCAACCGACTTGTATTCTCCCGCTCTTTAGCAATCTGGAATCTAGACTGACTTACTGTTCAAGCCGACAGTGGTTGTGATTTTGGAGAAACTCATTCCTTTGTAGTTCCTGTTGAATCTTGTTTTAGTCTGCTCCAGGAAGGTCTGGAGGGAGAAAAAAAGAAAGGAAAGGAAAGGAAAACTCAAGTTGTTGGTATTCACTGATTGCTGTGGAACAGGGAAAAAATTACTGCAAGTTTGGGATCCTGAGATTAAGCAAAAAGCATCTTGCTGTCTCAGAACAGAAACTCCAGCGTTTCTGCCTAAAATAGCAATTTATTTAGAAACTAGTGAAAAAGTACTCTCCTCTGATGTGGAACTGCTTAAGCAAGCCCTTAAAATCTGGCTGTATCCCCAGCTGTGTTTTAGAATGAAAAGTGGAACCCTTTGGAATATTTTTGTTGTTTAATTGACTTTGGTTCTCTGAGGACATTATTTTGAATTATATATTCGGCATCTTTTTGCTTCCCTCTTCTACCCTGTAAGCCGTCCATACAGATCGGGGCAGCCGATAAATTTAATAACCAATCAAACAGTTTATATCAGATAATAGGCTAGGATATCAGAACAGAATCGGGCTCCAAGTAGCACAGGGAGCAGCGGTGGCTTCCTTAAGGCCAGACTGAGATGTACAAAACTCTTATGATCCAGAATGGAACGTTCCATTTTTTCCCTGGAATGCATCAAGCCATAGTCAATCTCATGAAGTCTTGGCAATTTAAATGTTTTTTACAATTGTAAAATTTTTAATTTAAGAAGGCCGTCAGTGTGACAGCATCCACACCTAATGAAATTAGAGATGGGCTTAATTGATCTCATCCAGTAGTCTGGAAGTTTCTACTTTATGGCCAGGAATAAGCGAACTGACGCGTGGGGGGGGGGGAGAGGAGTGGAGAGGGCACAATTTTCCTGTTTCTAGGAACAAGCAGAGATACACACCGTTTTTCCAGCGTTGTCCAGTCCCAGGATTAAGATGCAGTACTCATCCCGCTGGAACATATACTTGTAAAGCCCGGAAAGCAGTGTGTACATTGTGCTCCTGTAAACAAACCCCACAAAAATTAGCCAGCCAAAAGTTATTTTCCCCGTTACCACTTCCTGCTCCAAACCTCGTTTTTCGTAATTTCGCTTCGGAGAAACTGAGAACTGTTTGAGGTTCACCAAATGACACAAGGGTTATTTTTCCAAGAGCTTCTAAAATGATGAAACTGTCTGAGTGGAGACCAATTACGGTTCTTCTATATAACTGTCACTCCCACTGGAAGAACTGGGGGGGGGGGGTCCTTCAGAAACAGAGCAGATGCCTTTGACTCAGGAAAAATTACGTCTCAAGATGAAAGCACCGCTCTCCGATTTCCAGCGGTCAGTGCAGAAATAGCAGTTGCATGCTAAGTCTTGAATCATGTTGTGACTCAACTGTGTAGTCTGCGGACTTCGGAAAGCCGCCCTATCTTTCCGAAGGCTCTGCGGAGAGAGTGCAGGTCGCCATGTGGAGGAAACGTTCGCAGGAAAAGCTGGGTCTGAAAAGGAGATGGCAGAGGCGGCCGGGCGAACAAATGTTTACTGGCGCTTCCCGGCCGCTGTGGCTTGCTGGGGCGGCTGCGGCTTCGCGCTGCGGCTCAGGAGCTTGGATGATGGGGCTAAAAGGGAAGAGATGGGGTAGATGGGGGGAGTTGAAGCACCCCGCAGTTAAGTGCAAGTGGGCTACCAGGCACCCAAATTTCGATCACGTGACCGCGGGGGCACTGCAACAGCTGTAACTTTGGGCACCGGTTGTAAGTCACTTTTTTCGGCACGTTTGTAACTTCGAACGGTCGCTGAACAAATGGTCATAAGTCAAGGACTACCTGTAGTTAGGTGCTTGGTCTGATCGAGCACAACTGACGAACAGCACAGAGATGCATGCAAAAGTTTAGGAACCTTTGTTCAAATTTTATGCTTCAAGGAATCCCTAAGTGAAGAAAAGCTGAGACCACCTCAACATGGTATGAAGCTAAACGTGAGGTCTTTCTGCAAATGTAGATGCGTACTTACTATTTATTTCTTCATGGCTCACATTTACAAGCTGCCCAACGGAAAACTACTCTGGGCAATGTACAATTACAATCACATGCAATACAATATAAACCAGAGACTAAAATAACAAACATTTGATAAAAGTTCCCAAGGGAACGTGGTCCCAACTGAGTACCTGGGAAAAGACCCAGGATTTTAAGGATCTGAAGGATGGCACGGTCAGCACAGCTTGAATCTCCAGGGGGATACTATTCTAGAGGGCAGAATCTGCCACAGAGAAGCCATGCCCATCAGATGGCATTGTTTTAAGGATGGTGTCTAGAGCATGCTCACTCTGCTGGATCTTACCGGACAGCCAGAAACAATGGATTTTACCCCTTATATTAGCCAGTTAATAGTCCTCTTGTTTTGAGTATTTTTTTCCCACTCTTCCTTGCAGAACTCTTCTAGCTCAGAAATATTCTTAGGTTCTAAGGCAGAGCTTTCCAAACTTTTCATGTTGGTGACACACTTTTTAGACATGCATCATTTTGCAACACTCTCTTACAGCAGGGCATCATTTTGCGACACTCTCTTACAGCAAGGCACAAGGCAGGCACTAGGACCTGCGCAGAATCACAGCAGGTTTGGAGGCAGCCAGGCACAAGGCAGGCACTAGGACCTGCGCAGAATCACAGCAGGTTTGGAGGCAGCCAGGCACAAGGCAGGCACTAGGACCTGCGCGGAATCCTGGCAGGGCTCAGAGGCAGCAGCAGCCGACACACTAACGTGTCCCAAAGCTCTGTTCTAAGGGATTACAAAGTCCTGTCTAAAAGGATAACCTTTAAATACCCATCACCAGAGCTTTCCAAACTGTGTGTGGCGACACAAAAGTGTGTCGCCACACACAGTCTGGTGTGTCGCCACACAACCCGGAAGCGCTGATCATCATCAGCGCTTCCGGGTTTTCCCGTGGCGACACACCAACGGCGGTTGGTGTGTCGCCGCGGGAAAACTTTGGAAAGCCCTGCCCATCACACTCACTAGTCTTTTTCAGCTAAGCAGTGTTATATAGAAAAACAGTGAAAACTACTGTGAGCAAAGAAAATAAAAGCAGGAGATTAAGGGAAATCTAATTAAAACTTTTGTTCATACTTTTTTAACCTTGCAAACCTCCCGTGTTTCCACCACATTCACATACCATTTCATACATTGCATTTTGTTCTTTAAACTCCTCACTTCTCTTTTTGAAGAACTCATCAACTCTATCCAACCACAATTTTCATGGTCTTCCCCTTCCATTCGACTCATTCCCTCTTCCTCCCTATATTTGTGAGAGACTCCCGATCTTATAAGGGGCGTGGTGGCTCAGCGGGTAAGATGCCAGGCTTGTCGATCGGAAGATCGCAAGTTTGGAGGTTCAAATCCCTAGCCCTGTGTGCGGAGTGAGCTCCCGCACTAGCCCCAGCTCTTGCCAACCTAGCAATTCGAAAGCATGCAAATGCAAGTAGATGAATAGGTACCACTTTGGTGGGTAGGTAATAGCGTTCTGCGCGTGTCATGCCGGCCACATAACCGTGGAAGTGTCTTCGGACAATGCTGGCTCTTCGGCTAACAAACAGAGATGAGCACCGGCCCCTAGAGTCGGACACGACTGCACAAATGTGCGGGGGGAAAACTTTACTTTACCTTTTAGCCGATCTTATAATCCAATTCTAGAAATCAGCAACACAAGCTATGAGGGATATGTGCAATTCTTTTATTAGACTAGCATCGTGCCACGTTAAAGTTGCGAATGGCTTCCTTTGTTCCCTATCCCTTCTTTTAAGCATTTGGATTTTCGTTCTGTCCCTCCCCTTCCTCTCAGTTTCTTTTCTTCTTTGATTCAGTTTCATTTCGTGTTGATTGCTCTCTTCCGGCTTCGTATCAGCTCGTGCCGATAGGTGCTGCTTGCTGTTTGTCTTCTTGTAGGCTTGTGTCTCCTCTCCTCTCTCTTCTCATTCTTTTTATTACCCTGTGTAAGGTTGGAGCATCCAGGTGCAATTAACCACTGCTCCTGGGTTTTCCATCCTTACAATTTGTTATCTCATTTGACCCTCATTTATTTCCTCTATGTGACTAAGCCACCTCAGCATACTTCTTTATAAATAAAAAATAGTAATATGCAGAAGCTGCGCTGTGGCATGCTGTAATCCTAAACCAAACAAATCACATTACAGCAGAAATCTGCAACTTCAAATTCCCTTTCCACAGTCCCTGCTACCAAACTGTGGTGGTAGAATTGCTAAAAATTAGTGGTGCCATTTTCTCACTATTTTGAGCTGGGAATCTTACCAAAACTGCTCCCAGAAAAATAGAAAATCCTTGTTAGTCCTATCTCATAAAAAAACTGGGTTTTCTCAGGTAACTTGACACGCTGTCACCTGCTAAATCACAAATCTGTCAGGCTTCACACCCTTTGTGGAATAAGAGGACCCATGAGGAATGACCACTGTGCTTTCCCCATCGCCGTCTTCTTTCCACTACCTGACTCCCTCTCCAGGCCCTTCACCTGCTCAGGTGAAATTTCTACTTCCTTCACCTGAGGGGCCCTTTTAACACACTAGGAGACTGGGGAACAGAAGAAACCTGAACTGGTGCTTGCCCATCTACTGAAATATGGACAGTAGGTTTTTACACTAGCAATGCAGCAACACTTCTGCAACATTATCATGTAACCTTTCCCAACCAGTAGGCTGCTTAAAAATAAAGCACTTCTGGAGGTTTGGATTTGACCATGGCCTAATGAAACACGATAAGCCTTGGATTTTAATCAACAACCAACAACCAACAACCTGAAGCACTGTGCTTTTGATGGATGGCCCTTGCCAGCCCTTTGAGGTAGGTCAGGTCAAGAAACAGGCATGGCAGGAATTCCAGGAATGCTCTTTACTGAAAGCCTGTCCAAGTCCCTCTCTGTCCCATCTTATGCTAAACAAAAACAAGGCAGGGTTATCTTGAGTTCCTCCTCGTTCTATTTCAGGACTATGAAATTTTCTCTGCCAGTGCCCCTAAACCACTGTCAACCTTCCCCAAGATCAGCTCCACGTTCCTTTACAACCCTCATCATCATCGGCGGTACAATATGCGGATTTTTGAAAACAAGAAAGGGAAAGAGCAGTATTTAAAAGCAGCTGCAATTTAAAATGGTTGATCTTTCTGATACAGAAAGGGATGAGATGTGTGTTCTCCAAGGAAAAATAAAAGGATGCATACAAAACAGAAAAAGGAAATAAGGATAAGTGAGCAAGTATAACTGCAATGCCCAGCTAGATGGCAGTATATAACCAACGATGGCTGATCTCAAAAAGCTAATCAGGGTTGGACCTGGCTAGCACTTGAAGGGAAAATCATCAGGGCTGTAAGCTCGATTGGGAAATTGCAAAAGCATCCCAAGAGAAAGTCATGGGAAGCTACTTCCATGCTGTTGCCAAAAAATTGCATGGATGTGGTTATGAAGCCCCGTAGAGTCATCTCAGCTCAAGGGAGTTTTTAGCTTACCTACAACAGGTAGTGGCACCTGGGCAATCTTAGCTCACCTGGTAAAAGCTAAGCAGGGTCCGAGGTGGCTAGTACTTGGAAGGGACACCACCAGGAAAACCTCGGGCAGGTAGGCAGACAGGGAAGTTGAAAGAACACAGTAGATGACATCCCTTCAAGGTAGGCCAGGTCAAGAAACAGGCAGGCAGGGGTTCCAGGAATGCCCTTTATTGTTGTACAACAGAATAACAGAATCTTTAAAGTCCCTCAGAGTTTTTCTTTCCTCCATCTTTTCTTTCCACCAAACAAACTAAACTCAAGGGGTTATATTCTTTCTCCTGTTGCCTTCTATCTCTGGACTGAGTAATCTCTTTGGTAAACCCCCCCTTAACTGTGAGATTATTCCTTTCTCACTCCCAAGGCCAGGTCTACCTTCTTTCATAATAGAAGAATTGGTAGTAAACCAATTCCATGTTGCTGTCAAGCAAGCTACAGGGACCCCTCCACCAAGCGTGCAGCTCCACATGACAGAGATGTTATCTATATACACACGAGTACTGTACACACAGGTGCATGTACCTTACAACAGGTGGCAGCACCTAGCGGTTTCCAGCTGTCCTTGAAAAACTACGCAGGGTCGGGCCAGATTAGCATGAGGTAACCATCAGAAAATCCCAAGGCCAGGACTTCCCTTGTAAAGTAGACTTAGAAGTTGAAAAACCATCCATGCGGCAGCAAACCATTTCTGCATTCCTGCTAAGAAAACTACATGGACGTGTCCAGGAAGTCATCAGGGGTTGGGTTAAATTGCAAACACTTCATGGTTACAACCAGCCTGCCACTTTAATCTCTCAGCATGCAGCTAATCACTAAATTCATCATCACCTTTCTCACTCTTTAGGGAGGAAGCTGGAAAACCACAATGGCAGCTACGGAACAGTAGAGAAGAAGAAGAAGAAAAAAAGGTTCCATTGCAGGTGGTGTGGTTTTCCTACTTTATAACAATTACAGTCTACATGAAGAATATAATGTCAGCTTTCTAAACCAGCAGATTGGTCTGTGGCTTCTTTCGGAGATACAGCATCTGAACAGAACCCAAGTTGTTTTGCAGAGATGAGGGGTATTTTATTTATTTCAAAGCCTTTTTTCTATGTCTGGAAAGTGAGACACTGCTGGCATTCATTCAAATATGTAATTGCTCAGATGCTAGTTGGCAATTTATACTATGATTAGAAAACAAATGGGCAAATTACATTTATTTGTGGAAAAATATTTAGGCTGCCTTTATTTATTTATTATTCAAATTTATCACCGCCCATACGGGGGGCTCTTTTAAATATATAGATGGCTTACATAAGCCATAAAATATAAATGTGTAGTGCAGGGCATGGCTATGTATTGCAGTCCTTTTTCATAAATCTAACCATGTAAGGTTACCATGTAACCAGCTTGATTGATGACTGGCAAATAGAGGGAGAAAAAGTGGAGGCAGTGACAGACTTTGTATTTCTAGGCGCAAAGATTACTGCAGACGCTGACTGCAGCCAGGAAATCAGAAGACGTCTACTTCTTGGGAGGAGAGCAATGGCAAATCTTGATAAAATAGTTAAGAGCAGAGACATCACACTGACAACAAAGGTCCGCATAGTTAAAGCAATGGTATTCCCTGTAGTAACCTATGGCTGCGAGAGCTGGACCATAAGGAAGGCTGAGCGAAGGAAGATAGATGCTTTTGAACTGTGGTGTTGGAGGAAAATTCTGAGAGTGCCTTGGACTGCAAGAAGATCAAACCAGTCCATACTCCAGGAAATCAAGCCAGACTGCTCACTTGAGGGAATGATATTAAAGGCAAAACTGAAGTACTTTGGCCACATAATGAGAAGACAGGATACCCTGGAGAAGAAGCTGATGCTAGGGAAAGTGGAAGGCAAAAGGAAGAGGGGCCGACCAAGGGCAAGATGGATGGATGGTATTCTGGAGGTGACGGACTCAACCATTGGGGAGCTGGGGATGGTGACGGCCGACAGAAAGCTCTGGCGTGGACTGGTCCATGAAGTCACGAAGAGTCGGAAACGACTGAACGAATAAACAACAAAAAAACCATGTAAGGTGGTTAGATCTAAACACCATTTAAGGTGTTAGACTAGGATCAGGAAAAACTCAGGTTCAAGTACATCCTCTGCCAGGGAAGTTCAGGGGGAGAATTTGGACCAGCGCAGCCTACTTCACAGGGTCAGTGTAAGGAAAAATTGGGAGAAGGCATTTAATACTTCTGGAAGAAAGCTGGGAAAGAAATCTAATAAATGAAGTGTTTCCCTCTGTTCCATGACATCCTTTTTCTGTCTATTTTGTTTGATTTTTTAGGTTTGTACTAGTTTAATTGCTCAGAGTTGGCTTTGAAACAGGGAGGCCTTAGAAATCAAAATGATAAACATAATTAAAATACAACCTAAAGGCAGAATCAATAGCTTCCCACTAGCTATGCTAGAAAATTAGAAAAATACATTTTTAGGATCCATTTGATGGCTGAGATATTTATTATTTATTTTATTTTCTATCCCGCCTTCATTATTTTTATAAATAACTCAAGGCGGCGAACATACCTCATACTCCTTCCTCCTCCTATTTTCCCAACAACAACCCTGTGAGGTGGGTTGGGCTGAGAGAGAGGGACTGGCCCAAGGTCACCCAGATGGCTTTCCTGCCTAAGGCGGGACTAGAACTCTGTTTCTTGGTTTCCCATTGGCTCCTTCCTAGGGCTGAGTGTGAGTGACTGGCCCAAGGTCACCCAGCCGGCTTTCCTGCCTAAGGCGGGACTAGAACTCTCAGTCTCCTGGTTCGCCATTGGCTCCTTCCTAGGGCTGAGAGACGGGGACTGGCCCAAGGTCACCCAGCCGGCTTCCGTGCCTAAGGCGGGACTCGAACTCAGTCTCCTGGTTTCTAGCCCAGGACCTTAATCACCAGACCAAGCTTGCTCCAGGGGCCGTAAAGAGATTCATAAAAAAAAAGCCTGGATCCGTGCAAACAGCAGCCAAACGTCCTCTCTTTTAAACCCCAGCATCCACATGCTATCATTTATGTTTGGAATAATCTTCCCACAATGAATTATATTGCCTGCAATGTATTACAGTACTAATCATAAAAGAGTATCTTGCACAGCTGTGTTGCTTTTGCAGAGAGAACAGCTGTGACATGCTATAGAAAACTTTTAGTAACACAAGCTTACTACATACTTGAGTTTAGGATCTGATGAACTAGTATCAACACTGTAGGAAATGGAGAAGCCTGTAGCCTAGCAAAAGTATCACTCATTGAAAGTGAACTGGCTAAGTAACTTTTCTTCTCCATCTTTCACCTCTTAGGAACATGTGGATATAATCACACACTGCATTAATTCAAGATGTTGTTTGCATGTTTATTGTGTTGCATGAACCTAGGCAATTAGGTTCAATAAAACATGGCCTGCTCAACATCTGAACACAGCAGGAATGGCTGCCCCCCTTTTTCCTAGGATCATAATTAATCCCCCCTTATTTTTTATGGTTATGAACACAGATGCCCAGAGACTATCATTACAGGCAGATAATCTACTGCAACATTTCACCATAGTGCAACTAAAATAATAGGACAGCTGGGGCAAACAAAACTTTATATTTTATAATAAAGCTTTACATTTTAATAAATGTCTTGAAAACAGAAACTCTTGCAGCAGTGTTGGGCTTCAGGGGTTAGCAACCGTGGTCTAGAGAACAGATTTCCTGAGTCCTAAGACTCTTGCCTTAGAATAGATTGGGAATAAATACTGTACATATTATTTCACATATTATTTCTACATTCACCAATACTGTGTTATCTTTTAGGAAGGCATGAATTTATTTGTGTAAGAAACTCATTTTGAATCTGTCAGATATATGAAATGCAGTTGTGTTTCAGCTGTTCAACCTTGGATCAGTCCAGCATTTAATTCTATATCTTGAAAATTATTATTGATCCCTTTATGAGGATCCATGGTATAGAGGAGGTAATGTCACTGTGGCTTCTAATGGACACTTATGGATCCCTCCTGGCTTAGCCATTAAACCAACAGCAGCCACTTTTAAAAGTATTTTATATTTATATCCTACCTATCTTCAAGGAGCTCGAGGCAGCATAAATAGAATCTCTCCCCCAGCACTTAGATGTCTCCACTCCAACAGGGAAGCTAAATAATACTGGAAGAACAAGGAAGCATCTAGCGAGACGGAGGGAGGGAATGGGACCCCCTCCACAAGTCTTTGGATGGGACACCACCAGGAAATCCCAGCACTGTATGCTAGAATGGGAAGATAAAAAACGATCCCAGCAGGCAACAGAAACCAGTTCCATAATGCTGCCAAGAAAATACCATCAACATTATCTACAACAGTGTTTCTCAACCTCAACAACTTTAACAGCTTAGCTGGCTGGGGAATTCTGGGAATTGAAGTCCAGACAGCTTAAAGTTGTTGAGGTTGAGACACACTGCTTTATTTGATTGTGCGTTTAAGCCTACTTTATCGATTTTGGGTGATTATGGTTTCTCAGCTGTATGATCTTTGGAGATGCTTGGTAAATTAAGTGTAACTTGGAACCTTTTTACTAAGTAGGTTGACTTTGTACACTGCTCTACAAAGTCATCAGAGTTGGAAGGAGCCACAAGGATCACCTAATGCAGTCCTCCACAGCGTGCAGCGAAGTGTCTTCTCCAGAGATGAAGAATCCACTACCTCTGTAGCTCAAACTGCTGTCCAGATCTCACCACCAGGAGCAAAGATATGTTCATTAGCTTGAAGGAGACCGCAGGCTAACGTCTTTCTTTGCACAGAGAGCCTTCCTAGGATGATTGAGCCTTCTAGCTACCCTTGCAGATACCCTTGCTTTGAACGTGGACCAAGTCATCATCTCTGGCCTCAGCAGACCACCAGGAACTGTATTGCTTTTTTTCCCTTTATTGGATTGCATCTCCTGAGTTTTTAAGCACAAGCCGCTTTGAATCTAATTTGGTTGTATACACACAGCTAGAAACACCCAGCCATCGGAAAGCTTCCTCTCTGCGGTATTGGATAGCAGATATTAAAAAGTACCATCAGCTAAAAGGCTCTGCCCTTGTCACTCTGGAGAGGTGGAAACCACAGAACACGTTCTTCTTCCTGGCTCCTTTTACAGAGAAACTTGAACCAGATTTATCCTCCCTCTGATCAGTGGATATCCTGGTGGCTCAGACCCGGCCTATGCCCAGATGCTGCTCATAGATGAACAGCCATTTATTACAGTGCATGTGGCTAGGTTTTGTGCAGCAGCATGGAAGATCCGCCAGACCTTGATGGGCCAAGTTCCTGCTACACAGATGTATCTTATGTAATTTTAGATATTATCAATTTGTTTGTAATTTTACATATTATCACAGTTTACGTAAATTTTAGATACCCTCACATTTTTGTAATTTTAGATGTTATCACATTTTATATAATTTTAGATACTACCTTGAGAGCCAGTTTGGTGTAGTGGTTAAGGCACCAGGCTAGAGACTGGGAGTTCTAGTCCCGCCTTGGGCACGAAGCCAGCTGGGTGACCTTGGGCCAGCCACTTTCTCTCAGCCCTAGGAAGGAGGCAATGGCAAACCACTTCTGAAAAACCTTGCCAAGAAAACTGCAGGGATTTGTCCAGGCAGTCTCCGAGAATCGGAAATGAGTGAACGGATTAAAAAAAAAACTACCTTATAACCTAGATATAGATTGCTCCTTTTGGACTTCACTCACAGATTCTAGTCAGGTTGTTTTATAGATGTATTTTAATGTTGTCTTAAATTTTATTTACTGTCTCTTAAGATAGATTTATAAGCGCTCACAAAGCATTCATGGGCACATTACTTGTACTGGTCTAAGACTGTAATAAACTGACAGACTAACTTGGTTGTATAATGCATCGTTCCCGTTTCTAGTTGCAGTTTCTCAGGCGGCTAGCAAATAATGGGGACTGTGCATGGGCGAAGTCCTGACTTACTGAAATTTAGGTCAGGATTGGTCGTGCAAAGGAGAGAAAAAGGGATTTTTCGGGGTCTGGGAGGCGGGAAACCGGGCCAGGGCTGAATTCCGGGCCAAGCGAAGGCCAGAATCCCTTCCAGCTTCCCTTGGAAAGGGGCGCGTCCCTCCACGGGATTAGGGTACCAGGCAGGCACGCCATGCCGAGACAAAGAGCGCTCCTGAGAATGTGAAGAGCGCCGCCTCTCCTCCCATTATCATGATTATTTATTTAAATGTATTGGCCGCCCAACATCCGCTGGGAAGTGTCAAGGGGGTCCCTGAGCATGCACAGAGTGAGTTCACTTGCCCGAGGAACCTCAACACGCCGCCTCAGGGTCCAACCCACCCAGCTGCCTTCCCCACCGGCGCGATGGGCATTGTAGTCCCGCCTTGCCCGGCGGAGGAAGGCTGGGGTTTGGCCTTCGCTGTCCCCGTGAGCCCCCCGGGGCGGGCAGCGCTGGAGAAGACTTACCGGGCGCTTTTCAAGGGGGCGAATTCGGTTAACGGCTCCTGCTGGGCTTCCTCATGCGCTTCTTCCTCAGACCGCCCCCCCCCGAGCAGGGTGGCCTGGGAAATGGAGTCCTACCCCCGCCGGCGACGGCGTCCCCGCTGCCCGTAAAGGACCACCATCCCCATGAGCCCTTGCGCCTCCACGCCGCGCCCTCTCCCTCCGCGAGTGCCGCCCCCGACTCGCACCTTCTCTCGCGTCGCCGGACATGAACCATAGACGGGAGAGGGAAGGAAAGGATGGGGAGGCGGAGCCATTTCCGGTCGGCTTCTCTCTATGGTCGTGGAAACTTCCGTAGGAGACCGGAAGCGGAGGCGGATTCCGGGAATCGTCATGGCGGTCGTTGGGTGCTGAAAGGGGAAAGGCTGGCCGTCGTTGGGGCAGGGGGGTGGTGCTGGTGAATCGCTTTCCCTCGCTCGGGTGTCGCGCGAGAGCTTCCGCCAGTCCCAGCTTTCACCAATCGGTCCCGGTCCAGAAGCCCAGGACTACAATACCAATCGTCCTCCATCCTAGTGGACCGATACGGCCGTGGATGATGGGAAATGAGTCCAGTGTCTTCCGAGGGCTAAGATTTCCCCCAGATTTGGTCTGAGTTAACTGCAAACGAAAGCTCTAGCTTGGAACGAGGCAGCTTCCTACCTGCTCGCAAATCCTTTTTTTCGGTGTGGCTTTTTGGGTTGAATTTCTGCCTGGCTCACGAGGCACAACCTCCCTGCCCAGAAGAATAAAAGGAAAGGCCATATTCCTTCTCCGTGGCCAGAGGCCAACTAGAGCTGCCTCCTTTTTTTTCCTGCCTTTGCTCCCCTGCCGTTAATACCAGCCGCAGAAATAAAGCAAATGATTTTTTTTTAATCACTTCATATCAGGAAGCATTCGGTTGGCTGTTCTTAAAGGCACACCCGTAGCATCAGACGAGGTGACAAACTATGCTTGCCGTTTTTATCTACAGCATTGGATTTTCTAAGCTGGTTTCCTGACAAAAATGCTATTGGATTTTCTAACCTGGTTTTATGTTTGAAACTTAGATCCCTCTTTCCTGAAGAGGCACTTGACGTGGTGTATTCCCCTCATGACCGGATTCATATCGCTGGGGCACATTTTACTCCAAATCTTCTACCACTTTAGACGGTAGAATAAAATATTTTAGTGCTTAGTGGAACAACTGCTTTTTAGATATTATCTTCATAGTTTCCCAATAATATTGCTTTGTAACTTCCTTGATGTCTTGTATGCCTTTGTACAGCATTTTGAAAGCTTTTACTGAAAAGTCGTATAAACATACTGATAATAAATTATCTGTGTTTATTGCAGTGAGATGAGCTTGGATGTAAATAAAAACAACAACCATGAAAGTGTGCAGTACTTAGTTCTGGAAGAATATCTGTCATATTTCTCTGCTACCCATTAAGTGGAGAATGCGTTGAATTCCCAAAGAAGGAGGGGGACAGGAGCGCAGCCATGGATGAGGAGAGCTTGGAAGCAGCAATTCAGTCTTATAACGCTCAGCTGCAGCAGGTAGAGCTGGCTTTGGGTTCTGGCTTGGACCCAGCACAGCAGTCTGATCTAATGCAGCTGCAGGCTGATTTAAGGCAGCTGATAGAACTGACAGAGGCCAGCCTTGTCTCTGTGAAAAAAAGCAAGCTCTGCTCAATTTTGGACTCTGAGGCACTTCCCACATCTTCGTCCACCCTTCCGCCGCAAAGCAGCTGTGAAGCTGGCCATCAGAGTGCTGACGATGAATATGCTGCTTTTAAGGAAGCCATTGCAGAAATTGGGGATGAGGATGGTCCATTAAGAACTCGTGATGAGAGAGATGGAATGGGTGATGAAGAGGAGGAGGAGGAGGAAGAGGAGGAGGAGGAGGAAGAAGAAATGGCCAGTGGGATGAAAGTGAAAGCCCCCTACTACAGTTCCTGGGGGACCCTTGAGTACCACAATGCCATGATTGTAGGGAGTGAGTGTTTGGAAGATGGAAGTCCTGGAGTTAGAGTGCTCTACCTCTACCCAACTCACAAGTCCTTGAAACCATGTCCCTTTTTCTTGGATGACAAATGTCGATTTAAAGAGAATTGCCGGTAAGTAGATCAACTGGTAGGGGATGGGGTTCCTAATACATCCAGGAAGCACTTCTTTCTTTATGCAGGCCACGTCCTGTGGGGAAAATCTATGTGATAAGGCTACTTGTATTCTCCTCCTGTCTTCCTACTTGGGGCATCTCTGTGCTTTGTCTTTTATGTTTCCTTCAAAAACCGGATTATGTAGTGCCCCAAAGAGGGTTTTTAGAGTCACAGAGATGTTTGAGCATACTTGCAGAATTACGCTTTGCAGTACTGAAACTGATTTGTGATCAGTGTTTAATGGAACAGATAATGCTTAAGAGCCAGTTTGGTCTAGTGGTCAAGGTGCTGGGCTAGAAACGAGGAGTATGTGAGTTCTAGTCCTGCCTTAGGCATGAAAGCCAGCTGGGTGATCTTGGGCCAGTCCCTCTCTCTCAGTCTAACTCACCTCACAGGGTGGTTGTTGTGGGGAAAATAGGAGGAGGAAGGAGTATGAGGTATGTTCGCCGCCTTTAGTTATTTATAAAAATAATAAAGGGATAGAAAATAAAATGCTTAAGAGTGATACGGTGGTATATTATTGCAAACCATCAAACTATGCATTCGTCCATAAGAATGTTAAACATCACTTTTTAGAAGTTTCTTTGACAAATATTGGGGTGTTTTACCATTGAAAGTTAGATGAATCATCTGTTTCTCTGCAGGAAAAAAGTAGGCACAGAAATTCATGGACTTAAAGTTTGAAGGGGGCATTTAGTAGGGCTGTACAAACTTTGAAAATGATTTTGAAGAAGTGCTCTGGCCTTTCTGCAGGGGCCTGAAAAAAGGATATGACTGGATTAATAATCAAGCCTCTCTTGAAGCAACCACGTTATTTTTCAGTCTTGTGCAGAAACCAGGAAAAAAAATGCAAGGCTGCCTTAATGAACAGCAGATGAGCAGCTAAGCTCATCTGCCGTGCAAAGAATTTCCTCCAAATTGCTATGCAAAGTGTGCATGTTTCTACTATGTAGATCAGTGTTTCTCAAACTTGGCAACTTTAAGGCATGTGGACTTCAATTCCCAGAATTCCCCAGTCAGTATGCTGGCTGGGGAGTTCTGGGAGTTGAAGTCCACATGCCTTAAAGTTGCCAAGTTTAAGAAACATTGGTGTAGATCTTTTAAGTCATTCACCGCCACCCCCCAGTCAGTGCAGAAATCTGTATGAAAGAATCCCAGGGGAAGGTTTTCAGCAAAAGGAGTGCACTTTCATCTTCAGTAGTTGGCTTTCTGATTAAAGTGCCCATCAAAGCCTTAGCAAGACTTTCCTAGTATTCAACCATATTTGCCCTCCTGTAACTTAAGACCATTATTTCATCTCCCCTGCATTGATAAAGAACAGGTTTTGGTCTTCTACTGGATGCTGCCACCTCTGTTATTACTGTTGTTATTAATTGCTAAATTTCTCTAGTGCTGCAGTAAAAAAACTTTTGGTAGAATGTGAAATAATCCAACATAAAATATCCATAATACAATAATAAAACATCTGGAGTTGTTGTTTCGTGTCTGTAGTGAAAGGATTTGCCGGCACCCGTTGCCCCGGGGATCCTTTCATGTCCCTGTGATTTTTCCCACCGGAGTGGTACCTAATTTATCTACTCACATTTGCATGCTTTTGAACTGCTAGGTTGACAGAAGCTGGAGTAATCGCAGGCAATATGAATAGCCAGCAATTCACATTCCTCCAAGTCAGCATTCCTCAAGACTAAAAAAAGCCACTCTCTTGGCCTCTTCATTTTCAATCCCCAGATCATCCTTATTACCCTTCTTTACCCCTAATCTACTTTCCCTGAACCTTTCTTAGCATACGCTTGGAACTGGATATTCAAGGTTGGGTCTGATCAAAGCAGAATGTAATGAAGCTATTGCGTCCTATGATTTGGAAACTATATTTGTGTTGTGCAGCTTAAAATTACAGTTGCCTTTTTAGCAGGCACGTCATAGTAATAACTCTTACTCAGCTTGTACTGAACTCAAATTTTAAGGATCCTTTCCATGTGTAACATTTTTGGGCAAGGTGTGTTATATTTGTGAGAGCCAGTTTGGTGTACAGGTAGTCCTCGCTTAACAACCATTCGTTTAGTGATGGTTTGGACTTACAGCGGTGCTGAAAAAACCGACCTATGACCAGTCCTCACACTTATGACTGTTGCAGCATCCCCGCAGCCACATGATCATGATTTGGGCACTTGGCAACCGGTTCACATTTTTGAGCGTTGCAGCATCCTGTGATCATGTGATCGCCATTTTCGATCTTCCCAGACGGCTTCTAACAAGCAAAATCAACGGGGAGCCACGTGATTCGCTTAATGACCACATGGTTTGCTTAACACTTGCAGTGATTCACTTAACGACTGCCGCAAAAAAGGTTGTAAAATCGGGTCAGATTTGCTTAATGACCTCTTTGCTTACCAACCAAAATTCTGCTCTCAATTGTGGTCATTAAGCGAGGACTACCTGTAGTGGTTAAGGCACCGGGCTAGAAATCAGGAGACCGTGAATTCTAGTCCCACCTTAGGCACGAAGCTAGTTGGGTGACCTTGGGCCAGTCCCTCCCTCTCAGCCCTAGGAAGGAGCCAACGGCAAACCAGTTCCGAAAAACATTGCCAAGGAAACTACAGGGACTTGTCCAGGCACTCGCCAGGAGTCAATACTGACTAGCAGGCTCACACACACACATGTTACATCTGTAGCTCTATGCTGGAATAAAGTCTACCTGCATTCGTAGGATGGATGGCGAACTGTCCTTTGAATACTGACTGGGACAGCTGAAAGGGAAGAGGCAAAAACAGACTGGATAGCCCTGGAGCTAGGATGTTAGAACTGTAGCCCTCTTGCTTGTCATTCTCCAGCTTCTGGGGTGTAAAGAGCTGGTGTTTTGAAACCAAGGCATTTACAATTGACTTTCCCTTCGTGGTCCTCATGGCAGGTTTTCCCATGGGCAGGTGGTGTCCATAGAGGAGCTGCGTCCCTTCGAGGAGCCTGACCTCAGTTGCCTGGCGGAGGGGTCAGCCTGCCTGGCGAGACATCAGGATGGGATCTGGTATGCTGCTAAAATCACAGGTGAGGTCGATTTCCGCATGCACTTCGGGTTCCATTGTATACTGGCAGCTACACCAGGGACCGGCAGAGCTCTGGCCTGGCATTGGGGGCCTGTTGGTTGCACACAGATTTGGTGGATTATTTGCTCGTTTAAGAAAACCCAAAGAGGATCTGCCCAGAGATAACGTTTTTTCCTGGCTTCGCTGCCATTTTCCAAGTTTGCTCATTCATTTTTTTACGTTCCCTCGGCTGCACTGATTCAGAAGCTTTCCAAGACCTGAGGCAGCCCACCCCTTGCCATTCTTTTAACTCAGTGCTTCTCAATCTCAGCAACTTTAAGACCTGTGGACTTCAACTCCCAGAATTCCCCAGCCAGCATGCTGGCTGGGGAATTCTGGGAGTTGAAGTCCAGACAGCTTAAAGTTGCCACGGTTGAGACCCTGCAAAGTAGGTTTTTTGTGGGTGATTGGCCCAGACAGGGACTTGAATTTGCGTGTCTCGGGTTCTAGTCCAGCCCTTTGACCACTACGCTATGCTGGTGAGTTCAAGAGGGTTCCATCCCAAGATTCTTAATGGGAAGCGATGATTAAATCAGCCTGTCTGGGGACTAATCGGCTTCTAGTGTTTGACCTTGGTTTCCCGCGGCGTGGAATGAATGATCTTTGAAGGACGTCGTCTCTCCTTTCTCAGACATTGACAGCGGTTATTACACGGTGAAATTTGACTCGCTGCTACTGAAGGAAGCGGTGGTGGAAGGGGACGGCATCATCCCTCCGCTGCGTAGTGAGGAAAGCTCTTCTTCCTCAGAGTCAGAAGACGATGAATTGGATAGCGCTGGGTACGCTAAAGGTAAAGGATGCTGGGGGCTCCAGCTGTGCTTTTCTGACTTTTCCAGTGCCCTGTAATTACTGCATTAGCTTTGCACCCTCCCAGCTACTGGCACCTCCCAGGTCCCCCTCTGGCCACCACGGCTGGAAATCCACAGCACCGTTTCTTACCATTTTAAGGTGAGAAATGGGGAAACTTGTCATTTAAATCTTAAGATTACCGTACGACAGAGTCGCAGCAGCGAGATGGACGGGCATATAAAGGGTTTGTATAAATGAATATCTAAAGACTTCCCCTGCCACAACTCTGTTTTGCCCACATATATGGGGTAGCCCTGCCCAGTTTGGTGGCCTCTGCTGCTTAAAAAACATTCAGTGCACCCCCTTCCATCCAAGCCCCTGTTCAGCAGACCTACATCTGTTCAGCTTTGGCGAGGGTGATGGAGCGGGAAGGCACATCTCCAGCTTCGAGGGCCTGCCGTTAGCAGAAATGTTGGCATGCTGAAAACTGCAGGCATGCAGTTTCTGTTCTTCCCAGCCAGCCAGTATTTATTTATTTAATTTTTTGTTGTTTATTTGTTCAGTCGCTTCCGACTCTTCGTGACTTCATGGACCAGCCCAGCCCAGAGCTTCCTGTCGGCCGTCGCCACCCCCAGCTCCCCCACGGTCGAGTCCGTCACCTCCAGAATATCATCCATCCATCTTGCCCTTGGTCGGCCCCTCTTCCTTTTGCCTTCCACCTTCCCTAGCATCAGCATCTTCTCCAGGGTATCCTGTCTTCTCATTATGTGGCCAAAGTACTTCAGTTTTGCCTTTAATATCATTCCCTCAAGTGAGCAGTCTGGCTTTATTTCCTGGAGTATGGACTGGTTTGATCTTCTTGCAGTCCAAGGCACTCTCAGAATTTTCCTCCAACATTTAGTTTTTATCCCGCCTTTATTATTTTTATAAATAACTCAAGGCGGCGAACATACCTCATACCCCTTCCTCCTCCTATGTTGGGAAGAAATTATGTAAGGCGGCTTGAGACTCTCTTTCTATCCGTCAGTGCCATAGTTCTCTGAAACCTAAACGAACAAAATGGGACAAAAACTGGTGTAGGGGGAGAAGCTGGCAAAAGAAAGATCTGGTTTGCAAATGGGCCAGATGCAGCCATAGGTTGGAAAGGAAAAAAATCCAGAATAGAGACACCCCCCCCCCCACCGTGCATCCCCGCGAAAGGCGCAATCCCTGGGAGTTGAAGTCCAGACATCTTAAAGCTGCCAAGGTCGAGAAACACTGCTCTAATCCACCTATTTTATTTTATATTTATATCCTGTATTTATATTTCTATTTTATGTATTAATTGTGGTTTTATTGTATTTTGATTTTTTAGCTATATTGTAACCCGCCCAGAGTCCCTTGCATGGGCGGTGGCTAAATTTGATAAATGAATAAAATAAATAAATCCGTCTCCCTCCTGTCATCCAGTCATTGACTGCAGCATTCCAGAGAACGGGGAAGGAACGTCTGCCTGCTTTTCCTCCTTCGGCAGCTGGGAAGCCCATACGCGTGGCATTGGCTCTAAACTTCTGGCTCAGATGGGTTACGAGCTTGGTAAAGGTAAGAGTGGGGGAGGCGGGGGGCGGGGTGTGCAGACCAAAGGAGGCTCTCCCCTCCAGTTTATGAAGGGAAGTGTTATTTCTGCTTTCATTTTGAGAGGGTGAGCTGCTGTCGGCTGAAATAAGATCTCCATCCTTAGAAGAAATGCAGAAGCAGGTGTTAAGAAAGCCCACGGGAGTAGCTGTTGTCCTCACGTCACCTTACCTGTTGTCCTCAGCCAGAATTTCTAATTAATGTACAGTAATTAATCAGAAAGACTTGAGGACTTCTCCACTGTGTCGAGGGCTACATTGGGCTCAGATCCTGACCCTTCCCTGCTGCTTCCCCAGTGCTCCTGAAGCTCTACACAACGTGAATAGAGGTAGTCCTCACTTAACAACCATTCGTTTAGCAACGGTTCAGACTTACGATAGTAAAAACCGAGTGACGATCAGTCCTCGCACTTACGACCTTCACAGCGTCCTACAGTCACGTGATCACCTTTTTTGACTTTCCCAGCCGGCTTCCGGCAAGCAAAATCAATGGGGAACCATGTGATTCGCTTAGCGGCCACGTGGTTCATTTAATGACCATGTGATTCTGTTAACAACCGTTGCAAAAATAGTTGTAAAATCAGGTTGGATTCACTTAACGATGGCATCGCTTAGTGACCAAAATTCTGCTCCCAATTGGGGTCATTAAGTGAGGACTACCTGTAAGCATTTGCCTCCCTTCCCAGATCTGATGAGGACAGAAACGCAGGATATTCCCTCCCCCCAACAGTCTTGAAAACCCAGGACAATAAGATTCCCCTCCTCCTCTTGCAGGGTGAACAGGCATATGGCTGCTGCCCATTTTGTCTTGCCGCAAAGACCCCATTTGAAGGGCCAGCGGTAGAACACAGAGGTAGCATTTTTCTTTTCAATGCATCAACTTTAATTCCGGCTTTTATTGGATTTGCAAACCGCGTTGGGATTCTTTGCAATGAGTGGCCATACATACACTGTAAAAACATTTCTTCTAATGGGCGAAGGTCGGGAGCGAGCTGTTTCTTGCTACGGTGACTCAGCTGTGATGCTTCTTGCTGCCCCCTTTCCCTGCCAGGTCTGGGCAAGAATTCGGAGGGTCGGGTGGAGCCAGTATTGGCCGTGGTGCTCCCGAAGGGGAAGTCGCTGGACCAGTGTGCCGAGATCCTCCAGAAGAAGCGGGAGGGGCGGCTCGATCCGTCTAAGCCCAAGAAACGGAGGGCGAGAGGAAATGGCCCTGCCCGGCTCCGGCAGCAGAACCCGAAGCCCCGCAACGTGTTCGATTTTCTGAACGAGAAGCTTCAGGGCCAGGACTCCGGGAGGGAGCCGGAAGGGGGGCCGCCCCCGCTGGAGAGGAGCAGCAAGGAGATCTACCACGCCAGCAAGACCACCAAAAAGGCCCTGAGCGTGCGCCTCTTCCAGACCATGGAAAAAATCGAGCAGACTCAGAAGGACATCCGAGGGATTCGGGAGGCCTTGGCACGCAACGCTGGGCGGTAAGGAGAGCGCCTGCTTTGCCGCAGAGCGACCGGTCGGCTGACCTCGTCCCCTCCGCTGACCCCGCGGGTGGAATTGCAACCGCCTCTCGTGCCGTAGTGCGTAGGGCAGGCAAGCGTCCTCGGATCTGGACTCGGCACGAGGCAGTTGCCGCTAATTGACTGCTGTTACAAAATGCCTTTAATGAGGTTGGGTCAACTTCCAGAGGTTGGATTTACCCGACCTGCAAACTCTGGTTGTTGCTAACTTTGGTGAAGGCTTTTGTGGGTTAGCAGGTTGTGGAACTCAGACTGTTGGATTAGTTCACAATTTAGTATATTGTGCAAACTCAGAGAGTAATTTAAGTCACTCAGCAGGTTGTGTGAAAGTTTTCCTGTGCGGTTTGGGGTGGGGGGCAGGAAAACCAATAGATCTTAACCCAGGGATCTCTCTAAAGGGGATTACATGAAGGAAGGAAGAGAGGGGGGGAGGAGGGGGGAAAGATATAGGGGAGGGAGGGAGGGAGGGAGGGAGGGAGGGAGGGAGGGAAGGAAGGAAGGAAGGAAGGAAGGAAGGAAGGAGAGAGAGAGGGGGGGGGGAGGGAGTTTCCCAGTGCTATGGGGGCGAAAAGCAGCATTTGCTTCTTTGTGGGTGTCAGGAACCGGATGGCCCTCCAGAGAGGGTTCATGCCTCAGTGCCCCAATGTGGAAGCTTGGAGAAAGAGAAGCAGAATTTCAGCAACTGGCAGTCCCCAGTACAGGAACCAGGAAAAAGGTTTGCAGGACAAGGAGATTCTTCTCCAGCTGAGGCTTGCCAGTCAAACAGAGAATTTGGGCCTGGATGAAGAGAGTCTGATTCTCTGGCAGCCTTCGCCCAACGAACGTAGCCGGGTTACTTTTGCACGCAGAGCTCTGAATTCCCTCTCCGCTCTCCCAGCACAGAGCCTGGTTTTTCGGGATGGGGGTGGGAGAGCTGGGATACGGTCTTCCTGATACGCCCCTGACCTGATGCTCTGTTCTGGGTTTCCAGGCACACCGTTGCCACGGCCAAGCTGGAAGAGAAGCTCTCGGGGGCCCACAAGAAACTGGGCGAGCTGCGGGCTTTGGAGGCGAGCCTTCAGCAAGAGCAGAAGAAAGCTGACACGCACAAAAAAATGACGGAGTTCTAGGTTTCGTCCATCAGATGCGTGTGTGGAAGGAGATTCCGGCCCAGGTTGGGCGGCAGAGGGGCTGCTAGGCCGAAGCCTGTTCCTTTCTTCCGGATTTCCTTCTCTCCAGTTGCACAAGTGGGCTGGGTATGAAGTGGTGGCCCAGGAAGGTGGACAGCCGAGCAGCTTGCTTTCCTCTTGATGCAGAATGCCCAGAAAACAGCCACCGCCAGGCCGAGAGCTGCAAATATTTATCTGGTTTGGGAAGGCTTTCTGCTACGGTCCTGCCCGTGTCTTTGATTCTCGCCTCCTCCGGGACCTCTGTATGTACGGCTGCTTGGTGTCCGGTGGCCTCTCTTCTCCCCTCCCAGCAGAGACAAACACTACAGTGGAGAACAGAGAAAAATAAAACAAGAAAAATTCTGGGTCTTGTCCTAACATCAATCTGCTTGACCAGCAGAAGGCACAACGATATTGTTGTCCAAAGCAATCCTTGGGCTGCATCAGTTTTCAAGCTGGCAGAACGTCCCCCCCCTTCCCCAGGGGCCATGCCTCTTTCGGTTCTACCGTGTCTCGTCCTGGCAACTTGAAAGCTGCTCATTCTGGCTGCTCTGAAAAGGCTCAAGACAGAAGCGGGTCATCCCAGCGGCAGGAAACCTTTTCAGGCACTCTGAGCAATCTCCCTAAAAATTCAGAATTCAACTGAATGTTCCTAAAAATTCAACGTTTAACGTTCTCGCAAGAACACCCTTGCCTTGTGTCGATTCAGTGATCATCGAGATGCTGGAATTTTACAATTCTACATTAATTTTGGGGGACATGTATCCTTTGCCCAGCCTAACGTTTGTGGGGGAGGGTTACAAACCGCCCGCCAACTAGCATTGGCTGGGTCCGGAAAAGAAACTGCTATTGCTGTTCCTTGGGCCCAGCAGAGACCGTAATTGCGACTTGGGAGGCTACTCGATCTCGGGAAGAGGATCGGCAGGCGTGCTGCTGGAGCGCATGGGGAAAACGGTGATGAACACTCTGTACCAGGGTAACTTGGGTATCGCTGCTGTTTCCTGTGCACATTTCCTTTTAGGCCATCATTCTACGAGAAAAAGAAAATAGCTTGCTGTGGTTTCCCCCACCTCCTTTCATCTTTGAAAGCCGTTTATGTAATGCAGACTCCATTACAACTGATAAAAGACCAACTTGGCTTCTGTTTTTCTTTCTGAGATGAAGATGCTGTTTTCTTTGCTGTTCTAATTTTATTTTTATTTTATTTATTTTTATTTTATTTATTTATTTAATTTATTCCCCGCCCATCTCCCATACAAGGGACTCTGGGCGGGTTACAGTAATTAAGACTTAAAAATTTAAAATATTTAAAACCATACAAAGTAGAAGATGTATAAAAATAAATCCAGATATAAAATAAAATAAAATAGAATAGAATCCAAGATGGATTGGGGACCGTAGCATAGGCCTAATTTAGTTTGGTCTAGTGGTTAAGGCAACGGGCTAGAAACCAGGAGACTGAGAGTTCTAGTCCCGCCTTAGGCAGGAAAGCCGGCTGGGTGACCTTGGGCCAGTTGCTGTCTCTCAGCCCTAGGAAGGAGCCAATGGCAAACCAGGAGAGAGGGTTCTAGTCCCGCCTTAGGCAGGAAAGCCGGCTGGGTGACCTTGGGCCAGTTGCTGTCTCTCAGCCCTAGGAAGAGCCAATGGCAAACCAGGAGACTGAGAGTTCTAGTCCCACCTTAGGCAGGAAAGCCGGCTGGGTGACCTTGGGCCAGTCCCTCCCTCTCAGCCCTAGGAAGGAGCGAATGGCAAACCAGGAGACTGAGACTTCTAGTCCCGCCTCAGGCATGAAAGCTGGCTGGGTGACCTTGGGCCAGTCACTCTCTCTCAGCCCAACTCACCTCACAGGGTTGTTGGGAAAATGGAAGGAGTATTAGGTATGTTTACCGCCTTGAGTTATTTATAAAAATTATAAAGGCGGGATAGAAAATAAATAATTCCCCAATTAGGAAGATTCCATTTTGGATAAAATTCACCCTGGATATCCATGAGTCCACCTTCCCCCCCCCTTTTTTTTATATATATATACATTGGCAATACCGAAAGTACAAGCCGACGAACAACCAGCAGGATGCTGGATCGGAATGGTTGTGAAGCCCCGGCCCCCAGGTGTGTTTTGTTAAACTGACTCTACTGTCGCTGCCTCAAGTTTGTCGTCTCGCAAGGAGCAACGGTAGTTGTGGGTTCTCATGGAGGGGAGTGTGGAAAAAGATTCCAGTGTGTGCAGGTTTTGCTTTTGGGCTGCAGACCAGCCTGCTCGCCGGAAGGACCCATTCATTTTCCTTCTTAAATATGGACTAGGGTGATCTCCCTTCTTGGGGAAGATGGCTCCCCGGCTAATCTGGTCCTCCTGTTCATGCTGGCAAGTTTAACAGGGGTCCTCCCTATTTGCCACCCTCCTACTCCAGGAACTGCCAGAGAGCGGGCTGTTCTTAACTGTCCGAACACCTTCGCTTTCCCTTTGAAGATTGCAACAGTGGGCACCCACCGAATTCATGAATGCTCGCTTCTCCGTAGAGGCTGGTGTGGACTGCTGGATCTTGTGGAAGCTCTCTGCGTGTAGTCCTGTTGCACAACAGGAAATCTTTCAGCAGTTTTGTTTCGTTTGAAAGAAACACAACAAAACTGCTAGAAATTGGACCTCGGCTGTTTTGTGGCTTGCTGCTGAAATGGAAAAGCGAGAGCCGCAAAAGAAGAGTGGGAAGGTACGCGGCTTGCAAACGGCCCATCTCGTGGTCCAGATTTGAGTGCATCAATGTTTTCATGTCTACCCTTTCTTTACTGGTAAACAGGTTTCTCATTCACATGAGGAAGGCTACCTGGATGAAGCTCCAAGGGGTGGGGGGGGGCAGTCAACTCAAGTTTTGGGCCTCCCCCTTGGATTGCAACCCCCTTCCCTAGAACCCTGGGGATTGGGCCAGATAGAAATCTAAATGAGTAAACATGAGCCTCATTAAGGAGCAGGGAGCCAATTTCTATGGACAGAGGTGGGTATGCTTAGGCTTCCATAGCTGGGGTCCTGACAATATTTTGCCTACTTCAAGGGAAAAATCCAGATCCTGGAAAGAAAGGTCAGGTTTTGCACCTGGACTAAAATATTTAAGAGAACTTTGGCTACAGGAACATGCGTAATAATGATGGGCCTTGGATAATAGCCTTCAAACGGTGTTGGGGCCACCCTTTTCCCCCTTCCCGCTGTTTTATGTTGAGCAATGGAAACTGAAGACTGGGTGGGGTCTTCAAGAGGAATCGCAGCTAAACTCCGGACCAGAATATCCCCAGCCTGGCTGGGAACGTTGAGATTGGACGTTGAAGACTTCTTGGGGGGCTTCAGCTTTCAGACGGCGCCTGTAGTTACTATGCGAGATCAAATGTTTAGCAATAGGCAGCCACATTTGGGAAGGAAGGAGCCTTCGCCTTCCCTTGCCAGGGATTGAGGAGTCCGCCGCTGTGGGTGAAAGATCATGTTCAGCTGAGATGGATCTTGACCGGTTTGGTTTCATCTCTGACCCTTTCCTTTCATTAAGTCTTTCCCTCTGCCCTTTATAAACTAGTGCCCCAAAAAGCTATGGTTTGGCTGGAAAGTTCCACAAGAAGAGGGGTATGCGATTCACTCCCCACCTAACTGCCAGATCTATCTGCTTTTCAGTTTTTGGTTTCACAAAGCAGCTTGCAATTGGGTCGTGTGGGCAGGAAACCAAAGCATTATTTTTGGCTGTGCGCTGTTTGGCTGGCAATATCCACACCTTCTCGGGAAAACGGCTGCGCGCGAGAGCTGGGGGTGCCTGCAGCGGCAGAGAAGGGCGGGCGAGCAGGAGCTGGGGTTCCCGCTTGAAGGACCTCTGCGAGAAGCTCCATGAGAAATGGGTGTCCCTCAGTAGGACGGATCGTAGACTTACGCTTCCCTTCCTGCTGTTCCTGAACCGCTGAAGTAAGTTGCCTTTTTGAGCCCTACAGTTTGGCTGTTTGTATCTTCCGCTCGTGTATATGGGTGTAAAGCCCCCTTGATCCATTTCTAGGCCAATGCGGCTGGGTTTGCGCTGTGCTTCCAGGAAACCTGGAGTCCAGATGTAGCTCCTGAAAGGAGATAGATTCTGGGGAGGGGGCTTGGTGAGTTGTAGGGAAGGAGAGAAGACCTCGTGATACCATAAAGACTAACCAATTCATCAAGGTGTAGGGATGTTATGGAAGATGGTTGGCCCTGTCTGATACATGGAGTATTGGGGTGAGGGGTGTATCATGTGGCAAGAATAAGAGCTGATGAGGGTGAAAATGAAGATTTGGCCATTTGCTTGATCCCACCATGAATTTGTCTAACATTAAATTAATCCCCTTGGTTGGCTATCGTGATAGCCAGCTGAGTTCCATTTTGTACAAACCACTGTGTGATGGGAGTGTTTTGACTGGGTCTGAAATACAGTGGAAAATGCACCAATGTCCCAGGGAAGAACATGGATAAGAACAAAGCACCCTCAAGTGGATGTTTGGAGACTTTTAAAATTCTTATTTATTGGAATCCACATACTGTAGTTTGGCATATGAGTGACGGTTACTAAAGGTTGATGCTCTTCAATGTTTTCTTTAATGGCTTGGAGAAAGAATTGCAGGGGATTCAAATTTAGGTGTAATAGGAAATGGGAAAGACTGAAGGCAAAAGGAGAAGGGGACGACAGAGGATGAGATGGTTAGATAGCATCGCCGATGTAATGAACATGAATTTGAGCAAACTCCGGGAGACAGTGGAGGACAGGAAGGCCTGGCGTGCTATGTTTGGAGACTTTTAAAATTCTTATTTATTGGAATCCGCATACTGTAGTTTGGCATATGAGTGACGGTTACTAAAGGTTGATGCTCTTCAATGTTTTCTTTAATGGCTTGGAGAAAGAATTGCAGGGGACTCAAATTTAGGTGTAATAGGAAATGGGAAAGACTGAAGGCAAAAGGAGAAGGGGACGACAGAGGATGAGATGGTTAGATAGCATCGCCGATGTAATGAACATGAATTTGAGCAAACTCCGGGAGACAGTGGAGGACAGGAAGGCCTGGCGTGCTATGGTCGATGGGGTCACAAAGAGTCGGACACAACTTAACGACTAAACAACACCAAAACCCAGAGAAGAACAAGACATTTCTAAATGATACTGGTCAGTGAGCAAAGTAGGCTGACCATAACAGCGTGAGACAGCAGAGACAAATGCAACATTCTTCACTTAGGACAAAAGAATTCAAGTGTACAGATAGAGATTGAAAACTACCTGTACCTTGTCATAGCACACGTGGAAAAAAGGACTGGGGCGGGTGATAATCAAATGTGAGCTGGCAGTGTGATGTAGCGACTAAAAGGGCCAACGCAATAATTTTAGGCTGCAGCAACAGGAGGCCGGTTTCCAAATCACAACATGTTTGGTCAGACCCCACCTTGAGTACTACGTCCACTTCCGGGCACCACACTTTAAGGATTCGGGCAAACAGCAACAGGATCAGAAAGAACAAGGGTGCAAAGGAATGTAGAACCAACCTTGGCAAAGGCATGCAGGAGCTGCTAGGGGAGGGGAAGCAACAACTCGGTCCCAAGAAAGGGGAAGGCGTGAGAAAGAAACTCAAGATTGAAGTAAGTTTTATTAAAAGTTTTACAAAGAACATAAAGACTAACACAAACTAATAGAGAGTAAAAAGAACAAAGAAAGAAAAATAAGTGCAGAAACAGAGAACTAAAAGAAATAGAAGCAGCTTCCGATTTCCTCTGCAGCAAATATAAGTACAATTACAAAATTATCTCTTACTCTATGATTACAAAAAAAGCTTACTTTTTTCTATTATCCAATTTTTTTCCTAATCATTAAAACCACAAGTCATAAGTGCATTTTTCCCCCGTTTCATGCAAAAAGTCTATAAGGGGTTTCCAGTCAGCCATAAATGTAGATAATTTTTTTTCTCTATTCAAAGAAGTCAGTTTAGCCATCTTTGCAAGTTCCACCATCTTCACCAATCATTCCTCCATTGTGGGTAGCATCGAACCTTTCCATTTTTGAGGATATAATAGTCTCGCTGCAGTTGTCATATATAAAAACAAAGTTCCATGACTTTTTTCTAGTTCCCTGTCCATTCGTCCCAAAAGAAAAGTCTCTGGATTGAGTCGTAGCAAGCACTCCCAAGCCAGGCTATTCTCTCTAACTGGCTTAGTGAAGAATTATATCAAAGCACTTTCAAGTAAAAATGGTAAAAATAAAAATAGAAAAATAAAAAAGACTGTCCCCTTAACCGTTTTAAACTTTCTTAGATCTTCTCTTAATTAAACTTTTTGCAAATAGTTCTTGAGTCTTTCAATCAAAGTCTCTCTTGTTTTTTTTTTTGTAATCTTGAAAGGTTTAACTTGCCACAAATCTCTTAATCTGTAATTAATTACTTCCTAAAGTGATTAAGAGATGGAGAAAGTAATGTCCTTAATGCAGTTAGTAGATGGAATTCCAGGGTTCCCGGCAGCTCAACTCCTGATCTAGCTGCAAAAACTTTTCTGTTTCTGCAGCTTAATCAGAAGAGACCGCCGTCTGGAACACACGTGAGCTATCTCACGATCTCCCTTTGATCGAGGGAGATAAGCACCAGCCAGAATCTGCCTCCAGGCCGGCGTTCTCAGCTACAACAACTCTCCGCACTTTTGGAGAGCGTCAGCCCGCCATTCTTCCCCGCTGGAAGCTCAACACTGTCCCATCTTGATTCTCTTTGGTATAAGAGGGGACAGAGAGAAATTTTGTTTTTTTTAAAAGAACTTTATTAATTTTCAAAGTATAGTTAAAATACAGAATATATAGATAAGACAGAGTACAGAACTAAAGAAAGAAGAACAACTATATAAAAGTGCAGAATTAGAGAGAAGACAGAAAAAGAAAGTGACTTCCTTTTTTTAAAAAAAATAATTTTATTAAATTTCAGAAAACAATAAAAGATACAGAGAAACAAAAAAACTACAAAAAAAAAAGAAAAAGAACTAAAAAAGTGTGAAAACACAAGAGAATTTTTTAAAAAATAGATTACAAAAAGAAGTGACTTCTGACTTTAAACATCAAGGATACACAGCAATTTCCATATTCAAACCCTTACTCTATATTAAACCAAAATCACATTATTTCTATAAGTCAACCCCTTAGCACATTATAAAAATCACTAAATACCATTGCTCCCTCCCCTTATATTAAAAGAAAAAGTATATATCACCTAATCAACTTCCCCCCCAAATAACAATTACTTAATTATTCCCTTCCTACTGACTTCCAACCTTCTCCAATACTGATATAAATGCATTTACAAATATAATCTCTTACCATTAAACCTTAGTAACATTATTTCTATCAAATCAGATCATCCAAACCCAAAATCAAAACTTCTTTTTTTTTTCTGACACAAGCAAATAGTCTAAAAGTGGTTGCCAAGTAGAAACAAATCCAGACACGGTATCTTCTCTTATCACCGCTGTTAACATGGCCATTTGGGCCAGCTCCATCAGTTTAATCATCCATTCCTCCACTGTAGGAATTTGTGGATCTTTCCATCTTCGTGCATATAGAAGTCTTGCTGCTGTAATCATACATTATATAAAAGCAGGCAGAGAGAAATTTGGGTGGGCCTCCAAGATTCTTTGATTATACTCTATTACAGTAATGTAGCATTCCTGGAATTCTTGTGGTGTCTGTTGCCTGCCTTGGCCTACACTGAAGGGCTGGCAAACGGTGACCAGATGTTCAGGGGACTAGAAGCTACTTCTTACAAGGTGGGATGGAGGAAAATAGGGATGGATTGCCTTGGGAAAAGATGACGGGGTGGGGATATAATGCCACTCTTCAAACACCATGAAGGGGTGACGCGCAGGAGAAAACACAACGGCCCTCAGTTCCCAATCTCTATGGGCTCTTGGCCTGACGGCAAACAGGTTAATTAAACATTATTTAGAGCAGGGTTCCTCAATCTCAGCCATTTGAAGATGTGTGGACTTCAACTCCCAGAATACTCCAGCCAGCATTGCTGGCTGGAGTATTCTGGGAGTTGAAGTCCACACATCTTAAAATGGCTGAGGTTGAGGAACCCTGATTTAGAGCAGTGTTTCTCAACCTTGGCCACTTTCAGCTGGCTGGGGAATTCTGGGAGTTGAAGTCCACCCATCTGAAGGTGGCCAAGGTTGAGAAGCACTGATTTAGAGGGACCCACGGCTTCCCCAAATGATCCCATTTATTCTAACCATTTATCATGGAGGCTGTGTTTGGTGGCCAGTCAGTACATCTGAAGGGTGGTAGTGCCTGTGCCTTAAATTGGGTAAGCCACCAATCATCGAGCTGTGAGGAACCTTAAAAGTCATCAAGTCCAACCCTTACTCAGTGGAGGATCCACTGGGGCATCTCTGACAGACAGACATCATCCAGCCATGGAGAATTCAACATGTCATGGTTCATGCCTGAACCACCTTCCTCAAACTTTTATTTATTTATTGTTTGATTTATATCACCGCCCATCTCCCCCCACAAGGGGACTCTGGGCGGTTTTAACTGGTCCTGCCATGTAGAGTAGGAGAAAGTAAGTTCACTCCCTTCTCTGGGGCAACCCTTCAGATATCTGAAGACTGCTACTGCATTTCCCCTTGGTCTTCTTCTCTCCTGCAGGCTAAACATACCCAATTCCTTTACCCTTTTCTCCTACAGCTTGGCTCCCAGAGCCCCACCTTCTTGGTAGCCCTGCTCTGAACTCACTCAAGTCTTTTGATACCCCTTTTAGGCTGTGGGGTACAAAACTGGGGGTCTCTGGCCAAGGTGGAAACGAGGAGAAGAATTACTTCCTGTGATCTAGACTCTACGCTCCTGTTAGTTCACATGAAGATAGCATTTGCCTTTTTTGCAGCTTCACCACCGTGCGGGCTCATACATACTGTAACTTGTTACCAAGACGGACTCCGGATCCCTTTCATATGTAAAAGGTAAAGGTTCCCCCCGCACATTTGTGCAGTCATGTCTGACTCTAGGGGCCGGTGCTCATCTCCATTTCTTAGCTGAAGAGCCAGTGTTGTCCAAAGACGCTTCCGCGGTCATGTGGCTGGCATGACACGCGCAGAACGCTGTTACCTTTCCTCCGAAGTGGTACCTATTAATCTACTTGCATTTGCATGCTTTCGAATTGCTAGGTTGGCAAGAGCTGGGGCGAGTGTGGGAGCTTACTCCATCACGCGGGGCTAGGGATTCGAACCTCTGAACTTGCGATCTTCCGATCAACAAGGCTGGTGTCTTACATGCTGAGCCACCACGCCCCTGTGAATTACCTGTGAAGAATTACTTCCTGTGATCTAGACTCTACGATCCTGTTAGTTCACATGAAGATAGCATTTGCCTTTTTTGCAGCTTCACCACCTTGCTGACTCATACATAACTTGTTGCCAAGAGGGACTCCAGATCCCTTTCATAATGTATGTACTTCGGCAAAGCCAGGTCCTCCCGCACAACCCACTATACTTATGCCTTTAAGTATACCCCATTTTCCAGATGCAGAACTTTGCATTTCTCTTGATTAAATCCCATCCTATTCATTTCAGCCCACTGCTCCAGCGAGTAGCAAGAAAAGAGACAAAGCTTTGCTTTTTAGCGTAGCAAAATCCTCCCTCTTTTTCCGTGTAGGGGTGTCTGCAGGGTATGGTCCAAAAAGGTCAAGATAGCAGCCACAACAGTACAACCGAACTTTGCTGGTTTTTTATGCACCTTGCAGACGCTTTGGACACCCCTGTTTCATTGCTAAACTTTTTTGGGAAACGCAGCTGTCTCGACTGCTCCAACAGCTTCTGTAAAAAGAGGAGTCTTCCAACTCAACCTGGAGAACATGGACCAGAATCTTAGGGCCACCATGGAAAAGGCCCCGGTTCAGCTAAGCTGGGGGATTTCAGCAGCGAAGGGAAATCTTCCAAAAGCTGGAGACCATGCTTAAAATGTTCCGAAGGGAAGAGAGGGGCCGCGGGGTTGAGGTGATGAGAGGAAATGGGGAGGAATGGACCATGCACATAGGCTTGGATCCCCCCTTCTATTTTTTTTAAGGAGGGGTATAATGAGCTCAGATGCTTGTTTCTTGCTTGCTTTGAACTGTACCAACTCTATCTTGGGTTTATTCCACTGTTTTGCCGTGTGTGGGAGAGCAGGCTGCTTAGCAAAATTGCAGGCCCCTTTGCTGCCTCCCCCCCCATATGAGCCTCCTCCCCAGCTTCAGCACAGCGGAGTTGCCAATAAAGCTGCAACCTTGACGCAGGTGTGGGGGGAGAATGGAGGAGATGCGTGTTTTGGAAGCTCTGCAGCCAGCAGCAAACGGAGTACAGCAGCCAAACGAAAGAAGGCGTTTTTCCTTCAGCGGGAGGGGATGGTCCAGAGGAAAAAGAAGTATAAAGGCACAGCAAAGCAAAGCACCACGTGGAAAGGTGCAAGTACTCTACATGCTGGCCATTAACAGAAAAAACGGAAGAAATCCCAGAGAGAGGGGACTTAAGGCAGAACAGGCTTAAGAAAGAAACGTTGATGCATAATAGTAATAGTATAGAGCAGGGTTTCTCAACCTCGGCAACTTTAAGATGGGTGGACTTCAACTCACAGAATTCCCCAGCCAGTGAATGTAACCGTAGCTGGAAAGGGAGGGATGATGTAACATTCATCAGAACAACCTATAGCTTGTAGGAGCAAGTGAGAAAGAAGGATTTTTGGCTTTCAGTGGACATGAAGTCCCCAGAAAATGGGTTGTTCAGGAAGCAATTATAGTTTGTTGGCTTAACGACTGACCCTCCTTGAAGTTAACAGAAGGGTTCTAAATTGATATGTTTATACAGGTAGTCCTCACTTAACGACCACAGTTGGGACCAGAATTTCAGTTGCTAAGAAAAGCAGTCATTAAGCAAATCTGACCTGATTTTATGATCTTTTTTGTGGTTATTATTATTATTCAGATTTATCACCGCCCATCTCTACAGCAGTAGACTCTGGGCGGTTTACAACAGTAATATTAACATTAAAAACCTATACACTTTAAAATACAATATAATAATAAAGAAAGAAAATCCAGAGGATGGTAGGATCTTAAAAAGGAGGATATCATGGGGCTAACCACCCCCAGGAGGAACTATTACCTCCTTCATCCCAAGCAATGCGGCAGAACCAGGTCTTTAAAGACTTCCGGAAGGCTAGGAGCGAGGGCGCCTGCCTCACCTCCGGTTCATTAAGTGATTCATTAAGTGAATCACTGCAGGTGTTATGTGAACCATGTGAAATCACACCGTTCCCCATTGATTTTGCTTGCCAGAAGCCAGCCAGGAAGGTTGAAAATGGTGATCACATGACCACGGGACACTGAGACGGTCATAAATGCAAACAAGTTGCCAAGCGCCCAAATCATGATCATGTGACTGCGGGTACTCTGCGATGGTCATTAGTGTGAGAACTGGTCGTTAGTCATTTTTTTCAACACCGTTGTAAGTCTGAACCATCACTAAATGAATGGTTGTTAAGTGAGGACTACCTGTACAACATATTTATATGTTGTTATGCATGATCTTATTGTCCTATATTTTGTATTTTGATATGGCCTTATGGCTGGCTAATCAATATATTATTATTATTATTATTATTATTATCCATCTAGCTTTAAAAAACTCCCTTGATCTAGCATCTGAAGGTTGCAAACAGGGGGCAGTTTGAATTTCCTGTAGCAAACAGTCTCGTGCTTAACGACAAGAATGCACGGAGTGAAGCAACTCCCAATCTCTGCTTAAGATAACCAAGGAAAACTTTTGCTGAATTGCACTGAGAAAGCAAGTGCGTTTATCCACACAAAGGAGCACTTTTCTTCACTTCTGACTTTGGAATTCTCTCCCACCTGCATTTATTCCCTCCCTCCCTCCCTCCCTCCTTCCCACCCAACTCCAATGGACTCTTCGCCGAGTAATGTCTAAATTTCCAATTGTTTTTAGCTGTTTGAAATGGCTTCAGGGCCACAACTGGTGTCTTTGAGACTCTTTTCTATTGCATAGTTATCTCATCTTGGGTGGGCGGGAGTTCTGTGTGGGTCCAACCTATTTCTAGCCTTGATGGTTCGTGTGTCTGCGGTGTTTTTGCCTACAGCTTCCTGTTCCAAGCGGCTTCTCAGCCTCTGTTTTATGGCGCCAGCCTTTGAGGAAGGACCAGTGGGGGGGCTGCCTCTCTTCATCGCTGTGTCCCTGGCCTCTGCCTGCTTTGTGGCTCTCTGCGCAGCCTGCAAAAGGTAAACATTGGAGCAGTTTCTGGCCAGAACCCCCCAAAGTCGCTCAGCATCTGGGGACACCATACTGTAAAAACGAATAGAGCAGGGTTTCTCAACCTTGGCCACTTTAAGATGTGTGGACTTCAACTCCCAGAATTCCCCAGCCAGCAAGGCTGGCTGGGGAATTCTGGGAGTTGAAGTCCACACATCTTAAAGTGGCCAAGGTTGAAAAACACTGCTAGAGTTGTACACATGTTTCTCATGCATTTATTTGTTGCTTCTTGAGCCCCAAAGATGCTCTTCTTGCAGGCTGATCTGGCTCAAATTTGGGGCAGAGTCTCAGGAAGGTTGGCTCAAGATGGCGTTGGGGACCCCCAGCACGGGTCACCTGTGGGGGGACAGCTCCTTCTGCTGGTGACAAGCAGGCTCAGCTTAGTCGAGTATAAACTAGTAGCACACACAGGACCCCGAATTCCTGGGATTTAATTATTTAGTGAGGCCCCCTTTGAGTGAAGCACAACTCCTGGGGACCACATGGAGACATCCGTGTAGTTTTGTGTAGCATGGAAAGAATTTGCCACTGACGTCTTTGGGGTGGTGGTTTGACTTGCCCATCTGGTCCACACTTCCAAGGTTTTTCTCCCATAGACGCTGCCCCCCACAACGGCCCATTTCAAGGACCTGGAGGGGTGTCACAAAGACAGAACATGAAACAATGGATTTAAGTTAGACAAGGACTGAAGCTGCTTAGAACGTTTTTTAAAAAATTATAGTGAGAGCAGGCTGTCTATGAAGGTTCTCAGTCATCCAGGTGGAATTGTCTGTGGCTTGAATCATGTCAACTGGATTTCTATTTTCTCAGTGGAAACGTTTCGCTCCTTATCCAAGGAGCTTCTTCAGTCTGAGCAAAGTTGGTAAGGGAATCCTAAATATGTTTCTAGGTAGCTGTGTGACCTTACACCTGGGTAGAAACATATTTAGGATTCCCTTACCAACTTTGCTCAGACTGAAGAAGCTCTTTGGATAAGGAGCGAAACGTTTCCACTGAGAAAATAGAAATCCAGTTGACATGATTCAAGCTATAGTGAGAGCAATTTGAGAGTAGAACTGATGACCAAGGAGGGAGATGCTCCTGTTTGCTGGAGGTACGCAAGCCAAGGCTGGAATTATCCACTGGGGATATTTTAATTTCAATTCTTGCCCTGAATAGGGGGTTAAACTTGATATCCTCAGGGGATCCCTTAAACTCGGACCCTGTTTCAGGCTTTGGGCTGACTATTGTGAGATGGGCTTTCCATTACTAAGGGTCTTTAAAGGATGATGTACCCCAATATTTTCAATGTAAAATGGACCCTTGCCAATTCTATAGGTGTCTTCACGCAACACACTCAACCAGGTTAATTACAATTTATTGGCATTGAGACCACAAGATAAACTGGGTTAATGATAATCTTGGTGCGTTTGCTCTTTTTGTGGCATAATGTAAGGATGGAGAATCCAGCAGCAATGGGTAATTGCGGCTGGATGCTCCAACCTTACACAGTGTAAATAAAGACAGGAAATAAGGATAAAAGGAAGATGGGGGAGGGGGGAAACACAAGCCTCCGAGAAAGCAGCAGCATTGCCGAATCAGGAAAACTCAGAAACCAATGACAAAAGTACTACCAATGCTGGCGACCACGAGGCCGGAAGAGAGCAATCAATGTGAAGCAAAGAATGAAATCAACAAAGAAAGAACTGAGAGGGAGGGGCGGGACAAGTAAGAACCGAATGGTTAAAGGAGAGGTCTGGGGGGGAAGAAACCCACTTCTGGCTTTAACGGAGCACGATGCTGATTCAATAAACGAATTGCACATATCCCTCGTGGCTTGTGTTGTAGATTCTGATTTTGGATCATAAAGATCGTGAACCTCACAGAAAGCCAGAAGTCAACATGACAACTTTACCGGAGGACGCGGAGCAACCCAGAAGCAGCCCACACGTGGTGACTACACTGGGGGGCAACGTGAACCACCTGGAAAGCCAAGCAACAAACCCACCAGAAGAGCAGGACGTGCCAAGCCACGCACCCAGAGCCATTTCCCCACAGCAGACCCCAGGAGAGCAAAGGGAGCAATGGGGAGCTGCAGGAGGGACTCTAACATCCGTGGCAGCAGCGACCCAGCTCCAAGGGCAAATCGCACACACACACTCTACCCCACCGAGCAAACTGTGGATCCAGGATGACCTGCGGACCCCTGAGACTCCCTGGCAGACAGGCACAGACGGAGGAACAGCGGCAGAGCCCGGCCACAGCACGCTATACTCACCGGCAGCGCCAGACGAACGGGTAAGGAGGCTAGAACAAGATATGTGTGCCCTGCGAGAAGCCATGACAAGCTTACTGGGGAAGCTAGACCAAGAAGCCCAGATCCAGGCAGCAAAAAACAGAGCGACGGTGCCAACAGAAGCCAGGATCAAGGTGAGGGGGCCCACTGCCTGGGAGGGAATCACAGCGGCCCCCTGGAGCGCAGAGGCCATGTTCCCAGATCCAAATCCCGGCCCAGCCCCCTGCAGCATGGAAGCTCCAAGCCCCGGCTCAGCAATTGGAGCGTGGCAAAGGGAGGAGCTACCCAGAAGCGGGAGCTTTGAATCCCAGACCGGCACAACAGCAAACAATATAGCAGCCAGGGGGAGGGGAGCACAGCCCAAATGGGGAAATGCAGCAGCAGCAAGCCCTGCAGCAGCAGCAAGTCTTGCAAAGGGAGCGTGGCGAAGGGAGGAGCTACCCAGAAGCGGGAACTCCGAATTCCTGGACGAGGGGAGGGGAGCATGGCTCCAATACGAACCCACGGCAAGACGGCCAATGACTGGGGGGGGAAACATGCCAGCCCCCTGGGGAGTGAAGATCCCAGCCCAGGCTGAACCGGCAGCAGCCAGTATAAGAGAGAGAGAGAGACAGCCTGCATACCAGATTGGAGGAAACATGCCAGCCCCCTGGGGAGTGAAGATCCCAGCCCAGGCTGAACCGGCAGCAGCCAGTATAAGAGAGAGAGAGAGACAGCCTGCATACCAGATTGGAGGAAACATGCCAGCCCCCTGGGGAGTGAAGATCCCAGCCCAGGCTGAACCGGCAGCAGCCAGTATAAGAGAGAGAGAGAGAGAGCCTGCATACCAGATTGGAGGAAACATGCCAGCCCCCTGGGGAGTGAAGATCCCAACCCAGGCTGAAACAGCAGAGGCCAGTATGAGAGAGAGAGAGAGACAGGCACCCCCTGCATGCCAGACTGCGATACTGCTGGACAAGACGAGAGAGCCCTCCACTGACTGGGGGAAAACAGGACAACCCCCCACCACCTGGGAGGAAAGTGCACTGCACCCCACCACAACCTGGGGGAAAGCCACACAACACCCTACAACCTGGGAGGAAAGTGCACTGCACCCCACAACTGGGGGGAAAGCCGCACGACACCCCACCACCTGGAGGGAAGCAGCACAACACCCCACCACCTGGGAGGACAGTGCACTGCACCCCACCACAACTTGGGGGAAAGCGGCACAACACCCCACCACCCGGGAGGAAAGTGCACTGCACCCCACAACCTGGGGGAAAGCCGCACAACACCCCACCACTTGGAGGGAAGCGGCACAACACCCCACCACCTGGGAGGAAAGCGTACTGCACCTCACCACAACCGGGGAAGAAACCGCACAACACCCAACCACCTGGGGGAAAACTACACAACAGCCCACTGCCTGGGAGGATGTCGCACCGCAACCCTGGAACCTGCCAGCTCCAAGCAGCCTGTGGAATAGAAGAGAACTCACCAGGAACAGAGACCTGAGAGCCAAATTTAATGGAGACCCCAAACAACTAGCATGCTTCCTCACACATGTAAGGGGGTTCATGGAAGAATTCGAGGGAACCTTCCGGTCGGAGGGCGCCAAAGTAAGATATGTATCAGAACGCCTAAGGGCAGAAGCCGCACAATGGCTAGAGGAACTACATGACGTGGCAGCCCCAGAACTACAAAACCTCCACACCTTTATGCAAGCATTAAAGGAACGATTTGAGGACCCATTAGCGACAATAAAAGCTCGAACAAGCTTACAGAACATAAGACAGGGAGGCAGGTCAGTCTCAGAGTATGCCATGGACTTTAAAGCTATAGCAGGGAAACTAACTGACTGGCCGGAGTCCCTAAAGATAGAATACTTTAGGGGGGGCCTGCGCCCTGAGATATTGGAATGGTCCTTAGCGCGAGGGAATCCCAAAACGCTGAGAGATTGGATATGCCTAGCAGGTGAAGTAGAGGAGGTACGGGCTCAAGTGAGGCGTCAACTAAGATCCTACACTACAGGGAGGCACCCAACAACCACAAAGAACCACAGCGACCGGAAGACAACAGACCGACTACGGGAAGAGAGAGAGCGACGGGCAAGACGGGGTTTGTGCTTCAAATGCGGGAAGGAAGGCCACCGAGCAGCCAACTGTGCACCCCCCACTGGACCAGCAAAAACCAAAACTGGTGAAAGCAGTGCAAAGGCCCTGACCCGAAAGGCTAAAGGAACAGCAGCGGCAGCCGTCGAAAAGAGACGGCACGAAACATTTGAGGACCCAGAGGACTCAACCGACGAAGAATTCCAGCCGTCGGGAAACGAAGGGAGCCTGCCCTAAACAGCGCCGAAGGGCAGGCATGGACAAACGGGCGCGAGGACCCTATGGTGAGTAGGAAATGCCCTGTAATGATGGTGCGGGCACAACTGAGGCCGCTGAGGGGCGGGGGGCACACAAGACTAGCAGGACTACTAGACTCTGGGTGCACACGCAACCTACTACACCCCGCAATAGTCACCAAACTGAAATTGAAAGTCGAAAAACTTAAAGACCCCATCATATTCACCCAACTAGATGGGGGGGACATGAAAGGGGGCCCTGTAGAACATTACACCGAACCCGTCACCATGCAGGTAGGGACACATGAGGAGGTCCTGAGGTTCCTGGTAGCCCCAATCGCCAACCACTCCATGATCCTAGGGATAGCCTGGCTAAGAGAAAGAAACCCAAGGGTGGATTGGAAGTTGGGGCAAATAAACTTCCCCGATGGAAGCTACAACGAGGGAGGCCAGACAGAGAGGGACGCAGAAGAGCTAACAGGATCCCTAGAAGAAGGGAAGGGTGGGACAACAGAGGAAGGGAGCCCCTGCATACCCAGGCCATACAGACACTTGAAAAAGGTGTTTGGAGAAGCCGAGTCAAATCAACTCCCACCCCACCGGAAGTCTGACTGTGCCATAGAGTTGATCCCAGGGACAGAGCTCCCCAAGACAAAGTTGTACCCTATGACCCCTAAAGAACTTGAGGTGCTACGTGAATTCATAGATACAAACTTACAACGAGGGTTCATCCGACCTGCTACATCGTCTATGGCCGCACCTGTCCTCTTTAGAACAAAAAAAGATGGCTCCCTGAGGCTCTGCACAGACTATAGGGGCTTAAATGCAGTCTGCACCTCCAACAAATACCCCCTCCCCTTGACGAAAGACATGCTGACCCACCTGTCAAAAGGGAAAATCTTCACGAAACTAGACCTAAGGGAAGCGTATTTTAGAGTACGAATCAGGGAGGGAGATGAGTGGAAGACCGCCTTCAACTGTCAACTGGGATCATTTGAATATTTAGTAATGCCGTTCGGCCTAAAGGGGGCGCCAGGAGTCTTCATGCATCTAATTAACGAAATCCTCCATGACTTCCTCTACCGGGGAGTGCTAGTATATTTGGATGATATACTTATCTACTCCGAAACGATGGAAGAACATGTGACACTAGTAAGAGAAGTGCTGAAAAGACTACTAGAAAACCAGCTATACGCCAAACTATCAAAATGCGAATTCCACAAAAAGCAATTAGATTACTTAGGGTACAGGATTTCCTACAAAGGAGTGGGAATGGACCCAGGAAAAGTTAATGACGTGGTAGCCTGGGAACCACCCCGCTCCAGAAAACAACTACAAAGCTTCTTAGGGTTTGCAAACTTCTACAGACAGTTCATTCCCCAATTTGCACAAGTAGCCCTACCTCTCACGGACCTACTGAAGACGAAAGGAAAAGGAAACCCCAAAACAGCGATGAGACCAGGAACAGCGCTCAAATGGACTACAGAATGCCAAGAAGCGTTTGACCGCCTGAAAGCGCTGTTCACATCAGAACCGATACTGAGGCACCCTGACCCGGCACGACCGCTAATTGTCCAAGCGGACGCATCAGACGTGGCCATAGGGGCTATTCTGCTGCAGAAGGATGAGGAGGGGGAACTGAGACCATGCGCCTACCTATCACGCAAGTTCACAGACACGGAGAGGCGCTGGCACGTCTGGGAGAAGGAGGCGTTTGCAGTGAGATGGGCACTTGTCACCTGGCGACACTTACTCGAGGGGGCCCCCCACCCGTTCGAAGTCTGGACGGACCATAAGAACCTAGAAGCCCTGAAATCACCACGAAAACTAAACCCCAAGCAAATCAGATGGGCGCAGTTTTTCAGTAGGTTCAACTTCACGTTAAAGTACCTACCAGGGGGCAAGAACTTTCTAGCGGACGCGCTCTCCCGGCTACCCCAACACAACAGCCAAAGAGAAGAAATAGTGGACTCGGTCATCCCACCTGCTCACTTCGGACTCACTGCAACCACACGGGAGCGGAAAACTGCCCCAGCCATAAAAGTAGAACAGGATCTACAAGCTGAGTTGCAGACTGCATCGCAACAAGATGATTGGCTGCAAGGGAATAAGACCTTCCTAGTAGAACGACAAGGACTATGGTGGAAGGGAGAGAGAATATATATCCCAGAAACCCTAAAAAAGAAAATCCTACAAAGATGCCATGACGCCAAGGTGGCGGGACACTTTGGATTCGTGAAGACTCTACACTTAGTACGACGGCAATTTTGGTGGCCGGCCCTACGCAAAGACGTGGAAGAGTATGTCACAACATGCCCCATCTGCGCCACAGCAAAACGCGCCGGCGGCAAACCCAGGGGGCTACTACAGAACGTAGCGAGCCCTAACCGCCCCTGGAAACAAATCGCCATGGACTTCATAGTCGAATTGCCAGAAAGCAAAAAGAAGACGGTCATATGGGTCGTTACAGACTTATTCTCGAAACAGACCCACTTCATCCCGTGTGCAGGGCTACCCACGGCCAACCAACTAGCCAAGCTGTTCATACAACACATATACCGCCTACACGGAGCTCCCGAAAGAATAATAAGCGATCGCGGAGCCCAATTTACATCCAGATTCTGGAAACAGTTCTTGAAATTAATAGGGGTGGAGCAAGCATTAAGCTCCGCCCACCACCCAGAGACAGATGGGGCAAGTGAACGACGAAACCAAATACTAGAACAATACTTAAGGTGCTACGTCAGCTACCAACAAGATGATTGGACGGACTTACTCCCATTCGCAGAGGTAGCATATAACAACGCGATACACACCAGCACAGGATTTACCCCATTCCAAGCAGCGAATGGACAAGACTTTGTAGCCATTCCAGAACTACCAAGAGAACAGACAAAAATAATCTCCCTGGACGACTGGATCACCCAAATGAGAAACAGCTGGCCAGTGATCGAAAAAGCACTAGAAGACGCCAAAGCAGACTACAAAAAATATGCAGATCGCAAAAGAGCCCCAGAATGGCCCATGGAAGTAGGAGAAAAGGTCTATTTATCCACGAAATACCTGAAATCCACTCAACCGTCGAAAAAACTAGGCCCCAAGTACGTAGGCCCATTCCCAATTGTGAAAATCATCAACGACGTAACAGTACAACTAGAACTACCTAAGAACCTGAACAAAATACACCCAGTCTTCCACTGTAGCCTACTCAAACCAGTGCGCTCTTCTGCTAGATGGCACCCAGAACCCCCCCCGCCTGCCCCCACACTCATTGAGGGAGAACAACACTTCGAGGTCCAAACAATTTTAGACTCCAGAATGCGAAGAGGGGGGCTGCAGTACCTAATCCAATGGAAACACCTTCCAAAAGCAGATAACGAGTGGGTGGAGAGCCGACATGTCCGAGCACCCCAACTTGTAAGGGCATTCCACAAGAAATACCCAGAGAAGCCAAAATTAGCTGACAAGAAATAGACTACTACCTTCATACACTAACTGTCCCTTTTATCTTTCAGATGGCGCATCCTCACCAAGGGGCAGGGGGGAGGTTATCATTTCGAAGGGGGGCGGCATGTAAGGATGGAGAATCCAGCAGCAATGGGTAATTGCGGCTGGATGCTCCAACCTTACACAGTGTAAATAAAGACAGGAAATAAGGATAAAAGGAAGATGGGGGAGGGGGGAAACACAAGCCTCCGAGAAAGCAGCAGCATTGCCGAATCAGGAAAACTCAGAAACCAATGACAAAAGTACTACCAATGCTGGCGACCACGAGGCCGGAAGAGAGCAATCAATGTGAAGCAAAGAATGAAATCAACAAAGAAAGAACTGAGAGGGAGGGGCGGGACAAGTAAGAACCGAATGGTTAAAGGAGAGGTCTGGGGGGGAAGAAACCCACTTCTGGCTTTAACGGAGCACGATGCTGATTCAATAAACGAATTGCACATATCCCTCGTGGCTTGTGTTGTAGATTCTGATTTTGGATCATAAAGATCGTGAACCTCACACATAACGTGTTTTAGGGGAACCCAGCCCACTTCGTTGTTTTAATAATCCAATGTATTGTGCAAACCAAGAAAATAGATGATTTCAGTCATCAGGTTAAGCATGTTGTGTGAATGCAGCTAACAAGCTTCCCTCCCTTTGGGTCTCTTGAGGTGTGGGTGGATTTCAATTCCCAGAATGCTCAGCGAAAGTCAGATTGGCTAGGCAATGCCCAGATGGGGGAAAACTGTTCTGGGTCTTGTGAATGTGGAGTGGTGGTGTCTACTTAAGTGGAGTAGATATTCCAGTGTGATTTTCTGGATTACCATAACAAAACTCAGACAATTTGATTGACTGTCCAGGGATTAATTCTGCCTCTTTTGTGTTATTTAGGAAAGATGAGAGCAACCTGCCTTCCTGGGATGATGACCATGCGTTGTTTGATGAAGCTGTGAGTGCACTTCTCCTATTACATTCTCCTGGTGTTCATGAGGACTAGATACTTTGATTAACGTAGTTTGCAGTTTCCCTGTGAGTTTAACAGACTGACGGGATGTTCCTTCCTGGCGCCATGGCAGGATGGCATGGGTGACATCCTGACACTGGCCAGCCTGCCTCACAAGGTGGTTGTTGTAGAGAAAAATAGGAGGAGGAAGCACCCCAGGGGACAGGCGTGCCCAGAATTCCTGGCCCTGAAAGATTGCCTTTGGGGTTCCTGCTTGTGACCCTTGTGTCACCAGCTTTCCTCGTCATTTTGCAGGCTGTGCTGAGAGAGACGGCGCCCTTGGCGTTCGGAGGATCGGCTCCCACTCTGCAGCACGTCAGTGGGAGAGATTCAGGGGACGCGAGTAAGTGGCCACGCGTTTTCCCATCGGAATCCGGTTCACTTGGGGGGGGGGGGAAAGGTGGGAGGCACGTTGGAATTCGAGGAGCATTTATGGAGCTCCCCAAGTTACTTTCTCTGTGAAATGGGAGCCCCAGCCCTGTTTCCCAAATCTGGTGCCCTCCCACCGTGTTGGAGCTCACTTTTTTTACCACATCCTGTGGACACCCCCCCAGAGACTAAAACAACCCCTTTTTGGCTGACGGGAGGGCACCCACCGATCTTCTGCCCTGCCAGAGAGTCACAGAAAACATGACTGTTTTGCGTGATGGTGTGCATGCTGTGGATTCGATTTTTGACTGTAAGGTTATATATTTTCGCTTAATTGTATTGCTGTTTGCTGGCCTGGACCCTTACAGATTAGGTAAACAACCAACGAAACAACGAGAGGCACCATATTTGTTCACTTTCCCCACTTTTGGGCGAGTTTCAGAGACAGGATTAGTACCTTAATCCTCTGTAAGGGGTGTCTTGCTCTGGGGAGGGCTGAATGACTGCTGTGGGCCAGATGTGCATGACGGGTGCAGGCCCCCCCACTCCTGGTCCAGAAATTAGCAAAGCAGGGCCTGGAAGGCACAAATTGGTTCTTTGCGGGGGGGGGGGGGAATACACCTATATTAATGAGTCAAAAGAGGCTTCAGGGGCTCTGACTGCATTTTCTAAGAGGGGGGGGGAGAGGCTGAGAAACACATCAGGTGAAGATGGAAAATGGGTTTGCCCCTGAGTTTTATTTCCTGGGGGGTGAGGAGGGGAGCCTTTCTTTTTAAAACTCTGTTAAGTTTCCATTACAATTGTTGTAGGTTTCCTGTTTCTCAGTAATTGTGGGTTTCCTGTCTCTTAATAGCTAGTCATTGTATTGCCAATTTTTGGACAATCAGAAAGGATTCCAGAAAAAGGGAAACAGGTTTGTGGACCTCAAACTAGGTGTGTGTGTGTGTGTGTGTGTGTGTGTGTGTGTGTGTGTGTGTACACACACATACAAACTTTATTACATTTTCAAAGTGAAGATAAAACATGAAAAGATAGAAAAATACTGAAAGAAAACTAAAGAAAGAAGGGACAAACTAAAAAGTGCAGAAATAAATAGAAAAAGATACCAAAAGAATGACTTCTGACCCTTTACAACACAGATATACAGTATATAAAGAATACATCAATCTCTTACTCCAATTTTATCTATAATAAACATTATTTCTATAATCCATTTCAACCTAGTAATCAAAATCCAAAGAATAAAACTTCATTTTTTTTCAGTTACCAACAAAAAGCCCAAAAGCAATTTTCTACCTGAAACAAATTTAAGCTAAATATTATCTCTCATCTATATAGTCAGTTTTGCCATCTCTGCCAAATCCATTGAATGTATCTACCATTGCTCCCCATAGGGATTTATAATACCTTCCACCACTACACATAAAAAAAATCTTACTCTTATTATAAAAAACAAAACAAAATCCGAACTGTTATTTCAAACTAAATATTCATCCAGCTTATAAGGGATAAATTCTATTATACATTCTGCTTAAAAACCTTTAGAGTTACAATACATATCTTTTCCCAGTAATTCTTAATATTCCTAAAAGACAAAAAATGCCTTCACTTTATATAGCTTAAAAATATCTTTTTATATATCTACCTAAATAGTACTTCTATTATCAATATTGGTATTAGCTAGAATAAAAAACCCGGAGCTGAGGCAGGTTTCCTCGCTCCCGACCTTCCGGAAGAATCTGAAGACCTGGTTCTGCCGCCTTGCCTGGGATGGGAAGGTCAATAGCTCCTCCTGGGGGTGGCTGGTGCCGTAGTGGCCTCCCCATTATTTGAGATCTATTACCCCTTGGATTTTATATTAATTTATTCTATTTATACTGATTATTGTAATGTCATGCTTATATTTTAACTTTGATCTTATTATCCATTTATCATGATTCTATTTTTAACTTTGATCTTATTGTAAACCGCCCAGAGTCCCTCCTTGAGGGGGAGATGGGTGGTGATATAAATTTGAATAATAAATAAACAAACAAACAAACAAACAAATAAAAAAAAAACACCCTAGGCATTCATCTTTTTTTTTATAAGAATTTTATTAAGTTTCAAGCAAAGATAAAAGCTACAGAAAAACAAAAAACTACAAAGAAAAAAAACTAAAAAAAGTATAGAAACACAAGAGAAAATTTTCAAAATTACAAAAAGAGGTGACTTCCGACTTTTTTTTTTATAAATTTTATTAGGATTTTAAAATACATAGTTAAAAGTTAGAAACGGAAAAAGAAATAGAACTTCCGACTTTTAACAGCAAGAATATACAACAATTTTCCATAATTAATCCCTTACTCTATATTAAACCAAAATCACATTATTTCTATAAATCATTCCATTGGCACGTTATAAAAATCACAAAATACAGTTGCTCCCTCCCCTTATAATAAAAGAATATATATACTCTGTGTGTGTGTGTGTGTGTGTGTATACACACACACACACACACACACACACACACCACCTCCTAGTCAACTCCCCCCCAAAGATAACATTTATTGTGGAGTCCTTGGTGCTCTCTGAGCCTTGTTGTTTTCTTGCAGACGTTTCATTGCCAGGCTAGGCAACATCTGCAGTGCGACACTGAAGATGTTGCCTAGCCTGGCAACGAAACGTCTGCAAGAAAACAACAAGGCTCAGAGAGCACCAAGGACTCCACAGTTCAACCCTGAGCTACAAATATTCTCTTCGATTGGTATAACGTTTATTTAATTATTTCCTTCCTACTACTACTTCTATATATTCCTGTCTACTATAATAAAGATCAAACTAAAAAACCTAGGCATTCATCTCAATCACCAAAATCCATACCAACTATAGTAATAATAATTTTATCCCACCTCAAAAAGAAAAAATAGACGACCTCAAACTAGGTCTTAGATTGGCACCCCGAGACACTTTTTAGGAACCCAGATATGATTGGCCGGGACAACCGCTGTGCTTCCCCCCCCCCCCAGACCAAAGACCGGCCCTGCTGACCCTTCCTCGCCCGTTGAGCGAAGATGACGGCGCGGTGCCCAGCTGCAGTTTCATCATCCTTCCTCAGAGGGATCGGCCCACCGTCCCGCTTTCTCCGGAGGAGACTTACTCCAACTTGGACTTCCCAAAGCGAGGCGAGGAGATGCTGGGCGGATCCAGGAGAGTGGAGGGAGGAGAGAGGAAGACGGCGGAGCAGGCGGCTGGGCCCAGCTATGCCCGTGTTGCCAAGAGGAAGGCGAATGGCAAGCAGGCCTGGGTGGAGACGGGGCATCCTCACGAGACCTCTCTTCTCTCGGGCACGGGGCCGTCTTCACCAGCGAAACGGGTAGGAGAAGTTTCGAAGGTGTCTTCAAGAGAAACTTGTTCTTGTTCTGTTCAGGCCATGGTTTCCGTCGCGGCAGAAGTAAGCCTGTGGGACAAAAGGTTGGGGGTCTTAGGTCTACTCTCCTAAAATCCCTCGGCCACCCTGTTTGAGAAAAATGCCTTTCCCTGGCTTCTTCCCCCTTAACTCCAGTGGGGGGGGGGGGAGAGAGGGTCCCCCAGCCTATGCGCTTTCCTGGCCAATAAAAAGGGGGGGATATGATAAAAAAGAAATACATGCCCCCTTAGCATGAGATGGTTGAGGAGAGAAGCCAGCCCCCTGCTCTTTTGGAGATAGGTCAGTCTCACGAGTGATCAATAAAACTATTTTGTTTAGAAAGGGAAAAACATGTAAACATTCCTTTCCTTGCTTTGAATTATCACATGTGAAACATTGGGTGGCCAAGGAGAGATAAGTACAGAACTAGTCAAAACACAAAAGAAATCTATTCAGGACAGATTCTGGTTCTCGTCAGGCACACGACAAGGCTGGTTTACCCTAATTCAAAAAGGTTCCAAGTTGCACATAATTTACCAAGCATGTCCAAAGATCATACAGCTGAGAAACCATAATCACCCAGAATCCATAAAGTAGGCTTAAACACACAATCAAATAAAGCAGTGTTTGTCAAACTTGGCAACTTTAAGACATGTGGACTTCAACTCCCAGAATTCCCCAGCAGCCATGCTGGCTGGGGAATTCTGGGAGTTGAAGTCCACATGTCTTAAAGTTGCCAAGTTTGACAAACACTGGATTAGAGGATCATCAATGCACAAAACAGCAGTGTCTGCCCTGGGGGGTGTCAAAATCTGGCAGATGGTGGGTACAGTTTGGTCTAGTGGTTAAGGCAACAGGCTAGAAACCAGGACACTGAGAGTTCTAGTCCCGCCTTAGGCAGGAAAGCCGGCTGGGTGACCTTGGGCCAGTTCCTGTCTCTCAGCCCTAGGAAGGAGCCAATGGCAAACCAGGAGACTGAGAGTTCTAGTCCCGCCTTACGCACGAAAGCCGGCTGGGTGACCTTGGGCCAGTCCCTGTCTCTGAGCCCTAGGAAGGAGCCAATAGGAAACCAGGAGACAGTTCTAGTCCCACCTCAGGCATGAAAGCCGGCTGGGTGACCTTGGGCCAGTCACTCTCTCTCAGCCCAACCCACCTCACAGGGTGGTTGTTGTGGGGAAAATAGGAGGAGGGAGGAGTATTAGGTATGTTCGCCGCCTTGAGTTATTTATAAAAATAATAAAGGCGGGATAGAAAATAAATAAATAAATAAATAAATAAATAAATAAATAAATAAATCATTGTGATGGAAGCCCCCCCTCCTTTTGTATGTGTGTCAGATGCAGGTGCAAAAGGGGCGGAGCTTCCATTGCAACGCCACACCCACCATCTTGCAGATTTTCCACACACCCCTTGGAAACCCACGGCACAGCAGTTGGAAAAGCTGTAGTCCTCATTTAGTGACTGACTTGCTTAGCGACCATTTGCAGTTGCAACAGTGATAAAAAAGTAACTTTGTGACCAATCCTCACATTGACGACCTTCGCAGGTCTGTAAAGCAAAGGGAAGCTGAAGTCAAATCATGAAATCATGATGTTTCACTTAGCGACCGCTTCATTTAACGACCAAGTTGCTGGTCCCAAATGTGGTTGCTAAACAAGGACTGCCTGTATTACTGCTACAGTCACTAATGGCTGTTTCTTTTATAGGTAGAAGAAATGTACTCGGTGGTCTGCAAAGAAAAGAAGAAGAAAAAAGCGCAGAGCTCTGAAGGAGCCGGCAAAGAGAAAGCCCCCCGAGCAGAGGTGAGGCCAGGACACTGCCAGCGGGCAGCCGTCAGTCAGGAACCAAACGGCATTGCAAGTTTCCAGTCCTCATCGCTCCCCGCCGCCACGGAGCCTTGCTATGAATCTATCTGGTGTGAACCCCGGACCAAGGTTGCGAGGCAGCCGTCTTCAGAGCCAGCTTATGAGACCGTAGAGACTTACTGGCACGGCGCAAAGAAGAACTCGAAGACGTCGAAGCAGAAGATGGTGGCCGAAAACCTGTACGAAAGCATCGGCCAGGCGGCCTTTGAGGGGCAGGGCCGAGGCAGAGCGCCCCGTCTCGAAAGCTGACTCTTTGCGCGGCGTGTTCACGGGTCCGAGGGCCTGCGTCCCGACGGGCAGAAGGAATTATTTGACCTCCAGACAGGAGCTAATAAGCTTGAGGTCAAGAAAATTCAAATCCCTGTGAAAGGGCCGTCAACTGCTGACCGCTGCCCAGCCGGACCGGAGAACGGTTGCGTGCCTCTGATAAGCTTTCCACACGTGTATCGCCCTCCTGGTGCGATCTCGGGCTAGCCCTCCTTGTCTCTGGTGGCCGGGGAGGATGGGGGTTGTAGTCCAAAGGCCTCTAGAAGGCGCCAGCTCGGGAACGTCCCTCCAAAAGCTTTTCCTTTGTCTGCTTTGACGGGCTTTTCTTCCTTGCCATGTCTGATCTGTAAGGGGGCCGGCGCTGCCCTGCAATTGTGTGCGTTCTTCCCAAATAAATATTAAATTACGGATGGATGGAAATGGAGTCGGGTCTGGGGGGGGAATGGGAGGGGGGCTGCAGCCCAACTGAAAAGCTGAAAAGTCCTGTTGGGGGGTAAAGGGAAGGAAACGGTTAAGCTCAGACGCTGCCGAGTGAAACTTTTGGTGCCAAATGATAGTCCCAATGCTGGAAAATTTGCAGACAGAGATGCGATAACAGCCTGGCTTTATTTTTGGCATGAATATTTCCAGCAACACTTGTACGGTCACCACTATCTCGAAAAGGACATCCAGGAGCTCGAAAGCTGCAGAACGAGCCAAACTAGACTCGGGACAGAAGGATTGTCAGAATAGACCAGTGTTTCTCAACCTTGGCAAGTTTAAGATGTGTGGACTTCAATTCCCAGAATTCCCCAGCCAGCATGGGTGCTTACAGCTTTCCTGCAACCTGCATGAGTTGGATCTGCAAGTAATTCCCAATGCCCCTTTGGCCGGACCCAGGATTTGGGGAACCTCTTCCTTCCTTTTCTCCTCCAAGGAAGCAAATGTTTGTCTCCGAGGAAATCAGGGATCAGCAGCTGATCTCGGCTGATTTAGGATGCCCCGCTTCCATGAAAAGAGGTGGCTTGGGTAGCTATCAGACCCAGGCTTTTTGCTAAGTGTTGACACCCAAAGAAGAGTGAGGCTTTCATGACGCATCTGGGCTTCCCCCCTCCACCCCACGGATGTCAGGTTTTTCTGGCGACCCAAAAAGGGGAAATTGGTGAAAAGCAAGGTTTTTTTTTTTTTAAAAAAATGGTGGTAAAATGCTGTCCCAAATAGAACATGAGATGTGAAGATGGTGGCTGAAATGCCAATAATTCCAGGAGAAAGATCTCTGAGGTTCTCCAGAGCTGGTCCGTAATCTAGGGATCCCCCTGGGCTCTCAGCTCCTGGAGGGCCTTTGTTGAGCTCCACCCAGCCCCAGTTACAGGTTTTCCTGGATTGGAAGACCAGGTTCCTGGTCATCCACTCCTTGGTTATCTCCTGTCTGAATTCCTGTAATGTCCTCTACAGGGGCTTTCCCTTGAAGACCACCCAGAAATCTTAGCTGGGACTTCTGAGCAGAAATAGGACGTTGATTTCAAGAGTCTTACAATTAGATTTTAAAAATAAGTATTGAATTATTTCTTTCTTTATAATTCAAATTTTGCCACCACCCATCTCTGCCAGAAAGGGGGACTCTGGGCGGTTTACAATACGAACCATATTAAAAGGATAAAAATATAAAAACATCTAAAATATACATATACAATTTGCCAAATATAAATATAAAATAAGTATAAAAACCAAGTGGCCGTAAAGATCTAATTCCGTGAGGAGAGCTCTAAGGCGCCAGCCACCCCCAAGAGTAGCTACTCCCCTTCCTACCCCAAGCGAGACGGCAGAGCCAAGTCTTCAGGTTCTTCCGGAAGGCCAGGAGTGATGGGGCCTGTCTCACCTCCGGGGGCAGAATGTTCCAGAGGGCGGGGGCCACTGCAGAGAAGGCCCGCTTTCTGGACCCCACCAAATGAAGTTCTTCTGCAGACGGGGTCCGCAGCATGCCCTCTCTGCATGACCGGGTGGGACGGGTAGACATCATGGGGATGAGACGGTCCCTCAGGTAACCTGGCCCCATGCCATGTAGGGCTTTAAAGGTGATCACCAACACCTTGAATTGGACCCAGAAGCAAACTGGCACCCAATGCAGCTCGTGCAGCAGTGGTGTCACATGTGCCGATCTTGGGGCAGCAAGAACTGCCGGCGCAGCCGCATTCTGGACCAGCTGAAGCTTCTGGATACTCTTCAAGGGTAGCCCCACGTAAAGCGCATTGCAATAGTCTATATGGGAGATGACCAGGGCATGAGTGACTGTTCGAATGGCCTCTCCATCCAGGAACGTGTTTAACTAAAAATTCAAGGAGAAAAAGATGTTCTCATGATTTGGAGCTATCGATTGAGGATGTCTGGCGCCCTCTGGTGGTGGTCAGCCTGAAGTACCAGCAGAGATTTCTCTGCCCCTGTTTTAGAAGCAGCTTGATGAATTATGGACACTGGTTGGTTTGTCCGTGCAACATCTCTGCTTTGAGAGCTGCACTGGTGGTTAGATTGTTTCTGGGTGCAACTGAAGGTGCTGGTTGTTCCCTTTAAAGTATTTTATGGATCAAGACCTGGATATCTACAGAACCCCTTCTTACAGTGGTGTCTGTCCATCCTCTAAATCTAGAAGAAAAAGCTCTCCCTAGGTCCCAACCTTTAGGGAATTTCTTAATCCCTGTCTCCCTTCTCTGCTTTTTTTTTTTTGCATATATAATTTTTATTAAGAATTTTGATTATAATAGTAAAATCTGATACAAACTAAAGAAAAGATAATACAAAGGAGTAAAAAGTGCAAGAAAAAAGGAAGAGAGAAGAAACAAAAGTAAGAATATAATAAAGAGAAAAGAAATATATAAAGAAGTGACTTCCAACCTTCATCACAATGAGTATAAACAAATTTAGTGACTCTTCACCCCCTCAAAGGTTACAAACATTTATCTCTTCATCCCAAATCCCATCTCTTATCTATAGACAAATCCATAAAGCATCATATTTTCAGTCCTGGTGTCAGCAGATAGTCCATACTTGCCAAAAGTAACAACGTATCTTGTTTTAACCTTGATCAACTAAACCAACTTTATATTCCTTCCTTTTACTTCTAACAGTCTTAATGTTTAGTTCATTCAAATACTGTCATAGGATTTGATTTCTCTTCATTTCTTCTTTGTCCCATCACAGAAAGGCTTGTTCTTCAAGGCTTTAACAAGCCTCTTTTGTACATCCAGTAGGAAAGAATTATCCAGGTCACTCTGTTGGTTTCCCTTTTAAATTTTAAAGCCTCAGCCAGTTTCTTTTGTAGATCCAGTGAAACATCCTTCTCTAAGCCATTCTCTTGGCCTGTCAGTTGTAAATCCATTTTCAATACCATCTCTATCTTGTCACATAAAATTTGTTCTACATCTGTAATTTCTTCAGTAACATCTGTCCATAGAAGCAGACACCATTACTGACATTGTTGATACCGTGGCTATTATTTTCTGATTCCATTCTTCAAAAATCTCCTTCAGTATTCTCACTGTTAGAATATTTTGCAACATTTTACAGGCTTGTAAATCTTTCTTCTACCTAAAAACTTTAGTTCCCTCTAGTGTCCAGTTTTTGAAATCATGAAATTGCACATCTTTGCTTTATCTTGTAAAAACCAAAACAGAATCTATTTCCCACAAGAAGCTGTTTGTTCTTTATAATTAATTCCAAAATCTTATTGTAAAAGTTTCAATATTCCAATTTTATCTGGACCCTTAGTCCGTTTATAACTTTCTAAGATCAAAATCTTGTTATTTATTTATTTATTTATTTATTTATTTTCAATCAAATTTATCACCACCCATCTCCCCCTCAGGGAGGGACTCTGGGCAGTTTACAATAAAAACACAATTCACCATCATACAATGTAAATACAATTAAATGAGTATAATAAATAATCAAAATATAGATACAATAAAATCCAGATGGCAAGTTCTTTATCAATCTGTGAGTAAAAAAGGGCCACTTAAGGGCCATTCTAGGAGACTAGTCATCCCCAAGAGTGACCACTGTCCCTCCTGCTCCAGGCATGTTGACACAACCAGGTTTTTAGCTTTTTACGGAAGTCCAGGAGCGAGGGGACCTGTCTTATCTCTGGGGGTAGAATGTTCCAGAGGGCAGGTGCTGCTGCAGAGAAGGCCTGCTTCCGCGACCCCGCAAGATGGAATTCCTTCACAGATGGGGTTCGTAGCGTGCCCTCTCTGCATGACCAGGTGGGACGGGTTGATGTGACAGGGATGAGACGGTCCCTCAGGTATCCTGGTCCCATTCCATGTAGGCCTCTAAAGGCAATAACCAACACCTTGAATTGGACCCGGAAGCAAACCGGCACCCAGTGCAGCTCGCACAGCAAAGGTGTTACACGTGCCACCCTTGGGGCACCTAAAATTGCTCGTGCGGCTGCATTTTGGACCAGCTGTAGCTTCTGGATATTTTTCAAGGGTATTCTTATTTAGCTTTTTGCTGTTTATTTCAGATTCTTGAAATTCTTAAGCTTATGATTAAATTTTTCTTTCATTCAGGCTTGAAGGTGGACTTGCCTGGCATTTTCAGACTTGTCGGTCTGAAGATCTCTAATAGCTTTAAGATAGTTAATAGGTAAGTTCAGAAAGTGATTAGAAAGTGAGGTTTGCGAACTTTGTTGTTGTTCAGTCGTTTAGTCGTGTCCGACTCTTCGTGACCTCATGGACCACAGCACGCCAGGCCTTCCTGTCCTCCACTGTCTCCCGGAGTTTACTCAAATTCATGTTCATTACATCGGTGATGCTATCTAACCATCTCATCCTCTGCCGTCCCCTTCTCCTCTTGCCTTCAGTCTTTCCCAGCATCAGGGTCTTTTCCAGGGAGTCCTCTCTTCGCATTAGGTGGCCAAAGTATTTGAGCTTCAGTATCTGTCCTTCCAATGAGCAGTCAGTGTTGATTTCCTTTAGGATTGACTGATTTGACCTTCTTGCAGTCCAAGGGACTCTTAAGATTCTTCTCCAGCACCACAGTTCGAAAGCATCAATTCTTCGGCGCTCAGCCTTCCTTATGGTCCAACTCTCACAGCCATACATTACTACTGGAAAAACCATAGCTTTAACTATACGGACCTTTGTCGGCAAGGTGATGTATCTGCTTTTTAATATGCTGTCTAGCGAACTTAGTGTCCTTTAAAAGGCTCTGCCGTGGTTGCGAGCAAGTTGGCTGATCCTGTCGTCTCCTGGTATTCAAACTGGGGGGAAACCACTGTCCTGCGGTCTCCTTGTGAGGAACCGCTGTCCAGAGCACATGTGGGAAATCTCACATTTTCTTATCTGGAGAGGTTCTGAGGGACCGGTCCACTCACCTGTTCCTTGGTCTCTTCTGCAGTCGTCGGCTCCACTTTCGCCGAGCCATCTTCAGTTCACCATAGCTCCCCCGGACGTCCTCTCCCTTCTCTGTTTTCTGGACCGATGTTTATATGAGTTATGGTTCTTCCTTGGTGGCTAAATAATGTATATTGTTGTTGCCTTTTGTCTTAATCCTATTAATGTTCAGACATTTGTAAGACACTCAGGATCAGTCCTGATTTCAGCAGGTTATCAGGTTAGGAAATATATAAACCCAGCAACCCCCCTCCACGTCCATTTTCTAAGCCAAACGTTCCATAATTCAAGCGTATTCGCTTTATTGTGCGCTTTCTCCAAATCAACAGACTTCCTCTTTCATTTTCATGCACTTCTCATTGCGGAAGAGCAGAAATCTGGTCTGTACAGCCCATGCCCGCCACAAAGCCACGTTGGGCTTCCTGAATGTTGCTCAGTGGCCCCTCTTTAGCCCTCTCAGTCCCAGGGACGCTTAACAAACCAATCCCCCTATAATTTTTGCATTCACTCTTTGTCATTTTCCCCTCGCATATGGGAGCAATAAAAAGATTCTTCCAATTCTCAGAGACTGATGCAGCCTTTACACACCACGTTAAACAAGCGCAGGGATGGAACTATGGTCGGTGTCACCCAGGGCAAACATGAATTCCACCCCCCCTGGGTTATTTTGTCATTTTGGCACCCCCGTGGGCGTCATTTTGGCACCCCCCAGCGTGGCGCCCGGGGCACATGCCCCGCTTGCCCCCCTAGTTGCGTCCCTGAACAAGCGGCCCATCCCTTCGATGAGCAAACAACATCCATAGATAAACATTTTTCCCATTAGACCATCTACATCTGCAGCCTTACTCTTTTTCAACATACTCATGGCATTTCTGACCTCCTTTTAAAGGCGCTATGGACTTTGAAGGAGCACGAGTACAGGGCGAAAGGGAGAAACGAGCTGAGAGGAAGGCACATCAAGCAAACCCTCATCGTGACCGTCTTGCACCCGGAAACATATGCCCTCATTGTGGGAGGTTGTGCGGATCCAGAATTGGCCTTTACAGCCACTTACGGATCCACTGTTAAGATTTTACCCCCGGAAGGCAATCTTACTCGGCTACGAGTGATCGCCAAGAAGAATAATTTCCATTTTCTCTGTTAAGGCTCCTTGCTTAGCCGTCTTCCTCCACTTCACATAATGCCCCATGTAGAGAACATTGCACTAGTCTAATTGGGAGGGGACTAAGGCATGAATGCCCATGACCAGCGACTCCCTATCTGGAATGGGCACAAGAGATGCACAAGATGTATTTGTCGAAGGCTCTTCTCGATGCGGCTGCCACCTGCTCCTTGAGCAGGAAACCACCTGTCCAGGGGGACCACAGATTGTGCACACACTCTGCCTGGGGTAGTGTAACCCCCTTCAGAGTTAACAAGAGATCTGGGGGGTCCAAAACTCACCGACACGGTGGAGCCAAAGCTGGCTCTTCCCCATCCGGACCCAGCTGCTGACTTAAGGCCTGGAGGAACATGCACCCACACCTGCGGATTAGTTCAGTAACCAGGTTAGTGTCTGATGTGAATGCAACTACTGGAAAGCTGTAGCAATGGCATATAATGATGCTCAAACACTGTATTTCCAAATACACTGTGTGTTAGAATGAGAAAAGTAAAGTCTTCTCTGATGGCAAGTCAGCAAGGAACTAGAGAAACTAGAGCTGTCTTCAGGGTGGAAGGATGTATCGGCTTCCTCTAAACCTATGTTTCTCAACCTCAGCAACTTTAAGATGTGTGGACTTCAACTCCCAGAATTCCCCAGCCAGCCATGTTGGCTGGGGAATTCTGGGAGTTGAAGACCACAGACCTTAAAGTTGCTGGGGTTGAGAAACGCTGTTCTAAACCAATTTTAGGGCTTCTGGTTTGATTCAGGGTGCTAAGGAACTGCATCCCAAAGTTTTGAGAAATCGAACAGAAAGGAACAGGGAAACCTCTGCTGGCACTTTAGGCTAACCACCACCAGAGGGCGCATAAAAGGTAAAGGTTCCCCCTGCACATTTGTGCAGTCGTGTCCGACTCTAGGGGCCGGTGCTCATCTCCGTTTGTTAGCCGAAGAGCCAGCGCTGTCCAAAGATGCTTCCGCAGTCATGTGGCCAGCATGATGCATGCGGAACGCTGTTACCTTCCCACCGAAGTGGTACCTATTCATCTACTTGCATTTGCATGCTTTCGAATTGCTAGGTTGGCAAGAGCTGGGGCAAGTGCAGGAGCTCACTCCGTCACGCGGGTCTCGGGGCTCGAACCTCCGAACTTGCGATCTTCCGATCAACAAGCCTGGCATCTTATCCGCCGAGCCACCACGCATACAATCTCCAAAAATAAGCCAATGGCTCCAAATACTGAGAATACTCTTTACCCTTGAATTTTTTATATTTGAATTAAAACCTTTTTTTCCTCATTGTAGGAATTTTAGGGTCAGTAATAATTTTAGGGTCAGTAATAATAGAGGGGGCGTGGTGGCTCAGTGGGTAAGATGCCAGGCTTGTCGATCGGAAGATCGCAAGTTTGGCGGTTTGAATCCCTAGCCCCGCGTGATGGAGTGAGCTCCCGCACTCGCCCCAGCTCTTGCCAACCTAGCAGTTCGAAAGCGTGCAAATGCAAGTAGATGAATAGGTACCACTTTGGTGGGAAGGTAACAGCGTTCTGCGCGCGTCATGCGGCCACATGACCGCGGAAGCGTCTTCGGACAACGCTGGCTCTTTGGCTAACAAACAGAGATGAGCACCGGCCCCTAGAGTCGGACACGACTGCACAAAATGTGCGGGGGGACCTTTATCTTTACCTTTAATCCCAACTCAATCCCAAATCCACTTCTAATCTCTACTCAGAACCAGAGATCCCACAGGTAGTTGTGCTTTTAGTTGATCCCATGTCTACCTTACATCATCATCATCATTGGCGATCACTCGTAGCTGAGTAAGATTGTCTTCCAAGGGTAAAATCTTAACAGTGGATCCGTAAGTGGCTGTAAAGACCAATTCTGGATCCGCACAACCTCCCACAATGGGGGCATAGGTTTCCGGGTGCAAGACGATCACGATGAGGGTTTGCTTGGGTTTGCTTGACGTGCCTTCCTCTTAGCTCTTTTCTCCTTTTCGCCCTGTACTCGTGCTCCTTCAAAGTCCATAGCGCATTTAATAAAGGCTGACCTCCAATTGAAACGCTCATGAGTTAGGGCTTCCCAGTTCTCAATGCTGAATTACATTTTTTTAAATTAGCTTTGAGAGTATCTTTGAATCTCTTTTGCTGTCCACCAATATTCCGTTTTCCATTCTTAAGTTGGGAGTAAAGTAGCTGCTTTGGAAGACGATGGTCAGGCATTCGAACAACATGATCGGTCCAGCGAAGTTGATGTTGGATGATCATTGTTTCAATGCTGGTGGTTTTCGCTTCTTCTAATACGCTAACATTAGTCCGCCTACCTTCCCAAGTCACTTGCAGAATTTTTCGGAGGCAGCGTTGATGGAATCTTTCAAGAAGTTGGAGGTGGCGTTTGTAGAGGGTCCATGTTTCACAGGCGTACAGAAGGGTTGGTAGTACAATGGCTTTGTAAACAAGCATTTTGGTCTCCCTGCGAATGTCCCGATCCTCAAACACTCTACGCTTCATTCGGGAGAAAGCTACACTCGCAGAGCTCAGGCGATGCTGAATTTGAACCAATCCCTCCGCAGCGCCATCAATCCAGCTTAAAGGTGGGTCACTACCTTACAGGGTTGTGGGAAGGCAATAAGGAGTTGTTCCTTGCGGGAAGGCCGATGTAAGCATTAAAAGTGGTGCAAGCCTGTGCAAGTGTATTCAGATGTCAAGGTAGTCCTTGACTTACAACCACAGTTGGGGCCAGAATTTCCATCGTAAGTCGTTGCGATCATAAGTCGAGTCACCATGTGACTGGGCCTGATTTTACAATCATTTTATGGTGGTCGTTAAGCAAATCACGGGTTGTTAAGTGAATCACTGTGGTTGTTAAGCGAATCCAGCTTCCCCAATGGGCGTTTTTTGCTGGGAAATGGCAAAAAAGTCACAAAATGTGATCACGTGACCACAGGATGCTGCAAACGGTGGTAAATGCGAACCAGTTGCCAGGCACCCAAAATGCAATCATGTGACTGCAGGGGGCGGGCGACGTTTTGCGATGCTTGGAAGTGCTTTACAGGCCGTAAAGTACCCATTCCGAGGCCATTGTAACTTCGGACCATCGTTAAACAAACGGTCATAAGTTGAAGACTACCTGTACTCTAGAGCAGTGTTTCTCAGCCTTGGCAACTTTACGATGTATGGACTTCAAGCCCCAGAATTCCCCAGCCAGCATGTTGGCTGGGGAATTCTGGGCGTTGAAGTCCACACATCCTAAAGTTGCCAAGGTTGAGAAAGATTGCTCTAGAGGCCTGGTTTACAGGGAACTGAGCATGGAATTGCAACACAACTTAATTAGAAAATATTGGGCAGTTAATCTTCAGCCTTGTGGATCAGGCCCATTCCTTTGCACGCATTCAGTGGCATTCCTGCAGGACCACAAACCAAAGTTTGTAGGGGCGCGGTGGCTCAGCGGGTTAAACCACTGAGCCGTTAGACTGCCGACCATAAGGTTGGCAGTTCGAAAAACCGCGTGACGAGGTGAGCTCTCGTCACTTGCCCTAGCTCTCTGCCAACCCAGCGATTCGAAAGCTATTTAGCAAGTAGATTAATGGGTACCACTCACGTGGGACAATTTGCGGGCGTCCAGCGGAGGGTCGTCCTCGATTCCAAGAGAGACCTCGGAAGAGCGGCGATGTCGGCGGAGGACGACGGAGGACGACGGATCCGGAGACACCAGCTTCCTGGACGTCAGCAGCCGGCGCGGAGCGAGGCATTCTGGGACTTGCAGTCCAATGCCTGCAGCGGAAGAGCCGGTTCCCTTCCTCTCTCCCTGTCGCGCGGGAATAAATTGTAATAATGATGTTGTATAATTGTATAATTGGATTGGAAATATATAATACTGTAAGCCGCCTAGAGTCCTCCAGTAGGGAGGGGATAGGCGGGGTATAAATAAGACAAATAAATAATAAAGTTGAATTTCTGTTCAGGTTTTGGGGGAAGAAATCCTTTCCCATTTAAATTATACATAGGGCCTAGTGGTCAGTCTGGATCACCACTTGCAAATTATGGATATATCTCTAACCTCAGTAACCATGGACTGGTAAGGCCACATGCATCGTGCAACAAGAAGGCAATGTGTGCAATGCATTTATGCACAATTTAATTCCAGAAATAAAGTGGGAAAGTGTAGCGCTTAAATGGCTCTTTCCAAAAAAGAAATTCTAGTTTCTTTTTTGTTACCATACCTGTTATTCTATTCATGAGCAACTGAAAAAAGAGGATTATGGTCCACCAATTGCCCACCGTAAAGGTTAGGAGTATGGGGGAAGAATTACCTTGCTAAAATAAAATGACTTTTTCTAGAACTCTTTCATGTCATTCTTTCTCTGTAAGAAATAATAATAATAATAATAATAATAATAATAATAATAATAGTAGTAGTAGTAGTAGTAGTAATAGTAAGAGTAATCCAGACCACCACTTGAACACCATCGGCAGACAAAATCACCACCAGTCAATTGCAAAAGGCAGCTTTATTGGAACAGCTTACATCCCGCAACGATTCCTTTAATATTATTTTTGTACATTATTTTGTAAATATATTATAATTTAAAAAATCTGCCTGTCCCAGGTCCTTGGGAAGACCTTGATAGGTGGGCAAAAATGCCAAATCCAGCCTAAACATCTGGCTGACTGTGCGACCAACCATAATTTAATTTTTATCCCACCTTTTTTATATATAACTCAAGGTGGCAAACATACCGAATACTCCTGCCATGTATTTTCCCCAAAACAACAACCCTGTGAGGTGGGCTGGGCTGAGAGAAAGTGATGCTTACCTGATTTTCTTAAGTGTTTTGGTCTACGCTTCTGAGCCATTTATTCGCAAACCCGAAGCAAATCTTTTTCCCTTCTCCCAGCCAACCCTGATAGGTTTAATCAACTGCATTAAAACAAAAATGGGCTGATTAGGGATAACCCGAGGTGTATCTGTAAATTGGGAAAGGGAAGTGTTCTTGCAATGAAGAATCGGAATTGAATAATTTGCTCCCCACAAAACATGCTGTGAACTCTGCAAATTCGGTGGCTTTCCAACAAGCCCCATTTCTTCTAAGTTGAAATGTCAGTTGAAAAGTGCTTTTTTCTGCTGAGCTAAATACAGGTAGTCCTCGACTTAAGACCACTCGTTTAGCGACCGTTTGAAGTGCTGAAAAAAGTGACTTACAACCGGCCCTTGCATTTACGACCGTTGCAGCATCCCTGCAGTCACATGATCAAAATTCAGGCACTTGGCAACTGATTCGCACTTATGACGGTTGCAGCGTTCCAAAGTCACACGATCGCCATTTGCAACCTTCCTAGCCAGCTTCCGCCAAGCAAAGTAAACGGGGGAAGCTGGATTTGCTTAATGACCGCAGCAAAAAAGGTCGTAAAATTGGGTGTGACTCACTTAACAACCACCTTGCTTAGCAACGGAAGTTCCAGTCCCAATTGTGGTCGTAAATCAAGGACTACCTGCATATTCCTTCATGCTGGAGAAAGGCTTGGAGATGAGATTTGTTGTTAAACAAAACAAAATAAAACAGAAGGGCCATGAATGCAGTGCCTTCCTACACCAAATTGCAGGGCTTAAGTAATTGTAAGAACTCCGGGTAATTTAAATCGTGGTGACCAAATCCCTAAAAAAGATAGAAAGCAGGGGATATAGTGGGTAGGTGGAAATTGTAGTTCCATGATACATGGGGATCTTTTTCCCCTCTTACAATATCGAAACATGGGGTTAAAATGCAATTGTGGAAGCTGTGGGAAAATGCATCAAACCCTGTTGGCCAATAATGCAAAAATTGGGGACTTTGCTTGAAAACAGGTGGACGGGAGATGATTCGAAAGGCCCTGCCGTGAAAGTCACAACGTGGAAGAATCATCAAGACGTTTCTTTTCCTCTTCCAGAATCCTAGAATTTGTTGGCCACCACTAGATGGGGAGGATCCCAGGCCGGCCAAAGGAAGCCTGTCTTTAACTTTGTTGTTTATTCGATCAGTCGCTTCCGACTCCTCGTGACCTCATGGACCAGCCCACGCCAGAGCTTCCTGTCGGCCGTCACCATCCCCAGCTCCCCCACGGTTGAGTCCGTCACCTCCAGAATATCATCCATCCCTCTTGCCCTTGGTCGGCCCCTCTTCCTTTGGCCTTCCACTTTCCCTAGCATCAGCTTCTTCTCCAGATGTCTTTAACCACACAGAGCTAAACTCTCCCGTTGGGGGAGATGGGCGGTCATATAAGTTTGAATAATAAATAAATAAATAAATAAATAAATAAATAAATAAATAAACTGCAGAACTCACTGCCACAAGATCTGGTCAGGGCCGCCAAGCTGGAGGATTGAAAAGGCAATCTGCAAAAAACAGCTGCAGTTAAAGCTGTCATCGGCTGCCAATCGGGATGGCAACACACAGTGGGGTTTCCCGCGGGATTTCCATGCACAATTCATGTCTTGTCTGCTCCTTGCTATGTTGTGGACTCTTCCCACAACCCGCCTTTCCTGCATTCATCTTTTGGAATCCAGGTCACGCGCCCCAAACTCCAGACTCCTGATGCTGATGTTCTGGCAGCGTTGATTTGGGGCATCTTGGCAAAGTCATGCCACCCCCCTGCCACCACAGAGAGATGGGAGGTGAGTGCAGAATCTCTGTCCAGCGAGAGCCGAGCTTTCAGATCCAGATAGTGGCACCTCGCTCTGTCTGAAACAGCATTTGGGGCCATGAAATGGCATTTCCCACTCTACAGATACAACCCAACTGGCACAGAAATATATTGCTTGTAGTTTGTTCCTGGGGGTGTGATCAACAAGGGGTCCCGTTTCATCTCACGAGCAGGACTGCGCCTTTGGGAAACCACGTGGTCTGGATCAGAGGGCGAAACATGCTGTGATATTAACTTGAGATCCATCCACCGTAATCTCTGCTCCTGTTTGTTGCACCCTACCCACAATAAAAGGTTCATTCTGATGGAGTTTTGAAGGTTAATAAAAGAACTCCAAGCAGCTAACAACAATCTTGCAAAGTAGAAGCCTGAACCAGATGGGACTTGCACATTAAGCTTAATTACGTTCAGAAATAAATTCAGTCTTCACATAGTAGTTAGATGAAGAAAAATAGAGATAGCTTACATTTATTCAGTAGAACTGGATTTAATGTATTGTCGAAGGCTTTCACGGCCGGAGTTCGATGGCTGTTGTGGGTCTTCCGGGCTGTGTGGCCGTGTTCTGGAAGTTGTGGTTCCTAACGTTTCGCCAGCATCTGTGGCCAGCATCTTCAGAGGGCAGGAGCACAGATAGAAGCAAAATCTCTGTGCCCAGGTAGAGTGGCAATGTTCTATTTATAGAGCTAAATTATAGGAGATTAGGTGGGGTTTTTTGTTGTGTTGAAATGTTAACGAGTGGCTGATGAGCGTGATTAGCATGTTCATTGTGAGAAGTATTCCCATGACCTGGTGGTTGGACTGAGTTCGTTGACCTTTTGCAGGCAGTGTTTTTCAGGACTGGTAGCCAGGTTTTGCTAATTTTTAAACCTTCTTCTTTTTTATTGTAACTGTGCTGGTGTTTGTGAATTTCAATGGCTTCTCTGTATAATCTGGTGTAGTGGCTTTTGGTGTTGTCCAGTATTTCTGTGTTTTCAAATAGGATTTTGTGTCCTAAGACTCTATCCCACTCAGACCCATTGTAAGTGCCATTGGCTCCCCAACATATGAATTATCCAAACATTTGGCTACCCTTTTACAGACCCACATCGGACAGACTCCATCCCACATCAAAGACTCAGGACACTTCATCAACAAAATCAGCACCCTAAAACTCAACCACATGGACAAACTGGTCAGCTTTGACGTGGTCTCCCTGTTTACCAATGTGCCAGTAAGGGACACCCTGGCACTCATCAAGCAAATCTTCCCAGAAGACATTACAGCTTTATTTCAACACTGCCTAACAACTAGTTACTTTCAATGGGAGAATGAGTTCTATGAACAGATGGATGGCGTTGCCATGGGAAGCCCCCTGAGCCCAGTCATAGCAAACTTTTACATGGAACACTTTGAAAAACAGGCTTTGGAATCGGCACCCATTACACCAACAGTCTGGTTCCGGTTCGTGGATGACACCTTCGCAATTTGGAGTCATACTGAAGAAGAACTGGAGAAATTTTTGGACCACCTAAACGGCATCCACCCCAATATACAATTCACTATGGAAAAAGAAACTGACGGCAAACTTCCATTTTTAGATACGCTGGTCATACGCAAACCGGACCTCAAACTAGGACACAAAGTATACAGAAAACCCACCCATACAGACCGGTATCTACACAAAAGTTCCAATCACCACCCACGACAAAAGAGAGGCATGATCAAAACCTTGGTGGATCGTGCTAATTGAAACTGTGAAACCCAATTTCTCAACAATGAACTTAACTATCTGAATTGGGTCCTACAGGCAAATGGCTATTCCAAGAATGAAATAAAAAGAGCCATCAAACCAAGAAAACAACATCCAACTGAAGAAAAACAGCCCCACACAAACAAAGTATTCCTGCCCTACATCAAAGGAGTCACTGACCGCATGGGAAAACTGATGGAAAAACACAACTTTCAAACAGTCTTCAGACCCACCAGAAAAATACAACAAATGCTAAAATCAGCTAAAGACCAAAGGGACCCCCGCACCGCTGCAGGAGTATACCGCATACCATGCAGCTGTGGACAAGTATACATCGGAACCACAAAACGAAGCATTCACACCAGGATAAAAGAACATGAAAGACACTGCAGACTACAGCAACCGGAAAAATCTTCAGTAGCTGAACATGCTCTCAAGCAAACGGGACACAAAATCCTATTTGAAAACACAGAAATACTGGACAACACCAAAAGCCACTACACCAGATTATACAGAGAAGCCATTGAAATTCACAAACACCAGCACAGTTACAATAAAAAAGAAGAAAGTTTAAAAATTAGCAAAACCTGGCTACCAGTCCTGAAAAACACTGCCTGCAAAAGGTCAACGAACTCAGTCCAACCACCAGGTCATGGGAATACTTCTCACAATGAACATGCTAATCACGCTCATCAGCCACTCGTTAACATTTCAACATAACAAAAAACCCCACCTAATCTCCTATAATTTAGCTCTATAAATAGAACATTGCCACTCTACCTGGGCACAGAGATTTTGCTTCTCTCTGTGCTCCTGCCCTCTGAAGATGCTGGCCACAGATACTGGCGAAACGTTAGGAACCACAACTTCCAGAACACGGCCACACAGCCCGGAAGACCCACAACAGCCATAGAACTGGATTTATTTATTTATTTACGTATTTATACCCCGCCTATCCCCTCCCTAGACGGAGGGCTCTAGGCGGCTTACAATCATTGCAATTTCATATATTTATACAACCATATATTAACAATGTTAACCGTGCATTAGGGAGGGGGTGAGGGAACCGACTCTTCTTCCGCAGGTATCGGACTACATGCCCCAGAATACCTCGCTTCCGAGCCGGCTGCTGACGTCCTGGAAGTTGTCATTCGGGATCCGCCGTCCTCCGCCGCCGTCCACGGGATTCACCAGGTCTTCTTCGGTCCGAGGGCGACCCTCCGAAAGGACGCCAGCAAATTTTTCCCACGTAAGCGGTACCCATTTATCTACTTGCCTTAGCTTTCGAACTGTTGGGTTGACAGGATCTGGGGCAAGTGGCGAGAGCTCACCTCGCCATGCGGATTCGAACCGCCGACCTTATGGTCGGCAGTCTAACAGCTCAGCGGTTTAACCCTCTGAGCTACCGCGCCCCACAACTGGATACACATAGATTCATAGTAGATCTGTGTGCAAGTGAGATGAAATGGATGAGAGCTGCATTCTGCAGCACCTCCTGCTTGCAGGTGTGCCCAAAGAGTAATGGAGTTTGTTAATCCCCCAAACTCAAGAAGGAGGAGGAAGTGGAAATCAGGTGACCCATGTGACATCCCACAAGCACAGTAGAGATGTGTTTACTAGAAAGGACCCCCCTTATGCTTATGAGACAATGCTGATAATTCCAACACATTCATTAACCAGGTTAAGCTTGATGAGTGCATCCAGTTGAAGTATTGGGGAAATTCTGCATGTTAGACATGTTTTAAACTGGATTTTGCAGGGGCTAGAACAGTGTTTCTCTGTTCTCATGGCTGGCTGGGGAATTCTGGGAGTTGAAGTCCACCCATCTGAAAGTTGTCAAGGTTGAGAAACACTGGCTTAGAAGGATCCCCAGAAACGGATCTGATTCCAAACAAGGGCATTGCGAGGATGACTAGGGGTCCTGGTGTGGTGGGCAAATCATCATCCACAAGGACCCCAGGCTGTAGGATTTGCAAGACAAAAATGCAACGTATTTCCAGAGTCTGTTTCACGAAGAAGAAACTGCACTGCAAAATGGTAGTGGGAGATAAACTGAACTTTCCTCTCGAGGTTTATTAGCCTGATCTGGTGATTTTACAAGCCATGCAACGCTTGGCCATTTAGTCAATGGCATCTTCTCAGCACCAAGGGAAAATAAACCACAACTTAGTAAGAAATGTAGAAACTGAAAATGTGATATTAACCCAGATGCCAAGGAATGGTTGTCGGAAATGTGTGGTTTGTCTGTTTTGGAAAAGGCAGTATTTTCTACTAATCAACGGATGCACAACGTATATTACTATGGCAGAGATTTTGTGATATTTTTACAATAATTTTTTGCACTGCTCATATTATAGTAATGAATTCATTGGTATACCAGTGGAACTAGAGACCAAATTGCCAATATCCGCTGGATAATGGAGAAAGCCAGGGAGTTTCAGAAAAACATCTATTTCTGTTTTATTGACTATTCTAAAGCCTTTGACTGTGTGGATCATAACAAATTGTGGCAAGTTCTTGGTGGTATGGGGATACCAAGTCATCTTGTCTGCCTCCTGAGGAATCTGTATAACGACCAAGTAGCAACGGTAAGAACAGAGCATGGAACAACGGACTGGTTTAAGATTGGGAAAGGAGTACGGCAGGGCTGTATACTCTCACCCTACCTATTCAACCTGTACGCAGAACACATCATGCGACGTGCTGGGCTTGAGGAATCCAAGGCTGGAGTTAAAATCGATGGAAGAAACATTAACAATCTCAGATATGCAGATGATACCACTTTGATGGTTGAAAGCGAGGAGGAGCTGAGGAGCCTTATGACGAAGGTGAAAGAAGAAAGTGCAAAAGCTGGGTTGCAGTTAAACCTCAAAAAAACCAAGATTATGGCAACCAGCTTGATTGATAACTGGCAAATAGAGGGAGAAAACGTGGAGGCAGTGACAGACTTTGTATTTCTAGGCGCAAAGATTACTGCAGACGCTGACTGCAGCCAGGAAATCAGAAGATGTCTACTTCTTGGGAGGAGAGCAATGACAAATCTTGATAAAATAGTTAAGAGCAGAGACATCACACTGACAACAAAGGTCCACATAGTTAAAGCAATGGTATTCCCCATAGTAACCTATGGCTGCGAGAGCTGGACCATAAGGAAGGCTGAGCGAAGGAAGATCGATGCTTTTGAACTGTGGTGTTGGAGGAAAATTCTGAGAGTGCCTTGGACTGCAAGAAGATCAAACCAGTCCATACTCCAGGAAATCAAGCCAGACTGCTCACTTGAGGGAATGATATTAAAGGCAAAACTGAAGTACTTTGGCCACATAATGAGAAGACAGGATACCCTGGAGAAGAAGCTGATGCTAGGGAAAGTGGAAGGCAAAAGGAAGAGGGGCCGACCAAGGGCAAGATGGATGGATGATATTCTGGAGGTGATGGACTCGACCGTGGGGGAGCTGGGGATGGTGACGGCCGACAGGAAGCTCTGGCATGGGCTGGTCCATGAAGTCATGAAGAGTCGGAAGCGACTGAACGAATAAACAACAACAAAATTGATAAGTGTAAAATATCAGGTAGATTTTTTCTCCTTTCTTCTTTCTTTTCTTTCTTCGTTTGTATTTTTAGCTTTCATCATGGAGAAAATCTATCTATTCGTTGCCAGGAGTCGAAAATGACTGGATGGCACATAATCAATCAATCCATCCATCCATCAAATCCATCCATCAAAGTTTTAGTTTGTTTGGGGTTGTCTTTTTTCTAATGTTTTTAGATTTTTAAAAGATTAAGGATTGTTTTGTTAAAAAAAATAATAAAAAAAGAAATTACAGCCCAATTCAAGCACACCTGGAGACCCTGGAAATCTCCTTCCGTGCATGGAAGGTTTTTGAGATCTGGGAAAGGCCTGGCCTGAGCCTCTGGGCCTGCTTCCCCTCCACAGTCTCCATGCGCTTTGGACTTCGAGAGCCATCTTGCCAGCCAGCAGAATGGTCCTCTCTCCGAGGGGCTGTAATAAATCCTGCACCGAACAGGGCGTCAGACTAGATGACCTCGGTGGAGCCCTTCCAATTCTGGAATCCAGTACGAACCCGCTTCCAAAGATATGCCTGTACCGCTTAATATGCAGTAAAGGTTCCCCCCGCACATTTGTGCAGTCGTGTCCAACTCTAGGGGCCGGTGCTCATCTCCGTTTGTTAGCCGAAGAGCCAGTGCTGTCCGAAGACGCTTCTGCGGTCATGTGGCCGGCATGACGCACGCGGAACGCTGTTACCTACCCACCGAAGTGGTACCTATTAATCTACTTGCATTTGCATGCTTTCGAATTGCTAGGTTGGCAAGAGCTGGGGCTGGTGCGGGAGCTCACTCCGTCACACGGGGCTGGGGATTCGAACCTCCGAACTTGCGACCTTCCGATCGACAAGCCTGGCGTCTTACCCGCTGAGCCACCACGCCCCCTATAATATGCAGGGGGTGGATGAAAACCCACAATCTGAAGCCAAGCTTGTCATGAAGGGTCTAAAAAGAGAAAATAACAATAAAGATATTATTTATCTTTATCTTTTTCTAGCCAGAACTCCATTCCACATCAACGGAAGGCGAGAGAGGGACCGAATGCAGAAAACTCCCAGGCTGGAAGGGGAGGCCGAAAAACCTGGGTTGCGGAGAGCCTGAACAGCTTTCCGTCCTTTGTATCGGGGCTCTTGCGAAACTCCTGTATTTGCCATTGCGTAATATTTAATTATTTTTTTTAAAAAAAAGCCTGATCAGCGTTTCTATGTCAAAGATTAAACAAGAGCTGTAAGGAAGAAAAAGTAAAGAGGAAAAAGGGGGGGGCAGGCTGGTTTGCTTGATCATAATTGAAGGGAAAAGGGAAAATCAACGAGGAAAAGCCACAGAGGTGTTGTTTTTCCAGTGGTGCAAAATCTGCCTTTTTAAGTCTCTTGGCAAGAAATTCAGGCTTGCTGGTGGATTGCTCTTCTCTCTTCCTCCCTCCCTCCCTTGCTCGTGATCTGCCTTTTCCCCTAATATTAAGGGCAGGAAAAAGTTTGTACAACCTTCAAGCCCAAGAAATAAAACTGTTGTAAAAAGTCGGAGAAGGCTGGGGACAATGGGAAGCCCAGCGATGTCAGAAATGCCCCCTAAGTGTGAGTTGTTGTTGGGTTTTTTTGCACGGAGATGAACATGTGCAAAAACCAGGGGGGGGGGGGGCCTTCCCCGGGCACCTTTTTCTAAAAGGCCCAGGAAGCCCCAGGATTTCCACTCCAACGGGCACCGTCGCTGGTTGGCGATCATTTCTGCTTCCGTGCATGGAGGACGGCCTGATACAGAGACACAGAAAAGGAGTTAAGACAGTAATCTAGTTAAGGGTGTTGGACAACAGCCCTAGCTGGGTTTTTTTTTTTTTTTGTTTATTTATTTCAAGTTAGGGGGAAATAATCAAAATATAGCCAAAACCCCAAAAATACACTTAAAAAAAACATGCACGAAACAATCTGTAAACTTTAAAAACAGAAAAAGAAAAAAAAAACAGGCTAAGAAATATATATACATATATATATATTATATATATAAAATAAAGTCATAGATTTTTTAAGTGTGTGTGTGTATGTGTATATATAAAATAAATTCCCTTCTCTCCCCTATGGGTGGTGTGTGTCTTCCTCAACCTCGGGTCCTCTACCAGAGGCCTGGGAGTTTGAGGGTCCTGCGCAGGATCTTAGCTGTTCCCAGCACTGCACTCTTCTGGCCAGAGAGCTCTGGTGTTGCTCCTGGGATCTGTTGGAGCCACTCTCCCAGCTTGGGAGTCACAGCCCCGAGTGCTCCTACCACCACCTTGGCCTTCACTTTCCGCATCCTCTCCAGTTCCTCCTTCAGGCCCTGCGACTTCTCCAGCTTCTCATCCTCCTTCTTCCTGATGTTGCTGTCCCTTGGCACCGCGACATCTATCACCACTGCCGTCTTCTGGTCCTTGTCTGGTTGATTGGCCAGTACCTGCCTGTCTGTCTGGATCTGGACGTCCCACAGGATCGTAGCCCTGTCATTCTCCACGACCTTCTGTGGAATCTCCCATCTGGACTTGGGAGGGTCTAGCCCATACGCTGTGCAGGTGTTCCTGTACACAATGCCAGCTACTTGGTTGTGCCGTTCAGTGTTTGTTGTTCCTGCCTGCATCTTACACCCTGCCACTATGTGTTGGACTGTCTCTGAGGCCTCTCTGCACAGTCTGCACCTTATGTGTGTGTGTGTGTATATATATACACACACACACATACATATATATATATATACACATATACATATATATATATATACACATATACATATATATATATACACATATACATATATATATATATACACATATACATATATATATATACACACATATACATATATACATATAATGTATATGTATATATATGTATATATATGTATATGTATGTATGTGTTGGACTGTCTCTGAGGCCTCTCTGCACAGTCTGCACCTTGGGTCATATATATATATATATATATATATATATATATATATATACATACATACATACATACATACATACACACACACACACACACACACACACACACACACACACATACACATATACATATACACATATAATGTATATATATGTATATATATGTATATATATGTGTGTGTATGTATGTATGTATGTGTGTATATGTATATGTATATGTATATGTATATGTATATGTATATGTATATGTATATGTATATGTATATATATAGGACCCAAGGTGCAGACTGTGCAGAGAGGCCTCAGAGACAGTCCAACACATAGTGTTATATATATCTACCTTATATTGTATATTAAGCTTATCAATGGTCACCGGTTTACTAATAAATACCATGTAATCAAATACAGATGGTCCTCGCTTACCAACCACTCATTGAGCGACTATTCAAAGTTATGATGGCGCTGAAAAAGTTGGTCGGTCCTCAAAGTTGCGGCCATTGCAGCATCCCCCCAGTCACATGATTGTGATGCAGGCACTTGGCAACCGGCTCACACTTATGACAGTCACAGTGTCCCAGAGTCACGGGATTGTTATTCGTGACTCCTCTGCCAGCTTCCGACAAGCAAAGTCAATGGGGAGGCTGGCAGGAGATTGCAAGTCGTGGTCATGTGAGGTCCTCGCTTAATTACCCAGTGATTTGCTTAATGACTGCAACCAGGGCTGCTGGAACTGCTGTCGCTAAGTGGCGCAGTCATGTGACATCATGCTTTATGACCGCGTCACTTAGTGATGGAAATTCCGGTCCCAGTTGCTGTCGTTAAGCGAGGACTACCTGTATTGAGAAATTGGAAAAGTGGATGTTAAGGAATGACTTTTGGAAATGTGTACCTATTAATTAGTTCAGTCACCAGAGATGCAAACTCTGCACACTCTGTTGCTGAGGAGAGAAAAGAAACGCTTGGAGAAAAGTCGCTGTTCCAACTTCCCACGGTGTCTCAGGAATCTCCAGGTTTGGCCCCCAAACACATCCGGTCGGGCAGAGGTGCAGCTGGATGAATTTTGCAGCGGCTGGTTCAGTGCAAACGTCTGGTTTCGCCATCTCCCAGGTGCATGGGTATCTGCAGAGTGTGGTCAAAAAAGTCAAGATGGAGGCCATGATGGTGCAACTGGAGCTCTGCCCATTTTCTGCAGGGTGTGGTCAAAAAAGTCAAGATGGAGGCCACAACGGTGCAACTGAAGCTCAATTGCTTCAATCTCAGCTTTGTGGCCTCCATCTTGACTTTTTTGACCATACCCTGAGGAACCACCTGCAACTAGACCTAAAGGGTGCCCATTTGTCCAGGGAACACCTTGAAAGGAAAAGGTCCAGCATCATCCACAGCCAAAATGTCTGATACACTTGAAATCTGATCCTGATTGGGAGCTGGGTTAAGATGGATTAAAATGGGTTTATCTTGGTAGAAACCCAATCCTGACATTGGCAAATTGTGTAAACCAGGCCATTGTGCTATGTAATGTTGTGTGTTTTGGCATCCTCCAAACCAGTGTTTCTCAACCTTGGCAACTTTAAGATGTGTGGACTTCAATTCCCAGCTTGCTGGCTGGGGAATTCTGGGAGTTGAAGTCCACACAACGTTGCCGAGGTTGAGAAACAGAAATCCCCAATCCTAATGAATTTGGAGGGCGGGAATTTCAGGGAACATCGCCCTGGGCTCTAGTCTGCAATCTTCCAGAATCCAGATGTTTGCTGTACTACGACTCCCAGAATCCCTCACCACTGGCAAGGCCTGATGGGAATTGCAGTTCAGCCACAGCTAGAAAGCAAACAGCGTTCCGCGCGCGTCATGCCGGCCACATGACCGTGGAAGTGTCTTCGGACAACGCTGGCTCTTCGGCTAACAAACGGAGATGAGCACCGGCCCCTAGAGTCGGACACGACTGCACAAATGTGCGGGGGGTACCTTTACCTTTACCTAGAAAGCAAATGATTTCTGCCCCCTGGAAGAAGGCAGCGTCCTCCAACTGTGTGGGATTCTCCATAAACTGTACAAGTAAACGGTAAGATAATACATGAAACAATAAGTAACAATGAGGGTCTTGACTAAAACTAAACACGGGCATAATTTAACAGTGAGGAAAAAATAAGAACAACTGTAACAACATGAGATCTCGGTGTTTAAAGAAAGCCTTTACAAGAAGCAAAAAGTGACATGTGGCAATGACATTTTAACAGGAAGTGTGCCGTTGCTTTAAATTCAGTAAATCATTTTTAGCTCTGGTCTCTGTGGAATTTGTTAAGTAGGAAGCTAGTAAAAGCAAAAAGTCTTGAAATAGTGTGTAGGGTCCTTAAATAAACTTATTTTACAAAGACAGCAATTCCTTCCCCCCCTAAGTAGAAATGCAAGTGGGAATTTGCACATCTGAACGCTCCTCTGAGAAAGCAGATTTCTTGCACATGCCAAGTACAGGCTGTCCTCAACTTACAACCATTTGTTTAGCGACCGCTCAAAGTTACAACGGTGCTGAAAACAGTGACTTATGACCGGTCCTCACACTTATGACTGTTGCAGCGTTCCTGCTGTCATTTGATCAAAATTCAGGTGCTTCACAACCAGCTTGCACTTACGACGGTTGCAGCGTTCCAGGGTCACGTGATCGCCATTTGCAACCTTCCCAGCCGGCTTCCGACAAGCAAAGTCAATGGAGGAAGCCGGATTCGCTTAATAACCGCGGTGATTAGCTTATCGACCGCAGTGATTCACTTAACGACCACAGCAAAAAAGGTCATAAAATCAGGCGTGACTCACTTAACAACAACCTCGCTTAGCAACGGAAGTTCCAGTTCCAATTGTGGTCGTAAGTCGAGGACTACCTGTATGTTGGGGAAAGGGATTTCTCCCTCCACTCAGGGATGTGCATTAGATTTCCCGTAACCCCAAACTGGAAATATTCTGAACGTGGTTTTTTTGTAGCCTGTTCACCGCACATTCCCATTTCATGTGGTTAGGAGAACGGAGGAGTCCAATGGCTGTTTTCGCACAATGCGCTTAGCCAGGTCAGTGCCTGGCTGGTTAACCTTTTAAGTGCATTCCCCAAACAAGCTTAAGATTGTAACCCCGAAACTTGGTAAAGTTTAGGTAGCTTAATGGGTTGTCTGAAGCCAGCCCTTTTGGTTAATTTGTGCTTCAACGTGCAACAGGTTCAACTGAATCCAGCCATAGTGGTTTACCATTAGAGAAATTCACACAACCTGCTTAACATGGTTTTCTAATTAATCCATTTTCTGAGCTGCATCACAAAATAAGCAAAGGAACCAGGTTTACACAACTGACTTGGCCAAAGCTTGTTTCCTCTGTTCCTTCAGGGGCATTTTTGCACAACTTGCTGAATCATTGAACCCACCACCCACAATTTATCCTAGTTTGTTTTGGGAGAACCTAGGCCAAGGTTAGTTTAGGGCTCAAAGATGTTGTGTGAAGTCAGACAATTGGGTTGCTGGAACGATCATGGTTTGGTGAGTGACACACGAGCGCATCGTGCAAACACAGCCACCAGGAGGACAGAGAAAATGCACTGTGGGTGCTCAGATGTCACATCCTGTGCCAGCTCTTCACGGGTGACATCAGGGCCAGCAAATGCTGGAGAAGTGAGAGGAACCAAGGGGTAGGAAAGTGAGTGACAAGGAACAGTCCATAGTTGCAAGGCAGGTGGGCTGTTGGCACGTCAGCCCCTAGACCTGGAAACTGGATCGACTCCCACTTGGATAGGGGACCACCAGGAAATCCTACAGCGTATGCTACTCTTGCCCAGAAAACTACACAGATGTGTCCATGAACTCCCAGGCCCCACCTAAGAACCTTAGCTGAGCTGGAAAAGGTAAGCAGGGTCAAACTTGGTTAGTAATTGGATGGGAGGCCACCAGGAAACCCAGGGGTGGAAAGTAGACTGGGAAGTAAAACAAAAAAAAATTGAGAAAAGGGCGGGGCACACTCCTTCCGTGTGGCTGCTAAAAGAACTAATGGGTGTGTCCACGGAATCGCCAGCTCCACGAGGAGACTTTCTCCCCGGGGAAGGCAGTTGGCAATGCTTTCCTAGTGCAGGATGGGTGGGGAGGAGTCTTTGGCTGCTGGCAAGAGGCAGAGATACGGGCCCTTCAAGAACATAAAAGCAAAGTAACTGGAGGGCAGGGGAGGGATAATGAGTTGCTTAAACAAGGGGAAAAAAACATTGGCTTAGGTCTCAGTGAAGGAATGGGTACTTAGATAACAATTCTTAATTATTAATCCGGTTTGCTGGCAGAGGAGCTGCGGCCTCCGGCTCTTATTGAGACTGGGCTGGGTTTAGAAGAAGAGATGAATAAGCAGCAGGCTCTGTCTTTTTCCTTGCAACGTTGGTGCCCCCTCCCCAATTCTGGTAACGTCCCCACCCCTTTTAAGAGCACGTAAGCAAGACAACCCGGGACAGGCTGGAGAGAAGCCGGGCGCAGGTCTTCCGCTTGCCTTCCTATCCCAGTGTGAAGTCCTTTTGCGTATCTCGGCAGAACCAGAAATCGGAGCCCCAAACAATAGAATTGTTCTTGGCGGGATGGTCGGGGGACAAGCAGAACAGTTTCCAAAGGAACTGGGGAATACAGGAGTCAATCTTTCAATCAGGGGTCTAGTCCTCATGACTGGGAAGCTGTAATGGGGCTGGCTGAGAGCAGCTAGCTTGGCGCTGAAGCTGAAAGAGAGGCGATGGAAATATTTGAGGGGGCCCGTGGAACATGCAGGAGCTGGCATGGAGGACCCCCCCCAGCACTGTAACCCCTAAGAACCCCTCCCTCTCTCCATCTCAATGAGTGATTATTGAAAGAAGGCGCAGGTGGGGCAGAAAACAGCTGAAAAACAAAACAAAACTTATTGCAAGTTCCAAAATATAGTATAATTTTAAAAAACAAAGGTACTTCCCTCCCCCCTTAAGAAGAATGGAAAAGGTGGGCCCTGTCATACGCTGGGGGTCTGCTCCACTCTGCATTACTTTTTCCGCCATCCCCCCCTTTCCAAGCCAACCACGGGGGGGCTCAATGATGCATTTGTGGGTTTCTCGCACCACGCCAACCCTGGCTATGGGCAGGTAGATGGAATTGCCCATTTGCTGCAGGTTTTTGACCGTAATCTGCTTTCTCGGGGACCGGTGTGCATTAAAAGCATCCGGTTTGCGAGTCCTGTCTACAGGCTGCTCAAATGGGTGTCAAGGAGGTTGAAAACTGTCCGGTTTCTTGATCCCCTAAAATGCAACCCCCACCCTGATTTTAATGGTACTGGCACTTGGGGAATTAGCAAACCGTACAGCTGAGCTTTCCAAAATGTGTGTCGGGACACGTTAGTGTGTCGGCTGCAGTGTCTGGGTGTGTCGCGGCTGCTGCTGCCTCCAAGCCCTGCCAGGATTCCGCGCAGGTCCTAGTGCCTGCCTTGTGCCCTGCTGCCTCCAAACCAGCTGTGATTCCGCGCAGGTCCTAGTGCCTGCCTTGTGCCGGGCTGCCTCCAAACCTGCCCTGCCAGGATTCCGCGCAGGTCCTAGTGCCTGCCTTGTGCCCTGCTGTAAGAGTGTGTCACGAAATAATGCATGTCCAAAAAGTGTGCCACCAACCTGAAAAGTTAGGAAAGCTCTGCCGTACAGGATACCTTCATACGATAGGAAAGCCCATTTAATAGGAGATGGGTGCCCATGCTTGAAAAGATTTCTTCTTGGTCCCTGAACCACAAAGGCTTTAGCCGACCCCATCCAGATCATAGTGTCCTGATCTATAAGCATTTGGCTACCATTTTATTTTATTGATTTATTACATCTGGGCCTTGTTGCAATCCAATACACCTCGGCGGTGTTCTTTATTGACCCACAAACAGAGAAATGACGCATGAACTAAATTACCATCATCGCGGGGGAAGCCCGGCTGGATTTAATCTGTGGGTTTTCCAACAACCCGGTTGAGCGTAACATATTTATTTCTTTGAGGTCTATTCTGCTTTTCTCCCAGGAGCAAAAGATGGCATTTTCCTTGGCGTGACCCTGCAAATTCAGCTGGGCTCCGAGGGAGGGACTGGCCCAAAGTCACCCTGGGGGCTTCCATGGCTGAGAGTAAAACAGAACTGGGGTCTCCCGGGTCCTTCTCCAACATCTTAACTAAAACAGAACCTAAATAAAATTTCAGCCAATAAATCAATATATCCATACAATAGGACAATGTTCCTAGAATCAAAAAGCTGGTAGTGACATTTTAAGGCATGATGCAACCCTCTGCTCAACACAGGAACCCAGTTTCTAGCAGATCAGTCTGATGGCTGTCCAGCCTCTGTTCAAACGCACCGCATCTCCTTAGGCCAGAGCTTTCCAAACTGTGTGTCGTGACACGTTAGTGTGTCGGCTGCAGTGTCTGGGTGTGTCACGGCTGCTGCTGCCTCTGAACCTGCCCTGCCAGGATTCCGCGCAGGTCCTAGTGCCTGCCTTGTGCCCTGCTGCCTCCAAACCTGCCCTGCCAGGATTCCACACAGGTCCTAGTGCCTGCCTTGTGCTCTGCTTCCTCCAAACCTGCCCTGCCAGGATTCCACACAGGTCCTAGTGCCTGCCTTGTGCCCTGCTGCCTCCAAACCTGCCCTGCCAGGATTCCGCACAGGTCCTAGTGCCTGCCTTGTGCTCTGCTTCCTCCAAACCTGCCCTGCCAGGATTCCGCACAGGTCCTAGTGCCTGCCTTGTGCCCTGCTGTGTGTCGCGAAATGATGCCCTGCTGTAAGAGTGTGTCGCGAAATGATGCATGTCTAAAAAGTGTGTCACCAACATGAAAAGTTTGGAAAGCTCCGCCCTAGGCCTTTTGTTCCAGTGCTAAATCGCTCTTGCTGTTCAGACGTTTTTTTCAGATAGAATCTGCCTTCCTGGGATTTAAATCCAGCCTTTTGTGCCCTGCACCCTGGAATGGGAGGAAACAGCTCTGATCTTCAATATCATTTCAGGTATTTGAAGGATGCTATTATAATATATAGGAGCGTGGTGGCTCAGCTGGTAAGACGCCAGGCTTGTCGATTGGAAGATCGCAAGTTTGGCGGTTCGAGACCCGAGCCCCGCGTGACGGAGTGAGCTCCCGCACTCGCCCCAGCTCTTGCCAACCTAGCAATTCGAAAGCATGCAAATGCAAGTAGATGAATAGGTACCACTTCGGTGGGATGGTAACAGCGTTCCGCATGCATCATGCTGGCCACATGACTGCGGAAGCGTCTTCGGACAGAGCTGGCTCTTCGGCTAACAAACGGAGATGAGCACCGGCCCCTAGAGTCGGACACGACTGCACAAATGTGCGGGGGGAACCTTTACCTTTACTTATTATAATATATAGAGAGCCAGTTTGGTGTTGTGGTTAAGGCATCAGGCTAAAAACTGGGAGACCCTGAGTTCTACTCCCGCCTTAGGCATGAAAGCCGGCTGGGTGGCCTTGGGCCAGTCCCTGTCTCTCAGCCCTAGGAAGGAGCCAATGGCAAACCAGGAGACTGAGAGTTCTAGTCCCGCCTTAGGCGTGAAAGCCGGCTGGGTGACCTTGACCCAGTCCCTGTCTCTCAGCCCTAGGAAGGAGCCAATGGCAAACCAGGAGACTGAGAGTTCTAGTCCCGCCTTAGGCATGAAAGCTGGCTGGGTGGCCTTAGGCCAGTCACTTCCTCTCAGCCCTAGGAAGGAGGCAATGGCAAACCACTTCTGAAATCTTGCCAAGAAAACTGCAGGGACTTGTCCAGGCAGTCTCTGAGAATCGGATACGATTGAACGGATTAAAAAATATATATAATATATAATATACATTATAACCCTCTTCTCTTTTCTTCTCTGCCCTAAACCTATCCAGCTCCTTCGGTCTCTCATCACAAGATAGATTATGTACACCTTTAAATATAGGAAAAGTGAGTACTGCAAAGGAGTGACAATAGTGCAGAATAAGAAAGGCAAAAAAAGGGGGGGATATCCTAGGGGTCTTCTTTTGGAAAAAAAGGGGGGCAATTTAGGGCTTCAGCAGAGCCTCTTGGACACTAGATACAATCTTCACAGGCTGGATTAGACCCAGGGCCAGGTCTCTGCCCAGCCTGCCCTACACAATGCAAATCATTTTCTAGATTTACTACCTAAACTTTCTAAGCCCCCGATTCCTTTTCAGGAAAGGCAAACAGCTTCACCTTTGTTTTTAACGAGGTCGTAGAATTACAGGCAATAAATGCTTGAAAAGCAAGATTGGCTTTCAACTCTATTTATTTGTTTATCACAACATTTCTATACCCTCCTGGCTTCCCAAGGCTGAGGGCAATTTGCATTCTAAAATAAAGGTAAAAGGTAAAGGTACCCCCCCCCCCCCGCACATTTGTGCAGTTGTGTCCGACTCTAGGGGCCGGTGCTCATCTCCGTTTGTTAGCCGAAGAGCCAGCGCTGTCCGAAGACGCTTCCGTGGTCATGTGGCCGGCATGACGCGCACGGAACGCTGTTACCTACCCACCGAAGTGGTACCTATTCATCTACTTGCATTTGCATGCTTTCGAATTGCTAGGTTGGCAAGAGCTGGGGCGAGTGCGGGAGCTCACTCCGTCATGCGGGGCTAGGAATTCGAATCTCCGAACTTGCAACCTTCCGATCGACAAGCCTGGCGTCTTACCCGCTGAGCCCCCACGCCCCCACTAAAATAAAATAAACAAATAAAATAAAATATTTTAAAATTTTATTTTATCTAAAATAAAACCTCCACACAAATAAACACTAAATAGCCCAAGACCAGCTTTGCCCCCAAAGCCCATTGGAAAGGGGTGGTTTTCATAGCTCACTGGTGAACCTATCAGAAGTCAGGCCGCTGCAGTTTGGATCAATGGCAGCTTCTGAGTTGTCCTCAAGGGCGGCCCCACGTAACGTGTGGTGTAGTAGTCTAGCAGCAATGTGTTGAGGTGTGAATCATTGTTCTTACTGGCCTACCAGCTGAAGCTGGGTAAAGGCCCTCCTGGCCACAACCTGCCTTTGGTGCTTGAGCATTAGCCACGAGTCCAGGAGGACCCCAAGATGCAGACCTGTCCATTAGGGAAGGGGTCTGCGGCCTGTTAGGAACTGGGCCACGGGGCTCCTGTCCGCAAACCCCGCCCCCTTCCGCGCAATTGGCTCCCGCCCGCAAACCCCGCCCCCGGTGCTTGTGATTGGCTCCCGCCCGCAAACCCCGCCCCCGGTGCGCACAACTGGCTCCCGCCCACAAACCCCACCCCCCTGGTCCGCGGAAATCCCGGAAACCCCACCCCCCAGTCCGTGGAAAAATCGTCTTTTGAAACCGGTCCCTGGTGCCAAAAAGGTTGGAGACCCCTGCTTTAGGGCCATGCAACCCCATCCAGAAGAAACTGGGGGATGGGGATCAAGCCAGTCTGAACACTTACACAAGGCCACCCCTTCTGGATCTCCAAAGCACCCCTAGTCCAGCCTCGGGTGGGGACACACAGTTGAGTACCATCAGCATACTGATAATATCTCCCCAAACCAAGAGATGACTTCACCCAGCCAGAATCCCGTAGATATGAGTACATGCCATCTCGCTTTACGACCGCATTGCTTAGCAACGGAAATTCCGGGCCCAATTACCGTCGTTAAATGAGGACTAACTGTATCTAAAGAGTAGGGGGAGAGAAGCAAGCCATGCAGTGCTTCACAAGGAGGCCAGCATCAGGCTCCCAATCCTCAATCTCCACAGGAAGTCCAGGATGCTGAAGACCACCAGGAGGCCTGATGGACCATGATGGGTGCATTACCTCTATCCCGTCCACCAATGCCGTTTCTGACATGACAGGCTGAAGGAACGGGGGATATTCAGGCTGGAGAAAAGACTTAGGAGACATGATCGCCATCTTCGTAAAGGGAAGCTGCCAGGAAGATGGTCAAAAACTCTTTTCTGTGGCCACAGCAATTAGGACCAGACCTAACAGATATAAATCTCCCCCTCCCCGGAGCAGCAACTGGCGCCGGTTTACAGTCGCCATCTTGGATTTTTTCAATTTATCAATTACAGCTTTCATTTAAGGAAACACTTCCGGAGAGTAAGATCTGTCCAGCAGTGGAACAGTTTACCTACAGAGGCTGTGGTTCTCCATCTCTGGTGGTTTTGAAGAAGAGGCTAGCCCAGTGTTTCTCAACCTTGGCAACTTTAAGATGGGTGGACTTCAACTCCCAGAATTCCACAGCCAGCCATGCCACCTCTCATAGTCACCTCTCTCTTAATTGGCTTTTCTGCACAGTGCAGATGGTTGGACAACATCAGTATTTCTCAACCTTGGCAACTTTAAGATGGGTGGACTTCAACTCCCAGAATTCCCCAGCCAGCAAGGATTCTGGGAGTTGAAGTCCACCCATCTTAACATGGCTGAGAGATTGCGAAACACTGATCTAGACCCATCGGACATTTGGAGCAGTTTATATTCACTGGCCCATCCCTTCTGTGGAGGTCACCCAAGGCAACAAAAGACGTGTGAGCCAGATCCAGATTTGCAAGCATTTCAACGCCAATTTCCCCGTTTGTTTACACTGAAGTCCAATCCCCAAACACATTTTTGTCATCGTTTCTGATGCTGTTTCTCAGTTTCCAACTGCCTGCCCCCCAATTTGCTTTGGTCATCCAACTTGTCGAAGGGCAGATCCGACCCACACAGCTTGAGCACAAGCGTGGCCGCTCTCCTCCACTTCCTTCTCTTTGGGATAGCAACGGTTACTACAAAACGCAGACCCACAGGGACTCAAGGATGGGCATGCACCCCCTGATTCAGCTGTCATCGCACACGGGGCAAAGAGTTTATTTATTTATCTACATTTTGAATTTCGTCACTGCCCAGTGACTCCGGGGGGTTTACAATAAAACTAAAAATAAATACAGATTAAAATACAATAAAAACAGTATTTCTTAAATATAAATATAAAATATAAAATCCAAGATGGGGGGGTTAAAAAGTTCTTATATAATTCACAGGGGCGTCTTCAAGGTGCTAATCACCCCCAGGGTTGGTAACCCACCCACCCGCCACGCCCCAAGCGAGACGGCAGAGCCAGATCTTCGCTCCTTTCCGGAAGGCCGGGAGAGTGGGGGCCCGCCTCACCTCTGGGGGGAGAGTGTTCCACAAGGCGGGGGCCACGGCAGGGAAGGCCCTCTTCCTGGGCCCCGCCAGTCTCTCATGGACGGGGCCCGTAACAAGCCCTCTCTGCCTGACCAGGTGGGACAGGTCGATGTAATGGGGGTGAGACGGTCCCGCAGGTAACCTCGCATTGTGACTTCTGAGCATCTTCATCAAGACCCAGCGCTGGAAGTCTCTTTCTCCCCCCGTTCACGTTTCTCAGCTCTCATTGCACACCTTGGAAAGCCGTTCACACCACACGGTAACAATCCATTTATCATGTTGCCTTTCCCACAAAAACGTGAAAATCTACTTACACAACCCAGCGATTAGCATCACACAACTTTCCCAGTGGGTGGGTGGAGTTTGTCGCCCAAAAGCGGGTCAGGCAAGTGGATTCCTTCCTCCCAAGAAAATGTGGGTGCTTTTTTTCCATTTTGGGTCTTCTCAAAGGACACCTGTAGCTTTTCAAGATGCTTTCTGGAATCCTAGCTTGGAGTTACTGTAGTGCTATGAAAGAGGGGCAAAAACGCTTTTCAGGACTTCCTCCTCGTTGCCCTGACTTGATCAGAACAATAAATAGGTAGTCCTTGACTTACGACCACAATTGAGGCGGTTATTAAGTGAGTCACACCCGATTTTACAACTTTTTTGCCAGTCGTTAAGCGAATCACCGTGGTCGTTAAGCAAATCCAGCTTCCCCCATTGACTTTGCTTGTTGGAAGCCGTCTGGGCAGGTTGCAAATGGCAATCACGTGACCCCCCAGAATGCTGCAACTGTCGTGTGAACCGGTTGCCAAGCGCCTGAATTCTGATCACGTGACCACAGGGACGTTGCGACAGTCTTAAGCGCGAGGACCTGTCGTAAGCCACTTTTTTCAGCGCCATCGTAACTTCGAATGATCTCTAAACGAATGGTCGTAAGTCGAGGACTACCTGTAGTTGCGTGGTGTTGCTTTGCTCATAATCCAGAAGTCAAGTTTTCTAGTACCAAGTTGGAATAACTCCCATCTTTGGCTTCAACTAGATTGGTGAGGAATTATTGGAATTGCAGATGGAATTCTGACCTAGAGTGCAAATGTCTGAGCCTTCACAGAAGGGGATGATCTAAGACAGTGTTTCTCAACCTCGGCCACTTAAGTCGTGCGGATTTCAACTCCCAGAATTCCTCAGCCAGCACGCTGGCTGGGGGAATTCTGGGAGTTGAAGTCCGCACAACTTAAAGTGGCTGAGGTTGAGAAAAACTGGTGTAGTTGAACCATCTGCACTGTGCAGGAAAGCTGGGGAATTCTGGGAGTTGAAGTCCACCCATCTTAACGTTGCCAAGTTTGAGAAACACTGATCTAAGGAGAACTTTCCACTGGAGTTGCCAGGACAATGCAGTCTTATTTTTAGCGTTTCACGCTGCAGGTATGGATTACTTCATGCTCCCCTTTTTAGGAAGTGTGGGAGAGGCAAGACTCTCCTTGCAAAAACGAACAGGCCGGGGACGAGGGTTCTGCTTTAGACTTCTGCTTGATGAGCTTGCTTTCTACGAGCAGGGGCCGGAAGAAATGACGGCCTAGACTCGGATTTAGGCGCGGACTGCGATGGTTCGGAAAAATGCATTACAAAAAAATTCAAAATTCGCATCGGAGTCGCCGACGCTGGGCTTCCGTTCCGAGCAAACCAAGCCCCCCGGCGCGTCTGGGGCTCCTTCCGACGAGCAACCGCGCCTTCTGGTTCTGCAGCGCGCTTGGATTCCTGCCTCGCCGCCCCCGTGGTCGGCAGCCTCCGCCCGGCGGCCGCCCCGCCGAAAATGGCCGCTGGAGACCGGCTTTCCCCGCCCGAGGCGAGCCCGCCTCTCTGGCTCCAGTAGCGGCCCGGCAGCCCAGCGGGACGGCGCTCCGCTCAACCGCGCAGACCCAGAGGACGAGGTGGCGGCGGCGGCCGACCCAGAGCGCGGCGACTCGCCCCCCCGCCGCCTCTCTTCCCTTGTTCGCAATTGGCAACGGCGGCTGCCCAATGGGCGCGCGAGCCGGCTCCGGGCAACGTTCCACTTCGGAATGTTGACACAGCGCGCCGGCCAATGGCGTGCAGCGAAGGCGGAACGGAGGCGATTTTCCCCCTTTTCTCTTTTTTTTGTAGCAACCCGGCAGCCGCCGCTCGCCCCAGCGCCGGGGGGGCGGGGCGGGCGAGGGGGCGTGGCCCGGCGGGGAGCGCCGCTCGCTGGAGGGAAAGTCTCGGCGGCGGCGGCGTGCGGGGCTTCACCCTGCGCGGCTTCTGCCCCTCTGCGGGGAAGGGGGCTCGGCGCCCCGCCGGTCACCCCCCCGCCCGCCCGCCCGCCCGGCCCGCGCCATGGACCCCAAGCCGCGGCTTTTCAAACGCGCCGCCTCCCCCGGCGGCAGGATTTGCTCCCCGCCGCCGGGCTTGACGTCAGCGGCCCCCTGCTGCCCTGACAGCAGCCCCCCGGCCGCCGGCTTGTTCTGCGGGATGGTCGCCGCCTGCAAGCCGCTTCCCTCCGCCGCGCCCGCCTCCTCTTCGGCGCCCAGCGCGGCGGCCCGCAACGCCGTTTACACGGTGCTGGTGGAAGATCCGGCGTCGCTCCGGAGGCGATCCCGGCGCAGGAGCTGCGAGGACGGCACCGGCCAGAGCTCCGCCGCGGCCGGTGGCGACGGCGCCCGAAGCAAAGTCCAGCTTTTGCAAAAGGTAGAGCGCTGCCGGCGCGCGCTTCCCGCCCCGTCCGTCCGGCTCCCGGCCTTGGCTGTCGGGTGGCCGAAGCGAGAAGCGGGTGGGTGTGTCCCGTCCGGGCCTGCGGCGGCGGCGGCGGCGGCGGCGAGAGAGCGGGCTGACAGGCGCCGTCCTCGCCAAGTTGCCAAGCGCGAGCGGGGCGCCTCGGCGGGCGCTCCTTCCCCGGGGGGCGAGGGCGAAGCGGGCTGCGGTTGGCACGTGGGAGGGGGAGGCGGGCAGGGGAGCGCCGGAGCCACTTTGGGCACCGGCGGGGGCGAGCGCGGCGCGCGCGTTTCCTCCCCTGCTTTGCAGAGCCGGGCGGGGGCGGTGCGCTGGACGGGAGGGGCGGAGGGGGCGCCCAGCCGTGCATTTTGCAGGGGGCGCCCCTAGCCCACTATGGGCGCTGCAAGGTGGGGAAGGACCCCCGAGCGGAGCGGCTCAGCGGCTTCCCCCGGCCGCCGCTTCCCGCCGGGACCTCCGCTCCCGCTTGGTCCCGCGCGTCTCCCCCGAAAGGCGCCCCTCCGCGCGGCCGTCCCGTGCCCGGAGCGTCCCAAAGGGGCGCCCGCCCGGCCCCATTGGACGTTCCCGGTGGGGCGGCTCGGCTCGGCGTCTCCGCCCCGCCCGGCGCGCTTGCGGAGCGAAGGCGCCCTCGGGCGGGCTGGCGAGCCGGCCGGCGGGAGTCGCGCAGCCTCGGGGCCCTGGCTGGCTTTTTCCGCCTCGGCGGGGCGGGCGCCGCGGGGCGAGCGAACCGGCCTGGGCGGAAAGATGGCGCCCTCGCGGTGGCGGCGCTTCGCTGCGAGGAAAAGTTTGACCGAGGGGAGGGGACTGCGAGGGGGCCGGGACTTGGCGAACGGCCGCGGAGCCGCCTCTCGCTCCGCCCGGCGCCGCCCGGCTTTGGCGGGGCGCGGGAGGCGCTCGGCCTGAGGGCCATCAGTCACTCCCCCCGGGGCGCTGCGCTGCGCTGCCCGCGGGGAAGCCCGGCCGGCCCCGGAGGTGGATCCCCGGGTGGAAGGCGGTGCCTCGCCCCTGGAACTCGGGCGGGAGCCTCACGTGCGCCGGGCGGGGCGTCGGAACGCGGTCCCGGCTGCCGGGCGTGGAAGGAGCGAGGCGGCGAGCGGTGCCGGCGGAGGCGGGGCTCGTCCAGGGTACAGCCCAGGTCCCAGATCCAGCCGGGCGGCCTGGGGGAGAGTCCTGCCCGGCACCCGGGAGTACAGGGCGCTGGCGGGCCGGGGCGGAGATCCCGACTCCGATCGCAGCCGCCCCGTCCTCGAAAGCGGGCGGCACCCAGGCGGGGTGCTGGGGGTGGCCGCCCCAGACGGACACCGGGCACTCAATGCATGGTGGAAATGGGGAGCAATCGCTTCCAAGCGCGGGGCTCCCAAAAGGCTTTGCCCCAGCTAGTTGGTGGTGCCCCTCTTTCTCCAAGCGGGTGCCTCCAGAAACGGGTGTGGCGGTGGACGCTTCTCAGCCGGTAGATCCCGTCTCTCTAATCGCGGGATGGTAATCGGGACTAGAAACCTGCTTGGGCCGCGGCTGTAATGGTCCTGCAAGCTGAGCGGGTGGGCCTGTCTCCTGCGGCGCCTTTCCCAATTTGGGGCCTTCCAGATGCAAATGGACGAGGCCCATTTTAGACTCAAGTAGTTCTGATTTTAAAAAACGACCTTTAATGGACAGCTTTTGCGATCCACTGCAAGAGATCGACCAACAGATTCCTGGCAGGCTTCCAGCGTGATACCATTTACAAGCGATCTCTCTTGTCAGGACGAGACCACGAACCACAAAGGACAGGAATGAGGGGGGGGGGGCAAACATGCCTGAGGTCTCTGATCAAAAGGGTCAGGATGATGGTTTTGCCAGCGAAGGGGAGCTGGTTGGCAGCGCCAATCATGGCCGTGACCCTGGCTGCGGTAGCTGCAAAAGAGGAGGCTACACCTGTTGGATTTCTGACATATGCCAAAATTGCGGCAATCGTAATCCCAGATTTCAGAGCTTAATGAAGGAAAGTGCGTCACGCCTTGAATCCAGGACACGTGGATTTGGGTTCCTCAGGTGTAGCTGCTTTGCAGGTGGGCCATTTTCCCCTCCTAGGACAGAGCCCAGGCAATTGCTCGGTTCCTCCCAGCTGCCTGGGCCAGGGTGGGAAGCAGGTGGGCTGTACCTGTTGCAGGTGACTGCAGACAAGGCCCAACCTTACCTTGGCATCGGTTTTTCTCATTCTTTCTGCAAAGAGTAAACTCGGGGGCTGAATTTGCACAACAAGCTTAACCCAATTCCTGACATCATCCTTTTCCTGGGTTTATACAATACCTTCACTTCTAAAATAACCCCACAGGCCCAGTTTTCGCAAGATGCTAATCTACATGAAATTGAGCCAGATTAAAAGGGACCCATTTTACCCGTGGGGTGAACGCGGCTGCTGGGTCATCCCCTTGCCAGGGTTATGCGTCTTGTGTGAATGCTGACATTGTGTTCCCCTGTTTGCCTCATTTATTCGAAGGGCGTTTGCTTGACTCCTGGGCGTTTTAATAGCGTTCAGAGCCCAGAATTAAAATAGACGCAAAATGACGTCCTACGTTGTGCTTGTCTCTTTTCCCCCTCGTTCCTCCGTGTTTTTAGTGTGGGCATCTGTGCTGTGACGCTCAGTACGTAGCTGGAATCCCTTGGGTGGTGCAGATTCGGCATGGGTAGAAATTCATAGATACGTTAGCTGCCAAAGGCTGACCAACAAACTCTAGGTCAGGGCTGCATGCCCCTCCAAACGTTGCCCTGAAATTTGCAGCTCTAAGACAAAATACTTCAATTCATTGGTGCCAGTTGTATTAGCTCAGCTAGGTGGCAGCACTTCGTCAACCTTGGGAAGCTAAGCTGGGCCGGACCTGGTTAGTACTTGGATGAGAGACCTATGCGGAATATCAGGAGCACAGAATCTTTGAGAAGTCAAAGAACAGTGTGGCCAAGAAAACTCCATGGACATGTTGGTGTTACCCCTGGCAGTTGCCATGAGGCTGTCTCAGAAAATCTAACTAGGGTTGGACTTGGTGAGTCCTTGGATGGGAGACCACTAAGAAAGTTCAAAGTGGGAAGTCAACAGATCACCCTGTAAGAGAGTGACGGCAAACCACTTTTGTACTGTTGCCAAGAAAATGAGCTCAACTCAAGAATGACTTTATGTTTATAAATTATGTCACTATGCGTTGATGCATCTTAATTTTAGGTAAGCTTCAGTGTCAACAGAATTTAATTTTTGTCCTGGCCTTGCTTATTCAGGGGCGTGCCAATCCCTGGCAGTCTTTCCTGTGGCGGGATGTAGCCCAGAAAAAAGTGACACCCCCAGCTCTTTGGGTTGTGGCGTGCCTGGGCAGGCTGTGCGAAAGCATCTCAAGATTCCCGCACTCTCGAGCCATCTTTAGTGGAAGTTTGTCCAGCCCAACTTGTTGCAGGCTGCATTGTCGCAGCCCAGCGGGGGGCACATTCTCGCGCCGGAGCGGAAGAATTGCGCTCCATGTTCCAACACGCTTATCGCGGCTGCGAAGGCTTTGCTGCCCTTCCGGAGTCTGAATTTCAGTTGGCGTCGGGTTGAGCGTGCGCACTGCTTCTGTCTACACCTGCTGTTTATCTAAGATAAAGGCAGGGACTTCGTAACATTTGGGGAAAGTTTCCATGTTGGCCAGATTTGGGGGACTGCAAGGCCCACGTGTTCCCCATGGCAGTTGGAAATAAAGGGGATTAGAGAACAAATAAATCTGTTGGATTAGGAGCGAACAGCCCCCCCCCCCCCACTAACGGCAGCATTGTGCAATTTCTATGGCTGGGGGTTTGAAGGAAAAGTAGGAGTTTAAGGTGGGGGGAGAGACTTCTGTAAGCTTGGCTGATGCTTACAGCCCGTTTTGCTCCTTAATTCAGCAATGCCCACCCAAGTGCGCACGCGCGTGTGTGCACACACGAAGCCAAACATTTTGGAGTCATCCAGTGTGCGGACCACAGAATAGATGCTGACCGGCAGACAGCAATGTTTGCATTCCTCCTTGGTGTCCAATAACATTGACAGGCGGGAATCGCCCGTAGGGGAACGATGGGTGGGTGTTGTCAGGAGAGGCATGCGTTGGGTCCCCTAGGTTAGAGAATGTCGTCTTGCAGGGCCCTGGAAGAGGGCCTTTTCTGTCGTGGTGCCTGTTAGCCCTGCGAGGTAGGCCAGTCGAGAAGCACGACCTTTATTGAAAGGTTACGTTAGCAGAATCTTGCAAGACTGAAAGTATGCCCCCCCCCTTTCCTTTTACTCCCCGGAAAACTAGGGAGGGTCCAGTCTGCAGCTGTTCCTCCTGCCTCCCAAGGGCAGACATTGGGCTGAGGAGCTGAATGTGTAGTAGAGCCTATACGGTGGTTGTGCTGAGCGTAGAGTGTTTTTCAGACCTCGGTTGTGGATTTCGTCATTCAGCTTACATGGTTTTATATGTTTTAAGATGGTCCTTTGTTCTTTTGGTCGCTGTGAATTGCTGTAGACCGCCCAGAGTCCTGCGATTGAGATGGGCGGCTATATAAATTGAAATAATAAATAATAAAGGTCGTTGGGCATGAAAGGAGCGGTGGCCCTAAATGAATTGAACTCCATCTTGCAGATCCCCAACCGCCCCAGCGGCCAGCCATTTCCAGCAGAGTTGGAGCCCGCTAACGGCCACCCGAGGCTCACGCCCGATCCTTGGGCGCTGAAGCAGCCGGCAGAAGAAGTGACCGCATTACGACTCCTGGACGAGACCCCCTTGCACCAATCGGCCTACATCCCTGTGCCCCAGCAGAGGTAAGACGCGCGGGACCGCCATTTGTGGTGGCAGGTTTTTTTTTTTTTGTGTCCTGACATGCATTTGCAACACTTTTGGAGAGAAAATAACACAGGGGTTGTTGGCGCTGGTTGAAAATCTTTGGGTTGGGTTTATTTATTTTATTTATTTATCCAATTTATTCCCCGCCCATCTCCCATACAAGGGACTCTGGGCGGGTTACAACAATCAAAGTTAAAAACAATACAATAAAAGTCTAAAAAATGCAGTATAAATAGATAAAATACAAGATGGGGGACGTAGGGAACGTAGCGTAGATAGTGTTGCTACGGGGCTAGCCAACCCTTTTTTTTTGTTAATTTTGTTAATTTTGTTAATTTTGTTAATTGGTTTAAAGGAGGTTTTCCTTTAAAACAGTGTTTCTCAACCTTGGCCACTTTAAGATGGGTGGACTTCAATTCCCAGAATTCTTCAGCCAGCCATGCTGGCTGGGGAATTCTGGGAGTTGAAGTCCACCCATCTTAAAGTGGCCAAGGTTGAGAAACAGTGCTTGAAAAAAACGTTGCATGGCTGCATTTGCTGTGTGAGAACATAGCTTCCTCACCTCCCCCCCCCCCCAGTGGGGGGCACTGTAAGCCTTTGAATAGCTACTGGCTACCTGTTAGAGCAGGGGTGGGGAACCTTTTTTCTGCCAAGGGCCATTTGGATATTTATAACCGGGGACTGGGGTGGGTGGGGGCGGAGTTTCTGGGATTTCCGTGGACCGGGGGCCGGAGTTTGCAGGCGGGAGCCAATCACAAGCACTGGGGGACGGGGTTTGCGGGCGGGAGCCAATTGTGTGGAAAGGGCGGGGTTTGCGAGCCCCGATGGCCTGATGTTGCCCACCCCTGTGTTAGAGCAATGTCTTCTCTAACATTTGCCGCATCCACGTTTTCAACCCTGGAAGTATACAGGCCCCAAATGCTGCTGAGGTCAGCCTGCCCCCGCTGGACCCTGTCCAGGTACATCAGATTGCAACGGGCCGTAGTCCCCGTTATGAAGTCCACTTATAAAAAGCTGGCCGAGCTGCTCAGCCGGCCCTGCGCTTTTCCACAGCAGCCCCCAGTGAGGGTCACTGGTCTTCTTTCACGTGTGTTAGTAGGTGACCCTTTTGCCCCATTGAGGCTTTTTTTTGAAAAGGAAAAAAAAGTCTGTTTTGGTATTTCTTCACATACCTTGGAATTCCCTTGAGTTTTGCAGATCACTGGTTTTTTTGTGCGTTTTTGCTTGGGTAAGGATCCAAACCAGTGGAAATAATCTTGTCGGCTTTATGTAAAGCGGGGAGGGGGATGCCCCACCTCCTGGGATCATCTCCCTCTCCCCCCCCACCCCCAAAGGCCTGTAACAGGTGGGCATGACCCTTTGAAACACCAGCAGAGGGGGGGCCACCTGGATTTCAGGGGGGGAATCTCATTCCAGAGGCCAAGCGCTGCCACAGAGAAGGCACGCTTCCAGAGTCCGGATAGATGGCATTGTTTAATCGAAGGAACCCAGAGCGCACCAACCCTGCAGGATCGAATCAGCTGGGGAGATGTTATGGGAGACGGGTGGTCCCTCAAGTAACCAGGCCCTATGCCATGGGGGGCTTTATAGGAAGCAAACCAGCCACCAGTGCAGCTCGCAAAGCAGAGGCGTTACGTGGGCCTACCGAGACATGCCCATCACTGCCTGCCTTGCCACATTCTAGACCAGTTGAAGCGTCTGGGTCGTCTTCAAGGGCAGCCCCATGCAGAGTGCATTGCGGCAGTCAAGCCGTGAGGTGACCAGGGCACGAGCGACTGTCTGAAGAAAAAGTCCTCCCCAGAAGAGGAATGTTTGTAGGTTACGTTACTGGGGTCGAGACGAAGCTGTCCTTAACCAGGATTGGCCCTCGGTGGTGGAATTTGGCTGAATTCACACAGCACATTAGATGGGTCCAGGACGCAGGGGTTTTGCCTTGCCATGCTATGTGAATAAAGCCATCCCATTTGGAGGGGGGCATTCCATGTCATGTGAACAGCCTAGATGTAGGGTTCACTGTGTTGGGTGAGCCCGGTCTGTCTGTTCCATGTCTTAACAGGTTTTAAAATTTTAAATCTATCCAATCTTAGCAGACCCAGGATACTGAAGTATATATTGGTTGTTGGAAAAAACAGAACCTGCTGTACCGGTAGTCCTTGCTTAACGACCAAAATTGGGACTGGAATTTCAGTTGCTAAGCGAAGCGGTCATTAAGCAAATCCAATCCAATTTCACAACCTTTTTTGCAGCGGTCATTAAGCAAATCACCGCAGGCGTTAAGTGAACCACATGGTTGTTAAGCAAATCACACAGTTCCCCATTGATTTTGCTTGCCAGAAGCCGGCCATGAAGGTCAAAAATGGCGATCACGTGACCATGTGATGCTGCAATGGTCATAAATGCCAACTGGTTGCCAAGCACCCTAATCGTGATCACATGACTGTGAGGCACTGCAACAGTCATTAAGTGTGAGAACCAGTTGTAAGTCGTTTTTTTCAACACTGTTGTAAGTCCGAACCATCACTAAATGAATGGTTGTTAAGTGAGGACTAAAAAAAAGGTAAAGGTTCTCCCTGCACATTTGTGCAGTCGTGTCTGACTCTGGGGGCCGGTGCTCATCGCTGTTTGTTAGCTGAAGAGCCAGCGTTGTCCGAAGACGCTTCCACGGTCATGTGGCCGGCATGACGCGCGCGGAACGCTGTTACCTACCCACCGAAGTGGTACCTATTCATCTACTTGCATTTGCATGCTTTCGAATTGCTAGGTTGGCAAGAGCTGGGGCGAGTGCGGGAGCTCACTCCATCACGCGGGGCTAGGGTCTCGAACCTCCGAACTTGCGATCTTCCGATCAACAAGCCTGGCATCTTACCCGCTGAGCCACCACGCCCCTAAGTGAAGACTACCTGTACATAAAAGGAATGGAAGCAACCTGCTAGGCTGTAAAACAGGACATAAACTTCAGCATTATCAAGAAAGAACAGAAATGCTTAGATTAGCATTAAAAGCGTTAAAAGTTGGATCTTTTTCGCCTTTGCAGTAGCGTTGTGATTTTTAATCGAGCATCATAAGCAGACTTCCGTCTTCTGTATGTTTTAGGCAGCTACGGTGAATTTGGCTGAACTCTAAACAGTAAAAGGGCTGCGGAGTAAAGGGCATTAGTTATTTGTATTTTATCAGAGTAAACATTATGATTCGGAAAAAATTTGCACAGTTGTCTTATTCTTCTCACGCCTCTCCAAAAATTCTGTTGCTCTTGATACGGGCCTTCTGCTTCCAAAAATCCAAATCAGTTCCTGTTTTGCAGCACCGAAGAGATCTTTTTCCTACAGCAATGCTCTCGGATTATGAACTTCAGCCTTTCCTCCTGGGTAGATGAGTGGGTGTAATTCTGTCTTAAAACAGTGCTTTTCTCTCATCATTACGGAGACATTTTTCCCCCCAAGTTGTCAAAGCCTTCCTCTTTTTCCATTGAGAAAACTGAAGAAGATAAAAACGCTGGTCCGGAATTGGAAAAAAATGCTTTCTGAATGTTTTGTTTTCCCCTGCAGTAGTTCAGAATTGTGTATTTGCCTATTACAGATACTCTGGTGTGTGTGTGTGTGTGTGGTGGTGGGGAATAGAGATTGTTAGTGGCTCGAACGAAAAATAAAATAAAAAGTTATCGAGAGTGGCTCCTTTGAGGGTTAATAGACTGGGATCTTCTTGGCTTAGAACGTCACCATTGCGTCACATTTCGGTGCAAAAACTCAACAAGATGAACCGTCTGCCTTCATAAATTAGGGAGATCAGCTGGAAAGTGAGTAGGTAAACTTTGGTTGAAATTGGAGCCCCCCAGGAGGGTATTTGCTGGCAATGTTGGATAAGAGGGCTGGACTTTCTCCTTCTGGGAATAATGGAAAATGGTTACAGGTAGTCCTTGCTTAATGACCACTATTGAGACCGGAATTTCGGTTGCTAAGCAAAGTGGTCGTTAAGCAAATCTGATCCGATTTTACAACCTTTTTTGCGGCGGTCGTTAAGCGAATCACTGCAATTGTTAAGCGAACCACGTGGTCATTAAGCGAATCATGAGGTTCCCCATTGATTTTGCTTGCCGGAAGCCGGCCGGGAAGGTAGAAAATGGCAACCGCGTGACCACAGGATGCTGCGACGGTCGTAAATGCGAACTGGTTGCCCAAATAGTGGTCACATGACCACAGGGACACTGTGATGGTCATGAGTGTGAGTTGTAAGTCGGTTTTTTCAGCACCGCCGTAAGTCTGAACCATCACTAAATGAATGGTCATTAAGTGAGGACTACCTGTAGATTGCTTCTTTGCCATTATTGGTGAGATTGGTTGGGAATTGGTGGCACGGATAACCACCCTGCCTGTGGAAATGCGATTGCTTCGGGTTTAATCGGTTTACAAAAGACCTGTGGAAAGGTCTCACCATTCCTCCCCTAACTTTCTGTCCGATTATGGGGTTTATTCCGTTCTCTGTCCTGTCTTTTCTGGGCTTGGCCCTTAAGATCTGTTGAGAAGCTGATAACAGAGATGGATTTTTCTCCCTCTGTAAGCCTGCCTTTCTTGAATTCAGGATCAGCTTCCTCTGGGGAAATATATAATAATTGCGTGGGGTCTGCCCTGCGAAGGTGCTTGATCCATTATTCTGGATGTCTTGGAAATGTCTGCCAGGCTGGTGCTGAAGGCAGCACGTCTGACGGATTCATGTGTTTAATTGATGAAATCCGACGATCTCCCGGCCCCAGTTGCGTTTGGACTGCTGCCCTGGGCATGCCTGTGGCAGAAGATTAATGCAGCTGGCAGCCCCAGGGTGGTTGCCTGTTCAGGGGACGGGTGATTCAAACTTGAAAGAGTACAAAAGGTTGTTGGAATGAAGTTGCAAAGTGCAGAATCCAACTTTTCTGCTGCAGAATTCTTGGAGCTGCTTTAATGATAGAGAGATTGCATCTGATTAAACGGGGGCAGAGTGGCTGTTTGCTTGCTTGTTTGTTTGTTTGTTCTTATTATTAGGCCCCCTAACTCCAGATGTGTCTGGGTGGCAAACAATAAAAAACCAAGTATAAACACAATTAATCAGAAAAAAAACAGTGGTTAACTTTAAAGCAGTGTTTCTCAACCTTGGTAACTTTAAGATGCGTGGACTTCAACTCCCAGAATTCCACAGCCAGGTATGCTGGGAGTTGAAGTCCACACACCTTAAAGTTGCCAAGGTTGAGAAACACTGCTTTAGGCTGAGCTCAGCATTCTCTTCTATTGAGCTCAGCATGTTGGGGGACCCAACCATCATCTTGATATGGTGCATCAGCCAAGCTGTAATATGGTTTATTTGCTGGCTGGGGAATTCTGGGAGTTGAAGTCCACGCATCTTAAAGTTACCGAGGTTGAGAAACACTGACTTAAGGGGAACAACCCACAACAGCATCACACCCAATGCTATCCGAAAGGAGCCCACCACTCACTCTAGCCCAAAGCCTGGTGGAAGAGCCAGATCTTCAAGGCTTGCTTGAAGGAGAACCGGATAGGGGCCATTCAACTTGTTGGATACTGCTTAATGGCTGGGACCTCGAGCATGCCAACTCTGTCTGAATGGTTAGGATGGGGAGGAACCAGGGATCTGGCAGGCCCTCTGCCGATGGTGCACCTGGAAGCAAATTGGCAACCAGTGCAGCTCACGAAGCGGAGGTGCTACAAGGGCATGACCATCACTGCTCTGTCACTGCGTTCTGGACCCGCTGCAACTTCTGAGTGATCTTCAAGGGCAGCCCCACGTAGAGTGCATTGCAGTAGTATAGTCAGGAGGTGACCAAGGCTTGTGTGACTGTGAGGAGGGCCTCCCAGTCCAGAAATGAGTGCACTTCACAAATCAGGGGCTTTGGATTTGATGTCTCTCCTGTCCTATCAACATTGACAGGAACTGGCCATGGAGGAAGGAGAACCACCGCAAAACCGTGCCCCACAGTTCTCCTTCCCATAGTCAACCCCACAGGATAAGATGGTTGATGGTCCTGAAAGTGGCTGAGAGATCAAGGAGGACAAGCCACGATATATAAACAGAGAGCAAGTCCCACTCCCTTCTAGCACTGATGACGGTCCCTAGTCTGGCAATGAAACGTCTGCAAGAAAACAACAAGGCTCAGAGAGCACCAAGGACTCCCCAGTTCAACCCTGAGCTACAAATATTCTCTTAGATCAAGGAGTACCAGAATGGCTGTACTGTCCCCATTCCACACCTGCCACAGGGCCTTCTGAAGCTGCAGCCTGGCCACCACCTCAACAACCTTCCCCAGAAAGGAGACAATTGACCTGAACCGTTGGATCCAGCAATGGCTTCCGGATGAGGGGACGTACCACCACCTCCTCCAAGTCAGGTGGAACCACTTCCCCTTCAAAGAAGCTGTCACCACCGCATGGACCCAGCCACATGTCACCACCGAGGAGACCTTCAGAAACCAGGAGAAGCTGAGATCCATCCAAGAGGTGCTTGGGTTAAGAGTCCCAAGGACCCTGTCCATTTTTTTCAGGAATCACATAAACTCTTCCCAGATCCAGTCCTCCCATCACCTTGACTGGACTTGCCCATTCGGAACCCAAATCCGAGCCACTTCATCTGCCAGATGCCTAGAATATTTTTCACAGTGGCCCAAAAAACATGTCCCATGGGCCATCCCTCCCCCACAAGTGGGTCACCTTAAAAAGGGTCGTGCTACGGCTATCTATGGATACAATAAGGGCAGAAAAACATCTGTTTTGCTACTGTTACCACCATGGAGTAATCCCTAATCTGGGCTTGGTCAGATTTGGTCTTTGTTTTCCTCCAATGGTGTCTCTTGTGTTGTTTCATCTCTCGGAGCTCTTCAGAGAACCATGCAGCACCCCAAGATCAATGCACAACGAGAAACTGCATAGGAGTGATCCGATCCAAGGCGCTTCTCACCTGCCCGTTCCAGGCTGAGAGTAAAGCCACCGGGGTCAGGCGGTTTGTGTACAAGCAGTACCTGCACCCTCATTCCCCGTCTGGCCTTACTAGACTGTTCTCTGTGTTACGGTTATTTTAAAACGATTCTAGGCTTGATTCCAAATCTTGGGGTCTTACGGTAAATATTAAGGGAGAGCCAGGATTGAGTAGTGTAATAAACGAGGTCTCTTTGAGGCATTGGCATCTCTTCCGCCCACTGGAACAAATAATGTCAAGCAACTGTGGAGTCCTTGGTGCTCCCTGAGCCTTGTTGTTTTCTTGCAGACGTTTCATTGCCAGGCTAGGCAACATCTTCAGTGCGAAAAGGGAGTGGGACTTGCTCTCTGTTTATATACCCTGGCTTGTCCTGCCTGTGTTGGTGGGGGTGTTGTACTCTCCTTGGTAGTACCTTGATTGGGCTGTTGTGTGCTGTTTGGGTGATTGACTGAGTCAATAGTTCCTTGATTAGGGTATATTGTGCTGTTTGGTTGTTCCTCTGGTGCTAATCTTGGTGTTAATCTTTGCATATCTGGGTGTTGATTGCTGGCAAGGAGGTGTTCTGGTCTTCTGGCTTTTCTATTGTCTCTTATGAATGGTATGTAAATGTTGTTTACCTCTATGTGTCTGTTGATGGCTGCTTTGTCGGAGTGCCAAGCTTCCAGGAATTCTCTAGTGTTTTTGGACTTGGCTTGGTTTAAGATGCTCACAGTTTCCCAGTTGAAAGTATAGTTAAGTCTGTCCATGTGTTGTGAGATTAAGGAGTTTTCATCATGTCTTCTGATGCCAGAATATCAAGCAAGTTGGAAACATTGAAGCTTAAACTTTGGGGAAGTTAAATACTGGCCTAGAGGGAGGGTCCCAAATGTTTTGAAAGAGCCTGTTATAGGGGATTGAGAGCCTATTAGAGGCACTCTATGAAACAGTTGTCCCTAGTGGGCGTAGCCACTCTTGATAGTCACATTTTCAGACAGAGCTACTGTATGTACTGTGGTCCCAATAATCATTATTTTCTAAGAATATCTGCAGGAAGCAATTTCCTTCCATAGGCCAGTTTTCCAGTTATTCCCTGGCATGGGATGTGTCCAAGGGACCACTGGTGTGGCAGGAACTCAGTTGAGGACCCAAAACGTGGCTGCATATTTGTTGTTTAACGTAGGAGCATTCTGTCCTACCTTTCATTCAGGCACGCCATGTCACAGGCATGAGAGGAGAGAGAGCGGCTGGCCCATAGTCCTCCAGGGATTCTCCCAGCTCCTCGTCTAGCACACCGGCTCTCATGCGCTGCTCTGAGTTCGGTTTCCAAATGCTTCTGAATCTTGGCCGGACGGATCTCTCTTTTGGGACTCCTTGGTGAATTACCGTCTTGCAATTAGACTTACAGCCGGCGTGCCGCGAGGGCGAGGCACGGGGGCAAATGTCCCGGGTCTTCGGGCCGTCGGGAGTGCAAGACCATCCCAACTCCCGTGGGGCGGGCTGGCGGCGTTTTGCAGCCAGTCGAGTAACCTCCTGTCCGAAGCCTTTTGGAAGACCAGGGTCTGCTGTGGCTCCGTCGCTTGCAGCAAGTGCGCTGCACGCCGGCAAGCCGTGTCATGCAGCCGTCCTCCCTGCCGGGGAACTGCCAGGCTAAAAATAAGCCATCAGTCGGGAAGGCAATTATGCATGTTTAATCTTCTTGGATTACAAGTGTGAAGGCGCTGCCCTAAAGTCTGATCCGCCTGACTGAAGTGGCAGAAAAGAACTTCCTTTGCTTGGGAGAAGGGAAGTTGGGAGCGATCAAGGCAGTGCGGCCTAGTGGAAAGAGAGTCCTGACTTCTTTCTGGGGCCAGGAAGAGGGGAAATCTGGAGCTTCTTGCATACAACATTATTTGCAGCTGTGTTGTAAATAGGAACCTCTTTGGGGTTGCAGTTCTCTTCCTGATGGGATAGGTAACCCCCAGAATCCCCCGACAGCCTTTAAGGAGGGGCTGCAGGTGGAGAAGGCTGGTCTAGGATTGGCACATCTAATGCATCAGGCCTGTGTGTTTGGTGGCGGATACACGTCAATGGGGTTTAAATCAGAGAGGAACAGGAATGGCATCATCTTCACTGGGGCCCGCTTGCTCCAGCCAGTGGGAGGCTGATGGGGGTCCTTTGGAGAGCACCAGGAGAGAGATGTAGTTGGCCAAGTCTCTGTGCACATGAAGCATGAATTTATTTCATTGGCGTTTTATCCAATCCTTCCTTCAAGGAGCTGTGCACAACAACCCTGCAAGGTAGCTTCATGGAGAAACAGAGCCCAAGGGTGAAACATTTGAACTGGATATTCATGATCTTCACTGCAGCCGTTCCATTATTGTGTGGCTAGCCCAGTGTTTCTCAACCTTGGTGGCTTTAAGCTGTGTGGACTTCAACTCCCAGAATTCCCCATTGGCTGGCTGGGGAATTCTGGGAGTTGAAGTCCACACAGCTTAAAGCCACCAAGGTTGAGAAACACTGGGCTAGAGATATAGATATAGAGATATAGACATCTAGAGATAAAAAGATAGAGATACATATTTTAATCACGTGTTCATCTCCAGGTTGAGAAATGCTGGCAGTATTTCAGCAAAATGGTGCTTTGCCCTGCTGCAACCTCATTGGCTTATTTATTGGTTTATTGGCAAAGTCTTCGAGTTCACATTGTGCGTATCAGGAAGACTGCCTTTGAAACTTCTGTTCTGAATGGGCAATAACTTTAGGCAGCCTTCCCCGCGCTGGGCAGGCCTAAAGGCTTGGGACTACAATTCCCAAGCTGTGTGGCAGGCTCATTTCTTCGAGAAGGGCCTAAACCTCTGGAACAGGATGAAGAGTAGCTCGGGGGGAGCCAAAGATTCTTGTTGCCTTAGCAGTTCCTGGTGAAGAAATTGCATTTGGTTGCGCTGGGGGAAAATTGTTGGAGAATTCAGTCCTTAGACCAGAGCTTTCCAAACTGTGTCACGACACAAAAGTGTGTCGCCACACACAGTCTGGTGTGTCGCCACACAACCCAGAAGTGCTGATCATCATCAGCGCTTCCGGGTTTTCCCCGCGGCGACACACCAACTGCAGCGCGCAAAACCTGAAAGCAGCAGCAGCGCTTCCGGGTTTTTGCGCACTGCCACACTTCTGGGTTTTCCCGCGGCGACACACCAACGCCGGTTGTTGCCGCGGGAAAAACTTTGGAAAGCCCTGCCTTAGACAATCTCAGCTTTCTAAGGGTTGCCTTACAAATGATTGACCTGGAACTAGGACGTTCCCAAGAACCATCTGATGACTTTAGATGGGGAGAAAATGGCTTTTTTGGATTAGGTAGTCCTCGACTTATGAACATTTGTTTAGCAACTGTTCGAAGTTACGACAGTGCTGGAAAAAGTGTCTTGCGCCCAGTCCTCGCACTTACGACCGTTGCGCCATCCCTGTGGTCACGTGATCAAAATTCGGGCACTTGGCAACAGGCATGTATTTACGACGGTTGCAGCATCCCGGGGTCACGTGATTGCCATTTGCGACCTTCCCAGCCGGCTCCTGACAAGCAAAATCGATGGGGAACCGTGTGATTTGCTTAACAACAGCCACAAAAAATGTCGTAAAATCGGGTGCGGTCACATGATGCCTCACTTAACGACCGCACCACTTAACGACAATTTTTCCAGTTCCTATTGTGGTCGTAAGTCGAGGACTACCTGTATCTGTCTTCCATCTGTTAAATAAGGAGGGAAACATCCCCGCGGATTTCAGGAGCAAGGAAGGTGGATGGGCAGGGAGTAGTTTTGTACAGGGTCAGAAGCAACGGCAGAGAGGCAAAATATGGAACCAGAGAATTCTAGAGTTGGAAGGGAGCCCAAAAATCATCTAGCCTAACCCTCTGCAACGTTCAAGAAAACCAATTAAAAGCAGGTTAGCCTGTGTGAAAAGGACAAACTTCCAAAGGTTCTTGGTGCTGACTTTATTGCTGGATGGAGAGTCTGGCCCAAGGCGTGCTCAGAGCTCTTCGAAGGTGAAGGGTGGAAGCGAACAGTTGAGCTTGGCTGCTTATTTGATGAGCTTTTCTGTTTGGCCCAGGCCGCCTTAACAGTTGCTTTCCCAGGTCTGGTGTTGTGTGGGTGGGTTTTCTTGGGTTTTGTGCACCCATCCTCTCTTTCTACCTCAGCGTGTGGGTCTCCCGTGGATTCTCCTGTGCAACTGGCAGGAGGCAGATGTTTAATTAAGAGCATGTCTTTGTGAAGATTAAAAGACCGATAGCTCCTTGTGTTCCTTGGAAGAAAGGCAGGGCGGGGTTGCGGGATTCTTTACAGGGGGAGGAGGAGGTGAAAAAGGCCTTAACTTTTTTTGGTTCAAAGGAAGGGGCCTTTCCTGGGGGGGGGCGGTGCATGCACGGTGGGTGTGGGTGGGGAACCTAGTCCAGGCCCAGCTCCAGATCATCCGTTTTATGTCTGTGCTGTAAGAGCAGAAGGTGCAGTCGGGGGCCGCTAATTAATGCTTGAAAAAAATCCGGAGGAGTCTGGCAGCACCTTTTCCGATGAATCAATTTTATGAAAAGACATCCGCTTTCGTGAGCAGCAGCTAATAGGGAAGCCTAGAAGTTTGGCCGACCCGGGCAGCCGTGGCCGTCTTTGAAATGATCCTGCAGCAATCCACGGTTCCAGATCAGAGATTAGCTTAAACCCGCTTTCTCCAACCTGGCAGAGTCCAAGGCCCGTAATTACCCATCCGTGGGGTATCTGGTTAAAGAAATTCTAGTTTTGAAATCTGATAAAAGCCTCAGTAAATGGACTTGCGGGGGGGCGGGGGGGAGAGAAGCGAGCAGCCTGTGCAAGTAGGATCTGTTTGAACCTCCGAATCAGAAGGCATCCAGTAGTCCCTTTTGCCGTTAACCAGTTTTATTAAAAGGAACACGATTTTGTGAAATTGGCTAGTGGGAAAAGGGGCTACCATACGCCTCCATATTTTTGCTGCGGTAGACAGACATCTCTCCTCCTACAATGTCTACAGCAGTGTTTCTCCACCGTGGCTGCTTTCGGATGCGTGGACTTCAACTCCCAGAATTCCCCAGCCAGCCACGGGAGTTGAAGTCCACCCATCCGAAAGCAGCCACGGTGGAGAAACACTGGTCTACAATTTGAGCCTCAGGGTAAAAGGCCTGGATTGGAGCAGTGGAATTCTGCGGTGTTTGGGGCTGTGGATGAGCAAAAAAAAGTCTCGTGTGCTAAATAGAAGCCAGGTAACTTACTTGTCCTGCATTGCAGGGGGGTTGTTATCTTTCAGATGCCTAGACTGTCACAATACTCGGTTTGAGCCAGTGTTTCTCAACCTCAGCCCCTTTTAAGATGTGTGGACTTCTACTCCCAGAATTCTGGGAGTTGTAGTTCACACATGTTAAAATTGCTGAGGTTAAGAAAAGCTGTAGGTTTCTCGTAAAATTGTTTTCAGATTTATTGGCTGGTGCACGACCAGCAGTCCTTCAGCTCTGAGCCTTCAAAAGAAAATCCAATAGCCACAAATAGAAGTGGATCTGAGAACTAATCTTTTGGTTTGTGTTGTTGTTTATTCGTTCAGTTGCTTCCGACTCTTCGTTCCTCATGGACCAGCCCACGCCAGAGCTTCCTGTCGGCCGTCGCCACCCCCAGCTCCCCCACGGTCGAGTCCGTCACCTCCAGAATATCATCCGTCCATCTTGCCCTTGGTCGGCCCCTCTTCCTTTTGCCTTCCACTTTCCCTAGCATCAGCATCTTCTCCAGGGTATCCTGTCTTCTCATTATGTGGCCAAAGTACTTCAGTTTTGCCTTTAATATCATTCCCTCAAGTGAGCAGTCTGGCTTTATTTCCTGGAGGATGGACTGGTTTGATCTTCTTGTTTTTTCTTTTGGTACCTTCCTTAAATGAAAAAAAAAACCTCTTTGGATTTAATTGCTGCTTTGAGTTGAAAGACAAGTTGTAACCGTTTGCATGATTTTTGCATTTTCTTTCAGCTGCCCTGACATTCGCAGCATCTTGTCCCTTCCCTGGTCTGGATCTGGAACTCCTGGAGCCCCAGCTTAGAGGGGAGGGAAACAAAACTCGGGGTTTCTCCCTTTTTTGGAACGGCCACAGGAAGTTAGCAGAAGTCTGCCACAGATTTAAGCACCAGCGTGTCCCTCCCACGGGCAACGGCCTTTCCATTGGCTGTCCCGGCCTGGCGGAGGAGCCATTATCTGCATCCTGTCTTGTGTGTTTCCAAGCAGCTGACCACGCCTGCCTTTTGGAGAGATTTTTTTCCCCCTGTCGCAGGAGCCTCAGGGTAAACGCTCACAGGCTTCTTGCAAGACAGGCAAGATTTAGATCGCCTGCTGTGCAGCATAGGCACGCATGTGTTTCGGCACGCATGTGCCTGCCGCATTGTTTTTTTTAAAAAAAGAATAAACCAAAACGGCGGACCCAGACTGTGCATTCGGTGCCAAGCCGAGCAGAATTCCGTAAACAGCATAAATCACTCAGAACCGCCTGCATAATTGCACAATTTAGCTTGCTTTGTTTGGGTTTGTTTTTTCCTCCTTCCAAACTGTACTTTCACATTTTTACTTGCTCAGGCTACACTTCCCTAGGGGTTGAGCCGCCTTCCCCCAAAGTGGGGAGCTGCAGAAGTGGGGAGGGTCCTAGCCATGTCCGGGCAGAATTGACCTTCCCCAGCACCAAAGGTGGGACTGGGACCTTGGTTGCTGCCTTGAAGTTACACCTGGAAGGATCCTAGATTCTCGCTGTCAACTTTGCAGGAAACCAAGGCAAGGTCTTTTCCTACTTAGAGTAGCAGCCATCAGAGTTGAGTGGAAGGACTCCAGTCGTCCTACTTTTTGACACGGCTAAGAGGTCATTCAAAAAGTGGGACGCTCCGGAGACGGCACTGTTTTTATACAATTTAATTTGAATATGGTGGCCACCGTTCCAAGCAATCTTTCCTTTGGGCTTCTGACAGAGCCTGCATCTTATGGTAACTGCGAGGACTAGATGAAGATACGGGATTCAGTCTTTATTATCGTCCCATGAGGGCTAGCAACTTGCTTCTTAAAAAGCAAAACGAAACTCTAATTTTCCAGAGGTTGAATTTTGCACTGGGTTTGTATGACATTCGGTGGTTTTTGTACTTTGCAGGTGGGGTGCCTGTGTGTAGGAATAACTTCGAAATGTTTGTATCCATGACGTTGTTGTCCTGAAAAAGTAAGGATCATTAAAATGGTTGTTTCTCTCTAATGAAATTATTAGTTTATTACTATTATTGTTGTTATTAGATTTTCCCAAGTGCTGACAGCAAAGACTTGGCAGATTAGTTTAAAGAAAAAAAGCAACAGTGTTCTCATGGGCAGGGAATGAAGTCACATATGCTGAATTGCAAGATAATCTTCCTTTCTCACAGTGTTAGCAGGCGAAGCAAACGTCTTCTGCCATTCCAATTTTACTTTTAGGCAGTTCGTACAGCAAAGAGTCGCCTGTTCGCCTGTTTGTGGCTGCAACGTCTCCTGTGTCTACCTTGAAGGGCAGACACAGGGCTTATTAAATTGCTTTGGTGCTGGATCCGAAGTAGATCTTAGCCCTGCCCAGAAATGGCACTAATTAACCCAGTGTTTCTCAACCTCGGCCACTTGAAGATGGGTGGACTTCAACTCCCAGAATTCCCCAGCCAGCCTTGCTGGCTGGGGAATTCTGGGAGTTGAAGTCCATCCATCTTCAAGTGGCCAAGGTTGAGAAACACTGTATTAACCACACCATTGTGCAGTTTGCAGCCGCTGGGGTGATGGATCCTCTGGACCGCTTCTGAATCTGTCTGTCGGGGGGATGGAGCCGTCCAGCTGGAGAATGCAGGCAAGGTTAAAATTGTGTATTATTGTACCGTGGGGGGGGGGGCAGCCTTATCCCCCTCCCCCTTCCTTCTGCAGACATCCTATCTCATGCATACAGGCTAGGGCTTGTTTTGAAATCCAGGGTAGTAGCTATTGGTGGGGGGTGAAAGGGGGATAAAGAAGAAAATACAGGGTGTTCTTCCCTATAGATGAATTAAGTGCCTCCCAGTGAATTTGGGGTTGCACATTCAGAGGAGTTCTACACCCATAACGCTGTGCAGTGGTAGGATTTTGGTGTGTCTTTTGGCTCAGTGGAAGGAAAGAGAAGAAGAGGACGACCAGCAACGAGGTGGATGGACTCGGTTACAGCGATGATGGGCCACCGTTGGGAGGTCTAAAGGACCAGGTTGGGGATTGGAGAAGGTGTATCTATGTGGTCACTAAGAATCGACACCAGCCTGATGGCACATAATTAATCAGTCAATCTGGCACAAATCATGGAGAATTGTAGACTTGGAAGCATCATCTAGTACAGTGTTTCTTAAACTTTTTGCTTCCCTTCCCACTTTTAAAAATTATGGAGGACCCCAAAAGAGCCTTTGTTTGTATGGGTTATATTTATTGATATTTACCGTATTAAAATTAAAATTTATTTATTTATTATTTAAATTTATCCCCGCCCATCTCCCCGAATATCCCCCGCGCATCTCCCCGAAATTGATGCTTCTGTTGAATATTTATTGAATCATGTAAAATAATAATATTAAACCCATTAGATATTAACATAAATAAAACATTTTTCATGAAAAAACCCTATATTTTTTAACAAATAAAAAAGAATAATGAGAAGAGTGACATTTAAAAATTTTTTTGCAAGTATCTTCAATATCTGGCAAATAATTTTGATTTTGTAGACCCCTGAGGTTTCTTAACACCTCTCAAACTGACTTTCTGAGAGATTGGCTCAGATCCTATCCTGTGCTGGTGTCCTGGAGTAAGACTGTGGGTCAACAATAACTTCGCTTTGACCTTGGACTACACGGCACATTCTTCATGATGCGCTGGGACCACACTTCCCTTCTCAGGCAATGCATTGGAACAGAACCCCCCTGGAGATCTGCATCCGCCCCACTGCCTGCCTTCAGGCCATTGTTAAAAACTTTGCTGTTTCCCCAAGCGGGGGCTTGGTGGTTTGGGCTGGTCCTCTTTTAGGGGTGAAGATAGGTTTGTTCTTATTTTGTGAAACAGTCCAGATTCGTTTGGAGCTGGGTGGCCTAGAAATGTGATGGATGGATGGATGGATGGATGGATGGATGGATGGATGGATGGATGGAGGATGGAGGATGGATGGATGGATGGATGGATGGATGGATGGATGGATGGATGGATGGATGGATGGATGGATGGATGGATGGATGATCCATCCATCCATCCCTCCCTCCCTCCCTCCCTCCCTCCCTCTTTCCATCCATCCATCCATCCATCCATCCATCCATCCATCCATCCAAGCATGGCCTTCAAGAATTAGAACATTGATTGATTACGTGCCATCAAGTAGGGGTCAACATAGTTAGATTTTCTCCATGACAGTCTGTCCCTTACCTGGTCCTTCAAGTCTTCCATCAGTGCCCCTATCGCCAGCCCTCTGGAGTTTTCCAAGCATTTTGCTTTTTCTTTCAAGAAGGCTTATTTTGATACTGAGAGTAGAGCGTGCCTGGCGGTGCTGGGTGAGCCTCCATCGATCCTTTTCCGTTCACCTGGGGTTACATCAAAGTGGGCCCAACTTGGATATAGCTGTGTTAGCAGCAGTTGCGTCTTCCGCCCCCCGCCGCCCCAGATACTTCTTTTTGATGCGGGGAAGAAGCCAGCATCTGGGCAGAGATCCTCAGCCAGCGTGTGCGAAGACCTCCCTGGCTGTTCTGCCTTTTTCTGCCCAGCTGTTGGTTCCCTGCCAGCAAAGTATCATCTCCTGCAGTTAAACCAGAACACCAGGAGAGGCAGGGGAATTGTTAACGTGCAGACCGAGGGCTGGTCTAGGGCACGTTCTAGGCTAGGCGTCTGCAATCTGGGCTCCTCTTGACGCGTTGGGTTCATAGGTCTGATCGTCTTTGAGGAATCGCAGGATTCTTGGGCTGGTTTTGTGCCTCGTGCTGAAGCAACATAGTTGGCTGAACAAGCCATCATGGCCTGGTTGGCACATCATGCGAGGCTGCAGTGCCAAAAGGGTGCTTTGAAGTCTCATTCCATAGCTGGGCAGGGCTGGGGCCTGTTTTAAGAGAGGCGTTGAGGAATATTAATTGGATGCCATCAGCATTTGCAAGGGTTTAAAGCACCTGTTTGGCCCTTTAAAACCTTCCCGAAACGCCAAATAAGGATCCAGAATTTCCCCCTCCCTGCACTGGGGGTGGGTGGGTGTCAGGGAGCTACAGAAGGAAGGCTGGTGAGGGGTATGCGGACCCCAGGCCACACTTCTGGCACCCCTTTTATCATTGAGGGATTTGCACATTGCACTGTCAAAAATATGTCCTTTATTATAAAGGACAGTCCTTTATTTCAGAAAGCTGTCCTTTAGATTCATTTCTTTTTCAAAAACTCGCTTTTGTCCTTTAGTTTGGTCATTTAACTTGTATCGTACAAAGGGTACCACAATGCCCAGTCTGATTGCAGAAATCCTTTCTAATAAAGGTAAAGGTTTCCCCTGCACAGTCGTGTCCGACTCTAGGGGGCAGTGCTCATCTCCGTTTGTTAGCCAAAGAGCCAGCGTTGTCCGAAGACGCTTCCGCGGTCATGTTGCCGGCATGACGCGCGCGGAACGCTGTTAGCTTCCCACCGAAGTGGTACCTATTCATCTACTTGCATTTGCATGCTTTTGAATTGCTAGGTTGGCAAAAGCTGGGGCGAGTGCGGGAGCTCACTCCGTCACGCGGGACTAGGAATTCGAACCTCCAAACTTGCGACCTTCCGATCAACAAGCCTGGCGTCTTACCCGCTGAGCCATCGCGTCCCATCCTTTCTAATACTTGCCTCTTATTTTTTCAAAGCTTTTTATGCTTTTTAGATATTTTTATTAGAATGTACGTTTTCTTGGTTTTGCTGTTGAATTTTCCTTTGTAAAGCAAAGTTATAAACATGAACAATTTTTTTTAATCCTTATGGTCCTGTTTCAGATTTTTGTCCATTATTATTTTTTCCAAGAGAATTTGGTCACTGCACGTATGAACCAAACCGTTGATTCTACATCCTGCAAAGAATCCTTTGCATTAGTCTAGACCAGTGTTTTTCAAACGTGGCAACTTCAAGATGTCTGGACTTCAACTCGCAGAATTCCCCAGCCAGCATGCTGGCTGGGGAATTCTGGGAGATGAAGTCTACACATCTCAAGGTAGCCAACTTTGAAAAACACTGATCTAGGCTGTATAAAGTTGCTCAGTGCCTGCAAAGTATCATGCCTTGCAATGAATGCACCACCAATGTGGATGTTGCAATCGGGGGTATCTACAGGAGGGGGTCAAAAAAGTCAAGATGGCAGCCACATCTGTGCAATCGGAGCACCGCTCCCTACAGATGCCTCTGTGTTGCAGTTAAAGTAGAATATGGACGTGTTTGGGGATATGACTGCGTGGGAGGGAGGTAACGCTACAAGGAGGCCCAGCAGGAAGTTCAGAAATGTCGACGTAGAGGAGGGTGTGCATCTAGAGAAAGTATTGCCTGATGGGATTTTGAGGATGTTGTATAAGTTGTCCTAAGGATCCCATAGATGAAAAGTAGCCCGAAGTCTGCAGAGAATCCGCCTGCTTGACACGTCGTCCGCGCAGGCTGTCAGCGGCTCCTCGCCTAGACTTGCGAGAGAGTCATCAAGCCGGGGTGGCCCTCCAGAGGGGCAGGCTGATGTTTTGGCAGGGTTGGGTTGCGTGCAGCGCTGCTCCGGATGACGCCTCCTTTTCCCTCTCTGCCCCACAGGAAACCGACGGAGAAGGCGGGCATCGACGAAGTCATGGCTGCAGCGGTCCTCACCAGCCTGTCCACCAGCCCCGTCGTGCTGAGCCCTCACCCCAATGGCTTCGGTGCAGGTATTCCTGTCGGGTCTTTATATTCGGCCCGCCTTCCCTTGAGCTCTCGGAGCAGAGAGGAGCAGTGCCACGTTAGGTCCTGCCTCTGTGTGTGGAGTTTGACGTGACTTCCACCCCTCTTCTTGGTGGTAGTGGGGGAAATTTCCCTCCTTTCACACAGTGTGTATCCTACGTGGGGGTTTCAGTTGCATTGCTCATTGGGTGGCAGGCCCTACAGACCAGTTTTGTCTTATTTGAGACCGGTTTGGCTACCTGTACAGGTAGTCCTCGCTTAACGACCATTCGTTTAGCGACGGTTTGGACTTACGACAGTGCTGGGGAAAACTGACTTACGACCTGTCCTCGCGCTTATGACCATCGCAGCATCCCCACAGTCACGTGATCATGATTCAGGCGCTTGGCATTTACGACCGTTGCAGCATCCCGCAGTCATGTGGTCGCCATTTTTTACCTTCCCAGCGGGCTTCTGGCAAGCAAAATCAATGTGGAACTGTGTGATTCGCTTAACAACCACATGGTTCGCTTAACGACCACGGTGATTCGCTTAACGGCCCCTGCAAAAAGGTCGTAAAATTGGGTTGGATTCACTTAATGACGGCTTCACTTAGCAGCCGAAATTCTGGTCCCAATTGTGGTCGTTAAGTGAGGACTACTTGTATCCGATGAGTCCCAAATACGACGAAACCAGTCCATGGTACCCGCCTCCTGGTGGCCAGTGTATCTGGGTTTACAGCAATGTAACGTTGCAGACCCTTCTGAGCCCCCCCAGCTTCCTGCCCCACCGGATATATTTGTAAAGTCCCCTTGAGGTGAGCTGGGGGGGTGCGCTGGATCTGTCCAGCGATCAAAAGGATTTCCCGTTGCCTTCTCCTGGCATGTTTTTCCAACTTTATCTGCTTCTTTATTACTTTGTCCTGTTTCAAAAGTGACCCCAGGGGGGTTGCAAAGCAACATACTAAACAGCTTCTTAGTCTGGCTCGCAGACCTGATCTTTCAGTGGGCCTCCCTTCCCAGTATTAACCAGGTCCATCCTGCTTAGCTTTGCTTGAGATGGCGGAGGTGCTGCCCTTTGCAAGAAGAACCTGGCGGGTGGCAGAGGGGCAGCTTCTAGATTTATTCTTATTTCCAAGCAGTTCATTGTGCTCCTTTATAGGCACCATATGCTATTTTTGAGAATACATATATATACAGTATATGTACAGGTAGTCCTCGCTTAACGACCACAATTGGGACTGGAAGTTTGGTTGCTAAGCGAAGCAGTCGTTAAGGGAATCTGACCCAATTTTACAACCCTTTTTGTGGCGGTCATTAAGCAAATCACCACAGGAATTGAGCGAACCACGTGGTCGCTAAGCAAATCACGCGGTTCCCCATTGATTTTGCTTGCCAGAAGCCGGCCGGGAAGGTCGGAAATGGCGTTCATGTGACCACGGGACGCTGAGACGGTCATAAATGCGAACCGGTTGCCAAGCACCCAAATCGTGATAATCAGACATTGGAATTGGTCTCTGTGGGCTATGTGGGGGGGTGGGGGTGGGAGTGGGGAGAAACTTGGTGTGTGGCTGGTTTGCAATTGGTTATGGTCCCTCAGCAGACATTTTGTGAGTGTTCCCACAGCACATTCTCAACATCCTGAATGGGTCCGCTGCCTTCCCCTGAATTGCAGCATTATTTATTGGTTTCGATGTTTATATTGAAAATGTCATGCTTTTTGATGGATCACCAAGGTCTGGGGATGCTGCATTGACTGAATTTCCAATCGGGACAAGGCTTAAAACTTTTAAAAGGAAAGGAAAGGATAAAGAGAATCTAAATGCAAATAAAATGGCGGGGGGGGGGGGAGGAGGCCGCTGCTCATGAACATCGCTGCTTATTGTTGTTCCACTCTGATAAACAGCTTAAATTATTAATCATAAGACTCTTCGGCGTGTCCGAATACAAAGCTTGTTTCAGCCCCTCTCGCCTTAAACTTGGTGGGTCTGTTTTTCTCTCTCGCTCACTATTCTCTTGAAGAACAGGCACAGGCTGGGATTTGGGGCAGAGAGAATATTTTCCACCCGAGCAAAAAAGGGAGACATTAAAAGTTCTAAATATAAACATTTGCAGCGTGGTATGTGTCGTTTAGGGCTCTTGGCTGGTTTTGTATGGTTTTGTTATTTATAGGTTCCCCTACCATAAAAAAAAAAACCAGAAACCATTTGGATGTCTCACGGAATAAAAATAACAACTTTAAAGTGCCACCGCGTAATAAAATGATGGGATGGAAACAGAATCAAAGAAAACTGGAAGCAGAGAAAGCATCTCAAAAGTTGAGATTGTGGTGGTGGTGATGTTGTTCTATGATAAGAGGAAAAACTTCCTGGTGTTAAGATCTGCCTAACGATGGAACCATCTAGCTATGGCAGTTGTGGGTTCTCCATCTCTGGAGATGTGGAGAAGAGGCTGGACGGTGACCTGTCCTGGATGGTTGAACTGGTTATCTTGCCCACTGCAGAGGGTTGGACTAGATTAGTGTTTCTCAACCTCAGCAACTTTAAGATGGATGGACTTCAACTCCCAGAATTCCCCAGCCAGAAGTTGAAGTCCACACATCTGAAAGTCGCTGAGGTAGAGAAACACTGGGCTACTGTAACCTTATTATGGACAAAAGACTGATATGGCAGCAATGGAAAGATCAATGTATGGCCCCATTCACTCAATGGATTGAGGACCTGATTGCACTTGCCACGTATGAGCGGATTGTCTATAGACATAGACTTTGTGTGGACAAGTATCATGAAATGGGGGGCTCATTTATACAAAATACAGTAGGCTAAAAAAAGAGCATGAAAGTGATATAAGTGAATTAGAAATACTGTAAATATATACGAATGTATATATTTATTTCTAATACACTTATATCACTTTGCATAATGTTTGCATTATTTATTTATTTGTCAAATTTATATCCCGCCCATATCCCCCGCAAGGAGGGACCCTGGGCGGTTATTTAAGTAAGTATAGAATTGAAACTGTTTACTGTTATAACGATATACTTTGTTTCTTTTTTGTTGTATTTTTCACCTTTTTTAAAGCACTTGTTATGCTTTTTTGCTTTTTGCTTTTGACAATGTATGTATTTCTATCATGATTATCTTCCTTCCTTCCTTCCTTCCTTCCTTCCTTCCTTCCTTCCTTCCTTCCTTCCTTCCTTCCTTCCTTCCTTCCTTCCTCTTATTATTTTAAAAGCAATAAAAATAAACCGCCCAGAGTCCCTTTTGGGGGAGTTGGGCGGTGATAAATTGAATAAATAAATAAAATTTAAAAAAAAAAATTTAAAAAGAGAGAAAGACTGGACTAGATGATCTTTTCCAACTGTATAATTTTGTGTCCGAAGGGCCTGTTTTATTTATTCTCTGATTGGGGGTTCTAAGCAGCAGAAGGTTTAAGGCCCTTAAAAGCCCAGACTCCACACCCCCACATTAGGCACCCAGCACCCAATTTGGGACCCTAGTGGGCAGCTTGTGTGGACGGACATGGCCCATCTGACCTCACCGCCTGCCTTCTTCCGCGACAGAAATGAGCTGTGATGGGTGGAAGGAAACCCCCGCAAGGTCTTCCAGCTGCAGCAGTAGCAACCACAGCGGAGACGGGAGCTGGGACCCGCCGAGCGACCTTTCCACACCCCCCACCCCTTCGCCGCCCTTGACCGCCGACATCACGGCCAGCGTCCTGTCTTCCCTGCAGTCTGACCTGGAGGAAACAGAAGCCGCCCAGTTTCTCTTTGGGGACCCCGTCCCCAGGAAGAGGAAGGTGAGAAGGGGGGGGCGGTGGTGAGGAAACTGCCCGGCTTTGAGCCTCTTGAAAGCTGCCCGGTTATCTCTTGCTGTGCTGTGATAGAAGGGGTCGGCCACGCGGTGCCCCCAGAGCCTCCCCCGAGGCACGCCTGATTGGTTTAAAAAAAGATTTTAAAAAATAAAAGTTAAGGCTGACGTGGGACAGGTCCGTAGTTCCTTGCAGTCTTGGGGCTGTGCCGAGGTCCCACTGGGGGTGAGATTGCAAACAGGTGGGGAATCGATTCACCTCCCACTAAATGGGTGTCCGTTGGCTGACCGTGCCAGCTGCTTGGTGAGCATGCCCGTGCTCTCTAAGGCCCAGCTGGGCCCCTGCCCCAAAAGATATCTTAGCCTGGATTGCAGATTTCTCCCTGGTTTTTTCTCACCGCAGGCAGAAAACACCAAATTAGAATCCTTGACGTGCTCCTTGTCTATTGGCAGCCGAGGTTCTGGATTCTCAAGCAGCAGGCGGTGTGGCCACCCAGATGTTGCAGGGTTGGTGTGGCCTGGGGGAGGAGGCTGGGAGGTGTCGCTCCACAACTTTGGACAGCCACAGATTCCTCACCCCTGCTGTCTCTGCTCCGCGGTCCCACACCTGCAGCCTGAAACTCTGCAGCACTGCATAGAATGGGCCGTGTTCTTGGTGCAGAAGCTGGACAGAGCAGTACAAATTCCCAAATCTGGAGCTAATGCCTTGGGTGAAATCAGACCTCAGCTTTAAGTGTCTGGCGGCTGCGGCGGCTGCATCTCCTTAGGAAGAAGGGAGTCAGCCATGGTTGCGATCTTCCCTGCTCGGTGTCCTCCAGCCATGCCGGGCTTCAATACCCATCAGCCCCAGCCAGCGAGAAGGGACCTGAAATCCTACCTATCTGGAAGTGGGGAAGGTTACACAAGCATTTGTGGCAGTGTGTTTCTTCTTTACCTTTCTCTTCCTCCAAGAATCTGCACTCAGTCTGGCATTCTGAGTCCTGCAGAGGGCAACCACGTGGGCAGGCGGGTACGTGCCCCCTTCCGCTGTGGCTACCTAGCAGAAGGTATTTCAGGCGTGCGATTTGGGATGCAAGAGGTCCTCGGCAGCCACCGGAATTAGTAATTTCTCATAGCCAGATCATCCTCCATGAATGTAGTAATTTCTCATAGCCAGATCATCCTCCACGAATCCTCTACCGCCCAGAGTTCCCTGGTTGGAGGAGATGGGCGGTAATACAAATTTAAATAATAAATAAATAAATAAATGTGTTCCCCTCCATCTGACTTGGTGGCCATCACCCCATCTGATGGCAGCGAATCCCACAGCTTAACTACATGCACTATAAAGATGCAACAGAGCATGGCCCCCTGCCCCAAACAGTTCCCAGCCCTCAACTGGAAGGAACTGGCTGTGCTCTCAGTGGCCCTTAACCCTTCTCTCAAAAGTCCGATCGGCCAGGGATCCGACTGGCGGCAGGATCTGAATCTCCAGGAGGCTGCCTTGGAATCCCGAGGAAGGGTGAGTGTCCACGCTGAGGTGCACCCGGCCTGAAGCCGCATTGTTCTCCTGTTGCAGAACTCCACGAAGGTGATGTTCAAGTGTTTGTGGAAGAGCTGCGGGAAGGTGCTCAGCAGTTCCTCCGGGATGCAGAAGCACATCCGAGCCATCCACCTGGGGTAGGTCGGCCTCTTGGTCGTTCGGGGGACGCCTGTGTGGTTGCAGACACGGATAGGTTGACTTAGCAGAAGGAGTTACAGAGGATCTTCACACAACAGACCAAGGCGTAATGTGGTTGGTTTTATTCTGCACAAGAACATCCTGGCTGGGTCAGGTCATCGGCCTGGCCTGTTGAGTCCACCGTTCTGTGTCTTGCAGTGGCCACCGGATGACCTTCAGAAGCTCACAAGCCTGGATTGGGCAGTGGGGGGGGGGGACAGAGCCCCTTTTCACCATTGCTCCTAGCAGCCAGACGAAAGTAGGCTGTCTGTGACTCAGGAGTTCGTAAGGAGACCTCAGTAATCATAGCCATGGACAGCCTGAACTCCCCTTTTGAAGCCATCTAGGTGGGCTGCCATTAGAACCACCAGGCACGAGGTGTTCCTTCCCGGGGAGGGCATTATACCAAGGGGGCCCCAGGGTGGAGGAAACTCCATCGTTTGTAGCCACCCGCCTTGCTTGCTTCGAGAAGGGTCTCTGACGGAGGGCCCACAAGGATTTTGAATGGTTGGGCAGCACGTTTGCCCAAATGGGGGTTTGTTTGTTTGTTTGTTTCTTTGTCTGTCTGTCTGTCTGTCCGTCCGTCCGTCCGTCCGTCCGTCCATCCATCCATCCATCCATCCATCCATCCATCCTATTTATATCCCGCCCATCTCCCTCACAAGTAGGGACCCTGGGCAGTTGTGCGTGGGCCAAGGACTACCAGTTGGAGACGATACTAGAAAGGAGAAGGCCCCTTCTGCTGTATTCTGCAAGCTCCCCTTTTTATTTCTGTTCTCTTGCCACGTTTCATTCTTGGGCGTCCCTCCTCCTCCTCCTCCTCCTCCTCCTCCTCCTCAGCGCTACCGTAAGCACTTCTCCCATGCCTAGGATGACAGCCCCTTGGATTCCCAGCAGGACCCTCCACTTTTGGTGCGCCACGTGCGTTCTTTTCCTCTTGAAAGACGCTAAGGACCCTTTGTTCTCTTCCGCCAGGAGGAAGGCTGACCTGGATCAGAGCGACGGAGAGGAAGATTTTTACTACACCGAGCTGGACGTCAACGTGGATTCCTTGACCGACGGTCTCTCCAGCCTGACCCCCGTCTCCCCTACCTCCCCTGTGCCCCCTCCCTTTCCTGTCCTGGAGGAGGTCCAGAAAACTCCGCCTATTCCACTCAACCCCAAGGTTTCCGTGGTGCCTCATCTGAGCCAGTCGGCGCCCGTGAACCTCCTGAGCCAGTCAGCCCCCACAAGTCTGTGCCACATCCAGACCGACCATGCGTATCAGGTGCGTTTCCAGAGCCATCAAAACGGGCCCCTCTGGCCACACTGGCTTCTCCGCTGTTTCGCGCTGAGACGTTTCCTTTCACTTTCAGGCAATGGGTCCTGCCGGGGTGCTGGCGGATCTGAAGGCTCCACCAGCTGGGATGGAAATCAGCATATCGTGGCAGCAGCCAGCCCTTTTCCCATCCCCTCTGCCCCCCGTCCTCTTCAAAAGCCCCTCGGTGAGTAACAAGAAGGCCACACCGACTCTGGTTCCCTTGGTCAGAAGGGAATTGATCGTAAAGCAAAGATCAGCAGCTTATAGGCCACATGCAGGCCCCTTAGATCACCCCATGGAGGATAAAATTCCCCCTGGCCCATGGACAGCCGATTCAGCCACCTTCCGTTTAACTTACTTCCATATAGCGGTGTGTACCGTCTCCGGTGGCTCAGTCAGCTGGCTGGTGGCTGTTTTGGGAGTCCCGGCTGCTGCAAAGGAGGGCGGGAAGCTGCCACTTCCTACTTCCCTCTTCCCCCCCTCCCACAAGACTTAATGTAACAAAAAATTAAAAATTCACCTGGTGGTCCAATCAGGATAAACGTAAAAGGTTAAGGAAAGGAATGGAAGAGAGTGCCCACATTGACTATCAGAAGGGGCGTCTGCTGGCAGCTGGTCTCATAAATGGCAACGCAGGAAGCTGGGAAGAAGCGTTTCAAAGCACTCCATCAGTGCCTTATAGCAGACCTTGGCCATCCCCAGGTGTGTGGACTTCAAATCCCAGAATTCCACAGCCAACATGGCTACTGATGAGAATTCTGGGAGCTGAAGTCCACCTGCAAAGCTGGGAAACGCTGCCTTATGGAAAGTTCTGTGAAAGCCCCCAAGGTTCTGCATTGACCCTGGACAAGCATGAAAAAGACATGGCTGAAAACTGTGTAGCGCTTGCTTCCTTAAAGGGACAAAGTGTGGGTGGGGGGCACTTCCTGCCTCCTTTTACACACGCCCCATGTGGCTATGGGGAAGTGAGAGCAGCAGAGTGGAGTTCCTAGAAAAGTCCTTGTTTTTACTCGGGCTCTGTCTGTATGTCGGAAGGGGAAGGGGACAGTTGGCACTGTTCCCAATAATGTTCAGAGGACAGAGGTGGCCGGGGAGGGGTGGGGGGGGTCCTTTCCCCCCAATAACCCCTGGGTTCTTTCAGGCTTAATTTCCCCCCTTCTGACTTAGTTGACTGGGTTCTAATTCTCCTGCCCCGCAACTGCCCGGGGGTTGACTTCTTAGGCTGCACCGTTGAGATCTCCTCCCCCCTGAAAAAGACCCATTGTGTTCCTCCTCCTCCTCCTCCTCCTCCACCAGGGCTGCCTGACTCCCATCCGACCTGCGGATTCAGGAGAGAAGCGCCTGCAGGGCCATCCTGCGTCAATTGCCAAAGGACAACCATTAATGCCCTCTTCCATGCCAAAGCCTGCAACAGGCACCAGGTGGGTTGGTACATCGGGCTTCCGCCTGCATCTTCTCTTCCCCCGCCTGGCGTCCCCTACCAGTTCTCCGGGTGACCCTAACGCCCTCTGGCTTTCTCCGTGCTTGGCTCAGTCCCCCCGGCTGGACTTGAGAGAGAAAGTTTGCTTGACCGCCGCAAGTGTAAAAGGAAGAAATTCTCTGTTTCCTTTCGGGCCTAACTGTCCTGCAGGGGTGGCGCTTGACTGCACTGGCTGTTCCAAACCCACATTTTTCTCCTCTTGGCTCAGCATGTGAGCTGTAGAAATCTCTTCTGCTGGTCACCAGTCTACACCGAGCGGTCCTTCGCATCCCTTGTTCCTCGATTCCATCTCCCATTTTTTGATAATTGATTTGGGGATCTTTGACCTACAGTGGATGGGATGGATGTTGAGCTTGATGTGATGGATGTTGAGCTTCGGTCGGTGCCCCCTTCGGAGGTCCCGAATCCTTCCTCCGCTCCTCGGCAGCACCTCGCTGGCCTGCTCCTTCCGCTCAACGGCCTTTCTCTCTGCCCCCTTCCAGGAAGCCCCGTGGCGAGGCCAAGAAATGCCGCAAAGTCTACGGGATGGAGAACCGCAACATGTGGTGCACGGCCTGCCGCTGGAAGAAAGCATGCCAGCGGTTTGTCGATTGAGCTTCGGGAGGCCGGCCGCCTGCCCTCCGTCTGCGTTGCGCGATTTGCACTTCTGTGCCTTCCAGCCTGATCTCCTTTACCGCCCGCCCCCTCCCTGCCAACCCCACCCTCCTCCAAGGTGGGGGCTCCCCTCTGTGCCTTGGCTCAGGAAACAGGACTCTCTGGGAGGGACGGAGCCGGCGGACCCGGTGCAAAAGGAAGGCAAGAGCCCCGGCCCTCTCCTGCAGGAAGAAGCGCCGTCCGTCCGGGGCTTCTGGAACCTCTCGGGCCCCTCTTCTCATCCTGGGATACCTACCAGTCCAGCCTCCTGCATCCACACATGTGAAAATTAAGCCATTGCCTGTCTTTCTATGGGTGTTTTTTTGTTTTGTTCCTGAAATAAGCTACTTCTCCCCTCCACCCCCTCGTCCTTCGCCTCCTGCTTCGTGTCCCCCAAGCTTTTTGAGGTGGGAGACAAGAGGGCCTTCCAATCCAAAGAACTCTTCTGAGCTGAGATGTGGAGCGGTGGCCGTTTTTCCTTCTCTGGGATGGGAGAGCCAGGGCGGACGGACAACACTTTTTTGATACCTGTCCTGCAATTTTTCCTCCCTCTGTAAGCTTTGGCGTTGAGGACTTAAGAGCAGAAGACAGAGCAGGCATGGGAAGAAAAAGAAAGCATCTTTGCTTCATCTCTCCTTCGCTTCCTTCACTCATTTTCCTTCGCTGGCTGCAGCAGGCTTCTCCAGAGATGGACCCCCTTTTTTTTTTCTTGATTTAAATCTCGATTTGGAAGCTGAATATCCAGCCCAGTGTTTCTCAACCTCAGCCGCTTTAAGCCAACCCATGGCTGGCTGGGGAATTCTGGGAGTTGAAGTCCACACAGCTTAAAGTGGCTGAGGTTGAGAAACACTGATCTAGCCTAAGATGTGGATATGACTGAAGGGGGGGAAAAAACAGCTTTTGAATGTCAGTGGAACCTGAAAAGTCTTTTTGCTTTCTGTCCCTTTTCTTCCTTGGGGAGTTTTCTGCTTCTTTAATTCCCTCCCCCACCCCATTCCCTCCCCAGTGGTGCCTGCAGAAGAAGGCTCTATTATAGGAAATGTTCATACCTTGCAGTCTGGCTTAAGAACAGTCCCTTGGTGAATTTGTCTCTCACAAAGAATAAGCTATGCGCTGGAAATGTAGCCTGATCTTTTTTCCAAAGACCTGGACCGAATTTGCATCGAAGCTCACTCTGACCGCACAGAGAAATGCTTCCATCTGCCGAATTCCCGATATGTGCAATCCCAGTTTTTTTTTTAACATTTTACACACCGGGCGGGAATGCAGAGATGGTTCTGCCCACTGCCACAGGTTTTCCCTCGATGCTGGATCTGAACAGCAAAGCCGATAGAGCAGTGGGAAGATTTTCCTCCCTGCTCTTCCACTCCCCTCAAAAAAATTCCAGCTCAAAAACGAACTTTGGAATCAGGACTTTTTAAAAAAAAATCAGTAACAGAGGAAAGTTGATCAATGTCGAACTTTGGGGATGGGGCTAGCTTCGTTTTTCCATTTGTCTGAAATTGTGGCCCCTTCGAGCGGGGTTGGTGTCTCCTGTCTGTATTGGTGGCGATGTGGGGTTTTCGGAGCGGCAGTTTCAGAATCCGGCAAACAGTTTGCTGGTTTGCCGCTTAAATCTCACCACTGTGAGATCTGTAGGACTCTCTAGCCCAAGTTGGCTTTAAAAGGAATCTATCCCGGGCGCCTTTTTATTCTTGTACAAATTGGCCCAAGGTGAGTTCTACGTAAGCCACACCCCCCCCCATATGTTTGGGGGTAGGGGCTCATGTAGAACGATGCCTGGAATTTTACAAGTATCGCACACACAAAACTTGTGTCTATTCTAACTCAGATTCCCTCCGTCTCCATCAATGTTGAGCAAGGTGGTCTTTAAAAATGAAAAACCGAGCCCAAATGCCAGCTGTGCTCTCCAACCGAATTCCATTACCGTTTAATGTTACACTCTATTTCAGTGCGTGCGTACCCTGCTTGTTCTGACGGCGCATTGTGGCACACGGAGATGTTTCCCTCGCCTAAAAAAGTTACTCATCTGCAAAAAAAAAAAAAAAAAGGTCTCGTTAACGTTTGGTGGATATTGGTGGAAATACTGATTTGAAACAACTACCCGAAAGAGGGGATGTTGGACCAAACGGCCCAGGAGTTCGTCTTGCTGAGATGACGTGGCTCGTTACTACATGAGCATTTGTGCAAGCATGTGATTGTGTTCAGCAGCGTGTGCTCACCAGGCCTTGGAACGTCGGACATGAGACTGCTGGAAAACGCACCACCGGATTTCCACTCTTTGCACTATATCAAACTGCACAGGGGTTTTTAACTTTTCTCCCTCTCAATTTTGTATTCTGTTCAAGAAAACAAATATTAGCCAGATTGGTATTTTAACCATAGCCTTCTCCTGTGTAGAAGATTGATTTGGGTGTGGGTGGGGGAGGGACTACCCTTCCTGTTTCCAGAATACTGCCCTGGTGTGTCTTGTAGAGGACAGGTTTCTGAGAAAGCATTAAACTTTTTAAAACCTCCCTTTCTAAAGGTAATTTTTTCCCCACTGGGTGTCCTGGAGGTGCTGGGATGCTCCCTGCCCGTCTGGAGACCCCCAGGTTGGGAAAGGCTGCGCTGAGCAAACTTGCGGTTACCGAGAGATGCAGTTCTTCCCTTCTCCCCCCCCCCCACCTTTATTTTTAAAGCTTTGCTCTGCAGTCTGGTGGCTGCAACAGAGGGGGCAAAGTCCTTCTGCCATGATTGTTAATTTTGGAGATAATCTACTCTTCCTGCCTGCCTGTATCCAAAGTGGTTTTTTTGAGGGCTCCCCCATCATCCTATGCAAACCTATTTAGCAGTGTGTCCTATCAAATGCCAGGGAACCTACTTCTGGGTAAAAGTTGGGCTTCCTCTGCATTGCAAGCATGTGTAATGAGTGTGCGAATGTTTTGTTTCTGTTAATTCAGGAAGCTTTATATGTACACATACACAGACGTGCACGGACGCATACTTTTGAATTGGTAACAGAAAAAATACAGATTATTATTTTTAACTGTATGACTCTTGCAGGCTCTACCACTTGATCGTTTGCCCAGTTGGGCTTAAACTTTACTTGGAATCAAGCCTCACCACTGCTAGGTGTGTGTTCCTAATTGTGTGTATTTGCAGTGAACCTCGCAGAAATGAGTTGGTCAGTTTTGAGTAATTTTATTTAAGATTCAAGTATGGGTTCAGAACATAGGTATGGGATAGTTGGCAAGCAAATAATAATGCCTTGATACATAAAGTTAAGTATGGCAAGAAAAAAACTAGACTGACTAGATTTTAAATGTCCAGGGATTTTTGTAGGGCAGCACACTGTTGTAGATATGCATGTGCACATACAGCCGTTGCTTCATCTGCAATCCGATACACCTATAAAGTCATTTAATTCAACAGCAGATTACTGTGAGGGCCTGTTGACCAAAAAGGAAGGAGGCACCCTTCTCTTAAATCGTCTGCCCTCTTGTGGTGGAAGATAGAGCTGCACTCTGATTGGAGATTCTGTGTCAATATAGGAAAGATGACACTTTCCTAAAGCACCTGTGAATTATTGTATTTCAATCCTGAACAAATTGGCTTGGATACTTGGTAGATAGCAAACTAAAAAATAGAGGTAGTCCTTGCTTAACGACCACAATTGGGACTGGAATTTAGGTTGCTAAGCGATGCGGTTGTTAAGCAAACCCGGACCCGATTTTATGACCATTTTTGCAGCAGCAGTTAAGCAAATCAGATGGTCATTAAGCGAACCATATGGTCGTTAAGCGAATCACATGGTTCCCTATTGATTTTGCTTATTGGAAGTCGGCTGGGAAGGTCGAAAATGGTGATCACGTGACCACGGGACACTGCAAACGTAAATGCGAGCTGGTTGCCAAGTGCCCAAATTGCGATCATGTGACTGCAGGGACGCTGCAATGGTCGTAAGTGCAAGAAACAGTCGCAAGTCGGTTTTCAACGCTGTCATAACGACAGTCGCTAAACGAATGGTCGTTAAGTGAGGACTACCTGTTGTGACTTGGGCCTTCATCATAGAGGTATAGCCAGTTCCAGCGGCCTGTGTTAGGACAGTACTTCCAAATGTGGAGAACTCTTGTAACACTTCATGCCCCCTTGTATGCTCTGAGTTTTAGAATTGAAGCCAGATTTGTTCTAAACCTGCAAGCTGCTTTTTTGGGGGTGGGGATGTTTTACAAGACCCTACCTTTACTTCTGTCTGCAACAGGTGAAGTTTTGTTTTTTTCACAGAATGCTGAGAAGGTAGATTGAGCTGCTTAAAGAAATTTGGGCAAATTAAAGAAAACTTGACCATATATTTTGAAATGGATACTTTAAAAAAGTGTTGAGCCTCTGCTAATCTTTTAATAGTGCAGTCCTATGCCAGCATAATATGAAATGAGTCCCACTGAATTTGGTAGGGTTTACTCCTTGCCAACCTAGCAATACGAAAGCATGCAAATGCAAGTAGATTAATAGGTACCACTTCAGTGGGTAGGTAACAGCGTTCCGCGCGCATCATGTGGCCACATGACCATGGAAGCGTCTTCGGACAACGCTCGCTAACAAACGGCTAACAAACGGAGATGAGCACCGGCCCCTAGAGTCGGACACGACTGCACAAACGTGCGGGGGGAACCTTTACCTTTACTCCCAGATAAGTATACAGTTGCACCCTATACGTAGCTCTCGAGTCAAGATTCAGTGGAGCAGTTCACCTGTACTACAGTGGCAGGAAAGACACTCTTAAACTGATGGTTTCTTAGAGTAAACGTATCATAGCAATAGATATAACAGGAAACCAATTAGCACTTTTTGACCCTTAAAAATGGAAGGAGAGCGAATTCCAGCCTCTGGGGAGTAACCTCTGTCACTATTTTGAGAGTCTTCCAGATGTCTAGATTTAAGTTCCAAGAATTCTCAGATAATCATGCTGGTTGGGGAATTCTGCGAGTTGAAGTCCATAGATACAGAGCTGCTGAGGATGGGGAATCAGAACCCTAGTTGGAAGAGAATGTATAGGTCATAGCTTTCCAAACTCTGTTGCAACACAGTACTGTGTCGCCTGCGGGGCCCAGGTGTGCCGCGCAAAAACCCGGAAGCGCTGATGGCGCGCCACCGCTGTGTGCGGCAGTGGCGGCAGGCCATCAGCGCTTTTGGGTTTTCGTGTGGCACACCAGGACACCGCCGCCGTGCATGAAAACCCAAAGGCGCTGCGGTGGTGCTTCCGGGTTTTCACCTGCCGCCGTTGGTGTGTCGCCAGCTGAAAAGTTTGGAAAGCCCTGGTATAGGTTCATCTAGGCCAGTGTTTCTCAACCTTGGGGAATTCTGCATGGCTGGCTGGGGACTTCTGGGAGTTGAAGTCCACACATCTTCAAGTTGCCAAGGTTGAGAAACACTGATCTGGGCCAACCCCCTACTTGCTGCAGGACCAACTACAGTATTCTGACAGGTGCCTGTCCAACCTTGAAGGATGACTTGCCCCTTCAAGTGGCAGCTCATAGGTCAGGATGTTCCATTAGTTTTAATCCAATAGTTCTGGTCCTGCCCTGACTTAAAATAGCTCAGTCTGGGAGGGCACCAACTAAATTAAAAGAAGGGTTGCTGGGGGGGGGGAGTTAATTTGACTTGCCCATCCTGATGAAGAAAGCTCTGTTGGCTGTTGATATTCTCAGAGAGGGCTGATTTGTTCCCAAATAATGGCCAATCAACTAAGGAAAAGGGTGACCATAGTCTGAGTCTGCTCAGGACTTCCTGCTGTCAACTCAGATAACCACGGTTAGAGCCTCGAGATTGAAAGAGCTGGGTATTCATGCTACCTTGGTTCCCCAAAAAAGTCAATCGATACTTCTACGTCCTCAGTTTTTTTTAAAGGAATTTGAAAAGGTGAATTCTGACTCCCTTTCCCTGGGCCATTTATTGCAGGATCTATAATAAATACCCTGCAGTTTCCAGACCACTGCAATGTCCAAACATGGTGGGATTCTGTCTCGCGAAGGCTGGCGGAAAGCCCACTGTTTCCACTGTCAGCTTTAACCCACTGGAGCTGGGCAGGGCTGACCTGGAACAGGATGGATTTCTTTTCGTGACGGTCCAAAATCTGATGCGCCTTGAGACTCCAACTTGAGATGGATGAAAAGCAGAATGAAAATCGAGCTGCTTGGTTGGCAGCAGAAAGCTTGGGGACTCCTAAATGATGTTGCCCACCATGTTTGGACATAGCAATGGTCTGGAAACTGCAGGGTATTTATTATAGATCTTGTAATAAATGGATCGTGGTGAGGTCATGAGAGCACATCTGGGGGTCCATAGACTCCCCATATCTGGTTTAGGTAGTTGAAGGGATGGTGTCACATAAGATGCCAGGCTTGTCGATCGGAAGGTCGCAAGTTCGGAGGTTCGAATCCCTAGCCCTGCGTGCGGAGTGAGCTCCCGCACTCACCCCAGCTCTTGCCAACCTAACAATTTGAAAGCATGCAAATGCAAGTAGATGAATAGGTACCACTTTGGTGGGAAGGTAACAGCGTTCCGCGTGCGTCATGCCGGCCACATGACCGTGGAATCGTCTTCGGACAACTCTGGCTCTTCGGCTAACAAACGGAGACGAGCACCAGCCCCTAGAGTCGGACACGACTGCACTAATGTGCGGGGGGAACCTTTACCATACTGTTTTCTAAATACAATTTTAGGCTTCCAGGAGTCGTCCTCCCACAGCTGATAAGCTACATTTCCACTTCCAAGGGGGAAACTCGTTTATGGGCATATTCAGAAGCGCTCATACATTGCGGCCTGAATTGGTACAGTCCACTCAGCCATCTTTTTCTCCAAACGTTATATAATTCCCAAACTGCGATGGCTTGGATGACAGCCCCGGATGCCCCATGTTCTAAGTTGGGAGTCTAGTGCAAGGGACTTTTCTTACCAAAAACCAGCTCAGCCTGGGTAGCGTTGCCCTTTTTTTTCATCAGCTCTTCAGCCAAGTTCTTTGTAGCCTTGAATTTTACAAAGCTGGAAAAAAAAAAAAGACTGCCAGCTTCTTTTGTGTTGCTGGGTCTTCTGCTTCGCTAACTTTGAGAGAAAGCAAAGTATTTCACCAGGAGGTATTTGAGCCTTTCTTGGCTTGTTGCCTCGGGCTCTTGTAAAGCAAATAATACGGCCCTTAAAAATTATAGGTAAAGGATCTCACGGCATGCTTAGCTTAGGTCCTTAGTTAGTTAGCCCGTGCTCTGCATCAGAGCACACACAGCCAAACACAAAGCTAACACAGGTTAAAATGAACCAAGTGCAGCGCAATTGTGCAAGTAGTCACAGATGATGCCAAGCCTCAGCACATCCAAGGACGCATAAGGGTCTGGTTACCGACTGGGCAAGCGTTGGAGTCCTTGGGCTCCCTGGAATGGGCCCATTTGATGCAGTGGCTTGGCCCAACAGGAGCAGTTTCCACCTGAATTTTCGCATCAGAGTTCTGCATTGATCTAGTTACGGTCTTGGGGGCTACCAGACTGTGTCTGCTGGGATGAATGGGCAAGGGTGAGGGGCTTATCTGGCATTGCTGCCACAAGGGAAGGTAAAGTGTGTGCCCTGCAGGGGGGGTCAAAAAAGTCAAGATGGCAGACACAACCATGCAATCAAAGTTGCAACATGCTTAAATGGGCAGGGGTTTGCATGGTTGTGGCCGCCATCTTGACCTTTTGGGGACATGTAAAAAAGAGGGGGGCTTTAATTGAAGTATTGTGGCCACCATTGACTTTTTACCCCCCCTCCCTGTGGACACCCTGATGCCCCCCCTTTTTTTTGTAAATTGGACATTTGCCATTACAGTTCCTGTCTTGCTTGACATCAAATGCATCTGTTCCATATTTAGGATCTAAGTCCTGCCCTAAATTCACACGAAACTCTATTTCCCTTTAAAATCAGAAATGTCACATGAATGCCTCATCTCACTGGTAACCATCACTTTATTAGCAAGATCTCTCCCCCCCACCCCCAGAAGAAGTAGAAACCTAAAACATCCCTGAGTGCTGCCAAAGCAAAGGATTTTCATGAACCAACAGAAAGGGGAGGAACTGATTCAAGATGATTGAAGTTGGAAAAATATTTATGTGTAGGGTGTGGTGTGAGCTTGACAAACAGGTCTGGTTGCGTATCACAGGCTAGGTTGCTCCAAGTAATTCCTCCCTCTCTTATTTGCTTCTCTGGGATACTTAAAAATTATAAAAATTATCTCTCCCGTTGGGGGAGATGGGCGGTAATATAAATCTAATAAAATAAAATAAATAAAATAAATAAAAAACAAAAGCAAAAACCCTTCATCCCAGCTTCTGCATGTCTGAAATGATGCTTCTGTACCAACTGTTTTGGATGCATAGATGTGCACTGTGCTCAGGTGACTTTTGGTATCAGAGGAAGTATGTCAATCAAACTCAGAGGATCTATTGGATACTTGGAGGGAAAAAAAATCTTTTTAAAATGCCTATGTCTTGGGAGGGTTTAAAATGGGAGAAATGGGTCATTGTCATGGGATGGGAGTTTACCAAGGAGATCAAGGAACCACCAAGGAGAAAACCACACCCCCACCAACACGGGCAGGGCAAGCTACTGCATGTAAACAGGCAGCTAACCCCACACTCACTGACACTGATGATGTTCCCTAGCTGGGTCATGAAACGTCTGCAAGCCAACAACCAAGCTCAGAGAGAAACAAGGACTCCACACCTTAGTGACAAAGCTCAGGGGATTATTTAAAGAAATACAGTAAAATTGTAAACACTGATACATTTTAGCAGCAATGTCCTGATTTATTGAAACAGACTGATTTTTGCATATGCACTGAGGTTAATCCTATGACAAAATATAACCAGACAGGCAGATGATGGAATGCCTAGACAGACAAGAAAGTGTGAAACAATTTAGAAAACAAACTCAGTTACCTGAACTACGGAGAAAGAAAATCAGTACAAACGCATGGTGGTTTCCCCAAATGACATCTGGGCACTAAAATCTCTTCCCTTCCCCCCCATCTCCCCAATATTAAACATTGCCAATACAAACACAAGTTTATAATAATATATAAAGTCAGTATAATATAGAATATTCCCAGAAAAAAATCAGTGCTTAAACACTGTCCTCTTTTGTTTGCTTCAGTAGGCAGAGTTAAAAGCACACTGAAAAATAAATATATATATATATTTATGAAAGCGCACTCACACACCCACACACCCACAGTACCCCTTATTCTGAAGAAATCCTTTTTAAAAAGGCAGAAGTCCAAATCATACATTAGAGAATTGCAAAAAAACAAACAAACAAACAAACAAACAAAAACACCATTCAGTATGGCTTTTCTTCAACAGTTGCGGGTGTCACAGAATAAAATAAAATATTGCTATTGCATTTTTTCCATTTTTGCATTTTTAAAAAAATGGGAGTTGAAGTCTGTGGCATTTTAAACGAAGAAGCTGTGCAAACCTGGAAGCATGGAAATGATACAGGGCCAGCCTGAGTTTTTATCAGAAGGCTGCTGTGATGGAGCCAACAAGCACTAACTTCAGAGGGAACACACAATCATACCAGCGCTAGACATCCTGGTGAATTCTCTTCCTGTGCTCTGTCTCTGAATGAACCCTTGGGCCAGCTCCCGTCCACAATGGCTGATAAGGGTGTTCCAGGATTTCTGGCCAAAGTTTTTCCCGCTCTTCCTGCAATAGCAGAGGTGGAGTGGGGCAATTCTGTGAACAAGGTTCAGTTACATCTGTCCAATCCATTCGTTTCTGTAGCAATTGCCTCAAAGTTCCGGGTACAAATCCATGTACAAATGTTTCTTACAGATCTGTTGAAAAAGGTGCACAAGCCATTTGGGACAGGGTCCGTCACCTGAAAGAAGATCTTAGAAAATCACCAGCTGGTCTCTCTTCCCTTTTTAGTCCTGTGGAGTGGGAGTGAGGCTTCATTGTAAAAGTGAGACTTGTGGTTTAAAAACCTGTGGGGGAGCATGCTTATTCCCTCCCTGCCCTGGGGCAAGGTGGGGGGAAAAACCAACACTAATGATGTTTGAAGCCAAGGAAATTAAGGCGTACGAAAGTCCTCCACCAGGATGGCCTTCGATCCTGGCCTCTTTGAAGGCTGGATAAGCTTGGAAGTATTTGAACAGATATTTTAAAACCATACATTGGATTTCCGTCTATCTCTAGGAAAACATTTTCTTACTCTGCTGATTTCTGAAATAAAATCAAATAGAATGTTTACACGGACTTTTATCCCTGATCGTGTCAGCTTTTCCTTTTTTGAAAATGCAGCTTGCCACCCCTTGCAAGGGGGGTGGACGTAGCTCATTTGTACAGAAAACACTTTTTAGGCAGAAGTCCTGCCCATAACTGCTGCAGGAACCAAGGCAAGGCTGCTGCCAGTTGGAAGGATCAATTATAGACTCAGATGTCTGGCTAATTCGGTACGATAGCTTCACATGTTCAAACTGCATGGAATCAAGCTTTGAAAAAATGGTACCCCCCCCCCCCCAAATGCTATTCACAAAATGAACCAAGGAGGAACTGCCATAATTAATTGGTTCAGACATTTCTTTTTATCTGACATCATCCAGATGGTTGACTGCAAAATATCCCCCGTGCTTATTGCATTGAAATATGCAGAAAACGATGTTTACAATTAATTACATTGTCTTCTAATGATGGGTGTAGAGAGAGCCCACAAAGCTGCTCTGGTAGGACCTGCGTGTCGCTGGTGTGGGTTCTCAGGAAGATGCAGCTTGCATGTTATGGCCCCACCGGGGAGCCAAGGTGGGGAGGGTCGAGCACTGCTGCGTAGCCCCTCGGCGCCTCACCGGGACAAAGCCAAGACCTCCAGCAGAAAGATCATAGTGCCCTTCTCTGAGAACACGAGCGGAAGATGACCGGACTGGCAGTGAGAGAGTTTCCCTTAGCACAGTTGAGGTAGCCGTCGGATTTCAGGATCAGAAGCAGCCAGCCGAGTGCTACTCCACTGCTCTCCACCTGAATCTGCCACCCCAGGGCCTCGTGGTAGGGCCGGCCCTGCGGGTCACATCCACCCACCCTTCCTCTGATGCTTGGTAGGCAGCCAGAAGTACTGTAGCAGCTAGCAATGCCCCCAGCCAACTCTTCAAGTCACTTAGACTGGACACACTTCTTCTATGCCACGGTTTGCTACTGAATAATCCACCGTTGGCCATAAAACAGGCTGCATGCAGCGCCCGAGCCCCAATAGCCGCACCTGCCCATGATTGCTGAAAATCGGTGTCAAGGTTTCCTGGCATTTCGAGGCACGGAACACACACAACGTATAGCGCAATCCCTAAAATCCCACTTTATCGTTTAAAACACAAAGAAGCACCTCAAAACTCGCGCCTAATTCCTCATCCAAAATGGCTCCCAGCCACAAATCCATGTTTGCAAACTGCAACGGCTGGCTTTACGCAAAATAGAAGTCGAGCACAACACGCCAGCCCAGCCCTCGACTCCCTCTGGCCTTTCGCCTTTCTTCTCTACAGACGAGCACAACGGCTGGGACACCAAGCATCCGTGGCTTGTCTGCAGCACAAAGCATCCGTCTCAATCGAATTTGCAACAGACCCACTGGGCATTAGGAAGCCCTGCACAAGATTAATAGAGATCGAAGATCTGTTCTAGCTGGAAAGGAACAGGGAAGGGGAACTGTCCCTACATAGACAGCTTCTTACAGAGACCAGGGTCAGGTGGATTATGTCCAAATCCAAATCTTACATCCAAATAACTGGCCTCAGTTATTATGCCAACATTACAGGTCAGACCAGCTTGGAACCCATCTTGACCACATTTAGAAGGCACAAGGAAAGGGCCAGAAGAAATTAGCAGTGCTCCCCCATCCCTCTTTCTATACAGGACAGTACCTGCACTTCCTGCGCGTAGTACGAAGTAAAACCTAGATTGCCGGAGACTCTGGATGTCTGTGCCGCTGAATAAGGCAGCCGAGTGGGAAATCCAATTCTCAAGTCTGGGTAGGGGGAAAATGGAATGTCTTCAAAACCTGAAAATTGCCCCCTCCCCCGATAAATAACTGAATTTGTATCCAGCTGGTTTTTTAAAAAATGCCAGTAGAAATGGCACCAAGAGGGAACTGAATGTCAAGTATGTTTTTGGAACCATCAGGGATAAATGAGAATGTTGTCAAGGCAAAGACAGCTGAGAAGCAGAAGAAACGGTTTGCATCCTGCACCCAGTGAGGTGGGCATAATTGCTGATTTTTCCAAGCCCTTTGAAAAAGTATACAAAAACCTAACTTTAAAACATCGCCCTCCAGTTAAAATACAATACAAAATGCAAGAAGTCGCAAAGAGCTGTTAAAAACTACACTTACCCACCCTTTCTGTCATTTGAAAATATTAAAATATTTGGCTAGATGATTTTTCAATGGTTAAATGAACACACTGGTTTACATCTTAAAAGCAGTCCATAATCTGTTCCAGTAACAAAGTGTCCCGCATTCACACAAGAGCTGTGTTCCCCCAACCTGCTTAACCAGGACAGTGACAGACTTAACAGCTGCATTTATACAACATGCTAAACCTGCTTAGTTTTAATCTTGGTTTTGGTGTGTTAGCATGTTGTCTGAACCCTGTCGGTTTGGTTAGATTATGGTTCAATCATTCTGTGAACCCAGAAAACAAGTCAATGCATTAACTACCTTAAGCACGTGGTGTCAATACAGGCAATAAATGCGTTCTTTGACTTCAGGAAGACAGTATCTAAACTACAGCCCTCCAATGAATGGGGAGTGTGGGAAAAATGAAAACTACAATGGGGAAAAGGTGACAACTGATAGATAGGAAAAAGACTTGTGCAGTACAGCGTAATTGTTAAACTCCCCTCCTGGTTCTCTTTGCTGCGCAGGATTTATCCCAGGGAAGGAAGATTAAAATAGTGAAACAGCGATATGTACTGAAACAAATGTAGGTAAAATATTGCATTGGCAGATCAACAGCTCGAAGGAAACTGTTTCTTAGTGCAAACTGGAGTATAATTTCTGCTCAGACCTTTCAGTGAGAAATGCAGACCTTAAATGGGGAGCGTTTTAGCACCGATAAGCTGCCACCACCAAGGATTGTCTTTCCTTGGATTTGACGCCCTTCTAGGGGAGATGCAAGCAGTCTGCCTTACCAATTAAGCTGCACATGATGCCTGGATGGTAGTCCATTCAGCCTTTGGGCCAAAGCCTTCCAGAATCTGTAGTAGCATAAGCAGCCATTTTTATTGCTCATAATAATTATTTTCTGCCTTTCCATGATCTCTGGTTAAACTATATATAAGTGCAACATGTATATGCAGTGTTTCCAGCAGCGTGTGCTTCAAGGCCAGTTCTAACCCTAAGCACGAGGTGTGTGACCAACATTACTGCATGGATGCAATAAGGCGTGTGTGTATTTTCATGTGATGAACACAGACACCGGCTGGATAATGCTACCTGAGGTTATGTAAGTGCCTAAGTCCGTAAGTACAGCCCCCTCCAATTCGGCAGCAGTTCTGCATCCATTTTTTAACGGGCTTTAGTACATTAAATATAGAGGGCTTCTCTACAAACCTGCACGTGGAGTTACCAAGTTACCAAGAAATGCTGCTTTTCTCTTTCACTTTCTCTCTCCCTCTTTCAGAAGCTCATCAGAAATTAAGATGGCTCCTTTTGGAGAATTGACAACACCAGATGTCTTTCGTTCTTGCAGACTTCTCCCTCCCTCTTCCACTGACTTAGCTACAATTGAAAATTAATACAGAAAAAAAGCTCTCTAACTAGGATGTTCCCAAGTTACACCATTAGAACACTCAAAATTCCAATATTGGATTAGAACCAGTGCCCGAGAGGGAAAGGTGACGTTACTCTTCAGAAATTTTTTACCCTTGTGGTCAGATACTGCATCTGACAACACACTCACAGACACACATTTCACACACACACATGGAACCAGCACCTTTAATTGTTTGACCCTTCTGACTCTGAGGCTTGCTTTTTATGGTAAGTTTCAAGGTAATTGTTCTGAGTCTCACAGTATTCTGGATAAAACTAGGTTCTGCAGCAAATATGGATGCCCCTTCTCTGCCCAGCACAGGAAGCAAAGATAAAAGTACAGGAGTACTGGCAAAATGACCCTTTTAAAGCTGTCCCAGAAAAGTAGCAGTAACCAACCTGAAATCGTATCAAATCACTTCTCCTTGGGTGCTGTGAGACCCAAGCTTGCAGCCAGAGAAGAAAGGTATACATGAAAGATCTTGTTTAAATACAGAAGGCTGCTTCTCCACATGTAAAGATCCTAAAACTCCAGAGAAAGAGGTACAAAGGCCTTTGGAGGAATCTGTGAGATTTTTTCGTTAGGGCTGCCAAAGACATCTGGTGACAGGGCTGGGAGACCAAGTGGAATTTTACTGCTCAAAATGAACTTGGTATACTGGTGCGGACTGCTTTAGGTGGGCCTAACACAGGATAATGCACAGGTGGATTCTGCCATGTTACCATGCCCCCATGAGATGATAAGCACTTATTCTTCAAGAGGGACTGTGCCACAGATGATCTGTACAGATTCCCCAACTGACACAATAGCAGGGATCGGCATAGCTGATTTAGTGACTCATCTAAGGGTTAGTAACAACCCCCTCAGCTATTTCGTAATAGAACTTGGCAAAGCAAATCCTTTGGTTTCTCACACTGCCACAATGCTCAGTTCAAACATCGTGTATGTCCCTGAATGAGAGAAAAAGAGACATGTTGAAAAGACAGAAAAGTGGATTTTTGTGACCTAGCCACCAGGGGGCATATTTGTGGCATGTAATTTTCACTCTTCCCTCATCAGCAAGCAACCTATAAATGTAGGCAGCCTTAGGTTACAAATGCCAGTGGGCTAAATTAATCCTTTGATCAACCCACTTCGGTCTAGCGAAGGCTGCAGGCTGTAAAACCTATTGTTCTTTCCGGCTGAGCTCTCAAATGCTCCCACTGTTTTGTTTACCACTGGTAACCTTGATACCACGTCCCTTGCTGCTGGGAGGGTGGTTATTTTAAAAACATTATTTTTATAATTATTGTTTGAGAAGCAAATGTTCTCTGTATTTTAAGTTGACAGTGGAAAAAATATTTGAGAGAGGAAACTCCATGCTGCCTGCATATAGCCTGGTAGGTTCCAATTGAAAGATTCCAATTGAGGGTTGTTTTTTCTTTCTTTTTAAGCACTGTTGGAAGGATTTAGAAGAAGGAAGTGATAGCATCTCGGGAAATGCTTACTGATGCAATATCTGATAGAGAACTTATCAGACGTTCTTTTAAAAAAAAGTCTTCACACATAACACATTTCTATACACAGGGACAATGGCCAGGCTACTTGAGTTTTCCCGGCACAGCTCTTCCCTCCCTGCGCTTCCCAAGCCGACCAGGAAAAACCAAAAATCCCTAAGAAATCCAAGTGAAATCCTTGTCAGTCTCCCCAGAATTCTCTTGCTCTGGGGGAGAGTCAGCACCATCTTTGTCATTTTCCAAGATTGCCTCGTCCTGTGAAATTTCTATCTCATCTTTCCATTTCACGTCGTCGTCCTCCCCCACGTCTTCATCTCCTTCTGCCTTGAGATCATCAGGATCTTCAATGTATGGGCCGTCTGGGCCATACAATACATCTGGGGACCCGTCTCCGCCGCTGGCATCTAAGTGGCCAGCCACGCTGTGGCCAGAACAGTCAGTGCACACGCCGTGGCGACGGGAACCATGCTTGATCCCCACGCTGGCAGCAGACATGAATACTCGGCTGCACACTTTGCAGACGTATTTTTTGTCTTTGCTGTGAACCTTGGGAGGAAGACAAAATTAAAGCAGGTAAATTAGCAGAGGGAAAAGTCCTTAGGGTATAACTTAGATCAGAGCTTTCCAAACTATGTGTCGGGACACGTTAGTGTGTCGGCTGCAGTGTCTGGGTGTGTTGCGGTGGCTGCTGCCTCTGAGGCCTGCCAGGATTCCGCGCAGGTCCTAGTGCCTGCCTTGTGCCTTGCTGCCTGCAAATCTGCCCTGCCAGGATTCCACGCAGGTCCTAGCACCTGCCTTGTGCCCTGCTGTAAGAGTGTGTCGCGAAATGATGCCCTGCTGTAAGAGTGTGTCGCGAAATGATGCATGTCTAAAAAGTGTGTCACCAACATGAAAAGTTTGGAAAGCTCTGACTTAGATTCTATTGCACCAAACACTGGCCATGTTCTTTTAAGTAGTACAGGGATTGAATTGCGCTGGTCTTGGACGTTCAAGTCTCGATACAACCGCAGATCTTGACAGGAGACCCTGAGCCAATCGTGCTCTCGCTGCCCAGGGTTTTTGTTGTGAGACATAATCAAGGACAAGGGGGGGAATTCCAAGTATACAGCCTTGAGTGCCCATAGCAAACAAACAAACAAAGTTTATTTTAATTTAATTGCATTTTATTTTGCTTTCAAAGCCCCCGGTTATTATCTGCCCTAACCCACAAAAGCAAAGCAGAATACAAATCAAATAAAATGTCCTTTATATATTTGAAAGGGCATAAATATACGTGTGCAAGCATTTTCTTTGTTTGCATCTTCATGCAGATTGTTTTCATTTTTAATTATCAACTGATGATAGCTTGTACCCCTTGTACATGCCTTGCAATTTTACAGCTTTTTTTTTTTAAAAAAAAACACCTGTACCTGAAATTCAATTACTGTAATGTGTTTACTATCAACCAAGAACAAAGGAGAGATTTGAGGCATGTGTGTCTGTAGCTGGATTAATATCTCAGGCTACCAAAAGCACACCCCAATGGAGCAAATCAAGGGGCATCTCGGGAGCGATTGGTCCCACGACCAGATGGCTGGGCAGTCATCCGGATGGACAAGGATTCGTGGAGAGAAGGAAGAAGGCAGTAGGGTTTGGGTACTATGGCAACAGAGTGCAGTGGCCCCTCAACACTGCTGCGGAAGCAATCCAAGCTGGCTGCCCGTCTCATCCACAAAATGCCGCCATTTGGCAAAACAAGACACAATGCTTGCACCTGCGGTAGGCAGACGGTAGTGCGTCAGCTGATGGTTGAAAATTTTCCCCATGGAAAGGAAGAGAGCCATTTCCAGAAGGCAACTGGGTGGAAGGCAGGCTGTCTGCAAAATATCCTGCCCGATGTCCAGAGAGCATCTGGGAAGGAGCAGAACATCTTTCACGGATGCACTTCCTATGCTTAGATCTTGCTACAAAGCCCTCAGAATGGTTTAAAAACCAATCCCATCTAAATAATACTTCAAGTAACTCAACATTCACATTTTCCTTTTCTCTTTTTAAAACTGAAATAGCTAAAATATTCTGATGGCAAGAGTACTCAGACTTCCCTTAAACTTCAAACCATGCCGGATGAGTGTGCGGGGACACAGATTATGACAGCATTGGTCTATTCATAAAACAGACTCAACTGTTAATGACGTAATTGTCTCATAGTAATCGATGACCGTCTCATCCCAATAACATCGACCCGCCCCACCCGGTCATGCAGGGAGGGCATGCTTCGGACCCCTTCAACAAGAGAATTTCACCTAGCGGGGTCCAGGAGGCATGCCTTCTCTGCGATAGCCCCCGCCCTGTGGAATATCTTGCCCCCAGAGGTGAGGCTGGCCCCCTCACTCCTGACCTTCCGGAAGTCTCTTAAGACCTGGCTCTGCCGCCTTGCCTGGGACGACGGAGGGGGTAGTACCTCTTGGAGGTGGCTGGCCCCGTAGTGCCTTGATCTGGATTGTGGCTCTTAACCATCTTTGGATTTTATTTATTCCCTTTATTTATTGTTTTATAGTAATTTTTGTATAGATTTTAAATTTTTGATATTTTGTAAACCACCCAGAGTTCCCTATTCGGGGAGATGGGCGGGGATAAAATAATAGATAGATAGATAGATAGATAGATAGATAGATAGATAGATAGATAATCAATCTGTTTCTAAATCCAAACTGAAATACACTGAATCATAAACTAATCCAATGGACTGAATTTCCACAATATGCTATGTTACAAAAAACTTTAACCAAGATTAACAGTAAAGCTGCTAGGGTTGGTTCAACATGTTGTATGAATGTGACCAGAAACTCCACTAAAGACATCCTTTCTAGAAGAATCCTACTGTTAAAATACTATAGGCATTAGTACAATATCTTACCACCACACAGGAGACAGATAACTGCCTTAGTCTTCCTGCAGTAAATTTCCCACTTAAAATATGTCTGGTCCATTTCTGAAAGCAACTGGAGGTAGGTAGTTTTAGCTCATTCAAGAAAAAGGGTTCAGGAAAAGTCATGGGTCATGCTATCAAAGGTAAATGCCACCATGATTACCATTAAAATGGAAAAAAAAGTTATTGGGTACTCTTGTAGTATCAATCACCTTATTAAGGCAAGCAAGCAACAACTTTATTGATTAGTCTTACGACCATATCAAAGATAAAATAAGATAACAAGAATACAATACAATTCAATTTAACTGATAAAATTGATAAAAATACACCAAAATAGGAAATAAGATAATTGAATAACCTGAAATAATAATAAATACAATACATGTATATCTAATCAGAATTCAAATGAGTTCATCACCCCTACATGGCACTCCAATCTTTTCCATATAATGGGCTCTCTGGTGAACTGCCTTGACTACAAACTTGGCAGTCCTATTCACAATAAAAGTATTTGAGCCCGAAAGAAAATAAGATAATCTGTGATTAGAATCCCAGTGTGCTGTTCTTTCTAACAAAGGAGACAGGAATTTAATCCTAAGTGAATCATATAATTTGCAGTCGAACAAAACATGGGCAATATCTTCTATGGCTGGGTCCCCACATATACAAGTCCTCTCATCATATGGCAAATGATGAAAACGTCCATATTTAACCATAGAGTCCAACAATTCAAACCTAGCCCTGGAATAGGCCCTTCTCAGATTTTGTGTTAGACTCATCGACAGGTATTTTTCAAATTTAAAAATAGTTTTGTTCTTAGCTAACCATTTTAATGAACCATTTTTTGCCAATGTCTCCATGTCCAATTGGGCACTGATATCCAGGGCTCGCTGTTTAAAAATATCTTTTGCCTGCGGTGCAGTTATGAGTACCTGTTGAATGGAAAATCCATATTGTGTAATAACTTTAGTGAGATGTTTTAACCAGGATGTGGTAAAATCCAAACTCATTTGTTCAAGTAGGCATAATTTGGGAAGCCTATCATGGTCCATTGAATGGACCTTCTGCCAGTAAGAAAAGACCTTTGATACTGTCTGGCTATGTATAGAGTGGATACCTGTTTCTGCTCTAATTGCGGGTGCTGACGTATTTTTATCAACTCCCAGTATACTTCTTAAAAAGCGGGTTTGAACATATTCAAGTGCAGCAGAATTTGTAAGACCCCACACTTCCGCACCATAAGTCAACATTGGGACAATTTTTGCTCTAAATACTTTCAGAATAGGGGTCAAAGTGCCGGGATATTTATAATTATACAGTTTAGATAGCCTTTTGGCACAGACCTCAGCCCTCCCTGCGGTCCTTCTGAAATGATTGTCCCAGGCTCCAGTATCAGTAAAAACCACTCCTAGGTAAGTGAAAGAATTCACTTGTTCTATAGGCTCCCCATTTATTTGCCATTTATATTTCATCCTTTTTCTTTTACCAAAAACCATCACTTTAGATTTAGACTTATTTATAGTTAAAGAGTTATGAACACAATAGACATTCAACTTTTTCAGGAGTCTTCTCAGGCCAACTTGTGAATGTGCCATCAAAATCATATCATCTGCATATAATAGGACATTCACAAATATGCCATTAATTTTTAACATGTGAGTATCTACGGTACGCATAAACCCTGGAATATCATTAATATAAAGATTGAAGAGCATTGGAGCTAAGATACAACCCTGCCTGACACCTCTATGAGTAGGAATACTTTTGGTTAAAGAGCCATTTACACCAGTTCTTACTTTTAAATAAGTATTTGAATAGAGGGCCTTTACCAGGAATAAAAGTCTGGGCTCCATATTTAAATTAATTAATTTCTTCCATAAAATGTTTCTATCTATGGAATCAAAAGCTGCGGTAAAATCTATAAAAGCAGCGAACACTTTTTTACCATTTGCCAATTGTTTTGAAATAAGATGATGTAATGTGAAACAATTATCTATTGTGGAGCGATCTGGTCTAAAACCAGTTTGTTCCTCTACAAGGAGGTTTGTCCTAATTACCCAGTCCTCTATTTTGCCCAAGAGGTGTTTGGCATACATTTTTGCAGCAATTCCTATAAGACTGATTGGTCTATAATTTTGTGGCTCAGTCCTATTTCCTTTTTTAAATATAGGGACAACAATTGCTACTTCCCATCCTACTGGAATGAATCCTGTGTTGTTTATATAAGAAAACAAACCTGCAAGTAATGGGGCCCACCAGTCAGTATGGGTTTTAAAAAGTTCTGGTGGTAAAAAGTCCTCTCCTGGAGCCTTGTTGGGTTTCAAGGAATGGATGATAGATTTGACTTCTGCCACTGACACTGAAGGCCAAAGAGGGAGGTTTTCAAAATAAGTAGGATCAATTATACTTTCCTGCAAGGGTCTTTGGTTTGACTCAGTAAATAAACTTGTATAGAAATCCTCCCAGACTGAGGCAGGTATAGGAATGTCAAGTTGAAAATTGCGTTCCTTCAATAAACCCGAGACGGAATTCCAAAAAAATATTGAATTAGTTCCTTTTGCTGATAATTCCAAGTCTGCCCATATTTTAGCTGTATAAAGAGCTTTTTTGGACACAATAAGTTTCTTATATTCCCGCCTGATTTGTAGCATTTTGGATTGATTTTTTATACTAGGATATACTAGGGTACTCTTGTAGTAGAAAAGGAAACATTCAGCCTCTTGAATCATCTTTGGATCATTACCTATCCCCAAAGCAATATTCGCGGTCAATGCATACATCGTACTAAGCACCGATCATATAGTTTGGCAAAAATATTTCTCTACTGTATAAACATATTGACTTTCAACAACAAAATGAACTCTTTGTCAGTTTGGTAGTCCAAGTAGCAAATAAGAAAGAACACTGCTAACACACACCAGAAATGGATTTTAAAAACCTGCACATCAAAGTCACGATGTGGATTCTGTTCATGAGAATACTGAACATGCATTGTTAACCGACCTTTTATTTTATTTATCCTGTTTCGAAGTGTATTTGATGTTTTCATAGCTCTCTTATGAATTTTAATGGGTCGAATTTTAATGATTAAGTCCATCATTATGGTAATATTTTCTTTATACATGATGTTGGCAAAAGTCATTGTGCAATGAAAAGAAAGCAGCCTGGGAAAGCCATGTGCACGGCACACTGGGCAAACATGCCTATGCTCACCCACACCCTCTTTCATGCAGCTCTCCATCCATTTCTATCCATCCTTGCCCCTTAAACATCTCCGGAGATCCCAACTTACCAAGGTATGCCGCTTCATGTGCTCTCGGCGGGTGAATTTCTTCCCACAAATCTCACACGGGTAGGGTCGTTCTCCTGTGTGGGACCGCATGTGCCTCTTCAGGATGCACTGGTGCATGGCTGAGAAACTGCAGTACGGGCACTTGAACTTCTTCCTGATCACGGTGAACTCATTTACTGAAAAGAAGCACAAGGCAATGCCGATTACAGCTCTCTCCTGTATGATTATGAAACAGCCTGTCCCACTGATTACTTTTCAGAGAAGCTATGTACTTTCCCACAAACTGTCTGGGCATGGCTTCAGAAAATGTTTGCAGCAGTATCTTGGAAGTGCCCATCATTTTTCTTTGAGTTGGTGACTGCACCGTATCTTACAAGGAGGGAATTGGAACAATACCTTAACGGCTTCCCCTACAGGGAAAGGCCTAAAAGAAAAAAGTTAAAAGGCCCTTTGATGCCCTGATATGGGCCAACAGTCCTAAGCACCTCAGAATCTCCTCAGACTTAACATTGTTTTATAAAATGTAATGGTGGCGATGATGCTATCCATTCAATGGTGTCCGATTCTCGGCGATTCTACGGACCAGCTCTCTCCACATTTTCCAATCTTGAACGGCTTCTTTTAGTTGTTTTATGCTCTGGCTGGTGTCGGCTTTGATGGTGTCTAGCCACTGTGTTTAGACATCATCAAATACACCATAAAATGTAATAGTTATTTACAAATGTCTGTTGGAATATTCTGTGTTAGATGACCAATTATATAAGGAGGCATGGAATAAGAACATTTAATGAAAGACCATTTTAACAACTACAAGTAATTTCTATAGATTTAAAATTACAAGTAATTTAACAAAAATATTGCTGTACATGTATTGGATACCTATTCCAGCTGGTGGGCATAGGTGTTCAAAGGTTCAGCTAATTGTGGGAGATGGGTAGTTTAAATCAACATTAGTTCATCTGATGGAGTCTCTTGCTGCACTGACTCTCTTTCAGACGTAAGTTATTTTACTTATTCCAATAGAAGAGAATATCTCTAGCTCAGGGTTGAACTGTGGAGTTCTTGGTGCTCGCTGAGCTTGGCTGTTTGCTTGCAGACATTTCATTACTCAGCTAGGTAACAAGGGTGGCCTTAGAGCGCCCTTTTTCCTCGGTTTTAAGAAAACTCTGCCACTTGGATTTTATCATATTATATGTATAAGTCTTATTTGAATGTTATTTTAACTGATTTATAGTTGTATTTTAATTAATTATATTTTATTGTAAACCGCCCAGAGTCCCCCTTGGGGGAGTGGGCGGTGATAAATCTAATAAATCTAATAAATCAAATAAATCAAATAAATCAATAAACAAACAAACAAACAAATAAATAAATAACATCATCAGTGCCCGAGTGTGTGGAGTTAGCTGTCTGATTATACACAGCAGCTTGACCTGCCAGTTTGGTGGGGGTGTGGTTTCCTCCTTGGTGGTTCCAGTATTGTTTTCTGCCTGATTTATTTATTTACTTACTGTTTTTGTTTTGAAGACTCATTGGTTTTTCTAAGTACTTACATCAGTGCTTCCCAAACCTGGGTAAATTACCCAAAATTGGGTAAAAGTAGTTTTTCTTTGGGTAACAACACATGAACCCATTAAATTGACTTAAAGTGTTTTACCTACCTTGGGTAAAAAGGCCTTTCTGATAAGCGGTTTTGGGTAATGAAGGAAAAAGTTTGGGAAGTACTGGCTTACATTATTTCTAAGTCCTTTCTAAGTGCTTACATTATTTTCTGGAAATTAACAGGAAGATAATGGAAATACATAGTTTGTACTTTTATGGTTGCAAAGAAATTTATTTATTCTGTCTGTGCACTACAGAATCTGGAATGACTCACAGAGGTTTACATCTTAAAATAAATTTAGAATAGCCCTTCAAGGAACAGTGTTAAGCAATAAAATTGATTTAAAAAACAACCAACATGCCAATATGATCAACTGAGCAATATAACATCAAACTTCAAATGCCTTAAGAAAGTGTCTGTCTTAAGGAATGATGTCTGGTTTGGGCCCAGCTGGACCATCAGGGAAGCCCATTGCATAAAGTGCTGGCTACCCCTGAAAAACACTAATTGCCCCCACAGTTCTCACTTCTGTGTTATGTATATACATGACTATATATTTAGGATTATTTCCTTTTTTAGTACATAAACGATGTATGTGTTTAAGGGACTTTCCTTTTTTCCTTTTGATAACTACTACTACTACTCTTCTATAATTACTACTACTGAGATTCTGCCACAAAGTTCCTAAATTTTTGGCTAGTTCCAGATACAGGTAGTCCTCGCTTAACGACCATTAGTTTAGCAAATGTTTGAAGTTATGACAGTGCTGAAAACAGTGACTTACGACCGGTCCTCGCCCTTACGACCATCACAGTGTCCCCATGATTGTGATTCGGGTGCTTGGCAACCGTCGCACATTTATGACAGTCACAATGTCCCATGGTCACGTGATCGCCATTTGTGACCTTCCCAGCTGGCTTCTGACAAGCAAAGTCAATGGGGAAGCCAGCAGGAGGTCGCAAGTCAGTCATGTGATGTCTTGCTAAACAACCACAAGTGATTCACTTAACAACCGCAACCCAGACTGCCACAACTGCCAGAACTGCTGTTGCTAAGCAGGGCAGTCACATGATGTTTTGCTTAACAACCGCTTCACTTAGCGATGGAGATGCTGGTTCCAATTAAGATTGTTAAATGAGGACTACCTGTAGAGGAAATGGGCCGCATTTCCTATGAGGGTAGAGCAGTTCAAACAGATATACTGATTTAAGTTGCACCAACTTAATGCTTATACTGATTAGAGATTTATACATTATCACTTCATTGATGTAGGCAGAAACATGGGTGACTTCATCATAAAGAGAATTCAAATATTTTGCTGCAGGTACAAGGTGGCAATATTTCTGAGTTCTGATGAGGCACAAACTAATAATTTGTAAATTTCCTCTATATGGGTTTTTGATGTCCAGGCAGAGCCTGCCCCTAGCAACAACGCCCTGATGCGTGGAATGAGGCCAGAAATAACTCATAGTGAGCTGCTGAACCATAAATGCAATACACCAAAATCTGCACTTCACAACCTGGAACAGCCCAAGAGTGAAATGATGCCTGCTTAGTTATAATATTGTCATTCAGAACAGAAACACGTTTTTCACAAATAAGGAGATTGGCATGCATTTAACAGCAGGCAGCTTTAAACCATAATCACTGCTGAAATAGGCAGAGCATATCAGCAATCTGATATAAAGTCTGGAATCAAGCCAACTTCTATATAGGATGTTGTCCACAATCCTGGCTAATGCTCCTACCCACTAGGATGACAGTGCTTACAGGTGATATGTTAATATGAGACCTGGATGAAAATTTAAGATGTGCTTGTCCCCGTTGCCATGCTTTTAGACACAAAGGGGGCCTAGATGTCTTCTCAGGCAGCTGCAATAACAAGAACCCCAGGGTCCAATTTACTAGCAGAAAGCACAGAGGACTGAGCAAACGTTTCCCCCTTCAAACAGAACTGGAAATGGAATACTCTCTAAGTAAACAGGTGAGGTGAGCTTCAATCTTCCTCACTCAAAGATTGTTTATTTATTTACTTGGACTTCTGTGCTGCGGATTCCTGTATAGGTTCAAAGTGGCTTACCGAATCCAAGCATAGGGTTAAAAATGTTGCACCTTAGGAGACTGCTATGCCTGGAGGCAGGCTAAACTTCCACATTCCCCAAAGCTTTCCAAACATCAGGTCTTTTTGGCCCTACAGAAGCCCAATAAGATGGGGCAGGGCTGGAAATACCGAAGGCAAGCTGCTGCTATTATTATTATTATTATTATTATTATTATTATTATTATTATTATTATTTTATTTATTATTTTATAAATAACTCAAGGTGGTGAACATACCTAATACTCCTTCCCCCTCCTATTTTCCCCACAACAACCCTGTGAGGTGAGTTGGGCTGAGAGAGAGAGACTGTCCCAAGGTCACCCAGCCGGCTTTCATGCCTAAGGCAGGACTAGAACTCTCAGTCTCCTGGTTTGCCATTGGCTCCTTCCTAGGGCTGAGAGACAGGGATTGGCCCAAGGTCACCCAGCCGGCTTTCATGCCTAAGGCAGGACTAGAACTCTCAGTCTCCTGGTTTGCCATTGGCTCCTTCCTAGGGCTGAGAGACAGGGATTGGCCCAAGGTCACCCAGCCGGCTTTCACGCCTAAGGCGGGACTAGAACTCTCAGTCTCCTGGTTTCTAGCCTGATGCCTTAACCACTAGACCAAACTGGCTCTGTTCCACAGGAGGCGGCCATCACTAGGAAGGCTTACCTCTCAGGTCCATGTAGCCACCTTGAGTTATTTATAAATAATAATAATAAAGGCGGGATAAAAATAAAATAAAAATAAAAAATAAATTTCCTCCCCCTACAGGGTGCCCTCAGCAAGTGCACTCTTTCTAATCTCATTAGGCAGGCAGATTCAATCCGGAGAAGGTGGTCTCATAGGTATCCAGGTCCTGAACCAAGAAAGGCTTTAAAGGTGATAACCAGCACCTTGAATTGTATCTGGAAGCTAACTGGCAGCCAATGCAGCCCCCAAAGTAGCAGTGTTACATGGGCAAACTTCAGTCTAATAATTACACAGGTAGCTGCATGCTGTATCAGCTGAAGCTTCCAAATGATCTTCAAGGGCCCTATGTAGAGTAAATTGTAGCAGTCCAATTGAGACATGATGACAGCATGAGTCAACCATGCATAAAGCTTTCTGATACAGAAATGGCCATAATTGGCACAGAAGATGTAATTGTGTGAAGGTTCTCCTGACCTTGGCTTCCACCACAAATCCCAAAGAACCCCCAAATTGTGAGCCAGCTAGAATTACAGATGAACAATCTAGAATTAAATATGGACTTGCTATAGCACAACCAATGAAAATAACACTCCCATACATCACAAAGATCTCAGAAACAACGAACAGACTATTACAGCCACACGGCATCACTGTAGCACACAAACCAACTAAAGCCTTCCAAAGCATCTTAAGTGAACCAAAAGACCCAGTAGCCCAAGAAGAAAAAACAGGAGTCATCTACAACATACAATGCAAGGACTGTAACAGCCACTATGTAGGACAGACAGGCAGAAGACTAGTAGAGCGCATCCATGAACACCAACTAGTTGTCAGAAGACATGATGAAAACGCCTTAATCTGACAACACACGGACAGACTCAACCACAGTTTCAACTGGGAAACTATTAGCATTTTGGATCAAGCCAAATCCAAAAATGCTAGGAAATTCATGGAAGTTTGGCATTCAGACAAATCAGCCATCAATAGACACATAAAGATAAACCACATTTGCACACCATTCAAAAGAGACAATAAAAAACCTAGGAAGGAAACAAAAAGACTACAACACATCCCCTCAACATACAACAGACAATCAGGCATAAAACAATTATCTAATCAAGGAACCACCAAGGAGGACACCCCACCCCTACCAACACTGGCAGGGCAAGCTACTGCATGTAAACAGGCAGCTAACCCGACACTCACTGACACTGATGATGTTCCCTAGCTGGGTCATGAAACGTCTGCAAGCCAACAACCAAGCTCAGAGAGAAACAAGAACTCCACATTTATTAGTCTTTAAGGGTCCCAAGGCTTTTATCTAAACTAATGGCTATTCACCTGTCTATAATCATTCCCTTCTATGACTATATCACATATTTAATCTTAATATTTGCTAAACAAATTTTGTTAGTATTCCACATACAGACATCAGCATTCATTTGCCTTAGAAGGAAAATCCAGCAGGTGAAACTGTGCTGGTGATGTTGCCACGATAATGAGAGAGAAAACAGGATTGAAGAAACTGTAGCTTGAATCATGTCAACTGGATTTCTATTTTCTCAGTGGAAACGTTTCGCTCCTTATCCAAGGAGCTTCTTCAGTCTGAGCAAAGTTGGTAAGGGAATCCTAAATATGTTTCTAGGTAGCTGTGTGACCTTACCCTGGGGCTAGGTCATGGTTATATTGAGATGTTATTTTAAGTCCTTTTATCATCTAAAGGAGGATCGTTAAGATCACCATGCTGCTGTTGAGCTTGCGAAATGGTCTTAATCTTCCTAGGCACAGAAGACAAAGCAGGGAGGAAGATGGTGGGAAAGATTGTGCCTGAGGCCCCCACCTCTATTCAAGGAAGGATTTTCCAAGTTGGCATAAATGGATTCCTTGACCCCTCTTTCAAACCACTTATCTTCCCTGTCTAAAATGTGAACATTAATGTCCTCAAATGAGTGTCCTTTTTCCTTTAGATGAAGATAAACTGCTGACTCTGGTCCTCTGGTGTTACTTCTCCTGTGTTGGGCCATCCTCCTGTACAAAAGTTGTTTGGTTTCTCCAATGTAGAGTTCAGAGCACTCCTCACTGCACTGGATTGCATAAACTACATTGCTTTTCTTGTGTTTTGGAGTTTGATCTTTGGGGTGTACAAGCTTCTGTCTTAGTGTGTTGGTGGGTTTGAAATATACAGGTAAATATACAGGTAAATATACAGGTACCCAATGGAATTTGGTCTTCTGTAATCAAAGAATTATGGGCCGTGGTGGCTCAGTGGGTAAGACGCCAGGTTTGTTGATCGGAAGATCGCAAGTTCGGAGGTTCGAATCCCTAGCCCCACATGACGGAGTGAGCTCCCGCCCCAGCTCTTGCCAACCTAGCAATTCGAAAGCATGCAAATGCAAGTAGATGAATAGGTACCACTTCGGTGGGATGGTAACAGCATTCCGCGTGCATCATGCTGGCCACATGACCGTGGAAGCGTCTTCAGACAACGCTGGCTCTTCGGCTAACAAACGGAGATGAGCACCAGCCCCTAGAGTCGGACACGACTGCACAAATGTGCGGGGGGGAACCTTTACTTAATCAAAGAATTATCTAAATAAGGTAATGTTATATATTCAACTGAGAAGACAAGATACCCTGAAGAAGATGCTGATGCTGGGGAAAGTGGAAGGCAAAAGGAAGAGGGGCCGACCAAAGGCAAGATGGATGGATGATATTCTGGAGGTGACGGACTCAACCATGGGGGAGCTGGGGATGGTGACGGCCGACAGGAAGCTCTGGCGTGGGCTGGTCCATGAAGTCACGAAGAGTCGGAAGCGACTGAACGAATAAACAACAAATATATTCAACAGAGACTAGAAGCAAAGAAATGCAGGTGAGTAATAAGTCCACTTTCACACAAAAAAGCCATTATTCCTCTACTGCCAGATCATCTCTAGAGGAAACCAGTCTATTCACTCATCTGTATGGAATTCCAAGTTGCCTTTAGCTACTAGGTGTCAAGCTGATATATGCCAGCTTCAAACATATCAGCTTGCTAAAGATGAAGCTCCTTGATAAGGGCAAAGATTCAAGAGGAATAGACAAAAATGTTTGGGACTGGGTTGAATAACCAGATATAACAGGTAAGAGAAAATAGTAGCTATGACAGTGCATCCCAGGGCTACTTCACTCATTCCAATTGATAATCTAATCTAATTAATCTAATCTAATCTAATCTAATCTAATCTAATCTAATCTAATCTAATCTAATCTAATCCCACCTTTTTTACAGGAGCTCAAGGCATCTTACACTGGGATCTCCCTTCCTTTTATTCCCACAGCAATTACCCTGTGAGATAGGTTAGGCTGAATATAAGTAACTGGCGCAAAATCACTCAGTGAATTTCCATGGCTGAAAGTTCTATGCTAGTCCAACAATTTAACTTTACATACTGTAAAGAATGTATCTATTGTAAAAATATGCATTTTCTGTTTAGAATAGCAACATGTGAACAAAATATACATATTATTCCCATTATCAGCCATTATCTTGTAACACGTGGTTCAGATTTCTCAAGTAAACTGCCACCACCTATAGCCACTATACAGCAGCTATCATTTTAAAAAGGTAAAGGTTCCCCTGCACATTTGTGCAGTCGTGTCCGACTCTAGGGGCTGGTGCTCATCTCCGTTTGTTAGCCGAAGAGCCAGCGTTGGCCAAAGACGCTTCCGCGGTCATGTGGCCAGCATGACGCGTGTGGAACGCTGTTACCATCCCACCGAAGTGGTACCTATTTACGTCTTACCCACTGAGCCACCACAGCTATCATTGGGGAGGTCCAAATTAAAACTACAGTATTCTATGCTTCTCCGAGCACAAATATTTAAAGACTCTTAACAATAACATATATGTACTCTTACACCTCAACTCCTGCCCTCACAGAAGTACATAATTCCACTTATGTTCCATTGTTTAAGAAACATTACAGCACAGAAGAGGGAAGGAGTGACTGCAGAGTGTAGAGGACATCTTCTTCCCCCAACCTGAGAAGCCCCACTGAAGTTTATACCATTCAAACAAGATTTCCTCTATCTATTGCAAACTATTGCAGAGCTAAATATTAGGATATTACTGATATTATCTGATATTACTAAAATATAGTTATATCAGATAAACCTCTATCAAAATGTGCTGTGTACTATTCTTATAGCAATATAAACAGCCTATCTAAAATCGCTGTGCAACCAGAAACTTCATCATTTGCTGTCCTACACACGTATCTGTTTCACGGGACGAGAAAACAGGGTGCGGTTTGTTTCCCAATGGATGTGCATTTTTGCAATACGGCCCTTATACCCTTAAGTGCTAGACTTAAATTTCCCGGTTTACTGCCTGCTTCAGCTAATCCTTTTCAGATGCGTATCCTCTGCAGTCATGCACTTCACCACAAAGAACACATCTCAGGGCCAGATTAAAATGTAGACACCCAGCATCAACTGAGTCAAATGAACTGGCAAAATAGACTTGTTATCTACCCTACCTGGGATGTTCTTAAGTCAAACAACTGCTCCCATTTCTAAAGCAGTAGTCTTGAAGGGAAAGTCAGACGGCTAGAAATACAGCACACTTGAAGTGGCTTCAGCAGAGTTTTATTTCCAGCATGGATAATGGTTCTCAGAGGAAGCAGCATTAATTCAAAATAGAACAGCATCATACTGTACATAATGCCATTAAGACAAACAGCTTGCCATCTTTTAGTTATTTTTTCTATGTTTGTAGCGTTGTTATGGTTTTTTAACTTGTTTGTATGGGTTTATTTTACATTGAGCAGCCATTTTTTACTGTGGTGGCTAAATAAATAAATAAATAAATAAATAAATAAACAATCAATCAATCAATCAATCAATCCCTATTCCATTATGTGTTTAAACATTTTTGCAAATTCCTTTCTTGAGGTCTGTTATTGATGGTTTAAAAAGATCTTCCCAGATGTCTATGAAGGTTCTCAGTCATCCAGGTGGAACAGTCTGTGGCTTGAATCATGTCAACTGGATTTCTTTATATAATAGAAATCCAGTTGACATGATTCAAGCCACAGAATCTTCCCAGATGACCATTTGCTTTAGAAATAAGGAAGAAAAAATGTAAAAGTAAACAAGCATTTAACAGTATCAATGTCATATGGCTCAGTGAACTGAAATAGCCACTCTAAAGAAATGATTGGAGCTCATGTCAGATATAAATATTATCTGGTTTAGCAAAAATTAATAAAAATAACTTTATACACCTCCTTTGAATAGTGGTTTATCTTTACTAAAAATTAAATGTTCAGTGTTTCCAAGAATTACCTTTTACTACAGATACTAATGTACATTTTAGATACCATTCTATATAAGTTGTCAAATGCAAGGTTCTAGATAAAAACTTATTATAAATTCTAATAGAGTGGGAAAAGACAAGTCCTAGCTTTGATCACTGGTGGGAACAAATAACTTCAGAATACTGTACAACTCTTTTTCAGACTCGGTGTGAGAGCTGCAGTATGACTGGATAGTACCATATCTCTGTTTACAGGCTGATCCACTGTAATATTTGCACTAAGTGCTGTATCACAAATATGGAAAATATTCAGTTTATTCCCCTTTTACAAATGGCAATCTTACATTATAGAATAATCTCTGTTTAAAATACTGTAGTTGGGAAGTCCAGTTTGGAGGTAAACTAGACCTCTCACAATATTACTATCAGCAATAACTTCTGAGGAATCTATTTTTTAAACTTTTAAAGATGTATATGCTTTTTGACTACATTCCAATTATTTAGAATCTATCATGACATCACAAATTTTGGATTTTGGGCACAAGGGCTGTATAAAAGAACCATCAAGAGCCTAATGTTTGCAGGGGGTATAAATATAATTAAATACACACACACACACACACACACACATAAAACTTTAGAAGAAAAACATCTGCATCTGATTTGCAGTGATGGATTATTTGCTGGTGGTTGCTAACTTTTGTATTATTACTATTGTTATTGTGATTATCTGATTTTTTGACATAAAGGAAAGGGAGACAACTTTTAAACAATAGTTAAATTTTTGAAGTTGTTCAAAAATAACTTCCTCAGAAGTTATTGCTTGTTGTTCTGTTTATTATATAACTTTCCCAGCCTTTCCCCCTTCTTTTTTTCATTTTTAAGTTATTATCACAACAATGATCTTTGATGTCATGTTATATTAATACTGTTACATGTATACGTTTTTGCATATTAATTAATATAATAAACTGAAAATAAAAAAGGAGAAATAAGATCTAGTTGGAAGAAAACCAACACTTACCCTCCGATTTGCAGGGGGGAAAGAGTTTTCTTTTTTAAAGAACATTTGATGTAATCCTAAACTGTACTAGAACCAAATAAATGCCACAGAATTAATTAAGGTGCCAAAATGGGAGAAAAATCACCTGGCATTCCCTTCATCGTTAATCTTACATTTAGTAATTCCAACACTTCACACTGAACGTTTAATGAACATTACTGAAATTAAGAGTGAGATGAGAGACAGCACCTCAAAGCAAGACCACTTCAAAAACCTAAGCAGCATCAGACCTGGTTAACACTTAGAAGGAACACCACCAGAAAAATCCTAGGGCCGTTGGCTAGCCTGGGTAGCAAAGAGCAAGCTTCAGCAAAACTCTGTCAAGACTGAGTGGCTGTGGATCTTAGGGTCCTCTGGATCTAGTGTTTTTCCATCTTTGATTCTGGATGGGGTTGCACTACCCCAAACAGAACCAGTGTGTAATCTAGGGATCCTCCTGAACTCATGGCTCTTGTTTGAAGAGCAGGTGGCAGCACAACTTCATTTTGTACATCATGGTCCCTTTTCCCCACGTCACCTCCTAAGTAGATCATTGCAATGCGCTCTACACGGGGCTGCCCTTGAAGACCATCCGTAAGCTGCAGCTGGTCCAGAACGCTTGATATGCCCATGTTCCACCCCTGCTCCGTAAATTGCGCTGGTTCCCACTGTGCTTCCGAGTGGAATTCAAGGTGCCGGTTGTCACCCATAAAGCCCTTCATGGCATGGGGCTGGGTTATTTGCATGATTGCCTCTCCCTGGTTGTTTCTACCCGTCCCACCAGTCCAACAGGAGGGGCATGCACCGGGTCCCCTCAATTAAAGAATGCCATCTAATGGAACCTAGGAAATAGGCCTTTTCTGTTGCAGCGCCTGCCCCCTGGAACGCCTTACCCCAAGATTAGACCCTGTGGGCCTTTTGCAAAGCACTGAAGGCCTGCATGTGCTCCAGGGCCTGGGAGTCAGGAGGTTACTTGGTCTACGAGATGTTCTTGTTACTGACGTGCATTCATTGAGTTTGTCCTCGGTGACCATTATAGGATTTACGATGTTGCTGTTACTGTTTTTTGTACTGTTCTTAATGTGTTGTTAGCCAGCCAGAATCACATCTGCGATTATATAGGCAACCATATACATGAATAAAATAAAAACAAGAAATAATCCTGGAAGAAAACAATGGCATACCACTTCTGTATTATTGCCAAGAAAACAACATGGCTGCATCCATGGAGTCATTAGTAATCAAACTAGAATTGACCATCAAAGCAAAACTGAAATAAGTCTATGAAGGATCTCAGTCATCCAGGTGGAATTGTCTGTAGCTTGAATCACGTCAACTGGATTTCTATTTTCTCAGTGGAAACGTTTCACTCCTTATCCAAGGAGCTTCTTCAGTCTGAGCAAAGTTGGTAAGGGAATACTAAATATGTTTCTAGGTAGCTGTGTGACCTTACACCTGGGGCTAGGTCATGGTTATATTGAGATGTTAACTGAAATAAAGTATCCTCAGTGTTGATATATTTGGAATTTATTGGTTGTATTTCTAGATTGCTGAACTCAATACGTGACTCTTACAGTTTACATTATAAAAGCAAACAAATATTAAAATATATATGATTAAGACAGATCAAGGAGAATACCATAATACAATGATACAAAAGTGCTTAAGTATGATGGTGACCATTCTTTCCCCAGATGACCTCTGGAAGAGCTTGGAGCTGACTCACAGCCTTTCACAACTACCTTGTCATTGGCACTCTCCTTGAAGCAAGCCTTCCTGGGCACAATGCAGCTTCCCCTGAACTGTAAACCGAGTGGAAACAACCTGCTGAGAGCATTTTGCATAAGCCCAATGTTTGCTGAACTCGCTTCAGTGGGACACGCATGGCAGCATGTCACAGGCAGCCATTAGCTTCTGGCCTCAGCAAGTGATCTGCTATCTCCTTCTCAGCAAAAGAAAAAAGCCATTCCTGAAGAAGCTGCTCCCCCACCCAGAGTATAAAATACAATCTCCTGATCTTTGCCCGTCTTGCTGCGCTTTCTTCTTTCCCCACCCATTGTTTGTCAAAGAGCACAATAAATTATTTAGCAGTCGCCAGACTGTAAAATTGCAGGCTAGCTGTGTTAATTGGAAGGAGAGAAAAATATTTGTTTGCACACTCATGGCAAACAGAAAATTTTGCTAGTCAATAAAAGAGGGCCATAGAGTTTAGATTTGCTATTTAAAAGGCAAAGGCGGAGAATAATTTCTACCAATTTCCACACAAGATAGCACAGGGGGAACTTTTTGCTTGCGTCTCCCCCCCCCCCCCGTTAAACTCAGGATACTTTGTATAAATAATTGAAAAAAATTGTCTATATGCAAGTCTCTAGTTAAGGCAGGGGGCTGACAAAGATCATTGAAATCTGTCTTATCAACAGCTAAGTGAATAATTCCCAGACTGAGTATTTATGAAAATACAATAGGATAGGATTTTGGGATTATTATAGCCAATATATGTGAAAAATACTTCAATCAGGAAACATTAAAATACATGTTTTAATCTATTCTACTATTTGCTCCCTGAAACTCTTTTGCTTTTTTGCTTAACTGCTTCTATAACTGGTATTTCATATGCCTCTGGCTTCCATCCACAGCCAAATGAAACATGTTTCAAAGTAGCTTACTTATAGGATGCTGTTAGAAGAAAGTATATACTATTTATGTAAATTAGGAAAAACAAAACCAGTCAATTTTTTTATCAGCATTATGAAACTAAAGGATTATGAAACTGCTAAGATTGGATTATCTGAAATTGACTAGAAAGCATGCAAAACAGGAAAAGGAGGATGGGTCTCAGGGAATGGGCCTCCACTTCTGTTTCTCCCAAATAACTGATAAAAAGGAAATAGAGTTATGAATACCAAGCATCAATTATTGCTTTGTCCTGTGTCTTGATAAAGTCTTTTTCAAGTCAACTTTGACTCTTGGTAACATCATGGACACATCCATGTAGTTTTCTTGCTTCTAGGATTTTTTGTTTTTTTGGCTTCCTACCCCTAGCACATCCTGGTGGTCTCCCATCCAAGGGCTAACCAGGTCTGACCTTGTTTAGCCTTTTAGGTTCAGCCAGTGTTGGCTAGATGCAGACTGTCCTGTTTCTATTGATCAGAAATTGTGTCCAGTATAACAGTTCCTGCTCATGACCCACTCAGCAGAAGGAACAAGAGGGCACTGAAACACGGCATGACCGGTTTATCACCCTTGAACCAACACAACACACACTACCATCTAAAGTGGATGGAGATATAACCACCACCAAATCCAGAGTAAAGCATTCCCTCATTGTATTAACTGCACGGATTTAATCCTTTACACCAGAGCTTTCCAAACTGTGTGTTGCGACACAAAAGTGTGTCGCCACACACAGTCTGGTGTGTCACCACACAATCCGGAAGCGCTGATCATCATCAGCGCTTCCGGGTTTTCCCGTGGCGACACACCAACGGTGGCGCGCAAAAACCAAAAGAGGCAGCAGTGCTTCCGGGTTTTTGCACGCTGCCGCAACAGCGGCACTTCCAGGTTTTCCCGCAGCGACACACCAACGGTGGTTGGTGTGTCGCCGCGGGAAAACTTTGGAAAGCCCTGCTTTACACTCTACAGAATTACTTGTACCCATTAATAACTTATCTCTGGATGAAACTATCAAGTACTTATGAAAACATACTACAAAAAGAGTGAGATTAGTTCAAGTGACACTCATTCTTGCATGAAAGTCCTTTCCCGAACAAACTTACATGTAGATAAGGAAAAAGAGAAGCCAGCCAGCAGTTTGTGTGACATTATAGACAACACAACTTCCTCACTAGTACATTTACTTCCAAAGAAAGCACCCAGTCTACCATGATAATCCGCTATCCAAAAGTCCTCCTTGTGAATCCATTCATTTGGACAAAAGCTGCCTAGAATTCTCCAAGCACCTCCTCAGTGACCCTTGGCCAGTACAATGCCTCCTTCACAGTGTATTTTTCATTCCCTTTTCAGCTGGGAGCTCAACTCTGTTCTTAAGTGTTAAAATATTGGTCTTGCATTGAAGCAGATGATGTTCAATTTGACCTGGAAGCCAGGTCTTTAATTCTATACGTCACACTTCCAGATATCTGTTTTGCAGATAGGCTTGCAAGCACATTTACTTGGCAGTTTTGAAGGGAGTTGTGTTTCATAATGTAGGTGAGGACCTGAGATACCAAACTACTTTTCAGAAATCAGCATTTGTTGTTTATCACTATTGAATCCAGCTACATTACGTGTATCTTCTTGCCTTACAGTGGGGCAAAAAAGTATTTAGTCAGCCACCAATTGTGCAAGTTCTCCCACTTAAAAAGATGAGAGAGGCCTGTAATTGACATCATAGGTAGACCTCAACTATGAGAGACAAAATGAGAAAACAAATCCAGACAATCACATTGTCTGATTCGGAAAGAATTTATTTGCAAATTATGGTGGAAAATAAGTATTTGGTCACCTACAAACAAGCAAGATTTCTGGCTCTCACAGACCTGTAACTACTTCTTTAAGAGGCTCCTCTGTCCTCCACTCATTACCTGTAGTAATGGCACCTGTTTGAACTTGTTATCAGTATAAAAGACACCTGTCCACAACCTCAAACAGTCACACTCCAAACTCCACTATGGTGAAGACCAAAGAGCTGTCGAAGGACACCAGAAACAAAATTGTAGACCTGCACCAGGCTGGGAAGACTGAATCTGCAATAGGCAAGCAGCTTGGTGTGAAGAAATCAACTGTGGGAGCAATAATTAGAAAATGGAAGACATACAAGACCACTGATAATCTCCCTCGATCTGGGGCTCCACGCAAGATCTCACCCCGTGGGGTCAAAATGATCACAAGAACGGTGAGCAAAAATCCCAGAACCACACGGGGGGACCTAGTGAATGACCTGCAGAGAGCTGGGACCAACGTAACAAAGGCTACCATCAGTAACACACTACGCCGCCAGGGACTCAGATCCTGCAGTGCCAGACGTGTCCCCCTGCTTAAGCCAGTACATGTCCGGGCCCGTCTGAAGTTTGCTAGAGAGCATTTGGATGATCCAGAAGAGCTGGGAGAATGTCATATGGTCAGATGAAACCAAAGTAGAACTGTTTGGTAGAAACACAACAAAAAACACAACACACAAAACGTTGTGTTTGGAGGAGAGAGAATGCTGAGTTGCATCCAAAGAACACCATACCTACTGTGAAGCATGGGGGTGGCAACATCATGCTTTGGGGCTGTTTCTCTGCAAAGGGACCAGGACGACTGTTCCATGTACAGGAAAGAATGAATGGGGCCATGTATTGTGAGATTTTGAGTGCAAACCTCCTTCCATCAGCAAGGGCATTGAAGATGAAACGTGGCTGGGTCTTTCAGCATGACAATGATCCCAAACACACCGCCTGGGCAACGAAGGAGTGGCTTCGTAAGAAGCATTTCAAGGTCCTGGAGTGGCCTAGCCAGTCTCCAGATCTCAACCTCATAGAAACCTTTGGAGGGAGTTGAAAGTCCGTGTTGCCCAGCGACAGCCCCAAAACATCACTGCTCTAGAGGAGATCTACATGGAGGAATGGGCCAACATACCAGCAACAGTGTGTGCCAACCTTGTGAAGACTTACAGAAAACGTTTGACCTCTGTCATTGCCAACAAAGGATATATAACAAAGTATTGAGATGAACTTTTGATATTGACCAAATACTTATTTTCCACCATAATTTGCAAATAAATTCTTTCCGAATCAGACAATGTGATTGTCTGGATTTGTTTTCTCATTTTGTCTCTCATAGTTGAGGTCTACCTATGATGTCAATTACAGGCCTCTCTCATCTTTTTAAGTGAGAGAACTTGCACAATTGGTGGCTGACTAAATACTTTTTTGCCCCACTGTATATATACAAGCTCACCACCTTTTTGCTAAGAGAATAAAGAGTGCCACAATTCAAGGTTTATTTATTTATTTATTTAATTTATATAACCGCCCATCTCCCCCTATGGGTTTACCTTTGTGTTCTTGTATTGGCTTGAATTACATGGACAACTTAATCAAATGTTGCTCTGGTTTTTAGTACATGAGAATGAGAGGATAGTAACTTCTGTTTGTGATAGAACTGATATACAGAAATGATAAATATGAAAGAAATAATATATAATACATAATAAATATGTTGATGACTGCCAACTTTAAAAAAAGTTTATGGTAAAGAATTTTGTCACTATTTCCCCCAATTAAGGATTAGAGTGAACAGCTCAACAATCATTACTAAGGTTTAGCCTTCCCAAATTTTTCCTTAAGTTTCAAAATCACCATAGATAAAAGTGTCAATGAGCAAAGAAGCAGGATTTTAAGAAAGTAGAACTTGGCATAAGAAGGTGAACTATGACTAGGAAACTAAGGAACTTTTAACACTGAATATTAAGATCAGTTTCATCTGCTCCCTTTAGAGCCTATTGGATTTCTACTCCTACCCTGACATTTCATTACAGTGACTATGTTGCTACAAATACAACTCTCACTAATGAGAAACATGCTTATGGCTCATGTTCATCACCATTCACAATGAAGAGACATTTTCCTTTATACCACTCTTAGAAATGATGATTTCACTACTATAGTTGTTTATGCTGCATATATTCTTCTAACCTCCTCCACTGTTCCCATGATATAGGATGATGGTTATGTGTAACTTTTCTAGCCCTAAAGGACAAGTAGTTCTTTTAATTATAGAGAAAAAAATGTAAGTCATGTGGGATATTATTTCTCTTCTATTTTATATTAAACATAGGACATCCTGCAGATGCTTCTAGATTAAGCTTGTATTGTGTGCAATCACCCTACCTCATTCATAAAAAATCCATTACAAATGAAGAATCTACAGAACTGCACAATGTCTTTTTTTACTGGCAGACAAGAAGCCCTCGATTGAGTACCCTCATATAGGGGGTTTGGATTGCCTCCTTTCTAACTTATCTTAAAAGGCCAGCAGAATTTATTTTACAGAAAATGTACCAAAATATAATGTTCAAATGAAGAAAAAATATGGACACTGTGTTTTTACTCTGTTGAAGAATCATTGCAGATGTATTTCTAAATAGTATACTGCTAGAGGCAGAACTACACTAGGATTGTGAAATGCTTTCATGTAATATTAAAATAAAATGTATTGTAGATAATTTTAATCAACTTTAAAAATACAGTACAAAAATATTTTAAATGTTTTTTCTAAAAATTATGCATACCAAATCTTAAAAATTAAAACTTCTTCCACATTTAAGGCTTTTGCATCCTGGACATAGAATTTAGAAATGGTAAGAGGAAACAATCCCTTTTTTTACCTAGCTTTTAATCAGGATTTACTTTGTATTGAAGATTTATACCGAAGGCACCAGCAAAACTGAATATACTACCCAGTTGAGGTGCTAGGTATTCAAGGTCTGAAGAGTTGAATCCCCCCCCACCCCGTTTTCTTACTTAATATCATATTCCTGATTTTGATCAATACTCTGTAGAAGTTATTCAGGTGGCTGTGTGGAACCCAGACAGCAACATTTCATATGAGCAGTGAGGTTTTTTCAAGTACCAAAGCCCTTCCCACAAAGAAGACATACAAACAAACATTAGCTGGAGTGTACAGATATAAGATGCCGATTTAAGTCTGTTTTGTCTCGAAATAACTTGAGGCAGTGAGGGCATTGCATCTTCTTCCAATTGAAATGGATTGTTTTTTCATGCCGATCCATGTTTGATTTTAGTGTGAAGCTTGAAGGACACTTTGAACACTGGAAACGGGCAAAGTGACCAGGAGACATGTGCTCGGAAGAACCAGCCAGTTTTGGCCTAGAATAGTCAATCGCATCAAGAGGTATAATCATAGGGAAAGTATGTTCTTGGAAATGTTCCTTCAGTTTTTTCACACATTCAAAATTTTTCCTGCAGAAAGCACAGCTCAGTCTCCTGGGTACTGAAAAATCCAAGAACAAATCTTCATGGTCCAAGTCCATGTCTTCAGATTGTGCAGTATTCATATCTAAAACAAGAATAAATACAACATTAATTTTAGTTTTTATACTTAGAATCGTAAATGATTGAGCTTTGTTCTTTTTTTTACCTGTGTGAAAGCCATTTAAATGCCACAATGCTAGAAATCTATCGTAAGTGGCCTGAAAAGGAAAAGCACAGTTAAATTCATGAACAGTCAGAAATTAAATGTATTTGGCTTGATTCTTTCACACATTGCAGCACTAAAGATACAAATAATATCTATTCCAGAAATAATTTGGTACTGAATCTGGCTGTAACACTGTTCTTCATAAATATTTAGTAAATCTTTTCCACAATATTAATTTGCTTCCAAAGAGCTAAGCATCCTCTCCCTGGACATCCAAATTCCTAATAAGAATGAGTAACTGAACATCTATAACTTTGCTCAGTTTTATTGTTCTCAAAATCATTTTTGTTCCAAACGAATAGTACAGAAATCAGAGCTTTAGACATTCTATATAATATTTGGACAGGGTATGAATGGCCAGGAGACATTACTGTAGTTTCATAAACATGCACTTTTTCAGGTTATGAGTACAGGTAGTCCTTGCTTAATGACCACAATTGGGACCTGAATTTCAGTTGCTAAGTGAAGCGTCATTAAGCGAATCTGACCCAATTGTATAACCTTTTTGTGGCGGCTGTTAAGCAAGCCACATGGTCATTAAGCGAATCACACGGTTCCCCATTGATTTTGCTTGCCAGAAGCTGGCTAGGAAGGTCAAAAATGGTGATTGTGTGACTGCAGGATGCTGCAACGGTCGTAAATGTGAACTGATTGCAAAGTGCCAAAATTGTAATCATGTGACTGCGGGAACACTGCGATGGTTGTAAGTGCGAGGACTGGTCATACGTCAGTTTTTTCAGCACTTAAGTCCGAACCGTCACTAAACGAGGTCATTAGGCGAGAACTACCTGTAAAGCAATCTTGAAATTTCCTTATACTCAAGATATCCAGACATTTAAAAAAAGTGGTAGTATAGAAACAGTTGTCTTAATTACTTAGTTATAATTTTTGGTTAATTGAAACTTGTATTGATTTATAAACATTTACATCCTGTCTTTGCTGAAAGGAGTTCTAAGTGTTGTCTTGGTTCTCTGGCCACTAGTGTATTCACATGTTAATTCTGTGAACTAGCTTAGGCTAGGAGATAATGGGTGAAATTTAAAATGGCACACACAGATGTTTGGCCATGCAATGTAATTTTCTCTTCTCTCCTACAGTTTCACCATGTCCTCAAAATCTGCTCTGGAGGAATGGAGTTGGCAACCTCCAGAGCATCTTCTGAGGGCGACTGGGTGACTGCAACAGAAGGAAAAATGTTATCATCCCAGTTCTGCTGACACAAGTATTTCCACCTAAAGCAAATATCCACCAGGACTCCATGCAACAATGTGCTCAGGAACTCCCAGGGAGCTCCCTGGCTGAGAGGAGGCTTGGACCTCCTTCTCCAAAGTATTGGCTCTATTCATAGAAGACTCACATGGAGAGAGGGGAAAGTGAAACTCTCTCACACCTTCTCACTTGCTGCGTTTAGAGAATGTGAGTTTCTTTCAAAACTGCTTTATTCAATATGAAAAGACTACTATGCTGTTTCTGCACAGAAAAAGATTTATTCCCAAATCTTGAATAATTAATGTTGATGTTTCCAAGCAAAAGCTATGCCAATTTATTTTACCATTTTTTGAGCCTATAACTAACAGTAATTTCATTTTAAAGAACAGATTTTTACATTTTCAACTTATTTACACTGTATCTCTCAGGTGCTAGATTGTTCTTCCCTACAGGAATAACAGATAATTTAAGTCAGGACACTGAGATATATGCTATGAAACTATTTTAGCTAAAAATTAAATGTGACTCTTTAAGCTACATATTACAGAATTTTAAACTACGTTTTACAGTATCAAAAATTACTCCTCCCATGTCTTTTATATTTAGAATAATAGCAAGGCTAAAATAATTCAATATATCTGAACATCTAGATATCTAAACAATGGATACTGTTGCTTTATGGTATCTCAATCTGGTATAAGATTGGCTCCCAAATATATCTGATTCTGTCCAATGCATTTCTAGCAGTAAACAACATGTGCTTTTATGCTTACAGTATCATAAGACTGGAATCCATTGACTTCAATTAGGTTATTTCCAGAATAAGTGGAATAATTGCAGTCTAACTGGTCTACATACTTAAGGAAACCGATTACTGCTTCAGGCAGAGGGCATAAATTACCATGTGTCTATGTCTGTACATGTATTGCAAAGATACTGTGATAGCCTTTACAAGAAGATGCAAAAGAGGTCTACAGTATTAGCAATATTATAAAATAGATAATGTATTTTAATGATTCTGAAATATTACCCATTCTAACAATAGTACAGTATGCTACATCAGGCCACAGGTTCAGGATTAATTGTAACACCCCCAAAATATCTGACAATACCTGACCTATAGAGCATAACCACAGTCAATTATTATATTACCTGAGTTGAAGATATCACTCTTTTCAGAGTTTCTGGTGATACATCATCAGAAGTTGTAATGATGGGAGGGGGGATCTGAGTGGCAAGCTGTGAGGAAACCAGCAGCGGAGGTGGTGCTTCCATTTTGCCATTGCATTCGCCCCTGGAATTATTCAACTTGGTGGCAGGCCCTGAGGAACACAGGAAACGAATCTCACCCACATGAATTACCACCAGCCGATGGCTTTACAAAACGCAGGGAATGAACTGCCGCAGCTTAATCTTCTGTCAGTGGAGGGAATGAAGAGACAAAACAGTCCAGGACCACAGGTTTTTAAAAATAATCTCCCCACCCAAAAGTGCAGAGGGAACCAGGAAACAAGGCGATGAGAGCAAGTTCCAGATATCCTTTTATATTGGCATATTATTCCATCACCATTTTTCTTCAGCATTCAGTAGCATTCAAAACATTTCAGTCTGTACAGTATCAGTTTTCCAAAAGGTTTCTCAAAGCTGTTTGAAATAAAATGTAGCCATAACAATGATTTTCAAATCACTCTCAATCAAATACTGACTTCTGAGATGTTTCCAGAGGAGGATTCTATTGTAAAATCAAACTGCTTCAATCATTAATTTTACAAAGAGGCCCAGATGTCACTGTCTTCAAGGTATAACGCTACTGTCCTTTTCTATTCCTTGATCCTACCTTTTTCTTACCACAAAAATCAGTTAAAGAGGATAAGGTACAACAGATGCAGAATGCTTTTTCATTAGATGTTTTAGAAGATTCATAATTATTCTCTCTAGTTGAGCTTGACTCTTGCTGTTTTCTTGGCAACAATACAGAAGTCATTTCCTTTCCTCTAGGAAGGTTTTTTGACTTCCCAACCTAGACTAAAACTCTGGGATTTTCTGGTGGTCTCCCCTCCAGGTACCTGAACTGACCCTGCTTAGCTGTTCCAGTATCATCCAAGGTTGGATATGTGCTGCCATCTGCTGTAATAGAGCTTCATACAGAAGATATACTGTATATGAATCTTAAAAAATAGGAATGAAGATTTTTTTTAAAAATACCAGTGGAAAGATATCCATTTCACCAAAAAGAAAATAAAATATTACATGAATTTAAATGTTATGGTAATCTATCTCCCATAGGTGATAGGGGCCAGTTTGGTCTAGTGGTTAAGGTGCTGGACTAGAAACCAGGAGCCTGAGAGTTCTAGTCCCGCCTTAGGCAGGAAAGCCGGCTGGGTGACCTTGGGCCAGTCACTCTCTCTCAGCCCTAGGAAGGAGCCAATGGCAAACCAGGAGACTGAGAGTTCTAGTCCCACCTTAGGCATGAAAGCTGGCTGGGTGACCTTGGGCCAGTCTCTCTCTCTCAGCCCAACTCACCTCACAGGGTTGTTGTTGTGGGGGAAATAGGTATGTTTGCCTCCTTGAGTTATTTATAAAAATAATAAAGGCGGGATAAAAAAAATTTAAAAAATAAAATAAAATATTCCTGCTGCTGGAGAAAATAACATGCATCAAGATAAAGTTGAGTTTAGCCTAAATTTTTTATGTACACAAACCAAGCATAAATGCTCACTAGGACTACTTTACATTTTATTGGTAAACAGGAAACCAGACTCTTTTATAGAAAGTCATTCAAGGAAAAGGCATTCAGGATAATATAGCAAGAAAGGAAAATAATTTCTCGATATCCTGCATTAAGATATAATCTAATTCATATATCGTGCTGAGATCTAACATGATTTGCTAGATTAAGCATCAATGTTTAAAGAAATGTACCATACAGCACCTTATTGTAAAATACTGTTAAAACATACATATGACAAAAAACAGCACAGTATGATATGGCTGAAGAAAACGTAAGACTTGAACCCAAGATCTGAACAACAGAAATGAAGTGTACTAAATACGCAAAGCATCAGTTCAAGCATTAGGGATGCCAGGAGAATACAGATCTGCACCTGGTATTTCCAAAGCAAAAAAGGAAGAGCAGTGTGCAAACATTCGGCTTATTATCATAGCTCTTATTAGTTTAAGTTATGTAATATATAGAATAAATAGAGAATATAGAGGCATCTCAAGTTCGGGGGAACCACACCTAATGATTTAAATCCTTTCCACTAAAATGGTCATACTACTGGATATATACAGTTATATTTAAAAATGTTCCAAGACAGTAACCTTGCCATAACTATATGCTTATTCCTATAAAAGCTGTACTTGGACATCAGAACATAACCCATATCTAGAGCAGTTTCTAAAAGGAAAGCTGATAGAAGGAACTGAAAGAGGATTATAGGGTTATCTAAGTTAATTAGGCAGACAAGCTTCTTTCTAAAAAAAAACACCAGATACGATTAATAGGTTTTAATGCTATATTGTATATTCCCTCCCCCACTTCATTTTAGAAGTTCCAATAATCAAAAGAGAAGGGCAAGTACAGAAATAACTTGTACTTAGTTGTGGAAAACTTGCCTGGTGCATATTTTTACATTAAAAGAATGGGATAATGAAACAAATAATGCAAATGTAAAGCTGTGAACTGCTTAACTGTGGATAAGCAGAAATTGTAATATTTGAAACAACTGATCACAATTAAATAGGGTTATTCATCATACATCATTTCAAAGTATATCATACATCCAAAGGCAGGGGAAATCACTTAATTCATTTTTAATGGCTCAACCATGACTGAGCTATTCTACTATTATGTTGAAACCATTGCAGGGTTAGAAAATACAGCAATAGACTTTCTGACTCTTTATGTTATTTTCTACACCAGATATATGAACGGGCATATTATTTCACCCAATAATGACTTTTATCCTTAACACCCTTAGAAACATAGGAAGCTGCCTAATAATGCTTCAGACAATTGGTTCATATAACCCAACATTGCCCATAAAGTACTTTGAGCATGTTAAAACACTGCATTTACCCCCTAGTTTATTTATTTTTATTTAATTTAATTTATATGACCGCCCATCTCCCCCAGCAGGGAACTTTGGGCGGTTTACAATAAAATTGATTAAAATAGAATGTAAAAATACAAAGTATTTATATTTTTATATTTATAAAATATAACTAAATATATAGTTGGTAAGCTGCAGGCAACAGTATGCTAACTTGTGAGGTACTTTCTAGATAGTGATTTTAGTTTCCACAAAATAGGGTATGTGTGTGTTTAGGATAAAACAGGACTTTGGTTTGCTCCTGGAAAACTGGCCAAAATAGATGCATGATATCTCTGTGAAGCTAGGAGAAAGAGGTAAGTTTGAACTGAAGATCTGAATGTGGGTGGTCTGATCTTATAGAAAAAATGAATACACAATTTAAGCATAGAGCTATTATGCATACACATGGCAATGGTATGAATCTTAAAACATGATTGATTTAACTGCTTACAATGAAACAGGAGAATTAGAGAAGGATTCAAGGGTGATGAGAGGTCCTGAATGTGGGACACTATCTTTTAATAGTATCTAGGGTAGCTCTCAAAAAAAGAATGGTCAGGAAATGGTTTATTTGTTTGCTTGTTTATTTTATTAAATTTATACCTGCTGCTATCCACAGATCCTTGATGGTAAACAACAACCAAATGGAAATCAACATAACAATAAAAGTAGAATAAAACTTCCACAACATAAATTTTAAAAATTGTAAAACAAAATAAAATCAAGCAACAATAGCAATAATAAACCAATAGTGCCATTTCATTAGTTTAAGGGCTTTTGAAACAATTCAGTTTTTAAAATATTATGAAAAGGCCAATTAAATGGGGGGGGGGAGGCAGCCTGATTAAGTTACAGACAGCAACAGAAGTCTGTGAGGTTCTGCTGAAGGGAAGTGTGAAAAGGGATGTTTGGTTGAATAATAAGGTGAAAGAGGCTGCAAAGATGCATGTCCAAATAGAAAGAGGAATGGTTAACATTAAAAGAAGCAGAGAAAATGCAGAGTGATTTTGATGGAAATAAAAAAATAGTTTTGCAACTGGGTGAAGCAAAGAGCCTCCATCAAAGTGAATGGAATTAAGAATAGAAGTGATGAAAAGATTTGAGATGAAAGTGAAATGAGGGAATTAATGGAAGGAGTACAGTGGTCCTTGTTTAACAACTACTCGTTTAGAGACTGAACTCAGACAGGGCTGAACAAGTGGTACTTATGACTGGTCTTTGAAGTTCCGGCCATCGCAGTGCCCCCCCCCCCGTCACCTGATTGCGATCCAGGCACTCGGCAACTAGCCTGGATTTCTGACCATCATAGAATCCCGCAGTCACGTGATCATGATTTATGACCTTCCCTGCCAGCTTCCCACAAGCAAAGTCAATGGAGAAGCCAGCAGTAAGACGGAAGTTGCGGATCACGTGAGGTCCCCGCTTAATGACCTGTGCAGTCCTCGCTTAACAATGGTAACTGGGGACTGCCAGAACTGTTATCACTAAGTGGTGCGGTCATGTGGTGTCACACTTTACAATCGCATCATTTAGTGACAGAAATTCCGGTCCCAATTACCATAGTTAAGCCAGGGCTACCTGTATTTTAAGATTGAGATGGGAATGGTGTTAATACTGAATATCAAAGAGTGGAATTGAAATGAATGCTATAAATATTAGTGTCCCCCCACTAATAGGCTGGAAGATAGTAAATCAAAACAAGTATTTTTTTAAAAAAGATGAAAAAAAATCTTTAAATTATTTAAAGAAATGCAGCCTCACGCATTTTCTAAAACAATAGAGTAGAGGACACACCATGGTTTGGGTATCACACACATCATGTCCAACAAATGAAAGCCTGTATACAAGGCATCTTCTATCTTCCGAAGAGCCTAATTAGTAGGGAAATTCACGAAACAGGTAATTCCACCAAGTCTCATATTGGGAGTTAGCCATTTTTTTCCAGCATTGTTGTACAACCCTACCAAAATATCAGACAACCTCCTGTATTGCTGACCTTTGCCCAGTATTTTTCAATATGGCATAGAGTCACTATGAGTGAGAAAGGTGGCTATACAAATATGATTGATTGATTGATTGATTGATTGATTGATAGATAGATAGATAGATAGATAGATAGATAATCTGTATTGCATATCATTAGCAAGCTAGTCACTGTATTTTGCAACAATGGAAGCTTCTAGATCAGGAGTGTCAAACTAAAATCACGATGAGTGCCTCAGGAGGACTAGTTTATTAGCTTGAGGGCTGTAACACTGAAATCTTGTCATATATAGAAGTCTCCAGTGAGTCAAAAATGTAGGAAATGAAAGTATCACAATATGCCACTAACACAAATGTATTAAAAGAAAAAAACCTAGCCATTCATCCTGTGTATGAAATCTAGGTCTGAATGCCTAGGGATCCTACCCCATCCCCATTCATTTAAATCTCTTGGTAAATACTCAAATTCAGAAACATTATATTTAAATATACCAAATGATGTATATCTTTTGATTAGGCTATATTGGCAAAGATTAGATTAGTGCTGTTAGGAACCTATCTTACACAGAAATTAATTTTTCTATACTTTTCTGCAAGCCCTGTCTGATTTTTCATCATAAATTTTAAGGAAGGTCGTTTGGAAGAAGAGATATTTATTTCCAAGGGATTTCCTTATTTTTTGCCTGGGGAGAGAAACACTCATTTCCAAATAGGTTTTTTTTTTTTTTTTTTTTGCACACACTGACAGCCACAGAAGTATTTTTACCTGTTCTTCCTGAAAAATAACTAGTTCTTCTGGGATGGTTATTGATGTAAAGCTTAAAGGAAGAAGAAACTGCATTCCAAGGAACCAATATGTCTTTTCTGAGTCCAGCTGCCACTGTACCTGAGGGCTTGGAGCTCACTTAAGCATCCTGTTCACTTTGCTCAAGAGCTCCCAGAGGATGATAAGACAATTAAGATACTGCACAATAACCCCACAGAAGCAGGAGTGCACAAGATTACAGATGTACTTTGTGCTTCCAAGAGTAAGAAAGAGAAAGATGACTAGTTGTCTTACTGGCAAGGGACCACTGATAAATGGGAAAACATATACATATTATGTGTATGTGTATGTATGTGTGTATATATACACTGTATACACACACACACACAAACATATATATTTGGGAGGGGTGAGAGAGAGAGAGAGAGAGAGAGAGAGAGAGAGAGAGATCTAGTCTTTTCTCATTTTCTGCATTTCTAAACAAAATTAACAAACCAAATTTAACTGCCTAGATAACACCCTTGCTATTGCTGGATAATTAAGTAGTCTTGCAGGCTGCATAAAATTACCTAGAGGTTGCATATGGCCCAAGAGCTGCAAGTTGGAGACCCCTGTTCTAGATGTTCTTCAACAGTCCCCCAACACAGTGCCTCACTGTGGTCTCAATACGATGCAGTCAAGTCATGCTTAACTGTTGTCAAGTATTGGCTTGTGTGCTGAGTTTAGCTAGTAGACTAATGTGCAAAGTTCTCCTTGCTACCTATGACATGTGAAATTCAAGGTGGAATATAATCAGAGAGCTCCTCAAGCTATGAACTTGATTTTTCAATGGGAGCACAATCCTTCCAGAACAGCTGAATCCCAAATTCTAAGCCAGATTTTCTACTGATCAACAGCATAATCTATTATGAATTTAAAATCAGTCCATTATTAACATTACAGTACATGAGGGAACTTGGGGACTGTGAGGGAGTGAAGTTGGGAAAATTAGCTGCAGCCAGGCAGAAACATTTCCCATCCCATTTCCCTCATACATTTGTAAACTCACAAGGTTCCTCACAAGCATCCAAGCCAGCCTTCCAGCTGCCTGTGATAATTGAGCCACACCCTGGCATTTTCAGGGATGTGCTGATGTCCAGAGGCAGCCTCACCCCACCCAGGCCCTTAACTTACAAAAGCAATGCTAAGACAGAGTGGGGAAGTGTGTAGGAGGAAAGGTGATAAGCAAACAGCATACAGGGGGGGAAGCGGAGTCTGGAGATTGGCAGCTATTAGGAGCAGGCAAGAGGACTACCATTCAACTGCCAGGACCACAAGTTATGGTGAGCAGCATATCCTGGTGGGAATCCTGCTTGGAGCTTTGCCAGGAGCTCAGTAACAATTAGAAGAACAACCACACTGAGACAGCACCTCATCCCAACTAGTGTAAGAACTTTTGGAAGGAGGCAAAGGTTGTATGCCACTTTACAGACTAATAGACTTTTACTTGAACTAAGTATTAAAGGACTGAGTATTAAAGACATATTTACATGGCAACATCACCTTGCAAGTCCTAGAAGGGTGGAGAGCAATAGTCCGTTGTTGGGGGAATGTATGTGCTGTAATAAAGCATTGTGTACAGATTTGCTACGCTGTGGTGTGTCCAATCCTAGGAAAGCAAAGACCCCTCACAGGGACATCAGAATATTGATGGTACTTCAATACTAGCCTCTAAATTATCTGTCCCAAATGTCCCATTTAGGTATGAAATAGAAACCCTATCACACAACTTAAACCCACCTTCCATCATGTTGAACAATAGTACCGCATTTTGGATTTAACAGAACAGAAAGGACTGGAGTCACTGTGGCAAAAGATTCCAAGGCTCAATTCTGTCAGGTACTTCAGAAAGATATTGTCGATGGTATTAAAACTCACTGAGAATTGCAAAAGAAATAATAGGGATGGACCCCGCCCTACACCACCCCTTACTCAAGTTCCTAGCACAGATTATCCATCAAGTGAAACAAGCCATCTTAGTTCAACTTCTTAGTTTCACTGGATGAAAGTCTGACTGAAATGGGATCCAAGTAATCAGCATCAATTGTGACTGAATTGTGATGCCACCCAACTGGGCCTTCTACCTGATATGCTGAGTCAAAGGCTTTCTAAGTCAAAGAAGTACTGGTTTTATTTCTGAAACAGTAATTATTGTTGTTATTGTTGTCGTCATCAAAAAATGAGAATTTCACTTTCTACTTCAGGGAAATAAACTTTAGTTTGTCAGAAGACATTGCTTGAATATGTTGGTAACTACGTTGTTTTGTGAGAATTAGTTTTGGTCAAGGAATAAACGTTAAAAAGAAGAATGGAAGACAATACTGTTCGCTGTACAGTTATTCAAACTTATCTTTGCAGGTTGTCATGGTTGCTAATTGTAAAAAAAATGTTGAAGACACTCCTTTTACAGGTTAAAAAAGTATGCATCAAATATATAGTTCAATAAAGAGACACAAGGCCTGGTTATAAGAATAAAACCATATAAATACATTATTTAGCTGAAAATTAACATAATAGATTTGCATCATCACTGAGGAAATACATGAGCATTAATGGGAAGCTTGATTTATCTGCCCTTTTTCTTGATGAACAACACTGATCTATGCTGCACAAGGTAGAAATTAGTAATGTATATGTTTTGTCAAACGTCTGAGTGATATTCAAAGCATTTTTTTAAGGTAGTAAATTAATCATGCTTTGAGCTTTCAGAAAAGTACTATAACATATTTTAATATGTAAATAAAAATAGTGGTAACGAACACAAGAGATTAACCTGAATTCCCTAAAGCGAAAATCCATGATAGACTAAATTAATTGTGGAGTGAATGATTAAACAAAACAAAACAAAACAAAACAAAACAAAACAAAACAAAACAAAACAAAACAAAACACATCAAGATCCAACTACCACTGATTCCCATCAATGGAATTAATTTATCAAAATATAAACAATTCTATATGAATATTGTAGTTCTAGGAATATGGGGAAAAAGCAAACTTTTTACTGAGATAGTACCAAAAGCTCAGTACTATACTCTTATCACCCAAATATTTAACTTCTTCAATAAAGACCAATATCCGCCAGGTAACTTCTCCATTTATTTCAGAACCTAGTATAATAACTCCATATTTTCCTCTTTGACTACTAAGAATCAAGTTCTATGTTTTCCTTTCTATAGTGCAACAACCTGAAACACTCTCATGGTCTAGCTCTTCTATATCAAATCTGTAAGTGTATCACAGAAGCAGCATTTATAATACAGAAACTGGAGACTTTCATTACACAAACTGTGGCTTGAATCATGTCAACTGGATTTCTATTTTCTTAGTGGAAACGTTTCACTCCTTATCCAAGGAGCTTCTTCAGTCTGAGTAAAGTTAGTAAGGGAATCCTTAAATATGTTTCTAGGCTGGCTGTGTGACCTTGCACCTGGGGCTAGGTCATGGTTATTTTTGAGATGTTTGTTTCTAAGTCCCTTTATCATCTAAAGGAGGATCGTTAAGATTACCCTGCTGCTGTTGAGCTTGTGAAATGGTCTTAATCTTCCTAGGCACAGAAGACAAAGCAGGAAGGAAGATAGGGGAAAGGTTATGCCTGAGGCCCCCACCTCTATTCAAGGAAGGATTTTCCAAGTTGGCATGAATGGATTCCTTGACCCCTCTCTCAAACCACCTATCTTCTCTGTCTAAAATGTGAACATTAATGTCCTCAAATGAGTGTCCTTTTTCCTTTAGATGAAGATAAACTGCTGACTCTGGTCCTGTGGTGTTACTTCTCCTGTGTTGGGCCATCCTCCTGTACAAAGGTTGTTTGGTTTCTCCAATGTAGAGTTCAGAGCACTCCTCACTGCACTGGATTGCATACACTACATTGCTTTCCTTGTGTTTTGGAGTTTGATCTTTGGGGTGTACAAGCCTCTGTCTCAGTGTGTTGGTGGGTTTGAAATATACAGGTATGTGGTGTTTGCCAAATATCCGTTTGATCTTTTCAGACACGCCAGCCATGTAAGGAATGACCAGGTTCTTCCGTTTACTCTGAGTCTCAGCCCTATCTGTCGCTGTTTTAGGTCTGGTAGACTTAGATTTGGTGAAGGCCCAATTTGGATATCCACAGGCCTGCAGAGCTGTTCTCAGATGCTGCTTTTCATTCTTTTTGGAATCCATGGAGGTGGGGATGGTTTCTGCTCTGTGTGACAATGTCCTGATGACTCCTAGTTTGTGCTGCAGTGGATGGTGGGAGTCAAACATCAGGTATTGATCTGTGTGTGTGGGTTTCCTGTAGATCCCTATTTCTAGCTTGCCACCGGTCCCAATGAGGACTTCACAGTCTAGGAATGCCAGTCTGTTGTCCTTGATGTCTTCTCTGGTGAAGCTAATGTTGGCATCTATAGTGTTTATATGGTCCGTGAAGGCCTGTACTTCCTGGGCCTTGATTTTGACCCAGGTGTCATCCACATACCTAAACCAGTGGGTGGGCACCGTTCCCTGGAATGTGTTGAGTGCTTTCTTCTCCACTTCTTCCATGTATAAATTGGCCACAATGGGTGACACAGGAGAACCCATGGCACAGCCGTGCTTTTGTCTGTAAAAGTCACCTCTGTATGTGAAATAAGTGGTGTTAAGACACAGGTCCAGAAGATGGCAGATCTGGTTTGGGTTGAGATGGCTTCTCCTTTCCAGGGTGCTGTCCTCTTCTAGTCTCTTCCTGACAGCGGATAGAGCATGAGTGGTGGGGATGCTGGTGAAAAGGGAGGACACATCAAAGGAGACCATAGTTTCATCTGTATCCAGTTTTAACATTGCCAAACACCTCTCTACCATACTAGCACCTCTAGTTGGACACTCTGAACACCACATCCATAATTCGGAAGAATTTGTTTCCAAAGCAAAGATCCTGAAACTGGATACAGATGAAACTATGGTCTCCTTTGATGTGTCCTCCCTTTTCACCAGCATCCCCACCACTCATGCTCTATCCGCTGTCAGGAAGAGACTAGAAGAGGACAGCACCCTGGAAAGGAGAAGCCATCTCAACCCAAACCAGATCTGCCATCTTCTGGACCTGTGTCTTAACACCACTTATTTCACATACAGAGGTGACTTTTACAGACAAAAGCACGGCTGTGCCATGGGTTCTCCTGTGTCACCCATTGTGGCCAATTTATACATGGAAGAAGTGGAGAAGAAAGCACTCAACACATTCCAGGGAACGGTGCCCACCCACTGGTTTAGGTATGTGGATGACACCTGGGTCAAAATCAAGGCCCAGGAAGTACAGGCCTTCACGGACCATATAAACACTATAGATGCCAACATTAGCTTCACCAGAGAAGACATCAAGGACAACAGACTGGCATTCCTAGACTGTGAAGTCCTCATTGGGACCGGTGGCAAGCTAGAAATAGGGATCTACAGGAAACCCACACACACAGATCAATACCTGATGTTTGACTCCCACCATCCACTGCAGCACAAACTAGGAGTCATCAGGACATTGTCACACAGAGCAGAAACCATCCCCACCTCCATGGATTCCAAAAAGAATGAAAAGCAGCATCTGAGAACAGCTCTGCAGGCCTGTGGATATCCAAATTGGGCCTTCACCAAATCTAAGTCTACCAGACCTAAAACAGCGACAGATAGGGCTGAGACTCAGAGTAAACGGAAGAACCTGGTCATTCCTTACATGGCTGGCGTGTCTGAAAAGATCAAACGGATATTTGGCAAACACCACATACCTGTATATTTCAAACCCACCAACACACTGAGACAGAGGCTTGTACACCCCAAAGATCAAACTCCAAAACACAAGGAAAGCAATGTAGTGTATGCAATCCAGTGCAGTGAGGAGTGCTCTGAACTCTACATTGGAGAAACCAAACAACCTTTGTACAGGAGGATGGCCCAACACAGGAGAAGTAACACCACAGGACCAGAGTCAGCAGTTTATCTTCATCTAAAGGAAAAAGGACACTCATTTGAGGACATTAATGTTCACATTTTAGACAGAGAAGATAGGTGGTTTGAGAGAGGGGTCAAGGAATCCATTCATGCCAACTTGGAAAATCCTTCCTTGAATAGAGGTGGGGGCCTCAGGCATAACCTTTCCCCTATCTTCCTTCCTGCTTTGTCTTCTGTGCCTAGGAAGATTAAGACCATTTCACAAGCTCAACAGCAGCAGGGTAATCTTAACGATCCTCCTTTAGATGATAAAGGGACTTAGAAACAAACATCTCAAAAATAACCATGACCTAGCCCCAGGTGCAAGGTCACACAGCCAGCCTAGAAACATATTTAAGGATTCCCTTACTAACTTTACTCAGACTGAAGAAGCTCCTTGGATAAGGAGTGAAACGTTTCCACTAAGAAAATAGAAATCCAGTTGACATGATTCAAGCCACAGACTGTTCCACCTGGATGACTGAGAACCTTCATAGACATATTCATTACACAAAGCTTTTCACATATTTTACAAGTCTGTATATTGCACTCAAGTTTGAAATACCACTAGGAAATCACAGTATCTTCCTGCTTGCTACAAGTAAAAGCCTAAATTTAATGGAATATTTGTTATTTATTTATCATACTCATAAGTTGCTAAATCATAATCAACTCAGGCAGATTACAATAAAATAAAACAAAAACACTACAATATCAACAAGTCAAAGTAAACAAATTACAACAAATGAAGCACAAGACTAACAAATAAGCAAACAAGCCAAAATTTGGTTCCAGATAGCATTCAATCAATCTCCAAAGCCCCCCAGAAGAGTAGAATCTTTACTACCTTCTGGAAGGTCACCAGTGAAGGGGACAGTCTAGCTTTCGGAGGGAAGCTGTCCCAGTGTATGGGAGCCATGATGTAACGACAGCATTTTCTGGCCCTCCTCACCTCATGAAAATGGGGGACAATAAGCAACTTACCCTGGAAGGATCTCCTTGGATGGGTCAACTCTATTTTAAATAGGCAGTCCTGAAGGTATCTAGTTTCCAAGCTATGTTTACTGATAACATGTGAATATCCACTTCAAGGGGAAGCAGCAAAGACTGTCCAGACTGATGCCAAGCAACAGACTTTATCCATCATTGTAGCAAAACCCACTATTGCCTAGAATTTGGAAAAAACTTGGATGCAGCAGATCTTTTTAAAATAAATCTCAAGCCTGCAAAACCAAGGTCCTAAAATCAAGGGTTTACTGTATTCTCAAAGCTGCAAGGTTCTAGGTATTCTGAAGAGGGGAACTTTGGGAAAACAATAAGGCCACTCAGGCATGTATTTTGTGGTTAACAAAATGAGGAGCAAAGCACCAGTGGCAAACTACCAGCTATTCTATTTTATGGATTTACTTTATGGATCCTCGGTACAATATGGTGGCTGCTCAAGAGAAAAAAGTATCAAACTTTGACATATGTAATGCTGGGCATTTTAAGGGTTCCCATAAGCACGACATACACATTACTACTCAACAGTTAACCATTCAGACCAAAGTGTTCCACAGAGAAAGCCAAATTTATCTGTACAGGTAGTCCTCGACTTACAACCATTCGTTTAGCAACTGTTTGAAGTTACGACGGCGCTGAAAAAAGTTATTTCCAACCAGTCACACTTAACAATCGTCGCATCTCCGCAGTCATGTGATCAAATTTTGGGCGCTTGGCAACCGGCATATATTTACAACGGTTGCAGTGTCCCGGGGTCACATGATCACCATTCGCAAACATTCCCAACCGGCTTCTGACAAGCAAAATCAATGGGGAACCGCATTATTTGCTTAACAACCACCACAAAAAATGTCGTAAAATTGGGTGTGGTCACGTGATGCCTCACTTAATGACTGTACTGCTTAACGATGAATTTCCCAGTCCCTATTGTGGTCATAAGTCAAGGGCTACCTGTATTTGTGGTTAGCCTTAACTAAACAGAAAAGAGTTAATCTGTGACATTAGAAGTACTACTATCTGACCAACAAATGAAATAGTACACATCCTACAGATCATAAACTCGTCATTGAATGGTTCTCAAACAATCCAATTGGAAAAATAATCTTAAAACTAAAAACATAGCATCTCAAGAGGAAGGCAAGGGTTATACACACAGAGGCATTTCTCATGCATTATGAAAGGTACAATCAAAACACAAATTTATTGCCTTAGCCACTGCTTGTGAGACCTGGAACCTAAAATGTTTCAGACATAGAACACATATTCTCCAAATGACTGAGAATACTTCAACTGGCGTCCATCATACAGGGACACAAATCTAGGGTGACCTGAATTCACCCTTTATGAATGCTAATTAACCTTTTAGTAGTATACACAGAAACAGCAACTTACAAGACAATGAATGTGTGCCTTTGGGTAAATATTCAAAGAGCAGAGAACTCTCTTCTCCCAGCATGTCAGCTTTCAAGGACAATAAGCTATTCTTGCTCATAAGAGCTGCTCGCAAGTTAGCGACTGCTACAGCCTGAAGTGCATCCTCTTTTTCTGGAGTAAGTGGCTGAGAGAGATAACTCACTTCACCTCCTAGGAGTGCTTCATCAACATTTGCATAACGATCCACTCTCTCTATTCTGTTGTCAGAATTGTTGGGCTCTGCCCCCGTCAGATCCACACCTGAATGACAAACAGAGAAACAAACATTAGTTTACATTTAAGCATGGAGACCTATGTCAGATGTGCATTTATGATACTCCCTCCACACGTGAGCCCACAGTGTCAGCACCAGTATTCAGAGATAAAAGGCTCAAATTATATGCTTTTTTCCAAGTTACATTTCATATCTCCATTTTATGATCCCTTCACTGATGTTACACTCCTGCAGTGTGCATTTTGCAAAGACATGCAATACAGTACATATTCAACACTTTGTATATACATATACAGCACTTTGAAGCTCTGGCGTGGGCTGGTCCATGAAGTCATGAAGAGTTGGAAGCGACTGAACGAATAAACATACAGCACTTTGCTGTATCTTTGCTGCTACAGTACAGAAGACAATGTAGTTTTTGCTAATGACCCAGTACAATAATATAAAATTACGATGGATTAGCTTTTTGTTCCCTTGGTTAGCTACAGTTTATTCAAAGAGTATATCATTTTATACTATTTCCTAACTTAAAAGGTAATGTTATTAAGCAGGTCTCCCATGAAATTTATTATTCCTTTCTTTCATATGTGCATGGCAATGCACCTTGATTCTTACAATAACTTTCAAAGGTCAAGTTGCAGAATGTGAAGATTATGATAGATTTCACAGGAAGTTATTATATGATGCAAATTGCCAAATGTTTTAATTAATTAGTTCAGCAAAACAAACACTAAAAATTCTTCAAAAGCCATATTAGAAGGAAGAAGTTAAGGATATAAGACTTTGCTAGAATTTAACAGCATATACTATGTAAGATGGCCCACTGAAATCAAACAGAAGTTTTGCAAGTTAAAAGAATTTATTTATTTATTACATTTATATCCCGCCCATCTCCCCCACAAGGAGGGACCCTGGGCGGTTCACAACAAGTTTAAAATCAATTAAAACAATAAATATCAATAATAAACAATATAAAATTATACACAGACACACACATATATAAACATATATAAACATATATATATATATATATATATATACATACATACATACATACACACACACACACACACAGACAGACACAGACAGACACAGACAGACACAGACACAGACACAGACACACACACACATCATACAATCTGATCCAAAAGTGGTAGATAAAAGAATGTCTCCCTTCCCAATTTTGCCTAGTATTTTTCATTGACATAATGTGATACTTTTGGGTAGAGGTGCGAAGCCACAAGCTTAAGAAATTGTTATGAAAAAAAGTACCTATGATAAATGCAAAAAAATCAGAACTGTACTGTTTATGCATTTCCTCCACTAAAGTAAAGGTAATTGCTCAATGAAAAATACTGTTCTGTGTGAATACCTGACTGCCAAGTACTCATCCAGGTGGCCAGGTCATAATGGCACCTATAAAGTAGCCAAACTAGGTCCTCAAACTAATCCAACAGTGCTGCTATCTCTAAAACCATTTGTTCAGAACACCATCTAGTCAACTCTCATGGTACAAGAGCTACTTGTTCCTCATAGCATAGCTTCAGTCAATCAGATCTAAAGCAAACAGGATTATTCTTGATCTAGAGAGTATGTCTTTCTGTCTTGCTTCATTGCCTGGATACCCAGTTCTTGATCCTTTCCTAGTAATATCTCAGCCCTATTCTGGTGTCTAATACACATTGTCAGTGATAGGCTCTCCCATTTCTTTTCTTGTTGTTTTATACATTGGAGAGAAACTGCACCTAAAGGTACCTTTTGAATCCAAAGGTGGAACTCCCTACTTCCACTCATGAACAAGATCTATTTTCTAAAATCATATATGACACACTGATATTTTACAAAGCTATCCTTGGTCAGTTAAGAGCAGAGACATCACACTGACAACAAAGGTCCGCATAGTTAAAGCAATGGTATTCCCCGTAGTAACCTATGGCTGCGAGAGCTGGACCATAAGGAAGGCTGAGCGAAGGAAGATAGATGCTTTTGAACTGTGGTGTTGGAGGAAAATTCTGAGAGTGCCTTGGACTGCAAGAAGATCAAACCAGTCCATACTCCAGGAAATAAAGCCAGACTGCTCACTTCAGGGAATGATATTAAAGGCAAAACTGAAGTACTTTGGCCACATAATGAGAAGAAGGATACCCTGGAGAAGAAGCTGATGCTAGGGAAAGTGGAAGGCAAAAGGAAGAGGGGCCGGCCAAGGGCAAGATGGATGGATGATATTCTGGAGGTGACATGGGGGAACTGGGGATGGTGATGGCCGACAGGAAGCTCTGGCGTGGGCTGGTCCATGAAGTCACGAAGAGTCGGAAGCGACTGAACGAATAAACAACAACAAAATCCTTGGTCATAGCCACCCTAGATGGCTAGCCACTCTAGAAGCAGTTCTGAATCCAGGAACATTCTAAAACTACTGGACTACTCCTTAATGCATTTAGTACAACCTCATCCAGAGCAACCAGAGATATGTCGGTATACCATCGGAAGATGGGACTCCCAGGTCGGAAGATGGTCAAAATGCTACTGGGGAGGAACAGAGGATAAGTTCAACTAGCCCCAGATGTGATGACGCAGCTAGCTCAAAGCCTAAAGGACGGCTAGCGGCTGACGGTGCTGGTGGTGAACGACAAATCCGATGTTCTAAAGATCAACACACCATAGGAACCTGGAATGTAAGAACTATGAGCCAGGGCAAATTGGATGTGGTTAGAACAAGCAGCATTACCATCTTCTCTACATTAACTCTGTTATCCCTTATCTCAGAAAATTATTCCCTGTAAGAGAGAGCTGAATGACATCAGCATACAGTATCTGATGCCTTTGCATGAATTTTTCCCCATGATTTAATGTTGTTATTAAATAGCCTGAGGAATAAGTTTGTCACCTGGCAAGCCAAAGGCCACAAGGACATGTAGCAGGTTGATAGAACCATCTCCTGAATATGTCCTTTCAGAAATCAGGACCAGAAAAATGTTATGACCAATAACAACAAAAGACACTGAGGTCTATCAAAGGCACTCTTGCCCTGTCTAGTTATCAAATGTTGCTACTGAGATCACACCATCGCAGTCAACTAAGCAGGTGGGAAACAAGGCTTATAAAAAAAATCAGGGTAATCAGTATCTATAAATAAGTGTTGAATTACCTCGCTGCCCTTCATCTTCTTTGGAAGCAGAAGACAAACCATTTTTAAATTCTTAGTACATAGGAACCAATTACAGTGGATGGCCAGCAAAATCATTTCCAGATTTTTGTTATCCTGTTTCAGCATTCTATTTTCACACCCACATGAGGGAACTGATGAACCAAGAACTGTACTGTCCAAGATTAAATTTACTGCTGCTATATGAAGAAGGGCAAGACCATGAACTATGATACAATGCTGATAGAAGTTGACACAGATAAATGAAAAACTTAATTAAATTGTGGGAGCTGTATCAGACATTGCAGGAATACAAATTGAAAACCCTCCTCCATCTGTTACAGAAAGGAGTTGGGGCAGTTAATAACGAGAAACTCAGATTTAAGAATGCTAAATAAAGCTTCCATTTTATTAAATGGGCCATTTTTAAAAAATTGATTTCTGCTTACTATGATCAATCTGAAAAACAAAACTGAATACAGTGCTAGAACTAGATTTCTCTCTGATATATGTAGAGAAAAAAAGTTGTGATGAGATTCTAAACACTGGCCTTGGTATACGGTAGAGAATGCAATCTATAGGATTAATAAACCCTTTAAAAGAGGAGTGGACAAACTTATTTTGGCCATATTCAGTCTTCTAAATCTTGCTAAGGCCACACTCCCAGAAATGAACAGGGTCAAAGTAATTTTAAATTAATTATGGGTATTTTTCTATGCAATTCTCCCTTCCCTTCCCATGAAAATCATCAACAACTTAAAAACATTATTTAACCACTGTCATAAGCACCTACATGTCTCGTCCCATGCCGTATTTATTTTGTCACACTCTTACTTGAAATCAGTTCCAGTTAGTTCATAGGGACCAGGTTTACACACCACACTAAGTGTAATGTGGTTTCTTTGGTATTAACTTAGGGCAGAGCTTTCTAAACTGTGTGTCGGGACACGTTAGTGTGTCGGCTGCAGTGTCTGGGTGTGTCGCAGCTGCTGCTGCCTCTGAGCCCTGCCAGGATTCCACACAGGTCCTAGTGCCTGCCTTGTTCCCTGCTGTAAGAGTGTGTTGCGAAATGATGCATGTCTAAAAAGTGTGTCACCAACATGAAAAGTTTGGAAAGCTCTGACTTAGGGTATTGTGTGAAATCATCCATTATGGCTTGTAAACCATGGTTTATTATTTAGCACAATGTATAACTCCTGTGACTGGGGCACGATGGCTCAGTGGTTAAGGTGCCAGGCTTGTCGATCGGAAGATTGCAAGTTCGGAGGTTCAAATCCCTAGTCCCATGTGATGGAGTGAGCTCCCGCACTAGCCCCAGCTCTTGCCAACCTAGCAATTCGAAAGCATGCAAATGCAAGTAGATAAATAGGTGCCACTTTGGTGGGTTGGTAACAGCGTTCCGCATGCGTCATGCCGGCCACATGACCGCGGAAGCGTCTTCGGCCAACGCTGGCTCTTCGGCTAACAAATGGAGATGAGCACCGGCCCCTAGAGTTGGACACGACTGTGCAGGGGAAACCTTTACCTTTATAACTCCTGCAATTGTGATTTAGTCAGCAAATGGAGGGGGCATTGTCATAGTAAGCAAGGGTATGGTGATGGGGGTAAGATAAGTCATTGGAGAAAGAGACATGTATGTTTACAGTCAATCCCTCTTCCAACCTTCCTCCTATTTCCCAATTAACTGATGGTTCTACTGCTGTTCTCTCTTCTGCCCCCTAGGTTGTATTATTCAGTACCAGTTCAGTTCATAAGCAGCCCAAACCAATCCTTGATTTGATCAGGGAATCAATCTGGGATTCATAAATGAGATCTGGAGGGTAAGATGGGCGGAGTTATTTTAACTCAGTTTTGCCCACAAAGGTTCTTATACATCACCATCCTAGGTTTGGGGATTGGGGGTAGAGGTACTGTGACCCTTAGAACCTCCATTTTGCTAATCAGGAAACTTCTTGACCATGGATTGGGAATAGGAGAAGGAAGGAGTATTAGGTATGTTCGCCATCTTGAGTTATTTATAAAAATAATAAAGGTGGAATAGAAAATAAATAAAATTAATAAACAAAATCAATCAGAGGACCTGCATCTAATGCTGGGTCAGAGAGACAAATGGGGATTGCAGTTGGCCTACCTTCCATTATGTTACTCGGTGGCCTTTCTACAAGAGCTGGCTGAAGTAATCTTGAGTATGAAGTTGTATGCCTCAGGGTAATTTTCTTAGGGGATATTCATACTGTCTTGAATAATCCATTTGGGGATTTTATGGACTCCATGGCAACCACTGGGCTGTTTCAGTGCATTGGTGGCAATACACATAGGGCAGAACACTCTCTTGATCTCATCACATACATTCTTGACCAGGTCTTCACCCCATTGTGTGAGACAGATGGTCTGATGATAGGAGGGGTTGAAATCACATGATTATATCAGACCATTTGCTGGTGAAGTTTGATTTCACAGCATTAGTGCTCTGCTGTAGAGATTAAGGGAGCCAACCTCAGAGACTCTTGCAGAAATGCAGCCCATCTTAGAATCTCTTGACTTTTGTGCATCATAGTTTATTAAAGCTAGCCAGAGTGATTGGCAAAATAGGTCCAGGGAATGGTTAATGCATCATAGTGCAATAGTGGAGCCACTCCTGAAAAAAAATACCCTCCCTGGATTCAGAGGTTCTTGAAAACTGTTGCCTGAACCCCTTGGTAGAACCCTTTCTGGATAAGGTGCTTGAGACACCAGTGGTGGTACAACTGCAGGATCTCTTGGAAGAGACAGATTATCTGAACCCATTTGACTACAGTATGGCTTCAGGCTGATTTCTTTCTTTCTTATCTTTCTGATAAGAGCAGTGTGGGGACTCACAAAAGCACTATTTTGTCCCCAGAGCTATTTAATATCTACATGAAGCTACAGGGTGTGGTCATTAAGTAAGTTAAAGTAATGAGATCAATATGCTATTATAAGTATAAAAATACTTAAGAGAATAGAGAAGAACATAAGACTTCAAAATTTGACATTAAAGTCAATAATTAGGACAAGCTATAGTTGAGAAAAACAGCTGGGTTGCAACAATTAGAATGGATTGTAGCAATTTATTTTAAAGGGCAGCATAAATAGATTAGTGAATAGTATAGTCTCTAATTAAGCAAATAATTAAAGCAAACAAGAGAAGCATTCCAAAAGAGAGGGGAAGTGAACTCCAATATATAGAGTTAAATACATTATAGCAGGAAAGGCTGCTTTCATGGGGAGGAGTGGATACAATAGTTAGCTTTGGAGTTTGAGGAAAATGGAATGCAGGGTGGGGAAGGGAAATAGACACATAGCTAAAAGTGGGGTTGGGGTGGAGCCACTTTTAAAACTAGGGTGTAGTCCAGCAAAAGTTTGAGTTTCAAGCAATCTCTTAGCTTCTTAAGACTTTTTAAAAATAACTTGACCTAACCCTTTCATAAAGGAACCTTAAAATAGAGCTATTCCCACAGCCTCATTGCTTTACTTATCCTGTAATTGTTCCATGAAACCCGAATATTATAGTCTACCAATTATTGCTGTACAATTACTCAGGGCTACCTCTATTCATTTTGCTAAAGTTAGTGGCTGCTTTGTGCAACATCTTTTGGTACATACTGCATATCCTCAACTTTTCCTTTCCTTCTAATCCCCTTGAGCTGCACCTGGTAACACAATTCCACAACCTCCATCAAATCATCCTTCATACAACTCACAGACCTTCTCCAACCCTGCTCTCAGTGGGAGGTCAGCGTGCCTTATTCAACCTCCCCAGTCCCTTTCCAATCCCATTGTCACCTAGGTCAGGTAGAAGGTAATCCTATCCTTCCCCCCCAAACCAAGTCTTTCTCCTCCTCACAAAGTCAACTCCACCCTAATCATCCAAAGCTATCTTACCCTTCCCTCCCGCTAACATCCAATAAAGTTCTTTCCCCCCTCTCAAATCAGGTGACCTCTCAAACTTGATAATTACACTTTAATTCTTCACTTCAATGTCTTCTATTTCCTTGCTTCTCACTGTACTTTGCCTCTGTTCCAATTTGGAAGATCCTGCCTGTGATTCAGTTAGACATCCTTGGGGAATATCCAAAGTTAAAGTCTTCATAAACTACTGTATTATTTTATGGGTTTTTAAATTGTACTGCTCCTAAAATCCTAGAATGATGCAACCCAAAAGTTTCAAATACACAATAAATGAAATTGGTGAACTGCTGTATAACGGAATAGTTTATTCCGTTATTAATTATTTTGTTACAGTCTTCTTTCTTTTTTTACTCTTGCTCTGTGGTTCACCACTGAAAGTCATAATTGATTAATCACCTGGTCAATCTATTGAGGAAGCTGACTATATTAATAATTGGAGGAATATTGCAGATATACATACACATATGTCTGTAGCTTGAATCATGTCAACTGGATTTCTATTTTCTCTGTGGAAACGTTTCACTCCTTATCCAAGGAGCTTCTTCAGTCTGAGCAAAGTTAGTAAGGGAATCCTAAATATGTTTCTAGGTAGCTGTGTGACCTTACACCTGGGGCTAGGTCATGGTTATATTGAGATGTTATTTTTAAGTCCTTTTATCACTTAAAGGAGGATCGTTAAGATCACCATGCTGCTGTTGAGCTTGTGAAATGGTCTTAATCTTCCTAGGCACAGAAGACAAAGCAGGGAGGAAGATGGGGGAGAGGTTGTGTCTGAGGCCCCCACCTCTATTCAAGGAAGGATTTTCCAAGTTGGCATAAATGGATTCCTTGACCCCTCTCTCAAACCACCTATCTTCTCTGTCTAAAATGTGAACATTAATGTCCTCAAATGAGTGTCCTTTTTCCTTTAGATGAAGATAAACTGCTGACTCTGGTCCTGTGGTGTTACTTCTCCTGTGTTGGGCCATCCTCCTGTACAAAAGTTGTTTGGTTTCTCCAATGTAGAGTTCAGAGCACTCCTCACTGCACTGGATTGCATAAACTACATTGCTTTTCTTGTGTTTTGGAGTTTGATCTTTGGGGTGTACAAGCCTCTGTCTCAGTGTGTTGGTGGGTTTGAAATATACAGGTATGTGGTGTTTGCCAAATATCCGTTTTATCTTTTCAGATACGCCAGCCATGTAGGGAATGACCAGGTTCTTTCGTTTACTCTGAGTCTCAGCCCTATCTGTCGCTGTTTTAGGTCTGGTAGATTTAGATTTGGTGAAGGCCCAATTTGGATATCCACAGGCCTTCAGGGCTGTTCTCAGGTGCTGATTTTCATTCTTTTTGGAATCCATGGAGGTGGGGATGGTTTCTGCTCTGTGTGACAATGTCCTGATGACTCCTAGTTTGTGCTGCAGTGGATGGTGGGAGTCAAACATCAGATATTGATCTGTGTGTGTGGGTTTCCTGTAGATCCCTATTTCTAGCTTGCCACCAGTCCCAATGAGGACTTCACAGTCTAGGAATGCCAGTCTGTTGTCCTTGGTGTCTTCTCTGGTGAAGCTAATGTTGGCATCTATAGTGTTTATATGGTCCGTGAAGGCCTGTACTTCCTGGGCCTTGATTTTGACCCAGGTGTCATCCACATACCTAAAAATCTCTCAGACAGAGTACCCAACCAGAGAGAGATGTCCTAGCCAAAGGTCTTAATTTTTATATTAATAAAAATATTTTTTATCAATATTTACTGTATTAAAAATTAAAATTGACGCATTTGTAGAATATTTATCTATTGAAACATGTAAAAATAATATTAAACCCATTAGATATTAACATAAATAGATTTTTCATGAAAAAATCTATATTTTTAACAAATAAAAAAATGACCCCTCTCTCAAACCACCTATCTTCTCTGTCTAAAATGTGAACATTAATGTCCTCAAATGAGTGTCCTTTTTCCTTTAGATGAAGATAAACTGCTGACTCTGGTCCTGTGGTGTTACTTCTCCTGTGTTGGGCCATCCTCCTGTACAAAAGTTGTTTGGTTTCTCCAAACAACACAGGAGAAGTAACACCACAGGACCAGAGTCAGCAGTTTATCTTCATCTAAAGGAAAAAGGACACTCATTTGAGGACATTAATGTTCACATTTTAGACAGAGAAGATAGGTGGTTTGAGAGAGGGGTCAAGGAATCCATTTATGCCAACTTGGAAAATCCTTCCTTGAATAGAGGTGGGGGCCTCAGGCACAATCTTTCCCCCATCTTCCTCCCTGCTTTGACTTCTGTGCCTAGGAAGATTAAGACCATTTCACAAGCTCAACAGCAGCATGGTGATCTTAACGATCCTCCTTTAGATGATAAAGGGACTTAGAAATAAACATCTCAAAATAACCATGACCTAGCCCCAGGTGCAAGGTCACACAGCCACCTAGAAACATATTTAAGGATTCCCTTACTAACTTTGCTCAGACTGAAGAAGCTCCTTGGATAAGGAGCGAAACGTTTCCACTGAGAAAATAGAAATCCAGTTGACATGATTCAAGCTACAGACAATTCCACCTGGATGACTGAGAACCTTCATAGACATATACATACACATACATACTCCTAGAGGGCATGCTTAGTTAGTTAGTTAGTTAGTTAGTTCTATACTACACCAATCATAAGACTCTTGCAGGTACAAAAACAGAACATAAAACATCCATGGTAAAAAAAAAAAAAAAAAAACATGTCTATAATACAAAAATAATAGTCAAAAGCAATCAAACATTCAGTCTAAAAGCCAGAGCAGAGCTCTCCTGACTTTACAGGAAATGAGGAATCACAAGGAATTTCTCCTATAATGTAATATACTGGATAGCTTGATTCCAGCTGGAGGAGGCTGTCCTGAAGCTATTTAGGAGACAAGTCACACAGGGCTATTTAAAGTTAAAACCAGCACTTTAAATTGCACCCAGAAACTTAATGTCAACCAATGCAGGCTCAGCAGCACACTGTAGGTGCAATGTGTTCCTGTTGCCAGTCCACTACACTTTGTACCAATTATAGAACTCAGAAAAGGAGAAACATGTTGAAACAAAAGCAGCTGTTTGATACTCAGCTCTATATGAAGCTAAGACGAGAGGCCCTTCGAACGGTCACTCATGCCCTGGTTATCTCACATATAGACTACTGTAATGCGCTCTACATGGGGCTACCCTTGAAGAGTATCCGGAGGCTTCAGCTGATCCAGAATGCGGCCGCACGGACCATCTTGGAGGTCCCATATCGGACACATGTAACACCATTGTTACGCGAGCTGCACTGGGTTCCAGTTTGCTTCCAGGTGCAATTCAAGGTGTTGGTTATGACCTTTAAAGCCCTTCATGGCATGGGACCAGGTTACCTAAGGGACCGTCTTATCCCCATTACATCGTCCCGTCCCATCCGGTCATGCAGGGAGGGCATGCTACGGACCCCATCGGTTAAAGAATTCCATCTCACGGGGTCACGGAAGCGTGCCTTCTCTGCAGCAGCGCCTGCTCTGTGGAATATCCTTCCCCCAGAGTTAAGACAGTCCCTTTCGCTCCTGGACTTCAGGAAAAAACTCAAGACTTGGCTTTGCCAACAGGCCTGGGGCGGGAAGAAGAATATAAACACTTGGGGATGGCTAACATCTTAGGATGGCCTTAGAACTGTCCTTCCAATGTTTTAAAGAAGATATCACCATCTTGATTTTATTGTATTTACTGTATTTTTAAATTTTCTATTTTAATGTTTAATGTTTTATCGAATTGTAAGCCGCCCAGAGTCCCTTGAGGGATTTGGGTGGTGAAAAAGTCGAATGAATGAATGAATGAATGAATGACAGGTTTTAGCAACCCAGTGTATATGGGCCAGAGCACTGGCAACACTTAGACAGTAACCCTGAACCCCCCAAATTAAATAATTTCAGTTGTTTAAAAATAGCCACAACCCCATGGAAATGTATTCAACATTCTTGCATGTGACCTGTGGATTAGACTGCTGAAATCTCATGAAATTTAATGATCCTGCAAGATTTTAGGCATTTTTAAATTTACTTTTAACTGGGGAGACAGCTGTGCTGTTGCACAAGATTGCAGAATAGTGTCCCACACCAAAAAGGATGTTGTTCCTTAAGTATCAACTCTTTAGTTCTCTGCAATTTCCAAATCACTCAATAGTATGAGATCTCCATGTGATGCTGGAGAATCCTGATAAAGCAAGAAAGTGCTAAAGGATCAGGGACATTAGTTTGTATTCTACAAACTAATTTGCAAATCATTTAAGTACAGCTGCAGTAATATCTACACTAATTCCTAGAGAAAGTAATTAATCACCAATTGGTGTAATATACAAATAAGGACTTGTGGCTTGCCTCAGCAGATGGCAGCACCTAGCCAATCCCGGCTTACCTAGAAAGCTAAGCAGGTTTGCCCTTGTTAGTACTTACATGGGGAACTACTGGGAAAGCAAGGGCTATAGGCTAGACTGAGAAATCAAAAAACATCCCGGAAGAAAGTAATGGCAAACCGCTTGCAGAGAGAGCCAGTTTGGTCTAGTGGCCTTGGGCCAGTCCCTCTCTTTCAGCCCTAGGAAGGAGCCAATGGCAAAGCAGGAGACTGAGAGTTCTAGTCCCGCCTTAGGCATGAAAGCCGGCTGGGTGACCTTCGGCCAGTCCCTCTCTCAGCCCTAGGAAGGAGCCAATGGCAAAGTAGGAGACGGAGAGTTCTAGTCCCGCCTTAGGCATGAAAACCGGCTGGGTGACCTTGGGCCAGTCCCTGTCTCTCAGCCCTAGGAAGGAGCCAATGGCAAACCAGGAGACTGAGAGTTCTAGTCCCGCCTTAGGCACGAAAGCCGGCTGGGTGGCCTTGGGCCAGTCCCTGTCTCTCAGCCCTAGGAAGGAGCCAATGGCAAACCAGGAGACTGAGAGTTCTAGTCCCGCCTTAGACATGAAAGCTGGCTGGGTGACCTTGGGCCAGTCACTCTCAGCCCAACTCACCTCACAGGGTTGTTGTTGTGGGGAAAATAGGAGGAGGAAGGAGTATGAGGTATGTTCGCCGCCTTGAGTTATTTATAAAAATAATAAAGGCAGGATAAAAATTAAATAAATAAATATCATGCCAAAAAAACTTCATTAATGTGTCCATTTAAATCACCAAGAGTTGAGCTTGACTTGAAGATGGCTTCATATTTACTAGAATCAGCTTAAAAATCAAAGATTCAGAACTCAGCTCAAACTCATCAAGCAGCCACTAGACAGGCAGTATTTTTTTCAGTCCCAATTCTCCAATGCAACGGGGAGAATAGTAATTATTATTATTGCTTAAATTCAGCTATTGCATAGTGTTTAAGGACTGCCTAATGAGAAATGTTTTAAACATTTAAAAAGCAATAAATGCTAAGTACTGTTATTAAGATTGTATTTCCTATTCTGAGGAATTGGCTTGAAGGTCACCATCAATGAGATTCGGCACACTGGGTTGCTAAATGTTTAATTCAGAGAGATCTGGGTCTATTTAAGATATCCTAAATTTCAATCCCCTTCATGGATCACTGCCTTGTGCTAGCAAGGTTATGCTCAAAATCCTACAAGCTAGGCTTCAGCAATATGTGAACCGAGAACTACCAGAAGTGCAAGCTGGGTTTCGAAGAGGCAGAGGAACTAGAGATCAGGTTGCCAACATTCGCTGGATCATGGAAAAAGCAAGAGAGTTCCAGAAAAACATCTACTTCTGCTTCATTGACTACGTTAAAGCCTTTGATTGTGTGGATCACAACAAACTGTGGCAAATTCTTAAAGAGATGGGAACACCAGACCACCTTACAGGCAGCAGCTATCTCCTGAGAAACCTGTATGCGGGTCAAGAAGCAACAGTTAGAACTGGACATGGAACAACCGATTGGTTCAAAATTGGGAAAGGAGTACGACAAGGCTGTATATTATCACCCTGCTTATTTAACTTATATGCAGAGTACATCATGAGAAATGCCGGTCTGGATGAATCACAAGCCGGAGTTAAGATTGCCGGGAGAAATATCAACAACCTCAGATATGCAGACGATACCACCCTAATGGCAGAAAGCGAAGAGGAACTAAAGAGCCTCTTGATGAGGGTGAAAGAGGAGAGTGCAAAAGCTGGCTTGAAACTCAACATTAAAAAAACTCAGATCATGGCATCTGGTCCCATCACTTCCTGGCAAATAGAAGGGGAAGAAATGGAAGCAGTGACAGATTTTATTTTCTTGGGCTCCAAGATCACCACAGACAGTGACTGCAGCCATGAAATTAAAAGACGCTTGCTCCTTGGGAGGAAAGCTATGGCAAACCTAGACAGCATATTAAAAAGCAGAGACATCACCTTGCCGACAAAGGTCCGTATAGTTAAAGCTATGGTTTTTCCAGTAGTAATGTATGGCTGTGAGAGTTGGACCATAAGGAAGGCTGAGCGCCGAAGAATTGATGCTTTCGAGCTGTGGTGCTGGAGAAGACTCTTGAGAGTCCCTTGGACTGCAAGGAGGTCAAATAAGTCAATCCTAAAGGAAATCAACCCTGACTGCTCATTGGAAGGACAGATACTGAAGCTGAAGCTCAAATACTTTGGCCACCTAATGCGAAGAGAGGACTCCCTGGAAAAGACCCTGATGCTGGGAAAGACTGAAGGCAAAAGGAGAAGGGGACGGCAGAGGATGAGATGGTTAGATAGCATCACCGATGTAACGAACATGAATTTGAGTAAACTCCGGGAGGCAGTGGAGGACAGGAAGGCCTGGCGTGCTATGGTCCATGAGGTCACGAAGAGTCGGACACGACTAAACGACTGAACAACAACAACAACAACAAATTTCAATCCTGGACTCCTTAAATGGAGTCCAGATTCTTCTTTTCTTCACTTCCAGGTTAAATAAAAGCTTCATATAAAGTGATCAGATTGTTGATATATCTACATCAACTGTCTATGTAGACAAGCAGCAGCTATCTACAGGTTTCAGAAAATCTTTCCCAGCTCTAACATGACATGCCAAAAAACGGAATCTGGGACCTCTTGAATGCTAAACATATTTTCTACATTAGCAAATAGCGGTGGCCATGTTTCCCAATGCTATATTCTTTTGAGGAGGCAAAGCACACAATCTTCCTCATGGTCTTACCTGTGAGGTTCACGATCTTTATGACCCAAAATCAGAATCTACGACACAAGCCACGAGGGATATGTGCAATTCGTTTATTGAATCAGCATCGTGCTCCGTTAAAGCCAGAAGTGGGTTTCTTCCCCCCCAGACCTCTCCTTTAACCATTCGGTTCTTACTTGTCCCGCCCCTCCCTCTCAGTTCTTTCTTTGTTGATTTCATTCTTTGCTTCACATTGATTGCTCTCTTCCGGCCTCGTGGTCGCCGGCATTGGTAGTACTTTTGTCATTGGTTTCTGAGTTTTCCTGATTCAGCAATGCTGCTGCTTTCTCGGAGGCTTGTGTTTCCCCCCTCCCCCATCTTCCTTTTATCCTTATTTCCTGTCTTTATTTACACTGTGTAAGGTTGGAGCATCCAGCCGCAATTACCCATTGCTGCTGGATTCTCCATCCTTACATGCCGCCCCCCTTCGAAATGATAACCTCCCCCCTGCCCCTTGGTGAGGATGCGCCATCTGAAAGATAAAAGGGACAGTTAGTGTATGAAGGTAGTAGTCTATTTCTTGTCAGCTAATTTTGGCTTCTCTGGGTATTTCTTGTGGAATGCCCTTACAAGTTGGGGTGCTCGGACATGTCGGCTCTCCACCCACTCGTTATCTGCTTTTGGAAGGTGTTTCCATTGGATTAGGTACTGCAGCCCCCCTCTTCGCATTCTGGAGTCTAAAATTGTTTGGACCTCGAAGTGTTGTTCTCCCTCAATGAGTGTGGGGGCAGGCGGGGGGGGTTCTGGGTGCCATCTAGCAGAAGAGCGCACTGGTTTGAGTAGGCTACAGTGGAAGACTGGGTGTATTTTGTTCAGGTTCTTAGGTAGTTCTAGTTGTACTGTTACGTCGTTGATGATTTTCACAATTGGGAATGGGCCTACGTACTTGGGGCCTAGTTTTTTCGACGGTTGAGTGGATTTCAGGTATTTCGTGGATAAATAGACCTTTTCTCCTACTTCCATGGGCCATTCTGGGGCTCTTTTGCGATCTGCATATTTTTTGTAGTCTGCTTTGGCGTCTTCTAGTGCTTTTTCGATCACTGGCCAGCTGTTTCTCATTTGGGTGATCCAGTCGTCCAGGGAGATTATTTTTGTCTGTTCTCTTGGTAGTTCTGGAATGGCTACAAAGTCTTGTCCATTCGCTGCTTGGAATGGGGTAAATCCTGTGCTGGTGTGTATCGCGTTGTTATATGCTACCTCTGCGAATGGGAGTAAGTCCGTCCAATCATCTTGTTGGTAGCTGACGTAGCACCTTAAGTATTGTTCTAGTATTTGGTTTCGTCGTTCACTTGCCCCATCTGTCTCTGGGTGGTGGGCGGAGCTTAATGCTTGCTCCACCCCTATTAATTTCAAGAACTGTTTCCAGAATCTGGATGTAAATTGGGCTCCGCGATCGCTTATTATTCTTTCGGGAGCTCCGTGTAGGCGGTATATGTGTTGTATGAACAGCTTGGCTAGTTGGTTGGCCGTGGGTAGCCCTGCACACGGGATGAAGTGGGTCTGTTTCGAGAATAAGTCTGTAACGACCCATATGACCGTCTTCTTTTTGCTTTCTGGCAATTCGACTATGAAGTCCATGGCGATTTGTTTCCAGGGGCGGTTAGGGCTCGCTACGTTCTGTAGTAGCCCCCTGGGTTTGCCGCCGGCGCGTTTTGCTGTGGCGCAGATGGGGCATGTTGTGACATACTCTTCCACGTCTTTGCGTAGGGCCGGCCACCAAAATTGCCGTCGTACTAAGTGTAGAGTCTTCACGAATCCAAAGTGTCCCGCCACCTTGGCGTCATGGCATCTTTGTAGGATTTTCTTTTTTAGGGTTTCTGGGATATATATTCTCTCTCCCTTCCACCATAGTCCTTGTCGTTCTACTAGAAAGGTCTTATTCCCTTGCAGCCAATCATCTTGTTGCGATGCAGTCTGCAACTCAGCTTGTAGATCCTGTTCTACTTTTATGGCTGGGGCAGTTTTCCGCTCCCGTGTGGTTGCAGTGAGTCCGAAGTGAGCAGGTGGGATGACCGAGTCCACTATTTCTTCTCTTTGGCTGTTGTGTTGGGGTAGCCGGGAGAGCGCGTCCGCTAGAAAGTTCTTGCCCCCTGGTAGGTACTTTAACGTGAAGTTGAACCTACTGAAAAACTGCGCCCATCTGATTTGCTTGGGGTTTAGTTTTCGTGGTGATTTCAGGGCTTCTAGGTTCTTATGGTCCGTCCAGACTTCGAACGGGTGGGGGGCCCCCTCGAGTAAGTGTCGCCAGGTGACAAGTGCCCATCTCACTGCAAACGCCTCCTTCTCCCAGACGTGCCAGCGCCTCTCCGTGTCTGTGAACTTGCGTGATAGGTAGGCGCATGGTCTCAGTTCCCCCTCCTCATCCTTCTGCAGCAGAATAGCCCCTATGGCCACGTCTGATGCGTCCGCTTGGACAATTAGCGGTCGTGCCGGGTCAGGGTGCCTCAGTATCGGTTCTGATGTGAACAGCGCTTTCAGGCGGTCAAACGCTTCTTGGCATTCTGTAGTCCATTTGAGCGCTGTTCCTGGTCTCATCGCTGTTTTGGGGTTTCCTTTTCCTTTCGTCTTCAGTAGGTCCGTGAGAGGTAGGGCTACTTGTGCAAATTGGGGAATGAACTGTCTGTAGAAGTTTGCAAACCCTAAGAAGCTTTGTAGTTGTTTTCTGGAGCGGGGTGGTTCCCAGGCTACCACGTCATTAACTTTTCCTGGGTCCATTCCCACTCCTTTGTAGGAAATCCTGTACCCTAAGTAATCTAATTGCTTTTTGTGGAATTCGCATTTTGATAGTTTGGCGTATAGCTGGTTTTCTAGTAGTCTTTTCAGCACTTCTCTTACTAGTGTCACATGTTCTTCCATCGTTTCGGAGTAGATAAGTATATCATCCAAATATACTAGCACTCCCCGGTAGAGGAAGTCATGGAGGATTTCGTTAATTAGATGCATGAAGACTCCTGGCGCCCCCTTTAGGCCGAACGGCATTACTAAATATTCAAATGATCCCAGTTGACAGTTGAAGGCGGTCTTCCACTCATCTCCCTCCCTGATTCGTACTCTAAAATACGCTTCCCTTAGGTCTAGTTTCGTGAAGATTTTCCCTTTTGACAGGTGGGTCAGCATGTCTTTCGTCAAGGGGAGGGGGTATTTGTTGGAGGTGCAGACTGCATTTAAGCCCCTATAGTCTGTGCAGAGCCTCAGGGAGCCATCTTTTTTTGTTCTAAAGAGGACAGGTGCGGCCATAGACGATGTAGCAGGTCGGATGAACCCTCGTTGTAAGTTTGTATCTATGAATTCACGTAGCACCTCAAGTTCTTTAGGGGTCATAGGGTACAACTTTGTCTTGGGGAGCTCTGTCCCTGGGATCAACTCTATGGCACAGTCAGACTTCCGGTGGGGTGGGAGTTGATTTGACTCGGCTTCTCCAAACACCTTTTTCAAGTGTCTGTATGGCCTGGGTATGCAGGGGCTCCCTTCCTCTGTTGTCCCACCCTTCCCTTCTTCTAGGGATCCTGTTAGCTCTTCTGCGTCCCTCTCTGTCTGGCCTCCCTCGTTGTAGCTTCCATCGGGGAAGTTTATTTGCCCCAACTTCCAATCCACCCTTGGGTTTCTTTCTCTTAGCCAGGCTATCCCTAGGATCATGGAGTGGTTGGCGATTGGGGCTACCAGGAACCTCAGGACCTCCTCATGTGTCCCTACCTGCATGGTGACAGGTTCGGTGTAATGTTCTACAGGGCCCCCTTTCATGTCCCCCCCATCTAGTTGGGTGAATATGATGGGGTCTTTAAGTTTTTCGACTTTCAATTTCAGTTTGGTGACTATTTCGGGGTGTAGTAGGTTGCGTGTGCACCCAGAGTCTAGTAGTCCTGCTAGTCTTGTGTGCCCCCCGCCCCTCAGCGGCCTCAGTTGTGCCCGCACCATCATTACAGGGCATTTCCTACTCACCATAGGGTCCTCGCGCCCGTTTGTCCATGCCTGCCCTTCGGCGCTGTTTAGGGCAGGCTCCCTTCGTTTCCCGACGGCTGGAATTCTTCGTCGGTTGAGTCCTCTGGGTCCTCAAATGTTTCGTGCCGTCTCTTTTCGACGGCTGCCGCTGCTGTTCCTTTAGCCTTTCGGGTCAGGGCCTTTGCACTGCTTTCACCAGTTTTGGTTTTTGCTGGTCCAGTGGGGGGTGCACAGTTGGCTGCTCGGTGGCCTTCCTTCCCGCATTTGAAGCACAAACCCCGTCTTGCCCGTCGCTCTCTCTCTTCCCGTAGTCGGTCTGTTGTCTTCCGGTCGCTGTGGTTCTTTGTGGTTGTTGGGTGCCTCCCTGTAGTGTAGGATCTTAGTTGACGCCTCACTTGAGCCCGTACCTCCTCTACTTCACCTGCTAGGCATATCCAATCTCTCAGCGTTTTGGGATTCCCTCGCGCTAAGGACCATTCCAATATCTCAGGGCGCAGGCCCCCCCTAAAGTATTCTATCTTTAGGGACTCCGGCCAGTCAGTTAGTTTCCCTGCTATAGCTTTAAAGTCCATGGCATACTCTGAGACTGACCTGCCTCCCTGTCTTATGTTCTGTAAGCTTGTTCGAGCTTTTATTGCCGCTAATGGGTCCTCAAATCGTTCCTTTAATGCTTGCATAAAGGTGTGGAGGTTTTGTAGTTCTGGGGCTGCCACGTCATGTAGTTCCTCTAGCCATTGTGCGGCTTCTGCCCTTAGGCGTTCTGATACATATCTTACTTTGGCGCCCTCCGACCGGAAGGTTCCCTCGAATTCTTCCATGAACCCCCTTACATGTGTGAGGAAGCATGCTAGTTGTTTGGGGTCTCCATTAAATTTGGCTCTCAGGTCTCTGTTCCTGGTGAGTTCTCTTCTATTCCACAGGCTGCTTGGGGCTGGCAGGTTCCAGGGTTGCGGTGCGACATCCTCCCAGGCAGTGGGCTGTTGTGTAGTTTTCCCCCAGGTGGTTGGGTGTTGTGCGGTTTCTTCCCCGGTTGTGGTGAGGTGCAGTACGCTTTCCTCCCAGGTGGTGGGGTGTTGTGCCGCTTCCCTCCAAGTGGTGGGGTGTTGTGCGGCTTTCCCCCAGGTTGTGGGGTGCAGTGCACTTTCCTCCCGGGTGGTGGGGTGTTGTGCCGCTTTCCCCCAAGTTGTGGTGGGGTGCAGTGCACTGTCCTCCCAGGTGGTGGGGTGTTGTGCTGCTTCCCTCCAGGTGGTGGGGTGTCGTGCGGCTTTCCCCCCAGTTGTGGGGTGCAGTGCACTTTCCTCCCAGGTTGTAGGGTGTTGTCCTGTTTTCCCCCAGTCAGTGGAGGGCTCTCTCGTCTTGTCCAGCAGTATCGCAGTCTGGCATGCAGGGGGTGCCTGTCTCTCTCTCTCTCTCATACTGGCCTCTGCTGTTTCAGCCTGGGTTGGGATCTTCACTCCCCAGGGGGCTGGCATGTTTCCTCCAATCTGGTATGCAGGCTGTCTCTCTCTCTCTCTTATACTGGCTGCTGCCGGTTCAGCCTGGGCTGGGATCTTCACTCCCCAGGGGGCTGGCATGTTTCCTCCAATCTGGTATGCAGGCTGTCTCTCTCTCTCTCTTATACTGGCTGCTGCCGGTTCAGCCTGGGCTGGGATCTTCACTCCCCAGGGGGCTGGCATGTTTCCCCCCCCAGTCATTGGCCGTCTTGCCGTGGGTTCGTATTGGAGCCATGCTCCCCTCCCCTCGTCCAGGAATTCGGAGTTCCCGCTTCTGGGTAGCTCCTCCCTTCGCCACGCTCCCTTTGCAAGACTTGCTGCTGCTGCAGGGCTTGCTGCTGCTGCATTTCCCCATTTGGGCTGTGCTCCCCTCCCCCTGGCTGCTATATTGTTTGCTGTTGTGCCGGTCTGGGATTCAAAGCTCCCGCTTCTGGGTAGCTCCTCCCTTTGCCACGCTCCAATTGCTGAGCCGGGGCTTGGAGCTTCCATGCTGCAGGGGGCTGGGCCGGGATTTGGATCTGGGAACATGGCCTCTGCGCTCCAGGGGGCCGCTGTGATTCCCTCCCAGGCAGTGGGCCCCCTCACCTTGATCCTGGCTTCTGTTGGCACCGTCGCTCTGTTTTTTGCTGCCTGGATCTGGGCTTCTTGGTCTAGCTTCCCCAGTAGGCTTGTCATGGCTTCTCGCAGGGCACACATATCTTGTTCTAGCCTCCTTACCCGTTCGTCTGGCGCTGCCGGTGAGTATAGCGTGCTGTGGCCGGGCTCTGCCGCTGTTCCTCCGTCTGTGCCTGTCTGCCAGGGAGTCTCAGGGGTCCGCAGGTCATCCTGGATCCACAGTTTGCTCGGTGGGGTAGAGTGTGTGTGTGCGATTTGCCCTTGGAGCTGGGTCGCTGCTGCCACGGATGTTAGAGTCCCTCCTGCAGCTCCCCATTGCTCCCTTTGCTCTCCTGGGGTCTGCTGTGGGGAAATGGCTCTGGGTGCATGGCTTGGCACGTCCTGCTCTTCCGGTGGGTTTGTTGCTTGGCTTTCCAGGTGGTTCACGTTGCCCTCCAGTGTAGTCACCACGTGTGGGCTGCTTCTGGGTTGCTCCGCGTCCTCCGGTAAAGTTGTCATGTTGACTTCTGGCTTTCTGTGAGGTTCACGATCTTTATGACCCAAAATCAGAATCTACGACACAAGCCACGAGGGATATGTGCAATTCGTTTATTGAATCAGCATCGTGCTCCGTTAAAGCCAGAAGTGGGTTTCTTCCCCCCCAGACCTCTCCTTTAACCATTCGGTTCTTACTTGTCCCGCCCCTCCCTCTCAGTTCTTTCTTTGTTGATTTCATTCTTTGCTTCACATTGATTGCTCTCTTCCGGCCTCGTGGTCGCCGGCATTGGTAGTACTTTTGTCATTGGTTTCTGAGTTTTCCTGATTCAGCAATGCTGCTGCTTTCTCGGAGGCTTGTGTTTCCCCCCTCCCCCATCTTCCTTTTATCCTTATTTCCTGTCTTTATTTACACTGTGTAAGGTTGGAGCATCCAGCCGCAATTACCCATTGCTGCTGGATTCTCCATCCTTACATTACCTTTCTTCCCAGATGCAGATGCAGCGTTAAATATCTTTCATCACACACATTTCAGAGAGGCCTAACTGCTAGAATGTATTATACACATCTCTAAAATGGACAATATGCGGGTCATATGATACCCAATCATTTAAGTACTACTCAATTTGGGCTCTATTGGGTTTTGGGTCTTTTTTATCCTGGGCTGGAAGGAGTCAGGGGAGGGGCAGAGTGTCTTTAGAAAACAAAACGGTGCATTTTCTAATGCACTGAAACATTGTTGTTAATTTTTAAATTAAATTAATTTTAAATTAATTTAAATAAAAAATAAAATTAATTTAAATTTAAATAAAAAAAATTAATTTAATTTAAATAAAAAAAATAATTTAATTTAAATAAAAAATTAATTTAAATAAAAATAAAATTAATAAATTAAATTAATGTTGTTAAAAAAACAGCAGCATGGTGATCTTAACGATCCTCCTTTAGATGATAAAAGGACTTAAAATAACATCTCAATATAACCATGACCTAGCCCCAGGTGCAAGGTCACACAGCCACCCTAGAAACATAATTAGGATTCCCTTACAAACTTTGCTCAGACTAAAGAAGCTTCTTGGATAAGGAGCGAAACGTTTCCACTGAGAAAATAGAAATCCAGTTGACATGATTCAAGCTACAGACAATTCCACCTGGATGACTGAGAACCTTCATAGACATATTGTTGTTAAGCTAACAATATTTTTGGTTGTACGCACTGTGAATGTGGGGAAATACCACTTCAAGAGGTTTAGGGTATGAACTGAAAGGGTTAAAGTCAGCCTGATTCTGGCCAGCCAGGTAATAAGCAGAGACAACCAAAGCCTAGAAAAAAGAAATGCCAAGGGGCCAATCAGGAGAAGAGTTTCCCCTGTAAGGCAGGCTTTCAAAAAAGGAGAGGACCGCCTCTTTTTTTATCTCTGGGGTTCTTTCTCCTTTGAAGGCACAGCTGTAGGAGTGAAAGCCCCCAACCAGCAACAATAGGGCTGGATCCAGTGAACTTGGAGAACAAGCTAGGATCAGTAAAATCAGTTGTGGCATGGGGTCTGTTCATTTCATGAACTGGTATCTCAGCTGGGTGAACTTGTTCTGAGGGATGCATTTTTGTGTGTAAGGGATCCTGGAGCTGGGGAAATGTCTGGTCCCTGAGCTGATAATGACCAAGATTAACCCATTCAGAAAACATTTGTTCGTTCCTTCTTTTTTTCATAATTTCCTTCTTGTTACATACAATGAAGATTTAAACTCCTAATGAACAAGTGGTGCTCATTCCACAAAAGGAAACTAGCCTTTAGCAAGCACTGCCCTATCAAGTCAGATTATGCAAGGGGACTGCCCCTTGTCTCCTCCCTGGAACATCAGTGGCAGAGACGGTTTCCCAGGAAGAAAGTGGCTGATGGCAGCATACCTAGTTTGCTCTTTCTGGGTGTTACGGGGAGAAGCAGTGCAGCAGGGTTAGAGGAGGAGGATCTGGAGACCCCTTAAGAAAGCAGCTAAAGCCCAAGTCATCTCACCCCACATATGTGCATTCGTGCCCCAAGCACCCCAATGTTTCATTCCCCCAATTTCCCTGTCGTAAATGTCAGCTGGCATCCCAGGCTCAGACATTCATAGGCCTGGTGTAGATTCAACATTTTCATGGGAGAGAAATGCTCTGTCTGTCATTTAGGCATGGAGGGAGACCCACAGCCTTCACTTGGTTAGAGACAGAAATCTGAGTTCGTTTAAAACAAAGGAGAACTCCAGGGGGATTCCAAGGTTCCTCCAATCCCTGATTATAGTGGACTTTCCAGCTAAGTTGAAACAGAAGGGACAGCTGTTTCAGGGTCTTCTGTTTTTGGAGAACTAGGCAAATATCTAGCTAGAAACTATGCTTGGAATATGTGGTTTTTTATTTTCTATGTGTTGCTAAATATCTATTTTTCTGGACAGCTATAGAAAGATGGATGCTTAATGTCAGCTTCTGTACATCCGTATTTCAAGAACTGGGCATGATATACAGTATATTTTCCTTTAGATCTTTTTGTCAATCCTCATCCTCTAGTTTCTTCATGATGACTCTGTAGCTGATCAGAAGCATTTTTTGGTTTGACTGAAGCATTGTATCTTATTTTAGACTTTTTTCTTTTTAGCTCATTTGGAAGCAATTCTGTATTTCTCCCTTCAACAGAAAATGTTGCCATTTTAAAATCTACAATTAAAAAGAAACGCCGTGTTTTCTTCTTTTAAATAAAGTTTGGTTTTGTTTATCCCTGGTGGGATTAGCCAATCTCTTAAGGCAGTGCTTTTTAAAGGCGTGTATTACCGAGACCTGGCTGGGCCCAGAGGGGGGAGTGGCCCTCTCGGAGATGTGCCCAGCCGGGTTTCGGGTGTGGCATCAGCCGAGACACCGGGGCAGGGGAGGAGGGGTGGCAGCGGTCATCCGAGAGTCCCTTGTGGCCTTCAGGGGCGCTGCTCCACAAGTGACCGGGTGTGAGACCCTGTTTTTCAAGTTGGGTTCACGAGAACAGTTGGGAGTGTTGCTGTTGTACCAGCCTCCCTGCTGCGTAGCAACCTCCTTGCCTGAGCTGCTGGAGGCCGTCTCGGGGTTGGCGGTGGAGTTCCCCAGGCTTATGGTTCTGGGGGATTTTAACTTGCTGTCCCTGGGGCGTGCCTCAGAAGCGGCTCGGGAGTTCATGGCTACCATGGCGGCCATGGGCCTGTCCCAGATTATTCGGGATCCAACTCGAGACAGTGGACTCACTCCGGATTTGGTTTTCTTGTCAGAGCAATGGCAAAGTGACCTGAGGGGAAAGTTAGAACTATCCCCGTTGTCATGGTCAGATCACGTCCTGGTATCCCTAGGATTCTCTTGTGCTGCCCCACTCCGCAGGGAGGCGGGACCCATTCGATTGGTCCGCCCCCAGCGACTGATGGACCCAGTGAGGTTTCAGAAGGAGCTGGGGGTTATTCCCGAGGACTTGCTTCACGGTCCAGTTGAGGTCCTGGCCGCAGCCTGGAATAGGGAAGCGGCCGGAGCCCTGGACAAGATCACGCCTGTGTGACCTCTCCGGCCCTGTTCGGCCCGTCACTCTCCGTGGTTTACGGATGAGTTGAGGGCTTTGAAGAGGGTTAAGAGACGTCTAGAGCGCCGCTGGAGAAAGACGAAGACTGAATCTGACCGAACACAATCTAGAGCCGCAGTCAAGGCCTACCTTGTGGCGGTAAGAGAGGCGAAACGTGAATATTTCTCCGCTCTTATTGCGTCCGCAGAATGCCGCCCGACGGCCCTGTTTAAGATTACAAGATCGCTTTTGGGTCGGGAGCAAGGGAAGACCCATTTACAGGGCCGATCGGAAGAGTTTTCTGAGCATCTGCAGGACAAAATCACTCAGATTCATTTCAAGTTGGACTCCAAGCGTGAGACAAGATCTGGGGAGATGCCAGAGGCTCGTACTTACCATGTTATCTGGGAGCAGTTTGATCCTGTTGGGCCTGATGAAGTAGACAGGATCCTCCGGACTGTAAACGCCACCACATGCCAACTTGACCCATGTCCCTCCTGGCTGGTGAAATCAGCTAGTGAGGTGACATGTGGCTGGGTCCAGGCGATTATAAATTCGTCCTTGAGTGAGGGGGTGTTCCCGGCTGCCTTTAAGGAGGCGCTGGTGCACCCCCTCCTCAAGAAACCATCCCTGGACCCTACCATCCTGGGCAATTTTCGCCCCGTCTCCCACCACCCCTTTCTGGGAAAGGTGGTTGAGAAGGTGGTGGCGTTGCAACTCCAGAAGATTCTGGAGGAAGAGGAGAAACCTGACCTTCCAGTCAGGTTTCAGGCCAGGATATGGGACAGAGACCGCATTGGTCGCGCTTATGGATGATCTCTGGCGAGAGCGGGATGGAGGGAGTGCGTCCATCCTTGCTCTCTTAGATCTCTCAGCGGCTTTCGATACCGTCGACCACGGTATACTTTTGGGGCGGCTCAAGGAGTTGGGGGCGGGCGTGGTTTTGCACTGGTTCGCCTCCTTTCTCCAGGGCCGTTCCCAGTCGGTGTTGATAGGGGAGGAGAGAGCTGACCCGCGACCCCTGACTTGTGGGGTGCCGCAGGGGTCGGTTCTCTCTCCTCTCCTATTCAACATCTACATGAAGCCGCTGGGCGAGATCATCCGTCACCACGGGATGAGGTATCACCAATATGCTGATGATACCCAGTTATACATCTCCGTCCCGGGTGAAGTAAGTGATGCGGTCAATGCCTTATCTCAGTGCCTGGATGCTGTGGGGGTCTGGATGGGGAACAACAGGCTTCAACTGAACCCTGGTAAGACGGAGTGGCTGTGGATTGATGGCCCCCCTGGATCCGGGAAGTTGTCATCTTTGGTTCTGGGTGGGGTTGCACTACCCCACTCGGATCCAGTGCGGAATCTGCGGGTCCTCCTGGACTCACGACTCCTGCTCGAAGAGCAGGTGGCAGTAGTGGCCAGGAGGGCCTTTGCACAGCTTCGAGTTGTGCGCCAGTTACGCCCTTTCCTGGATCGGGAGGCCCTCCGAACAGTCACTCACGCCCTTGTCATCTCCCGTATAGACTATTGTAATGCGCTCTACATGGGGCTACCCTTGAAGAGTATCCGGAAGCTTCAGCTGGTGCAGAATGCGGTGGCGCGAGCAGTTATGGGTGCCAGGAGATCGGCACATGTGACACCTCTGCTACGCGAGCTGCATTGGGTGCCAGTTTGCTTCCGGGTCCAATTCAAGGTGTTGGTGATTACCTTTAAAGCCCTACATGGCATAGGACCAGGGTACCTGAGGGACCGTCTCGTCCCGATAACGTCGACCCGCCCCACCCGTGCATGCAGAGAGGGCATGCTTCGGACCCCCTCAACAAGAGAATTCCATCTAGCGGGGTCCAGGAGGCGTGCCTTCTCTGCGATAGCGCCCGCCCTATGGAATATCTTGCCCCTGGAGGTGAGACTGGCCCCCTCCCTCCTGGCCTTTCGGAAGGCCCTTAAGACCTGGCTCTGCCACCTGGCCTGGGACGACGGAGGTGGTAGTGCCTCCTGGGGTTGGCTGGCCCCGTAGCTCCACGATCTATTCTGCGGATCCTAATCCATCTTGGATTCTATTTTATTTATTTTATGCTTGTGTTTTTAGAGATTTTTGTATAGTTTTTAAATTTTATTTATTGTAACCCGCCCAGAGTCCCTTGCATGGGAGATGGGCGGGGAATAAATTTGAAAAACAAACAAACAAACAAACAAATAAACAAACAAACTGTTTGTAATGGTCTGACACTGTTTGACCCAATTACCTCTTTTCCCAGTCTCAAATAATGTCATTACCCCCACAAAAAACCCCAGAATCTGTTGTTTTACACAACCATCTCAGCAGCAGCAGTCTCAAACTGGATCCTTGACTCACAAGCAAGCAAATTGCTCCATTACCCCCATGATATGCCCAAATTACCCCCTTGGGTAATTATACCCAGTTTAAGAACAACTATCTTAGGGGGTGGCATCAAGCCCCTGACAGCAGTACACAACTGAAGAAGCAAGATTCACGTATGGTCTCATTAATCAGGTTTAATGCCAGTTTTGAAAAGGGGTCAAGTTACAGATTCTTGGAAACTAGATATACTCCACACCCTCATTTATTAGTGACTACATTAAGGGGCCATGATAGCTCAGTCGTTAAGACGCCAGGCTTGTCGATCGGAAGGTCGGCGGTTCGAGACCTGAGCGCCGCGTGACGGAGTGAGCTCCCGCACTCACCCCAGCTCTTGCCAACCTAGCAATTCGAAAGCATGCAAATGCAAGTAGGTGAATAGGTACCACTTCAATGGGATGGTAACAGCGTTCCGTGCGCGTCACACCAGCCACATGACCGCGGAAGCGTCTTCGGACAGCGCTGGCTCTTTGGCTAAGAAACGGAGATGAGCACCGGCCCCTAGAGTCGGACATGACTGTGCAGGGGAAACCTTTACATTAAGGCAGGGTCTCTGTGAGTTGCTTGAACTCCTTTCTCACAGAATCCCTAACAGATAGATGGGTCCCTTGCTTAAAAGATGTGTGAAATGTTTCCTCATTTGCCATGTTTTGAAAACCTCCCTTTTCTTTCTCAGATCAAAGAACTTCCTTTGTCACACACCTCTACACTGTGTTGTTAAGGGGTTGCATTATAGAAATTACTTCTTTACCTTTTTAATCACCTTTAAGTCAGCTCAGGAAGCCTCACTACCACACATACCATGGTTAGGGGAAGGATGCTGGATGAGGTAACCCTAGAAGTTAGGAGGTCAAGTGCTGCAGCAGGAACTACCAAGGCACTATCCTAAAAAGCAGAAAGGCAGGACCAGGGTGTGAAGATTCCGAGGGTTTCTGGGCAAGGAGGTGTGAGTCCTCCTGTCTTTTACCTTAAGGGTTCAGCTATGCTGCTACTATTATGCATTACTTTATTCAAAATGATTCTGCACATCCTGTGAGAACATCTAGAGAGGACCTGCTTAAGATCCTACCCCAACAAAAGGTGAGAGGGATTTGGGACAGAAGACTGGATTTCCCTGTGGTTGCCTTGATCTTATACAATATGTGCTTGTTCTCTTTGTTCTTCGCATGAAGAAACTTTTAAGCAGGCATTTCCACTTAAGTCCAAGGGTGACTGCCTGGCCTTTACTGGCTATATTCTGATGTTGTTTTTATGGTGGGGAGGCGGGTTGCTTTTTGGAAGGACAGATTGATTTTTAAGGAATGGAAGTTTTATGTCTTCATGTTTTTAGGTTGTACATCACCCAGTAAAAGGGTAGTATAGAATTTTTGTAAATAAAATAAAATAATCTCCCCCAAGTTGTGAATCCTTGATTTCTTTCTTTTCTACTCACCACATTCCTTTTTTCACTGATATACTGCAGCTAGTTTAAAATGTTTTAAATACATTTAAAGTAATTTATCACCTTAAAATCCACAGGCTGGTAATACCTGCTGGTAATATCCAATTGGATATCATTGGAAAATGGTAATATCCAAACTGTTTAAAATCTTGCAAGATGATGCTGTCAAGGTGATGCATGCCATATGCCAGCAAATTTGGAAAACACAAGAATGGCCATCAGATTGGAAAAAATCAACTTATATCCCCATACCAAAAAAGGGAAGCACTAAAGAATGTTCAAACTATCGAACAGTGGCACTTATTTCACATGCCAGTAAGGTAATGCTCAAGATCTTGCAAGGTAGACTCCAGCAATTCATGGAGCGAGAATTGCCAGATGTACAAGCTGGGTTTAGAAAAGGCAGAGGAACTAGAGACCAAATTGCCAATATCCGCTGGATAATGGAGCAAGCCAGGGAATTTCAGAAAAACATCTATTTCTGTTTTATTGACTATTCTAAAGCCTTTGACTGTGTGGATCATAACAAATTGTGGCAAGTTCTTGGTGGTATGGGGATACCAAGTCATCTTGTCTGCCTCCTGAGGAATCTGTATAACGACCAAGTAGCAACGGTAAGAACAGAGCACGGAACAACGGACTGGTTTAAGATTGGGAAAGGAGTACGGCAGGGTTGTATACTCTCACCCTACCTATTCAACCTGTACGCAGAACACATCATGCGACATGCTGGGCTTGAGGAATCCAAGGCTGGAGTTAAAATCGCTGGAAGAAACATTAACAATCTCAGATATGCAGATGATACCACTTTGATGGCTGAAAGCGAGGAGGAGTTGAGGAGCCTTATGACGAAGGTGAAAGAAGAAAGTGCAAAAGCTGGGTTGCAGTTAAACCTCAAAAAAACCAAGATTATGGCAACAAGCTTGATTGATGACTGGCAAATAGAGGGAGAAAAAGTGGAGGCAGTGACAGACTTTGTATTTCTAGGCGCAAAGATTACTGCAGACGCTGACTGCAGCCAGGAAATCAGAAGACGTCTACTTCTTGGGAGGAGAGCAATGGCAAATCTTGATAAAATAGTTAAGAGCAGAGACATCACACTGACAACAAAGGTCCGCATAGTTAAAGCAATGGTATTCCCTGTAGTAACCTATGGCTGCGAGAGCTGGACCATAAGGAAGGCTGAGCGAAGGAAGATAGATGCTTTTGAACTGTGGTGTTGGAGGAAAATTCTGAGAGTGCCTTGGACTGCAAGAAGATCAAACCAGGCCATACTCCAGGAAATAAAGCCAGACTGCTCACTTGAGGGAATGATATTAAAGGCAAAACTGAAGTACTTTGGCCACATAATGAGAAGACAGGATACCCTGGAGAAGAAGCTGATGCTAGGGAAAGTGGAAGGCAAAAGGAAGAGGGGCAGACCAAGGGCAAGATGGATGGATGGTATTCTGGAGGTGACAGACTCAACCATTGGGGAGCTGGGGATGGTGACGGCCGACAGAAAGCTCTGGCGTGGACTGGTCCATGAAGTCACGAAGAGTCGGAAACGACTGAACGAATAAACAACAAAATATCCAATTAGAAATCAAGTGACATGATTTTAAAGAACATTTCTAACTGGACACTAACAACGGAGGAAAGAGAAACTGATAAGCATTCAATTAGAACTGCTTTCTTTTTTCTCCTATTCTGGGTCTCTTGGTTAATCAGAATGTTCGGAGGGCCTCAGCAGATTACTGCAGCAGGTTTCTGTACAACACTGTTCCATTATTAGGTGTAATGCATACTTCCTGCACTCTGTAGGGTTCAATTTTCTCTCCCTTTCTCACTGTATTGTTTTCCTTAATGTATTTCTCTGAAGTACCTGAAAACTTATCCACCATTCTGTGAACAATTGATTGCTCCCCAAAAAGATAACCTGTAGTGGCTTTTGAATGTATTTATGATAAATACTCAAACAGGCTCAAAATTATGTTAAATGTTTGACTTATTTTGATTTATTTGGTTATTTTAAGTTAGCACCTGAACTGAAGCAAGCCAGCTAGTTGAAAACACAACTGTAAATAAACTGGGCAGCTGATTTAAATCACTTTGAAGAAGCAGTTCTTTTACAACTTGTAACTGATGCTCCAAATCTTCCACCATTCACTTTGCCATTCTCAGTACTGTCTGTCACCCTTATAGAGATTACTGACTAGCAATGACATATGCAGAGCTCTGTGAAATTTCATTTTTGTCATGATAACACAAAGGTCTGACTCAAACCTGACTGCATAGCATGCTAAAAGCTAACTCTCTGTTGTTTACATTTCCTTAAAACATACTGCTGTTTTTCATCAATGGCCAGCAATGAAGGAGGTTAACTAAGAATCAGAATTCGAACTTAGTTAATATTCCAAGATCAATTGAAAACATAGTCAATAATTCTTCTATCCAGAGTATTTTACTCTGGTGTGCACTATTTTGACTGTTGTAACCTGACATATTTAATTCAAGAAAGTTCATCTTCCTGGCATAGAAATATCCCCAATTATTGATTATATATTTCCATGTCCTTAATACTTTTACTATACTGAACCTATTGAACATTTGGTTCCTAAATTTCAATATAACGGAATGCATTACTATAACAGAATACACAGCACAGAAAACAGGTGTATGCATAAAGTTTCACAGTAATACAGCCCAGAAGATGATGATGAATTGACACATGCTAGATAAATCCAAAAGAACCAGGAAAGAAAATCTTACAAATATTTTTATCACAACTTTCTATTCACAGAAGATAATCAATGTGATTTAATAAAAGGCTATTGTACTAGCAACAGTAAAACAGAAATTAAATTTGGCCAGGCAGAAAATAATCAGTTTTTTCTGTCTCAAATGCCCTCTAATGTAGCAGGGATTTCTTCCACTGCAAACAACTAGGGAGTAGAGAAGGGCCTCTAAAGATTATGAAGTTGGTGAATATAGATTTCTTTGAGAGATGATCCTTACAATATCTTAATCCCAACTGAACAGGACTGTAAAATCCAACCAGTGCTTGGGACTAGGTTAGATTTTATTCTGAAATAGCTCTGTCCTGCCTCATTAATAGAACTTGGCAAAATAGCAGGGGAGGAGGGAATGAAAGTTTCTTCTATTTGTCACACGATTGCTTCCCACTACCTCTTCCATTTTTTTTTCTAATCACAGAAAACTTATTAAAGAGATGAAAATAAAGTAAATATGCGAAGTGTTTTCATTGATAGTGCAAGGAGATAATAATCTAGAAGCACCCCAACATGTAAGGGGACTGCGATGGCTCAGTGGTTAGGATGCTGAGTCAGAAGCCATTAAGGCTGACAGCTTGGCAGTTTGAAACCCAGAGAGTGAGCTGAGAGCCGGAGTGAGCTACCGGCAGTTAGTCCCAGCTTCTGCCAACCTAGCAGTTCAAAAGCATGCAAATGCAAGTAGATAAACAAGGTACATGAAAGGAGCCTCCTTGGGCGTCCCCCGGGCAACGGTGATGTCACCTGCAAATCCTTTCACTACAAAAGCACCTTGGTGCTTCTGACACACACACACACACACACACACACACACACACACACACACACAAAACCAACATGTGCTTCTGTCATCAGTGACCAGCACTGATGATGTTACCTAGTCAGGTAATGGAACATCTGCAAGCAAACAACTAGGTTCAGAGAGCACCAAGGACTCCACAGGGAGCTATAAAGATAATATAAAAACTGAATTATATGATCCATGGGGTATATACTCTGGCTAATACTTCTGCAGTCAGATGCTGTACTAACTGTATTTCCAAATACTTTTTTAACATCAACCACACATAGTGCATATTACACTACAGTAGTCTAAGTTGGATCCCAATAAAACCAGAGTATTGCAGATCAGGCTTTTTTTTGTTTGAGACAGTGCAGCATATGTTATGGTAAAATGCATTCCTTGCATTACCTTTTCCCACATCTTAGGCTAAACGAAGCAGCACTAAAACACTACAGTATTTGAGTCTTCAAATAATCATATCAGAAGAGCAGTCCTCTTTTTAATAAAAAGTGAAATTGTGTAGAAAAAGATAGACATGAATTTTTTCTTTATTGTAATGGCAGGAAAAGATCAATTCCTTCTGTTAAAACAATACCATTTTGTAAGATTCTTCCCTTGGCCAGCTATAAATCTAGAACTTCTCCCCTGACAGTATTCATAGACCCTATCCAAACCAATCTGAAGGAGCATCCTCTAGGAAATGCTCTGTAATGAAAGACTGACATTTCCATCATAATTAGATAATAAATTTGGAGCAAATGGGGCTGTTATAATGAAATCATACACTTACAGCTTACTACAAGATGGTGAATGCCCAGGATATTGTTTTCATTATGTCTGAAGTGCTAGCTCATTCATCATTTAAAACCCAAGTTGTCTATTACTGCCAACATGCACCTTTCTCTCAGCCCTAGGAAGGAGCCAATGGCAAAGCAGGAGACTGAGAGTTCTAGTCCCGCCTTAGGCATGAAAGTCGGCTGGGTGACCTTGGGCCAGTCCCCCTCTCTCAGCCCAACTCACCTCACAGGGTTGTTGTTGTGGGGAAAATAGGAGGAGGAAGGAGTATTAGGTATGTTCGCCGCCTTGAGTTATTTATAAAAATAATAAAGACGGGATAAAAATAAAATAAATAAAATAAATAAAAATAAATAATAAATAAATAAATAACATTTAACCTACACATTTCTCAAACCCATCAAAGTTGCAGAAACAGATATGAGTATATTAAAAATAATGTGAAGCAGTCTTCAAGAAAGAGTACAATATTTTCAGAGGTGCTCCTCTCAGTTTATATGTGTGGTCTTCTATGTTCAAAGTATCTTAATATTGCTGCTATTTTAGAGCAAGAATTGAAAAATTTTGGCTGGCAGACTGGCAGGCCTAACATAAAATGGAGGGTTTCCCATTTAGCCTGTCAAGGCTGTATCCAAACCACACCCCTTCTCCCTGCCTTAGTGAAGAGAAAGAAATGGGGTAACTTCCAAATATCTATCATCTATCTATCTATCTATCTATCTATCTATCTATCTATCTATCTATCTATCATCTAATTTATATAGCTGCCCATCTCACAAAGCAAGCGACTCTGGGCTTTGAAATGTCTATAAACTGCCTAGAATCCTTGAGGACTGAGGCAGTAGATAAATTGCACAAATAAATAACATAAACAACTGATTGGATATGTCTTTCCCCTTTCCCAATAATGAAACTTTCTCAATAATATGGACCAAGGCATGCCCATGTCCATCCCCATATCATCCAGATCACAGGAAGGGATCTTTGATCTGGAAAGGGTCCCCCCCCCCCAATACTTCAGAACTGAATTATGCTCTTTTCAATAATTTCTGTATTTAGAGCTCTATTTTTTTCTTAAATTTTCATTAATAATTGCAGTCATTTACCTAGTTACAGTTTTAAGGGCTAAACAGCATATAAACCAAAAGGATATATTTATATGAGCTACAACATCTTATCCATCCACACACTCCTACATACTTGCATCTTGCAATCACCAGTGTCTTGCCTGAAACATCACAAAAGCTCCTTAAGTAAATCACTGTATTTTCATTGGCTGGAAGAAAGCCTTGCTATTGTACCTATAATCTTCCCTGGCTTGCATGTTGCCCCAGACCAGAGCTTTCCAAACTGCTGCCGTTGGCGACACACCAACGGCGGTGGCGCGCACACGCACAGCGCGGCGGGCACACAGCGGCGGTGGCATGCATGGCGGCAGCCTCGCTAAAACGCAGAAGCGCTGATGGCGCACCGCCGCCATGCACGCCACCGCCGCGCACGCCACCGCACTGCCACTTTGCGACACACTAAACTGTGTGTCGCAACAAAGTGTTGTGACACACAGTTTGGAAAGCTATGCCCCCAGACCTATAAGGCATACAACTGTTCCATGGCTGAGAATGTATGATTTGATGGTGGGTGCCAGCTAGGGGAACACAACATTGAAATGGCACTTCCTTTGGAAGCTTGTTTCAATTCCAAAAGTTTCCCCTAAACTCCACTACTATTTCAAATTTTAAAATATATTCTTTAATCTGAGAGGCACTGTAGTTTAGTGGTTAAGGTACACTAGGACCAGGGACACACATGGAAGTTCACTTGGTGTCTTAGGGTCAGGCATTCTCTCATAGTCCAATCAACCTCACAGGGTTGTTGTTGCAGGGGAAAATTGGAAGAGGGAGTATCATGTATGCCATTTGAGCTACTGGAGTAAAGGTGGGAGGTAACTGTAACTAAGAAACAAATAAGTTAATTTTCCACATTGTTCATTTTGGCCCACAACCTCTGCAGAGATCTAATTAACTCTCTACAAATCTGTTTCACTTTCTGAGTTTACTGCAAAAACTATACAATCCAAAGGAAGATAGATTTAAGGCAACACGTGCCCCTTGGGACATCTTTCTACAACCTAATGCCCTCCTGATGTGCTGAGCCAACAATTCTGTGAATTCCCAGCCAGCATAGCCAAAGTCTTGAAATTCAGGAAACTGTAATCAGAACACACCTGGAAGACTCCAAATGAAAGCAAATGTTGTAAGACAATAAGATTGATGATCTCTGGCGGGAGCGGGATGGGGGCAGTGCATCCATCCTTGCTCTCCTTGACCTCTCAGCAGCCTTCGATACCGTCGACCACGGTATCCTTTTGGGTCGGCTCAGGGAGTTCAGGGTGGGCAGCGTGGTTCTGCACTGGTTCACCTCCTTCCTCCAGGGCCGGTCCCAATCGGTGTTGATAGGGAGCGAGAGATCTGGCCCACAGCCCCTCCTTTGTGGGGTGCCGCAGGGTTCAGTACTCTCGCCACTCCTTTTTAACATCTACATGAAGCCACTGGGTGAAATCATCCGTTACCATGGGGTGAGGTATCACCAGTATGCTGATGATACCCAGTTATACATCTCCATCCAAGGTGAAGTAAGTGATTCCGTGACCACCTTCTCTAGGTGCCTGGGGGCTGTGGGGGCCTGGATGGGGAACAACAGGCTTCGGCTGAACCCTGGTAAGACGGAGTGGCTGTGGATTAATGGCCCCTCAGTATCTAGGAATTTGTCATCTTTGGTTCTGGATGGGGCTGCACTACCCCATTCAGACCCGGTGCGTAACCTGGGGGTTCTCTTGGACTCACGACTCCTGCTCGAAGAGCAGGTGGCAGCCAGGAGAGCCTTTGCCCAACTTCGTGTGGTGCGACAGTTACGCCCTTTCCTAGACCGAGAGGCCCTTCGAACAGTCACTCATGCCCTAGTTATTGTGGGAAAATATAGCAGTCATACCAACAATTCATGTCTTGCTCTATAAGGACATGAAGAGGGCGGAGACTCGCAGTAACTTCCTGAAGAGAGAACTCTGTGAGATCACTTCCTTCTTCCTGTTCTTCCCTCTCTTTCCACCATGCTCTCAAGTTGAAAGGACACGTTGTCTGAGCTCTCCAAGCCCAGACAGAATGCTAAAGTCTATATATTCTATTTTTGTAACTTAATGTGTTTTAAACCTGCCTTGACTCTACTACTGCAACTGCTGTTTTTGAGACCTAAATAATGTGAGTAAACATTACTTTTATTTCTTCACAAAACTGTGTGATTGTTGTTTTAAGAGGGACAAAAAGGGGTACTGCCAGGATAATCCAGTCTGCCTCACAGCATCCTGGATTATTTTCTAGAAGGTTAAACCAACCTCGTCTCAGTTTCCAACCTTTTATGCTGCCGGGGGTGATGCTCTGCTAATCTCACTTACGTGAGAAAGGAAGGATAATATCCAAACAATATATCCTCTCCCAGTATTTAATCTCATCCCCAACAGTTATCTCACACGTAGACTACTGTAATGCGCTCTACATGGGGCTACCCTTGAAGAGTATCCGGAAGCTACAACTGATCCAGAATGCAGCCGCACGGGCAAATTTAGGTGCACCAAGATCAGCACGTATAACACCGCTGCTCCGTGAGCTGCACTGGGTTCCAGTTTGCTTCCGGGTCCAATTCAAGGTGTTGGTTATCACCTTTAAAGCCCTACATGGCATGGGACCAGGTTATCTGAGGGACCGTCTCGTCCCTATTGAATTGACCCGTCCCACCCGGTCATGCAGAGAGGGAATGTTACGGACCCCATCTTTAAAAGAATTCCATCTAGCGGGGTCTCGGAAGCGTGCCTTCTCTGCAGTAGCGCCCGCCCTCTGGAATATCCTTCCCCCAGGGGTGAGACAGGCCCCCTCACTCCTGGACTTCAGAAAAAAACTGAAAACCTGGTTTTGCCACCAAGCCTAGGACGGGAGGGGAAATAGTCATTCTTGGGGATGGCTAGCGCCCTATAATGGATTGAGAACGGCCTTTGCACTCTGGATTTGAGGAAGAACTGTAGCCATCTGGATTCCATTTTATCGTATTTATATCTTTTAATAATTATAACGATATTATATATTTATTTCACTTTTATTGGGATTTGTTTTGTATTTTAACTCCGGTTTTATTGTAAACCGCCCAGAGTTCCCCCTTCGGGGAAGATGGGCGGTAATATAAATTAAATAAATAAGTAAGTAAGTAAGTAAGTAAGTAAGAAAGATAAAAGGAGCTTTCATGCCATAATGCTTGCTTAAACAGTCACCTTACTCAACAAATTAAAGAGCTTCTTCCATAGATCTCCTTGATAACAATATATTTATTTCATACATTAAGGGGAAGGGCTGAAGAGGTTTTCTGTTGCAGAACAACTGTGCTGCTGCTGGAAGGCAGAATACATACTTACTGTGCAAAAAAATTTGAGTTAAAATTAGTTTAAAAGCTTTCAGTTTAAGGCAGGGTTTCTCAACCAAAGTTCCATGGAACCCTAGGGTTATGCAAGAGGTCCCTAGGGGTTCCCTGAGAGATCACAATTTGCTTAAAAAAATATTTCAAATTTGGGCAACTTCACATTAAAGAGGCAAGTTTCATTCTTTATTTTTAATTTAAGAACACTGTTAATGCATATATACAGGTCTACACATGAAACGAATAGATTAATTTTGTAATTTCTGGCCTATCTTTGAACCTGAATAGGCAGGGGTTCCCTGAGGCCTGAAAAATATTTCAAGGGTTCCTCCAGGGTCAAAAGGTTGAGGAAGGCTGGTTTAAGGGTTCCTAGGATTTATATTTTGATGTTTGCATTCCCCTATGTCAGGGGTCTGCAAACTTTTTGTGCTGGGAGCCATTTTGACATGCTCGTGCACATTTTGAAGTGCTCGAGAGCCAGGGGGCGGGGTTTGCGGGTGGGGGCCAATCGCGTGGAAGGGGGCGGGGTTTGCGGGCGGGGGCCAATCGCGTGGAAGGGGGCGGGGGGCTCACGGAGGGAGGGGGTGCAGCCAGCGGCTCCGCGCAGTCAGCGGCTCTGCGAACGCGGCCCGGCCGCCCCACCGGGAGTGGCGGAGAAACAGCTGCCACCCTCCGCTCCCCAGAATATCGTGGGGCAAAGGGAAACCTGCCCGGAGGGGTCATCAGGAGCACAGGATCCGGCCCCAGCCCAGCCGGCCCGCAGCTTCGGCGCCCTCCCCTCGCCATCGCGAAAGTCCCAGGCGACGGCGGGGGCATGTTCGACCTGCTCGTGCAGCACGGGGCGGCCGCCCCCGGAGACTCCGCGGCCCCCCGGCTGCAGCTCTTCCACCGCCTCTCCTCCTCTCTGGCAGCCGGGGGGCCGCGGAGTCTCCGGGGGCGGCCGCCCCAGCCAGCCCCCCCGGCCAGGCCCGCGGCTCGCCCAGGCCGCCCGGGTGCTGCATGAGCAGGTCGAACATGTCCCCGCCATCGCCTGGGACTTTCGCGATGGCGAGGGGAGGGCGCCGAAGCTGCGGGCCGGGCTGGGCCGGGGCCAGATCCTGTGCTCCTGATGACCCCTCCGGGCAGATTTCCCTTTGCCCCACGATATTCTGGGGAGCGGAGAGCGTGGAAAGCGGGTGGGGAGAGCAGGCTGGGTTTCCCATCTGCGGCAGGATCCCCGGGCCGCACATCCTCCGCCACTGCCGAGGCCAAGCAGGCGCGGGCTCTTTGGCGAGAAGGGGAAAGGCCTTCGCCAGCGCCTGACATCAAGGGCGGCGCACGGCGCGGCACCCTCCCGCCCCATCAATCCCCCCACCCCGCCGTTCGGCGTCCTCTCCCCCCGCTAACCCGAGCCCTGCGGCGGCCGGGGGAGCCGAGCCAAGGGGAGAGCAGGCAGCTCTTCACCCTGCGCCGCCCTGCCGCTCGCGTCCCGGGTGGGCGAGGCAGGGAGAGAAGGGGAGACGGAGGGGCTCCCTCTCCGGCCTCTGCGCCCCTTCAGGCCCGTCTCTGCGAGGCCCGGCGCGGCAGGGAGGCGCTGCTGGCCTACCCGGAGGGCCTCCCGCGGCCACTTCTCCAAGGCGGGTTGCAGAGCGCGCGCTGCGCCCACGGGAACGCCTGGTCCCTCCGCTCCCTCCAGCTCCGCCAGCAGCGCCGCCCGCCCCGTCCTGCCGCCCGGCAAACCTCCGCCGCCTCCGTCCCCCCGCTGCCACCACCCCGGCCCCCTGCGCCGCCCTGCCGCTCATGTCCCGGGACGCGGCGCTGTTGGAGGCGGCGCAGGAGCGGCTGCAGGGGCAACGTGTGTGCGTGAGAGTCAGCTCCGGGGGTTGCGGGGAGGGGGAGGCTGTGTTTCCCCCCTTTGGGTTGCAAACGGCCTTGCATGTGGGCCTGATCAAAGCCAAAACGCTTTTTTTTTTTTGAAACGCGGGCTGGAGATGGCGCTGCTCCGCGGCATCCAGGTGCTGGGCGAGGGCGCGAGCCCGGGACGCGAGCGGCAGGGCGGCACGGGGCGCCTGGCCGGGGGCGGGTGGCGGCGGGGGGACGGAGCCGGCGGAGGTTTGCCGGGCAGCAGGACGGGGCGGGCGGCGCTGCTGGGGGAGCTGGAGGGAGCGGAGGGACCAGGCGTTCCCGTGGGCGCAGCGCGCGCTCTGCAACCCGCCTTGGAGAAGCAGCTGCGGGAGGCCCTCCGGGTGCACCCTCCCGCCCCATCAATCCCCCCACCCCGCCGTTCGGCGTCCTCTCCCCCCGCTAACCTGAGCCCTGCGGCGGCCGGGGGAGCCGAGCCAGGCTCGGACCGGAGGCGGCCAAGGGGAAAGCAGGCGGCTCTTCGCCCTGCGCCGCCCTGCCGCTCGCGTCCCGGGCCCGCACCCTCGCCCAGCACCTGGATGCCGCGGAGCAGTGCCATCTCCAGCCGCAGCAGCCCCTGCAGCCGCTCCTGCGCCGCCTCCGACAGCGCTGCGTCCTGGGCCAGCAGCGCCTTCCTGCCGCGCCTCGCTCAGTGCGAGAGCCAGGGGGCGGGGTTTGCGGGCGGGGGCCAATCGCGTGGAAGGGGCGGGGGTGAGTTCAGAATTTATCGAATATTACAGAGAATGAGAAACAAATTTTGAATGGAACTATAACAATAAGGAAAGTTTGTGAAGCTATTAAAAAGACTAAAACAGGAAAGACACCATGTCCAGATGGTCTGCTGGCCTCTTATTATAAATGTTTTGAGGATGAACTTTTACCACCTTTACAACAAATGATGAATATTATTTTACAGAACGGAAAGATTCCTGATAGCTGGAAAGAGGCCAACATAGCATTAATACCTAAAGAGGCCCAGAACCTGACTTTAACAAGAAATTATCGGCCAATATCTTTACTGAATAACGATTATAAGTTGTTTACAATGATTTTGGCTGAAAAGCTGAAACTAATTTTACAGGACTTTATTCATAAAGATCAATGTGGGTTTTTACCTAAAAGACAATTACGAGATAATATTAGAAATGTGTTAGATATTCTGGAGCATTTAGAGCAGCACAATGAAAACCAAGCTGCATTGATCTTCTTAGATGCAGAGATGGCCTTTGATAATTTGAACTAGATTTTCTTGTTTAGACTTCTGGAAGATATGAACTTTGCAGATAATTTTATTAAATGGGTAAGATCGATTTATACCTCACAGAAAGCACAAATAATTGTTAATGGAGAATTAACAAAACCCTGTGAGATTCAAAAAGAGACAAGACAAGGATGCCCGCTCTCTCCATTCTTGTTCATTTTAGTTCTTGGGGTACTGAAGAGAGACATAAGACAAGATGAGAGAATTGTGGGAGTAAAGATTAAACAAGAAACTTATAAGTTAAGGGCATCTGCTGATGACCTGGTGGTAGTTTTGGAGGGAGTAGAAACATTTTATTTATTTATTTGTCACACTTCTCTACCGCCCATCTCGCACACGATTCTGGGCGGCTTACAGATGATAAAAATCACAAATTGCTAAAAACAATACAATATAAATATAAACACATATACTGTAAATACAAATATAAAAATACAAAATATAAAATATAAAATTCAAGATGGCAAGTGAAGATCATATTCTTGGCACCATCATGGTGCCAAGCACCCCCACGAATGGCTATCACCCCTCCCATCCCAAGCAAGGAAACATTAATGGGAAAACTAAAGGACTTTGGTATGCTAGCAGGTTTTAAGATTAATAATCAGAAGACAAAGATGTTAACAAAAATATGAAATTAGAAGATCAAATAGAACTGATGGGGAAAACTGGTTTTAAGATTGAGAAAACAGTAAAATACTTTGGTATTATTATGACAAATATGAATTGTATGTTATTTCAAAATAATTACTGTATGTTAAGACATGCAATGAAATTAAGAAGGATGTGTTAAGATGGGAGAAATTAAAATTGTCACTGTTGGGGAGAATAAAAATGAATGTTTTGCCTAGAATGATGTTTTTGTTTCAGACAATACCTGCTTTGACAACTGATGTACCATTCAAGCAATGGCAAAAAGATATATCTAAATTTGTATGGCAAGGGAAAAAAACCACGAGTTAAATACAAGTGTTACAAGATGCAAAGGAAAGAGGAAGATACGGTTTACAGGATTTGAAATTGTATTTTGTAGCTCGTTGTTTGGTTTGGATGAAAGAATGGGTGTTGTTGAGAAACGAAAGACTTTTAGAGTTAGAAGAGCAAGAGCCGAGGTTTGGATGGTATGGATATTTATGGTACAATAAAGTTAAAGGTCATGTGGATTTTAAAAACCACTTCATTAGACGTGCCATATTGAGAATATGGAATAGATAGAAACCAGGCTATGCCCAAAAACATCTCTATGGATCTCAGCACAAGAAGCATTTTACGGAAGAGAAACAACAGGCAAAGAAAAATGGTCAAACATACCAGAAATTACTGGAGAATCACCAAGGGGAATATAAAATTAAATCAAGAGAGGAACTAATGGCAGGAGGATATAGTCATCAATGGTTTTCTCATTTACAGTTATCAGAAAGTTTTAAAATGGATAAAAGACTTATGGTATGGAGCAAAGAAAGACAGAATTTGAAGTGCAATTGTGTACTGGCGATGAACATGTAATTGCTAAAAAGTATAAACTTTTGTTGAAATTTGGAATGGAAGAACAGGTTAAAGAATGTATGATAAAGTAGGCTAAGAATTTTGGTTACAATATACAGATGGATCAATGGGAAAATATGTGGTCAAAAGGGTTGGAATTTACATTGTTATGATCTGAAAGAGAATTTTTATAAAATGATGTATTGTTGGCACACGACACCAGATAAATTATCTGGAATGTATAAAGGCATTCCAAATGTATGTTAGAAATGTGAATCTGAAGGGACATTCTACCATGCTAGGTGGCCATGTAAAAAAGCTAAAAAATGTTGGATTCAAATACACACATTGATATAGAGGATTTTAAAGATTAATATTCAATTGAAGCCAGAATTTTTCCTTTTAGGACTGATGGATACACAGTTAGAAAAGAGTCATGGAAGATTATTTCAATGTATGATTACTGCAGCAAGATTATTATATGCACAAAGGTGGAAAGATTCCGCACTACCCTCCATGGAGGAATGGTTGGTGAAATTAACAGAATTTGCTGCGATGGCCAAACTGACTTCTTTGATTAGAGAAAGGTCGTTATTGACATTAATCAGTGACTGGAAACCCCTTATGGACTTTTTGCGAAAAAGAGAACTTTTTGTGACTTATTAGAAAGAATAGGTTATAGAAAGGAGGGAATTATGATGTAATCTTAGAGAGAGAGAGGTTTGATTAGAATTGTATCTATAACTGCAGAGAAGATCGGAAGCCATTTCTTTATATTTCTTTTCGTGTTTTCTGTTATTTTCTTTTTTCTAGCTCCTTTTTTGCCCTTATTTTCCTTTCTTTTCTTTTTCTTGTTCACATTTACTGTATATTTTTCTTTGAATGTACTTATTATATATATAAAATCTTTAAATAAAAACTATTTTTAAAAAAACTGTAGTTTTTTTAACTAGTATATTCTAAACAGTTATTCATGTGCATTATATAATTGCATTGAAATTGAATGAAACATTCTTACTTGCTTCTTGATTACTGTATGGCCATCCAGGGGCAGTTAGAAAGGGTGGCACTGGTGAGGTTGTCCTGCTATCATCTCCAAGCTGCTGTGTAATATGGCGCACAGTGTCCTTATTTTTTCTATTCTTTCTACGCCCTGTAGGCTGCCACCCATCTGCAGCTCCTTGTTCTGAGAAAGCATTCTGCATTGCACTATCTTTGGCAGACTGTAATTCATTTCCTGCATAATGAGGTGGAGAGATCTGTTCTTCTTTGATACGCAAAGTCCCATAGCCCAAATCACTAGACCAAAGAGACTGGGATGAAATGTCATCATGACTATCTGATTTTGGTTCTTGATCCTCTTTTCCATATGTACTTCCTCCTTCATGACAGCTAGCGATAGCTGAATCGCCAGAGGAGTTTGCTGGACTTGTCCTTCGAGCCAGCCAGGGAGATATGCTCCTACCTGCCACCACAGCAGAAATCAGAGCATCTGTATTGCTGCTAGAGGAAGCGCCAAATTCATAATCAATAAGATCGTCCGATGCATCAGACTTTATGCTTATGTCAAGAGCAGCCTTTATGAAAGTGTGACAAGCTTGCACAATATCAGTCATCTGAAGATAGCTAGCAGCTGACATCACCTCAATAACATTCCTGCTGGTCAATGCAAGGTGTGCTGAGTACATGAAGTCAATGATTGCTTTAAAGCCCTGTGCTGTTACAATATCTAAATGAGTGACTGTTGTTTGGTCAGAGGTCTTCTGCACCTGACAATACAATGTCTTGAAGTAACGACTACTCCCAAGTAAAATATTTTTATGAGCCTTGAAAATCTTTCCCTCCACTATAATACAAACATCACAGAGGATACCATGCTGCCTTTGTTCATTGAGTTCTTGAAGGAGATGATGATAATGGGAGGCAATCTCCATGTCTTCCTTTCGATTATTCATTTAGAAATATTTGCACTCCCACGTCTGCACACTCTGTGAGGAAGAAGTAGAGACATTAACATGTTAAATGAACCATCATACTATGTAGGTCACCACAGACACTTCAGAAACATTTAAAAGTTTCTAGGTTTGAATCACTAATTAAAAATCATTTTGAAATAGAAATGACTATTTTTTGCAATATGGTGTCATTAGTAATTGAGGGCCAAACCAAACTAAACAGATTAAAATGTATCTATAAATTTTAGGCATAGTTTTTTTAAAAAGGTTAATCATCTAAACATATAAATTTATTGGCACTGCAACACAAAAAGAGGGGCCATTTAAACCTTTCCTGCAGTCTTGAGGACAATCTTTAGCTTTAACTGCACTGAAGAGAAATCCTGGCACCAATGGACAATTTTCTCTCAATGCAGACAGGAACATCAATGCCAAACATCTTCCGGGGTCATTGATGGAAGGTGAAGGTTAAAACCAGTATATTTGTTAAAATCCCAGTAATGATCAACACTCTACATTTAAGCTATTAGCATTTCTTAAAACCATTTCAAGAGTGCATTTACCATGGTTTGATTCTGCTCTGAGAAGTAACTTGGACTAAGCAAGCTTGGCTCATCAATGTACAACTATTATTGTTGTTTAAAAGCTGAGTATAAGATATTAAAATCATTACCCAAGCATTTTGTACCTATGAATCTCTCAAATATAATTAAGAGAAGTGTGATGTAGTTACTCACACTTTGAAGGAAAAAATAAGAATTTAAATTTATAGTGTAAAAAGATCACGGCAAGCTACTGCTGAAATTGTGTACAGAGGCTAAGCATGAGGAAGGATTCTGTATTTCCAGAGAGATAGCAGTAGCTCTCTGGAAGAAATTATCCTTAGACTACATCAACAAACTACATCCGAGAGAGCTATTCATAAATTCATTTCAACCTCAGTTTGTTTACATGTTCAAAATGAGAATCACAGGTGAACGGTCATAACCAGCAATTTTCAAGTAAGCCTTATCTCATGTCTTTTCCCTGTGTTTTTCCCTTTTATTATATTGTTAGAAATCTTGATACATTATATTGTTTCAATACAATGATATTTGTGCAGTATTAATTAAAATTATTGACATTCTATTGTTTAGACGACTTAGAATATTGGAAATAAAAATGTCTCTCTGTTTGTGACATTCAAGCAACAACCGTGTGTGCTATTGCTTATGCTACTCAAACAACATGCACAGTATAAGATGCAGTAGCCTTACATGCACAAAATGTAAAAAAATAGGAGGGAAGGGAAATCTAAGAAACGGTAGAAAGGTAAAGCCATAGGAGGAAAAAGTCTCCAATCAGGAGTCTCTGAGAGGCTTACAGTGCCTGCAGTAATACATTAAAACAATACAATACATATAACAAGGAGCAAGGAACAGCAAACACCCAAGATACTCTGTTCCAACAAAAAAGAAAAGGCGCCCCCTCAGGCATAGTTCAGTATTACATCTATATGCCAAATGACCTCCAGAAGAGCCAGGTCTTCAAGGCTCCTCAAAAACTTAACAGGGAACGGAAAGTCTTTAGATCCAACAGAAATGTGTTCTAAAGGAACAAGAAAGCATAAGTAAGGGTCCTTGAAGAGGGCCCTATCTCAGCAAAGGGACTCTTAACATTCCTTCTTTTCCTGATCTTACCAAATAGACAGATTCCATTTGGAACAGGCTATCTCAGAGATTTTGTTGTTTATTCGTTCAGTCGCTTCTGACTCTTCGTGACTTCATGGACCAGCCCACGCCAGAGCTTCCTGTCGGCCGTCACCATCCCCAGCTCCCCCATGGTTAAGTCCGTCACCTCCAGAATATCATCCATCCATCTTGCCCTTGGTCGGCCCCTCTTCCTTTTGCCTTCCACTTTCCCTAGCATCAGCATCTTCTCCAGGGTATCCTGTCTTCTCATTATGTGGCCAAAGTACTTCAGTTTTGCCTTTAATATCATTCCCTCAAGTGAGCAGTCTGGCTTTATTTCCTGGAGTATGGACTGGTTTGATCTTCTTGCAGTCCAAGGCACTCTCAGAATTTTCCTCCAACACCACAGTTCAAAAGCATCGATCTTCCTTCGCTCAGCCTTCCTTATGGTCCAGCTCTCACAGCCATAGGTTACTACAGGGAATACCATTGCTTTAACTATGTGGACCTTTATTGTCAGTGTGATGTCTCTGCTCTTAACTATTTTATCAAGATTTGCCATTGCTCTCCTCCCAAGAAGTACACGTCTTCTGATTTCCTGGCTGCAGTCAGCGTCTGCAGTAATCTTTGCGCCTAGAAATACAAAGTCTGTCACTGCCTCCACTTTTTCTCCCTCTATTTGCCAGTTATCAATCAAGCTGGTTGCCATAATCTTGGTTTTTTTGAGGTTTAACTGCAACCCAGCTTTTGAACTTTCTTCTTTCACCTTCGTCATAAGGCTCCTCAACTCCTCCTCGCTTTCAGCCATCTCAGAGATACCAGGCGCCTAAGTCATATATGGTTTAAAGGCCACAACCAACACCTTGAATTGCATGTGAAAGCTAACTAGCAACCAATGCAGCTCCTCCAGGAGAGTTATCATGTGGATGAACCTTAGTGTGCCCATAACTAACCAGATGTAGTTTCTGAATGGTCTTTTAAAGGCAGCATCATGTACAGCAAGGTACAATAATCCAAATATCTTGGAGGAGAACATGGTAGGCATGCAGGAGTCCTGGACAGAAATGCACATAGTATTATTACTAATTCAAATTTAGATCAATACCGTATACAAGAATTACCAGGCTAGTTTCCACTAGCTTAACACAATAAAGTGTTTAACTAACTCAACCAGAAAACCTAATCTCTTCTAGCTCTGAGCTCAGCAGAACAGGCTTTTTCCACCTCTGACTTGTAAACCTGGATACCGATCTTGACATAGTAACATAGTCTTCAAATCCACACTGACAGCCAAGCAGCAGAGAGATGGGAAAACGACAGGCTGCTTTGAGTAACACCTTGGGAGTAGACCATTATACCTACGTGGGATGGCATCTGTAATCAGGCTTGACCAGTGCCACTTGTGCTTGGCTGGAGACCTCATCTTAAGACCATTCCAATGTTGAAACAATATCTGTAACAGACTGACCTAGAATACTCTGTGCTTTGAACTCACCCCTTGCTATGACTACCCAGATAACCTGATCCTTTACCTATGCTGGAAGTGCTTTGTGCCAGTTTTTTTTTAAATCTAGGATTATAAAACTATACTTTTGAACTTTTGTGTGAGAACCAGGAGATGACACAAGCTCAGTTTTAAAAGTTCTTGCTTTTGGGAATTCCATGAAATGCAAGTCTGACTAGCTTTCAGAAGCACTTCATACATTTCTATTAGAGCAAACATACAATGGTTTGGTATATGAGAGATAGTTTTGACAACAAAAGTTCAGATATCTCATTAAGGCAAAATAATTAAAACTAGAGAGATTCTGGTTGATTTGACTTGCCTTTGCTTAAATATTTTGTACATGTTCATAAAAAGAGAACCATGAATTCATGCAACTCCCCCCAAACCAACATTAATATGACAATAATCCTGATGAGTACATCATTACTCTTAATATTAGTGTGATAGCTTCCTTTTAAACATGTTTCAATTTAGGTAAACATTATTTTGTTAATGCAGTATTAAGGGCAACTCTGCTGGATCAGACCAAAAAGCTGCCTAGTGTAGCATCCTGTGTCTATAGCTCCTATGGGAATACATAAACAGCCATGAAAGCAACAGTCTTTCTCTGCTATTGTTCCCCAATGACTGGCAGTCAAAGGCACGCTACCTCAGATCTGAAAGAAGCATACAAGCACCATTAATTGTCTTATCCTCCATTAATTTGTTTAATCCCTTTTAAAGCTGTCCAGCTTGGTAGCCATTGCTATATCACAGGGAAATGAATTCCATATGCTGACTATATGCTGTGCAAAGGATGTCCTTTTGTCTATCTCGAATCTTCTTCCATTCAGTTTTTTCGCATGACTGAAGTTTATAATATTAAGAGAGAGGAGGAATATCTACTTCTCAAGATTTTACCATCAGATCATTTTTATCCTTCTGAAAGTGTTTGGATCCAAGCCTTAATTTTTTCTCCTTGAGAGAAAAGATATCTTGCTTTTAACATATTCTTCTTGCCTGAAAAACTATTTCTGTCACGTTTTCTTCTTCTGAATCAGGCTTTTGGGACTAGATAGTTCAGCTATTTGCATTTGGAGTAGAGAATATTATGCAAAGCAGAGTAAGTAGTAAGAAATATTCCAAGGAAATTAAAGCCATAAGATAATAAAAGGAAACAGCTAATACTGTATATTTATACTGTCATCATTCACAATTCCTCTCCATACCTTTCTATCCTTGCAAATTATCCCTGTTTCCACCACTTCCATATACCACTTCACAGACTCGCCTGGAGAAAAGGCAGGATTTAAATCTAGTAAATGAAGGTTTTACCATAAGTGGGCCAATGAAAATTTAATAGGAGTAGATATACAGCATTCAGATCCAAACTGGGCAGAGATGCTTTGGTTCTGGCCTGGGTATCTTGTGCCAGGAAAAGACACATCTTCTTCAAGGAGCAGCCAGAGCAGCTGGAAGGAAGAGAGAGGGTGCCTACATCAGATCCAAAGCCGGTGTGGCTCAGATGGTACAACTGTGTATTGCCAGAGCTACTGGTAAGGATATTTGACAGGATTAGTGGTGGACTGAATTTAGTGTGTTGTGGAAAGATCCCCGGATACTCATTCTATAAGGCAGCCCAAATATATTACTCTTCAAAAACGTGTTATTAACAGTCAGGGCTGACTTGTTGCCACTGAAAATCCAAAGTCACTTGATGTCTTTTGATCTGAAAACCAGCTATGTGACCCACACAACAAAGTGAGCCTAATCATCCATCAGTTTTAAAGTCATGCCAAACACAATTTTGCTGATGAGCAGGTACCACAGCAATATTAATCTGTGGCTGCGAGTAAAAACTATCTTGCTTTTGATGTAATGCACCAGCAAAACATTTCTTCCGGACAGTTCTCTATATACATGGAAGTGAGCACAGCTGTGAATCAATGCTGGTCTAATACTATGAATGCTATGCTTGCTACTGAAATTAGAATCTCAGCCAATATAACATAGGAATAATTAGACATGAATGAAAGCAGTTTCTCTTAAAATCCAATCAAAAAGTATTCATACATTCAACAAAATGTACAGGATTACAGTACATCTTATTTAAATGTTAAACATATGTATATTTAAATATATTATTTCTTAAACTTTTATCTCACAAGCAAGCACTGCTAACAAAGACTTGAGATTCTTCTCAAAACCTGTTAATCTATACATGAGAAATATGCCAGAACTCATTAAGCCCTCTCAGTCTTGAGGGAAAAATTGTAAACCATACTAAAGGTTTTCCCCTGCACAGTCGTGTCCGACTCTAGGGGGCGGTGCTCATCTCTGTTTCTTAGCCGAAGAGCCAGTGTTGTCCGAAGACGCTTCCGCAGTTATGTGGCCGGCATGATGCGCGTGGAACGCTGTTACCATCCCACCGAAGTGGTACCTATTAATCTACTTGCATTTGCATGCTTTCGAATTGCTAGGTTGGCAAGAACTGGGGCGAGTGCAGGAGCTCACTCCATCACGTGGCGCTCGGGTCTCGAACCGCCAAAGTTGTGACCTTCCGATCGACAAGCCTGGCGTCTTAACCATTGAGCCATCGCGCCCCCCTAAACTATACTAAGCTACAATACTTATTTTTCTTAAAAGCATGCAAACAATGTACATGATTCTTTTTTCTTCCTATCAAAGATGCAAGAGATAGAAGAAAGCAAGGCCAATGCTGGAAAAATAATCTCATTTATGTTGTAAGCATATGGGGGTGGAGAGGGGAGGGATAGCAAACAAACAACAGCAAAGAAAATAACTGTAACCTTTTAAAGTTCAATTTGACTGTACAGAATCTGAACTAGTGGCTGGAATTACACATCACAATAAACAAGAATTTTTTGAATCACTGATGTTGAGAAACCAGAGTATCCTGGATCACCCATAATGCTAAATCACAATGGATAGATTTACAAAATAACACTTACAGTAGGTTTAGTATAATGTATGACCACTACCAGTGCTGCTGTGTAGAATATTCTTCTTCAAGGTTCAAAAGAAGATTCTTCCAAGATACGCCCATTCTGCCCTGGTTCCCCAGGTTACAATTATCCTATTTCTTCAAATTTGTTTATATTCCTGAAAATACTCAGTACCCAGAAGGTGCTAATACCTCCCTCTTATACATGGCTGCTGCCAGTTTGGTTCTACAAGGATGTATACCTGAAGAATGATGTTGTAATTAATATATGTAAATATATGACTAGTTATTATATCCTACCATAGAATCGAAGCTGGAGGGTACCTTGTAGGATATCTTTCCAACTTCCTTATTAAATACGAGATTCAGAATTTGAGCACCCCAGAACACTGTTGTTCAGCCTCTTCTTGAAGAACTTCAGTAAAAGAAAGCCCAGTGGCATCCTAGATAAATGACTGTATTCTCTATTGCTTTTACTATTCAGATATGTTTCCTAATGTCTCACACTGAGATTTACTTTCCCTTAATTTAAACTCATTAGATCTAGGCAGAAAAGAACAAGTCTACTTCCTTGTGACAGTTGTTAAGTATTTGAAAACAGCAATTATGTCCCCACTCTCCATTCTGCCTTCTCCTCTGAGGGTTAAATAAGCTATACCTAACTGGGAACCCTCCAAATGAACACTAACATGCACTGAGCAATGGACCAGCCTTGATAGCCCTTACAATCCTGGGATTCTATAAGTGGACACCTCCCAGAATTTTCCCCAATGTTCATGCTGGCTGGGGAATTCTGGGAATGGAAGTCCACACATCTGGAAGGTATCCACATTAAGGAAGCCTGAACCAAATGTACCCAGTTCTTTAACCTTCCATAACATTAAAGTATAACTTCCTTTTATACTGCTGACTACTTTTACTGCCCTCCTCTAAACCCATTTTTCTACCCTCTTATTAAAATGCAATACCCCAGATCTGGACCCAGTATTTCAGATAAGACATGTGAAGTGCAGAATAAAGTAGAATGATTACTTCCAATGCATTGTACAGTGGTTGTTTTAATGTGCCATATATCACATTAGGATTTTTTTTGCAGTGGCATATTGTCTATTCATGTTTAGTTTTCACTTTTGATAAACAGCAATCCCATTTTTTTCAAATATATGGCTTTCAAGACAAGTATCTATATCCTATATCCCTTTTTTAACTGCTAGATTTCTCATTGTTTCTAATTTATTGTATGTTAATTCCAGCTTTTCATTCTAAAAAAATTGTTTAAATTTTATTTTCATTAACTGAGATAATACCTGTCATTCTGGCTTTGCCATCTGCAAACTTGAATACAATCCACTTGATCAACTATCACTAATAAATATGGTAAAAACCCCAAAACTCTGAACCAAGCATCCCAATCACACTTCTATAAGCACTTGCTGGCTGGATTCATGCACTGTCCTATGGTTTGTTTAACCATACAATATATGACCCCATTGTCTTGTTTTCTATCAGGTAAGACATGGAACATAGTTAACAGATACAAAGACTAGGTTCACATAAGACAATAAACAATTTACTTTAGAGTATTATGGGGACTAGATCTTTGAGTCCTGTTTTCCAAGTAATCATGTATATACCCACAATTACTTGTTTTGCAAGCTAAAGTATAATGGAGGATTTTTTGACCATTTCCTTAAAATCAAAATTAATTATGTCCATGGAATTCTTACAAATCAGTAAGCTAATAATCTGTTTTTTAAAACAAATGTGAAATATTAATCTGGCAGGATATATTCTTGAAAATGTTGTTGGCTTATTAGTACTACTGCAATGTAACTTTGAATGTTTAGCTTTAAGTTTTTAATTTGCACTGTTACTATTTGAAAAATGCTTAAACAGTTCAACTGACTGATTTTGTGAGAATAACTCTACTTACCTTAAATCAACTGATATATGACTACAGGAATGTTAGAATATATCAAATAGTCTACTAATCCTGTTGTGCAAACTATCAGTTTTCTACACAGAAATAAGTAATAATTCAGGGAATTATGAGCATAAAGGATAGCTAAAAGGAGATCAAGGGATAGATCAAGGGAGCCTTTCAAAGATTTTAACTAAGCATTTTTATCATTTTATTTACCAATTAAATTAAGAATATAGCCAAAATAATGCAAGAAAGTCAAGTTGTGATCTGAAGAAGGATGCCATAAGAAACAAGGGCGAAAAAAGGAATTGTAGATGCTGGCAATTCTTAAAATTACTTTTACATAAGAAGCTAGAATGAGAAAAATTGTAAGTAAATGTGTGCAATACTTTATTAATTAGAACATTACAAGAAAGTGAGGTATTTAATTGAAAGGGTTCATATAAGGTAGAAAAGGAAATTTCTTTATGGAGTATACCTGTCACATATCAATGCTAGCTTCTTTTTAGTTAGTAATGTACTCTTCTAGCTTCCTCACAAAAAACTGTGCCAAGGTTGTATCATAAAATTACTCAAGCATCTCTTTTAAATACATCACCTGGAAAAGAACATAATTACTACTATACAGATGCCATGGGGACAATATGGCCCATTTCCTTTTTTCCCTTAAATTTTAAGATCTGACCTGTATATTCCACATCAGTTATTAAAACGTTTATGTCTAATTAGCAAATACTGTCCTTTTGAAAAGAACAGATAAATTAATTGGATCAGATTTTAGAAGAGTTGCATATAATAAATGATACATCACAACCTGAAGTAAGCCCATTCTATTAGAACAAAATTTCAATCAGTGATCTAATCTACCAACAGCAAAATTAGTATTTCATCAAAGTAAATGATAGCCACAATTAGTTCTAAGTCTGAAACCTTAAATGTAGTACAAATTCTAAATCAAGATACAAGTATTTTACAGAATGCAATCTGTCATGTGATATAGTTAAGCAGTAATTTTTCATTACATAAATTAAAACTGTAAACTGTGGAGTCCTTGGTGCTCCACAGTTCAACAGAGCTACATATATTATCTTCTATTGACTGTAAACTCTAGACATGTGCATATATATACTGTATCACATAAAAAGATTTCAAGAATGAACTTGACAAGTAGTAGCTTATTCAACTGCTATAAATTCATTCCAAATCAGCCAATCAATATAATAGAATTGGCTGTCCAATATTATTCTCTTTTATTTGTGAAATATGCTATAATTATTTAAAGTAACCCAGAACAGCCAAAGTTTCATATGCATGGAAAAAAACTCTTCTGAGATTTTGAACATTTGTGCCTCATTTTTTTAATCAAAAGTTTTTCTCTTTGGAGAAAGCATCTTAAAATAGAAGCACACACACATATACTCTGTATGTATGTGTATATGTGTGTGTGTAGGTAGGTAGGTAGGTAGGTATATAGATAAATACAGTTCAAATACTGCTTTATAATACATACAACCATTTCAGTACAGTGCAGGTACTTTGAAGAGCACCACTTGCAATAATATTCTTTTTATAACATCTTGAAACAAAGCTGATAATCCTCTCAGTACTCCATGCCAAACAAATTCAAGAAATTGAAGATAGGCAGAAAACTCTATTAAGAATGAAACTGTTCTTGCATACACATTTCTTGTCATAAATTAAAAATATATCGCTCTGCTTAAGTATTCAGTTACTCATTTTATGCCAGTCAATCCTTCTACTGTTATACTATAGGAAATCTTCTTTATGCCTCATTTATCATCAGGGATTGCACTATAAAACCCTACTTGCATTACTTCTATGAAACTGACATATCTATTTACACATACAAAAAGACAACGATAACTTTGAAAACTCTCCAACACCACTACTTCCTTTTTCTTTTTTTAAAAGCAGCATATAACTTTTTTTCCCCTCTACTAATCATTCTCTTAAGGATGGCTCTTCCATCAAAAGGTCCTTACCTGCACGTATTTTCAAATCAGCCCCTTAAGTTGTTACCAACATATTGAGCAACCGGCAGCGCTTTAGGGAAAAAGAGAAACTCTATTTTGAGGCTGGGTTTAAAGATATAGGGGTCACTTTCAATGTTTCCCCGTTTACAATTAAAATGGAGGCAAGACCAGGCGATCCGTGCCTGGCTTTAGGGAAAGAGACAATAACCCAAAACAGAACCGGCATGGCTTTAAAGAGGCAGAAAGAGAAAGCAAGAGGGGAAATATACATGTTTCATCAGCATTATTACCTCATCCCTTTTTCTCCCAAGCAGTTTGGTGGCACTCTCTCTCTCTTGACTAACTCTTGGTCCAACTTGCACAGATGCTTATTTTTTTAAAGTTTTTTTTTTAATTAAATATATCTATCAGCATAGACGGGGTGGTTATTTTGCGAAGTGGAGCTGCTGTGAAAATGCCCCCTTGTCTCCTCTCCACTCCCTTGAGCTGGGTGTTGACGCAGCAGAAATTACCAGCTGGAAAATTCCCCTTTTGGAGGTGGGGGGAGGGGGAGGGGAGGGGAGGGGAGAAACAGGAGGGGGTCAATCCCCTGCCAGCCCTCATCCGTCCACCCCCCAGCCCCAAATAAGGCATCGCGTCCCGGGGCGAAGGGAGATCAGAGGTGCCCCCTGCCCCATTTGCATGGGGGGGGGTCATCTCCTCTCTCTCCCCCCCGACCACCCTCCAGGATATTCCGAGAACGGCCCGCAAGGTGGCCTCTCCCCCCTAGCAGCTGCAGCCAAGGGGGCGTGGGGGGGCAAGTGAGGGGATTCACCTTGAACCACGCCGGGGGGGGGGTAAGAGAGGAGAGAAAGGGACCCCTCCCCCGCGCGGGCACTGAGGGGGCAACTTCTCTGAGGAGCCCCCCCCCCCCGCATTCACACAGGGTGCCCCCTCCCCCCGAGGGGGAAGTTGCCAAGTTGCGAGCGGGAGGCCGAGCCGGCCTCAGCTTACCTGAGGGGGCAGCGGCCGGAGCGTAGGCTCCGCTGGGCGGCCACTCGCTCTCGCTTTACTCCCCTCACGGGGCTGGGGAAGGGGAGCCGCGGAGGGCGCTGAGGGGGAGCCGGAGCGCGTTCCCGCCTTGCCCTTTTTTTTTTTGCCTCTCTCCCCCCCACCCCCAGGACAGGGGGGAGGGGCGCGCGCGCGCTCCTGCCGCCTCCTCACCCAACTTGGCCGGAGAGGGGGAGGGGCCATGCTGGAGCCCGGTAGAGCCGGCGAAGGAAAGGGGGAGGGGGCGGGGCCGGCCGGGGAAAAGCAGGCGATCTCGCCCCTGATTGGGTAGGGAGCGACCCCAGCCTCCCTAAGCCACGCCTCGATAGAGCCTCGCTTCTTCTCCCCCTCCCGCCCTCCTCCCTCGCGCCGGCCGGGGAAAGGAGAGAGAGCGCGCGCGAGGTGAGAGCGCAACTGTCAAGCGGCCGGACCTGTGGGGCGCTGAGCATGATGGGAGAGAGAGAGAGAGAGAGAGAGAGAATGAGAGAGAGAGAGAGCGCAGCCCTGACAAGATTGTTGCCAAGGGCAAGCGGAGGTTTCCGTTGTCCTGGCAACGGTCAGGGCCTTTTTTGCCCTCGGAGGTGGGGAAAGCGGCGCGAGGGAGTCGCGCTCCAGGGACGGGGAGGATTCACACGCGCTGGTGCGCTGCCCTCGCCCCGAGGTGCTGCTTTCGGGAAACAAAATCAAGAGGCAATCGCATTCCAGACCCAGGAAGGTTCCCACGGGTGTCCGTAGCGCTTAGGACCCCCGGGGAGGCAGACACGTGCAGCGGCTGGGTTGACACGACAGGCTGAGCTGATAGGAAGCTGGGCAAATTGTAGTTCAGGGTGCCTCTGCACCACACGTAAGCCACGGCTCACTGAATTATCCCGTCCGCAGAGTTCCCACAATACTAGGTCTCGTTTAGGATCCAAGCACCCTGAGCCACAAACTCGCTAACTCCTTTAGCCCCGCATTGATTTGTTTGCTCTTCGTTTTTTTGCACGTATGCATGTATGCATAACCATTCTGAGCCCTGCGGGTGTGTTTCGGTGTGTGCTGCTTCGGTGTGTGTTTAACCTACTTAATTGGATTAATTCAGTAAACTGTGGTTAATAATGTGCTAGTGCGTGGCGCAAGCAGCGATACAATGACATCCGATCAAGCGTGCTTGCAATATTTTATTACTGGAAAGGAGTAAGTATCTCAATGAAAAACCATTAAAAGACAGTCCTCGTCCTCGTGCATTGCCTTTCTCAAATTGTGGAGACAGGGTTCATGCAAACCCACATTGCACACAACGGGGGTTACCAGATCTGGGCTGCAAAAATCCAAATGACCACAGATGGCAGCTAAGAGAGGAAACCGGTGCTCCCCCAGATTTTGAGGTCCAGATCTGGTAGCTTTAACACAGCCTGTTTTTGCTAATGGAAAGGAAACAGACCAAGTCAATTCCGGTTTTTCAAACATTTCTCAACATTCACAAGATACCTTCAAACATCTCACTTGTTACCAAACAAGGCAAGTTTTAGTGGGGTTTCATTTTAACTTCAGAGAAAATCTAAAACTAATAAATTTGCAGGAGTCAGTATATTCCACAGACTATTAACTGTTAGCTTTCACCTCCATACAGAGCTACTAGCAACCCCAAAACTATTTTCTGTTCCTTAAAAGGATTTTTTTTCCTACTGTGCTGCACTTTATATAATAATAGTACATAACATTCTCGATTTCATTTCAAAATTCAGTTCAAACTTGCAAAGTTGTTCAAAATTCAAACTTAAATGCCTCTAATCTACTAGAAGATAGGTGAAGGGTGCACCGTACATGGCTGAAGTTTTCGTTTTCAGAAAAATATTGTGGGTGGAAAATAGCTTATAGTGGATTCTAATGTGGATCAAAGCCAGATATATTAGGACAATGGAAGTTCAATTTAATTGAGCATTTGGGGGCAGGGAGTCCATTAAATCCAAACCTAAGTCATTTACATCAATTTACATCACTTGAGCAATGAAATGATTGACACAAATGGTGTCCTTTGCACTAAAACCTCAAAATAAACAAAACCTCTATTTAACGGACAAACTCTTGATTTAACAGATGTTAGTCCATTAAATGTTATAAAGCTTGAACAAGAGATTTGTCCATTGTATTCGAAGTCTGGTAAACCAAGGACCATTAAACCAAGGGTTTACTACATAACAATGTGTTGCACCATTTGTTATCAACTACTATATGCTCTATTTTCATCTCCAGACTACAAAATCTGGGTGACCACTAGATGGCAGTAAAGAGAAACAGGAAACTTACCTCTTTGCTACCATCTAGTGGCCAAATATTTTTTTGCATTTTGAATATTGCAAACTGATCTGTATGAGAGGATGGAAGAAGATAAACTATTGCGGTCTCTGAGTGATTTTGGTCCAGTAACTTTTATGAAGCTTAATCTTCCTCACAAGGTTGGTGGAAGACACCAAGAATTGGGCAGAACCATCATCTGTGTGTATGTGTGTGTCTGTGAATAGATTTTAAGCTGTGCAGTAAGCAGAATTCCATGAATAGTGTACAAATAATTCTAAAACATAAAGCTACAAAACAGCAAAGGAGACTTCTCTAATCTGGTCCCATCCAGACTACACATCAGCAAGCTACAATACCAGCACTTCTGGAGGCTGCCGGGTATGAGAAGGCTGTTCTGAATAACTGTAAAAGCAATGCATAGCAAAGCCAAGGAGGAACCAGCACAAGGGCTAAAAACACGACAGTACATTATTCCAGGGGCGAAATAAAATAATTAGAAATCAGAATCATGCAAGCCATGGTCTTCCCTGTGACACTCTATGGAAGCAAAAGTTGGACTTTGAAGAAGCAGGACAGGAAGACTATTGACCCTTTCAATCTTTGGTGTTGGAGAAGGCTCCTGAGAATACCATGGACAGCCACGAAAACAAAGCAATGGATCATTGAACAAATCAACCCAGAGTTCTCACTCAAAGCACAAATGACAACAATGCTCAAATTTTCCTACTTCGGACATGTTATGCAAAGACCCAGCTCTCTGGAGAAGGCTCTGATGTTGGGAAAGGTGGAAGGAAAGAAACAAAGAGGACAACCAGCAGCAAGGTGGAGGGACTCAGTTCCAGTGGTGATGGGGGCACCGTTGGAAGAGCTGAAGGACCAGGTTAGGGACAGATCATCGTGGAGAATGTGGTTGCTAAGAGTTGACAACAACTTGTTGGAATATAATCAAAAAGATAGAATCCCAGTGGAACCTGATTTAGAATGTGTGGTAGGTAGGTCTTTTGCCAGCCTGCGTTGTACAAAGGCAGAGTAAATCAAATAAGGCCGATTAGCCATTTCTGAATCATTTGTGTGACACCCAAGCTGCACCTGGGAAAGACAAGCTGCTCTTTCCATTGTGGAAAAAGAAACGGAAGCCGAGTGCCGAAACGCTGCAGCTTCCTATTTGTTGGTCAGAATGATCTGCCGGGGTACACTCCCCGCCCCAATGACAGGAAGGTGCCCTCCAGGCGTATTTAACCACAACGCCCATCATCCCCAACTTTTTACCCTCCATTTTCTCACTCCCCTTTCGTGTTCACATCTGCCTGTTTCGCTTCAATGGTTCTGTATTCTCGGAAATAAATGCAACCCTGACCTTTGGCCTTTGGGAAATATTAAATGGAAAACCAACGATGTAATGATTGCACGGGCTAGCGCATCCGAACGCTGGCAGATGGAGGAGCTTGAGGATTGCATCCTCTAAGGCAGTGTTCCTCAAGCTCAGCAACTTCCAGACGTGTGGACTTCCCAAGCTGGCTGGGGGAATCCTGGGAGTTGAAGTCCACCCATCTGAAAGTTGCTGAGCTTGAGGAACACTGTGCTACGATCTTCTCATTCCAGCTGCTTATGGCTCCAGATGGTCTTTGATCCTCCTCCACTTCAGGGAAGGAACTCCTCTAGTGCCCTTGCGGGTCTTTGATTTCAGGCAGGCATGCCCTAGTTCCCACCCTCCAAAATAATAATAATAATAATAATAATAATAATAATAATAATAATAATAATAATAATTTCTTCTCCTTCTCCTTCTCCTCCTCCTCCATCTTCTCCTCCTCCTCCTCCTCCTCCTTCTCCTTCTCCATCTTCTTCTCCTTCTCCTTCTCCTCCTCCTCCTCCTCCTCCTCCATCTTCTTCTTCTCCTCCTCCTCCTCCTTCTTCTCCTTCTCCTTTTCCTCCTCCTTCTCCTTCTCCTCCTCCTCCTCCAACATCATCATCATCATCATCTTCTCCTTCTCCTCCTCCTCCTCCTCCTCCCCCATCTTCTTCTTCTCCTCCTCCTCCTCCTCCTCCTTCTCCTTTTCCTCCTCCTCCTTCTCCTCCTCCTCCTCCTCCATCATCATCTTCTCCTTCTCCTTCTCCTTCTCCTACTCCTCCATCATCTTCTTCTTCTTCTTCTCCTCCTCCTCCTCCTCCTCCTCCTCCTCCTCCTCCTCCATCTTCTTCTCCTTCTCCTTCTCCTTCTCCTTCTCCTTCTCCTTCTCCTTCTCCTTCTCCTTCTCCTTCTCCTTCTCCTTCTCCTTCTCCTTCTCCTTCTCCTTCTCCTCCTCCTCCTCCTCCTCCTCCTCCTCCTCCTCCATCATCATCTTCTTCTTCTTCTTCTTCTTCTTCTTCTTCTTCTTCTTCTTCTTCTCCTTCTCCTTCTCCTTCTCCTTCTCCTTCTCCTTCTCCTCCTCCTCCTCCTCCTCCTCCTCCTCCATCATCTTCTCCTCCTCCTCCTCCTTCCCTCCCTCCCTCCCTCCCTCCCTCCCTCCCTCCCTCCCTCCCTCTCTCTCTCTCTCTCCTCTCTCTCTCTCTCTCTGCAGGAAGAAGGTTTTGTATTTATTTAGCTGGGCCTCAAGCTGGATTTAATCTCCTGCCAGGTACAGCAGCTACAACCCGGCTTCTGACTCGAGAGATGGGACCCCCCAGGTGAGCAGGGTAGACCAGGGCAACCAGAATCTCCTTGGGGGGGGGGTTCTTGGGGAGGACCCAAAAGCATACGAATTATGCCCTCCCTTCAAAACCTGGGAAGGAGTCACCTCTGCTACCTTTGGCTGCTTTCTGAGGCTGCTATTCCTGACTTCGGCAGATTGCTTTGCACACAAACAGCTGAGCAGGAGAAGGGAATATCTGCATTTCCCACCTGCTTTTTGACCCAGATTTAAGACAGTTTCTCAAGTAACACGACCTCTCAGCAGAACAGGGCATTTTTTTTCAGGCAGCATGGCTAGTGTAAGACTGTCAAAATGAGGCTGGGGAATTCTGGGAGTTGAAGTCCACCCATCTTAAAGTTGCCAAGGTTGAGAAACACTGATCTATTGTATTAGAAATTAAAACTGAGGAATTTTAAAATATTTATTTATTTGACTTGGCAGACCCCCTGAAAAGGTCTTGGGGACCCCCAGGGGTCCCCACAGCATACTTTGAGAACCGCTGGTCTAACCCTTATAGGTGTCTCACCTAACCAAGCAGAAAAAGATTAGACTGAGCCCCAAACAACACTGGTTTTCAGGGGTATCTGCAGAGCATGGTCAAAAAAGAAGATGTGTTGCCCATGAAAAAAGAGGCAGAGCTTCAACTGCACCACTGAGCCCGCCATCTTGACTTTTTTGACCATGTCCTGTGAAAATCCCTGCTGGCTTTGTTTGGGGCTAAGCTCAGCTAATTGCCCCCCACACACACACAGATTGTGCAAACTTACTGGGGCTTCGTTAACTTTCGTGGCTCCTGAGATGACGTTGCAGAAGCCCCTTCCCCCAAAACAGGGCCTCTCTAGGAACTCCCCTCTCTGGCCATTTGCTAATTTCCCCCCACCCCACCCTGGCAAAGAGTCAGGGTTACTGAGGACTTCCTCAGCAGGGAACAAAGTGGGAGCCTTTTCACCTCCTTTGTGATGGTTGGGAAGGCAAAAATAATGGCAGCCACATGTTTGCACAACTGTGCAAACAAAGGCCTGCAGTGGCTTTGCTCCCGTCTGCTGAGCCTTCTCGAAAGAAGGCCCTGGCAAGGGAACAATGACTCAGTTCCAGGCTGCGTTAGTTCAACATGCTTGGGTTTGCACCCTGTGATGACCCATCCAAAACTAACCCCGGTTAACAATAAGCAAGATGGGCATCTGCTGAGCATCCGCGGGTACTTCACAAAAGCGAGCTGAGCAAAATTCCAGGGGATTACCTGGATACAATCCCCTTGCAAGGATACATGAACGATTCACCTCTGCTGCCTTCTGGGACTTTTTTGACTTCTTGAGAAACCTGGTGAATTGGGCGGTTGGAACCCAGCTGTTCTCCTTTTGTCCCCATGATCTTTCACGTCTGGATGAAGCTAAAGGGAAAGGCAATCTGGAATCTGGAGGTCACCACTCTCTTGCAACTATGCCAAGGAGGTTGTGAGTTGTTGTCTACAGGTAAGTTGTTTGACTTACAAGCATTCGTTTAGCGACCGAAGTTATGAGGGTGCTGAAAAAAGTGACTTACGACCAGACCTCGCACTTACGACCATCGCAGCATCCCTGCAGTCACATGATCAAAATTCAGGTGCTTGGCAACCGACATGTATTTACGACAAGCAGTCAACGGGGGAAGCCAGATTCCCTTAACAACCACATGATTCACTTAATGACCGTGGTGATTCACTTAATGACAGTGGCAAAAAGGTCATAAAATCGTGTGTGACTCACTTAACGACCACCTTGCTTAGCGATGGAAGTTCCGGTCCCAATTGTGGTCGTAAATCGAGGACTATCTGTATATGCAATGATGGACTGGAGGTGCACTGAATGGAGGCTCTGTCCAGACATGATGGAGGTTCTCTGCATCAGGGAAAAGACAACACAAGATGGGGGAAATGCTTTGTGCAGCTGAAGACTCAACTTAATAGCTTCAGGTGCATCTTGGTCAAGCATTGCTCCTGGGGATGTCCTCAGGGGAGGTCAGAAAAAGTCAAGATGGTGGCTGCAGCTGCGAGATAAAAGCATGTAAAAAGGGCTACTGTTTTGACTTTTTGGACTGTCCAGTGGATGCCCCTGATTGCTCCTGAAAGTTCAGCTAACTGCTGTGGCCTAGAGTGTCTCCACCCAGCTTTGGCTGGTAGATGGATTGTGCTCCTCCTTGAAGAAGGCAGGTTTGGCCACTCGTCCCCTACCATCCTTTAGAGTCCTGCAGTGCTTTGGGGACACCCTTGAAGTCTACGCAGGACAGGACAACTGGTGCAGACCAGTTTAGGCAGACTGGCATATGCAGTGAATGCTTTTACCAACCAGACTGATCCCCAGGTTGTGTCTAGGTCCAGTTAGATCCTGGTTCTTCCTTTCCTTACCAAACCATAAAGCTGTCCCCTCCCCCAATATGGGTCCTGTGCCTGCAGGTCCCTTGCTCCATTTCACACATTCGTTTTAAAAGCTGGCATGCCGCAAAGGAAAACACCAGTTTCCAGGGTCTTCTGTATTTCTGGGCGCCAGAGGCATCCTTCTTAGGAAGTAAAAATGGGAATACAGTAGTGGATAACTAGAAGGTTTGAAAATGTGCTCAGCTGCCCCGGGAAAAACAGAACCCAAGCTGGAGGTTAAATTAGCTTGTCATGCCCATCAGACGGACCATTTTGTAAATCAGTGTTTCTCAACCTCAGCAACTTTAAGATGTGTGGACTTCAACTCCCAGAATTCCCCAGCCAGCAAGTGCTGGGTGTGGAATTCTGGGAGTTGAAGTCCACACATCTTAAAGTTGCTGAGGCTGAGAAACACTGTTGTAAATACACAATCTAATTGTGCCTGGGCCACTCAGTGAAAAATACTTCTTCACACCCAGCATACTCCCTGTAGGATATCCTTCCACAAGATGTGATGGTGGACGTTACAGTGATTTAGATGGCTGCAGAAGGGGGCTAGATCAATACCTGGAGGACAGGTCTACCAGTGACACCAGCCTTGATGACTGGGAATTGCCTCCAGGAACTGGGGCAGCCTGCCTCTACACACTGGGTGTGCAGGAGCAACAATGGGAAAAAGGGCTGCCTTGACCTCCTAGTGGGACCTTGCTAGATGCATCTGATGGGCCACCATGTGGGACAGAATGCTGTTTAGATGGGCCTGGGCCTGATCCAGCAGAGCTATTCTCCAAGTCGTCTATGAAGGTTCTCAGTCATCCAGGTGGAATTGTCTGTAGCTTGAATCATGTCAACTGGATTTCTATTTTCTCAGTGGAAACGTTTCGCTCCTTATCCAAGGAGCTTCTTCAGTCTGAGCAAAGTTGGTAAGGGAATCCTAAATATGTTTCTAGGTGGCTGTGTGACCTTACACCTGGATGTACACCTTCTCAGACTGAAGAAGCTCCTTGGATAAGGAGTGAAACGTTTCCACTAAGAAAATAGAAATCCAGTTGACATGATTCAAGCTACAGACTATTCTCCAAGTCCCATGTTCAAGTGAACTTACCACTCCAAGAATTAGGTTCCCGGCCCTGAACAGTAGGTAGCAAAGTATCTCAAAGATTGACCCTAAGGAGGTCAGGTTGACTCCATCTTTGCTTAGCATTAGGAAAACGGCAAATGTGACATTTGATGGGATTCAAATGTCACTTTTGGATTTCTTTTATAGTTGACTGTGCTCTTTAATGCAGCAGTTCTTAAACCGTTTGATAAAATTTTCCCGGTCTCGAATAATGTCATTACCCTCATGAAAAAAACCGACAAAACCCAGAGCCTGTTGATTTACACAAGCATCTCGGCAGCAGCACTTCCAAACTGGATCCTCAACTCACAAACAAGCAATTACAAATTGCTCCATTACCCCCAGGATATGCCCAAATTACCCCTTGGGGGAAATTACCCCCAGTGGAAGAACCACTGCTTTAATGTGATTGCTTTCAAGATGCAGAGCTGTGTTTTTATTTATATATATATATATATATATATATATATATATATACACACACACACACACACACACACACACACACATACACACACACACACACACACATAGAGAGAGAGTGTATACATATTTATTTGTTTATTTATTTAATTTTTATCCTGCCTTTATTATTTTTATAAATAACTCAAGGTGGCAAACATACCTAATACTCCTTCCTCCTCCTGTTTTCCCCACAACAACAACCCTGTGAGGTGAGTTCGGCTGAGAGACAGTGACTGGCCCGAGGTCACCCAGCCGGCTTTCGTACCTAAGGCGGGACTAGAACTCTCAGTCTCCTGGTTTGCCATTGGCTCCTTCCTAGGGCTGAGAGATGGACTGGCCCAAGGTCACCCAGCCAGCTTCCATGCCTAAGGCGGGACTAGAACTCTCAGTCTCCTGGTTTGCCATTGGCTCCTTCCTAGGGCTGACAGACAGGGACTGGCCCGAGGTCACCCAGCCGGCTTTGGTGCCTAAGGCGGGACTAGAACTCTCAGCCTCCTGGTTTGCCATTGGCTCCTTCCTAGGGCTGACAGACAGGGACTGGCCCGAGGTCACCCAGCCGGCTTTGGTGCCTAAGGCGGGACTAGAACTCTCAGTCTCCTGGTTTGCCATTGGCTCCTTCCTAGGGCTGACAGACAGGGACTGGCCCGAGGTCACCCAGCCGGCTTTGGTGCCTAAGGCGGGACTAGAATCTCAGTGTCCTGGTTTCTAGCCAAACTGCATCTTGCCTTGGGAGCTGTTGAGACAAAAAGATGATTCATACATTTTAAAATAAACAATACTTTCAGGGATATAATTATTATCAGTTGGAATCCAATTCTTGGCCGAGGAGGTGGGGGGCCTCTAAAGGAAGGATGTCTTCTCAAACACCCTGCCCATTCTTTGAATTGAAGAGAGGAAGCCCCTTGGCTGCTTCCAAAACCATTGGGGAGGGGAAGTGAGGCCTTGGGCCGATGCTTTCAAGCAGCAGCTTAAAACAATCCAGCATGTGTCCAACCCCTCCCTCAATGCCACCTGGCTCGCAAAGAAACAGGAAGCCTTGCTCTTCTTCCCTGGAAACATCCGAGTGCCTGGATCTGGGGACTCTGGACTTCGGTTTGGGCAGCTAACAAGGTGCTCCATTGGCAAAGGGGGATGTGAGTCAACCTGTAATTGATGTCAGGTTGTGGGGCTGAAGGGAAAGCTGAGTCATTATGGCCTTCCACTCTTCTTCTGCAAGACCTGGGCACCTCCACCATGGGCCATGATGTCCATGCAAAAGGGATGGGGTTCTATCACAACGCTGTGGCCACCATCTTGCCGGTTTTGACTCACCCCACTCGATGGACGTTGCCGATTGCCCACAAATAGGACATGTGGGTTTGTTTATTTATTTATTTATCAAATTTGTATGGCCGCCCATCTCACAATAAGTAATAATTAATAATAATAATAAATAAGTAATAAGGTAAGACGCCAGGCTTGTCGATCGGAAGATCACAAGTTCAGAGGTTTGAATCCCTAGCTCCCGCACTAGCCCCAGCTCTTGCCAACCTAGCAGTTCGAAAGCATGCAAATGCAAGTAGATTAATAGGTACCACCTTGGTGGGTAGGTAACAGCGTTCTGCGTGTGTCATGCTGGCCACATGACCGTGGAAGTGTCTTCGGACAACGCTGGCTCTTTGGCTAACAAGCAGAGATGAGCACCGGCCCCTAGAGTCGGACACAACTGCACAAATGTGTGGGGGGAACCTTTACCTTTTTTTTTTTTACCATCTCACAAAAATGTGACTCTGGGCAGTATACAACATTTAATTAAAAAACCAATAAATATATAAAAACATTCATTATCAAAAAAGTATAAAAAAGCACATGAAGAAGAGAGGATGAGGTTAGCTGCAGTGAGAGAGCCATCACAAGATCTTCCAGGTCCCCTGATGCTGTTCAAAAAATAGATGAAGGTCGTGGAGCCATGAAGTGATGAAGGAGAGGGAAGGAGCCCATCTAAGGGCACCATAGAGAATCTTTGGAACAATTCTACCTCATGGGGGTTTGGTTGTCTCTGAGGATCTGTTGTTAAATGAATACCCTTTAGAAACTATTCCACGCATTTCCAGTGAGAATTGGGCAATCTTTTCTCAATCTTTAATCAATGTTTTTTCACCGTCTGTTCTCACGGGTTAGTTCATCTTTCTGCTGTTTTCTCCCCCAAAACAGCAGGATTGTTGTCCAGATTGTCCACATGGGGAAGAGAGAAGGAGAATGTAATATATCACATTCTGGGAGAAATGTGAAAAGTCAGTGTTTTCCTTAGACCAGTGTTTCTCAACCTTGGCAGCTTGAAGATGTGTGGACTTCAACTCCCAGAATTCCCCAGCCAACCAATGCAACCAAGCTACAATAGAAGAGAATCTCTGTAGCTCAGGGTTGAACTGTGGAGTCCTTGGTGCTCTCTGAGCTTGGTTATTTGATTGCAGACATTTCATTATCCAACTAAGTAACATCATCAGTGCTGGTGAGTGTGGGTACTGGGAGGGCAAGGTAGTATATATAAACAGGGAGCAAACCCCACACTCACTAGCACTGATGATGTTACTTAGTCGGGTAATGAGATGTCTGCAAGTAAGCAACCAAGCTCAGAGAGCACCAAGGACTTCACAACCAAGCTACAGCTGGTCCAGAATGCAGCGGCATGGGCAATGTTGGGCATGCCTCCGTATGCCCATGTAACATCACTGCTCCGTGAGCTGCATTGGTTGCTGATGAGCTTCCGGGTGCAATTCAAGGTGCTGGTTACCACTTATGAACTTCATGGCATGGGGCTTGGATATCTGAGAAATGGCCTATCTCCTATGGCTTCTGCCCATCTGGTAAGATCATGTAGAGTTGGTGGGCTTAAGGTCCCCTCAAACAATGCCATCTATCAGGACCCAGGAAGTGTGCCTTCCCTGTTATGGCACCTGCCCTCTGGAATGATATCACCCCAAAGATCCATTTGCCTGCCACCCTGATGATATTCTGGAAATCTCGGCTGTTCTCCCAGGCCTTGGAGGGGGGTACGTGGGGAGCCCGTCAGCTGTGTTTTCCCTTATCGGGAGTGTGTTCATCCAGACGCATAGGATTTCCTTTTTTATTGTTTTCTATTTTTAGTGTAAGCCCCCAAGAGTCGTTCTGGAGTCGGGCGGCTTCTTAATCTTGCAAATAAATAAATAAGCAAGCAAGCCCGCCCATGTTAGCTGGGAATGATGGAAGCTGTTCAGGATGTCTTTGGGGGGGTGTCAAAAAAGTCAAGATGGTAGCTCTGACCACACAACGACAGCCCCAGGGCCATAGTCCAACCAAACTGGAGGAAAAATGCAAGGTTAAAGGAAACAGGTGCCCTTCTCAGAAAACCCCAAGGTCACCACCATCAAAGGTCATCTGGGTACCTTGTCAGCAAGTCCAGGTGGCATGAAGGGGCTGGAGACATGGAAAGAGCGTTGGGTGTTGATGGGGAAGCACGGACAAGGTCACAGGAGTAGTCTTTTTAAAGCAAGCTCTGGCCAACAACGGCTCGGATCTCGTTTCCCGATCATCAGCTCCCTCCCGGCCTGGGGTTGGTGAAGCAGAATGCCTCCAATGGTGGGAGTTGAAAAGTTGATTGCAATTTTTTCCCATGACGTGAAACAAGGTATTTGCTGAGCTGTGGGAAAAACCACTCTGGGGAATTCTTTCTAAATTAGCAATGGCAAGTCAAAAGCTAGAAGGAGGAGAGGTGGGTAGGTGGGAGGAGAAGGAAGGAAATAGATGGCCCCTCTGATGCTCCAGATATGCTCCTCTCCTCGTTTTAGCCAAAACATGTGAGTTTAAAAATAAGTCCCAGGAGCTTTCGTGCATCTTGCATCCAGTTAAGTATCCAGTAAATTACTGAGATCACTTTCCCCTGTGATTTTCCCAGCCGTCTCCTGACCACTTCCTTCTAGACATGTTGGACCATCACGATCACTTTAATAGTAATCATTATCTTCCACTTAGTGGCTGCGCTAAACGAATGTTGGCAGATTTTGAAAAAAATTATGCAGGATCAGGCTTTGTAAGTATTTGGATGGGGCACCACCAGGAAACCCTTGGTCGGTAGGCTAGACTGGGGAGATGAAATCAATTCCTGGGAAAAGGGAAAGGCGAACCACTTCTGTAATTCTGCAGTGAACACAAGTCCAGTTCTTGGGCGTGTAAACAGTCACCAGGAATCAAGCTCAGCTAGACAGAGAGTTGGTTTGAATAGTACAGATAGCTTGAAAAATGCTCTGCGCTTGTAGCTCATCAAAGCAACCACCCAATCCCAATTTAACCATACAAAGGTCACAGTAAAAATCACCATTGATCCAACTCGGAAAATCTGGGTGAAGAGGGAGATCTTGGCTCTGGCTAGGAATGATTGGAGTTGTTATCTAACCGATCCGGAAATCAGACTGTAGATGGGGAAGAGAGAATATCACTCATGGGAAGGTCTGAGTTAGTTTTACAGGGGCTGATCGAGCAGGTGTAGTTGGCTCATTTTAAAAATCACCACCTGAAGGGCCTTTTCCTCTGCAGCCTGGCCGCGGGCCCATGGTTTTCATAGCTACTGTGCTAAAGGGAATCATTCTTCTTACAGAATCACGAGTTCTACGATTTGATGGGTAGAATCCTTGCTGAGTCCCCCAGCAATCTTCCCAAGGTCAAACAATCAGAAGAAAAATTAAAGTAATAAATAAGGAGGGAGACACCACTGCAGCGTGGCATTGCACTGCGCATCTCTCTGTGCAAGATTTCTCCCTCACCAGCTCTCCAACCAGAGCAAGACTGGGTAGGCTTTGTGGGGTCGAACACCCATCAAACCTTCTTCTTTCAGAGGCTTTGATTTCAGGCACACTGAATACATCCAGACAAGACCAGCACCACCGGCACATTTTCCCTCTCAAACCTCACAGTCAAAGGCTGATGCCTTCGGAATAGTTTCCAACCATTCCTTTCTGTTGCAAAGATATATTTTTTTTAATCTGCAAGCTTTGAAGGAATTGCCTATACACAATTAGCTGCAGTGGTTGAACCTTTTCGTTCAGAAGATGAAATCAGACTGGCTTCTGAGATTGGAGCCATCCTCAGGTAGGCAGCTTCCTGTGCTGTGGGAGGGATGGGACTTGTAGTCCAGAGTGGCAGGAATGGTTAAAGGTTGAGGAAATCGATTTAGGACTGTTGGGGAATCTTCTGTCTGTCAACAGCCCCATTCCTTCAGGCAGGGCATATTGCAAGCTTGGTGAGCAGAGAGGCAACGAGAGGGATGGGGCCTATAGTTTTCGTCTCTTGGAGGTGGTGCAATTCACTCCAAGACAGGCTGAGGTTTCCAGCAGCCACCCCACGTGTGCAGAAGGCCACAGGGAAGCTGCTCCAATTCATTAAGTGAAAATTTGGCATCTCATTGTCCAAACTGCTTCTGAATCAAAGCTTCCTATCAAAGCTTTCCACAGTCCTAGAAACTGGGCTGAGGGCTCTGTGTTCCTCTGATTTAGGGTATTAAGAACAGCTCAGGGTTCCTTTCCAGTGATGGCGGCAGTCCTAAGCAAACAGGACTTTCCTAAACAAACATCCATAAAATTGCCAGCCAGCCTAATTTTTCCGGTTTGCTGCAAAGACATCCTGGGATGATCTCATATAATTTGCTCTCTCTCCATGTCTTATGGCAGAAAGGCAGAATAAACTCGGGCATTAAAAACTTTAGGGCAGGGCTTTCCAAACTTTTCCCGCGGCGACACACCAATGGTGGTGCGTGAGAAAACCCGGAAGCGCCGCCGCTGCGGTGGCGTGCAAAAACCTGGAAGCGCTTCCGGGTTTTGACGCAACACACTTGGGCCCCGCAGGCGACACACTTTTCTGTCACGACACAGAGTTTGGAAAGCCGTGCTTTAGGGTTACCAGATGGGGGTGCAAAGATCGGAACATCCCCTAGATGGCAGCAGAGATCAAATTTTCTGTCTGCTGCCATCTTGTGGTCATCTGGAGTTTTGCAGCCGAGATCTGCTACCCTTCAAAAACATCCCCTTTGTCTGTTTTGTTAGGAAAAGAGCCAGGATTTCAAGCTGCTCGTGCAGACTGATCTCAGGCAGGACAAGTGCTTACGGGGGACCCTCCTTAGCCAAACAGTTCAGCCAAGGAATCTCGGGTGCCTTAGTTGGATAAATAACATTTAAAAAGTCTAGACTTCTCAGGGTAGGGAGTTGCCTGCATCCAGACGACCTGCTGTGCTGCTTGTCCGCTTGGGCTGCCCGGTTCTACGTGGGACGGTACTGCTACAAAGGCACGAAAGGGAAGGTGCTAGTCATGTTTTGTTTTGCAGCTGGAATCTGCCCATCTGCGATGTAAGAGGAATTGGCAGGAGGAACTTGTGAAAGGCCTCGTGCTGACCGGCTTGGGTGTGTTATGCAAAGGATGAAGTTTGCAAGGGTCCTGGACATGGAAGAAGTGCCTCTATGCCAGTGTTTCTCAACCTTAGCAACTTCAAGATGAGTGACCTTCAGCTCCTAGAATTCCCCAGCCAGCATGGCTGGCTGGGGAATTCTGGGAGTTGAAGTCCACTCATCTTAAAAAGTTACCAAGGTTGAGAAACACTGCTCTACGGACATGCAGAAGGCTTTTCCTTCTTCTCCTGTCACCAGCTCAACCCCAGACCTTTGTTCAGTCTCCAAATCCTTGGTCCTCACTGTGGATGGGATCAGCTTCTTGCATCTGAGTCACGTTTCCTCCGCAGCTGGAGGTAGATACGACCCAGCCCTTTTCCTGACCTCCGAGCTGATGCACACAAACTCCTGTTCCTTTGGGGTGGGGGCAACCAGCCCTTTTGCACAGGAAAGGCAGACCCCCCCCCCAGTTTAGGAGTCCTGCAAGGAGTGGGAGAAGGGAAAAGGGAGGGAAAGGAAGGGCATTTCAAGGGGAGAGCTGACATCCAGATGGAAAAAACCTGGCGGATGCCGGCCAGCATCTGGGAATGGGGCATCTGTTTCCCTTGTGGACATCCAGGGCGCGGAGCGAGCAGACCTCACGGGACCCAAAGGACGGAATTCCAGCCTGTGCACGCACAGCACCCAAGCCAGGAGCCGAGGGGTCTTGCCCCCAGAACACATCCATCAAACCGGCAGCAGGAAAATCCCCGCCTGACCCCATTATATTCCTCTAAACGACGCACTTCCTCTGCTCCAGGAAAAAGAGGCGTTCGCCTTGCAGGTGGATTTGGGGACGGGAGCAGCTGGTGAAAAAGTGAAATTGTGTGCGCAGGGAAAAGGAGTGATGGCAAAGGGGCATCTGGGCCAGCAAAGCCGTGAACGAGCAGTGGGGGAAATGGTAGGCAAACGATGGAAAGGGGCTTGGGAACTTGGGCACACACCGCCGGTCTCTGATCTTTTGAAAGCCGCCCCCTTGCTCTGGGGTCTGTGGAACGCTGAGGAAAGGGGCAGCCGCTTTCAAGGTGGCCTGGCCTGGCCTGGACCCTTTAAAGCAGCAGCATCATTTTTTCCAGGCTCACCCAAGATCCTGAAAAAGAGAAGGGGGGCTTTAACAAACAGCTTGTGCGAGATCCCAAGTACCTCTTCCAAGCTGCATTCAAGGAGGGCCCACTTTTAGAAAGCAGCCCCGCGGATTGACGCCGCCCGCAAGAGATAACCACTGGATGCAATTGTCGCAAGCACTCGAGGATACCTCCGGATCAGGCCCCAGGATCATCCAGCCCAGCTTTGGAGCCAATGTCTTCGGACGGAGGGACGGAGCCCCCGAGGAGATGCATTCGTGGGAGTTGGTTAGCGTTAACCTTGTTTGAATTTCATTGTTTAGCCCAGGAGTTCTCAACCAGGGGCCACATGGCCCCCTGGGGGCCCTAGGATATTCAAGGGGACCACAGGTGAAAAACGGGGGGCCACGGCATGTGCCAAGGGGGCCACAGAAAAGCAAAGCGTATTATACCGCAAATACTGCCTTGTTGACGCCAGAAAACACACCAGTTACTGTCTCACGTCCGTATCCGGTAATGAGACCTGGATGGGGGGCCAGAGGAGAAAAACAAGGTTGGAAGGGGGCTACAGATGGAAAAAGGTTGAGAAACACTGAGTTAGTCTATTGTGTGTGCCTAGGCTTCTAGGACAAGCTTATTGTTCCATGTGTCATGCAGTCCAGAAAAATAGGTTAATTCACTAATCAGATTAAATGTGTTCTGTATTCAGCCAATAATAATATACAAACAGATGCATAAATACTATGTAGTTTCTGGGAGTGGGTGGCTATAATCTAAATAATCTAAATAATAATAATAATAATAATAATAATAATAATAATAATACCAACTACTACTACTACTACTACTTCTACCCACCCCAGCATCAGGGCTAATCATCCATTCCCAAACAACTACTACTACTACTACTAAAAGTAAAGGTAAAGGTTTCTACTACTACTGCTATTTCTACCCACCCCAGAATCAGGGCTAATCATCCATTCCCAAACAACAACAACAACAACTACTACTACTACTAAAAGTAAAGGTAAAGGTAAAGGTTTCTACTACTACTACTATTTCTACCCACCCCAGAATCAGGACTAATCATCCATTCCCAAACAACAACAACTACTACTACTACTACTACTACTGAAAGTAAAGGTAAAGGTAAAGGTTTCTACTACTACTGCTATTTCTACCCACCCCAGCATCAGGGCTAATCATCCATTCCCAAACAACAACAACAACTACTACTACTACTGAAAGTAAAGGTAAAGGTAAAGGTTTCTACTACTACTGCTATTTCTACCCACCCCAGAATCAGGGCTAATCATCCATTCCCAAACAACAACAACTACTACTACTACTACTACTACTACTAAAAGTAAAGGTAAAGGTAAAGGTTTCTACTACTGCTACTATTTCTACCCACCCCAGAATCAGGGCTAATCATCCATTCCCAAACAACAACTACTACTACTACTACTACTAAAAGTAAAGGTAAAGGTAAAGGTTTCTACTACTACTGCTATTTCTACCCACCCCAGAATCAGGGCTAATCATCCATTCCCAAACAACTACTACTACTACTACTACTAAAAGTAAAGGTAAAGGTAAAGGTTTCTACTACTACTACTATTTCTACCCACCCCAGAATCAGGGCTAATCATACATTCCCAATTGCAGGTAGGGTGGTGACCACAGACATTTGAATATACTGGTTTTCAAACAAAGGGTGAAATCTGCATGGCTTGGGTTGCAAAAGCCTAAGGGACATTACTCAGTTGTCACTAGCTACCTTTGGTGGCCCACGCTGGGTCTGTTGAAACTGAGCAAGAGGTTGAAACAGAAGGGAAGTAAATTCAGGTTGAAAATTAAGAGGGATTTCCTGATGGGCTGTGAAGTAGTAGACCAGGTTGCTTAGCGCAGAGGGGGTCTCTCTTGGCTGGAGAATTTCGAATGGGCTGGAGGCCAAAGGGCAGGGATGGCTTAGTGAGGACTCCTACACGGAGTAGGGGTTGAACTGGACCTCTAAGGTTCCTTCCAATGCACACATTATATGATTCTAGGATTCTGAATGGCAGCAACAGTGACATTTAAGGAGGACTAAAGGGATGGAAATAGGGGGCGTGGTGGCTCAGTGGGTAAGACGCCAGGCTTGAAGATTGCAAGTTCGGAGGTTCGATTCCCTAGCCCTGCATGCGGAGTGAGCTCCCGCACTCGCCCCAGCTCTTGCCAACCTAGCAATTCGAAAGCATGCAAATGCAAGTAGATGAATAGGTACCGCTTCGGTGGGAAGGTAACAGCGTTCCACGTGCGTCATGCCGGCCACATGACCGTGGAAGCGTCTTCGGACAACGCTGGCTCTTCGGCTAACAAACGGAGATTTTTACAACTTCGAGTTGTGCGCCAGCTACGCCCTTTCCTGGATCGGGAGGCCCTCCGTACAGTCACTCATGCCCTGGTCATCTCCCACATAGACTATTGCAATGCGCTCTACATGGGGCTACCCTTGAAGAGTATCCGGAAGCTTCAACTGGTCCAGAATGCGGCTGCGTGTGCAGTTATGGGTGCCCCAAGGTCGGCACATGTGACACCTCTGCTGCGCGAGCTGCATTGGTTACCGGTTTGCTTCCGGGTCCAATTCAAGGTGTTGGTTGTCACCTTTAAAGCCCTACATGGCATGGGACCAGGTTACCTAAAGGACCGCCTCATCCCCAGAACATCGACCCGTTCCACCCGGCTATGCAGAGAGGGCTTGCTTCGGACCCCGTCTATAAGAGAATTCCACCTGACGGGGTCCAGGAGGCGGGCTTTCTCGGCAGTGGCACCCGCCCTCTGGAATATTCTGCCCCTGGAGGTGAGGCTAGCCCCCACACTTATGACCTTCCGGAAACAACTGAAGACCTGGCTCTGCCACCTCGCTTGGGATGGGGGGAGTAATAGCTCCTCTTGGGGTTGGCTTGCTCCATAGGGTTCTTTAAAGCCTAACATCAGAGCCTCTTGGATTTTATATATTTAATTATATTATGTATTCTATTTTATAATAGATAGATAGATAGATAGATAGATAGATAGATAGATAGATAGATAGATAGATAGATAAATAAATAAATAAATAAATAAATAAATATGCAATGTCCTAATGCAGCCCTCAAGCCAAAGGGAATTGTGCTCCCTTGCACTATAGGAAGGTGAGATATCGGACAAAGTGTGTTGGAAAAGATGAAGCTGTTTTCATGTAGGCCTAGCAAACCTGGGCTGCAAAATCCAGATGAACCACTAGATGGCAGGAAAGAGATCCTGGACAGTTTAATTCTTTCCTAACCCCTAGTGCAGAGCTTTCCAAACTGTGTGTCGGGACACGTTAGTGTGTCGGCTGCAGTGTCTGGGTGTGTCGCGGCTGCTGCTGCCTCCGAGCCCTGCCAGGATTCCGCGCAGGTCCTAGTGCCTGCCTTGTGCCCTGCTGTAAGAGTGTGTCGCGAAATGATGCATGTCTAAAAAGTGTGTCACCAACATGAAAAGTTTGGAAAGCTCTGCCCTAGTGGTCGTGGGGACTTTTGCAGTACAGTTCTGGTAGCCTAAACTGGGATTAAGCCCGGAAAGGAATTAAAGCTTGAACTGAATGGCTGCACTCTGCCACATTTTGATGCAGGTCCAACCTGTAAGCTGTGTGGGAAAAAAGGAATAAACCACAATGGTTCCTTCTTAATCATGACAGCAGCTCCAATAATAGTCATGGACTCCTTGTATTCGGCATAAGCCCTTCAATAACGTCATTGGGGTGAAGGGGGAAATGAATTTATGGGGCTTGTAGGGGAGGGAGAGAGAGAGAATTTCTCTCCTCTCTGGTGTCCTGGCCCTGAAGAAAATCATTGTTCTCTCAGCTGCTGTATGCATTCAGGAAATCTCCCCCAGAAAGACCAGTCTGGAAGAAGCTTTTGTTTTCAGGGCCATAACGGGGAGAAGAAGAATAAATCTCCCCTCTACACCCACCGCAGTCCCAAAACTGATCTTGGATTCCCAAGCTGGTGCTGATTCATTTTTAAAGTGCTTGGCAATTTGGGCACAAGGATCCTTCTCACGTCACTCTACATCCAGCTTGGCCCGGCAACTTCTTTTTTCCCTGAAATTTTGCCCGTCTTTCTTCTGACAACCAATGCCTCCCCTTCTGGGGTGGGGGTGGGGCGAATCGCAGCACACAATGATGCCCCCGGCGCACACAGACCTAACTGTTCACCCCCACGAATATCAGTGAGGTCCTTCATCAGAGTTGGGAGGGAAGCAATTGCAGCCCACAGCCCTGGCTTGTTTTTAGCCAGGATGGGGGTGGATAACCTCTTCTGGCTCAGGGGTTACAACTCAGCTTCCCACCCGGCTGGAAGGTTCACATCCATGGAGGAGGGGGACCTGGAAAGTTTTCTCCCTGTTTTCTCATTCTGGAGACTTGGCAATGCCCAGAAGATTTTCATTTCCATCCTCAGCTTCATCTTCGCATTTCCAAGCTCCAAAATTATGTCGCTGAGAGATCCAGCCAGTTTGTATACAAATTTCAGAGGGGGCATCCCAAAATGGTTCACTGTAGGAGGAGAGCCGCGTTAAGTCTAAAAAAAAATCAGGAGGAGTCCGACTAACCAATTTTCTTCAAAGGCAGAAGCTTTTGTGAGTTTAAATCAGTGTTTTTCAAACTTGGCGACTTGAAGATGTGTGGACTTCAACTCCCAGGATTCCCCAGCCAACACATCTTCAAGTCGCCAAGTTTGAAAAACACTGATTTAAAATCTATTGCAGTCCAGCCACTCCATGCATCTGATAAAGCGAGTTGCAGCTCACAAAATCATATGGCTTTTAATAACATTGGTTGGTCAGAAAAGGGGCTACCAGGTGCCTTCTGATTTCATGATGGTTCGGGGGCTGCAGATGAGCTACCCACTGGGGCTCTACCCCTAACCTTCTCTGATTTACCCCCCAATGAAGCCCCCTTTGTTCTCCCTCCTCTATCCATCCTGTGGCTCCCTGTACAAGAAGCTGCTAGTATAATGTTTCTCAACCTCAGCAACTTTAAGATGTGTGGACTTCAACTCCCAGAATTCCCCAGAAACACCTTCATACATGAAATCCAGCCAATTAAATGCCATTATTCTGCTAATGGCTTTCATCATATATTTACATTTAATGGAGGAGATCTTAGGAATTTTGTTTCAGTCCTCCAGAGAGATCTGAATTCAGAAATATTGATCACAGATCCCTCAAGCCTCACCATGTCAGAGCTCCTAAGCTAACAATTCATGGAGGCGAATACATCCTTTCCCTTCTCAATAAAGCTCTGAGCTATGTTCCCACAGCATAATAAGCCACAGTTTAAAGTCTTACTCAAGGGGCGTGGTGGCTCAGCGGGTAAGATGCCAGGCTTGTCGATCAGAAAATCACAAGTTCGGAGGTTCGAATCCCTAGCCCTGCATGCGGAGTGAGCTCCCGCACTCGCCCCAGCTCTTGCCAACCTAGCAATTCGAAAGCATGCAAATGCAAGTAGATGAATAGGTACCGCTTCGGTGGGTAGGTAACAGCGTTCCGCATCATGCCGGCCACATGACCGTGGAAGCGTCTTCGGACAGCGCTGGCTCTTCGGCTAACAAACAGAGATGAGCACCAGCCCCTAGAGTCGGACACGACTGCACAAATGTGCGGGGGGATCCTTTACCTTTACCTTAAAGTCTTACTCATGGTTTGTTTAGCATAGCTTACTGAGAAAAAAACTAGTTGGCTGGTGTCACTCGGCATGTGAAGCCAGAAACTATGGCTTCCAGGCCACAACGTTAAGCCATAATAATATTGGTTTGGTTTGGGATTAGCATCTTGTGCAAACTTAGGCTGAACGCCAGGTTCAGCAGAAGAAGGGCAAGAGTGCACATGGATGCTCCCATCTGCAGACCATACAGTTGACATCTTTTCCTCCTGATTAATTCCCAGAAGGAGTTAAATGTCCACCAGCAGGATTACCAATGTGGAGGGGTGCGCCTTCCATTGTGCTCAGCAGGGACAGGATTTCGCAGAGGCAGTGGGCTGAATCTGCCCAAGGCCTGAAATTAGCGGGAGTGGGGGAGTCTCCCACAGAGTTATGAAAACAAGTCTTTGGTCCCATCCTTTCACTGAGCCAGACTCACAGACCCCAATCTTTTTCCTAAGGCATTCCCTGACCTTGAGATCAGTGGGAAGGGTTGGGGGGTCAAGAACCAAGAACAAGGAGAAAGGAGGATGATGTACATTCCATCTCATTTCCTCCTTGGCATTTACATCCTTTTAAGAACTGAAATGAAACTGGGCCATTAGCGTGCACAGTCAGACGGAAAGTGAGCAGTTTCTCTTTTTCTGAAGGAGACAGGGGGTCTGTTGGAAGTGGAAACTCTTGGCTGTGTTCACATACAGTAACTGGTTTAACCATGTCAGGGAAAGATCAGTGGAAGCCTTTGTACAATGTACAAACGTTGCTTGGTTTTGACCTTGGTTGTCTGGTTTAGGTGTACGTGACTTAACCTAGGGAAGGTTGTAGAGGAGGTGGTCGCGTGGCAGCTTCAGAGGGCCCTGGAAGAAGCGGATTATCTGGACCCCTTTCAGTCAAGGTTCAGGCCTGGGTATGGGAGCGAGACGGCATTGACCACACTCTTGGATGACCTCTGGTGTGAGCAGGATGGGGGTGGTGCGTCCGTTCTTGCTCTTCTTGACCTCTCGGTGGCTTTTGGTACCATCAGTCATGCTGTCCTTCTGGGCTGGCTTCAGGAGTTGGTGGTGGGCAGCACGGTGTTGTGCCGGTTCTCCTCCTTCCTCTGGGGTCAGTTCCAGTTGGTGTTGATGGGGGAGAGAGAGGTCCAGCCCATGGCCCCTCTTTTGTGGGGCGCCACAGGGCTCAGTACTTTCTCCCTTCCTGCTTAAGAAGGAATAAACAGCCAATGGGTGAGGTTATCCAACATTTTGGGGTGAGGTATCATCAGTATGTTGATGATACTCAGCTTTATATCTCTACCCCACGTCGCCTGAGTGACGTTCTGAAGGTTCTGTCTCGGTGCCTGTAGGCCGTAGGGGCCTGGATGGGGTGCAACAGGCTTCAGCTCAACCCAAACAAGACCGAGTGCCTCTGGGTTTTTGGACCTTCGGGTTCTGGGGGCCTTCCATCTTTGGTTCTGGGTGGGGTGGCACTGCCTCACACCCAGTGCACAATTGGTGTTCTCCTGGACTCACAGCTCCTGCTCGAGGAGCAGATGGCTGCCGTGGCTAGGAGGGCCTTTGCACAACTTCAGGCTGTGCGTCAGCTGCACCCATTTCTGGACTGGGGGGCCCTGCTCATGGTCGCTCATGCCCTTGTGATCTCCAGATTGGACTACTGCAATGTGCTCCACGTGGAGCTGCCCTTGAAGAGTATTCGGAAGCTTCAGCTGGTGCAGAAGGCAGTGGCATGGGTAGTTAATGGTGCTGGTCATTTGGCACATGTGACACTATTGCTCTGCAAACTGCATGGATTCCCAGTGCCTCTGGGTGCAATTCAAGGTGCTGGTAGTCACCTTTAATATAAAATAGAAGGGGAAGAAATGGAAGCAGTGGCAGATTTTATTTTCTTGGGCTCCAAGATCACCGCAGACGGTGACTGCAGCCATGAAATTAAAAGACGCTTGCTCCTTGGGAGGAAAGCTATGGCAAACCTAGACAGCATATTAAAAAGCAGAGACATCACCTTGCCGACAAAGGTCCGTATAGTTAAAGCTATGGTTTTCCCAGTAGTGATGTATGGCTGTGAGAGTTGGACCATAAGGAAGGCTGAGCGCCGAAGAATCGATGCTTTCGAGCTGTGGTGCTGGAGAAGACTCTTAAGAGTCCCTTGGACTGCAAGGAGGTCAAACCAGTCAATCCTAAAGGAAATCAACCCTGACTGTTCATTGGAAGGACAGATACCGAAGCTGAAGCTCAAATACTTTGGCCACCTAATGCAAAGAGAGGACTCACTGGAAAAGACCTTGATGCTGGGAAAGACTGAAGGCAAAAGGAGAAGGGGACGGCAGAGGATGAGACAGTTAGATAGCATCACCGATGTAATGAACATGAATTTGAGTAAACTCCGAGAGACAGTGGAGGACAGGAAGGCCTGGCGTGCTATGGTCCATGAGGTCACGAAGAGTCGGACACGACTGAACGACTGAACAACAACAACAACAAGTCACCTTTAAAGTCCTTCATGGCTTAGGACTACATTACTTACGGAACCATCTCTTCCCGGTTGTTTCTACCCATCCTATTCCATTTAGCAGGAGGTGCATGCTCTGGGTACCATGAGCTAAGGAGTGTCAGCTGGCAGGGCCCAGGAGGATAGCCTTTTCTCCTGTGGCACCCACTATTTGGAACATCATCTTCCCTGAAATTAGATTGGCCCTGTCCTTCTTGGCCTTTCACAAAACCCTGAAAACTTGGGTTTGTGCCTGAGCCTGGGGCCCTGGGTGAGGAACAGAGCCCGTCTCCTGGCTTTGATGCTCATCTGCTATGCATTTTTATTTTTTATACTTTATGTGCTTTACCTATTTTTATTGTAAGCCACCTAGAGTAACTTATGTGAGATGGGTGGCTATATAAATCGTTTAAATAAATAAACCCAACTTCTCAGATTTATTTATGATTCAGCGACTCGTGTGGATCCACAAAATGTGATGATTCGCATCCAGCTGGATGTATTGTGTGAATGAAGCCAAGAAGTTGCAGGTTGACACGGAATTTTTGTGTGTGCTGGATTGCTTGCCACTTCATGTCTCCTGATGACTTGCAGAAGATACAAAAAACTTCTTCATTGATGTCCTCAGAGAAAAGTATGTCCTTTGAGATGTTGCTGGGGGAGCACTAGTTATGACCTACTCTGCACAGATTCCCATTTGCAACTACCTGATGTCAAAGGCAACATCAGATGAGCTAGTGTCCCATTTTCAAGAGCGTCTATGGAATAGGAGTGCGAATGCAGGCAGAAGATGTTACATCCATGCTGGACAAACAGAAGGCCAGGTATACCTGGTTGGACACCTGGACCTTCAAGACCCCCTACCTTGCTGGGAAAAGGTGGAGTTTGGGGCTACCAAAGTATCAGATGCTTCAGTCAGAACTCTCCATGGTGCTGAATCAGCCACCTGTCTTCTGCTCACTTCTGCTCCATGAGAGTAGAAGGGGACATTGCATGTGTGAAATTAGGTCAAGTGTCTAATGCAAATCGAGGTCCATGTTTGCCCACCCTGGTTTAGACAAATCTCCAAGGAATTTATAGCTAGGACAGCTGCTTAATTTTTTTTCACATGCATGACACCATTGTGTCTTCTACCAGATAAGGCCTGTGTTCACATAAGATGTAATGTTGAGATAAGCAAACTGTATTATGGCTTAATACAGTAATACTTAATACTGGATTAATACTGTATTAAGCTGAAGCTCAAATACTTTGGCCACCTAATGCGAAGAGAGGACTCCCTGGAAAAGACCCTGATGCTGGGAAAGACTGAAGGCAAAAGGAGAAGGGGACAGCAGAGGATGAGATGGTTAGATAGCATCACCGATGTAACGAACATGAATTTGAGTAAACTCCGGGTGACAGTGGAGGACAGGAAGGCCTGGCGTGCTATGGTCCATGAGGTCACGAAGAGTCGGACACGACTAAATGACTGAACAACAACAACAATTATGGCTTAAGATGATGGCCTGCTGCCCCCAACACACTAAGGTATAGCTTTCCAAACTGTGTGTCGCGACACTTTAGTGTGTCGCAACACACAGTTTAGTGTGTCGTGAAGTGGCGGCGCAGGGGTGCATGTGGCGGTGGCAGTGTGTATGGCAGCGGCGGCAGCAACGACAGCAGCAGCGTGCCATCAGTGCTTCCGCATTTTAGCGAGGCCACTGCCACCGCCACTGTGCACACCACCGCTGTGCACCCCCCGCACCGCCGCCGTGCACGTGCCCCCCGCGCGCCCCCCCGCGCCGCCACCGCTGCCGCCATTGGTGTGTTGCCAACGGTGGCAGTTTGGAAAGCACTGCGCTAAGGTGTCAGCTGAGTTCCACACTGAACCACCAATGACCCAATTTAATTTTGATTAGCTTGGCATTGCGGAAACCCATCCCCTGACTTAGCTTGGTACACAGATAATAAACTTAAGAATGCACTCTGTAAATGTTGGGGTTTGTATATACCCAGGAATTTACAGTTAGATAAATTATACTGGAGAGGCTTGATATCTAGGTGAGAGGGGAATTATTCTCCAAGTCACCCAATTAGCAGCCATTGTTGTAGGGATGATGTGGCAGTGTATGACTCATACTACAGGTGCTATCATTTAGTTGGGTGTGGCAGATGATGAGAGTGACCTATAATGTGATTGGTCAGTTTATGTATATAAACAGAGAATGTCTGGTATTCTTTCTTCTCGTTTGCTGTAACTTCTCATCGCTGTATCATTTGTTACCCTTATGGATGTGTTCTGTAATACGTATGTATATATATAGTAAATAGGCTATTTTTATAATCTCTGTTTGAGTATCTATTTACTGCACAGAACGTGGATCACTGGTGTCTAGGAAGAAGTAGCGGGCCGCTCCACGCACGCACTCTGACAGTAAATGTTAGTTTTTTGGCCTAGAAATCTGTCTCATCCTAGAACACTCTGAAAGCAACGGATACACAGCATTCTTTCAATCATATTGTCTGGGAATCTTGGGAGTTGCAGTTCCAGTATACTGTATCTATAGGCCATGTGGTTGGGAAAGACTTGTTTAGATCCACTGAAAAGTCTCTATGGCTATGTTCACACAATACACTTCAGCAGTTCCATTAAATCCCAGTAGCTACATTTGCACAACATGCTAAGCTTGGTTAGAGTTAACCCTGGTTTGTTGTGGCTTGGTTAGCTTGGTTCAGAAAACGGGCTTCCACAATACACGGAATCAAAAGTTAACCAAATGAGTTTGCACTACATGCTAAGCCACAAAAAACAAACCAAGGCTAACACTAACCACGCTTAGCATGATTAGCATTCAGTAGTTTGTGAAGACCCAGAAAGTTGTTACTTCAGTAACAAAGAGAAAAGTGTTGTGTGAACTCAACAAGAAGCCGAGTTTCTAACTCCTTCTTGTTCAACCCCGGGTTCCCCACTAATCATGATGGGCGGGATATAAATATGATTAAATAAATAAATAAATATGATTTGTACACATGTGACCAGCTTTGCATATTGGCTGTCTTTAAGAAAAGATGAGGTCTTTTCTTTTTTCTTTCACAACAAATGTCAGCATTTGTGAGATTCTCCAGTCATTTTTCTCGTTACAGCTTTCCTTTTTTCTTGGCTAATCTTGCAGTTATGAGACACATCCTTTGTGACCTTCCTTTTTTCCCTCGGAGCTGCGGGACTGACCTTAGATTCCAAACAGCATACACTCCCTTAAGAAAGAAATTGGCCGTTGCTGCTTGACCGACAACCCCCGCCCCAGCCTTCCTCCCACTAACCAACCTTTTACTCCAAAGAGAGAAAAATCTCCAGATCAGAACGAACTCCATTGCAGGAGGAACCTTCTGGGGGAGTAGATGGGGCGGGATTTAACCCCACACTTTCCCCTGGGGCAGTGAACTGACTAATGGAATGTGACCAGCCTGCCCCTTTCATTAGCAGATTGGAGCGCTCAGAAATTGCATTTTTCCCCCCAGAGGGGAGGAAGAGCAGAAGAATCTTTGTGTTGTGATGAATGCCAGCAGGTGTGGGAAGTGGCAGGCCCATTACGGGTTCAGAAATGCCTCACCTGCGGTGAGTTTCACCCTAACCCGAGACTGCGCCAGAACTGCCGCGCTGAACAATGGCCGATAGGCAAGCCGCAGATGTAATCCTGTGAACGCAACTCCAAACAGGCTTCGCTGCCAACAGACCTTTGAACAATAACAATTGGACAGAAATAATGGCAAGTTGAAGCTGGGTGGGTCTTTGCAACATCATTTCAAGGAAACAGTTCCACGAAAAGGTTTTCTTTGGTAATAAAAAATGGAGAGAGATTGACCTTTTCTTGGTGCAAAGTTTGCTAAAATACAAAGCCAGCATTTCCTTCATAGACAATGGCAATCATGTCCTTTAATCGTATATGATTTTAAAAATCAGTGTAAGTAAATCCAAATTTTAAATTATCAGTCAGTAATTGTGGCTTGAATCATGTCAACTGGATTTCTATTTTCTCAGTAGAAACTGAGAAAAGATGTCCTAGCCAAAGGTCTTAATTTTGCCATCACTCCCAAGCAAGTTCCGGTGGTGGAGCTCATTACAGCCACAGAATCGGCCATCCACAACAACCACCTACCTTTTGAGGAAGCGGAACAACTCCGGCTTAAAATATCTGCAGCTCTGTCCAGTGCTCAGCCTCCTCCCCCCAACCTTACCGTCCAAGAGAGGAGAGCCCTGACAGCCCTCAGCAAAGATGAAACCATCACCATTTTACCTGCTGACAAAGGAAGATGTACAGTGGTTCTAAACACTGCAGACTACCACAATAAAATTACCTCACTTTTGGAGGATCACCATACATATGAAAAACTGAAAAGAGACCCCACCAGCAATTACAAGAAAAAGGTAATAGACAGTTTGAAACAATTGGAACATGATGGCTCCATCGATAGGATTACCTACCACCGTCTGTATCCTGGAGAAGCCATCCCTTGCATCTACGGACTCCCTAAGATCCACAAGGAAGGAACACCCCTTCGACCCATAGTCAGCAGCATTAATTCGGTAACATACAACATTGCCAAACACCTCTCTACCATACTAGCACCTCTAGTTGGACACTCTGAACACCACATCCATAATTCAGAAGAATTTGTTTCCAAAGCAAAGATCCTGAAACTGGATACAGATGAAACTATGGTCTCCTTCGATGTGTCCTCCCTTTTCACCAGCATCCCCACCACTCATGCTCTATCCGCTGTCAGGAAGAGACTAGAAGAGGACAGCACCCTTGAAAGGAGAAACCATCTCAACCCAAACCAGATCTGCCATCTTCTGGACCTGTGTCTTAACACCACTTATTTCTCATACAGAGGTGACTTTTACAGACAAAAACACGGCTGTGCCATGGGTTCTCCTGTGTCACCCATCGTGGCCAATTTATACATGGAAGAAGTGGAGAAGAAAGCACTCAACACTTTCCAGGGAACGGTGCCCACCCACTGGTTTAGGTATGTGGACGACACATGGGTCAAAATCAAGGCCCAGGAAGTACAGGCCTTCACGGACCATATAAACACTATAGATGCCAACATTAGGTTCACCAGAGAAGACACCAAGGACAACAGACTGGCATTCCTAGACTGTGAAGTCCTCATTGGGACCGGTGGCAAGCTAGAAATAGGGATCTACAGGAAACCCACACACACAGATCAATATTTGATGTTTGACTCCCACCATCCACTGCAGCACAAACTAGGAGTCATCAGGACATTGTCACACAGAGCAGAAACCATCCCCACCTCCATGGATTCCAAAAAGAATGAAAAGCAGCACCTGAGAACAGCTCTGAAGGCCTGTGGATATCCAAATTGGGCCTTCACTAAATCTACCAGACCTAAAACAGCGACAGATAGGGCTGAGACTCAGAGTAAACGGAAGAACCTGGTCATTCCTTACATGGCTGGCGTGTCTGAAAAGATAAAACGAATATTTGGCAAACACCACATACCTGTATATTTCAAACCCACCAACACACTGAGACAGAGGCTTGTACACCCCAAAGATCAAACTCCAAAACACAAGGAAAGCAATGTAGTGTATGCAATCCAGTGCAGTGAGGAGTGCTCTGAACTCTACATTGGAGAAACCAAACAACCTTTGTACAGGAGGATGGCCCAACACAGGAGAAGTAACACCACAGGACCAGAGTCAGCAGTTTATCTTCATCTAAAAGAAAAAGGACACTCATTTGAGGACACTAATGTTCACATTTTAGACAGGGAAGATAAGTGGTTTGAAAGAGGGGTCAAGGAATCCATTTATGCCAACTTGGAAAATCCTTCCTTGAACAGAGGTGGGGGCCTCAGGCATAACCTTTCCCCTATCTTCCTTCCTGCTTTGTCTTCTGTGCCTAGGAAGATTAAGACCATTTTGCAAGCTCAACAGCAGCAGGGTAATCTTAACGATCCTCCTTTAGATGATAAAGGGACTTAGAAATAAACATCTCAAAATAACCATGACCTAGCCCCAGGTGCAAGGTCACACAGCCACCCTAGAAACATATTTAAGGATTCCCTTACTAACTTTACTCAGACTGAAGAAGCTCCTTGGATAAGGAGTGAAACCTTTCTACTGAGAATAGAAATCCAGTTGACATGATTCAAGCCACAGACTGTTCCACCTGGATGACTGAGAACCTTCATCGACATATCAGTCAGTAATGTTTGGAGTTTTATTATATAAAGTAAGTTGAGATTATTATTATTATTATTATTATTATTATTATTATTATTTACACAGCAATGTGAGATCACAGCTGCCAGTTCTTTAGCTGGTGCTGGCCTTCATTCGCATCAAGTTCAGCCCAAGAACCTCGGAGGTCGCAATGCATCAGCATAGTATATGTGCAGATCCAGGCAGTGTGGCCTTTTATAATTGACAGATGGAAATTGTGTCAATGTGCAGATTTTCTAAGTGCCGTCCAAGGTTTTTTGGTATGGCTCCCAGTGTGCTGATAACCACTGGGACCACCACGGCCGGTTTATGCCATAATCTTTCAACTTCGGTTTTCAGATCTTGATACTTGGTGATCTTCTCCCGTTCTTTGTCTTCTGTTCTACTGTCCCCTGGTATTGCCCCATCAATTATCCACACTTTCTTCTTTTCAACCACAGTTAAATCTGGTGTGCTATGTGCCAAGACTTTATCAACTTGTATTCGGAAATCCCACAATATTTTAACCTGCTCATTTTCGACTATATGTTTTTTTGGTTTTTTATTTATTAATTTTCTATCCTACCTTTATTATTTTTATAAATAAGGCAGCGAACATACCTAATACTCCTTCCTCCTCCTATTTTGCCCACAACAACAACCCTGTGAGGTGAGTTGGGCTGAGAGAGAGTGACTGGCCCAAGGTCACCCAGCCGGCTTTCATGCCTAAGGCGGGACTAGAACTCTCAGTCTCCTGGTTGGCCATTGGCTCCTTCCTAGGGCTGAGAGAGAGGGACTGGCCCAAGGTCACCCAGCCGGCTTTCATGCCTAAGACGGGACTAGAACTCTCAGTCTCCTGGTTGGCCATTGGCTCCTTCCTAGGGCTGAGAGAGAGGGACTGGCCCAAGGTCACCCAGCCGGCTTTCATGCCTAAGGCGGGACTAGAACTCTCAGTCTCCTGGTTGGCCATTGGCTCCTTCCTAGGGCTGAGAGAGAGGGACTGCCCCAAGGTCACCCAGCCGGCTTTCAGGCCTAAGGCGGGACTAGAACTCTCAGTCTCCTGGTTGGCCATTGGCTCCTTCCTAGGGCTGAGAGAGAGGGACTGGCCCAAGGTCACCCAGCCGGCTTTCATGCCTAAGACGGGACTAAAACTCTCAGTCTCCTTGTTTCTAGCCCGTTGCCTTAACCACTAGACCAAACTGGCTCTGTTCCCAACAATTTTTCATTACTGGCACATGATCATTTTTACAGATGTTCCAGTGAATCATTTTGGCGACTGTGTTATGTCACTGTTTTTGTTTATAGTCTATTATTATTATTATTATTATTATTATTATTATTATTCAACCAGTGAGATTTAACCATGTTATGTATATTATATAATAAGTGTACTTTCTTTGTGGTTGTGTAAAACCATAGGCATCCATTCCTAACCAGGATTTCTGCTCTTTTAAAGAAAGAAATGGAAAATAAAATTGGGTATGAGGCTACCCATCAGCATATCACATCTATTTAACTTTTATTTTCTTACAAAAAGGTAATCTCCTTAAAAGTTTTTTTTAAAAAAATGGGACAACATTTTTTTGATGGGAATCACCACATCTCCATCATCATGCCCTCGGTAGCCCTTGAAGGCTGAAAAAGTTTTGTTTTTTTTTTAAGTGTGGGCCTCAGTTGCAAAAATATTGCCCCTCCTAAAAAGACAGTGAAAACAAACTTAACTCTGAATGATGAAATAACAAAATAGGGGTTGGATAACATACCAAGTCACACAAATCCCCACCAAGGCTGACCAAAGTGTTTTGTGAAATCACCCACTGCACCTTTAACCTGGTTAGTGGTATCACGTGAACATGGGCCGCCTCCGTTAGGTTCAGCTTGCCATTCCTGCCCTTCACTGAGTCAATCGTTTCCCCTTTTCTTCCATCTCAGGCATCCAGATCTGTTCCTTCAGCCAGGCGGTTTGTTAATCACCTTTGAAGCATCTTGGCCTGTCTATCTACCTTTGTTCATCTCCTGATGCTCTCTTCCCTAACACTGTAATGGAATGTGGGAAAGACCTTGGGAGACCGGGCGAAGAGATGCTGCCTAGGGAACGGTCAGATAAGAGACGGCATAGCCCACAGCTGCATCATGGGTGGGGCAAGAGGCTCAGGAGGGACCCTCCCTAGTTTCTCAGGCTGTAAAGGAGATGGGGGTGGGGGAGAATTGCACTTTCAGACTTGCAAGATTCTGTTACTGTAGCTTTACAATGAAGTAGAATTAGCTCACCTGGTTGTGTTTCCTGTCTGGTCCATCTGGGAAGGCTGACAACCGCGCCCCCCCCCCCCCCATAAACTACATAGGATAATTATGAGGCCCCTCCCAGTGGTGCACAGTTTTGTAGAAAAGCTTTACACTGATGAGTGTTGGATATTTCAAGCAGAGCTTCCATCGTACGATCACGGTCGCCATCTTGACTTTTTTGACCACACGTCCCTGACTCCACCCCTCTTTTTTTGGTGAGTTCATTAAAGCAGAGTCTATGAACATGTTGAATCTCTTTTTCCTGGGCTAAACAGCTGTTTATGAGATTCCCAGCATCCCCACTATTTCTCACAATAATCACCTAGATGTTTGAAGCTTCTGGTAGCTTGAACCTAATGTCATTGTGGCCAACCACCTTTCCATGCGGTTTCTTTGGGGTAAAGGCTGACAATGCGTGATCGGGTGCCAAGGTCCTGTTCAAAGAGGAGTAGCTAGTCTCTGTGTCCTCTCATCTGCCGCAAAGGATTTTGTTTCCTGTGGTTTTCTCCCCATGGAATGAAAGGAGGAGGAAGAGGAAGAGGAAGAAGGGAGGAGAAGAAGGAGGAGAAGGAGAAGAAGAGGAAGGAGAAGGAGAAGAAAGGAGGAGGAGGAGGAGGAGGAGGAGGAAGAAGGGAGGAGAAGAAGAAGAAGAAGGAGAAGAAGAGGAAGGAGAAGAGGAAGAAAGGAGGAGGAGGAGGAGGAGGAGGAGGAAGAAGAGGAAGGGAGGAGAAGAAGAAGAAGAAGGAGAAGAAGAGGAAGAAGAAGAAGAAGAAAGGAGGAGGAGGAGGAGGAGGAAGAAGGGAGGAGAAGAAGAAGAAGAAGGAGAAGAAGAGGAAGAAGAAGAAGAAGAAAGGAGGAGGAGGAAGAGGAAGAGGAAGAAGGGAGGAGAAGAAGAAGAAGAAGGAGAAGAAGAGGAAGAAGAAGAAGAAGAAAGGAGGAGGAGGAGGAGGAGGAAGAGGAAGAAGGGAGGAGAAGAAGAAGAAGAAAGAAGAAGAGGAAGAAGAAGAAAAAGAAAGGAGGAGGAGGAGGAGGAGGAAGAGGAAGAGGAAGAAGGGAGGAGAAGAAGAAGAAGAAGGAGAAGAAGAGGAAGAAGAAGAAGAAGAAAGGAGGAGGAGGAGGAGGAGGAAGAGGAAGAGGAAGAAGGGAGGAGAAGAAGAAGAAGAAGGAGAAGAAGAGGAAGAAGAAGAAGAAGAAAGGAGGAGGAGGAGGAGGAAGAGGAAGAGGAAGAAGGGAGGAGAAGAAGAAGGAGAAGAAGAGGAAGAAGAAGAAGAAGAAAGGAGGAGGAGGAGGAGGAGGAAGAGGAAGAGGAAGAAGGGAGGAGAAGAAGAAGAAGAAGGAGAAGAAGAGGAAGAAGAAGAAGAAGAAAGGAGGAGGAGGAGGAGGAGGAAGAGGAAGAGGAAGAAGGGAGGAGAAGAAGAAGAAGGAGAAGAAGAGGAAGAAGAAGAAGAAGAAAGGAGGAGGAGGAGGAGGAGGAGGAGGAGGAAGAAGGGAGGATAAGAAGAAGAAGAAGGAGAAGAAGAGGAAGAAGAAGAAGAAGAAAGGAGGAGGAGGAGGAGGAAGAGGAAGAGGAAGAAGGGAGGAGAAGAAGAGGAAGAAGAAGAAGAGGAGGAGGAGGAGGAGGAGGAGGAGGAAGAAGAAGAAGGAGAAGAAGAGGAAGAAGAAGAAGAAGAAAGGAGGAGGAGGAGGAGGAGGAAGAGGAAGAGGAAGAAGGGAGGAGAAGAAGAAGAAGAAGGAGAAGAAGAGGAAGAAGAAGAAGAAGAAAGGAGGAGGAGGAGGAGGAGGAGGAGGGGGAAAATTCAATCTCACAATATTCAGCTTACAAAAAACAGCTATGCTTAGAACTACATCCTGTACATATTGCAAAGAGATTTGGATGATTTTTAGGCTTTGTGAGAAAGCTTGAATTGATCCTAAACCACCAGCATCTGCTGAACGTTATTTAGAAGGAAATACATACAGGTAGTCCTCGCTTAACAACCATTCATTTAGCGATGGTTCAGACTTACAATGGTGCTGAAAAAAACCGACTTATGACCAGTCCTCACACTTACGACCATCGCAGCATCCCTGCAGTCACGTGATCACAATTTGGGTGCTTCGCAACTGGTTCACATTTATAACCATCGCCGCATCCCGTGGTCATGTGACCACCATTTTCAACCTTCCCAGCCAACTTTTGGCAAGCAAACTCAATGGGGAACCGCGTGATTCGCTTAACGACTACATGGTTCACTTAACAACTGTGGTGATTTGCTTAACGACCGCCACAAAAAGGTCGTAAAATTGGGCCAGATTCACTTAATGACCACTTTGCTTAGTAACTGAAATTCTGGTCTCAGTTGTGGTTGTTAAGCAAGGATTACCTGTAATAGTAAAAACACTGTGGCCTGACTGGGGTCAGCAACTACGCCACCCTCCTTTCTTTGCAGGTCCAACCCTCCTGTGACCAGAGGAGACAGGTGTGAAACATTAAAAGAACAGAGATGGAGTTCCTAGAGCAGCCCCATTTTTCCAAAGCTTCTCTAGGACTTTGTCTCTATGCTGGCAGCTGAGATAACAGAATGAAGCCTCTATCAACCCCAACATGGCCGATTGGATGGGGGAGTTAATATAAAAGTCAACCTGAGCCTCTGCTTGCGCCAACTGGGTTTAGCTGTTTGCATAAACCACCCAAACCTTTTGGCCCAGTCCAGTACGGCCCCGCTTAATGTCAAACAGGCGGGGACCAATTCATCATTTCCAGGCTGAGATCCTTCCTTGCTGCAGATAGCAGCATCTAATACAGCGTTTCTCAACCTTAGGCTGACCATATTTCCTTGAGACAAAAATGGGACATTGGGATGGCAAAACGGGACAGGGTCTTATGTAATATTCCGTATTCATGAAAAAGACAGGGGTCCCCGGTCCGCGCGATTGGCTCCTGCCTGCAAACCCCGCCCCCCGGTACACACGATTGGCTCCTGCCTGCAAACCCCACCCCCTGGTCCATGCTATTGGCTCCCGCCTGCAAACCTCATCCCCCGGTCCACACAATTTGCTCCCACCTGCAAGCCCCACTCCCCCAGTCCGCGATTGGCTCCCGCCTGCAAACCCTGCCCCCTGGTCCACACGATTGGCTCCCGCCTGCAAACCCCGCCCTCCTTTGCCGCGCACTGATAGGTGGGAGGACTTCCTCTTCTGGGCTGCCTCCAATCGGCAGCTCTGGCTTGGGTCCTCCTTCCACGCCATTCCCGCCGGGTTTAAAAAACGGGACAAAATTGAGATTTTTATCAAAACAATGGGACGGTTGAAAAATGCTAAAAAAACGGGACTGTCCCGTTCAAAACGGGACATATGGTCAGCCTACTCAACCTGGACAACTTTAAGGGGTGTGGACTTCAGCTCCCAGAATTCCCCAGCCCGCATGGGGAATGGCTGGCTGGGGAATTCTGGGAGCTGAAGTCCACACCCCTTAAAGTTGTCCAGGTTGAGAAACGCTGATCTAATACATCATAAAAACAACCTTGAACCTTTGGAGAAGCAGATTTTCTGGCGTCTGCAGAGAAACCCACTTAATCCGCCCCTTGGAAAGGAGACAAATCTCCAAATCGCTGGGAGAGCAATTCCACCGGATTACACTGTAGGGGCTGATGCAAACAAAGGGGGCAGGGGAGCCGTTCTGGAGCCGTCAGTCGCTCCTGGGAGATGGCAAAGTCACGGCTTAATCGCCCTCGGTAGGTGAATCTCAAACGTCAAGGGTATTTCACTGCACCCAGGGCATGCTGCTCACTGACGAAAAACAGACCAGAGGAAAGTGCCCATAAATATCCAGGTTGAAAAAGCAATTAGAGCCAGAAGACAAGACAAACTGGAAGGGGGGGGGGATCTGCATAGGAGGCAAATCCTCCTACAGCCCCTCCGTGCCCTCAGCGTGCAACAGAGGGGAGTTATCTGTCTTTTTCCTTCACCGCACTGTGTGCCGGGCGCATTTGATCATTTCTCCTTTGTTGAGAAGCTGTGGGGGAGAATGACCATGAAAGAGCTCAGCTCCGAATGCTGAGGTCTCACACACATTGCACAGTTCCTGTCTTCAACACCCGTGTTCCTCAACCTTAGCAACTGTAAGATGCGTGGACTTCAACGCCCAGAATTCCCCAGCCAGCCATGCTGGCTGGGGAATTCTGGGAGTTGAAGTCCACACATCTTACAGTTGCTAAGGTTGAGGAACTGTCGTGTGTAGATGCAGAAATAACACGCCGAGGCCTGGAATCTAGTCTCTAGTGTTTATTGCATACCTACAAGCAGAAATCCTGCTAAACTAACAGTGCCTGAAGATTCCCAAGTATATCAGCTCAACCTAGGGTGGAGCTTTCTTCTGACGTTTGGGGAAATAGGCTAGGCTCTCTGAGCTGCGTGCTCGCTTCTTATCCAGTGCTCCGCCCTCCTCTCTGCTTCCCCCGACAGGAACCCTGCTCAACACGGAAGTTTTCAGACTTGCATGGAGGGAAAAAAGTCTTATCTATTGCTAGATACTTAAAGATAAGTATCTAGCAATACTTATCTTTCATCTTGAGAATCAACACTTCTCCACCCATCAGAATTATGCAATATATGGTTACAGCAGCAAGACTTATATATGCACAAAATTGGAAAAACCAGACTATACCTACAATACAGGACTGGATGTTAAAAGTAATGGAAATGGCAGAAAACGATAAATTGACATGTTTATTAAAAGAAAATACAAATTATTATTTTCTTAAAGAGTGGAAACCATTAATGGACTATTTACAAAATGCAGGAGGGGTAAAGCTTATATGGGGTTTTGAAGATTAAAATATACATAAATTGATATATTAGACAGGAAATGCTCTACAATGTTATATATAGACCTAGCATCTAAGAGACTATTTTTTAAATCACTATGACCAGAGATAAATCGGAAGTTCTAATTTCTATGTTTCATCTTTCTCTTTTTCTAGTCTTTACTACACTTTTTTTCTTTCTTTCTTTGATTTGTATTTCTATTTCTTTTTCCTTTTCAACCTTTTATCTATGTATATTTAAAATTCAATAAAATATATTAAAAAAAAAACACTTCTCCACCCATCGGAGCATTTAGCACAGCCTAGAAACCTGGCAGAATTTAAGTGGACCTGTTTTTTTTTAAAAAAACTTTCGGTTAGCTCACCTTTCAATAAAGGGGCAGCACCCTGGAAACATGGCTGACCGCTTAAAAAAAAGCCCACAACAAACCAGGGTTGGGCCTTGCTAGCATATGGATGGGAGAGCACCAGGAACCTCAGGGTTTATAGCTAGCCTGGGAAGTTGGAAGACCATCCCAGAAAAAGGCAACGGGAAACTGCTTCTGTATAGTTGATAGAAAACTGCTTTCATCATCCACGAAGTCACCAGGAATTGAGCTGGATTTGGAGGATACATTAAGTCGGTATTTTTCAAACTGGGCAACTAAGATGTGTGGAATGGTGGGTGGGGAATTCTGGGAGTTGACGTCCACACATCTTAAAGTTGCCAACAAATATGCTCTAAAGCATGGGTTCCCAACCTAAGCATCTTCTAGCTGTATGGACTTCAACACCCAGAATTCTCAGCAATGACCATGCTGACTGGAGAATTCTGGGAGCTGAAGTCCACACATGTGGAAGCTGCTCTTAAAGTCACTGAGGTTGAGAAACACTGTTCTAAGGTATAATAACAGGGTTAAAAATATAAAATTGCATGATTTAGTGTAATCTAGTACCAAGTGAGAGCCAGTTTGATGTAGCGGTTTAAGGCACCAGGCTAGAAACTGGCAGACGATGAGCCTTAGGCACAGAGCCAGCTGGGTGACCTTGGGCCAGTCCCTCTCTCTCAGCCCCAGGAAGAAGGAAGCGATGAGAAATCATATCCAAAAATGCTGCCTAGAAAACTGCAAGGGTTTGTCCGGGCAGTTGCCAGGAGTCAAGACTGACTCGAAGGCACCAAAAAAAACCCCACCCCACCAGTAAAGACCTTTACCCAAGAACCAGTAAAACAGTCAGTGACAATCAGCCCTACTGCAAAATTTATATTGACATGTCCCTGAGAAGTACAGGTCTTAATGGCCCCCTGGAATCCGAGCAGAGTCAGAATGAATCCTGTTTGTGTGAACACCACAGTTCTGCTCTAACTGCAGAGTAAGTCAGTAGAATTTGAGGGAGTTTGAAACGTCACTTGAATTGAACGACGTGTGCATTTGCAATACTGTACAGGTAGTCCTCGTTTAACAACCATTCATTTAGTGATGGTTGAGACTTACGACGGTGCTGGAAAAACTGACTTACGACCGGTCGTCACACTTATAACTGTCGTGGCATCCCTGCAGTCACATAATCACGATTTGGGCACTTGGCAACCGGTTTGCATTTATGACTGTTGCAGCGTCCCGTGGTCACATGATTGCCATTTTTGACCTTCCCAGCCAGCTTCTGGCAACCAAAATCAATGGGGAACCACATGATTCGCTTAACAACCAAGTGGTTCCCTTAACACCCGCAGTGATTCGGTTAACGACTACCACAAAAAAGTCATAAAATCAGGTCGGATTCGCTTAATGACCACTTCGCTTAGCAACCAAAATTCCAGTCCCAGCTGTGGTCGTTAAGTGAGGATTACCTGCATGTGCACAAACCACTAACCTTCTCAAACACTCACAATTGTGGGGAAAATATCTGCGGTGTATTTTAACAGCTTTTCCTTTGATCATCCAGGAATTGACCCTGTCTCTGTGGTCCGCACAAGAATGCTTTGTATAGACAGCGCAGCTTCTAACTTCCTTTCATTTGTGTTTTGCTTCAGGTTGCTTTTTTTAAAAAAAATCTGGTAAATGCATGTCATCCCCCCGTCTGTAGCTATGCAGGAGGGAAGGTTTAAAAATACATGTCTGTGGTTATTCACAACGGTGGAACTGTGCAAGTGAGCCGTGAAATCTAGTCCAAAAATCTTAGATTTCCTCTAGCAAAGTGGGGGGGGAGGGTGTTGTTAAACAGGTTCCACAACTTTGAAGTCAATCTGGTAAGAAATAGAAAGCTTGGTTGGAGTATGTTTAACTCAGCAGCTGGGTTAAACATACTCATTAAAACATAATCACTAAAAAAAATGTCATAAAAGTAGTTTGGGGGAAGGCAGAATTACAGGGGAAGAAGAACCACGTGAGTGAATCAAGATGTTACAGCACTGCAGAAAATATCAAGATAAACAGTATAGAAAATATCAAGATAAACAGTATAGAAAATATCAAGATAAACAGTATAGGCTCAGTGTTTAAGAACTATCTCTTAGGTGAGAAAATTCAGCCAGCAAAGACAATGTTCACAGAATGCATTTACAAAGATGAACAAAAAACCCTACTTTACTAAATTAAACCACAACACACTAAGCTACCCGCATAGACTCAGTGTGCAAGTCGTGCTAGGCTGAAATGTAGTTGGCTCATTCTTGTTTCAGTGTCTTATGCGAACACATTCAAAATAAAACGATCTATTCCAGCATTAAATCACATGATAAACCGTTTTAGGTTTGAACCAGGGAATGCAAACAAACATAGTTTGGCCAAAGTTTACTGAAGCTAACCAATGAGAGGTAGTCTGGATTCAGACTACCCACTGAAGCACATTAGTTTCCCAATTAATGCCATATATTGAAGTATAAACCAAGTGGCTGATCTGGATTGATTCGGTTGCACACAAAATACACAAATTTAAAGTGACTCTCTTCTATTGAAATTTCTCTTCTCTACTGAAATTTCTCTACTGAAATTTCCAGATGGGCAGTGATAAAAATTTGATAGATGATAGATAGATAGATAGATAGATAGATAGATAGATAGATAGATAGATAGATAAAATGAAAAATTGTTAGCATGTAATCAATAATCATGATTCTGTGGGGAACCCATGATGCTTAGACAGTTATAAAAGCAATGCCTGTTTAGAGGGCTGCATTCAGAAAGCATGTTTAACCAGATCAAGTCAAGTTCTAGCCGTGCCTTTTGCCCATCGTGGTTAGTGTTCAACCTTAGCCATTGTTTAAATGGCTTAATGCATAGCTTTCCAAACTGTGTGTCGCGACACTTTAGTGTGTTGCAACACACAGTTTAGTGTGTCGCGAAGTGGTAACATGGGGGTGCATGCAGTGGCAGTGCGGGGGCGTGTGTGGCGGCCGCACAGCAGTGGCAGTGTAAATGGCAGCGGTGGCAACGAAGATGGCAGCGGCGTGCCATCAGCGCTTCCGCGTTTTAGCGAGGCCGCCACCGCTGCCACCACCCTGCATGCTGCCGCGCGCGCCACCGTGCCACCGCTGTGCACGCGCGCCCCCCCCCGCGCCGCTGCCACTGCTGCCGTTGGTGTGTCGCCAACGGCGGCACTTTGGAAAGCACTGGCTTAATGAACTTCCCTGGACAGCGAATTGATGGTTCAGCCTATTTTGCAAACCCAGACCATGGGCTAATTCAATAACTGGGTTAAGTGTGTTGTCGGAATCCAGCCGATGCCATCCAGAGGGGTAATCAGCATTTACAAATCTTAATCGAGTATATTCCTGAAATCTTGCTGTCTTCCAAAACATTGTACTGTCACTGGCCCTAAACAGAAAGGTGGAAAAACATTTTCTCCTCCAATAGAAGGAACCATTTCAGAAAGTATGGAAATCCGTCCTCGTAATTGTACTCTGACACAGCTGGGCAACATCTGTTTGGAGTCCACAACGCCTGATCTTCCCATATGGTCACTTTGGGGGCTTCTGCTCAGTATTAATAGCCAGCCAGCTCCCAGGAATGACTGCAGACTGACTGGGGGGGGGGGTGAGGAAGGGGAGGGGTCCAGCAAAGCATGCTCGCCAGCCCTGAAAGGCAGGGGTCCCCAACCTGTGGGTGGGCCGCGGCCTGTTAGGAAGTGGGCCGCGAGGCTCCCACCTGCAAACTCCGCCCCCCAGTGCACATGATTATCCCGCCCCCGGTGTGTGCGATTGGTTCCCGCCTGCAAACCCCCCCCCCCCGGTCTGTGGAAAAAATTTCTTCCACGACCGGTCCCTGGTGCCAAAAAGGTTGGGGACCGCTGCAAGGAGCTCAGTTAAGCCCAGTGGTGGAACAATCAGCTATCATATTAGAGAAGTTAAGAGCCCAAGTAAGGGGTGTCAACAGCAAAGGAGGAGGGGTGTTTGGGGGGGGCGGGACTGCAGCGGAAATGAGACCTGCTTAGGCTATAAGAATGAACTCTCCAGGAAGAGCGAGGAATTGAGGGGTGGGAAAACAGGAACTGTGGTGTGCAGGGGGTATTGTAATATCCTCCACGGAAGAGCAAAGGGGAAACGGGGAAAGGTCGTGCCTGGGGGGAACCAGCCACGAACGCTGGGACGGGAGTTGTGGACTTTGAAGGAAGGACGTGTTGGAGAAGCGCCAGGATGAGAACCATGGGTGGCATTTTTTCTCTCTTGCGGCCTCCAAAGGCTGGCTGGAGAAGATGGACTCCAACACATCTGAAACAGAGCAGCATGGAGAAGAAGATCATTTTAAGAACTGAGGTTTCCATCATCCAACACTGAGTGGAGGGTTTTGGCTATTATAAGTATGCCAGGGGTACCTCGATGGTGCAGGTCTGTAAACTGGGACAGAAGCATCACCCTGCCAGAGATGTCTCGGTCGATCTGCATTCAGATGTTGGCCATGGCATGCATTTCTGCCCTCCTGCCCAAGTTTTATTTTCCCCAACGCTGAACACGTCCACCTCCTTTGATCTCTATTGCGCTTCCCTCTCCAGCCCCTGATTATCTCCCCTCTTATCTGTGGGTTGAGCCATGGCAACTGGATTTCTTTCTTTTGGTTGAAATGTCGCTGCTTGTCCAAGTCGCTTCTTCAGTCTGGGCAAAAGTTGGAGAGGGGACCCCATATATGTCTTCCAGGGTGGCTGTATTGACCTTACACCTGATTGGCTTGTAAAATGGGCAACTGAGGTGTAGATAGTCTTTGGGATGTCTTATAATCATGACTATCTACACCTCAATTGCCCAATTAACAAGCCAATCAGGTGTAAGGTCAATACAGCCACCCTGGAAGACATATATGGGGTCCCCTCTCCAACTTTTGCCCAGACTGAAGAAGCGACTTGGACAAGCAGCGAAAGTTTCAACCAAAAGAAAGAAATCCAGTTGCCATGACTCAGCCCACAGACAATTCCACCTGGATGACTGAGAATCTTCATCGACATCTCCCCTCTTATTTTATTTTTTATTCTTTATTCTTATTTATTCATGCTATTCATTATTTTATTAATATCCTCATTGCTACTTTATTCTTTTATTTTTATACTGCCTGACTCCCAGCGACTGCTTTCTGAAATATTTCCAATTTCTCTGAAGGCTTCTTAAAAAAGACGTGCCTAGTAACTGGGGCCTGACAAACAGAGCGGAACAATCTATCCCCCTTGATTTGGAAGCCGTACAGTCCTTCTGCTGAGGAAGCCTAAATCTGCCATTCCGTTTTCTCCATCCACCGCTGGCTCCCCGTCCTGTTGCGATCAACAGTCGTTCCGAGGCCCTTCTGCACAGGTGGTGTTTCCGAGCCCACCATCCTAGCTTGGTCTGTTTGATTTCTTTGTGCCCGACCAGGGCACCCTTGCATTGATCTCGCTGGACTTCCACTCTGTCTCTTTCAGCTCATTTCTCTAAATTCGTAAGATTGTGGGGTTTTTTCCTCCATTTTTTCCCTGTTGTTTAGGCTATTCGGTATTCCACCGTTTTCTGTCACCTGCCAATTCGTTGGATGAAAAGGCTGGGTGGGCAGCCACGTAAATTCAACAAAAGAAAGAAATAAACTCGCCAGCTGCTGTGACACTGGACGCACCGGGAGAGCCGTGGGGCAGCCCGGCCTCAGGAAAAGCCCCTTCCTGCAGGGCACTGAAGGCCTCCCCGCTCCAGCCCCCGGCTCTGGTTCCTTGAAGCCGAGGCCGCGTTCGACCAGCGCCTGGGAGTTTCCCTCCAGCCCCATGCAGTTTGCGTTTGAGCCGGTTCCCCTCCGTGGGGCTGCCGAAGTGGGCGGGGAGGGGGGTTTCCTGTCCTTTTCATCCATCTTCCCTTCTCCCCACCCCCTCCACCACCCCCGGCTTTCAAAAGCCTGTCTGCTTCCTCTCTTACACCCCCGGGGGCTTTCCATCCACGCTGGCTGCCAGAAAATAAATCTCGGGCTATTTTTAAAGTGGGAGGGGGGCAGGGCCACGAAGGGAGGCAAACAGGAGGACCAGACGGATCCAGGCCGGCTCCCTGGTGGGCAAAGAAGGGGCAGGGATTTTGCAAGGACGCATGTGGGGGGAAAGCGGCTTGAGGGGAGGAAGAAGACAATGGGGAGGAGGAAGAAGAAGAGGAAGAGGAGGAGGAGGGGAGGAGGAGGAGGAGAAGAGGAGGAGGAGGAAGAAGAAGAGGAAGAGGAGAAGGTGGGGAGGAGGAAGAAGAGGAGGAGGGGAGGAGGAGGAGAAGAAGAGGAAGGAGGAAGAAGAAGGGGAAGGGGAAGAGGAGAGGAAGAGGAGGAAAAGGAGGGGAGGAGAAGGAGGAAGAAGAAGGAGGAGGAAGAAGAGGAGGAGGGGAGGAGGAGGAGAAGAAGAGGAAGGAGGAAGAAGAAGGGGAAGGGGAAGAGGAGAGGAAGAGGAGGAAAAGGAGGGGAGGAGAAGGAGGAAGAAGAAGGAGGAGGAAGAAGAAGAGGAAGAGGAGGAGGAGGGGAGGAGGAAGAAGAGGAGGAGGAGGAGGGGAGGAAGAGGAAGGAGGAAGAAGAAGGGGAAGGGGAAGAGGAGAGGAAGAGGAAAAGGAGGGGAGGAGAAGGAAGAAGAAGGAGGAGGAGGAGGAAGAAGGGGAGGAGGAGGCGAAGAAGAAGACGAAGAAGGGGAGGAGGAGGAGAGGAAGAGGAGGAAAAGGAGGGGGAGGAGGGAGGAGGAGGAAGAGGAAAGGGAGGAGGAGGAGGAAGAAGAAGAGGAAGAGGAGGAGGAGGGGAGGAGGAAGAAGAGGAGGAGGAGGAGGGGAGGAAGAGGAAGAAAAGGAGGAAAGGAGAAGGAAGAAGAAGGAGGAGGAGGAGGAAGAAGGGGAGGAGGAGGCGAAGAAGAAGATGAAGAAGAAGGGGAGGAGGAGGAGAGGAAGAGGAGGAAAAGGAGGGGGGAGGAGGGAGGAGGAGGAAGAGGAAAGGGAGGAGGAGGAGAAGAGGAGAAGGAGGGGAGGAGGAGGAGGAAGAAGAAAGGGAGGAGGAGGAGAAGAGGAAGAAAAGGAGGGGGAGGAGGAGAAGAGGAGGAGGAGGAAGAAGAAGAGGAAGAGGAGAAGGTGGGGAGGAGGAAGAAGAGGAGGGGAGGAGGAGGAGAAGGAGGAAGAAGAAGGGGAAGGGGAAGAGGAGAGGAAGAGGAGGAAAAGGAGGGGGAGGAGGGAGGAGGAGGAAGAGGAAAGGGAGGAGGAGGAGGAGGAAGAAGAAAGGGAGGAGGAGGAGGAGGAAGAAGAAAGGGAGGAGGAGGAGAAGAGGAAGAAAAGGAGGGGGAGGAGGAGAAGAGGAGGAGGAGGAAGAAGAAGAGGAAGAGGAGAAGGTGGGGAGGAGGAAGAAGAGGAGGGGAGGAGGAGGAGAAGGAGGAAGAAGAAGGGGAAGGGGAAGAGGAGAGGAAGAGGAGGAAAAGGAGGGGGAGGAGGGAGGAGGAGGAAGAGGAAAGGGAGGAGGAGGAGGAGGAAGAAGAAAGGGAGGAGGAGGAGGAGGAAGAAGAAAGGGAGGAGGAGGAGAAGAGGAAGAAAAGGAGGGGGAGGAGGAGGAGAAGAGGAGGAGGAAGAAGAAGAGGAAGAGGAGAAGGTGGGGAGGAGGAAGAAGAGGAGGAGGGGAGGAGGAGGAGAAGAAGAGGAAGGAGGAAGAAGAAGGGGAAGGGGAAGAGGAGAGGAAGAGGAGGAAAAGGAGGGGAGGAGAAGGAGGAAGAAGAAGGAGGAGGAGGAAGAAGAGGAAGAGGAGGAGGAGGGGAGGAGGAAGAAGAGGAGGAGGGGAGGAAGAGGAAGGAGGAAGAAGAAGGGGAAGGGGAAGGGGAAGAGGAGAGGAAGAGGAGGAAAAGGAGGGGAGGAGAAGGAAGAAGAAGGAGGAGGAGGAGGAAGAAGGGGAGGAGGAGGAGGAGAAGAGGAGAAGGGGAGGAGGAGGCGAAGAAGAAGACGAAGAAGAAGGGGAGGAAGAGGAGAGGAAGAGGAGGAAAAGGAGGGGGGAGGAGGGAGGAGGAGGAAGAGGAAAGGGAGGAGGAGAAGAAGAGGAGAAGGAGGGGAGGAGGAGGAGGAAGAAGAAAGGGAGGAGGAGAAGAGGAAGAAAAGGAGGGGGAGGAGGAGGAGAAGAAGGAGGAGAGGCAAAGTTTGGCGTGGAGGCAGAAGCGCACTGCTGATGCTCCGAAACAGAGGTTATGCGCAAGGGCTCAAGACGGGACCCCTGGAGGAAAAGGACATGAGAAGGGGGACGATGGTGAATAAACAGCTCAACTATTTCAGTTCCAGAGCCCAAAGGAGCTGATCTGAGCTACCGTCTCCCCTGCTTTAACTCTCAATACTTCCTGGCCTTTTGCTATGATCCCCCCATGGCACTTCTTTTAACCCTTGCCCTTCTGGGTAATGTTTAGCTACCCTAAACATTTATCCCCAGGAATCAAAGCACCATTAATAGGAAAGATCTCTTCAAAGAAGCTGGCTGAAGCAGAAATCTGTCGAGATCTGGGAACAATGATGGCCTTTTCCATCATGCAGGCGGAATATTCCAGATACCCCTTCATCCTTGTAACAACCAAATAAGAAAGACCCCCCAGGACCAGCACTCTTCTTTTGGACTCATTCCTATCAATGAACATTGACCAGCGCTGCTCACAGAATATGCATTTGCACAATGCTTTGCTTGAAAACGGATTCGCAGAGGATGGAGGGATTTTTTTCAGGGATGGTGAGAATGAAGTTTCCTTCTTGGAAAGAGGATTTTTTAAAAAACATTATTTAAGGGTTGGATAAACATCCGTTGGGGAGGGGGCTATTTTAGGCTCAGCCGAGGTGGACTTTATTTATTGGATTTATATTACCGCCCATCTTCTCCGCAAGGACTTGTCCTGCTTCCAACAGTCCGGCTAACTTCTCAAGGACTCTCCCACCCTCGTGCCCGGAGAGCAAGCCTTTTGCCTCCCCCCAGGCTTCACCCCCCACACACATTCTTTGTTTCCCTTGCCCCCTCCTTGCATCTATGGGGAGGGCTGATAAGGGTGGGACCCACTTGACCTCTGCCCCCTACCCTTCCCTACTGCTGTTAGGGAGGGAAAAGTCGATAAGGCTCTGATTAAGAGAGACTTTCCCTTCTTCCAAACCAGTGTTTCTCAACCTTGGCAACTTCAAGCTGTGTGGACTTCAACTCCCAGAATTCCACACAGCTTGAAGTTGCCAAGGTTAAGAAACACTGACTTCCAGGGGTCCGATCCAGCAGGGCACGCCTTATGTTCAGTCCCGCTGCAAAGTGGGCTAGCATTGTTCTACCACACTGATGTTGCAACGCCGAGCGTCTGCGAATACTTGAAAGAGTTTGACCCAAATTCAGTTCTCTGTTCAGGCAAGAAACAGAAGTGATCTCTGTATGACTTCAGACCCAACCGATTTGGGCTGGTTTTGCACCTACTAAATGAGGTTAAAATGTGGTTGGAAAATGTGAAGTCACCAGCTATGCTGGCTGGGGAATTCTGGGAGTTGAAGTCCACACAGCTTGAAGTTGCCAAGGTTGAGAAACACTGCTCTAAACCAACCAGGAGCAAGCATTTGTGTGCCTGTGTATGCGCGCCTGCACGTGTGTGCGAGCATTGTGCGCCTCGCTAGGCAGGAAGGCAAGGACCTGTTGAAATGCCGAGAATCCTTCCAAGGAGAGACATGGGAAGAGGCCTTCCAAGGAGTGTCCTGGGGCAGGACAGGGCAGGTGTTCCTCTGCCTGCGTGACTCGGAGGCTGCGAAAGAGGTCGGCTTCTTAACGGGGTGCTGGGTGGTGGTGGTGGTGGTGTAATGGAATGGATTTGCCGGGAGGGGCGAGGAGGAAAATCTGTGCAGGTCCAGCTGGCTTGGCAGGGGCTTGAATCCCACAAGGGTGTGGCTGGGGTGGGGAGGAAGAAAGAGAAAGAAGGGTAGCTGGAGGAAGAGAACAACAGAGAACGTGGCCGGAGTGCCCGTCCCAATCTCCACCCGCCTGTTTTTCTTCCCCTGGCTGGAAAGCCCCCTGCCCTTGAAAGGAAGACGGGAGGAACGGGAAGGCTGTTCAGTGTGTTGTAGGCACACAGCCTTAGATTAAATCAATTGGTGAGGACAAAGAGCTAACCCGAGGATCGAAGGAGAAGGCCGTCCAGTTGCCCCTGAACCTCGTGGTCCATTCTCCAGAATGCACAGAACCAGCATGAACAAGCCTAGTTCAGCGGTTGGAGACTTCACGGATGCATCCACGCGGTCTTCTCGGCCGCAAGAGAGAAATGGTTTGGCGTCACCTTCTTCTAGGATTTTCCCCCACCCCTCCCAGTCTAGTCTCCTCCCTGCTGGTTTCCCATCCAAACCTTAAACTCAGCTGACCCTGGTTAGCTTTCTGGAGATCAGCCAAGGTTAGCTAGGTGGCCCCACAGGGGCCTTGCTCTGTGTGTTCTGCGATGGCTCTGTTTCCAATGTCATTCTGTTCATTCCCGGTTTCACCACACTTGAGGAAGTAAGCGCATTTGCTTGATTATTTGTAATTTAGGCATTTTAATTTTTACCTTTCCCCCCCTTTTTGCTAAATGCAGAGAGGTAAAACTTTTCAAACGTGGAAAATTGCTTTAGCGATCGGGTGCCAGGGTTTTGCTGACTTTGCAGAGACGTTTCCTCCCAGCGACCAGCTTGGACTTCGCGTTTACAAAATCTTTGTTTCCCCCTCCACCCACCCCAGCCAGAGATAGCAAACATTATTCCAGAAAATCTAAAATTCTGCACAAACGTTCACCTCAAAGGAAAGGCAATAGCAATGAAAAGCAAGAGTACGTTTCAATCATTGCTTTTTCAGGAAAATAGCAATCTGGTGGGTGGGAAAACCAGTGAGAAAGAGTGGATATGGGGCTTATTTTGAATCAAAATCCTTGCTGCATCTTTGAAGCCTGCACTAGACATGGGAATCCCAGGATGTCTGCTGGAGGACGTCAAAAAAGCCAAGAGGATATCCAGGGTTGTGCAACTGAAGTTCCACTCATTTTTTAAAAAGGGGGTGGGGTTTTGTCTGCATGGTGGCAGCCACCATCTTGACTTTTTTGACCTCCCCCAGACATTCCTGTCCCCCGGATGTTCCTCCAGACATTTCTTGGAAGATTTCATTCAGTAGCAGTGCTTGTACAAATTAAGTTCCTCAATTCACTTCTCTGTCTGAGAAAGGACCCACGTTCCTTCTTCGTTTCTCACCCCTAAGCAGTTTGCAACTGTATGTTTCATCTGATTGATTCATGACTACCTAAGTGGTTCCCCCCCCCTTTTTCTCCTTTTTTTGGTCTGGAGGTTTCAAGGAAAATATATTTGGACTGCATCAACAGAAATACGTATATTTTCCAAATCATGGGAAATAATTGTTGCACCATATTCTGTGTTGGTCAAACCTAGGGTTACCGGACTTCAGGCAAAAGGAGGACATGTCCTCCTTTATGTCCTCATGTCCTCCATCCAGCAGGCATAGCCTTAAAATCAAATATTGTCCCACTTTTTGAATGTCTTGTTTTTTTTAAAAAAAAAATTGGACTGTTTTCACAACAGTAGTCTCTGAAACGTCCGTGTATCGTGACCTTTCTGATGATGGAAAAAGTCATTTGATATACATGTAGGACTAAGTACTATTTTTTTTGCAGTTTTTTGCTGTAATTTTTGTTGTAGTTGCCAAGAAAGTTAAATAGTGAGAGTGTCCTCCTTGCCCCATTTGTCCTCTTTCCAATTATCCGTGTCCTCCTTTGCCTGTTCAGATATCTGATAACCCCAGTCAAAGCCCATTTGGAATATTCCGTCCTGCTCTGGGCACCACACTGTAAGGATCAAAAGAAACCTGATCAAAAACAGATAATCCAGAGGACTAGAAACTTAACTTGGAAATAGGGATTCCTGATGAAATGGCTGGCTCAGCCCACACACTTAACCAGGTCAGAAAAAGTCCTAGTGGCCACATGTATAAACGTGCAAAGCTTGTATAGTTTCATCCTTGGTTCATGGGGTTTACGATGTCATGTCAACTCAGCTTGGTTGATTCTGTTACGATTCAGTGTATCGTGCAAACCAGAAAGTGTGCTAACTCTATCATTAGTAAAGTAAAGGTTCTCCCGCACAGTTGTGTCCGACTCTAGGGGCCGGTGCTCATCTCCGTTTGTTAGCTGAAGAGCCAGCGCTGTCCGAAGATGCTTTCGTGGTCATGTGGCCGGCATGACGCACGCGGAACGCTGTTACCTTCCCACTGAAGTGGTACCTATTTTTGTTGTTTATTCGTTCAGTCGCTTCCGACTCTTCGTGACTTCATGGACCAGCCCACGCCAGAGCTTCCTGTCGGCCGTCGCCACCCCCAGCTCCCCCACAGTCAAGTCCGTCACCTCCAGAATATCATCCATCCATCTTGCCCTTGGTCGGCCCCTCTTCCTTTGGCCTTCCACCTTCCCTAGCATCGGCATCTTCTCCAGGGTATCCTGTCTTCTCATTATGTGGCCAAGGTACCTATTCATCTACTTGCATTTGCATGCTTTCGAATTGCTAGGTTGGGAAGAGCTGGGGCGAGTGTGGGAGCTCACTCCATCACATGGGGCTAGGGTCTCAAACCGCCGAACTTGCGACCTTCGATCGACAAGCCTGGCATCTTAACCACTGAGCCATCGCGCCCCCCTAACTCTATAATTAGGTTCCTGCATTTGTGCAATCACAGCCTCTGTGCAGATAGGTCATTTAGAGCAATACTTCTCAACCTCAGTATGTCTATGAAGGTTCTCAGTCATCCAGGTGGAATTGTCTGTAGCTTGAATCATGTCAACTGGATTTCTATTTTCTCAGTGGAAACGTTTCGCTCCTTATCCAAGGAGCTTCTTCATTCTGAGCAAAGTTAGTAAGGGAATCCTTAAATATGTTGCTGTGTGACCTTACACCTGGGGCTAGGTCATGGTTATTTTTTTTTTGAGATGTTATTTCTAAGTCCCTTTATCATCTAAAGAAGGATCGTTAAGATCACCATGCTGCTGTTGAGCTTGTGAAATGGTCTTAATCTTCCTAGGCACAGAAGACAAAGCAGGGAGGAAGATAGGGGAAAGATTGTGCCTGAGGCTCAATCTCAATCTCAATCTCTCAATTCTCAACCTCAGCTACTTTAAGATGTGTGGACTTCATATCCCAGAGTTCTCCAGCCAGCATGCTGGCAGGGGAATTCTGGGAGTTGAAGTCCAGCCATCTTAAAGTTGCCAGGTTTGAAAAACACTGAAGTACGCAAACCTGGATGGCATACAAGAGTCACTTTTCTGATTTTCTTTGCAGCCCCGGTACGGAAGGGCTAGAAAAATGAACGGTTATTTTCCTGGAACGTGTTGGGCGGAGAGTGATTGGTGTAATGCAAAGTCAGATGAAAGCAGGAATCGGTTGTGGAGGACACCGAATTAAATCCTGCTTGAAATGTTGCAGGACCTCTTCGTGTTTCTTTGAGGATGACCGTTGGCAGCTTGCTTAGGGCTTCACAGGCTAAGACCATCCAAGGGTTGATGGTCACCCAGCAAACAAGGAGCTGCACATTGATCGAGCTAAGCTTCACCCTGAATTAATCTAGGAATTTAATCGTTTGCAACCAGTAGAATTTCTGCTGATGGTCGCTGGCGGACCTCTACTGGTAGACACAGCTGACAGTAGGAAATTTGCAGCAGCAATACAAGAAACAGCAGGGAAACCAGCCCCGCCTTTGCTATTCTACTCATCCTTGTAGGAAGAGGAGCTATGGCAGCTTCTCAAAAAGAAGGGGAAGGAAGAGGAATCAGGGTTGTGCAAGGCCACACATCTGATGCAGGGTTCTTCCCCCTTCCAGAATAGGTCTGCTTAGGGCCATCCCACCAATGTCCTGGTGATCAGGCAGCTGAGAGCACAGAAAGAGGTTGCTTCTCACCAACCCGTCTTACTATGCCAAGGCTTGCAGAAGACACCAGAGCAGTGCCGAGTTCCCAAAACAGAAATCACAAAGATTGGCAATCCATCTGAATAGTGAGCAGGACACTCGGTAAGGAACTAAGACATTTTAAACTAAAAAAAAAAACACGCACAAACAGCCAAAATCTCTGGAGACCACAAAAGCCCATGAGATGTTCGTGTTCTCCGATAAGATCTCAGAAGCGAGGGCCCCAGCATCTGCCAAGATTTGGGCCCCTTTCAAAAAAACACACAAGATTTGCAAAGGAAGTGCGTGAGGAGGGTTGCCCCCTCAAGAGGAAGCTGAAGTCCAGGCCAAGTCTGGTGACCTCCATATTGAGAAGGTCTTGAAGCTAGGATTATAAGAACACACACTGTTTCGTGGGGCCACGGAGAGTTCTGCAGCCAAACGGGGGGGGAGACTAACCCTCTTCTCCCCACCTAGTACCACAAGAGAGGCACACTTCATCTGGGGTAGATGTTAATGGGGCCCTGTGGACTCTCAGCCAAGTCCTCAGAGGAGAAATTGCTCACAAAGGGAGGTTGGCCTGGCTGATTATTACCTCTCCCTGGCCAGGAGGACTCTCAAAGGAAGTGCCCTCTGCCCTTTGCATAGTACCAGCCTCCCTTTGTAGAGTACCAACTGGGAGTTGGTGACCTCAAGATGTTCTAACACGGTTCAGTAGCCACATCCACTTTGGGGTTAAATGCTGAGGGAAGTCCCCCATGCCCAGCCTAGTACCCAGACCAGCTGGCTGGCCATTCCTCCTCCTCTCCTGCCAACTTCCTTTCATTCATCTCATGCTATTCTGCAGACGTCACTTAAGAGTTTGGTCATGTGTTTCAAAATTGGGACGTGCCTGACGATCAAGGACAGTTGTTTATTCAAGAAGTGGCCGGTTGAATATCGATGGGATGAGGACAGCAGAAGTAGCATCAGCGAGAACAGCGGCAGGAGCCACGGAAGCTGCCTGTCAGGCGTGGCCACGGCTGTCCAGGACGGAAAGGCCAAGAAAGCCAGAAACAGTATCCTCCGCCGAACGAAGCATGAGTCCAGCAGCTGGTTCCGGTACACCTTGGCTCACACCGTTGGCCGCTGGCTCCTCTACCCTGGCTCTGTGGCTCTCTTGAACAAAGTCCCGCTGACACTGCTGGTGAACGGGAGGACACGCCTAATGGAGGATTTCCATGGGAAGCGGGCCAAGCTGGTTGCTCGCGATGGGAACGAGATTGACACGATGTTTGTGGACAGGAGAGGGAAAAGATTTGGGAAGCTGGGGACGCAGCTGGTGATCAGCTGCGAAGGGAATGGCAGTTTTTACGAAGCGGGCTGTTTCCTCACCCCATTGAAGGCTGGGTATTCAGTCCTGGGATGGAACCACCCTGGTTTTGCCAGGAGCTCGGGGAAACCGTATCCGCAGAACGACATCAACGCCATGGACGTGGTCATCCGGTACGCCATGCACCGTCTGAATTTCAGCCTGGAGGATATTGCTGTCTATGGCTATTCCTTGGGCAGCTATACCGCCACGTGGGCTGCCACGGCTTATCCAGAGTTGGGAGCGTTAGTTCTCGATGCCTCCTTTGACAGCTTGCTTCCTCTGGCCACCAAGGTCGTGGCTAAGAAGCTGAGGAAGCTGGTGCTCCAGACCATCAAGGAGCACTTCAACCTCAATGTGGCTGATATGCTGTGCCATTATCAAGGGCCGGTGCTCCTCATCAGGAGGACCTTGGATGAAATCACCAGCACCCAGTTCCATCTGGAGAACCACCTCCCCATGGTCCAGACGAACAGAGCCAACGAACTGCTCCTGCAGATCTTAAGGTGCCGTTACCCTGACATCATCTCTGGAATGGAGGACGTGGTCCGCCAGTTGCTCACTGCGGACTGCCCTCAAGTAGAAAGCTTCATCTACCACCATTTCTATAGGGTTGATGACAACTGGTGCATCCATCAGCTGAAGACCTACCGATCCAGCCTTGGACAGAAGACTGAATTCCCATGGAAAGTTGGGAGTGACTTACCTTCTGCAAGGAAGAAGCATATGGCTTTGTTCTTGGCCAGGAAGCACCTGAAGAACGTGGAGACCACACACGGAAGAACTTTACCACCGGAAGAATTTGAGCTTCCCTGGAAGCTCTAGCTGGGCTGGTCAGATGGTGGTTTGATAGCAGAGTAAGAGAGAGAAATAAAAGCTAGGATTCATCATTGTCTATTGTTGCACTGAGATGTTTGTCTGGTGATGAAGAACCTCTGACTCAAAGTTAGACAGGAAGCCATCTTTCTGCTTCTCAAAGAGCTGAGGAATGGACTGGCTGTGTCCACACAGGAGATTTAACCATGGCAGGTAAAGATCTACTGACTTCATTTGCACCATGTGTGAAACTGGGTTAGTGATAAACTTGGCTAGTTGGTGGGGGGGAGGTTCATGCTTTATGGTCTATTATTTTGTGTAAACTCAGCAAATGGAGTAATTCAATAATCAGGCTAAGTACATGGGGAGAACGCAGCTGAAGTACTGCAAGCTCCCTGGCTTAATTTTATGGGTTGTTTCTATTTTGGTTGACATAGATTTTAGATCATCATATTTTAGAGAAAGAGATTTCCTTTTCCGAGAGCCAGCTGCAGTTTGAAAAAGCGGTCATTGTACACTTTGGTTCTTCTGGCCATCATGTGCATACCCTGTTGGTCTGGATGCAAGAATGGGCTGCAAAAAATCACCCCAACACCTCTTTCAAGTGCTTCTAATTTTCTTTAAAATGTTCTCCGCAACCTGAGAGGTAACTGAAACAAGAGTTGTTTTGAGTCCTTCGTGGTGGTTTTCGTTCATGCCAGTTTTGCTGGGGCCTGTCTGCTCCGAAGCAGAGACAGGTTTCCAAAGACCTCTTTCAGACTGATATTCCTTTCTCCCTAATTAGGCTGACCATATTTCCTTGAGACAAAAACGGGACATTGGGATGACAAAACGTAATGTAATATTCCGTATTCATGACAAAGACAGGGGTCCCCACCTCCCGGTCCACAATTGGCTCCCGCCTGCAAACCCCACCCCCGGTCCGTGCGATTGGCTCCCGCCTGCAAACCCCGCCCCCCAGTCCCTCCTTTGCCGCGTGCTGATAGGCGGGAGGGCTTCCTCTTCTGGGCTGCCTCCAATTGGCAGCTCCGGCTCGGATCCTCCTTCCGCGCCATTCCCGCCAGATTGAAAAAACGGGACAAAATAGAGATTTTTATCAAAACAACGGGACAGTTGAAAAATGCTAAAAAAACAGGACTGTCCCGTTCAAAATGGGACGTATGGTCAGCCTATCCCTAATTGGCTTTATTTAGTTTATTGCTTCTTGCAGAGTCCATAAGGGGAATTGATTTTGGCTTTGTGCTGTGGCAGATCCCAGCTTTTGTGGCTCGTAAACCAGTTTATAATTTACACATTTTAAAAAATGCCCAATCTTGTGAGATTTTGACAGGCACATCTCAAGATCTCACAGGATCTTGTGCCATTCCTGTGATCCTGTGAGATCTTGAGATGTGCCTGCCAAAATCTCACAAGATTGGGCATTTTTGTTAAATGGGATCTCATTACATTTTGGCATTTCTCTAGGACAGTGTTTCTCAACCTTGGCAACTTTAAGAGGTATGGACTTCAACTCCAGCTGTTCTGGCTGGGGAATTCTGGGAGTTGACGTCCACACAGCTTGAAGTTGCCAAGGTTGAGAAACACTATGCCAGACACTTAATCCTCATTAATACCGCATGTAACCTTCCCTTGCTGATGCCTAAACTAAGCAACTTCAGGGATGGTAGGGGAGAGAGGGGTTGAAGGACTAAAAACTTTGCCCAACGAAAGCAATTCCTTTGTGAGTCATATTCCATGGAACGCTGTTCTCGCCACTTTGGGCTCACCGCGGCAGATTGGGGGAGACCCGCTGGTGCTGTACGTATAGGGACAATTTTAATAAATGTAATTCAATTTGATGCTGTCCTGGCACCTACTTTAGTGTTCACTGTCGTCGGCATCCATCCTGCAAATTCTAAATTAGCTGGCCACAGACACATTTCCAAAAACCAACCTTGTTTTTCCAGACCTCCTCCTTTTCCGCTTAGTTCTTCTTTACTCTCTCCCAGTTACAGCCTGCAGGGCAGGTACATATCGCTGTAGCCAGAGCTCTGAACTGATTTTATTGCCAAGGGGTTGGGGTAGGCGTGAAGCCTGCGGGTCGATTCCCTCTAGGGCGTGAGTCGGGAACTGGGGCACCACACCAGCCCTCCGGCCTCACTTCTCCCACACTGGGAGATAAATGGCAAGGGCCGACCATTTCGGCTTTGGCCTTGCCCAGTGCCAGCATTCCAGCCATTCCCTTTCACCCCACATTGTGGTCCTGTCCGCCTTCCCAGGTAGACCAGACGGGAAACACGACCCGATGAGCTAATTCTACTTTATTGTAAAGCTACATTGACAGAATCTTGCAAGTCTGAAAGTACAAATCTCCCGCCCTCTCCTTTACAGCCCGAGAAACTCGGGAGGGTCTCTTCTGAGCCTCTTGCTCAGCCCTCGATGCAGCTGCGGGCCATACCCTCTCGTATGTATGTATGTATGTATGTATGTATGTATGTATAAATTAAAACCAATACATCTAAAATACAATATAATAATAAATAGAAAAATCCAGAGGATGGGAAGATCTTAAAAAAGGAGGTTATTACTAAGCCAACCACCCCCAGGAGGAACTATTACTTCCTTCGTCCCAAGCAAGGCGGCAGAACCAGGTCTTTAAAGACCTCCTGAAGGCCAGGAGCGAGGGTGCCCGGCTCACCTCCGGGGGCAAGATATTCCACAGGGCGGGGGCTATCGCAGAGAAGGCACACCTCCTGGACCCCGCTAGATGGAATTCTTTTATTGATGGGGTCCGAAGCATGCCCTCCCTGCATGACCGGGCGGGGCGGGTCGATGTGGTCGGGACGAGACGGTCCCTCAGGTATCTGACCGTTCCCTAGGCAGCCTCTCTTCACCCGTCTCCCAAGGTCTTTCCCACATACCATTAAAGGTCCTCTGGTCCTCCAGTGAACAGAGGGCCTTCAGCCCCACTCAGGCAGTTGCCATTGGCTGATTTGGCAGCTCTTTGACCTCACAAAGCGGCCGATGTCACCCATTGTTACACGGCTTTTGCGTTAGGGGATGCTGAACCATTCAAGGACCTGAATGCACCTGAGCTCATCATGGCCAAAGAGTGTCCTTCAACGGGCTCTAAAGCCAGCATCATGCATCCGTGAAGGGAGTGGTCCAGCCACAAAGGTCCTGCTTGGGAGACATCAGAAATACCGGTGTGGGGGTCCTTGTCTTGCCCCCACCGCTTTTTATTTACTTTATGCAGCTCCTAGAGAATAACCACTATCTCTCATGTGTGTCCTCTGTTTCCCAAAAGCTCTTGCCCACATCTTTAAAACCTACTTTACGGCCAGTTACCACTTTGAATTTGGTAACTGGCCCGTGGAATTTCGATGGGATGAAGCTGGAGGCAGCAGCTACCCGGCGGGTCGCAGCGACAGCGGCAAAGCCCGTGGGGACCCCATCCTAGTCAAGACCGTGCCGGGACCATGTCCCCTGGAGCCGGCATCGGAGGCAGGGCCTCATGGACCCCGGAATAGCCAATGGAACTTTATCAACCACATTAAACATTTGCCCAGTCGCGTTGCCAGCTACATCATGGCTCATTCCTTAGGCCGCTGGTTGCTCTACCCGGGCTCTGTCTTCCTCTTGAACCAAGCCCTGCTCCCAATCCTGGCCAAGGGTCAGATTCGCCTCTTGCAGGAGTATAATGGGAAACGGGCAAAGCTGGCAGCCCGGGATGGAAATAAGATCGACACCATGTTTGTGGACAGGAGAACCAAGCTGGACGTGCCCGGGGCAGAACGGGGGAACCGCCTCGTGATCTGCTGTGAGGGGAACGTCAGCTTTTATCAGTGGGGCTGCCTGTTCACCCCCTTGAAGACGGGATATTCGGTGCTGGGATGGAACCACCCTGGGTTTGCCGGAAGCACCGGGCAACCGTACCCGAAGAACGATGCCAACGCAGTGGACGTGGTGATGAGGTACGCCATGCTCCGTCTGGGCTTTAGAGTGGAGGACATTGTGATGTACGGGTGGTCGTTAGGGGGTTATTCGGCCACCTGTGCCGCCATGTCCTACCCGTCGCTGGGCGCTTTGGTTCTGGATGCCACCTTTGACGATCTGCTCCCCTTGGCTTTGAACGTCATGCCCAAGAGTTGGAAGAAGCTGGTGGTGCGGACCGTGAAGGAGCACTTCAACCTCAACGTGGGGGAACAGTTGTGCAAGTACTTTGGACCCGTCCTGCTCATTCGCAGGACCAGGGATGAGGTGATCAGCACTTGCCCCGTGGGTCTGGAGGACCAGATAGCCAACCTCAGGTGCAACCGGGCCAACGAGCTCCTGGTCCAGTTGCTGGAACACCGCTACCCATGTGTCATGTCCCAGGGAGGGCTGGAAGCCGTCCAGGACTGGCTCAGAGCAGCCAACCCCAGACAGGAAGCAGCGCTTTACCGGCGCTACAGAGTGGATGACGATTGGTGCGTCAGGGAGCTTCGGGGTTACAGGTCAAGCCTTGGGCTTCGGGATCACTTCCCTTGGCAGGTGGGACAGTACAGCCAGAGCCGAGAGAAGCAACAGATGGCTGTGTTCTTAGCCAGCAAGCATCTGAAGAATGTGGAAGCCACCCATTGGTCTCTTCTGAAGCCTGATGACTTCCAAATGCCGTGGGAGTTATAGCAGGAGATGAGGAGACGGACAGTGAATGACGAAAAGAGAAAGAGAGTGGGACGGACGGACGGACGGACGGACGGACAAAGAGAAGGGCTTGGAGAATCTAACCGCGTGCCTGTATTGTCTTTTTGGGTTGTGCCCTTTCCCAAGCAGGGGTCCTTGAGATGTGCTGGAACATCCCCATCAGTGTTTCTCAACCTTGGCCACTTGAAGGCGTGTGGACTTCAACTCCCAGAATTCATGCTGGCTGGGGGATTCTGGGAGTTGAAGTCCACACGCCTTCAAGTGGCCAAGGTTGAGAAACACTGATCCCCATCATCCGTGGCAGGATGAAAGCTGTAGACCAGCATATCCCATGGGGCAGCAGGTTCCCTGCAGGGAATTAGTGTGGTGGCCCACTAATCTGGACTGGAGAATGGCACGCTGGGTGGGGAATCACAACAGTCACTCCCAAGCAGGGGGTTGAAGATGTCTGGTTCTTGAGTTGTGATACAGGACGCAGAGGATGTCAGCCCTCCCAGGTAGACCAGGCAGGGAACACGACCAGATGAGCTACTTCTACTTTATTGTAAGGCTACATTAACAGCATCTTGCAAGACTGAAAGTACAAACCTCCCGCCGTCCCTATTTACCGCCTGATCAGTTAGGGCGGGTCCTTCCTAAGCTTCTTTCTCTGCCCGTTACTCAGTTGCGGACTCCTCCCTCTTTTATCAAATTATTCCCTAGGCAACATCTCTTTCCCCCGTCTTCCAAGGTCATTCCCGCATTCCATTACAGAGGATAAAAGGAAATGGACATCATGAAATTCCCATTAGATGCTGGCCGGGCTCTGAGGAGGGATGCTGAGAGCACTGAAACTTCAGTTCATCTCTTGGGTAGCCCAGCTGAGCTTAAAAGATTGCTTGGAATCCAGATTAGGGGGCTTCATGGTGCAGAAGAAACTTAGGGGTAATTCTGGGAAGCTATTGCTCCAGAGCTGAGCAATGCTCATGTTTAAATAATCACTCCACAGGGTAATCAACAGATGTTGCCTTGGAAAACAGAAAGCAAAATAACAAGATTTATTAATGCCAAGCAGAGAAATTCCTCGGCATTTTCCCCTTGTCATTTCTTCTTCACTTGGATGAAGGAGAGTTTGCTGTAGAAATCCCTTTAAGAGGAGAAATGGGGTGAATTTCTTATGGGTCAAATTTGGTGCTTTGCACCTGCTTAGTGACACAATGACCAAGGGATGTGTGTTAAGGTCCTAATTCTCTGCACATTTTTTTCTCCAGTTTCCATGGCTTCTTATTCTTTATTTTTCAGTACAGGTAGTCCTCGACCAACGACCATTCGTTTAACGACCGTTTGAAGTTATGATGGCACTGAAAAAAAATAACTTATGACCAGTCCTCACACTTATGACCACTGCAGCAACCCCGCGGTCATGTGATCAAAATTCGGGCGCTTGGCAACTGCCATGTATTTACAATGGTTGCAGCATCCTGGGTTATATGATCGCCATTTGCGACCTTCCCAGCTGGCTCCTGACAACCAAAATCAATGGGGAACCACGTGATTCAATGACCATGGCAAAAAAGGTCGTAGAATTGGGCGCCACTCACTTAACAACCACATCAGTTAGCGATGGAAATTCCGGTGCCAATTGTGGTCGTAAGTGGAGGACTACCTGTATCGGTGGTCCAGTGGCTATTAACAAGGATCCTTGCCCTTGAGAAATTGTGGAAGTATTTCTCTTTACCCTGGAGAGATTGGAGAAATCGCCCACCTATTTCTCCTGATCACAAATTCAGCAGGGATTTTCAAAAGGGTGCTTTTACCCAGCCAGACAGCAGGGGGCAGCAGATAGTTGACCTTGACTGATCTCAACAAGCTAAGTAGGGTCAGATCTGGTTAGTACTTGGATGGGAGACAAGCCGCTTCCAAATTGTGGCCACCAATGAAGTCCACTAAATTGCCACAAATTGAGCTCCACCAGATTAAGGAGGCTTTCCTTAATCCTGGGTGCACTGAGAGATAAATGTATCCACTCGCCTTCTATCAAAGGGCCACAATTTGGGGAAGGGGGGGGGGGGTCCAAGGCCACTCTTGGCCTTTAAATGGCATGTTGGGTCCTGTACTTCACAAAGGAGGAGGGGGCACCATTCATGGTCTGCCTTTAAGCTAAGTTAGGGTTGGGCCTGCTCAGGTCTTGGATGGGAGACCACCAGGAAATCTACCGGCTAGACTGGGAAGTCCAAAACAATCTTGGAGGAAGGCCATGCCAAACTCCATCTATAGCGCTGCAAGGAAAACCTTGGGGATGTGTCCATGAAGTCACCAAGAATCAAAACCGACTTGCTTGGAAATTTACTTTTCGCTAGGAGTCATAGATGAAGATTAAAAAGGTGGTGAGTCTTTCTCCACATCTCCCTCTTGCTCCCTCCTCGTACACTCAGAACAATTCTGTGATGGGTTGTATTGCAGGCCTTGAGAACTCGTGATGTGTTGACCAGCATTCCCTCCAGTTCAGTGTTCTCAACCTTGGCCACTTTAAGAGGTGTGGACTTCAACTCCCAAAATTCCCCAGCAACAATATGGCAAGAGTATGCTGGAATAAATTTCTATATTTTTTTTTTAAATAAAGACTGTGCTTTACAAAGGTTGTGTTTTATGTCTGAATTAAATCAGTGTGGTGTAGTGGTGGAGGCATCAGGCTAGAGACCGGGAGACCGTGAGTTCTAGACCTGCCTTGGGCCCAAAGCCAGCTGGGTGACCTTGGGCCAGTCACTCTTTCTCAGCCCTAGGAAGGAGGCAATGGCAAACCATTTCTGAAATCTTGCCAAGAAAACTGCAGGGGCTTGTCCAGGCAGTTGCTGAGAATTAGGCACGATTGAATGGATAAAAAAAAAAAATCAGAGACTTCCCTTTCCTCTTTGTTGTTTAGTTTTTGATTAATAGGGAGACCTGGATCTATGTGGATAAACAATATTTCCTTGGTAGGAAAAAATTCCCCTTCATGGATCACTGCCTTGTCGTGGCGAAGGGGCTTGCGTAACTCAATGAAGTCAGGTCAAGAAGAACAGGTCATGACGGAGAGTTCTGACAAAACGTGGTCCACTGGAGGAGGGAATGGCAAACCACTCCAGTATCCTTGCCAAGAAAACCCATGGACAGTATCAAAAGGCTAAAAGATATGACGCCGGAAGATGAGCCCCTCAGGTCGGAAGGTGTCCAAAATGCTACTGGGGAAGAGCGGAGGGCAATTCCGAGTAGCTCCAGAAAGTGTGAAACGGCTGGGCCAAAGCCGAAAGGACGCTCAGTTGTGGATGTGTCTGGAAGTGGAAGGAAAGTCCGATGCTGTAAAGAACAATATTGCATAGGAACCTGGAATGTAAGAACTATGAATCAAGGTAAGCTGGATGTGGTCAAACATGAGATGACAAGATTGAACATCGACATATTGGGAATCAGCGAACTAAAATGGACAGGAATGGGCGAATTTAATTCAGGAGACCATTATATATACTACTGTGGGCAAGAATCCCTTAGAAGAAATGGAGTAGCTCTCATAGTCAATAAAAGAGTGGGAAAGGCAGTACTGGGGTACAACCTCAAAAACGACAGAATGCTTTCAGTTCGAATCCAAGGCAAACCATTCAACATCACAGTGATCCAAGTCTATGCCCCAACCACTGATGCCAAAGAAGCTGAAGTTGACCGGTTCTATGAAGACCTACAACACCTTCTAGAACTAACACCAAAAAAAGATGTCCTTTTCATCATAGGGGACTGGAATGCTAAGGTAGGAAGTCAAAAAATAACCGGAATAACAGGCAAGTTCGGCCTCGGAGTACAAAATGAAGCAGGGCAAAGGCTAATAGAGTTTTGTCAAGAGAACACGCTGGTCATAGCAAACACTCTTTTCCAACAACACAAGAGACGACTCTACACATGGACATCACCAGATGGTCAATACCGAAATCAGATTGATTATATACTTTGCAGCCAAAGATGGAGAAGCTCTATACAATCAGCAAAAACAAGACCTGGAGCTGACTGTGGCTCAGATCATGAGCTTCTTATTGCAAAATTTAGGCTTAAATTGAAGAACGTAGAGAAAACCACTAGACCAATCAGGTATGACCTAAATCATATCCCTTATGACTATACAGTGGAGGTGAGGAATAGATTTAAAGGATTAGATCTGGTAGACAGAGTGCCTGAAGAACTATGGATGGAGGTTCGTAACATTGTACAGGAGGCAGCAACTAAAACCATCCCAAAGAAAAAGAAATGCAAGAAAGCAAAGTGGCTGACTGATGAGGCTTTACAAATAGCTGAGGAAAGAAGGGAAGCAAAAGGCAAGGGAGAAAGGGAAAGATATAAACAACTGAATGCAGAATTCCAGAGAATAGCAAGGAGAGATAAGAAGGCCTTCTTAAATGAACAATGCAAAGAAATCGAGGAAAACAATAGAATGGGGAAGACTAGAGATCTCTTCAAGAAAATCGGAGATATCAAGGGAACCGTTTTGTGCAAAGATGGGCATGATAAAGGACAAAAAAGGCAGGGACCTAACAGAAGCAGAAGAGATTAAGAAGAGGTGGCAAGAATACACAGAAGAACTATACAAGAAAGATCTTAATATCCCTGATAAATACGATGGTGTGGTCACTGACCTTGAGCCGGACATCCTAGAAAGTCAAGTGGGCCTTAGGAAGCATTACTAACAACAAAGCTAGCGGAGAAGACAGTATCCCAGCTGAGCTATTTAAAATCCTAAAAGATGATGCTGTTAAAGTGCTGCACTCAATATGCCAACAAATTTGGAAAACTCAACAGTGGCCACAGGATTGGAAAAGGTCAGTTTACGTTCCAATTCCAAAGAAAGGCAATGCCAAAGAATGTTCAAACTACCGTACAATTGCGCTCATTTCACATGCCAGCAAGGTTATGCTCAAAATCCTACAAGCTAGGCTTCAGCAGCATGTGAACCGAGAACTACCAGAAGTGCAAGCTGGGTTTCGAAGAGGCAGAGGAACTAGAGATCAGATTGCCAACATTCGCTGGATCATGGAAAAAGCAAGAGAGTTCCAGAAAAACATCTACTTCTGCTTCATTGACTACGCTAAAGCCTTTGATTGTGTGGATCACAACAAACTGTGGCAAAGTCTTAAAGAGATGGGAGTACCAGACCACCTTACCTGTCTCCTGAGAAACCTGTATGTGGGTCAAGAAGCAACAGTTAGAACCGGACATGGAACAACCGACTGGTTCAAAATTGGGAAAGGAGTACGACAAGGCTGTATATTATCACCCTGCTTATTTAACTTATATGCAGAGTACATCATGAGAAATGCCGGGCTGGATGAATCACATGCCGGAGTTAAGATTGCCGGGAAAAATATCAACAACCTCAGATATGCAGACGATACCACCCTAATGGCAGAAAGTGAAGAGGAACTAAAGAGCCTCTTGATGAGGGTGAAAGAGGAGAGTGCAAAAGCTGGCTTGAAACTCAACATTAAAAAAACCCAGATCATGGCATCTGGTCCCATCACTTCCTGGCAAATAGAAGGGGAAGAAATGGAAGCAGTGACAGATTTTATTTTCTTGGGCTCCAAGATCACCGCAGACGGTGACTGCAGCCATGAAATTAAAAGATGCTTGCTACTTGGAAGGAAAGCTATGGCAAACCTAGACAGCATATTAAAAAGCAGAGACATCACCTTGCCGACAAAGGTCCGTATAGTTAAAGCTATGGTTTTTCCAGTAGCAATGTATGGCTGTGAGAGTTGGACCATAAGGAAGGCTGAGCGCCGAAGAATTGATGCTTTCGAGCTGTGGTGCTGGAGAAGACTCTTGAGAGTCCCTTGGACTGCAAGGAGGTCAAACCAGTCAATCCTAAAGGAAATCAACCCTGACTGCTCATTGGAAGGACAGATGCTGAAGCTGAAGCTCAAATACTTTGGCCACCTAATGAGAAGAGAGGACTCACTGGAAAAGACCCTGATGCTGGGAAAGACTGAGGGCAAAAGGAGAAGGGGACGGCAGAGGATGAGATGGTTAGATAGCATCACCGATGTAATGAACATGAATTTGAGTAAACTCCGAGAGACAGTGGAGGACAGGAAGGCCTGGCGTGCTATGGTCCATGAGGTCACGAAGAGTCGGACACGACTGAACGACTGAACAACAACAAGGAAAAAATTCTGGTCCAGCAGCGCCATCTACTGTCCAAAGGAGGGATAACAAAAGGAAGACAGCCTGTGGCAGTCTCTTAAATTACAAGTTATTCAAGTAATCCAATTTTCTGAGTTGTGGAACTCACTGAATCAAACACCCTTGGCTGGATTTGCATAACAAGCCAGGCTAAAGTACCTTGTTTTGGTGACTCACACGTGCTTGATTACTGAATCAACTCATTTTCTACTACAGTACACTGAATCATAACCAAACAGGCTGGCTTCCCACAACCATATATTCCATGAAAAAAAAAAGATTAATACTAACCAAGCTTCCCATGATACATGAATGGATATGCTAGACCAGTGTTTCTCAACCGTAGCCACTTGAAGATGTGTGGACTTCAACTCCCAGAATTCCCCAGCCAGCATAGAATTCTGGGGATCTGTCTGTCTGTCTGTCTGTCTGTCTGTCTGTCTGTCTATCTATCTATCTATCTATCATCCATCCATCTATCATCTATCTATCTATCTATCTATCTATCTATCTATCTATCTATCTATCTATCTATCATCACATTTATATCCCGCCCATCTCCCTCACAAGAAGGGACCCTGGGTGGTTCACAATATAAAATCAATAAAAAACCATAAATAACACTAGTAATCAGTAAAAAATACCTAATTACAGTCCTATCCAAGCAATGGTAGATCTTACTTATCCCATGGGCCGGTAAGGCTGGTCAAGGCAGATCTAAGGGGCCAGCCAACCCCAAGACTGGCTATTCCCCTCCCCTCCCCAAGCATGGTGGCAGAATCAGGTCTTTAGGTTTTTTCTAAAGTCCAGGAGAGAGGGGGCCGATCTTATTTCAGGGGGAAGAATATTCCAGAGGGCGGGGGCTACTGCAGAGAAGGCACGCCTCCTAGACCCCGCCAGATGGAACTCTCTTGCCAATGGGGTTCGTAGCGTGCCCTCTCTGCATGACCAGGTGGGACGGGTTGATGTGACAGGGATGAGACGGTCCCTCAGGTATCCTGGTCCCATTCCATGTAGGGCTTTAAAGGTGATAACCAACACCTTGAATTGAATCTGGAAGCAAACTGGGACCGAATGCAGCTCACGGAGCAAGGGTGTTATATGTGCCAATCTTGGGGCACCTAAAATCGCCCACGCGGCTGCATTCTGAACCAGCTGAAGCTTCCGGATGCTCTTCAAGGGTAGCCCCATGTAGAGCGCATTACAATAGTCTATATGGGAGATGACCAGGGCGTGAGTGACCGTTCGAAGGGCCTCTTGCTCCAGGAAAGGGCGTAACTGGCGCACAACACGAAGTTGTGCAAAGGCCCTTCTGGCCACGACTGCCACCTGCTCTTCGAGCAGGAGTCGTGAGTCCAAGAGGACCCCCAAGTTACACATCGGTTCTGTCTGGGGCAGTGCAACCCCATCCAGATCTAAGGATGGTAAATTCCTGGACACTGAGGGGCCATTAATCCACAGCCACTCCGTCTTACCAGGGTTCAGCTGAAGCCTGTTGTTCCCCATCCAGACCCCCACAGCCCCCAGGCACTTGGACAGGGCAGTCACAGCATCACTTACTTCCCCCGGGATGGAGATGTATAACTGAGTATCATCAGTTGAAGTCCACACATCTTCAAGTGGCCAAGGTTTGCAAACACTGTGCTAGACCTTATATGATCCAGCTAAGCTTACTGTACGATCGGCTGAGTTCACCCAGCATCCCAATCTCCAAACTGAAGCTAACAAGACATGTGTGTTTCAAGAAGCGCCTGCAGGGGTTGTCAAAAAAGTCAAGATGGCAGTCACAACGCTGTGTTTAAGGCCCTGCTCCAGAGGCGAGGCTTCAAACATGCAGGGGTGACTTTTTGGACCTGCCATCTCACAAATGCCCCTTTAGTTTCACATAACATGCGACGCCCAAACTGATAAAAGATAAGGTAAATTAACGTGGTCTTTTGGTTCAAACAACCCCCTAAAAGAATGGCTGTGTTCCCACGGTATGTTGAGCCAATAAACGCCCAATTTTATTTCAGCCTAACATGTGATCAAGCCCCTGGAGGGAAGGGGATTTTGCAGTTGCGAATTCCTCAGCATGGCCATGTTTGTACAGCATGCCCAGCACCGTGGAAAGTCACTTACCCAACAATTTTGCTGACCAGTGAAGTATTCAAGAGCAATTTGTTAGATTAGGTGCAGACATCTTGGATATTTCTCAGTATCTTGGCTGGAGCTAGCCAGCTCTTAGCCAGCTCATTTTCTGTTTGTTAGATTTGTTTGGGAGCAAAGTTTTAAAAAAGAAGCCAAACATTCAAAATGGCCCCACTGGGGTCAAAAACAGGGTGGATAGAAACCTGGCACCCTAACCTCTTTCTACCCCATTTCACACATGCCCTGGGCACCAGTGGGAGGAAGGTATGGGACAAAGGGGAATCCCATGGCTGTAGAAGCTGGAAGCTTCTCCTGCCTCCTATTTTCCCCACAACAACCACCCTGTTAGGTGGGTTGGGCTGAGGGAGAGGGACTGGCCCAAGGTCACCCAGCCGGCTTTCATGCCTAAGGCGGGACTAGAACTCTCAGTCTCCTGGTTTGCCATTGGCTCCTTCCTAGGGCTGAGAGACAGGGACTGGCCCAAGGTCACCCAGCCGGCTTTCATGCCTAAGGCGGGACTAGAACTCTCAGTCTCCTGGCTTGCCATTGGCTCCTTCCTAGGGCTGAGAGACAGGGACTGGCCCAAGGTCACCCAGCCGGCTTTCATGCCTAAGGCAGAACGAGAACTCACAGACTCCTGGTTTCTAGCCTGTTGCCCTACCATTAGACCAAACTGGCTCTTATGAGGCAGATGGGGTAATCACGGATTCAATTTTGTAAAGAAATCATTAAGGAATGAATGAATTAAATTAAGAGAGCCAGTTCAGTGTAGTGGTGAAGATGCTGGCCCAGAAACAAGGAGACTGAGTTCTAGGCCTGCCTTAGATATGAAAGACGGCTTGGTGACTTTGGGCCAGTCCCTCTCCCTCAGCCCAACCCACCTAACAGGGTGGTTGTTGTGGGGAAAATAGGAGGCAGGAGAATTTGGTATGTTCGCCACCTTGGGTTATATATTAAAAAGGCTGGATAAAATCATCATCATCATCATCATCATCATCATCATCACCATAAATTAAGATCTCAGCCATATCCAGGAGCACATCCTTTACCAAACACCTGAGATTTTTCCAAGTGCCTTTGGGTTCTGTGACAATGTTATGGTTTCCATCAGAGTCTAAGATCCCCCCACCCCCAAAAAGTCACTCCAATGCAGCCAAGGGCATCCCTAGCAATCACATCCCAGTCATTGAATATTGATTTGTTTGGTTAAAACATTAACTTCCCAGGTTAACTATGAAATACAAGTATTGTCTGTACACTGGAACCTTTAATTTTGCATTTACAATACAGACTTTCCTTTTTATACTTACAAGAGGGAGGAAACTTCTGGGATAGTAATTGGGGCATCTATTTTTGTGAAAGTCAAATAACTTTAATATATAAACTTGCATAAATAAATTACAACCAGCACAAGTTCTGTTACATTGCCAATTTTCTAGCACTAGAGCTTTGCCTATTAATTAGGAGTTCCGGGATTTTTTTTTTAATTTATAAGCTACAGCCTAAAAAAAAATTGAAAACTACAGTATGTCACCAGAGGGCGCTATGCTAGAGGGGTGGGTGGGAAATCACATTGGGCCAAAGAGGAACAGTCTAATCCATGTCTCATAATGCTTCCGATTCCCAAATGCAACTTTAATATTCCTCTATGGGTGAGGTCTGCGTGGTGGACGTTCATGAGGATGAAAGCCCTCTTCCTCCCCAAAAAGGCAGGAAGGAAAGGGCGACGCCACGTCAACAAGCAAAGCAAATGTTCAGCCGAAGGAGATGACCACTTAAAAAAAAACCCAATGCCACTCTGCACCCGGCTCATTTGGGCGGACTCAGCCTCTTCCTGCCCCTCCTTCGCACTTCTCAGGAGTCCATCGGGAACCCGAAGTTGAAACGGCGCCTCCCCCCCCTCGCACTTCCTACCTCTTGGTGGGGCGTGTGCCGCCGCCTCTTGATGACGTCCTGCTGACCGGAAGGGAGCGTCGGTGACGTCTGACGTCGTACCGTCAAGCGAGGAGCTGCCGCGGTGGTTGTTTTCCCCTCCGCCGTAGCCGCGCAACGGTTCCCGGGCCTGGGCGAGATGGAGAGCGCCAGCCAGGGTAGGGGCCGCCGGGGGGAGCCGGGAGGGACCGTTCCTTGGCTGCGGCCGGTTCCCAGCCCTTGTGTGGGCTGCGCGGCTTCAGCCTGATTCGGGGGGCCGGGGGAGAGTCTCGGCTGACTTGCCGTCCCTGCAGCTAGAAATCTAGCATGTTAGGAAGTCGCGTCCCTCACAGGCTGGATTTCTAGGTGCAAGGGGCGGGCTCCATTTTTGCTTCCGGGGGGTTTAAGCGGTCTAGTCTGGAAAGCAGCGTTTCAGAGGCGCAGGGCAGCCCCCCCAAGGGGAAGGAAGGCGGGAACTGGGGCGGGGGGGCTCCCCGGGGGCGGGGATGAGGCGCCTGCAGCGGAAGCGGGCACTGGGCGTGGCTGGGGAGGGGGCATTTTATTTGTTTTTATTTACCATTTAGGTTTCTGTAGCCTTTGGGGCGTCCCCAGGAGGAACCGGGGGTCGCGGGGGGAGAGGCCAGTCGCGAGTGGGCGCTTGGGGCTGCCTCTCCCGCAGTCCCTTCCCCCTGGGGGGATCGTGGGAACTGGATCCGAGAGCTGGACCCCCACCTGCCCGCCCGCCCCCCTCGGGTTGCAGGGAGAACCGGGGTAGGGGTCGCCAGCGCCGGTTTGCCCCCCTCCAAGGCCGGGCGTGGGGCGGTGGAGCTTCGGGGTTGAAGCCTGGACCGCGAGGAGGAAGCGTTTGGATTAGGAGCAGCCGGTCGGGCGGGTTTGGCCGCGCCAGGATGTCCTTGGGCAGGGAGCGGAGCCTGGGAATCGGCGAGGGGAGTCTGGAGCTCAGGGTTTAGCCAGGAAGCGGGGAGGCAGGGGGTAGGAAAGCCCCCTGGAAGGGGGGGACTTGGGGAGGCTTGGTCTAGTCTGGGGCTGCAGGGGGTTGCAATCTTGGGGGTTAGCCTTTGCAGCTTTAATCTCTTCGAGGGTCCATTTCCCCCCCAATTATTTGAGGGGTGGGTTTGATGGTTTAGAGCAGTGTTTTTCAAACTTGGCAACTTTAAGATGGGTGGACTTTTTGACTCCCAGAATTCCCTGGCCGGTGTGCTCTTTCGCCTTGTCAGTGACGTGACACCACAGGTGACGTGACACCTGGTTCAGACCTCAGTCCTTTTTACAAATTATACCTGGCTTCACCCACATTTTTAAGGAATGGTGGGATAGATCTTGCAACCAGATTCAACCAGCGGTCAGTATCTCTTCCCCATATCCACTGTGGGGAAACCTCGTGCTCACCGAATCCTTCTCTCACTTCATTTCTTTAAAAGTTATTTTTAATCAAAAATAATAAATGGGAAGGCGGCACGCTGCGAAGCAGAGGCTCGTCCTCTTACTAGAAAACAAAAATGGTGGGTGCAGTGTTTTTCAACCTTGGCGATTTTAAGATGGGTGGACTTCAACTCCCAGAATCCCCCAGCCAGCATGGGGAAATAACCTAGCGCCCCTGGTTGAGAACTGCTGGTTTAAAGCACAGAATATGAAATTGCAAGACAATGGCTCTTGATTCACAAGAGCTGCGTTGATTTCTAAGGCCTCTTCTCATGGCAGGTTGACTCTTGTCTCCTAATATAGTTGCAGCTGTGTTGTCATAGGCCGTTTGTGTGCGTTCTTGTGTATCTTGAATGTGCAGCTGTTCTCTGCCCACCTCTCCGTGAAGAGTCTGCGTATTTGGGGGAGAGTAACCATCTGAGATTCCGAAAGTGTAGAAAAGTCTATGAACCTGCTCTGGTATAAATTACTCTGACATTCCTTTGACGTTTGCTGAAAAATAAACCTAATGGCAGCTGCAGCATTGGATGAATGTTAGACACTAGTCCTTAGGGATTTTTAGACGGGCGGGTTTCTATTGCTACCGTAAAGTTTAGTAATTTGGTTTTTTAATGGGCTATAGTGTTATCCCACCTGGCTTCCAAGTAAGTAAAAAAGTAGTTTATACCAATAGAAGAGAATATCTGTAGCTCGGGGTTGAACTGTCGAGTCCTTGGTGCTCTCTGAGCTTGCTGATGTTTCATTACCTGACTAGGTGACATCATCAGTGCTAGTCAGTGATGATGCTAGCAGTGATGACGTTACCTAGTTGGGTAATGAAACGTCTGCAAGCCAACAACCAAGCTCAGAGAGCACCAAGGACTCCATAGTTTATACCCTCAGCAATAAAGAAAAAGGTGTGAATGGAAATAGGTGGAAAGAGAGTAACTCAACCAAATTCAGTGAACTTTGGAATTGACACTTTGGAATTGATACTTGCTTTTTTTACTTGCTTTCTCCTTCCAAGTGCTCATAACCCACCGGTTGGCTGTTTTTTCACGTTTCTGGTCCTTTGCTTCCTTCCTCTAAGCATACATTCAATCAGCAGCCGGAGGGCCTTCCTTTCTCTTTTTGCCCAAAATCAGTTAATAGTGGCTGTTTTCAACTCCCCCACCATCCCAGGCTAATGACCTGCCTATTTCCAGTAAAGATCATGTTAACCAGTTGCATTGTTATGGTCTTAACTGGACTCCGGTGTGTGTAGGGGAGGGAAATAAGAGAGAGAGAAACTGTTGAAATTCCCATGTAGTGCCTTCTTTCGTGTCCGTGGGTAAGCATAAATTAGGAGATACACCTGCACGCAAAGGCAAATGCATTCTAGGCAGGTCCAGCCAGGTTTCGCTATGTCTGTCTGACTGGGTTGCAACCTGGCAACGTGTGTTGGTTTTGTATGACTTTTAAAAATGCCTGTGGGCCCTGGCTGTGCTGTAGCCCACAGTGTCACTCCCACGGTATCGGCCGAAGGACAAGGAACGGCACATCCCACATGTTGAGAGCAGATAATGCATCATTACTGTTGGGGCGTGTTTATAGACATGGCTCGTGGGCAGCTGCTTGCGATTCTCGATACACAAATGCCCTTGCGCTAACTCCTGGGCAGGGCTCCCCTTGGCACCTTCCATCCCTCTCTTCTCCGGCCTCTTTTCTGAACTGGCAGCATCTGCTTGACTAACCCGCTTGCATTTTATCTGCTTATCCTTTCCCTCCCTTTGCTTCTTGTCCATGACAGATATCAACCTTAACTCTCCCAACAAAGGTCTGCTGTCCGATTCAATGACTGACGTGCCCGTGGACAACGCCAGTGCTGCCGCCATGGCCCCTCCTTCAAGAGCCTTGGCCTGCAACGGGCTCACCGAAGCTGAGGAAGAAGAGCTGAAGTCTGAGCTGGCCAAGGTAAAGGTTTCCTCGCTCAGCAGGTTACCTTCTGTCCTCTCTCCATAGGTTGGGTCAGATGGAGACCTTGGTTCCTCCCCCCCAAGACAATTAAACTTTTCTCTGTCGTGTCAGTTGTTCTTTCTGATCTTAAAGATCAGTGAGAAATCGGAAAGAATTCCTAGGCAAATAGCAGCATTTCTTTGGAGATGAGTTATCTCGTCCTTCCTTTGAAGAACTTAAGCCAGAACAGCCAGTGGCATTGTGAGTTGAGTTTCCCTGATACTTTGCTTCAGCTTTCCTTGACTCAGTGCTCTCTAGGTAATTGGGATGATGACTATCATCATCCTCAGAAATGATGAGAGCTGCAGTCCAAAACGTCTAGAGAACGTCTGGTTGAAGAAAACCGAAAATTTCTCCTAACTTTTATTAGCTTCCTGCTAGAGCCGTTCACGCCATGAAATTATTCAGGAACGATGCTTCAGAATCCGCAAGTGCCACACCTTTTTTTCCCCTTGGGAAAACTCCTGCGTGTGTTCCAAAGCACCCCTTCCAAATCATTTTGAAGCGTGCTCAGTCCTAGTTACTACATTGCGTTGGTCTTTAGTGAATACGTCATTCCCATAACCTAAAACTTGCTCACGTATCTTTAATTATGGCTAGGCAGTGGGCACGGAGAAGGGCTGACACAGTAATTTGACCCATGGTGTTAACCTTCCTCTTCACTGTGGAACCGTGGCACATACATTACAACATTTCCAGGGGCTGCACTGCTGTTCTCTATTTGTTACACTTATATTCTCTCTTTCCTGTAGGAGCTGAAGATGATAGATACGAGGGTCCCCCCTCATTTTACACTCATTGGATGGGTTCACAAAGACATTAAAGCTTAAATGTAGATTAACAAAACACTATTGCTTGGTTCACATAATACTCTAAGCCCAAATAAACCTGTGGCTTCGTGTGGTTCTCAAAATGGGCAAACTACATGCTACCCATTTTAGCCAAGTTCTTGTTGTGTGAATCCAGCTAGTCCAGAGGCACTGAGTGATTTTTGTTCTAAAAGGCTTTTGCCTTATAGGTAACCAATATATATATATATTAATCTGTGGCTTGCGTGTCTACTTAACTAAAATCACCAAGGTCTGCGAAGCGACATTAAAATTGCAAACCGGAGTACATGTTCAGGGTTGCATGAGCATTGTAATAAAACTGGTCTCCGTTAAGAGATCCTGAGTGTGCAGTAGTGCTTACAAGCATAGCAAATGCTTTGCAGAATCCAGCCATCCCAGCAATCTTGTTTGATTGAGGCTCATCTTGTCTAGTCCCCCCCCCCCCCCCGGAACCACAATTTATTTTTCATTTAAGCACTGATGTGAGCCACTTCATCATTTTTAAAACATTTTCTGGGTCTGTTGATAATGTTCCTTCGGTCACTAACCTTATATAAGATAGACATTGGGGTGCCTGGGGCTCTAATACTTTGTGGCCCAGCGACCTCTATTGCTGCCAATCATCCTCCCTGACCCATCTTTTTAAAAGATGATAGGAAACCACAGTGCTGCAAATCACCAGCCTCTAGCATCATTTTTATTTGCAAGATTTCCTTAGGTTGTCTAAAGTTTCCCAAAGTAGAAAACACGGAGGACTAATTTACCTTCTGTTAAATGGGCATTTTCTGAATGGCCATGTCCTTCATGGCAGGCATTTTGTGCACAGGTAAGGTATCTTCCATGGTAGCCTATTTGTGAACAGTCATAAAATTTCAAAACAAACCTTAAAATGTCTAGCACATTGGCCGCATTCATGCAACATGCTTACCTTCCTGGACAGGTGTGCACAGTGCCTCAAGTCGTCAATTAATCCAAAGGGCTGAATTTGCACATCATGTAAACTCACTTAAAATGACCCAAGTTTAATGCTAACCAAGCCTAGCATGTTATATGAACGCAGCTGGTGAATCTGCCCGGCCTGTTTAAGCATGCTGTGCAATCCCACTGTCGAAGTGGCTGATGCTCTGACAGTCTTAACATGCCTATAAAGCTGCTGTCTTAAGATGATGCTTCTCTTGATGAAAATGGGGTATTTATTACTCATTCTCTATGCTGAGCTCTCCCACTTGGTCTTGCCTAATTTGGACTTCTCGCCCAAATCCGTTTCTGTAGGTGGAAGAGGAGATTGGCACCTTGCGCCAGGTACTGGCTGCCAAAGAGAGACACTGCGGAGAGCTGAAAAGGAAGCTGGGCTTGACCCCCTTGGATGGCTTGAAGCAAAATATTTCCAAAAGTTGGCATGACGTCCAGGTTTCTAATGCGTAGGTGTTCCCTTCTTTGTGATCTTGTATGTTGTTGCGTGCAGTAAGGGAGAAACGCCGAAGAAGTACCTTGTAGCTCAGCAAAGAGGCGGAGGTACTTTCCCTCCATTGCTGCATGGTGTGTCTGTGACGTTCTCTGCCTCTGCAGTCCTCCAGCAACTGACTCAGATCCTGATGGGTCCCTGGGTAAGGCTTCCACTGCTCATCAGGGCGTACGACGTGGCTCCCTCCAGGGCTCCTAGGACCCCTTGGCATCCTGGGAGTTGTGGTCCTACTGCGTCCGGAGGGCTCCCAACTGTAGAAGGGAACCTTTCCCTAAATCACAGGCATCGGAGCTAACGGGTGGTGACTCAGTAGAACCCCCTGTGATTTTGAGCAAGTATGCCTCTCCGTAGCTTGCCCAGGGAACAGATGAAATTGGCCCATTTTGGGTATTTTTAATTAGATTTACAATAAATTACAGGTTGATTCTGTACAAATGACAACATTAACATGGGCTTTGGGACTTGAGACAGCCTCAAGGGCACCGTACGTTGCTGTGCTGTGCGGTGTTTTCTCTCAGGAACATAGTCCAGATCTATTTTCCCTTCCAGCCATTTATCTTCTTCCTCCTAGCATTGGGCTGTTCCCCCCCCCTTCAAGCTCTTAGTCTCCTCATTTTTTTTTAAAAAAAAAGCATGATTGACCCCTGGGTTTTTGTTCCCAGCTATATGAAAACCTCTGAGAAATTTGGAGAGTGGAACGAAAAGGTGACCCAGTCAGACTTGTGAGTTCCTTCCACCGTGCAAGCACTTGTCTTATTCTTCCTGGCTCTGTCCCCCCTTCGGCCCTGCACCCCCTTATTTTGGCTGGAGAGGAGGCTGCTTGTTCGCTTGGAATACGGGGGACTCATGCTGAGGCCTCTTGCTTGTTAACTTTCAGACTTATTCTTTGCTGGGAAATGCATTTCTTGGTCGTGCTCGATGCTAAATATCTTGCAGGCTTCCCCGAGGTTTCCCGGTGCAAAGAAAGGAAAATTCCACTCAGTTACCAGATCACACAGAAAAAAAAAGTGATGATAGTTCTGCATTATTCCTGCGTCCTGTCTTGCCCCTAGGGCAAAATGGGGTATCTTTTTTATTTGATACCTTAGCGTAGTGTTTCTCAACCTCGGCAAGTTTAAGACAAGTGGACTGGGGAATTCTGGGAGTTGAGGTCCGCTCGTCTTAAACTTGCTGAGGTGGAGAAACACTACCTTAGCATGAACAATGCACATGGCCCCTGATGAAGTGAAGAGAGCAAAAACAGATGAAATGTAGGCGGTTTAGGGGAGATTCCAGTGCGAGAGAAAAAGGATTTTAATCTGCACAGAGCAAAGCGGTGCATAACTGGGGAATGCCTGTGTTTGGGTTGGCTAGTTGCAAGTTTGCACATAGGTGTCCATGCCTGAATGTGTCTGTCATTTTCTAACTATAACATCGCTGTATGTAACCACGTGGCTGGAACATGTGAGCTGCAAAGAACTGTGTGTGGATGGATGATACAGTCGACAAATATAGGCGTGGACCTTCTGCATTGTGCTTCCAGTCTGGAGCCTCTCCTCATGGCCGACCCAGACAAGGGGAAGGAGGTTTTACAAGCCCACAAAGACTTTTAGCAACCTGCTTTTTATTCCTCACAGGGGTTGGTGTGGGGAGTGAATACCCCATCTTTCTTCTCTTTTGAATTAAAAAACCCCGAAGTCTTAGGGCCAGTTTGCAAGGCTGATATTAAAACAAAAACAAAAAAAAATCTTAGGGCTGTTTGCAAGACTTGTACATTCAGTTTAAATCTTTGACACTGCTCCATACTGAAATTATTCTAAATTAGCTGTATCCAATCTGGCCCAAGCACATTGGAACCTCCATTCCCAGAATTCTTCGCCACACACCAGGTTGGAGAAGGTTGTTTTAAGCTCGCTTTTAATTTTTTTTTTTTTAAAAAAAAAAACTTGAAGTAGACTCTGGATGACAGTTTCCCAGTCTAGTCTACAGCTTTGGAATTACTTGATGGCTTTTGTCGAAGGACTAATTGGGGGGACTGGCCCTGCTTATACTCTGAGCCCGGGTCTGATGGACTGGGGGGCTTTGCATTCTGGGATTGGACTGTGTGTTTGGTCGTAAATATGCTGTTGGTACTTGTCCTAAGCAGTAGAAGAAATTAAGGGGGCTTGACTTGGGGTGTGGTCTTTGCAATTTCCTGTGGTGTCAGTAATAGTTCCATCCTTAGCGTGATCTTGTTAAGTAGCTCAGATACGTTTTTAGGGTTCTGCAATTGCGGTGTGCTGCTCACAGCCAGAGATTCCCCAGGAATGTTTGTGTAATATCCTGCTCGATGTGCGAAACTGCCTTCTTGAGCGTGAAACAGGATGTTTTGAGCTTGAAGTGTTTCTAAAACTGCTCAAAGCAGCATGTTTGCAGAGTAGCAGTTTCTCACACGAAGCAGGGCCCTTGTATCAAGTTCCACTCTCAAAATGAAGAATTTGCATCCTCCCCCCCCCCCCCCATTAAAAGTCTTGGAACTGCCGGTAAATCTTTTATTCACTTAAAGTTTTTGCCTTGTCCTTTAACCCAAAGCACCTCCTAATGCAGCTTACCAAGATGGTAGTCAAGAGTTGCCTGCTTACAGGACCGTGATATGTAAGAAATACTCTGTGGCTTCCAAAAATGACAGGAAGCGAGACTCATCTTACAGGAGAGGAAGAGGCTGCCCCCTCCTACCAGATGGCCTTTAGTAATTGTGTAAACAAATGAAAGCGGTGTTCTCTAATCTGCATTGTATTTATAGATATGTTTCGGCCAGCAATACACTGGAGGACTGGAATGAGAAATTAACACAGTCAGAAGCGTGAGTGTCTTAACCTTCTGCATCAAGCACGCACCTCCTATACACCACCACTAACCCTTCCTTCCTCGCACTAACAACCTTCCTGCTTGGTCCCGATTCCATCAATGCTGCTTGGGTGCTGAGTAATTAGGAAAAATCGGGAAAAGGGGTCAAGAAACAGGATGCTGAGCCTTGCTTGGTGTTTCGGGCTGTTTTGCTGATGCTTGTCCAGGGCTGATCGATATTAAGAACGTTCATTTATCCTAGCCTTTTTCGAACCCCCCGTTGAGATCAGGCAAGTTAAGTTTTACATGCACATACATGTAGTCCTCGGTTAACGACCGCAATTGAGATCGGAATTTTGGTTGCTAAGCGAAGTGGTCATTAGGCGAATCCGACCTGATTTTACGGCCTTTTTTGCAGTGGTCATTAAATGAATCGCCACGGCCGTTAAGCAAATCATGCAGTTCCCCGTTGATTTTGCTTGCCAGAAGCAGGCCAGGAAGGTCAAAAATGGCGAACACGTGGCTATGGGATGCTGCAACAGTCATAAATGCAAACCAGTTGCCAAGCACCCAAATCGTGATCACGTGACCGCGGGGACACTGTGACAGTCATGTGTGAGCACCGGTTGTAAGTCGGCTTTTTCAGCACCGTCTTAAGTCTGAACCGTCACTAAACGAATGGTCATTAAGTGAGGACTACCTGTATTACTTATTTTTATTTATTCAGTTTTTATCCTGCCGCAGTGTCGCAACTCTTGGCAGTTCAAACGTTACAGTAAAGGCAGCAACAGAATTAAAAACAGCATACCATCCAAATTGTGAAAACAAAGCCCAAGGAGAGAGAAAAGTAATAAGAAAAATAAGAGGTGCAGGTGACGTTGTTGAACGGCTGTTAGAAAAAGTTCTCTTCTGCAAGTTTTTAGGAAATTATTCAGGAGAGGGGCCAGCGTGATCTCTGGGGAACCCCTTCTGTAGCCTTGGTGCTGCTGTGGAGGATGATGATTGTATTACGACCTGGGGGGAAACGGAACGGTCCTGTATCTAGTGGACGACCAAGAAACACACAGACGGTGGTGTTCACACATCACATTAAGTTACAACAGATTTGCATGATTTAGTGGTGTGTGAATGTGGCCATTGTGGTCAATGACCCATGGTTATGGCCAGGGATGTACAATCCTTTTTGGCCCAAATATTGCTCTTTCCTAAACTATGTGCTGGAGATCCCACACGCAAAATAAGGCTGGACCAGGCCAAAAGATAAAAGAGTATTTAATTTTTTTTAAATTAAAATTAAATAATATTACCAATACGATTGCTCCTCGTGTGTCCATTTTTCTCCTCCTGTCTCATCCAGTTACACATTTGGTGACTATATTTGGAGGGATTCTGGCTGTGCCTAAACGACGCAGCTCTGTCCTCCGCTTTGTGTAACTTAATTTACACTTTAGTTTTGTGAATTAAACAGGCCGCCATAGCTTGTTCATGCCTTAGTTCAGTGTGCAGTGATGACAATACAGCAGGTTGAAAACCTTTTTTAAGTGCCAGGGTTTAGTACATAAGACTCTGAAGATATGCCTAAGAGTGCATATGACATGTCTGTGACCCTCCCGCGCCTAGAAAGCTAGCAGGTTTAGGCCAAATAAGAAACGCACATGACCACAGAAGAATTTAGACAGATTGGCTCCACTTGCTTACTCAATGTGGGTCACAAGATCCTGTTTCTTGGTGCAGAATTTAGACTGTTAAGGGGTGGATATGTTTGCCCAACCCTGGTATGAACCCATGTTCGGGCCTACATGGTGATGATTTGAGCAGCCAAAAGATATAAATATAAATATATCATATAAATATAAATATATCATATATATATATACACACACACACACACACACACACATACATACATACATACATACATACCATAAATGGTATGTATGTATGTATGAACTCAGGGGAGTTCAACCGTCTTGGTCTCCCTTGATCTCTCAGTGGCTTTTAATACCATTAACCATGGTCTCTTTCTGGACTGTCTCCACGAGATTGGAACGGGGGCACTGTTTGGCTGTGGTTCTCCTTCCTGAACGGGTGATCAGTTGGTGGTGGTGATGGGAGAGGAGAGATCTGCCTGGATCTAACACTGTTGATCTCTACTTGGTGGAACGCCTCAGGGATTTCTCCTCTCTCCACTTGTTTTTAACATCTACATGAAACTTCTGGGGGAGGACATCTGTCAGCAGAGGGTTTGGTATCATCAATATGCTGATAATACCCAGCTATACAGGTAGTCCTCGCTTAACAACCGTTTGTTCAGTGACCGTTCAAACTTACGATGGCACTGAACAAATGGTACTTACAACCAGTTTTTATAGTTGCAGCCATCGCAGTGTCCCCGCAGTCCCATGATTGCGATCCGGATGCTTGGTGATTGCCATTTGCAACCTTCGCTGCTGGCTTCCGACAAGCAAAGTCAATGGGGAAGCCAGCAGGAGGTCGCAAATGGCAACCACACGACGTCGCGCTTAATGACGGTGCGGGATTCGCTTAATGATGGCAACCAGAAGTGTGATCACTAAGCGATGCGGTCACATGACATTGTGTTTTACAACTGCGTTGCTGAGCGACAGAAATTCTGGTCCCAATTACTGTTGTTAACCGAGGACTTCCTGTGCAAAGGAAGACTTCCGGGTCTGGTCTGAATACGAATGCCATCTCACAGGACCTTGGAATCAGTCATTAACCATTGCTACCCCCTTACTCTGGAATTCCTTCCTTGTGGGGATTCGGTCAGCTTTTTCCTTCTTGAGCTTCAGAAACGTGGTGAAGACCAACCTCTTTTGTCTTGCAATATGTGATAACTGAAGGTGGGGCTTGTAGGTGCATGACATTTCTATTTTCTGGGTTTTATATATATATTTAAAAAATTTTAAATTATTTATACGTAGCTGGGTTTCTGGGTATTATTTTATCTGACATTCTTAACTACCCAAAGTCTCTGGGAATGGGCCACATATAAATGAAGCAAGCAAGCAAGCAAGTAAAGAAATAAAGAAGGGGCAGCAAAGTGCCCCCTGTAACTCTGTGCTGCCCTCAAGTGGCCGTCTGGGGTTTTGCAACCCGGATCTAATAGCCCTGTAAAATGGGGCATTGCAGGATTCCCTGCGCTCCATTGAAGGTTGTCTGGAGATGGTCCTATGGAGGAGCTCATCTCTGCTGACTTTGAGATTGGCACGACGTGGGCCTAGAGATGGGGGTGGCGTGTTGAGTTGGGAAGCCTGATGGCTTTGCTCCGAAGGAGATGCTTCCTCCTCCTGCTGTGATTCGGATGGGGTGGGGTGGGATGGTTTGCTTTCAGTAGAACTTTAAGAACCCACCGTTATACTTGGCACCCGTACCTCTCGCTAAAACTTAACGTGGGTTGTTTGGTTTGGGCTTAGTCTGATGGGTGAACTCAATCTGTGATGAGTCTATGGTTTAGCAGGAGTGGACCAGTACAGTGAATTATGATTAAAGTTTGTTGGGTTTTTTTGCAATACTTAAAGCCACCAGTTCTAAAAGGGGCTTGCTGTATTGTGTGAATGGGAAATACATTTTGTCTTTGTCCCTAGGTCTCTGAAGTCATTCCTATTAATCAGTGTTTTCTCAACCTTGGCAGCTTGAAGATGGGTGGACTCCAACTCCCAGAATTCCCCAGCCAGCCTTGCTGGCTGGGGAATTCTGGGAGTTGAAGTCCACCCATCTTCAAGCTGCCAAGGTTGAGAAACACTGCCGTAAATGAACGGCATGCTAGAGCCTGGGTTGGTGCTTTCAGGTAGGAGAATAGGATCAGTAAAATAACAGCTGAGTTGAGCTTGTGATGCCCCTGCAGGAAAGGCAGGGTGGGATTCCTACCTGTGGACTGCTTCTTTAGGCATCCCTCAGCGATTCATTATAATTACGTAATTGTTCGAATTACAGCCTGCCTTTTCTCCAGGTGCTCCAGGTGACATATATAGCACTCCCTCCTCCCATTCCCCCCCCCCACAACAAGAACCCTACGCGGCAGTTGGGCTGAGAGAGGAGGGCTGGCCCAAAGCTCCCCCCCCCCCGAGCTTCCACGGGTGAGGGAGACCAGAACCCAGGTCTGCCCAGCACCGTCCCCACGCCCCATCCTGGCGCGCTGATTTCTGTTCCCTCAGCAGTATCTCCTGCCGTGGCGCCAGCAAGTTTGCAAATGTTCTGGCTGAGGAGCAGCTGGCTCCTGGCCTCTGGCTGGTTGAAATAACGATTGTGCAGGGCTGAGATTAGAATTTTATTTCGTGCATAGGACACGGAGTGAGATGAGGTACAGCTCGGAGTCCAAACTGTAGCTTGTCATGGTGGTGGTTGTGTTTCCAGTCCTGAAAAACACAGCTTGTAAAAGGTCAACGAACTCTACTCAACCACAGGAATATACAAACAACTCACACAATAGATGTGCTAATCCCACACAGGGCAGCACCACACCCCCTAATCACCACAAAAAACCCTCTCCCAATCTCTTGCAAATGACCTCAGCAGCTATAAACACCAGCAGGAACACACACCCTCCACTTGGGCACACAGAGAGTCTTCTAGCTGTGCTCCTGTCCTCTGAAGATGCCAGCCACAGCGACTGGCGAAACGTTAGGAACCAAAACTGCCAGAACACGGCGACACAGCCCGGAAAACCCACAACCACCATCGGATTCCGGCCGTGAAAGCCTTTGACTATACATTGTTGCTTGTCAATTCCAGAGGGAGGTTTAACAGTGCAAACTCCTTCAGAAAGGAGAGCTGTTGAGTACAGTGGTTTTATTGGTAGGCGAAGGATGTCTAGCAGGGAGGGGGTGATGACCGCTGGTAGCATTCCCAGGCTGGTCAAGGGGCATTTTGGAGCGTTGCAGTCTGTCTTCGAAATGCCAAGGAGTACAAGGAGATTCTAAGGTACTTGGCTGTTGCAGTAGCTCAGTGTTGTGTTGATGGTGATTGCGGATGTAAGTGACTTCCTCAGTTTGTTTTGAAATCGTGCGGTTAGAGGGGAAAAAAATAGAGCAAGATTACACCCTTGGAACCTTCCAATTGTTGGAGAAATCTCCCAATGGGCAGCGGAGGCCTTAAAAAGATGGGCTGCTTTCACTGTTTAAAATTGCAGTGTTGGATGGTAACTGACAGGAAGCGTTTCCCTTGCCAAGCATAAACAAGCCTGTTTCTCTTCTAGATTAATATTGCATCAATATTGAAAATACATACATACATACATACATACTGTACATACATACATATTTTAATTGAACTTTTAATGCTGTTCCCCAGCCTCTCAGCACTCAAAGTGTTTTGGAATTTCCTGAAAGTCAGGAAGATCTGCTTTTTTTTTTGTTATGCTGCAAAGGAAAAGTGTGGAGTCACAAGCAAATTGATGGAGAAATAGAGCTGCAAAAGGTCAGATGTTCTCTACGTGGCGGCAAAGGGTGATGATCCAGAGCCGGTCTGGATTTTTGCAGCTCAGAGATGGTAGCCTTCATTTGAAAGGCATGTAGAAGATAAGCTCTTTTACATCCTGTGCTAATAGGCAAATACCAACCATGTTGACAATAACAGCAGATGAACCATAATCAAGCACATTAATCCTCCTCAACCCATTATCAGGAAGTAGCCAGGGAACCTGCATCTGCTTTACAGCCTCGCTGAAGAATCTTGAGCTGTTCTCAAAGCCTTAACCCTAGTTAGGTGCCTCTCAGAAGCCACACGTCCTCGCTTAAACCCTGTTTGCTAGCCTGTTGCACCCTCTGCAGTAGTTGCAAAGCTTTGCAAACTTTTGCTCCTCCAGTGATGTTTGTGTCCACAGAGTGTGTCCGCCAAAACGCCCCTCCCTTTCCTACCCCCCCCCTTGCCTGAGCTCCAGCTGTCTCTTCCTTTGCTCCTTAGGGACCTTTCTCAATGAATAACTGCCTGCCTGCCTCTTGAAACTCTTGTTGTTCTCTAGCTACAAGAGGACCCAGGAAACGCTGTCTCAGGCCGGCCAGAGGACCTCGGCTGCTCTTTCCAACGTGGGTTCCGCGATCAGCCGGAAGCTTGGAGATATGAGGTAAGCTGTAAGAGTAGCGTCTTTCCTCTTGTCCCAATTCTGCCAAAGGGGAAGGAAGTCAACAGGAGTCGGTTGCCAGTCTCTGGTCCCAGTTTATAGCACTGTGACCCTTGTGACGACGCCATATTCGTTCAGTGCAGCCCAAATATTGATGATCAACATTTTCCTGTGTTCAGGAAGGGTCCTATGTAGCTATTATATTATTAATAATAATTATTATATTATTATTATTATATAATTAATAATAAGATAATACCTACATAGGACCCTTCCTGAACACAGGAAAATGTTGATCAATATTGGTGGACAGTGAAAGAGATTCAAAGATACTCTCAAAGCTAATTTAAAAAAAATAATAATATCAGCATTGAGAACTGGGAAGCCCTAACTCATGAGCGTTTCAATTGGAGGCCAGCCTTTGTTAAAGGCGCTATGGACTTTGAAGGAGCACGAGTACAGGGCGAAAGGGAGAAAAGAGCTAAGAGGAAGGCACGTCAGGCAAACCCTCATCATGACCGTCTCCCACCCGGAAACCTATGCCCTCATTGTGGGAGGTTGCGCGGATCCAGAATTGGCCTTAACAGCCACTTACAGATCCACTGTTAAGATTTTACCCCTGGAAGACAATCTTACTCGGCTACGAGTGATCGCCAAGAAGCAGAATGTAGGTAACATCTCCGAACACGCATCTTTTTGCTCCTTGAAAGGAATTTAGCATCTGTGGTCAAAAGCAGTTACTCAGAGGTACCACCATCGTCCTTAGAAACTGAGGTTACCATTCTATTTGTTAAGTATGATGATCATTCTGTGTATAGGATACTAGGGAGTTAAATATACTGTTTATAAGCATCTATGTTTACAATAAGGTTATACATAGATGGTCATGAACAATACAAATCACTGTTGTTCTTGGCATTTGCCTTGGAATAGCAGTTAAAGTAACTCAGTAGTATCCTATTCTCTGGCCTAAAACTCGGATTCTGATGTGCATCTAATAAACATTTTACATAATTCACCTTGATTTTACTGCTTATAAAAACTTCTTTTAACCAGTCTGATGATCTAAGTGAGAGGCTATGGATAAGTTAACTTTTTACTATTGTTAATGTGTTCAGAATTTCCCTTGGTTATCCATTACACCTTCCCAATTGCCAGTACTTCGGATTTTGGTGTTTTGTATTATAGTTCCATTTATGTAGATAAAAGAGAGCCAGTTTGGTGTAGTGGCAAAGGCATCAGGCTAGAAACCAGGAGACTGTGAGTTCTAGTCCCACCTTAGGCACAAAGCCAGCTGGGTGACCCTGGGCCAGTCCCTCTCTCCCCGCCCTAGGAAGGAGGCAATGGCAAACCACTTCCGAAAAACCTTGCCAGGAAAACTGCAGGGACTTGTCCAGGCAATCTCCGAGAATCGGACACGATTGAATGGATTAAAAAAAATGTAGATAAAGTGATACTTCGGTGGAGCTGCAGGCTTGGCAATCCATTCAGCCCTCACCTTGAACTGCTCAAGCCGGCTGTTCCCGAGTGCTGAAAGCCGTCCAGAAGCTCTGGGCGAACGATTTCTTGAACGGTAGTGGGAGTTACGACGCAGAGATGCACCCCTTATATATCAAACTCCTTCTGGCTTGCAAAGATGTAGAGCTGATGTTTCTATTGAGCCAAGTGCAGAGAAGGAAGGGTCCAAATTCCAGCATAAGGATTTCCTATGTATGTGTGAAATGTAACAAATTTCCCCCCCCCCTTTTCCACTTTGGGGTTTTTCTTACTAATGAGTGTATAGAGCAACCGCCTAATGTGTGACAGCATTGTAGTACAGCAAAGGAGAATGCTTCATTTACCACAACCCTGATTTTTCAGGAACTCTCCTTTCCCCATCTGGCTGGGATTATCTGGGTGGTAAGCGCATGGTGAACTCTGATCACATAAATACCATTTTGAGGTCTGCGTGTACCTTTGCAACTGATGTACTGATATGGCACCTTCCTCCCTTTCCAAAACAAACACCTTTGCTCAAAAGCACTAAAGGGTTATGTGCTGACCTTAACCTCTTCCCTTTCCCCCTGCAAACTGATATTGTTTGTTCCCAGAAAGTTGCCCGGGATGCAGGCTCTGATTTACATTGTGAGTTTGCAGACTATCAACAGTGCTAAAAGCAGTGAGTCATTTATGCTAGGAGGGGAGCATTTAAACATACGTAGGTATTTGCTAGACTGCATGGCTAAGCCCATGAATACCAAACAGTGTTCTCTGAATCACGCAGCCATTATGCATCGTGAAACAGAGCAGAATTAAAACCGTGGTAGCAGCTGAGATTATAGGAAGGTGAAGAGGAATTGGAATACTTTTTGCTGTCCATGGGTTACAGTGAACTTGTGCAACAGTTCTCGGTTGATTTTTGGAGGGTACTCTCTGTCAACCCCCATCTTAGCAGAGGAGTGCCTTAGAACATAAGAACAGCTCTGCTTGATTTGGCCAAGGCCCATCCTAATACAGTATTGGTTTCTCCCATGGCCAACCAGATCTCTCTAGGACAGTGTTTCTCAACCTCAGCAGCTTTGAGATGGGTGGACTTCAACTCCCAGAATTCTCCAGCCAGCATGCTGGCTAGGGAATTCTGAGAGTTGAAGTCCACCCATCTCAAAGCTGCTGAGGTTGAGAAACACTGCTCTAGGATGTTGAAAAGCAGGAGGAGGAGACCTTCCCCTCTCCTGCCATTGTTCTCCTGTAAATGGTTTTCAAAGGCATGTTGTCCTCACCAAGAGCTAATGCTGAGTCTTCCAGACTGATAACACTTGACAGGCCATGATTAACAACAAGGTTTAAAACTGGAAGAACAAAGAAAGCATGACTGCTTTATCAGAGGAAACAGGCAGCCACCTTCCCTTCCTCTACATCTCAGTGCCATAGACCAGTGTTTCTCAACCTTGGCAACTTTAAGATGCGTGGACTTCAACTCCCAGAATTCCCCAGCCAGCATGCTGGCTAGGGAATTCTGGGAGCTGGAGCCTACGCATCTTTAAATTGCCGAAGTTGAGAAACCTTGCCAACTGTGCTGTTGGGCCTCCTCCTCATCGATGGGGTTAATTTGGACTTCTCCGGCAGCCACGTATCCTTCCTCAAAGGCGTTTCAGTTTTTGCAGAGCAGAAACACTCTGAAAGATAAAACCAGCACTATCTTCAAGTTTGCCTTATGTGATCAGAGGCTAAGTGTTGTGGTGATTCCCTTTTTCTTTTGAGTAATCCCTGCCCGGCTTGTCTTTACCTTGTTGTCTCTTTGAGATTTTTACTGCCCTTTCCCACCAAACGTGAGTGTGCTCCTTTACTTTCCTAGTGTGCCTGCAGTGTGATCCTGGAGTTTGGCTGCTTAAAACGGGTAACCGCTCTGGATGCCCGTATGAATTGGGGAGACAAGGAAAGCCTCTGATCTTGGCAAATCTTAACTGCTGTGGTGTGTATTCACCTGATAGAAAAGGCTACGACTTCAGTATATTTTTAAAAACAAGATTATTCCAGCCCAGGCTTCTTTAGATGTGTTGCATTACTCCCAGTTTCCCCAGTCAGCTTGGCCAGTGGCTCTTCTGGCTGGGGATGATGGGAGATACCAGCTTCAGGAAGGCTGGCGTATATTTTTTTAAAGCATCTAAATTGTTAAATTTCATTGGATCCAGGGGGAGTTAGTTGTAGAATTAACTTCCTGTGGATTCAGGCAATCACAGCTAAGCCAATCTCTTCTCTCTTTCTCTGTGGACGGTTGAAGTTGCAGAATGGGCCAGCTGCCTTACCAGATGTAAATTTTGGGATGTGGAAAATAATTTCCCACCCATATCTAAGCATCTGCCACTTTTGTGTATGGTTTGAATTGGACCCAAATCTCTATATTGCACTGTTTTTTTATCATGTGGGAAGGTTCATAAAAATGGATTTCCAGTATTCTCTTGGGGTGGAGTCAATCTGTTACCATCCAGGCAGTAACGCTTGTGAAGAACCAGGGATCCAAAAGGACAGAATCATGAGCGCACTGCTGATTCCTCTTCCCCTCATTCATCCAGCGGTGAACAGGAGGAACAGTTTAAAAAACGTCTTTATTTTATTAAGTGCCCTAAAATCACCTGGAATGATGGTGGTCTTGTCAAAGATTCCCAGGTTTGTTTGCTACTGCCTCTCCTGGGAAACTGGTTTTCTTACTGCTGCTTCCTGTGTCCTCTGGATTTCTCCCACCAGAAGATATAATCTCTGGTGGTTATCTTGAGCTGTGTTGGTGCCACCTGGAAGAAAATGCCAGGCTACTCCTTCATTGTACATTTAAGCATAATTTTAGTCTTGCTTTAGCTCCGGGTGTGTGTGTGTGTCTTTCAGAATTCACAGTTGAGTGAGAATGAGCCCCCTTCTTTCTGATCTGTAGGCCCATGTGAAGGTGGCCCATAGGCCACGTAGCAGAGGTTGGCAGCTTGATGGACCTGTTGGTTTAGCTGGTTGGTGAGCAGAAGTTGTCAAGCATATAAATCCATCTGGATTTATAATTATCTATTAATTTATATACTGTACATTGATGTTTTATATTTTGTTTTAATCCATTTTATTGTAAATCGCCCAGAGTTCCCCATTGGGGGAGATGGGCGGTTATATAAATTTAAATAAATAAATAAATAAATAAATACTTCTTTAACTCATCAGAGCTGTTTGAGATTTGCCATGGACTTTCAGATGTGTCAGTGATTTAATTGATGAAAGGTAAATGTTCAGTGACAGGAGTGTAATCCTCCTATCATTCCGTGTCCTTTTAAAATTCATCTCTTGGTGGATTGCTTGGGGCCTGAGTATTGTATATACAGGATGGTCTTGAAATGTACTCCTAACTTTCTCTCTTTTCCTGTTCTCAATTTCTGCTTCGGTTGGATTCTTCCAGGGCCCATCCCTTCTCACATTCTTTTAGGTAAGGCTCTGCAGAGATGTGATCCGCATGGGGAATCTGGTTGAGCAAGGTTATTCTCATGGGATACCAAAGGCTGGAGCCATTCATGGATCTGAGTTGCACCTTCCGCGAGAGCTTTGTCTGCCTCCCTTCAGTTTTTAGGGGCTTAGTGCACACGGGCCCAGAGAAAATTATTAGAGGAAGTGCCAAGCAGGGCTCAGTGGATCTTTGGTCTGGTCCAAAAAAAAAAAGGGTCGCTTTTTAAACTAAAGTTTCCGTATCTGTGCAGGGTAATCCCACGCTTGGCTGGTGCTTTCATTTGCCCCTGCTCTTTTCTCTGAATGCAGGATGGTTTTAGGATCCATGCTTGTTGGGGATTTAGAAATGCAGGACAGCAAAGTCAAGCCAAACTCACTTTGCAACGCGGACGGATTATGGGTTTCCGTGCCTCTTCCTCTATATCGGTGTTTCTCAACCGTGGCAGCTTGAAGATGTGTGGACTCCAACTCCCAGAATTCCCCAGCCAGCATGGCTGGCTGGGGAATTCTGGGAGTTGAAGTCCACACATCTTCAAGCTGCCACGGTTGAGAAACACTGCAATATCTCAATCCAGGCCATTGTCACTCAAGTGTATTGGGCATAATGTAGTATTTGAAGGCTCTTGGCTAAATTAAACGTTTTCTTCTTTGGGGGGCGGGGGGATGGAGAGAATAGGCTCCTTTTTCCCAGAGAAGCCGAGCCTCCATTGGTACTGCAGGCCTCCAGGTGCTTTTCCCTCTTCATGAGACATGTGGCCGCCTCCCGCTGCAACAAGATGCGGAGGTTGGAGAGTTGGGTGGCAGCGCTGTTGCTTTGTGTCCCAGTGAGAAAGTCTAGGCTATAAGCACCTTGGGGGAAGAGCAGAGAAGTAGAAATTGGGGTACAGGTAGCCCTCAACTTATGACCATTCATTTAGCGACCGTTTGAAGGTACGACGACGCTGAAAAAAGTGACTTGCAACGGGTGCTCGCACTTGCGACTATTGCAGCACCCCTGTGGTCACGTGATCAAAATTCGGGCGCTTGGCAACCGGCATGTATTTATGACGGTTGCAGCATCCTGGGCTCACATTATCGCCATTTGCGACCTTCCCAGCCGGCTTCTGACCAGCAAATCAATGGGGGAAGCCAGATTTGCTTAATGACCACATGATTTGCTTAATGACCGCTGCAAAACAGGTCGTAAAATCGGATGCAGTCACCTGATGCCTCACTTAACGACCACATCACTCAGTGACCAATGTTCCAGTCCCAATTGTGGTCGTAAGTCGAGGACTACCTGTATTGCTGTCATCTGTTTCTCTCTCTTCCCCCCCCCCCCGCCATAATTCTCCTGTTCCTCCACTAAGAATGTCTGAAAATGCTGTGCAACAACCCTAACCCCTAAGCCGTGTGAGTGGGGCAATAGATAGGGTGTGATGGTGTCCATGGTTTAATGCTTCTAATGTTTCCTCCTTTCCCCTTAACGCTTCCGAGTAGCAGTTACTCCATTCGTCATTCGATAAGTATGCCGGCTATGAGGTAACGTAACAAAAATGCCGTCTCTTCAAAGATGATGTTTGCGAGGGGTATCTGGGCGGGTAGGATGGGTTGGACTTCATCTAAGGGTTCACAGTGGCCTGGAGCATTAACAATAATGTGTAGTCTACAACCTGATCTTGCACAAGGTCCTTGTGAGAGCTGCCACGGGAATATTAATGTATTTATTCATTATTATATTCATAATGTATATCCTGTACAAAACACAAGATATCACAGACCATTTAAGGCAGCTGGAGAGACAGAATTGGCGTTTAAGAGTAGAATATGATCTGCCTCCCCACGTCCCCCACCTGGGCAAAGTACCATAGTGGTGTACCGCTGAAATGAAGTCTGTCTGAAGGCCCCCTTATTTCACCCAAGTGTCTCTATCCTAGCTAGGTTACAGAGATAGATTTTTCCTTTTCCACTGCTGATGATCAGAGAACCTCTAATGCAGTGTTTCTCAATCTCAGCAACTTTAAGCTGGGTGGACTTCAACTCCCAGAATTCCCCAGCCAGCATGCTGGCTGGGGAATTCTGGGAGTTGAAGTCTACACATCAAACTTCAGGTAGTCCTTCAGGTAAGCAGTCGGGGGTAAAGATGTTAAAACAACTTACAGACACACCCTCCCCACTGCCTTAATGAAGTCATGTATAAATGAGGGCAGGAATTTGGCTTTCTCATTTTCCAAGGTCCTGTATCCTAGCCCCTTATTTTATTAAATCTGATTCATGAACTGTGTGGATCTTGCTTCCCAGCCATACACTGACACACAACCATTACAGGATTGTAGGTAGGATCCTTTGGAGAACGTCCTTCCAGTATCCTTACAGCTGCAGCCAAATCTCCTGAACTTTCCAAAGAGGCTTCAGAAGTAGCCCCACGTAGAGGACATTTATTTATTTTATTTATTTTTCAACTTCTATCACCGCACCATCTCCCCCAAAGGGGACTCTGGGCGGTTTACAAATGTAATAATTAAAATGTATAAATATAACTAAATATAAAAACATACAATTCAATAACCATTACAATTACTATTGTAATTGTATTTACTATTACTACAATTACATTCAGACGATACAGCCTGGGTGTACCTCGGGGGTCTCTCACAGTGACCCCCGTGTCCTCAAGAGCAGTCCAAGCTGGCACCCATTTGGGTACAGCTACCATCTGGTCCCGGGTTGTCAAACTCTGATCCCACCTCATTCAAAAGAAGAATCCCCTGCCCAACAGACTGAAATTCCCGTACCAAATTCCACAATAGGACCACCTCTAATTTTTCCAAATTAAGCTTGGGCAGGTTGGCCCTTGCCTCCAAGTGTTGATTTGGAGCATCTGATGAAAAGGGGGAATAGAATTGCGTGTGCCTTCTACAGGCTGGGGGCAGAGCATTCCATTTCACCCCAGGGCAAGGGCGTTCCTAGCAATTCCATGAAATGATGTTCAGCATAGAAAAAGAACTTCATTCCTGTGGGGCTTGGAAAAAGAAGTATTTTATTTTTATTTATTTATCTATCAAATTTCGTCACCGCCCATCTCCCCCCAAAAGAAGTAGGCCGTCCATGTCCTTGTTGGATCGGTTTTAGGGATTTTCCAATCCCTAAGTTTCACCAACTGGCGCCAGGCACAAAAGACATCCAACACAGGGAACCTTTGAACCCAAGATTTTGCTTTTACTTCTTGAACGGAGCTTGGTTTTTTAATATGTCCACCTCTAATTACTCCAAGTTTTTTTTCCAATTTTCGGTACTTTAATTTAGTGGAAAATATCCTCTTGTCGCTGTTACTCAACAAAACATTCTTGCTGACACACAGTAGTCTGGCTCATCACTGGATGTGAGAGATGAATCCACCCCTTTTGGATTAGGGAAGCTTCCTGGCTTCCGGTGGGAATGGCAGACTGAACGGCTGTGCCCGCTGGTTCAGCGAGCGGAGCTGACAACGTGGTAATTTTTTTCGGGCTCAGGCACGTTTTCCTGAAGCCCAGAAACGTTCTCCGGATCAAGGAGAATACCTGGAATCATCCCATCTGCCCTCCGGACGGCTGCTTGCAGCAAGAAGATTGCAAACAGCATTTCACGCTTGACTGGTAAGAGCCAGCTGGGAGGCGGGGACTTCATCACTTTCCAAGCTGCGCTAAGACCGGCCACCCCATTTCTAAATCACCAATTTGTATTTTTTTTAAGTATATGTACCCCAAGAGAGGCTTTCTACAGTGAGAAGCTGGTTCTCTTGGTGCTTAACGTTATTTTTGGGATTATTTTTTTTAAAAAATTCTTTTAAGTTTTGGATTTCGTTTTCCTTCCAAAGGAAATTCCAAAGATTGAGAATAAACAATTGTCTTCCTGTTACTATTTTGGAATTAAATTTGAAGATATTAGCATTTTCCTACACATTGAATCGGCTGATTTGAACCTTCAGCTTTCTGTTTTCCCTTGAGAACTGTCTGCTTATCTCACTCTCACTTTATGTAAACACACTTTGGAACTCTTCCATATCTTCGACTTTCGCTGGTTAAGCTCCTAGGGGGCGCCATAATCTACTGCGTGAGACATGGAGGATTTCAAACAGATTCTGACTTCCACCAAGATTTTAAACATATTTCTTCTGACTTCTATCAAACTTTTATGCAAGATATCCAGGACATTTATTTATTTATTATTTAAATTGATATGACCGCCCAACTCCCCCAACAGGAGAGGAAAATATGAGATCTAAAATGTGCCATCAGGTTGGGGATGTGGTGGATGAAATTGAGGAATTTAAGAGTGATAGAAAGGTTTTTTTTAAGACTGAGATTGGGATTTTTATTGAGATGCTGGATGAAGATTGGATAATGGAGTTGGAGAAATCTAAGGGAGAGTGATCTGCAAGCCATAAGTAAAATCGATCTCCTGGTGGAATGCCATGAAAAGAACCTGGAATCTTTGAGGGGGCAGTTGGGCTGTTTGATTCTTTCAAGAGAAAAGCTCTGTGCACATTGTGGGGATATGTAACTGCTCTGGTTTATTTTGAAGTGGGATAAGGGTTGAAGAATGTTTATCTGTACTATTAAGTATAATAGCAGACAACTTATGTGCTTTTTAATTTGATTTTTATTATAGTAGACAAATGTATAGAATAGTGGGAGGAAGGGAATAATTAAATATTTTTATCTTTTGGAGGGGAGAAAGATGTTTAGGAGGTTTATATGAACTTTTTTTCTTTATTTTAATATAAGGGGGAGGAGTAACTGTACGTAGTGATTTTTATTATGTGTTAAAGTGGAATGACTTATAGAAATAATGTGGTGTTTTGGTTTAATATAGAGTAAGAGATTGATTATGGAAATTTTTGTATATCCTTGCTGTTAAAAGCCACCTCTTTTTGTAAAAAAGAGCCACCTCTTTTTGTAAATTTCAAAAAAAAAATTCTCTTGTGTTTCCGCACCTTTTTAGTTTTTTTTCTTTGTAGTTTTTTGTTTTTCTGTAGTTTTTATTCTTCTCTCAAAACCTAATAAAATTTACTATAAAAAAGAAAAGGATTAGGGAAGCTTCCTGAAGCTCTTAACTTGGGGTGGGAAGTAGTGCGTTTTCTGTGACCTTAGCTGCCACTTCGTATAGCGGGCCTTCTCTGCAGTGGCCCCCGCCCTATGGAACACTCTGCCCCCAGAGGTGAGACAGGCCCCATCACTCCTGGCCTTCCGGAAGGACCCGAAGACTTGGCTCTGCCATCTTGCTTGGGGTGGGAAGGGGAATAGTTGTTCTTGGGGATGGCTGGCGCCTTAGAGCTCTCCTCACCGAATTAGATCTTTTATGACCACTTGGATTCTATACTTATTTTATATTTATATTGGTAAATTGTATATGATATTTTAGATGTTTTTATACCTATCGTTTTAATATGGTTCTTATTGCAAACCGCCCAGAGTTCCCCTTTTCTGGGGGAGATGGGCGGTGGCAAAATTTGGATTATATATGTATAGTACAGTACAGTATAGTATAGTATAGTGTATAGAATGGGAAATGGAGCTTTGCAGATTTAATCCGCTATTGGAGCTGGTGCCATTCCCTGTTGGCTCCGTCGTCGTCTTCCATTGGGAAACGCATAGGAATATGAGTTCATGCACTGTACCCATAGAAGCAGTGATCAAAGGGCATCAGTTAATTAAGGTTTGAAGGACATTAAAACAGCCATTGATGTTACTTGATTACTGAATGCAGTTTGGGCCAGATTTCAGATTTGGGTTTGAACAAAGTCTGTGGGATGTTCCTGGCTTTTGGGGTTTCAGGCGCAGAGTAATCCAAACAACGTATAAGGCTAACAATATTTTATTGTAGCATAAGGCAATAATGGAGATATAGTACATTATTGCAAAAGGAAAAAACAAAGCATACGCAGAGTTCCATCAGCAGATGTGATGAAAAATCATGGCCCATACAAAGGCCAGGCATAGTTACAGTTCAGGAACAGAGTACATGGTAACAGGACAGATAGAAGTCAAGAAGAAAGATGGATGTAGACCCATAGTTCATAGCTGAATTATACACTTGGTTCAGCATTCTGATTGGCCATATGTGGGTCAGGACATTTTCAAACTGACAATGCATTTACAGAGTTGTACTTACTATAAATCGCCATGAGATGGCAGTGTTGCACATTGTCTTCCCTTCGGGACACTGTTCCCATGAGATAAGCAATTTGGCCTGATTGTTTTGGCTATGGCAAGGCCACACACCTGTTGTTTACTTGCGTTTTGTTATGGGAACATTTACAGCAGAGGGAATGGAAAAATACTGGCTAGGAATTCATAGTGAAGGAATCCATTCGTATGCATTCTACATAGAAAAACACTAACAAAGTCACCAATCCACAACAATGCCAGTGGGGTCTAACTATAAGTGTAGGATGATGTGAGCAAGGAATACTTGTAAGCTACTTGCAGATACTTACTGTATGTTGTCGGCCAAGCGGCTGATGTCAGGGCTGGTAATGCTAGCAGCCCAAGTTCCTTTGTGTAGGGCAGTGTTTTTCAAACTTTTCCAAACTTCAAATTCTGGGAGTTGAAGTCGGCACATCTTAAAGTTACCAAGTTTGAAAAACACTGGTTTAGGGCCTCATCCATGTCAGTTGTCCCCAATAGTTGTGGGACAGGAAGTTTGTCAACAGGAACTAAGCTCGTTGAGCCTCAAATGGTGGTGAGACTTTACGGTTCAATAGTCATCAAGTTGTGCTAGCCCCAGCTCTTGCCAACCTAGCAATTCGAAAGCATGCCAATGCAAGTAGATGAATAGGTACCACTTCGGTGGGAAGGTAACAGCGTTCCGCGCTCGTCATGCTGGCCACATGACCGCGGAAGCGTCTTTGGCCAACGCTGGCTCTTCGGCTAACAAACGGAGATGAGCACCGGCCCCTGGAGTCGGACACGACTGCACAAATGTGCGGGGGGAACCTTTGCCTTTTATACCTGGGGGCTGTTACGTGCTGCTTTTGAACTACTTCCTGGGAAAGTTGGAAATCTAAAATTTCTTAACTAGTTATAATTCAGTTTTGATACGAGCCCCCCTGGAAGTCGTATTCACATCTTTCTCTTTCTGAAACCAGCGTGTGCGTGTTTTTCATCCAAGCAAGAATTTCCTCTGCGGCTTTTAGGGATGCTTCTGTGCAGCCTCCCTTGGTCCTCTACATCGTGGCTCCCAGAGTTCAGCCAATTGTGGAGGTCATAAGTTGTGGGAAGTGAATTCTGGAGCGCTCCCCAGATACCGCATCACAACCAAGATTGCCTGCCTGAACGGAGAGGGCAGACTTGTGGTAACACCTTCCTGTTTATTTTTTTTTGACATAACTGATCTTTTTCTTTTGCAAGAAATTCTGCAACTTTCAAGTCTTTTGAAGACAGAGTTGGAACCATAAAGGTAATTTTCCTCCCATCATACATGGGAGAAATTCTTTTTTTTCTTTTTCTTTTTGCAATGAGCATGAATCCTGCTCTCTCAATGGGTTGGGTGGGTGCAGAGGAGAAGAGCTTGCATTCTGCAAGAGGAGAAGGGGGCACAATTGGTCTTCATGTGGGAGGGTGTTTATGTGGCCCCAGCACACTCTTTTCTACCCCTTGCAAAGGAATTGTGCAGCCAAGTTATGGGTACAAATTGCTGATCCTCAGTGGCATGGTTTCCTGCCGATTTTTACTGTGAAACAAAACGTGTGTTAAGCTCTGGACAGGTTTAGTGCATCTAAAATGGCGCCCCGTGGTAAAATTGGCCCTACCCACTTGTGTGAGACCATCACCCCACCCCACCCCTGCACCCCACCCCACCCCACCCCTGCAGTCTCCAGCCGCCAAAAACATGACTAAGCAAGTATGGCTACCACCCCTGGCTTGTATGGAGCAAAGAGAACAGCCCTCAGGCTCTGCTTCCTCCTGCCTTTCGCAGGGTTCCCCTTGAACCCGGCTTCTAGTTCCTGAGCCCAGCATAGGCCGCCCGGCTTGCAGACTTTGTAGGGGGAGAACCGTGCTAGCCTGCGGTGGCAAAAAAGTCAAGGGGGGCCTGGTAGCCCCGTTTCTGACTCACGCATTTTATTATAAGGCAGAGGCGTTGGTGAGCTGCAGTTCGCGTTGTCGGATGCATAGAGTGGCTGGACTGATGTAGGGTTTGAATTGGGGTAAGGTGGGGAGGGTGAAGGGGGGGGACGCTGGCTGCGCAGATGCAGATTGCACTTGAGGCAGATACAAGGACTTCCCGATTAACAATTGGTGTATGTTAAAATCCCAATGGGCCTAGCCATGCTATGCCTCTGGTGAAGGAAGCTGCAGCTCACGGAAGCTGGTTCCTTTTAATAAAACGCGTTAGTCAGAAAAGGGGCTACCAGGCGCCTCCTGATTTTTGGCTGGCGGGCTGGGATTCTCACTCTGCTCTGGTGTTCTAAGACTTCAACGCGGACTCTTTCCTCCATCCTTCCACCCTGCTGGATTTCGGCAACTTGCCATAGACCCCAGGAAGGGGTTCTTCCCTTGCTCCAGTCCGTGCCTCTGTTTGCGCTGTGTTCGGAATGAGAGCCCGTTTCTCTTCTGAGGTCTGTTAGAGGCTGGTTTCCCTTGCTAGAAAATGCACATAAATGGGAGGGAGGGAGGGAGGGAGGAAAAAAACAGCACCAGAGGAGACGCTGGACTCCTTAACTCTAACACACCTTCCTCTCTTGCTCAGTCCAAAGTCGTGGGTGGCAACGGTGCCGACCAGCTCCACTCCCCATCCGCATCCGGAGAGAAGCCGCCGTCCCAGGACAACGCGCCTTTCTAAGCCTACCGCGTGGTGGCGCATGACTGCCAGAGCCCCACCCTCTGCTCTTCCCAACATGCAAGACGAAAAAGGAAAAAAAAAAAAGCGCTGCGGTCCCACTTGGAAGAGAGAGATCCATACATCCTATGTAGACATTTTTTGCTGCTGGATTCTTAAGGTCCAATAAAGTGAACACACCGTTTTTTGTACACTTAGCTATTTTACACTAAAGGTTTCTAGATGGAACCCCTTGCTGTGCTTCCGTCTGGAAGGGTATCAGCAGGGACGGTTCTGCCGTTTGGGCCCAAAAGGCCCTTTTAGGCTTCAGAGGCTTGTACCCACCCACCCCCTTCCTTTGCCCTCCAGTTGCAAGCAGAAATTTGAGGAGTTTATGCAATATGGAGAAGGGTCGTTTCAGGAGGTGTCAGCTGTACTCAAACAGCTAAGCACTCTGTACCTTTACTCCATCTTTTTGGGATAGCTAGCTAGCTTTCAGTTATTCTAGCTCCTTTGCTTTCTGGGCAGTTAGAGTGCCCGTGACCGCTTTGGAAATCTCTGTTTGGATCTATAAACCAAGTTTATTTAGTGGGGTCAGAGATATTCCCCCCCCCTCCCCTTTCTGGGATTCTCAGAAAGGAATCTCTACTTAGCCACAGCCGAGCTTGCTACACTGGGTTCTCTAAGCTTTAATAAATCTCAGAAACTTTATTTTTTGGAATTGCAGTGGACTTCACACTGCGCCTGCTTCTAGCAGTGTGATTTAGGGGCCACTTGCCTTTCAGATGCGGGAGCTGAAACACAAGCCTTACATCACCACCTGCTTTACTCGTTTATAATCTTTTTATATCTTGAAAGTGTGAAGAATGTTGTGGGTGGGGAAGGGAAGGAAAGAAAAGAAAAGAAAAGAAAAAAGGGGTTGATGCATCCTATCATAGAAACTGCATGTGGCTCTTACGTTCATTTCAGTGGCGCGTGGCTGTGTTGCACACATGCTTGCTTGCACGCATGCTCGCTCTCCCCCCCCCCCCCCCCCCCCGAGTGTATGGAATTTGCTTCTCTGCCCTTTGTATTTTGGCCTTGAAGGTCCTGGAGGCAGCAAGGGGACACCATGATTATTGGGGCAGCCAAGTTCTGTCCTCGTGGGTTTTCTTTCTTCGTTCGTTGCTTCATCCAGGAACTTTCCTAAAATATTTTATAGATTCTGGTGGTGAGATTCTGTTCATGGCCTTTGCAACCAGTTGATGTCCCTGGTGACCCCCATGCATTGGCTGCTGTTGCCGATTACGCTTGGAAACACTAATGCAGTGAGAAAGGCTGCCATTCTCCTGACCTTGTAGCTTGAAGGCAGAGGTTCCACTAAGTGATCCCAACCTTTCTGTGCCTTAGAGGCTCAGTGGGATATGAAGCAGTGCCCCACAGTACGTACCAACAGAGACATTTGCACCCAGAAATAATTATTTGGTGACCCTTCCTCTCTCTGAGAAGCAAGTTTTGACACTTAAGTGCTGATGATAAAATTCTCCCTGCATTCTTTTGTTGCCGTTGGATGAATACCTTACTGGTCAAACCTGGCACAAGACAGGCGGGACATCTGCAGGGGATGAGATGTGATTTGTTTTAGTTTCTTAAGGGTGAAGTAGCCACCTGTATTGGAAAGGGGGGAAATGGTGTTGATGGGACAGGGAGCTGCAGGAATAGGCTAAGCTGTGTCTCCTGTACGGGTGGGGGGGGGGAACTTTGTCAATAAAATATTCCTTTTGGAAAAGCAAACGGCTTGTCTGTACTGTATATTTTTGGCTCACAAATCCTTGTTTTGGGCAATTGCCCCTGGCTTGTAGCGATCTTTTCTGTGCGGCAAAAGATCAGAGGGTTCTGAACGGAAGGTTGCTTCCAAATCCTCCTCCTCGCTCCGCGGCTGAGCTGCGGTCTGCCAGGCCAACGGTGCGAAACAGAAGTGAAGGCGGGCCCCAGGTTGGAGGCTTAGCCTACGACTGATGAAACAAAAATATGGGCTGAAGATAGGACCAGGCGGAGCAGGCGAAGTGAAGTTAGCAGGAAGGAAGCAGTTTTGGAAAAATGTGTTGGGAGAGAGGAATCCCTCACGTGGAAAGCAAAAGCCGGTAAAGAATATCGGCACTGGGAAACTGAAAACCAACAAGGTGGCGGCGTCACACCGCCCAAGCTGTTTATGCAGGTTGCATGCATGGTTTCAGCTTGTGTGAAGCCACCCAAATGGGGACGATTCCGTAACCCGTGTCTTACTGTTATGAGGGAACCAGGATGTGGATCTGTTGACTGTGGCCTGTTTGTTCCCCTACTAAAATGTGATGTGAATGGCTACTGTTAGATGCGATAGGTTGAACTCCGCATTCGTGCGGAACATCCCAGGGCCAGATACCGGTTATATTGCCCTAATGGACACACTTCCACTGGTATATCTGTGTAATACAATATGTGGGGAGATGGGCGGTAATAGAAATATGAAATAAATAAATAAATGTGGTTTATTACACTTAATATGTTACAGGATTCAGAGCACATATAGGATCCTGGGCAGATTGATGTCTTGTGAGATCTGTTTGTGTGTTTTCACTAGAATCTCAAATCCAGGAGCAAAATATGACCCCATCATCTATTCACTGTATATTTAGATGTCCATCCCTGATCAAGGCCACATGGGTGCCATAATGCAATGCTAAACCATTGTTTAATGAGAATGAGACTTGGCTTGCCCTATTCTCTTAACACACCTAACCTGGTTAATGAATTCACCTGTTTTCTGGATTCATACAATGCACTGACAATAACCAACTGGTCTGAGTTACTGCAAAATGCTAATCTGGAAAAAAAAAACCTAACCAAGATTAACGCTAACCAAACTTTTGTTGTTGTTGTTGTTGTTCAGTCGTTTAGTCGTGTCCGACTCTTCGTGACCTCATGGACCATAGTACGCCAGGCCTTCCTGTCCTCCACTGTCTCTCGGAGTTTACTCAAATTCATGTTCATTACATCGGTGATGCTATCTAACCATCTCATCCTCTGCCGTCCCCTTCTCCTTTTGCCCTCAGTCTTTCCCAGCATCAGGGTCTTTTCCAGTGAGTCCTCTCTTCGCATTAGGTGGCCAAAGTATTTGAGCTTCAGCTTCAGCATCTGTCCTTCCAATGAGCAGTCAGGGTTGATTTCCTTTAGGATTGACTGGTTTGACCTCCTTGCAGTCCAAGGGACTCTCAAGAGTCTTCTCCAGCACCACAGTTCGAAAGCATCAATTCTTCGGCGCTCAGCCTTCCTTATGGTCCAACTCTCACAGCCATACATTGCTACTGGAAAAACCATAGCTTTAACTATACGGACCTTTGTCGGCATGGTGATGTCTCTGCTTTTTAATATGCTGTCTAGGTTTGCCATAGCTTTCCTCCCAAGGAGCAAGCGTCTTTTAATTTCATGGCTGCAGTCACCATCTGCGGTGATCTTGGAGCCCAAGAAAATAAAATCTGTCACTGCTTCCATTTCTTCCCCTTCTATTTGCCAGGAAGTGATGGGACCAGATGCCATGATCTGGGTTTTTTTTAATGTTGAGTGTCAAGCCAGCTTTTGCACTCTCTCCTTTCACCCTCATCAAGAGGCTCTTTAGTTCCTCTTCACTTTCTGCCATTAGGGTGGTATCGTCTGCATATCTGAGGTTGTTGATATTTCTCCCGGCAATCTTAACTCCGGCTTGTGATTCATCCAGCCCGGCATTTCTCATGATGTACTCTGCATATACGTTAAATAAGCACGGTGATAATATACAGCCTTGTCGTACTCCTTTCCCAATTTTGAACCAGTCGGTTGTTCCATGTCCGGTTCTAACTGTTGCTTCTTGACCCACATACAGGTTTCTCAGGTGGCTAGATACTGTATTGGCATGACATGAGGGATGTCAAGCCCGTGGTTGCTTTCATCGCTCATGTCATGCCAGACGGTTTGAGCTTTGCTTCTGAAAAAGGCCACCTTGCTTTGCTAGAAAGACTTGAACAGCGGCAGGCAAAGCGTAGCTTCACACAACACCCTAGCCAGGCAGTCTTACAGCTTGCTGATTATTGCGAGCCAACCAGTGCAGTTAGATGATGGCTCAGTGATGCAAAACTCAGAATGCAGTTAATTCAGTTCAGTGAACAATGGATCAACATGTTCTTCTAACGTAGCCAGAGAATACAACCTGATTCTGCAGCAGCATTATGCAATTAATCTTTTAGCATTTGGGCTATAAATTAGTTTTTGCCCGTTACCAACGTCTCTTGAAAACGTGCAGTCACTAAATGTTCATTTCATAGGTTTCTTCTGTGTGTGTGTGTGTGGGGGGGGGAGAACATGGAGTGGGGCAGTTGATAAATAAAAAATCTCCATACGATACGGAGAAGAGTTTGGGTGAATAAATGCTTATAACCCAAGGAACCATGACATTCTAGCCACTGAGGACAGCCAGCTGGGCAGCAAACAGAAAGCAAACATTTCTTTTCATAGCATCCTTTTCCTTTTTTTTTTTTTAATAGTAAAAATAACAGGGAAAAAAACCACCCAAAAGGATTGTACACACTTCCCTCTTTGGGATTGTATATTCCAAGTTTCCCTTTGCATTGGCCTGTTTCAGGTAGAACACTTCAATGGATGATATGGATGAAATAATGAGAAGACAGGATACCTTGGAGAAGAAGCTGATGCTAGGGAAAGTGGAAGGCAAAAGGAAGAGGGGCCGACCAAGGGCAAGATGGATGGATGATATTCTGGAGGTGACAGACTCAACCATTGGGGAGCTGGGGATGGTGACGGCCGACAGAAAGCTCTGGCGTGGACTGGTCCATGAGGTCACGAAGAGTCGGAAACGACTGAACGAATAAACAACAAAAACTTCAATGGAAATTCCTAAGCAAACTTGGATACCCACCACGCCCATCTCTTTTGGGGCAGGAGCACACAAGGAATAGGAAATACTGTAGTAAGCAACAGAACTTAAAAGGCAAGAAATTCAGCCAAAACTAATTTAAACCAACACCATTCTCTGTATCTCTCCATACCTCAGCAAAACCTCCTCATATCCACCATGTCCGTCTACTTCGCTTTTCACCTCTTTTGGGGGGGGGGGGTTCTCATCAACTCCATCCAACCACAACTTTCTCCTCCTTTCTCTATCAAATTTATACACCGCCCATCTCACTATATGTGACTCTAGGCAGCTTACAAATCATCTTCTCGACCCATTCCTTCATACAAGCAGTCCTCGCTTAACAATCATTTGTTTAGTGACAGTTCGGGCTTACAACAGTGTTGAAAAAACCAACTTATGACCGGTTCTCACACTTACAACTGTTGTAGCGTTCCCGTGGTCACGTGATCACAATTTGGGTGCTTGGCAATGGATTCGCATTTAGGACTGTCTCAGCATCCCGTGGTCACATGATCGCCATTTTTGACCTTCCTGGCTGGCTTCTAGCAAGCAAAATCAATGGGGAACCATGTGATTCACTTAACAACTATGTGGTTTGCTTAATGCCTGCTGCAAAAAGGTCCTAAAATCGGGTCAGATTCGCTTAATGACCGCTTTGCTTAGCAACTGAAATTCCAGTCCCAATTGTGGTCGTTAAGTGAGGACTACCTGTATATTTGTTTGGCAATTTGATCTTCATTCTTGCTATGTGACCTAATTACCTCAATTGCCAAAATACTGAATTATGTAGTCACCCATCTCACAATTTTGACTCTGGGTGGCAAACACAAGATTAAAAGCCAACAAAACAACAACAACCAACAATGATACAATAAGAACATGGTGGTGCCCAAGGTTGTTTTTCTTCTTCCAACACAGTGTTCCTCATCAGTCAATTTTATATTCACTCCACATTCTTTCTTGACCCCTAAATCTTCTTTCTTAACTACACTACTTTACTCAATTTTTGTTTTTCCTGACTTGCTCTCACATCCATATAACAAAACGGGCAGTAGAACTTAATTAATTAATTATTAAGCACAACCCTTTTTGCTGCTTTCAGCAAATACTCATTTTTCACAACAGACAACATATACTACCCACTAACTTTCTACCAGCAATTGCCTTTAACATTTCTCTATCAATATTTCCAACTTTAGTAAACATTCTACCAATGTACACAAAATCTTTTATTTGCTCCAGCTTTTCACATTTCGTGCCAAATTCACCATAGTTCACTACATTTTGTTAAAACCAAACTATCTTGGTCGTTGATGCATTAATTCTTGGATCTATAGTATTCAATGCACTATGCAATCTTAACACCTGCAGCTGGAAGGATGTTTTTTCAGTGATAGCAGTTGATACCGGTTTGAATTGTGGTAGAATTGGGATTAGGTAATGTTTTAATATTAATATACTATTTTAAGATTAATATACTTGTGGGTACAAGCTTATACTGTGATTTTTATTCTATTGCTTGTTGTATACTTCAATGTATACAGTTCAATGGATCACTGCCTTGTCGTGGCGAAGGGGCTTGCGTAACTCAATGAAGTCAGGTCAAGAAGAACAGGTCATGACGGAGAGTTATTACAAAACGTGGTCCAAAACTGGAGGAGGGAATGGCAAACCACTCCAGTATCCTTGCCAAGAAAACCCATGGACAGTATCAAAAGGCTAAAAGATATGACGCCGGAAGATGAGCCCCTCAGGTCGGAAGGTGTCCAAAATGCTACTGGGGAAGAGCGGAGGGCAATTCCGAGTAGCTCCAGAAAGAGTGAAGCGGCTGGGCCAAAGCCGAAAGGACGCTCAGTTGTGGATGTGTCTGGAAGTGGAAGGAAAGTCCGATGCTGTAAAGAACAATATTGCATAGGAACCTGGAATGTAAGATCCATGAATCAAGGTAAGCTGGATGTGGTCAAACATGAGATGACAAGATTGAACATCGACATCTTGGGAATCAGTGAACTAAAATGGACAGGAATAGGCGAATTTAATTCAGGAGACCATTATATATACTACTGTGGGCAAGAATCCCTTAGAAGAAATGGAGTAGCTCTCATAGTCAATAAAAGAGTGGGAAAGGCAGTACTGGGGTACAACCTCAAAAACGACAGAATGATTTCAGTTCGAATCCAACGCAAACCATTCAACATCACAGTGATCCAAGTCTATGCCCCAACCACTGATGCCGAAGAAGCTGAAGTTGACCGGTTCTATGAAGACCTACAACACCTTCTAGAACTAACACCAAAAAAAGATGTCCTTTTCTGATGGGATGTATGCTGGCTTAAAGGGAAAAACCAAGGCTTGAGAATAAACAGACAAGAATGCAGCTTTTTAGGGCCAACAGTGTTTACTGGTAGCATAAGGCAATAAATGCAGGTATAGTACATTATTGCAAAAAGGTAAAACAAAAACAACAAACTTATAAGCAGAGATACGTGTATTGATCCCAGGGCCAAAGCTCACGCCACGGCCTAATGACAAAGGCAGGCATGACTGCTCTGCTCAGCCCTTAGAAGCAGGATACACACACAAACATGACTAACAAGACCAGACAAACGTCTAGCAGTCAAGAAGCATAGAACACCATTTTGCATGGGGAGATATTCAGTTCTTTCAGCATTCTGATAGGCTGAAAGTTAGGTATGACGCACACCAGGCCCAAAGGCACACAGCATTGGGTGACAGTGGCTTGCATCCAAGCAGGCAAGTGAGTTCCCCCCTCCTTGTCTGGGGGGGCCTGGGCAAGGCTTCCCACAGAAGGATATCAGGAGACATTGTTCTCATGGGAAGATCCAGAACCTAGACGTAAACAATACACACGTGACTATTGTTATCTGGCACCTGCACTTCACGTCACCATGAGAACGCTTTGCTTTGTACAGAGATAATTTGCCAAAACACTTTTGCATTGTAGAGAAACCCAATTTCCAATTACATATAGTATAGGAAATCTGACATTTTCATCACAGGGGACTGGAATGCTAAAGTAGGAAGTCAAAAAATAACCGGAATAACAGGCAAGCTGGGTTTCGAAGAGGCAGAGGAACTAGAGATCAGATTGCCAACATTCGCTGGATCATGGAAAAAGCAAGAGAGTTCCAGAAAAACATCTACTTCTGCTTCATTGACTACGTTAAAGCCTTTGATTGTGTGGATCACAACAAACTGTGGCAAAGTCTTAAAGAGATGGGAGTACCAGACCACCTTACCTGTCTCCTGAGAAACCTGTATGCGGGTCAAGAAGCAACAGTTAGAACCGGACATGGAACAACCGACTGGTTCAAAATCAGGAAAGGAGTACGACAAGGCTGTATATTATCACCCTGCTTATTTAACGTATATGCAGAGTACATCATGAGAAATGCCGGGCTGGATGAATCACAAGCCGGAGTTAAGATTGCCGGGAGAAATATCAACAACCTCAGATATGCAGACGATACCACCCTAATGGCAGAAAGTGAAGAGGAACTAAAGAGCCTCTTGATGAGGGTGAAAGGAGAGAGTGCAAAAGCTGGCTTGACACTCAACATTAAAAAAACCCAGATCATGGCATCTGGTCCCATCACTTCCTGGCAAATAGAAGGGGAAGAAATGGAAGCAGTGACAGATTTTATTTTCTTGGGCTCCAAGATCACAGCAGACGGTGACTGCAGCCATGAAATTAAAAGACGCTTGCTCCTTGGGAGGAAAGCTATGGCAAACCTAGACAGCATATTAAAAAGCAGAGACATCACCTTGCCGACAAAGGTCCGTATAGTTAAAGCTATGGTTTTCCCAGTAGTAATGTATGGCTGTGAGAGTTGGACTATAAGGAAGGCTGAGCGCCGAAGAATTGATGCTTTCGAGCTGTGGTGCTGGAGAAGACTCTTGAGAGTCCCTTGGACTGCAAGGAGGTCAAACCAGTCAATCCTAAAGGAAATCAACCCTGACTGCTCATTGGAAGGACAGATGCTGAAGCTGAAGCTCAAATACTTTGGCCACCTAATGCGAAGAGAGGACTCACTGGAAAAGACCCTGATGCTGGGAAAGACTGAAGGCAAAAGGAGAAGGGGACGGCAGAGGATGAGATGGTTAGATAGCATCACCGATGTAATGAACATGAATTTGAGTAAACTCCGAGACAGTGGAGGACAGGAAGGCCTGGCGTGCTATGGTCCATGAGGTCACGAAGAGTCGGACACGACTAAACGACTGAACAACAACAACAACAATACTTCAATATAAACAGTACAAATATAGATATATTACTGTACTGTTGATGCTGCAAACCGTTTGGGATCTCAGCCACCACCACCACATAATTTGCATTCAAACATGCACATACATTTTCATCCTCAACCAACACACCTCCTACAACTCCACAAACATTCCTTATATAATTATGTATAAATACTGCATTATTCATCAACTCCACAAGATCAGTCCGCCTTCAGATCTATTACCTCTCCTCTTTCTCTTACAGTACTTACAGGCACGCAACATCAATTTGTCTTTCAGTTTCGTTCGTTAATTCACACTCTTTATGATGCATTCCTCTTACATTCCAAGTTGCAATTTTCCATACGCCACGGTCACCACCAGATGGCCCCAGAGATATTGTCATGGCTTTGGTCATTTGAAGCTTTTTTTTAGTAAGATAGAGAACCTCTAGAGCAGTGTTTCTCAACCTTGAGAAATAAGGTGTGGACTTCAACTCCCAGAATTCCCCAACCAGCTATGCTATGCTATGCTGGCTGGGGAATTCTGGGAGTTGGAAGTCCACACCTCTTAAAGAGGCCAAGGTTGAGAAACTAGAACTAGAAGGTGCAGAATGGGAAGGGGTCTAGAAAGCCCATTTGGAAACCTTTCCATGTCCTGAGACATCCATCCACGCAATCCGCTTGGGCAGCACGCAAAGTCCAGATTTGGATTTCAAATTGTTTTTGAATGAATATGGTTAATATATTCCTACATTATAATGATGCATTGCTAATAAGAATCCACGCATTTTCTCAGGGCAGCGTGCTGACAAGGTGCAGCCGCTCCATAAATTTCTGGGGGGGGGGAATAAAAGCCCCCCCCCCTTCAGGCAATTCTGATAGAGACAGGCACAGCAAAAAGGGCATCTTCTAACAAATGGATCTCATTCTCTCTCTCTGCGTTTCTCAACCTTGGCCGCTTGAAGAGGTGTGGACTTCAACTCCCAGAATTCCCCAGCCAGCCTCCCTTGCTGGCTGGAGAATTCTGGGAGTTGAAGTCCACACCTCTTCAAGCGGCCAAGGTTGAGAAACACTGCCCTATGCATATAACGTATGGACATGCACGCAGTGCTCGCTTGCACATCGAGTACTCCAGCGCCCATCATCTCCAGCCCCACCGTATACATGCGAGCAGAACGGGTTGGAAGTTGCAAATGGGACAACCAGAGACTTTAGCTATTTATTATTATTTATCGTATGGCACATTCACATCGCGTTACAATAAAAAACAGAGCATAAGAAGTATGAAATGTAAAATATAGATAGGAAAATGATGATGCTTCACAGAAGAGCCTAACATAAGCCTCCCTGGTGGTCTAGTGGTTAGGATTCGGCGCTCTCACCGCCGCGGCCCGGGTTCGATTCCCGGTCAGGGAAGACGAATTTTACCAGATGCAGATCCAGGGTGCGAGCAATCCTCTCCCAGCCAGTCCGGCGGCTCCTGGGCCCGAAACCTTCCCGGGGAAGGTGCGACTGCAAAGCCTCTTTTGCACACGCCCCCCCACCCCAACGAAGCTCGGAGGACTCCAGCGCCCATCATCCCCAGACAACCAGCCAGGCAGGGGCGAGACCGGCGCGTCCTGCCGCAAAAGCGCCGCGCCTCGGCGATGCCCAAGCCAGCGGGGAAAGCACCGGGAATCCCCTCGCCCGCAGCAAAGCCTCGGGCGCACGCGCGGGCGGGGAGGGAGTGCTGCTCCCTCTCGCTCCCGTCCGCGCGTCTCACGCTCCTCGCGCGCCCGCGAAGGTGGGCGCGCCCGTCGCGCCCCCGCCCGTCTGCCCCGCGGCTCTCCCCTCCCAGCCCGGTCGGCGCGTCCCCCTCTCCTCCTCCTCCTCCGTCGAGAGCCGCTTCCCATTTCCGCTCCTCGTCATTTTTATTTTTAATTCCTATTTTTTTCTGGCCGAGCGCGCCCACTCGCTCTCTCTGTCGCGCGCTGCCGCCGCCTGCGCCAAACCTCGCCTGAGACAGCGGAGGCGCCCGCGCATGCGCGCGCACGCCCGGGCTTTCTACCTTCCCGCGCGCCCTCGCGCGCCTGTCGCGGTTGCGCGCCGCCGCCGCCGCCTGGTCCCGCTCGCCCTCGTGGGCGCGCACGTCGCTTGTGTCCGGGCGGGCTGGTCGCGGCGCGAGCGCTTTGGGCTGCTGGCGGTTGGCACCGGCCGGCTGCCTGCTCCCCCCTCCCTCCTTCCTTCCTTCCTTCCTCCCGCCGCGCCGGCTGAGCGGGACCCGGGCTGCCCCTCCCCTCGCGGCTCCCCCAGGCCGCCCGTAGGCGGCGGCGAAGGCGAAGGCGGCGGCTCCGGCAGGTGAGGGCCGGGCGAGGCGCGGGAAGGAAGGGGAGGGAAGGGGGCCAGGCGGTGGTGGCGCAGTGGGGCGGGAGGGGAGCGCGGCGAGGGTCTGTGGGGAAGCGGGGGCGGCGGACCGGGAGGGCAAGTGGAGCCCAGTGGGGAGGCCAATCGCGCTCAGCCCGCCCTGAGGAACCGGGAGAGAAGGCGTTGGACGGGCGGGTCTTCCGTGTCCATCTGACGCCCCCCCGGACATTTTACAGCTTTTGCTGGCGGGGATGAGGAGGAAGGAGCCGGCAAGTGCTGGAGCGGGGCGGGCGGGCGGGCGAAGAAAAGGCCCCAGGATTGGGGTGACGCTGCTGGGCCGCCGGGAAAGCCCCCTCCCCAATCTCCTGGTCTCTCTTTCAGGTGATGGGTTTGGGGGTGCTCGAGGGGCCGTTGGGTTTTGCAAGGAAGAGCTTTCAGGTGATTCTGAGGAGCCTTTGCCGTGAGGCGCATCCTTGGGGCCTGCTCTTTTTGATCCCCCCTCTTGTGGGCAAAGATAAAGGCTTCAGGGAGAAAAAAACCCGAATGCATTTGCTTGCGTTTCAGATTGTTCTGTATTTGGGAGGGGGGAAGGAGGATCCAGTGTGGCCCCCCCATTCGCGACTCTTCCAAATCCATGCATTTTCCTTGACTTTTGTGATAGGGGCCTTTAACAGCAGTTGACGTATGAATTTGATAGGATGGAGAACGTTTTGTGCCTTCCTGGTGCTGAGTGTTTGTTCAGTGGCTGATGCTGTTTCTAACCAGACCCCAAGGAGTGAGGATGAAGAATCAGAGACCTGTGTCAATTTTATCTCTGTCTCAGAATTACAGACTTGATGGTCCGGTCCAGTCAGTTTATCCCTGTTGCTGGAATTATTGGCTCTTTCTGGAGAAAAGGCAAAGCCATCAGGCTGAATACCGGTGCTATGTAACACAGGAGAGACCTGTATCAACTTTATGTCCTGCAGGCCTGTTATCTAGTGAAGCATTGGTTTGCAAAATTGCAGTTAATAAATACATTGCTAATTTTTGCTGTTCGTTTCTGCATTTTGGGTAGCATGTTCTGTAATATGTTATTCAAGGGGAAAAGACACAGTCAGTACACCACTTTGAACCAGTGTGAGATAAAATCTGCCTTTATCAGTTCAAGCTATTTTATTGCTGAAATTTTCTCCTTGGGATGTGTAATGGTGAGGTTGCCTTCCATTAAGACACAGTGGCTGGCTACTGAAGCAAAGACTGAGCTAGATTGGTCATTCAGTGGTGAGCTACAGCAACATCTTTAATTACCGAAAAACATTTGTTCATTTATCTATTTGCAGAGTTTATAGGCTCTTCCAGTCAACTGACTCTGAGCAAATCCATAGTTGGGGTTAAAATAAATACATAACATCAAAGGTTAAAACCAAGATCATACATTATAAAACACCCAGATACACTAGGAATCAAACAGTCCCCTATCCAAAAACCAATTAAAAGTAAATCTGGAGGGATAGACACAGCAGCCCTAAGGGAAACAGCAATCAAAGAAGCCTGTTTCTGTGGTCCTTGTACATGACAATCTCTGATTGAGAGGACCTGTAAAGATCCTGCCCTATTTTATCATAGGGGGGGCGAACATTATTTGGGGGAAGGTGGTCCCCCACAGAAATCAAAATAGAGCTGTTACATTGGTGCCTTGAGGTGGGCCCATACCAGCTGCCACAATCTGGAACAGCTTCTACTGCCAAATGCCCTTTAAGGGCAGCCCCATATAGAGCACATCACAGTAGGCCAATCAAGGCACAAATTACAGGAAAGGTTGCAGTTGGCATGCAAGATGGAGCTGTGCAAAGGCACTCCTGGCCCTGGCTGCCACCTGCTCCTCATTAATTAATTCATTATTTAAACTCAGTTGGAAGGAGCTAGTGTTTGCATACTTTGTGAAAAGAGCAGTTGTAGTAAACTTTCAGACCTAGGGTCCCCTTTACAATTTCCCTGTTGAAATCTTTACTGCCTCTTCATTTCATTTCTCTCCACTTTGCAAGAGGAATGAAGGCTACAAACTGGGTCAGTTGCCTACCATCCCCTTGGCAGCAGTTAAAATCTGTTGTGGTTCCCAGGACTCTTGACTGAGGGCCAGTGGAACCGTTCAACATATGGGATTAAATTGGATATTGCCAGTGGTGCATGATTCATTTATTTTACAGTTCTGCATAAAGCTAATTGAATTAGCACATCCTGTTTTCTCTTTGCACTGAAAGCTTTGCGAGAAAAACAGCAGGAGATGAAAAAGTGTCCAGTTGATTATGGTTCTGTCCCCCAAATTCATTCTTTCATTTTGGTAATAGATCTGCCTGGCTAAGGTAGCTTCTTGATAAGATCCTAAATTCAGTTCTCTTCCTACATTTTTGAACTACTTGTCTTCTTGGGCCTTTGTGATGCTCATCCCCATGAACACCAACCTCAACACACTTTATTCTCAACATTTCCTGGCTTCCCATATTTCTGTGTTTCTCCTTTGTATTGACTGTAAGCATCCTCTCTCCACCACATATTCTGGAATACTGTAGACTATGTTGAGTATTTCAGTTATTGCTACACGTTGCTTTGAGTTGTTTTAATCAGATCTTACCTGAAATGAAGTTTCTGCTGTTTCTTCTCCTCTGATAATAGACATCCCGTTAACTTTCAGGTCAAATTCTATTCCATACCTTGGGATTTGGGGGTTGTGTCAACTGAATGTGTTCAGGGTTTAATCAATGGAAGCTATAACTATGCTATTTTCTCCAGAATGGGATTTTTAAAAGTCTTTTGTGAGTGATTCCTTTTTCTGCCTTTTTTGCTGGAGTAGGACATTTTCTTTTGCACCCTGAATTAAACCCATTGGACTGCAGTAGAGTCATAGCATCCTGCCTTACAAAATTGGGCAAGTTTAGAATATTTACTGTCAGGCACATTTGTAGCTAGCTTTTAAAACTTTATATGGTGGTGCTTTTTTTCTTGCTATTCTAATGAAACACGGGGTTGTGGAAGGATTGCAGAATACTTGAGCATTTTTTTCTGATTTGGGCCTGCTATTTTTCGGAGGCAAACCTCCTGTGTGGCAGAAAGGATGAGGCCAAAGGGCTTTATTAACAAATTTTATGCAGCACAAACATTTCCCCCCCGATGTAACTAATACTGTTCTCTTGTATTTTGGAATGAATGAGAGCTCTCAAGCTGCCTGCGCAGTCTTTTATTGTGCTCTTAGGAATCTGTTTATGTAGGCCAAGGGGAATGGCAGTGTGCGACTCAGACATACTGTATGTGCGTGTGGCAGGATTGAAAAGGACAGAAGGCTGATCTTGGTGTTTGAAAGACGAGGTGGAACCTTTATAAACGTTGATATGTTATGAGGTGGTTGTTCAGAACATAAACAATGCCCTGGCCCATCTAGTTCAATAGTCAGTTCTCGGTTGTGGCCAACACGACTCGTGTTAATATCCATAAACTCTTGCAAAGCAAAGTTCTTTCAGAATTAGCAGCTCAGCCATTATTGAACATTACTTTGGTTCTCCTTTCAGTCTATGCAATGTTTTCTCAGTCCTTTGCAATGCTCGCCCCACTTGGACTAACCTCAAAGTGCTTTGTTCCCAATTCTGGCTTGCTGTCTCTGTTTCTGTCACTCCAAATTCAGATGATTCTATTCTGTGAACCAAGCAGTAATGAAATCACAGCCCCCCATGTAGGATGAAGTGATGGGTCTCTGAGGATGCTGTAGAACTACTGGAATGTGAGAAGCAGATCACATGGCCTCCTCCTAGGGCCATTCATGTGCCTTTTCTTCCTTCTTCCAACTTTGCTCTTTCTCAGTCAAAAGCCTGGTAGACCTAGTGTTGAGCATGATGGTTGCCTTAAATAGAAGGCCTGCTGAAGATACAAAGCAATGTGTTGTTCCAGTTTAACTTAGAATGGCAAGAATGACCATCTTAAATCCTCCTCATCCACTTGAGAGTTCTGTTGGCAAGCTGAATAGGCAGCTCAGGTGAATACACCTGTGCAAATGTGTGTAGGCCTCCCGTGCGGGTTCTATGAAGATCTACAACACCTTCTAGAACTAACACCAAAAAAAGATGTCCTTTTCATCATAGGGGACTGGAATGCTAAGGTAGGAAGTCAAAAAATAACCGGAATAACGGGCAAGTTCAGCCTCGGAGTACAAAATGAAGCAGGGCAAAGGCTAATAGAGTTTTGTCAAGAGAACACGCTGGTCATAGCAAACACTCTTTTCCAACAACACAAGAGACGACTCTACACATGGACATCACCAGATGGTCAATACCGAAATCAGATTGATTATATACTTTGCAGCCAAAGATGGAGAAGCTCTATACAATCAGCAAAAACAAGACCTGGAGCTGACTGTGGCTCAGATCATGAGCTTCTTATCGCAAAATTTAGGCTTAAATTGAAGAACGTAGAGAAAACCACTATACCAATCAGGTATGACCTAAATCATATCCCTTATGAATATACAGTGGAAGTGAGGAATAGATTTAAAGGATTAGATCTGGTAAACAGAGTGCCTGAAGAACTATGGATGGAGGTTCGTAACATTGTACAGGAGGCAGCAACTAAAACCATCCCAAAGAAAAAGAAATGCAAGAAAGCAAAGTGGCTGACTGATGAGGCTTTACAAATAGCTGAGGAAAGAAGGGAAGCAAAAGGCAAGGGAGAAAGGGAAAGATAAACAACTGAATGCAGAATTCCAGAGAATAGCAAGGAGAGATAAGAAGGCCTTCTTAAATGAACAATGCAAAGAAATCGAGGAAAACAATAGAATGGGGAAGACTAGAGATCTCTTCAAGAAAATCGGAGATATCAAGGGAACGTTTTGTGCAAAGATGGGCATGATAAAGGACAAAAAAGGCAGGGACCTAACAGAAGCAGAAGAGATTAAGAAGAGGTGGCAAGAATACACAGAAGAACTATACAAGAAAGATCTTAATATCCCTGATAAATATGATGGTGTGGTCACTGACCTTGAGCCGGACATCCTAGAGAGTGAAGTCAAGTGGGCCTTAGGAAGCATTACTAACAACAAAGCTAGCGGAGAAGACAGTATCCCAGCTGAGCTATTTAAAATCCTAAAAGATGATGCTGTTAAAGTGCTGCACTCAATATGCCAACAAATTTGGAAAACTCAACAGTGGCCACAGGATTGGAAAAGGTCAGTTTACATTCCAATCCCAAAGAAAGGCAATGCCAAAGAATGTTCAAACTACCGTACAATTGCGCTCATTTCACATGCCAGCAAGGTTATGCTCAAAATCCTACAAGCTAGGCTTCAGCAGCATGTGAACCGAGAACTACCAGAAGTGCAAGCTGGGTTTCGAAGAGGCAGAGGAACTAGAGATCAGATTGCCAACATTCGCTGGATCATGGAAAAAGCAAGAGAGTTCCAGAAAAACATCTACTTCTGCTTCATTGACTACGCTAAAGCCTTTGATTGTGTGGATCACAACAAACTGTGGCAAATTCTTAAAGAGATGGGAGTACCAGACCACCTTACCTGTCTCCTGAGAAACCTGTATGCGGGTCAAGAAGCAACAGTTAGAACCGGACATGGAACAACCGACTGGTTCAAAATCGGGAAAGGAGTACGACAAGGCTGTATATTATCACCGTGCTTATTTAACTTATATGCAGAGTACATCATGAGAAATGCCGGGCTGGATGAATCACAAGCCGGAGTTAAGATTGCCGGGAAAAATATCAACAACCTCAGATATGCAGACGATACCACCCTAATGGCAGAAAGTGAAGAGGAACTAAAGAGCCTCTTGATGAGGGTGAAAGAGGAGAGTGCAAAAGCTGGCTTGAAACTCAACATTAAAAAAACCCAGATCATGGCATCTGGTCCCATCACTTCCTGGCAAATAGAAGGGGAAGAAATGGAAGCAGTGACAGATTTTATTTTCTTGGGCTCCAAGATCACAGCAGACGGTGACTGCAGCCATGAAATTAAAAGACGCTTGCTCCTTGGGAGGAAAGCTATGGCAAACCTAGACAGCATATTAAAAAGCAGAGACATCACCTTGCCGACAAAGGTCCGTATAGTTAAAGCTATGGTTTTTCCAGTAGCAATGTATGGCTGTGAGAGTTGGACCATAAGGAAGGCTGAGCGCCGAAGAATTGATGCTTTCGAACTGTGGTGCTGGAGAAGACTCTTGAGAGTCCCTTGGACTGCAAGGAGGTCAAACCAGTCAATCCTAAAGGAAATCAACCCTGACTGCTCATTGGAAGGACAGATGCTGAAGCTGAAGCTCAAATACTTTGGCCACCTAATGCGAAGAGAGGACTCACTGGAAAAGACCCTGATGCTGGGAAAGACTGAGGGCAAAAGGAGAAGGGGACGGCAGAGGATGAGATGGTTAGATAGCATCACCGATGTAATGAACATGAATTTGAGTAAACTCCGAGAGACAGTGGAGGACAGGAAGGCCTGGCGTACTATGGTCCATGAGGTCACGAAGAGTCGGACACGACTAAACGACTGAACAACAACAACAAGCATCAATAATTACAAATAGAATAATAATTTTTTAAAAACTTGTTCTTGTGGAATAGTTGATAGGAATAAGCCTATGGAATGGGGAGGGGGATAATCTTCAGAAGTGGATTTTGCACACCTTTCTTCCTCTCCTTTTTCAGGTATTTTTTCATTACTGCCATTTCTGCCAAACAAGAGCCTTCCCTAACCCAGCAGTTCCCTGATGTGCTGGGATTCCCAGAACTCTCCAGGAATTCCTTAGGAATTCTAGGAGTTATAGTCCTAACACTTCCAGGGGATGTCATGTTGGAGAAGGTATCCTAACAAGATCCCCAGCCCTAAGAAGCCAATGATCTCTGCTTTGGAAATATTAATCATTTCCTCAAGTAGAGCTGGATTTCTCAAGTAGCATTCCTAACCCCATTAATGGTGGCAGTTGCTGCTTTGATATTTTTTGTTCTGTTCCCCAATTCTCCTCCTGTGGAGTGGAATCTAAGTAATCCTCAGGTGTATTTGCAGGTGGAATTAATTGGCAGGGGAAGGAAACAAAACTATATTGCGTTTTCGTTTCTTGCATTTTCATACCTCAGCAGCTGTGGGTCTGGCAACATTCATTGGTTGAGCTACCTTATGGTTTTCTCATTAGGCAATTTGTTCAGTTTCTCATATAACAAGGAAGCTATTGCTAAAGTTATGCTAAGCCTTCCTTCCTTGGATTTTAACTTATTGCTGTCTGGTGGCATCTCAGAGTTGTTTAAAAGTGATCCAAGTAGAAAAGCATCCTTGTTCCCTACCTCGGAAACCCATGTCATTTTTCTTAATGGAAGCTGTAGCAGTAATTCTGTTGATGTACATTACTATAAGAGTGACAGCATTAATACAGTGGCTTCATTCGGTAGACTCTTGGGATGGATGTATGGATTTAATAAATGAAGATGTTAATAATCTTTCCTCATTGGTTAAAGCATCTGTCTCTTAGATAATTCCTAGGCAGAGTAAACAAAAATATTAAAGGCTATAGAATATTTATAACATTTTAATTTTGTTATGGATCAGATGTGTTTTCAAGTCAATCCTCGCACTGCACCCTTCTCTGTACAAATGTGGCAAGACATTGCATTTAGATTTGTAATGACTGAATGCAAGCAGACTGCTAACTAGGCTAGAAAGGTGTGTAGCATGTTGTGAAAACTCAATTATTTTACTTCATCATATAAACCAATGATCACAATAAGCCATAATATTATTTATTTGGGCATATAGCAGGTTGTATGAATTTGTATGCATTTCAATAATATAGAATTAAGTGACATATCTCTGCTTATTTTGGATACGTTGTTTTGATATTTAGAACCTGAACAAAATTGTAACGGGGCGGTGGGTTTGCCTTTGCTATGAATTTGCTCATTGGCATCTTACAAGATTCAGTTAACACAAGTAGCTATTCACACGTTTGCCTCTGTCCATTGGTGGTAGTGAAATGTCGACTTGCTGAGTGAAGCATTTTAAAATATCTGTTTTGGAGGCATCTCTGGCTGTATCCATGGAAACTCTTAACTACTTCTAGCTTTTAGTCAGCGGCAAAAGTATGAAGGAAAGAAGAAGCCTGTTTTTATTATATGCAAGATGATGATCCAGCAGTTCCCTTTCGTAGGCACCAGATCAGTGTTTCTCAACTTCAGCAGCTTTAAGATGTGTGGACTTCAACTCCCAGAATCCCCCAGCTAACTGTAACGTCTTAAAGTTGCTGAGGTTGAGAAACTCTGCACTAGATAATCCATTTTATGCTCATTGGTTTATTCGTTCCACATCTCAGGTGTGTCAGAACTGCCGAGAATTTTACAGGGAAACCAGTTCTTAACACACAGTGTTCCCCAAGCTGCTTCCTTTGAGATGTGTTGGACTCCTACTTTCATAATTGCGGGTATAAGAGCAAGTTACCCAACATCTCTAGAAAGCAGCATCTGAGAAAGCTGCCTTGAGCATTGTTGAGTAAGAATGGAGTTTTTAAATGTTAAATGCTCTTGTTTTGAGGGCAGAAGTGAAGTGACAGCACGAGGGAGGGGGCTGAGGAGCTGCTTATCAGCACATTTTATTTGGTGGCTATTTATGTCAAGTGTACCCACATTTAAGTTTTATCTGATGGTCCTGCTGGCTGAAGATTCTGAGAATTGATGCAATTTACCTAGGAGGCAAGAGGTTGGGGAAGTTCAGCTTCCAAATGAGAATCAATGAATATGGTTTATTAAATTACTTAATTTGTGAAGTTGATCTTCCTGCCATTTTTAATGTGGCTTTGTCTTATGCTTTATAAATGCTCTCTTAGGCAGAAATAAAATGTTGCCTTTTCAGCCTGAGAATCATGTCCATAGTAATAATAGCAGTGGTAGTTTAAAAAATGGGCTCTTCCTCTTGGATGCATTGCTGGTGGAGCTGTCCAGCATATAATAATAAACACTTCAGTCTCTTTCCCAGAGTTGGTTTAGTTAAGTGTCCTCTGACTTACAGCTAAATATGCTTCCTGAAGGGTTTTTCCCCCTCTGGAAAAAAAATCAGCTTTCAAGATTGTAAGAAGCAGAGAAATGGAAGAGGGAGGGAATGTAGAAGAGGTGTACATCAATCATTTCTTGTTTGCTGCACTACTTTTTCTTTTTTCTTTTTGTCCTCCTCTACTCTTTTTCCCTGTAGGATTTCAATTAAATAAATAGACTTTGGAAGAATGAAGCTGGGGAGACCTCTCTTCTAGAATTACTACTTCGGTGAGGGGAAAAAGGGCTGTTGAGAAGGAGCTACCAATGTTGGAGCGTAACATGTAGTTCTGCCTTAAAGGCCTTTTATTGGGGGCACAAGCAGGCTGTTGAAAATGTTTCCATAGTGTAATGTTTATGGAAAATGTTCTATGGAAATAAATAATTCACATATCAATTTTTAAGTAAGTGGCAATTCTTGGATCTTCTGCTGCTTAATAGTGGTGCTAATGTTAGCCTGTTAGCTTTGCAAACATGAAAGTTGGCTTTTTTTCTTTGTTGAATTTTTAAATTTTGCAAACTATTATTAAGAATATCAGCTTTAAGAAGGTTTTTAGAGAAAAATGTGAAAATCTGGTGGCAAATATTTATTTTTGTATTTTTAAAATTATTTTAAGCTGGTTAGGTTTCCACATGAATAGAAAGTTGGGGTACACATTCAGTAATCAATTAAAAATGTAATGTTTCTTTCTGTTAATTTTTCCCTTTAAGAGTTGGTTTCAATTTCCATGAATTTGAGGATATTATTTCAAATTTTAAAATATAGAAGTGTGCTGTGTTCCTTTTTCTTTGTCATCTTCACGTGAATGAAAGCAATATGTAGAGCAGAGCTTTCCAAACTTTTCATGTTGGTGACACACTTTTTAGACATGCATCATTTCGCGACACACTCTTACAGCAGGGCACAAGGCAGGCACTAGGACCTGCGTGGAATCCTGGCAGGGCAGGTTTGGAGGCAGCAAGGCTCAAGGCAGGCACTAGGACCTGCGCGGAATCACAGCAGGTTTGGAAGGAGCAAGGCACAAGGCAGGCACTAGGACCTGCGTGGAATCCTGGCAGGGCAGGTTTGGAGGCAGCAAGGCACAAGGCAGGCACTAGGACCTGCATGGAATCCTGGCAGGGCAGGTTTGGAGGCAGCGAGGCACAAGGCAGGCACTAGGACCTGCGTGGAATCACAGCAGGTTTGGAGGCAGCAAGGCACAAGGCAGGCACTAGGACCTGCGCGGAATCCTGGCAGGGCAGGTTTGGAGGCAGCAGCAGCCGTGACACACATGTCCCGACACACAGTTTGGAAAGCTCTGATGTAGAGTGTTTTATCATTCAGAATTGGCAGATGAGCTATAATCCATTGATTCATGATAATAGTATAGCTTTTTTGCGTCATGTGTTGAAGATACTCACCTTAAGATCTTAACCAGTCTTTAGTTGATTAGAAAGCCTATAAAGCCTACATGGCATGGGGCTGGGTTATTTGAGGGACCGTGTCTCTCCAGTGACATCTACCCGTCCCATCAGGTCCAGCAGAAGCAGCTTATTACGGGTTAAGTCCACTAGAAAATGTCATCTGGTGGGACCCAGGAGAAGGGCCTTTGCTGCTGCTGCACCTGCCCTATGGAACATCATTCCCCCTGAGGGTCAGGCTGGCCCCAACCTTGATGGCCTTCCAGAAGAGCCTGAAGACCTGGCTTTGCCATCTGGCCTGGGGATCAGAGAGTGGTGTGGAGCCCATAAAATGGCTGTACTGTTCTTGAATGGCTGTGCTCTCTTGGTGATTCTACTGTATGGCTTTTAATTGTTTAATTGATTTTAATGTTTGTATTGTTTGTATGGCTGTTTTATTTTTTGGTTTTTTTGGTACTGTTTATGTTTTAATTGTAAGCTATCCAGAGACACTAATGTGAGATGGGCAGCTATATAAATTGGATAAATAGATAGATAGAAACAAGGAAGGATTGTGAGTTGCTAATATTTTATTTATATATACATATATATATACATATATATATACATATACATATATATATATACATATATATATACATATATATATACATATATATATACATATATATATACATATATATATACATATATATATATATATATATATATATATACTGTATACACACTGCCTTTATTATTTTTATAAATAACTCAGTTGCTAATATTTATCCAGCATGGAAGAAAATTGCATCTCTCCAGTGTGAATGTACCATAAATTTGCAAATGAAAGTCTTTCCAGTTAAAATACTCCCTTTCTGTTTCTCATTTTTTTGACAGCAACATGCTTTCATGGCACCAAATAGAATAATTAACTCAGCTAGCTTATGTAAGATGGTCCTGAATTTTAACAAAAAAATCCATACAAAATACCTGGCATAGTTTCTTCAGTTTATTGACTACCACAGACTTCTAAAAACACATATGCCGAAAACAGATTGATTGCCTATAAATATTGAATTAAGGAGCACCAAGTACATAGATGCCCATGGTTGCATTCCAACATGGGGAATGTTTGAGAACTGTTGCTGTACAATATTGATGGCATTGAATGAACAGTGAAGCAGTAAAGTTGAGAATCTTAAGTTTTGAGATTACTCCACTGAAGTAGTTCTCAGAGGATACCTAGATACCTGATCTTGTGATATGTTTCATTGAGGTAACCACACAGGACAGTTTTCTTACAGTAAAACTCTAGTCATTTCAGCACTGGGTGAAAGCCTTATTAGCATAGATATTATGAGAGGTAGTCAAGATAGGTTTTTGGCACCAGGGACTGGTTTCGTGGAAGACAATTTTTCCACGGACCGGGGGGGGGATGGTTTCAGGATGAAACCATCGGAAGTGGTAAATAAAATAATGGGCGGGCCACGCGCGGACTAAAATAAGTGTCGGATTCTGACTTCTCATAAGGAGCGCGCAACCTGGATCCCTCGCATGGGCAGTTTACAGTAGGGTTCGCGCTCCTATGAGAATCTAATGCCGCCGCTGATCTGACAGGAGGCGGAGCTCAGGCGGTAGTGCGAGCGATGGGGAGTGGCTGTAAACACAGATGAAGCTTCGCTCGCTGGCCCACCGCTCACCTCCTGCTGTGCGGCCCGGTTCCTAACAGGCCACGGACCAGTACCAGTCCATGGCCCGGGGGTTGGGGACCCCTGGTATAGAGAACCACAGAGATGACCTTGGAGAAAGGATGCAAAGGCAGTTATCAAAATTTAAGCTCAGTACAGGAAGAAAACAGAAAGAAACTCAGGCTAGCTGCGCCTTAACTCTCTGGAGTATAAGGGAGGGAGGGAGGGAGGGAGGGAGGGAAGGAAAATATAGCCAGATTTTCGAGTTTCTGCTACTCAGAATATATCAGCCTATATCAGTAGAGTATTACATGTAGAATCTGTTTCCTCACCTGGCCTATCTTGAAAGGCTGACAAGTATTTTTATATTTAAGTTTGTCCTTTTAAGGGTGTTGCTTGCTTTAAAATGTCATGATCTCATGTAAATCTTAACTTTTACTGTTCTGATTTATTAATTATATCCATTGGTGATAAAGATGCAGTTCATACATTTCTAAAGTGAACAGATCTATTGTTGATAGGGGCAGTCTACAAACATAACGCATTTCTGTACAATATATGGGCAAGATGTAGGCATGGTTTGAACCGACTTGTAAAACTGAAAACTGAATTAAAAATCATACCAGTTGCTCAGGTTAAGATAATTATTTGGGAGTTGAGCATGTGTGAAGGAGAATGTGTTGCAATAATGCTGATCCAAAACAGTTAGAAATAATGAGTAAGTCTTAGAAATCCAGACATCTGCTGTGTTGTTATATCCATAATTTTGGTGGTAGGAGCATTGCTGAATCAGAAGGTAAGGCCTACTAGCATTCTGCTGCCAACATGGTCAACAAAAGCTTCTTGGGATGCTTGCAAGCAAAGCATGAAGGAATAGCTTTCTGTTACATTTATTCCAAGCAGCTGCTTCCAAGAATTAACCATAGGTGAGGAACTCTTTATTGACCCCAACAGTGGAGCTTCCATTTAGCTGCATGCATTTAAGACACACCAATCTTAACTCAAGTCTCCACACTCACATTGTTTTTCTAAATTAGAAAGTTCCAGACGTCGGCCGGCACGCTTCTCAGAGCAAAGGGGTTCCTGCCCTTTACCATTTTGCCGGCTCTTTTTTATACTGTTTCTTGCTATCTTAGCCTTTTCCATTGAGGGACTAGAATTGCACATGGTAATCCCAAGTGTGGATTGTGAGCCATACATTCAAATGGAAGCATTACGATAGTGGTAATTTTGTTTTTTATCCCTTTTGTAGTGATTCCTTGAGAGCTAGTTAGAGGCGCCAGGCTAGAAACTGGGAGACCATGAGTTCTGGTCCTGCTTTGGGCATGCAACCAGCTGGGTGACTTTGGACCATTCCCTCTCTCTTTGCCCTAGGAAGAAGAAGACAAGTTCCAAAAATGCTGCCAAGAAAACTGCAGGGATTTGTCTAGGTAGTTGCCAGGAGAAGACTGACTCAGAGGCCCACACACAAAAAAGTGAATTCTTGTTTAAAACGTCCTTTTCTCTAAAAAAAAAAACTGCTGCATATTGAGTTGATACTTTTATTGAGCTGTCTGAGATCACTTTCTTAGTTATCATTAACCATCAAAATATACGTGAACCTAGGCTTTTATTTTTGCTTCAGTCTGCTGTATGGCATATTTAGTTAAATGACATTTGCCATTTGGTATGTACAGTATATTATATGTAGATTTAGGAAATTATTAAAAACATAATAGTTCAGGAGAACTTTGGATGCCTGAATGCGACCATTTAGTTAGTTACTGTCACTTTTTTGATCATCTTAGAATTTACATTTTTGATGTTATTTTGTCATTTTTAACTTTGGGCCATTTACTTGAATTGATCATGCTATAGATATTGTATTACAAATCATTGAATGCAAGTCACTAAGAGTTCCCATGTGGAAAAGCATGTGGAAGTGTTGCTGTAGTCAGTCCTCTTAAACTACTCAGTGATAAATCAGAAATAATATTGGCTGATAATGTTCATGGCCTTTGCTGTGTGTAGACTAATACTCAGTGCATAAGAATTAAATAAGAGGAGCTTGAACACCTAATACTGTACAGGGAGGTAAGTACAATTTAATAAGTATAACAGAAACCTGATGGAATTTCTCCTACAACTGGAATGTTAGCAGCTGAAGAAACAGAAGCAGTTGAAGGAGTCTGATAGTACAAATTCCTGTTAACAAATTTTATTAAAAGGCATACAGGCTTTTGTGAGCCGTAGCCTACTTCATCAGGTGCGTAGAGTGTCTGGACTGATACGGGTTTTGCTGTAAATTGGGATGAGGTAGAGGAGAAGACAAGTTCCTTTTGCAGATGTGAGATAGATCACAGGTACCTTATCAATTAACAATTGCAATGTGTTAAAAGTCCATTGTGTTTGTTGAGACCTTCTGAGATAGCCTGAAAATAAATAAATATATATAAATAAAAAAATAAAAAAATAAATAAATATGTGTGTGTGTGTGTGTGTGTATACACACACACACACACACATATATATATATACAGTACGTATATACATATATATGTATATACTGTATGTATTATTATATATGTTTTAAATGAACCCACTCCATGTGCAGAAAAAGGAAAGGTACCTATTTTGTGCTATTGTCAAGTTTTACTGATTATATGCTATATAAAAAGAACAAAGGTAGGTCTTTGAGGATGTTACTTTGCTGAGCAAAATATCTCTTTTTTCTGTTACTTCTTTTTTCTAATCATCAAAGCCATAAATCATAAGATCATTTTTTTCTGTTTCATGCAAAAAGTCCATAAGGGGTTTCCAGTCAGCAATAAACGAAGATGTTGTCTTTTCTCTAATCAAGGAAGTCAGTTTAGCCATCTCTGCAAGTTTCATCGTCTTCCCCAACCATCCCTCCATTGTGGATGGTGCCAAGTCTTTCCACTTTTGAGCATATAATAATCTTGCTGCAGTTATCATACAACCTGAAGGTTCATTTTTGTTGTATTTTTTGGAAAGAGGTATTTTTACGCTCTGCTGTCTTAGGTCTGGACTGGAAGTTTACTTATTGTAGAGGAGGACAATTGCAGATAGTCCTCGAGTTACGATGGCAGTTGGGACCAGGATTGCCATCGCTAAGCGATGCGGTTGTAAAGTGCGATGTCATGTGACTGCATCACTTAGCAGCGACAATCCTGGCAGTCCTGGTTGCTTTTGTAACCCCAAGATGCTAAGTGACGTGGTGGTTAAGTGGGAAGCGGTGGGAGTCCCAGGTAAGGAGCGCTGGGGTGCTGCAGGGGGTGGGAATTCTGCTTTGGAGAAGAATCATTTCTGGCTTTCGTTTTTTCCAAAGAGGTGAACAAAAGTGGAAGGCTGTTGTTGCAAAGTACACTGTAGACAGAAGGGTAGTTGCCGTTTTTCCCAGTCATGGAGCGTTAATGTTTTTATGTAGCTTATCCCACTTGGAAGCATGTTCTCACACACCGCTGATATTCTGCCAGACTGTTTCCCGATGGTAGCCCCGTGTGCAACCTCATGAAGTCCTCCATCTTATCTCTCGCCATGAATCCTGAGCTTTGCTCTTAGAGATCACATTGCACGGTCACAATCCGGTGATTGCCTGGCAGAAAAGGGTGCTAGGTTGTTTAGGGGAGTGGACAAGCTCACAAGGCCAGTGTGCTGGTCTCCTTTTCAGTGGCTGAAAAAGTTTGCTCAGTCACTGTTCTCAGATGTAGAATGGCGAGAGTTATATTTCTGGATGGGGCTAGAACTTTTGCAGGAATTCTTTTAAAATTCTCCTGTACGTAGAGAGTTTTGTTTTGATTTTTGTCACTTTTGGAAAGAAGAGCAGTGTTTTTTCCCCCACCAAGAATAGATGATTAGCGAAGAACATTCAATAGCAGAAAGATCTAATTTGCATGTATGAAATTTTAGATTCCATCCCAGTTTAAAAGGCTTAAGAACAGAACACAGAATTCATTTGACTTTAACAAGTGCTTCCTATAGATGTCAGAAAATAAGTTAATTGAAGGCTGTGTTACTTTCCTCTCTGGAGCTTGAAATAATAGTATTAATGAAGAGGCTTTAGTGGCAGATGAATGCCTAAAATAAATGAATCAAAGCAAAGTGTTTTGATGCCTGAGTTCATAGCTAATTGTGTTCTGTATTTGTGTGATATCTTTGCTTAGAGTACAAGGTCACAAATCTTTACAAGACACTGGTCAATTAGATTTAAATAGCTAAATTTTAATCCTCTAAGCCTATTAAAGCAATGATATTTGGGCTACTGTGGTTAACCAATTCAACAGAGCTAATTATAGATAAATTCTTGCTTTTGTGAGTCTAACAAATTAAGCTACTTAGGGATTGTAAATGGTTAAAAAAACCTGTGTAGTTCAGATAGATCTCATAAAGTATTGTTATCATTTGAAAAGCCTGTCCTTTTCCTAATAAAATTGGGTTTGATTGTTGTTCTTCTCTTCTACATCAATCAGATAGAATTCAGGAAAAGTGCTTGCTGTAAAGCAGAGCTTTCCAAACTTTTCATGTTGGTGACACACTTTTTAGACATGCATCATTTTGTGACACACTCTTACAGCAGGGCACAAGGCAGGCACTAGGACCTGTGTGGAATCACAGCAGGTTTGGAGGCAGCAAGGCACAAGGCAGGCACTAGGACCTGTGTGGAATCACAGCAGGTTTGGAGGCAGCAAGGCACAAGGCAGGCACTAGGACCTGCACGGAATCACAGCAGGTTTGGAGGCAGCAAGGCACAAGGCAGGCACTAGGACCTGCGCAGAATCACAGCAGGTTTGGAGGCAGCCAGGCACAAGGCAGGCACTAGGACCTGCACGGAATCCTGGCAGGGCAGGTTTGGAGGCAGCAGGGCACAAGGCAGGCACTAGGACCTGCACGGAATCCTGGCAGGGCAGGTTTGGAGGCGGCAGGGCACAAGGCAGGCACTAGGACCTGCATGGAATCCTGGCAGGGCTTGGAGGCAGCAGCAGCTGCGACACACCCAGACACTGCAGCCGACACACTAATGTGTCCCGACACACAGTTTGGAAAGCTCTGCTCTAAAGTAAAAGCAGCAGGTTCAGATGTGATTCAGAGCTTCAGGCTCAAAAATGTTTTCAGGGTAGTGGGGGTGGTGAAATGCTTTGAGATAGTTAATACCCATTTAGAGACAAATTCCAATTTGTTACTATCAAATTAGATTTGATAGTAACAAAAATGCACTGAATTCTGCTAATGGTGTTAACAGCTGTTGGAAGGACATAATATTAAAGGAATGGCAGGTATACAGAAAGCTATTTTATGCATGCCTCCCCAAAACCAGCACCTTGAATTGGACCCAATGCAGCTCGCGGAGCAGAGGTGTAACTTGCTGTTCTGGAAGCACACACAACTGCCCACGCCACTGCATTCTGCACCAGCTGAAGCTTCCGGATACTCTTCAAGGGCAGCCCCAAGTAGAGCGCACTACAGTAGTCCACCCGGGAGGTGACTAGGGCACGAGTGACTGTGAGTAGAGCCCCTTGATCTAGGAACGGGTGCAACTGACGCACAACACGAAGTTGAGCCAAGGCCCTCCTAGCCATGACTGCCACCTGCTCCTTGAGCAGGAGTTGTGAGTCCAGGAGGACCCCCAGATTGATATCTGAGTTCTGGTAACCGCAGGGCCTTTTAAACTCCATGTTCTTGTTTAAAAAAGTAGATTTACAAGCATAACTGCTCATTGTGCAAAATGCAATTTATAGAGATGTAGGCAGAGTATTTGACTCTAAGAAAAATATTATGCAGTCAACTGAATGCTGCTTCGTTTCGTTCTGCACTGCTATCAGTGCACTAAACAGCATCTGTTAGTGGAAACCGTTTTATTTGTCCATTAATTTCCCTGATTTGTGCATTAATCTTTTCCTAGTGTTGTTCCTTTTTAACCTGTGCTTTCCCTATGGGTTGAAAAATATGCTAGTAATTTAATTATTTAACCCATTGTCATTTTATCCCGTATTTATTTTGAAAACCCAAAGGGAGCTATTGACGCCCCTGGCTCTGTTCACATTATCTTCCACAGTGGCATGTAACAATGCATGAAGCTTCACTACATTCTAAATTTCATCATAAAATTACTTTGTGGGTTTGTGAGTGTTACCTTCGATTGTATACATTTTTAGAACTGTCAGTGGAATCCTGGTTCCTCTTACTTCCAGTTTGCATACATTGATGGTGCTAGCCCGAATTGCTGTTAGCACAAAATAGTTTAGCACTATTACAGATGTTTGGAGTGATCGGAAATATAATAGATTCCCTTTTGTTCTGTCCTTAGGAGAATCTTGCTTTCATAACTACGAAGACTGCGCTCCAGGATCCCGCATCCAGGATCTGTTTTGCCTTGTTTCATAAGGACAGATTTGTTTCAGTAAGTGAAAGTTCTTTATCTTTTTCAGGGTTTGCAAATAGCTCACAGGCAGATGATATGGCAGCAAGAGAATGCATGACTGATTCTTTAAATGCATCTGGTTGGGAGTCTGCAGCATCGCTTTGTGGGTGATGATAGAAACAAAGGGTCAGAATATTTTCATCTGTTGCCAAGACTGCCTCTTTAAACAAAGAAAGCAGCTTAAAGAACTGAACGAAAACGCACAGAACACCAGATTGCAAAGACAAATAACTATTACTTATTTAACAAGTATTGACACAATTGTTCCTGACTGATACGTTTACATTGCAGTGGTCTGATCCTGGTGAGGAAGCTAACAACCAATCAGTGGCCTGGTATTATAAAGTAAATATCTCATGTGGGAGTTAGTATATTATGCTGAAGAAGAGTTTGTAATAAAAAAGACTGCCTAATGGTTCTATTGGTTAGGTTTTTAAAAAAAAGAGATTATCCATACATAGACATTGTAGGAGGAGAGCCATGTTAGTCTGTGGTAGTCAGGAACAGTCTGGTAGCATCTCTTCAGGCTAATCAATTTTATTAAAAGGCCTAAGCCAGCGCTTTCCAAAGTCCTGCCATTAGCGACACACCAACGGCAGCAGTGCGTGTGGCAGAACGGTGGTGTGTGCGGCGGCAGCGTGCACGGCGGCAGCGGCCTCATGTTTCGCGCTAAACCTGGAAGCGCTGATGGTGCACCGCCGCCGCACACAACAGCAACATGCCATCAGCACTTCCGGGTTTTGTCGCGACACACTAATGTGTCGCGACACACAGTTTGGAAAGCTATGGCCTAAGCTTTTGTGAGCTATAGCTCACTTCTCACTCGCCTCTGATGAAGTGATCTGAACCTCACAAACTTACGGCTTTTAATAAAATTTATTAGACTAAAAAAGGTGCCGAGTCCTTCTATACATAAAGCTTGAAACGTGCAAGATTGCAAAGTACTATTCTTAATTAGAATAAGGCAGAAGAATCTGCATAAATTTTGGCAATATTGGCAGTATTTAGTTTTCAGTCATATTATTAAAAGGATAGTATTTAAAAAAAACAATTCCATATATATCATTGTTTTTCTGCTCCAGTGTGTCACTGAAAGATGAGGCAGTCCTTATTTTGTTTAAATCTGTAGGTTGCCCCAAATTCAAAATCTCAGGGAAGGAAATTTATTTCTACTGCCCCAAAGATGTCAGCCATAACAGAGTAGTAGCAATGGCTGAAAAAAATCAGTTCAGAAACATATATTAGTTAGATTTTAAAACTTAAAAATAATCAAAGAAGAGTGAAAAAGACTGATTGCTGATGCAATCTCCATGGAATGTATAAATTATGGATGGTGCTTATTTGCAGAATCTAGAAGAAAGTTTTTCTTTTTCCCAGTATTTGAAGCATTAATGGTTTAACCATCCAATAAAACGTAACAGTTAGATTTGTAGGGTAGGGAAAACTAAATGCATTATTAGCTTTAAAAATGAATACTGGACTGTTCATGGTATTAATTAATTGTACAAAGGAAGGGTGGCATTGTAGACTGAAGAGTCAGAGTATTAAGGTGACATGCACAAGACTGACTAAGCAATCTACCATGTTTAATCTTAACTATATTTGCTTTCTTCTCAATGATTTGGTCTTTTGCCTGTTTATCTCTAAGATATGCCCAGTTGATGGACCATGAGGTGATAATATTTTCTGTATCTTCTTCTAAACATGGTTTTGTGATAATTTTTTGGGCCATTGGATATATTGGGAATTTAGAGAACGTTACTTACAAAATAGTTGTCGTAGTGGGGGTGACCAGTCACACCCAAATGCAAACAGGTTCAGCCCTGTCGGATGGAGGTTCACCTGACAGCCCACCCAAGCTGTTGGCTAGATTGGGAGGTTGAAGAAACGTCTAGAAAGAAGTGCAATTTTCAAAAGAAAAACTATCTAAAAATAAAAAATTCAGGTGGGGCAGAGATCCAGATGGACATGAAGGGAGCTTCTGGGTGAAGAAGGGCGCCTGTGGGAATCACATTGGGGATTCCAGACCAGAATTATGCTATCATTTAAACATTGGATAAAGGCTATGAAAAGCATGGATGTAATGAAGCAAGGTTAGGGCTTTTGTTGAATCATGTTGGTTTGTAGACAGTTAAAAGTGGGCTGTTTAATCTAGGAGATTATATTTCTTTGTAATCTTTGGGCAACAGCACTTTAAGGGAATTCTCTCTGGCTAGAACCCGTAACAGATGGAGGATGGGTGTGTAGCATGCCACGCGCATTAAAGGTACAGAATGTTAGTCCTGCCTAAAAATTCCAGGCTCGTTTGTTGCCTTGCATATAAGATCAGGGCACATAAATTTACTTATTAGCCACCTCCCCCCCCCCAAATCAGGAATCTGATGGAACCATTCCCGACTAAAAAAATATTATTAAAGGCAAACGCTTTTGTGAGCTGCAGCTCAGATGCATGGAAAGGCTAGACTGATAGAGGATTTAAATTGAGATGGGGGGAAGGAGGGGAATACAGGTTGGATATGGAAATGCAGGTTACATGTGAGACAGAGTGCCTTATCCATTAACAATTGTAATGTGTTAAAAACCCATTGTATTTGTTAAAAACTTTTGAGATAGCAGGAAATATTTTGCTGTATGTGGGTTCAACAATCTCTCACTCAATCTGATGTTGACATTACAATTGTTAATGGATAAGGTACCCAGTTTAAATCCAACATCAGTCTAGCCCAGAGCTTTCCATTTCTGTGTGTCAGCTGCTGCTGCTTCCTGGCTTCCACACAGGTCCTAGTGCCTGCCTTGTGCCTTGCTGCCTCAACCTGCTGTGATTCCGCGCAGGTCCTAGTGCCTGCCTTGTGCCCTGCTGTAAGAGAGTGTCGCGAAATGATGCATGTCTAAAAAGTGTGTCACCAACATGAAAAGTTTGGAACGCTCTGGGCTAGCCACTCCATGCATCTGAGGAAGGGAGTTGCATCACATGAAAGCTGATGCCTTTTAATAAAATTTATTAGTTGGAAAAAGTGCTACCAGTCTTCTGAATTTTGGCTACCCTAGACACTTCTTGGCATTTCATTTCATTTTATTTTGGTGATCATTTTTGCCTTCAATTTAGGGTAACCCTGCTTCTAACTTTTTTGAGAATGTCACCCTGGAAATCCAGAAGCAGAATGAAAGTGGAATGACGTGTTTAGCGGGAGAGGACGAAAAGACAGTGAAAGAATAATAGCTTCAGCTTTCTCCCTGTGTCCTGTCCACAGCTTGGCTACTGGAAATTACTTTGCAGTGGTTTAGCCAAGACCCATGATCCCAGTCGTGATCTGCTGTCAAATATATAGCTTTGATAAACATACCATGATGAACTCTTGGCAAAATTATTGTAACCCGCCCAGAGTCCCTTGTATGGGAGATGGGCGGGGAATAAATTAAATAAATAAATAAAAAATAATAATAATAAAAAAACACACACACCCCCCCGAAAGTTCTGAATGTTCCCATTCTGATTTTCAAAAACTGTACTGGTTTCCATTTATGAAGCTTTGATTGGACAGATCTAGATGTCTTTGTGCAGTGTTATGTTATTCTTTTTTTTAAAGAATTTTATTAAGTCTCAAGACAAAGATAAAAGCTATGAAAAAACAAAAAAAGAAAAAAAAAGAAAAAAACTAAAAAGGTGTGAAAACACAAGATAATTTTTTTTCCGAAATTACAGAAGTGACTTCTGACTTTTAACAGCAAGGATATACAAAAATTTCCATAATCAATCTCTTACTCTATATTAAACCAAAACCATATTATTTTTATAAATCATTCCACTTTAGCACATTATAAAAATAATTACAGTTCCCCCCCCCTTATTTTAAAATAAAGAAAAAAAATTCATATAAACCTCCTAAACAACTTCCCCCCCCCCGCAAAAGATAACACTTATTATTCCCTTCCTACTGCTATTCTATACATTTCTGTCTACTATAATAAAAATCAAACAGTTAGGTTATTCTCAAGGATACCAAAATAACAGTAGACATTTTAATCGTTTTCTCTGTGCAACTGTTGAAGTGTAGCAAGTTAAGCTTTGTTTGGCCTGGTGTATACATTGCACTAAGTCATGGTTGGTCTTAACCATGGTTCATCAAGTTCAGGTGTTGCACCAAATTAAATCATGGCTTAATATAATGCACGGACCCAGTCACCGAATCTGTCACAGTAGATGAGGACTGTGTATGATCACCTCTTTGTACGAATGCTGGGAAATCAAACAAGGCACCCCTGAGTGTTATTGTTGGCATTCTGGGTTTTCTTTCCATATGTAGGTCCCTTTTTATTTAATGAATTTCTCAGGCTGCCCATTCACCTTTAACATTAAAGATCAGTCACCACAATAGCAGCAAGAGATGACAGTGGAGAGGGGAAAAATCAAGGTCAAACATACTGCATTTAACCCAGTTAACCGCCTAGGGTCCCCGATGGGGGAGATGGGCAGTAATATAAAATAAATAAATATCCCAGTTACATGATGATTGTCTTGTATCTGTGCCACTTTCTTTTTAATCTGCTTTCAGGTAGTTAAACCAACCTTGCTTCCAGCTTGTGGAGTTTTTTTCCCCCCTTGTGGCGAAGGAGTGAAGTCTAGCTGGTTTTGGTTTCAAGTTGTTGTTGTTCAGTCGTTAAGTCGTGTCCGACTCTTCGTGACCCCACGGACCATAGCACGCCAGGCCTTCCTGTCCTCCACTGTCTCTCGGAGTTTACTCAAATTCATGTTCATTACATCGGTGATGCTATCTAACCATCTCATCCTCTGCCGTCCCCTTCTCCTTTTGCCTTCAGTCTTTCCCAGCATCAGGGTCTTTTCCAGTGAGTCCTCTCTTCTCATTAGGTGGCCAAAGTCTTTGAGCTTCAGCTTCAGCATCTGTCCTTCCAATGAGCAGTCAGGGTTGATTTCCTTTAGGATTGACTGGTTTGACCTCCTTGCAGTCCAAGGGACTCTCAAGAGTCTTCTCCAGCACCACAGTTCGAAAGCATCAATTCTTCGGCGCTCAGCCTTCCTAATGGTCCAACTCTCACAGCCATACATTACTACTGGGAAAACCATAGCTTTGACAATACCTTGGACCACAGGAATAATGTATCATTTAATACAGGATGAAGTAAAACCAAGCTGCTTGTTGGAAGCCCTAAGAATGAAAATAAAGCTTAAATATTTTGGCCAGATAGTGGGAAGACAAATACCAGTGATAACAACAGGAGCTTACAAGAAGTCAAAGAAGCAATTACTGACAAACAGTCCTGGCAAAATGATGTTCATTGGGTTGTGAAGAGTTAGAAGTGACAATGATTGAACAAGAAGAATTGTTCAATACATGCTTTCTAATATCCCTTTTTGAACAAAAGATATTTTGTTTAAAACCAGTTACTGATTTATATGTTAGTTGAAAGGCCTGTGGCAAAAATCTCAATTAGATATATGGTGGAGTGACATTAAACATAAATCTGTGTAATATGTGATATTTTCTTACAGGGAAGGACATGACTTCATCTTATTTTACTGCTGAATTCTTACATGGTTTTCTCCACTCATGTTCAACTTTTGTATAGTTTTCATATAGTGTAAGCCCATTGTTTATGTTATCTTCCTTGAACATTGTTAATATATGCTTCCCTCTCTTTGAAATGTGATCTTATTACTAAGGAAAACATATCTGTTACTATAGTATTTTCTTCCAGAATCACTTACAGCTTTTACAAAGCTTAGTTGTCTTGATGATCACTGGGTGAGCATTTTGGTTCTATAAAGTTGTCTCCTTTAGGCCAAATTCGGAATTTGGGGAATGTCACAGCAGTCAGTCAGCACTGTCCTGTCACAGATTTGTTTTCCACCAAGTGGAAATCTTGAATAAATTCTACAGATTAACCACCTTCCATTATGCTGTCTTGTTCTGTCAGGATCCTCTCCATTATGGCCTTTGAGCTGCCACCTCTGGTACTTCTCTCTTTTCCCTGCTTGGTTCCGTGTTTTATTTCTTTGGTTCGTCCTTCTGAAATATAAATTCTTGTATCAATAAATTTCTCCCATTGCATAACCACCTTTTCTTGTGCTTCTTTCATTGTCTGGCATTTGTCTTATAGAAGATTGGCTTCCGGGATAATTTGTTAGCCTACAGTCTAGCCTACAGCATTGTTTTTTTCTGGTGGCCTCTCATCCAAGTCCTTGTCCTGCTCACTTTGCAGCCCAGAGAAGGTCATTCTGGTGCTGCTTGCTGAGATTTAAACTTTCAGGCACTGCCTTGTGTATTATTTTCCCTGCCTATCCCTTGTTTCAGCCTTCGAGTACACACACTGCTTCTCTCCTTTATGCCCTCTGATGTCCACTGTTGCCCAGCAACAACGCAGATGCTGAGCTTCTCTTCATCTTGTCCTTTCCTCACTTCTTTGTCCGTCTTCATCCTTGGGGACTTCAACAGTTATGCTGATGAAGATCTCACTGTTTCCTCAGCCTCATGTTCATCTCTTGTCATCCCCATCTTTATTTCAGCCAGGTTGACCTCTCGCTCTGTCTCTGCTTCTCTCCTCTGACTAAAGAGTTCCACACTCAGTGGTGAACCTATCTCATATTACCAACTGCCGGAAAACTTAACTGATCTTATGATCATGAAGTTACCACTCCCCAGATGTGACCAGTTTCCCATGACTCCAAAAAGTTTGCAAAATTTCTATCAAAAGCTATGGTTCATAGTGCAGCAAAAAGAATGGAACTTTAAACTTCAAATGGTTTTGAATAAATAAGTTCATTAACAAGATGTTGGATCATTGCTTGGAACTTGAGACAAAACTGTTTTAAGTAACGCCACCTTCTTCTCCACATGCCTTGCACATAATTGCCCAGAAATACATGGGTGAGATCTCCCAGGAAATTCCAGGGCTGTAGATTAGAGTGGGAAGATGAAACATCCTGGAAGAAGGCAGGTTTCTTCTGTTTTGTTGCCAAGAAAACAGGCTCAACAAAATGCAGATTAACTTTTAAGTGAAAATTAGTGTTAAAAAGAGTTTTCCTCCATGTTGGGCGTGTCGTTTGCCTCATATTTTAACTGGATTGAGAAAAAGACTTGCAAGAAGCTTTCTGCTACCTTTGGTCTCATGCATCCTTAAAAGGCATATTTTGAGTTTTCTTTATATAGGTTGATGATGCCTTGCCTAGAATTGGAGCATCATCTGCTTATTTGTCTCTGGGATATCAGGTGCCCAATCATTTTTGAAGAACCAATTTTGAAAATCAGTTGAGAAAACTCTGTTGTTCTTTGTCTCTTTAGCTATTGTTGTCTTGGAAGGAGATCCCCCCACACACACACAGAAGACACAGAGTTAAGCTGGCTGAGATCCGAGGGCTTTAAAAATACCTTTTCCATCGGCCTGTTTAATCTAGCATAGCTAGCTGCAATGACCTGATCCAAAAATAGCTGGTAGTGTGTCTTCTCTCAGAGTATTTGCTGCTAGATAATGACAGATGGTGATCTAGCTTGGTTAGAAACAGAAACTGTGTAGTGTGGAACTTTAAACATTTGGACAGAAAGGAGAATCAAGTTCAAGGTCTTTTTTCAATTGAAGTTAATTATATGCGCATGCACTACAAACATGGACAACCAGCAGCAAGGTGGATAGACTCAGTTAGAGCAGTGATGGGTATCCTGAAAGACCAGCTTAGGGACAGATTGTCATGGAGAAAATCTATGTGGTCGTTGAGAGTCAACAATGACTTGATGGCACACAATCAATGTATATATGTTGAGTTTGACATGGCAGATGTATTTTTCTCATCCACCCCTTTTCACAGACCCGTGGCATCCTGATTTTAATCTTTGAATTTCTGTGAGGTTAGAGTAGTGGTCTCTCCTTTACTATGTGCTACTTTTTGATAGGACCCTATTTAAAAGTTACATAAAATGTTTAAATAAAAACACAGTTCGAATACATTTGGGACCTAAAATACAAGCAGGACACTTTGGAAAAAATACTGTCTTACTCCTTGTTCAGTTGTTGGTTCATTCTTCATAAAAGGGTTAGTCTGAACTTCCTTTATTGATTTTTAAGGACAGCTTGTAAGAATTTTGAGGTCCTGCTTTTTTATTTAAAGAAGCATAAATTTGGTACCATCTTATGTAGCTAGGTTTTCTGTGAAATTGATATAAACTTTTGAGTTTGGAAATCTGGACAAACAATGATTAGCTTTAATTTGAGTTAATTGATACCTGTCAGTTTACATCATAGTTAATGAAGCTGACTTGCTTCAGATAACTTCAGATCTGAAGGTCACAACACTTGGCTACAGTTTAGATTCAGATGACACCCTACTTCTGAAATGGAGCCTTCTAAATTTTGTGTGTGTGTGACCATTCTGGAGAAGGGGTAGGGAAGAGAGATCAGTGAAGACTCACTGGTGTTTGTTCTCCATCTGCTAAAATGTGCTGCATCTGATATCTGATAATGTCTGTTCTATTTTTTCAATACCTTCAAAGATCAGATTCTTGCAGGCAGTGGTACTCCCTGGGACATTCTATGGAAGCAAAAGTTGGACTTTGAAGAAGCTGGATAGAAAGAATATCAGCGCTTTTGAATTTTGCTGTTTGAGAAGACTCCTGAGAATACCATGGACAGCCAAGAAAAAAACAAATAGATCCTAGAACAAATCAATTCAGAGTTCTTACTTAAGGCACAAATGACCAGGTTCAAATCATCATACTTTGAACACATTAATGATCTAGCTCTCTGGAGAAGGCTGTAATGCTGGGAGAATTGGAAGGAAAGAGAAGAAGAAAATGACCAACAACAAGGTGGATGGACTCAATTGCAGTGGTGATGGATGTACTGTTGGAAGATCTGAAGGATCAGGTTGGAGACAGATCCAGAGAAAATCTATGTGGTCTCTAAGAGTCAATGCTGACTTGATGGTACATAATAATCTGACAGGAGAAGCATGTTGCAGGTCCCATCTGTTAAGGAGTGTCATCTGACAGGACCCAGGAAGAGAGCCGCCTCCACTGTAGCACCCACCTTTTGGAACATCGTCCCCCTGGAGATTACATTGGCCCCAACCCTACTGGCCTTTCAAAAAGCCCTCAAGACACGGCTTTACCATTGGGCTTGGGGATCCGGTTGTGATGTGATACGGAGCCCATTCAATAGTTACATTGAATGATTTTAATGTTTTGGGTAAACTGGCCTTTGGATGTGTTACATTTTTAAGATGGCTTTTAAGATGGTTTTTTGTTTTGTTTTTATTGTATTTTGTTGGGGGGGGTTGTTGATATTTGTTCATGGTTGTGAGCAGCACAGAGTCACATACTTGAGATGGGCAGCTATACAAATTGAATACATATATTCTTTTTTTAAAAAAATTCAATATTAGCCCTTCAGTTTTAGAGAATTGTACAGCCGAAGTTAGAAAACCCCATGTCCAGAGGGAAACAGTGAAAAGAAATTCCCCTCTTCAAAGCTGTTCTAGGCATCTGGAATGATTCTTGAAATGCAGTGTAAGTTACTCGGCACATGGTTGGGAGGCTTTCCAGGTTTGTGTTCAGCAGGAACTTGATTTGCTCTGAAGGTTTGTATTCTAGATTTTAAGCAATTGCCTTGTAACATTACTCTGGATTCAGAGTTACTTCTTGCTAGGATGTTATTCTGTGAACTAAAATTGGACTGTCCCTTCCTTGGCTATGTAGGAACCAAATAGGAAAAGGAATGCTGAGTCTGGAAAACAAACGTTAACCCTTAATGCTGTTTGAAGGAAAAAGAAACCTTGATTAACCCAGAGCATCATCTTGCTTTTGCGTTATGGAAAATTGTGGGCCTTTTGCCTTTTCCACGTGGTATGCACGCCTGGCTAACTCACACTTAATGGCAGGGCTAGGTAGGGGGGAGGTGGGGGTTTAAAATGAAGGAAATGGAGTGACTTGCAGATGTGGAAAGACTTTTGTCAAGAGCTGCAACAGTTGAGATGCTTGTTGAAAATATAGAGTCTTAAATAAGAGAGAAGAGAGGGAAGAGGAGGAGGAGGAGGAGGCCATGAGTCATTTGGACAGATGTTGACTCTCATACTACAGATAGCTGCAGTGGAAAAGCCACAGGTCTAGGAGGACAGGCAAATACTTCATGGAAAATGCAGTGAATGGAAGGAATTCAGTACTGGGGGCTAAGGGGTAGTGGTTGTCAGGCTGGCTGGGGAATTCTGGGAGTTGAAGTCCACACATCTTCAAGTTGCCAAAGTTGAGAAACACTGCTCTAAACACTAGCCTGGCCACCATTGAGACAGGTAAATATATGGAATTCCTTACTTATGATTTGAGCCACCTGGAGGAGGAGGAGGAATGGAAGGCAGAAAACAAGGGTTATGCCACCAAAAAAATAACTCCTCCTGTGGGCTTGGTCCAGAAATTCAGGGGGTCTTGGCAGGAGGAATAGTGCCCTTGGCCTCTCTTTGTCAAGCACCCAAAAACCAGTCAGCATTTTTGCAGGAGCCTGTCTCGCACTTATTCACAGAGCTTGGAGATGGACTTGCTCCTGGGGGCAATTGGTAGGCAGTCAAGGCCAGAAACACCTTCCATGGTGAGGCGTCTGTCTGTCTGTCTGTCTGGATCACGGTGTCAAAAGGTTTGAAAACAGGAAGTTGCTGTTGCAAGAAGTTTGTGAATGGTTTAAGGACACCTTGGCTGCCATCCAGCGACCAAGCTGGTCGGACTAGAACAGGACAGAGCAGCCTTTAGTGGTTGAGCGTTGCACTTTATTATTACTGAGGAACAACCAAAGATTGCAGTGACATTTCTGAAGTGGGATGAGCTGGTATTTCCAAGTGGGGCTGGGTGGGTGGGCATCAGTCCTTTTGGTTTCTCAATGCGATAAATCTAAAAAGACGACTCACGTGGCTTTTTCTTCTTTTCCTCCATGGGAAAAACAGGAAATGGTCACCTCTGTTTCTGAGCAGTTTTTCACTAGAAGGGAGTGACGTGAGGAAGGGACCCCCAGGGTCACCCTCTGCATTCCCTGTTACTGTGGCTTGCTGAGCCAGCCAGGTCATCTTCACTGGAGTCGTTGGGTTGTCCTCAGGGAAGAAAAACCAGACCTTTGTGCTCCAGCGATGATGGGGTCTTCTGTGCTTTCCCGAGCAGCCCATTTTGGCCATAGCTGGCTGCTAGAAAAATAGGTGATGTATCACGTAGTGGCTTTCATAGTTTTCCTTCCCTTGCCTGCCGCCTTTTCTTTCTGCATACCAGTCTTTCAGGCTGAAAATTGGGGTATAAATGCTTTGAACTCAAAATAAATAAATGTTGCTGGTGCAAACTAGCTGAGTGTATTTGGAAAACCTTGATGAGAGATCAGTGGCTAGAAGTGACCAAATGGATTGTAATGAATTCACATTCTATCGAGATCACAGAAATAACGTTCATCATTTAAGACTGTGCTTTAAAACATTTTCCTGTGAAAAGGGTGAGTGCTTAAGATTAAGCTTTTCAATTTCATGATGTAGAAGCATGTCCTTCCTTCATGGACCTGTAGTCAGAATACATGGGATTGATCCTGTCCCTGTTCTGATGGGGTTGGTCAGGCAGTAAGAAGATCCTGGGGTGACTTCCAAATGAACTTCATGGCTGCATAGGGTGGGGAGGTCTGGCCATTCTTAATCCAAATTCAGCACTGCATATTGCAGAATGCTAGTTTTATGGAGATTGGATACCAATTTTATGTAACATTTTGAATATTTTTCTCCATGTCAGGGTAGCTCAGGATGGGAGACCAGAGGCAGCGTTCGTTATCCACGTCTGGAGAGTCGCTATACCATGTTCTAGGACTGGACAAGAATGCCACGTCAGATGATATTAAGAAATCATACAGGTAAGGGGATGGAACCACATGCTGAAGATAGTATTGATTTAAAATGCGTTTTAAACATTTGCGTACTGCCTCAAGTTTTAAACATCCCAAAGTGGTGCACAGGTATGTTGTATATTGATACAACCAGCTCAACTCATGATTTCTGATCTCTGAATTTCTAGTTGAGTTCTAGTCCCGCCTTAGGCATGAAAGCCGGTTGGATGACCTTGGGCCAGTCCCTGTCTCTCAGCCCTAGGAAGGAGCCAATGGCAAGCCAGGAGACTCAGAGTTCTAGTCCCGCCTTAGGCATGAAAGCCAGCTGGGTGACCTTAGGCCAGTCCCTGTCTCTCGGCCCTAGGAAGGAGCCAATGGCAAACCAGGGACAGAGTTCTAGTCCCGCCTTAGGCATGAAAGCCGGCTGGGTGACCTTGGGCCAGTCACTCACTCTCAGCCCAACTCGCCTCACAGGGTTATTGTTGTGGGGGAAAGAGGAGGAAGAAGGAGTATTAGCTATGTTGGCCACCTTGAGTTATTTATAAAAATAATAAAGGGATAGAAAATAAATAAATGAAATGATATATGGCAGTTGGAATTCCCCCCCGACCCCCCCCAACTTTACTTGGGTTACTTGGGATTCAACAAAAAATTGATCAACTGTGATTTCCCAGTCTTTGCAACTTTAATTGAAGATATCACTTACCTTAGTTTAAAATGAGCTTTTGCTGTAAAACAAGTTGTTTAATGGGGGTGTGGAACAATTGAAATCTGAAGCAAAAAAGGTGCTTTGGAGTAGTTCTGCGCTGCCACACCCCCCCCCCAAAAAATAAGTGGCATTTTTTTCTGGGTTCACAGCTGTGTTTGAGGTGAAGAGGCACCAAGAGCCCCAGGTTGAAAAATGCTGGTCTAGAGCAAAAAGAAAAAAGCCAAATCTACTTGGATTTCCCCCCCTAATATCAGTTTAAGCATACATGCAAAAAGCGAATTAAAAAACAGAATCAAATAATTCTAATTCTAGGGATGTGTTTTGAGCACAAGGGCTACTCTGCGTTTTTGTTCTTTCCATGCCAAAATTTATCCTGATTACTTCAACTTTTTTTCATTTCAGTCATATAATTAGGGGATTGGGTCACCTTTTTCTTTGGCTGTTCCTAATCAGTGGGAGTTAGAAATCCTGCCAATGAATTGCAGAATATACATTTGCAGCATCTCTCCTAGAAATGTGTCAGATATTTCCAGATCCGTCTCTAACTCAGCTGATTGAGAACAAAGTATTTTTTAAAACCTGGATGGGGATCATCTGTTTTTAGAGGATGCTGGCCTATTGGTGGTAAATGTTGTTTTAAAGTTTTGATTTGAAGTGTTAGACAGTTTGTGTTGGAGATTGGATCATCCCCCTGCACTTACGAGCCTGTTTGGACCACTAGAGTAATTGGGAAAAGTCTTCATGTTTGTCTGTTTCTTATCTGGCCTGTTGTTGGTTAAATGTGTCTCTGCATTCAAGAGATAACTTTCTGTTTCATTCTATCTATCTTGTGTTTCTGTTCAAGGTGCAGCTTGGGCAAAAATTAGGCTTTCCTATCCTACATATTTCTTAATAAATCTATCTTTTACTTCAAATATAAAGAATGGCATTCATTTATGGCTGGGGTAAGCCCCTTCTTTGCATCCATGAACAGTTTTTTTTTTAATGGGACCTTCTGCTACTTAAATACTTGCTATTCTTTTAGCATTCTGCATATGCTCAGGAGCACATCCTCCAACAAGGGCTCCTCCCCCAGTTTTTCAATGAGATGTTAGAGCAGCGGTCCCCAACCTTTTCGGCACCAGGGACTGGTCGTGGAAGAAAATTTTTCCACGGACCGGGGGTGGGGTGTTTTGCAGGCAGGAGCCAATTGCGTGCACCGGGGGGTGGGGTTTGCAGGCAGGAGCCAATTGCGTGCACCGGGGGCGGGGTAATCGCACGCACCGGGGGGCAGGGTTTGCAGGCAGGAGCCCCGCGGCCCACTTCCTAACAGGCGGCCCACAGGTTGGGGACCCCTGTGTTAGAGGATACATAAGAGAGAAAGTTAAAATAGACTGATTCTCTTGGGTCTTGATACCAATTTATTTTCTTTCCTGGTTCATCTTAGAAAGATCAGGTAGGTAAGGATTTGAAATGTTTACAAAAGGTTTGAAATGTGTTAATAGCACTTGGAATCCGAAGCAGAAAAGGTGCTTTGGAGTGGAGATGGGTGTTTGTGCCCCACCTGTCAGCACCTCCTAAAAGAAGCTGCATCTTTTCCTGGATTCACAGCTGTGTTTAAGGGAACGGGGTGCTGACGGCACACCCATGCCACTTCGAAGCCTTGTTGTGCCTGTTGGTGCCGCCTCAGGTTGATACGGAGTTGGGCACCGCCACAGTTGAATAAAAATAAAATAATATGGCTGTCGTGTTTGTGATCTGCTTGCTTACTACTAAAACCACTAGATTTTGGAGAAATGAATTACATGCTTATGAATACCTTTCAGAGTTTTATAATTCATAGTTTTCTTAGATTCACAGAGCAGGTGTGTTCCTTCAGGGAAATGTCCCCTCAGTTATCTGACCAGCTTAGGATTTGTTGAGCAAAATGCCAATGGTATGAAATTTTCTCTTAAGGAAGGCTGAAACTTGACAATTGATTAGGAATATGCCAATTTAACATTTACCTGTCTTCTTAACAGAAGGCCCTATTGGCTATAAAACCCTTGGTGGTTTCTTGAGATGACTTTGAGCCAATCACCAGGTTTTAGTTATTTCAGTTTTTTCAGAATTCGGCAGATCATGGCTCTGATTCATAAAATGCCACCGAACGTATGTAGAACAATAGCTTAAAATTGTAATCTACACATATTTTGTTGATTCTTCACATTTTAAATTCCCATAACTCATCAGTGAGTCTTTTCTTGACTCAATGTGTCTTATCTATAGAATTAAGTTCAGTCTGTTTGCCACACTTAAGTTTTATATATCCTTTGAACAATAAGCTTTTAGTGATTTTTTACAACCTTGGATTGGGAAATTGAATCTCAAAAGCCCAAAGCCTTTAGTGGGCGTTCACTAGATGTCCAATTGATGAACGGCAATGAACTGAAATACACACTAGAGGTCAGCAGAAACATTTTCATGAAAATCTGTCGATCTCCCTTTTGGTCCATGGGAAAGAAATGTTATACAGGTAGACCTCGTTTAGCAACTGCCTCGTTTAGCAACCATTCAGTTACAGCAGTGATGAAAAAGTAACTTTACGACTACTGCTCGCATTTATGACCATTGCAGGTCTGTAAAGCAAAGGAAAGCTGAAGTAAGATCAGAAGCACAGTCAGTTTCACTTAGCGACTGCTTTGCTTAACAACTGAGTTGCTGATCCCAATTGTGGTCACTAAATGAAGACTGCCTGTATCCCAATGGAGTAATGCCTTGATTGCCAATACCCACTGAGGGCCAGAGACTGCAAGTTTCTAAGTTCTCCCAAACCTCTTTGTCAGTCTAGGTCAGTGCTTTCCAAACTGCCGCCGTTGGTGACACACCAATAGCGGGGGCGCGTGCGGTGGCGGGGGCGCGTGCGGCGGCATGCATGGCGGCGGGGGCCTCCGCTAAAACGGGGAAGCTCTGATGGTGTGCCGCCAGCGCCATCCACGCTGCCACTCCCGGGTTATGTTGCGACACACTAAACTGTGTGTTCCGACACACTAAAGTGTCGCGACACACAGTTTGGAAAGCTCTGGTCTAGGTAGTATGAAAACCAGGAGATGGGGGAGGAGAAGTCCATAAATCAGGGCAGATGTGTTTGTTTGTTTACTGGATTTATAAGGCCACCCAACACAACATGACATAAATAAATGTATTTCATGTATTTATTTAGATTTTTAAAACTCCAATAGCCAAAACTCTGTGCAGTTTACAATAAAACACACTAAAAAATTGAATCAAATATGTAGACTAGACTAGAAAATGCAAAATAAAAACACCATAAAAACTAGGCATTTGCAAGGCGATCATTCAAAACTAAAATAATATGAGTCAACTAAAATAATGTGAATTAAAATGCTATTCAAAGCCAGTTTAAAAGCCTGGGAAAATAGAAAGGTTTTCACCTGGAACCCAAATGATGCTAAAGTGGGTGTCAGTCAAGCCTTTGGGGAGGGAATTGCATAGATGGGGGGCTGCCGCAGAAAAAGCTCCCTCCTGTATAGAGACCCACCTCACCTGCTCTGGTGGGGGACATGAAGGAAGGCCTCATTAGATGATATTAAGGCCCGGGCAGGTATAGAGAAGACAAAGTGCTCCTTAAAGTAACCTGGTTCTAAGCTGTTTAGGACTTTAAATGTTAAAACCAGCACTTTACTTTTTAAAAAAAATAAAAGTTGTTAACCTGAAAAGATGCTACCAGACTCTTCCTGATTTGTGAATACCGTAGGCCAATGTTGCTGGCTGGGGAATGCTGGGAGTTGAAGTCCACACTTCTTAAAGTTGCTAAGGTTGAGAAACACTGCTGTAGACTAACACAGCTATCTTCTTACAGTGTCTACAATGAGAAACACCAAGTTCTTCCTGAGTATATATCAGAATGTGAAGTCTGTGTTTGACCTCCCCTCCCACTTTGTGTTTGGTGTGTGTGTGTCTATGTAAGAGAGAGCTGTTGCTTCATTTTTCTCAGAATTCTAGGTGTTTGAAGAGTAACTCCCATGTGACTGTTCCAGCAGCTATATTTAATGTTTTGTTAGACATTTTTTTTCTAAATATGGTTTACTTCTTTCATAGGAAACTTGCATTAAAATATCACCCCGATAAGAATCCAGATAATCCAGAAGCTGCAGATAAATTTAAAGAGATTAACAATGCACATGCAATATTGACTGATGCTACAAAAAGAAATATTTATGATAAGTATGGCTCTTTGGGCCTGTATGTAGCAGAGCAGTTTGGAGAGGAGAATGTGAACACATACTTCGTGTTATCCAGCTGGTGGGCCAAGGTAAGTACTTGTGGATTCTGTCCTGAAATTATTTTTGTCTTAAAACAACATGTCTGTCTCATTCATTTCAGTGATTGAAGAGCCTTTTTTATATGGAAGAAAAGTATCTAGGCTTCCATCTAGCTACCACAAACCAGCTTCCCTGGCCTCTATATCCTGTTCCCCCTCCCCCTCTATAAATTTAATAGCTGCTGAGGGTTGTAAAAATGCAGTGTGATTAAAGAAATTTTAAATCACATATGATTTGTGTGTCGGTTAATTTTCCTATGGATAATAAAGATTTCCAAGCAAGAAGCAGGCTTGCATTCTTTAAAGAGTGCATAAATGTCATAGGAGATAATATTTTCTAGATGCACCCCCCCCACCCTCCCGGGAGAGGAAAAGAGAATGCTTTAGCAGAGGACGGTGAATTGCCATTTATAGTTTTACAAGGGTGTGCATTAAAAATCTTTTTTTAAAAAAGTCTGGCATTTGCATTGATATTTTCAAAAGTATCATAATCATGATTTAGTTTTCTAAAACTGATTCATTTTCATCTTCATAGTAAGATACGAATTTGAGGTCAAAAAGGCATTTCACTGTCAGGAATGTTTCATTAGCAATATCTTTCCTATACAATTTCCTAAAAATCCTAGATTGCTTTTGGGGGGCTTCTTAAAGCTTGAATGAGATCTGACTCAATTAAATCTAGTAGGCAAAAAGGTTTGGTGGTTTCTTAGCTTTAAAACTCAAGAAAGTCATATGATGGCACTCACTTTTAAGCCTCTTACGTGTTTCCCGTTTTGATGAGTCAGCCACAGTTATCCATCCCTTTTCAGCTTTCTCCTGGATTCTCTGCCTTGAGAGAAGCATTTGAGCTCAATCCATCAGAGAGCTGAGTCATACCTGGTCACTAAGCCATTGCTACTGTTTTGTATAAAACGGGCAAATGTCGACAGGGTAGCGCATATATCACGTTGAGGCGTTCCGTGAGGATGCAAAATAACTTGACAGCTCACAATCTGTTATAGACAAACTGTACACAGACCTTTACTGTACAATATTTACAGAACCAGAACTTACAATGCATCAACCACCAGCCACACCCCATGGTGCACTTCTTTATATACAGTGGTTCGTGCTGTGTCATGTATCCACACCCTCCAGGTGTGAGCCCTGAGCAAGCTGAGCTAATCACAAACACAGCTCAGCTGTGCTCTGTTATTTCCATATTCACACTGACAAAATTCCTACTCCAGGGTAAAACCCTGACAAACGTGTTGTGCTTATGGGTGCAGTTTTAGATGTATTAGATCAGATGTATATTTTGGTAATATAATGAGGCAGAATGCGGGAAAGGTTGATCAAGAGTGCTAGTGATAGGTTTAGAAATATTTTAAATGCATCTATGCATTTTATTCATTTATTTACCCCAATCCATTGTGACTCTGGCCAGTGTTCCACAAAGCAAGATAAACCAACAAGAAATACACAATATTGTTAATGTATGAATGGCATTAATACAATAACAATAGGAGTGGTCACCTACAATCATTCAAACCCAAAGGCATGTTGGAATTACGACGGTCTTGACAGACTTATGGTATGGGAGGCGGGATGGGCCCAAATGTACCTTTAGGGCCAGTGTATGCCAAAACAGACATTGTTTTCCAGCCCCATACAGTAAGGCACCATCGAAGAAGCAAGAACCACACACGCTTCGATAAGGAGTTTCAGTGCAAGAATTAGGGATAAGATACAGAATCTTGGAAACTGTGGTAGGACCTCCAGCCCTCTTTTTTAAGGGAGTTCATTAAGGTGGTGTCTCTTTGAACATTTTTCATCTCTTTTTTCCTGGAGACCAAACTACTGCTTATGAGATATGCCAGTTATGTATGTCTAGTGTTCCTCTCGTTTCTTTCTCAGCTTGCTTACAGGTTCTCATAGGGCTGTCACTGAAAAGGCCTGTGGTCTGGCCCATACCCCAGGTACAGTATTTCTTGAGGGTAGGGAGACCCTCAGCAGGCCCTCCCTCGGTATTCAGACTGGGCAGGCAGAGTTGATTTTAGCAAGGTGATTTCCGATCTATCCCAGTGCTAAATTACTAGTTCCTCCTAGGGGTGGCTGGTGCCATGAAGCCCGCCCTATTATTAACATCTAGTCCACTTGGATTTTATATTTATTTTTATGGATGTTCTAATTTTATATTTATGTTTTTAATTTGTTTTATTGTGAACCGCCCAGAGTCCCCCGGTTTGGGGGAGATGGGCGGTAATACAAATCTAAATAATAAATAAATAAATGGCAAAGAGCCTTCTAGGTGATAACCAGCAATGGATCTGGAAGTCTGTCAGTAGGCTGGGTTAGCAACCTCAAGATGACCATGATTCTGCAATGCCAGGTCTCCTCAACCTGCAACCTGGCCACCATGTTTTGTAGCCATTTGCCGCTTCCGAGTTGTCTTCTAAGGCTGCCCTGTTGTAGAGCTGGCTGTTTGTTTAACTAGTTGAATGCCTTTGGATCAGTGTACAACATGCAGGACTCTAGAGGTTGCTGAATGATTAGCTTACAGCAGTGCAGCCAAGGCGGAAGATCACCCCCGGTGAGCAGTCGTCAGCTCTTAGGACACGCAACCAGCAGTTTTTCAGAAGTAGACCTTTCCGCTGCTCACAGTTCAACGCCCAATCTTGCACAACACTCAACCTCTTGGTCGCTCTCTTTCTCTAGCTTGACCTCCCCAGGCAAGCTCTCGCTCAATGCGGATGGTGGACGTTTCTTTTCTCCCCTATCCAGGCACTGTTTGTCTTTTGCGGGCTCATAACTGGGTGCTACTGTTGTTGCTGTCTCTGCTGTTGCTGTAACTGCTGCTGTGGAAAATGTAAACCGAAACCCCCTGAAGGAGATGAGCCGGAATACTATGTCTCTCCAGAAGACTTGGAGGCCCAAGTACAGTCAGACGAGAGGGGTAAGTGTTGGTCGCTCCAGTTGAGCCACCAGGAACACATCCAGAGATCAGAAAGGGGGAAAGAGCTGACTGGATGTGGCTTAAGGTGCAACATATAGACCATTTTGTACAGTATAGTAATTAAATTCTATAGTACATTTAATTAGCAGTAGGTGGCTCAATTAATGCTCCACCACCTTGCAAGTTGTCCTTGTAAGTTATCATAAGGAAGATGGTGGCCGCAATGGCACGTGCAGGACGCCCATTGAAAACAGCTGGAGCTTTGATCACATTGTTGCAGCTGCCTTTACCATTCTCTGTGGACACCCCTGGTTCTCACTTCCTAATTGACACCCAAGAAGTGATTTTTTAAAAATGTAAAACTGTAGGAAAAGTAATAAACCCCAAGTTTGAGAGGGGAGGAATTCTTGCAGAGATTGCCACTTCACAAAAATCCATTTCAGACGTCACCTTGGCTCCCCTCTCTGTCTGCACGCATCGCCATTGGTATGTTGTGACAGCCTCGAGGGAGAAGAAAATGGGAGAGCTCTTTCAAGTAATGGTTTCACTGCTTCTTACTGGTGAATGGCGTATCACTATTCTTATTCCCCCTCCCATCCCAATTTAAATCCCCCATCAGTCCAGCCACTCTGGTGAAGGGAGCCACAGCTCATGAAAGGCTTTGCCGTTCTAATAAAATACGTTAGTTGGAAAAGGTGCTAGCAGACCCCTCCTGACTTTCAGCTTTCAGAAAGTTGCTCTTTATTTTTCAGAGAACTCCGACGCCCCAATTGTGATCCAGCCAGCCTCGGCCACGGAGACGACTCAGCTCACGGCAGATGCTCACCCCAGCTACCACACCGATGGATTTAACTAAGTTAAGGAAGCACTTATTAGCCCGAATGGATAAGAATAAATAATATATGGCCAATCCAGCACTAGAATCATGGACATTAGGAATAGATTATGGGGAAAGGAGGTGTTTGCCACATTAACTGGGCAGCTTCCAACCTGCTGAGAATATTTTGTAATCCCCTCTTCATCTTTTGTCACCTTCAGTGTCGTATCTCGATGAGACATGGAAGTACTGTAGCATGCCGAATTTAAATCCGTTTAGCTTTAGTCCTCTTTTTTGTTGTTTCTGTTCTGTTTTTAAAGAAAGAATAGCATGTGTGAAGTTTACATTATAAACGTTTTTGTGTTGTAAATGTACTAAGGAGTTTATCATGACGAGTGTGACGGATACATTCTGCATTTTAAGCAGTAATACCAGTGAGAAATGATGAGCATTTTTCAAAGAGAACTTAAATTTTTTATCAAAGGAGCCACCATACTTCCATACAGTTTTGCTACAAGTACCCTTCTGCTAGTTTGCTCCACTTGAGAGCAGCGGAGATTTCTGATTTCCGCCACCTGCCCATTTGTACCTGACCTCTGCCTGAATAAGTTTATTTTGAAAAATGCTGATGTTGCAAGGAAGGGAGGTTTTTTTAGGAAAAGAATGCTGTTTTCTGGAAATTTTGTTTCTCTCCCTCCTTCAAAGCCATCCGGCGCTTCATGGGCATCTTGCCCAACCTGATGCTCTCCCCAGCGGCAGGGAGTTGTAACGCACTGCGAATCGGAGGGGTCACGTTTGGGAAGATTGCTTGGTCATTCTTGTGTGGGAGAGGGCCAAAATAGCGGTTTTACTACAAAACCAGAAGCTACTTGAATCATCTCTTGGCATTTAAAGTAAAATGCACATCATTCTTGTTTAAATTTAAATACAAGCATTCCCCAAACTATTTATAGTTAAACTTTGCCTTTTTTTTTTACAAATGTATGTTCTCACTGTCCAGCTTGAGTGAAGTGTTAGCGAAAAGTCGAGAGCAACTTTTAGATTTCTGTTTGAATGTGCATGGGTCTGATAGTGTTCTCAAATTACTCTTTTTAAAAAAAAATATCTGTCAGGGTCCACTTTATAAATTATGTGTTCTAGTTGTATACTTAGGTTTATTTTTAATTTACATTTTTTAAAATCTCTAGCATCTAGCTCATGGTCCCTTAAACTGGTACCAATCAGTAGGTGTTGGAGGCGCAACCTTCAGCATTCACCAGCCAGTGTGGTCAGTTCCTGCCTGGGAACATCGCGCAGTGATGTCAAGCATGCCATGATGACATCGCTCCATTGATGTAAATTGAGCCACTTGCTCACAATGTGCGTGATACCATCACGGTTTCTAGATTATGCCACTGATATGTGATGTGGCGGTCCTGGCATCGGGGGGGTGATGCAAACGACATAATCCATGCCCTTTGCACCATGACAGACTTACACGTGAGATGTCACTTGCCTTGCCTCACCCCGTCCCCCGCATCCTCAGTGTTCATGGCTGGGAATTTTGGGACTTGCAGCTCCAGCACCTATCGAGGCCACCGGGTTAAAGAATAGTGAACTAGCAGGTCACAATCCTGATAGAACTAGAATTCGCTGCAGTTCCTCCTTTTCCAACCTGCAGTGCAGGAATCCAACTGAAATGGACTACAATTGAGCAGGCAGAGCCTGAGTTGGATCTGAGATGGCCAGATCAACCCTGAATCCATCCCTGGATTTATCTGGCTGGTTGATTTCTTTCTCTGCCTCAGTTCTTCCTTTATAAAACGGGAGCGATAAGTCTCAAGCGTCCATACTTAATTGTGCAGTACTTTACATATTTGAAGCCGTATGTGATAGAGTTGTATGTCTACATGGCTATTTTAAAAAAACCACTTGCTTTTCCACGTATCTGTCTAGAGAAATGTCTGGCAGACGATGTTCTCTTCTAGATCAGTTCTCTGATCCGTTCTAGATCCGTTCTCTTCTATGTCTGTTCTCTTCTAGATCAGCCCAGTTGGGCTCTTCCCACCCTTCTAATGAACTTTTTCTCTGTGATGGGTGGGGGAATCCACCATGAATGGAGAATGTGTGTGCATCAAGGCACTGGGTGTTTCAAGGTTTCCTCAGATGTCCAATGCTGCTTCAGTCTCTCTATAGAATATGTTAGGTTTGATAATAATAATGGCATCAGTCAGAGCCTTTCTTTTTTTTAAGCTGCTACTTCTTTGATCATGGATCCCTCCCCCCCATCACTTCCCCACCCTCTTTGTCTCCCAATCTCATTCTCACTTTGAACTCTCTGAGGCTGGGCTCTATACTCACGGCATCCCATCACCCGCAACAGACTGTTGCTGCACCATTTGCATCGTGTGTGTGAGGATGTCATGGCACGTGTGATATTGTCGTAACTTCTACTGGGTGTTTGCACCAGAAAGGCTGTATCATTTCAGACTGCAGGTGGGAGCTATGAATTTGAACGCTCCCTGGTATATATTTGTGTCATGTGTTGAATGGTTGCGAAGTGAAAACTTTCACTCTAGGAGTCCTTTTGGGCTGTTCTGCAGGTTTTCTATTTTAAGGTGGTTGCTTTTTTAAAAAACATGCAACGGTTCTCATGATACTTGAAATAGTAGGTCAATCCTGTCTGTTTGGTGTTCCACTCTGTGTGTGTGTGAATCGTCCCTTCCCTTGATCCCGCAGCTTCTTTTTAAATGCTTCTGCGTGGCTTCCTCTCCCCCTACCAGACCTAGAAATAACTCTGAATTTTTAACAATTTGAAGGATGATGTTCAAACCCCACCCATTTCTAAAACTGCAAGTTGGATATTGCCCTGCTAGCTCAGTTATACTCTGAGTTCACTTGCAGAATTTGAGGTTTTACCTGTTGGTTTGCCAGAACAAGTCTGTCATGCAAGTGCTTAAGTCCAATTAATAATGGAGTTTATTTATTTGTATATATGGATTTCCAAAGCCGCATCTTGTTTAATATAATCTGAAATGAAAACAATGGGTTAGTAGTAAAATGTATAAACAGTGGCAGAGTTCACTAATAATTAGGTGCGCTATCAGTTGTGTTCCTCTTGCTAAGGTTTACTCTTGATTTTCTAACGCAAAAATGGATCACTTGACTTGAGGCCGGCAGAAGAAAATTTGGACTCTGGATTGTAACTTTTAGCCCCTCCCAAAAAAGCACGCACCCTCGGGCATGAAACTTGCTTATTACTTCATTTTTGTCCGGTTTGTTGTGCCCTACTAGTCCATAATTCCAAATCACAGGAAACAAGCTGTTATCTCTAAATTGGCTCACAAAATTGTTATTATTTTAATACATTTTACAGGAACTTGCTCCTTTCCTTGTCAGTCATGCCTCCTATGTCTTAGTTTGTGTAATTTCAAGGGCATCCATGGGGGAGGAGGTGTCAAAAAAGTCAAGATGGTGTCCTCAGCCTTGCAATCAAACTCTTGTCACATTTTCACACATGCTGTGCATCTGACACACATTAAACGGGCAGCGCTTTGATTGCATGATTGTGACCATCCTGACTTTTGACCCTCTCCCCATGGATGCCCTTGGTGTAATTACTTAAGGTGGGTCAGAAATAGTTTAAACAGGTGATTGGTTTAGACCAGTGTTTTCAAAACTTGGCAACTTTAAGAAGTGTGGACTTCAACTCCCAGAATTTTCCATGTTCGCTGCGGAATTCTGGGAGTTGAAGTCCAGACATTTTAAAGTTGCCAAGTTTGAAAAACTATGTTTAGACGATACCATAACCATTCTACTAATTACATTGCAAGTCTTACTCTGTTCTTTGTATTCTCATTATGCTAAAGCTTTTCCACAGGACCTTATCATGTTCCTACATACTTTCTTGCTTCCTCTAACTCTAGGCAGGAGGCACACAGACTCTTTATGTAGCCTGGACCCTGATATCAAGTGTAAAATGAAAGCCAGATTCAGACTTCCAAATAGTGGTGTCTTCCATTGAAAAGTCTTTATGTTTTAGGTTAATTTAATTTAATTTAAAGTTAGTTCAAGCCAAAGATTCCCTTCCCTGTTGTAGACATGTTTCTGAAATCTTCTTGGTGCATAGATTTTTCTTTTAAGCCAACCCAAATGTTAAAATCCTGAGAGGTGTCTGTGCATGCCTTGAGCAATGAAGATTTTTAAATTATTTTACCTATCTTTTGCAGAGGTTCTGTTTTCCATTCAGCATGGTGCCTGGTTTCCCTGATTTTTCAGGAATGGATAAGATGCAAAATCAAACTGAGGTTTTTTTCCCAGTAGATTGACTTTGTTTTTATTTTACCAACTGCTCTGTGTTGCCAGAATACCTTCAGCAGCTGTTTGTTCTGATCTTTTAACTTTGTCAAAATCCTGCCAATAGACATTAATGCATCTGTGTTAGGCATAAGTAACACCCAAATTGTATGGCACTCAGAATTAGTTTCCCCCAGAGTTGTGGCCAAGCTGTATTTCAGTCATATCCATTTGGTGAAACCTAGCCTCCAGGGGCTTGCCCATCTGAAAGTTAAAACAAGCTACTGAGAATCAAGACGGGGGCCTGAACCCATTAATGTGCTTCTTTAAAAAGTCCACTGACCCTGGTTTATGGGAATGCTCAGTGCCAATGAATTTGAACCCAGACCTTTGCCAGCACATCACATTTGCATTTGCTTTTTCTTTGACTCAACTAAACCTGATAGGTTTCCCAAATTGTTTTCTAGCTTGGCAGTCTTACCAATGTGTATATCTCACGCTAAATTTTCCGGCCCTAAAAGGCCCTCTGCCTGTGTTGAGCAAACTGCTCACGTATCCTAAACCTGAAAATCCATCCCAAATGAGACCCAGATTTTCCTTTGAGTAGCCAAAGCTGAAGTGGTTTCTCTTTCTTCTTCCTCTTCCCTTTCCTTTCCTCTTTTTTTCCCCTTCAACATAAATTAGGAGCATTTGCTCAAATGGGTAAGAAGAATACAGGGCTCTAACTAGCAAGCCGAGGGGCTTCATTAAAAACCTAAGTCATGTATGTAGGAATCTTGGGTTTTATATTTGTACATACGGTTATGTAAATATCCTCAAAGCAGTTGTGTGTATATTTTGCCATAACTAATACTTGCAACAGCTATAATTTGTGGTTGTTTTAGTTTAGTGTCCTTTGTTTTTAAATCTTTGGGTGACAGCACTGATTGTGTTTGCAGAAAGATGCCCTGTGAAATTGCACCGTGTGTTATTTCAGCGTTCCCCAGCCTTGTGTTCTCCAGATGTGTTAAACTTTGGCTTCCATAATCCCCAGGACCATGCTGGCTGGGGGTTAAGGGGCTCAGGCTAAAATATCTAGAAGCACTACTTTTATATTAGTAGAAGTACTAATCAACTACGAGGAGAGGTTTGGCTGCAACCCATCAAAAAGATTTTCATCTGCAGTGTTAAGGAAGGAAGGTGTTCCAAGGACAGAACCTAAGTAAAATTGGGGGCCTAACCTTTGCGCAGGTTCTACAGATCATCTGGAAATACCCTTTTCTGCAGCTAATGCTCCCAGCATGAATGGGCCGTTCATGAACTCAAGCATCCCTGAGCACACATTGGGCAGGTATGGCCCAAGGGGGACTCCTGAAGGAAAGAGAGGAGAGCTAACAAAATCCAGCTCTTGTTCCTGGAAGAATTAGGATTCTTTTATGGCTAAATAGAAGGTGGGGATTTCCAGAAGAATTCATGATGAAAGGAGGCCTCCACGGATGATCTGAGAGACAGTGAATTAGGTGTGTGGCGTACGTTGTTGAGATCCTTGTCCAATGGTTGTGTTCTGCTTTTTCAATCTTCCCCACCTTTCCCCAAAAACAAAACCAGAACCACTTTCTAGATTTTCACTGTTTCTTAGGCCATCTGTGAAGACCTCCTCTCACCATGTCCCTTTTTTTCATCTTTGTGAAGGCAGTGAAGCCCTGGTGCTACTAGATAGAGCAGATAGAGTTAATGGAAGGACTGGGTGGTTTTGTTTAACCCGCTAATCCGCCATTATCTTGGACAAATCCATACAACTTGCCTCTTTAGCCAGCAGAATTGACCTCCTGCAGCCTTCCCCCAACCTGGTGCCCCAGCAACCCCCAGAGTTTCCTGTTGGCTGAGAAGTTTTGGGATTGCAATTCTGGAGAAGGTTGGTCCCCCTCCTCACAATGTCTGTATGGAAGAATGTTGAAATAGGCACATAGAAGTTTGATTTGTGGAAGACCCTTCAAGTCAAGAGTAGAGGTGCTGGAAGAAGCTTTTCATCCCCGGGGGGACCCTTGTCCTCTTCACATTTTCCTCTCTGTCCCCAAAAAGCCACTATCAACTCGTTACCCTAAAAGGACATATATTTTATATTTTACTGGAGGCGATCAGCACAATCATTTAACTGCACAGTGCAGGTCCCAGAACCTATCTCATTGTAGATGTTTTGAGCCATTTGTAAAAATAGGTCTCTCTGGTAAGCCAGGGAGATGGGTGGCATAAACCTGGCGCTCTACCAAACAACCAGCCCTTCAGATGTTCCATTTTCCTTGTTGGGTGTGGATGCCTCCATGTGAATGCATGCCAACTTCATCTTGTTTAGCAGTAGTTCCATTAATCCCTTCCTCATATGCCTGCTCTTCTTTTGGGGGGAGGGAGTAGTTTTTCCCCCCCAGTAGTTAGTTCCCACTCAATTTTAGGCAGTTTCATTTATTTAAGGAAGAAGTTTGATAGACGAAGGGGTAGTTGGCCAGTATACCTGTGTTACAGTGTTTGTCGGGTTCAGTAAAGTTCCAAAAACAAAGCTCTGAAACAGCAGCGTTTGGTTGATGCAAGTCATTCACTTAATGCCGATTTTAGATTTTACTGTGACCTCTTCTGAAATCCATGTGACCCGTCGAGGTAACTGTTTTTGCACTTGTATTTGCGGGATGGGAGAAGGGAAAGTCCAAATGTGTTTAAAAAAAAAAAGTTAATTATTAAAAAAAGAAAAAAACAATCAAAGTATAGATGTATTTGAAAAGCAATTATATAAATATATATATATACATAGAATATATATATATTTTGTTATGTTATTTAAAGGAGCATCCTTTAAATTGTATGTAAGTAGCTGTGGCTGTACGCACTTTGTGGATTGTTAACACTCGCAAATACTGAGCTCCTGTACATACCTACAGTTCAAGAAGGAATTCTATTATGTTTTAGCATGGTAATTTATGTATTGTATGTCTGAGTAGGAACTTAAAAGTGAAAATAAATAAATAAAGATTGCTAAATTACCAGAAATCAAGATTGTAAAATAAATGTTTTCATGGCAAAAAATATATATATTTCCTTGATTTGCATTTTTTCTTTCTTCTTTGATAGAATCTTTGCTGTTTCTAGCCAAAATGGGATTAATTGAGGAGGAAATCCACAAGCGGGAGCCGGATTCATTGTATAGAATTGGATGTTTGGTTGTGGATCTGAGCAACTGTGTGTGATAACCCTCAGTGTCAGAATTCCCAATCAAGAAATCCCTCAGGCAATTACTCTAATGGAATCATTTATTCAGGATTAGTACACTTCAGGCCAAGAGAAGCCTCGAATAACGGTTTTCTCTGACGTCAACTAGAGTCCAGCCATAACAATCCAGTTCCCACTCTAAGAATCCCCCCTCCCAACAGAATGTCTGCTGGAAGAGCAGGTGCTTATCAGTTCTCGCCAAGCAATGCAAAACTGCGAAGGGAAACCTCTTGAAGCAAAATGTCGATGAAGGTTTTCAGTCATCCAGGTGGAATTGTCTGTAGCTTGAATCATGTCACCTGGATTTCTATTTTCTCAGTGGAAACGTTTCGCTCCTTATCCAAGGAGCTTCTTCAGTCTGAGCAGTTTATAAGGGAATCCTTAAATATGTTTCTAGGGTGGCTGTGTGACCTTGCACCTGGGGCTAGGTCATGGTTATTTTTGAGATGTTTATTTCTAAGTCCCTTTATCATCCAAAGGAGGATCGTTAAGATTACCTTGCTGTTGTTGAGATTGCGAAATGGTCTTAATCTTCCTAGGCACAGAAGACAAAGCAGGAAGGAAAATAGGGGAAAGATCGTGCCTGAGACCCCCACCTCTATTCAAAGAAGGATTTTCCAAGTTGGCATAAATGGATTCCTTGACCCCTCTTTTAGACAGGGATGATAAGTGGTTTGAAAGAGGGGTCAAGGAATCCATTTATGCCAACTTGGAAAATCCTTCCTTGAATAGAGGTGGGGGCCTCAGGCACAATCTTTCCCCTATTTTCCTTCCTGCTTTGTCTTCTGTGCCTAGGAAGATTAAGACCATTTCACAAGCTCAACAGCAGCAAGGTAATCTTAACGATCCTCCTTTGGATGATAAAGGGACTTAGAAATAAACATCTCAAATAACCATGACCTAGCCCCAGGTGCAAGGTCACACAGCCACCTAGAAACATATTTAAGGATTCCCTTACAAACTTTGCTCAGACTGAAGAAGCTTCTTGGATAAGGAGCGAAACGTTTCCACTGAGAAAATAGAAATCCAGTTGACATGATTCAAGCTACAGACTCTTGAAGCAAAATAGTGCAGACCAGCAACCTACATGTGTAGAACAGTCAGAAGCATGTCAGACGAACATGCGAGGCTGACACTGGGAAATTCAGGTTGCGGGCTTTCAGTGCAAAACCACCATCCATAAGGGTTCTCAGAAAAATTCCCAATGACACAATCATAGAATTTGAGGGAAGCGAAATATTTTGATGGCTGGGTCCCTCCCTTGGGCTAAACGGTAACTGTTTCTGGAAATCTAGCCAGTAGGACTTACTCAGTGAATTATAATTAAATGACCATGGTTTAGTGTGTTGTATAAACAATGTAAATAGTCTACCACAGTTTTGTCTTGGTGAAGTTTACACATTCCTATACCCACATAAACCTGTTCGAAAATATTTATTGATTTTAATAAAGCTAGTTCCGGAGTCATCCATGGTACATTCAGCTGCAAAATATCTCAAGTGGTTGAAATAAATTTTATTTTTTGTTCTCTTTAGATGCTTTCCCATTCTTAGTAATATAGTTTGCTGATCCCAAATTATATCCGTGCAGGTTTCTAATTATGTAGCAGTATGTCTAAGCGTTCGGTGGAAGAAGAAAAACTTTTTTTGGACAATTTTAATTTTTTTAAGGAACAAAATAAATGACTACATAGAAGGGGGGGGGGAAGAATGTGAAAAAGGACATGATTGATTATGTGCCATGAAGTTGGTGTCGACTCTTAGTGACCACCTAGGTTCTCTCCAGGAGGATCCGTCTCTGCCTGGTCCTTCAGGTCTTCCGACGACACCCTCGTTCCCGCTGTAACTGAGCCCATCCCTCTTGCTGCTGGTCATCCTCTTCTTCTCTTTCCTTCCACCTAGCCCAGCACTAGAGGACGGAAATCAAAGTACCAGTAAATGAAAAATGTACAATTGTCATGAATTTTAAAATTCATTATTCCATCATTTCAATGATTAAATAATTAATGTCTAAAACTAGACACATCGTATCACCTTAAGAAATAATTGAAAATCACTACAAAACCCTAAAGATTATATTTGCTCTTTCTACCTGATCTGATGGGGAGAGACTTACAGACTCAAAAGGGGAAAAGACCAAAGGTCCAAGGCCGTGTTTCTCACCTTCAACAACTTTAAAATGTGTGGACTTCAACTCCCAGAATGCATATCTACAGGCCTACCCATGGAACGAATAGAATAATTCTGTAACTTCTGGCTTATCTTTGAGCCTGAATGTGCAGGGGTTCCCCGAGGCCTGGAAAATGTTTCAAGGGTTCCTCCAGGCTGATCTAGAGCAGCACTTCTCAAACCTTTCACCCTCTGGACCCCTTTTCGTTCTTAAAAATGATTGAGGACCCCAAAGAGCTTTGGTTTATGTGGATTCATTCATTCATTCATTCATTCATTCAAATCTATTGGCCGCCCCCCAACTCCTGTTTACTAGAAATTAAAACAGAGAAATTTTAAAATATTTATTTGACCTCCTGAAAGGGTCTTGGGGAACCCCAGAGGTCCCCAGACTGCATTTTGAGAACTGCTGATCTAATCCAGGGCTTCTCAACCTCAGCAACTTTAAGCTGTGTGGACTTCAACTCCCAGAATTCCCCAGCCAGTATGGGTAAAGTTGGGATTGAGAAACACTGCCTTCGACCTTTGGTTTTTTGCCCCACTTTTGAGTCTGTAAGAAACTCCCCATCAGATCAGGTAGAAATAACAAATATAATGCTGGCTGGGGAATCCTGGGAGTTGAAGTCCACACAGCTTAATGTTGCTGAGGCTGAGAAACGCTGATCTAGGTAGAGGTTCATCTCAACATCTCAAAAGGAATCTGGTTCCTCACCCCAGTAAAGCTTTAGTAAAAATGAAACAAAGGGGCTTTAATTAAAGAGAAAAAAAGGGGGGAGGGAGATTCTGCTCCATATTGCTCAGCAGCCAAAGGCTAGCCCAGAAGGCAAACAGCTTCTCCTGGCCTTGGAGATAAAAGAGGCACTATTCAAACTTTTCTCAAAACAAAGGCAAAAGGCTGCTTGTAAAAATGGCAAGAATCAACAGCCTTTCCAACAAGGCATCTGTTTTTTGATCCACTGCCACCCCTGATTCCTCTGTCTCAACTGCAAATTCAGTTTTGGATTGAGGAATGAAGCTGGAGGGAATTTGGGGTGGGATGTGACCCGGGTCTACTGGAAAAGAACTCAGGCTCACAGCACAGGAACTAACAGACCTTACAACTTCTTTGCACGCTGATCTATTCTTGCACCACACATTCATATGCGTCAGCATAACATTCCCCTCTCCTGGCTGCAAGTCTCATCTGCCAGCCAAACCTTCCCTCCCGTTCTGTTCTGCTCCCTTGGAAACCTCTAACATTTAACCCCTCCAATTGGCAGTCATGCCTGTTACAGTGGGGTCTGCCCATACTAAGCCAAGATTTTTAAACCGTGGTTTGCTGAATAAGAAGCAATTGCAATTCTGCTGAGCCATCACTTGTGATTTAGAGAACACAGTGGTACTAAACCCCAAAAGCCACGTGGCTGAGCATGGCGTGTGAATGAACTCACACCAGTTTAACACTGCATTGCTTTCTTGAGGATTGCTGTTGTTTAGATCTGCTAGAGAAAATGAATTGCCAATAGAAGAGAATCTCTGTAGCTCAGGGTTGAACTGTGGAGTCCTTGGTGCTCTCTGAGCTGGGTTGTTGGCTGGCAGACGTTTCGTTGCCCGACTAGGCAACATCTTCAGTCTGCAAGCCAACTACCAAGCTCAGAGAGCACCAAGGACTCCAGAAAATGAATTACAGAAGAAAAGATTTCCCAGTTACCTGATTTAAAACAAACCAGACTGCATCCATGTGCTGGAAAGAGTTCCTTTTCTGCCCCCTTCCAAACCTTAAATCCAGGCTTTCTGCTTTAAGACACCAACTTTTGCATTTGAGCTGAAATGGCCCTTTAAGGCAGAGTCGAAACTTAAACCGTTCACTGTCCGAGACGGTGGGGAGCATCGGAGACTCTGCTGTTATATTTCTGGAGCCTTCAAGAAGCATGTGGTGTACCTCTGGGGAGATTACACAGACAGGTGCTTCTGGGTTGTCCAGCTTTTTCCCACCACCGTGTCCTGCAAGGGCGCACAGAAAGAGCTGCACCCGCATGAACGGTTGCCGGTTCCCTTGTCATGTCGAAGCACATGGAATACACTTCTTACGCAAGAGATTGCCCCACGATGGAGAACTTGGAGAGGCAACTGATCTGCCCCATTTGCTTGGAGATGTTCACCAAACCTGTGGTGATCCTCCCGTGCCAGCACAACCTGTGCAGGAAGTGTGCCAATGACATTTTTCAGGTTAGCTGGGGACTTGTCAAATCGGGTGGTGGAAATGCTCTTCAGCTTGGAGCAGTTGACGCACAGAACTTGAGAGCAGAGTTGGGGCCATCTTTGGGGAGCTGGAAGACGCCGTCGGTGATTTCAGGGATCGCAGCCGATGAGACAGAGATGGATGGGATCATATTGTATGTGCTTGTGTATGGCTAGGATTTTCTGTTTCTCAGAGGGAGGATTTCCTTTTCAAAAATACTATTAAGCCTACTTTAGACTTTGAATTTCATGGATTTCCACCTCAATTCAGCAGTACAGTTGTCAGGAGATTTGGGGAATGCAAAAAGATTCAGGGACTTTGGGTCACGTTCCTACACACAGACTTTAGAGGAAGTACAAGAAATGCTGGGGGGGGGGGGGGCGGATACAGCAACAAGGATAGAGATTCCCCTCCCACTAGCAAGCCAGATTGGTGCTGGAAAAGCAAGGTCCCTTTTTGAAACTAATTACAAGAATGATGTTATAGCCCAACTGGGAAGGGGGCATGATCATGCTTTTTGCATCCGTTAAGTAATAAAGAATCTATTTCACAACATCAGGGCTGGGGCATTTTTTGACAATGCTCCAGATTCAGGAGAGAGATGTTGCTGGGAATGTACTTTGTGCTAGCAGCTAGACCATAATATAATTTGTTCAGTTTTGGCTTACAGCAATGTGTGAATTCTACTATTCCAGTTCTGTGAGTTGTGAGTTATGGCTTAACGTGGGAACTCAGCCATTGGGTCTTCTACAACAAATCATGGCTTCGTGTGTATTGCGAACCTAGTTAATCTGTAATTACCCTGTGGACTTACTTAAATAATGGGCATCCTTTCTAGAGCTCTCTGGATTTTTTTTCCCTCCTCTTCCTCCCGGTTCTGTGTTTTCCTTTGTTTGACCAATGGCAGTGCTTTGCTCCTGGGAAGTAGAGTTTCTGGAGCAGAAGGGAGGAAACGGCAAAGATGAGTGATGTTCTCCTGATCTCGGGGCTCCTCGTGGTGCAGAGAAGTTGGTGGCTTATCCCCAGAACGCTCCCTTTACAGATGCCATTCGCAGTATAGCTCAAGTTTAAAAACAACTCAAGGAAGTCAGACAGCCATTTCTGGATTGGCAGAAGAACCAGAGGACAACATGTGCTGAAAGGCCAAATGCTCCTGAGATCTCTGGGACGGGGAACCGTGTTGCTGTGTCCATAAACAGTTCTGAAATGGTGGAGAATGATCATAGGGATCCCTATACATTTCTTGCTACTCATTGGGTTATTGTGTGCTACCACTTGGAAATTACAGATTAATGGGGTTCACAGTACACCCTAAACCTGTGTTTGTCAACCTTGGTGACTTCAAGATCTGTGAACTTCAACTCCCAGAATTCCCTGCCAGCTTCTGGGAGTTGAAGTCCACACATCTTGAAGTCACCAAGGTTGAGAAACACTGCCCCACACCATAATTGGATGAAGAAGACCCAATGGCTGAATTTCTACACTAAATCATAACTCACAAAACTGAAGGAGACAGATTATAACAGCTCTGTTATTTCCACAGTAACGATTTCATTAAGCTGCAAGGACAGGAAAAAAATCTGACGGTAACATCTTAAGGATGTTGAGACTGAACCCTTGCGTGACATTGAAAAGAGCCTTGTCTTTATCACCTTAGCTGGAATTCATCTTGGTTCCTGTACCATTCAGTGGCTGTGTTCATCCAACATGCTCAATGCTTCCTCAAGCATGATGTTGGAAACATCATAAGTGGGGCAGAAAAGGGCTTTATTTTAGAACAGTCCCAGGGAGGGGCGTTAAATTACCTCAATCAAACACCATACCTGGTCAAAAGGGTGTTTTCCAAAGCCTACTCTATTAGTGCTTCTAGAAACTTGAGTTCAAGGTAAGGCTGGAATCACACTGCCTGTTTCCTTAAATCCAATCAGGGAAAGGTCTAGGAACATACATACATACTAAGCTTGATTAGACTTAACCTTGTTTTCGGGGGGGAAGGGTTGTGGCTGTGGCTGTGGTCAAATCCAGTCCAATGGACTACTTTTTGGACTCTGCACAGTGCAAGCAGAACGATCTCCCTTCTCCCCACCCCCAATATATGACAGACCCCAACTCTGCTCACCTTTAGGAAAGATGTTAATAGCTGCCTTCCCCCCCCCCCCAGGCATTTGAGTCCAGTTGAGCGTAATCCCCTTCTGGTTGTATCGTTATCATCTCTGGTCACCATTTTATTTGTATTTTATATCTTGGCTATGTGTTTAATGTTATGGGTTTATGTTTGGTTTATTGTTTGCTTCTTGTTGTGTGCCACCCAGACTCTCACTGTTTGAGTCGGGCAGCCCTATAAACCCATTAAACAAACAAACAAACAAAAACAAACAAAGACATGGTTATGCCACCTCGCCTGGGATGGGAGGGGGGATAGTCACTCATGGGGGTGGCTGGCACCGTGATTGTGCCAAAATAACAGCGTATGTCCATCTTGAATTTTTATATTTTATATTTTTGTATTTTTAGATTAGTATCTATTTTATTTGTTTGCGTGTACATATACATATACATATACATATTGAAGGGGCACGATGGCTCAGCGGGTAAGACGCCAGGCTTGTTGATCGGAAGGTCGCAAGTTCGGAGGTTCGAATCCCTAGCCCCGCGTGACGGAGTGAGCTCCCACACTAGCCCCAGCTCTTGCCAACCTAGCAATTCGAAAGCATGCAAATGCAAGTAGACGAATAGGTACCACTTCGGTGGGAAGCTAACAGCGTTCCGCGCGCATCAAGTGGCCACGTGACTGCGGAAACATCTTCGGACAACGCTGGCCCTTCGGCTAACAAACGGAGATGAGCACCGGCCCCTAGAGTCGGACACGACTGTGCAGGGGAAACCTTTACCTTTACCTACACATATTGAGATTTTATTGTAGTGTTTTTAATCGTTATTTTATTGTTGTAAGCCACCCAGTGTTGTCGTGTACAAGATGGGCAGCCAAGAAATTCAATAAATAAATTAAATAAATAAACCTGGAAAATGGATTAATCTGGTAGCCAGATTAAGATGTATTATGGCAACACAGCCACTGAGCTAGTATAGAACTCATTGCAAAGGGCTGGCAGGACTAGTGCAACCTCCCAGCCTCCGAATGGTGGCATTGCCCCTCTGACTGGCTATCCGGCCGATGGGGAAGGGGCTAATTATGTAGGGAAGCCTTGCCCATATCTCCTGGTGCAGAGGCTCATGGGATACTAGCCCCTTTCAGGGACAAGTGGGAACATGGAGTAGTGATGGAAGTGTCGGATGAGGAGCAGAAGATCCAGGTTCTGGTTCTCCCTCAGCCATGGAAGCTTCCTGGGGGACTTGGGGACAGTCCCTCCCTCTCAGCCCAGCCTACGTCGCAGGGTTGTTGCTATGGAGGAAATTTGGAGAGGAGTGATCTATAAATCTATATGAATCTAGGTAGGAACACTGATTGTTTTGGAAAGGCCAGTCTATCTCTTCAAGGTTAGCCAAGATTAACTAGAGGTGGTCATCGCTGCACCCAGAAATTGTTTGAAAATTGTAATCTTTAGTGTCTTAACGGGGGCAATTTGTAAAATACATGACTTAGAGCAGAGTTTCTTAAAAGTGTGGTCCTAGGACCCCTGGGGATCCCCCAAGACCCTCTTAGGGGTCTGCAAAATCAAAACTATTTGCCAGCCTATGTTGAAAAAGAATACAATATTAAAATCCCATCAAACAATCATGAAACGTGGTAGTGACAGGGAATGTGTCAACTTTAATTTTTAATAAAGTAAATATCGGTAAATATAACCCATACATAACTTTTTAAAGTGGGAAAGGGTCCTGGGAGAAAAAAGTTTAAGAAGCACTGGATTAGAGTAAGCATATGAACTATATGTAATTTGAATTAAGTTTTTGTTCTGCCTGGTTTTTGGCATAGAGCCCCTGGCGCACCACTCGAAGGCTAAGTGTGGCACAGCCACAACCCTCCCCCCCCCCCCCCGAAACAAGGTTAAGTCTAATCAGGAAAGTTGTGTATCCCTAGATTAAAGAAGTTAAGACGCATATCTCTTGAACTGCAGGGTGGGGAATATTGAAAAACATCACACCTGGGGCAGCTGAATTTCAGGATGATAGATTTCCTTCCAAACTGGCTTCAGAGGAAATGTCATCAGCCAGCAAAAGGCCACCCTCAAGGGATACTATTTGCCCAGATGCCATGTAAGTCATCAATGGAGCCTCTTCCCCAGTTCCTCTTTGTGAATACGTTTGGACATGAAGCTTGGATTATCATGAATCCACATATAACTATTAGAACGTTCATCCATTTAGTCTACTTATTTGCCATGCTTGATGCTTTAAGACCGTGTTTCTCAACCTTGGCAACTTTAAGATATGTGGACTTCAGCTCCCAGAATTCCCCAGCCAGCCATGCTGGCTGGGGAATTCTGGGAGCTGAAGTCCACATATCTTAAAGTTGCTAAGGTTGAGAAATGCTGCTTTAAGAAAACATATTCTACCTTTCCATAGTTCTTGGAGCAGAGACATCCCCATCTGTGGTCAAAAAATTTCAAGATGGCAGCCGCAATCATACCATCAAAGTCCCACCCCTTTTAAAAAAGGGGCAGGGCTTTTCTTGTGGTGGTCACCATCTTGACTTCTTTAACACACACTCGTCCTGCAGATGCGTCTGTGCTTGGAGTAACAGGAAACTCTGTTAGTGAACTCACGTCAGGAAACCCACAACAACTGACTGGGAAGTGTGACAAGTCTAGCCTTTTTCTTGTGTGATTTATAGCATCCAGATTTCTTCCTGGACATTTGTAGAGCCAACTCAACATAACTGAAGGACGATGAATGGCTTAATTTCTAGTCCTTCACTTCCCCTTGAGGATAACCAACACCTGCCTTTGCGCTATTGAATATCATGGCTTTGCTTCAGTCTTCTGCATTTTGCTTTCTTGCGAAAATAATATGCTCTATCTAGTTAGTACCCTGCTGACCCCTGGGGGGTGAGCAGTGAGCCACTGACCTTTGCGATGTCTGTGCTGCAAGGAAGAGGGGGCACATCTCAAATTCTTGAAAGTCTGCTTTGCTCCCCAAGGACCTCTGATTTTGAAATGTGAGATGGAGAGAAATACAAGGCGGGCCAGTCCATCTTCCCCTGGAGAAAAAGGGTTCCAGTATCTGAGCCGCTGAGAGCGCCAAAGCTTGCCAGCTTTCTGCTGTCGGAGCAGGAACGAGGGAAGGCAGCCGTATCAGTTTCCTCCCCTCTCCATTTGTACCTGGGTGGCTGTTTTCACACAACATGCTTAACTTACCTACCCAAAGAACCCATTTTGGGGGGTTCCCACAAAACGTGCTACTATAAACAGACCCAGACAGGCTGGATATCTCAAGGTCATCAGTCACATGGGCTCAGCTTGGTCCCTTCCTGGAAGACCTCAATTACAGCTCAACTCCTTCCCTTTCTTCTAGAACAGTGTTTCTCAACCTTGGCAACTTTAAGATGTGTGGACTTCAACTCCCAGAATTCCCAGCCAGCATTATCTTTCTTTCCCTTCTTACTTGTATGCTTTTCCTGCTTCTGTTTTCCCTCTACTAACAATGTGCTTGCTTCGTTTCCAGTTATTCCCCCCTGCCTTGTGTAGGAACGGTCTCACAACCTTAGATAGTTCAATAGGTTTGGGGGCTGGGGAATTCTGGGAGTTGAAGTCCACACATGCTGGCTAGGGAATTCTGGGAGTTGAAGTCCACACATCTTAAAGTTGCCAAGGTTGAGAAACACTGTTCTAGAATGTGAGAGGTGGAGTTGAGAAGGTTTAACCAGAAACTGGGGGCTATCCAGAGTTTTTTAGCTGCTTTTTGGAGGACTGGTGAAGGCAGAGGATTTTGGGGCAATGTGGAAGTGCTGTTTGTCAGAGGAGAAGGTGCTATGCTGTCTGTTGGATAAGAAAGGTTTAAAGCAGTGTTTTTCAAACTTGGCAACTTTAAGATGTGTGGACTTCAACTCCCAGAAGACCACACAACCCACCCACCCCTTTACATGTATTGCACATCACAATGCAGGTTAAAAAGGACAGAGCTTTGATTGCATGGTCGTGCAATTAATCATGGCTTTTGTATACATGCACACTTTCTAACTTACATTATCTTTTCACTTTTGGAAGTCAAAGTGGCATCCCTGATCTCTTGGTTTTACTATACCTAGAATTGCAGTCTTACTTTTCTCTTTCTCCTTCTCCTTCTCCTTCTCCTTCTCCTTCTCAAGGTCAGCCCTCCTCCTCCTCCTTCTTCTCAAGGTCAGCCCTCCTTCTCCTTCTCCTTCTCCTTCTCCTTCTCCTTCTCCTTCTCCTTCTCCTTCTCCTTCTCCTTCTCCTTCTCCTTCTCCTTCTCCTTCTCCTTCTCCTTCTCCTTCTCCTCCTCCTCCTCCTTATCCTTCTCCTTCTCCTTCCTTAGAAAAGGCAGCTTTAACTAAATAAATATTTGAATTGTTTTGATTGCACTTGAATACTCCATGGAGAACTCTACAGCAAAGCTGCATCACCTACCTTATCTACTGATGTAGCTATCATCCTGGTCTCTTATACACCACAGTCTCGAGGGACAACCCTGGGGTCTGCAGGGAGATTCCGCTGCCCATCTTGCCGCCACGAGGTTGTCCTGGATAGACACGGCATCTATGGCTTGCAACGGAATCTACTGGTGGAGAACATCATTGATATCTACAAGCAAGCATCAGCCAGAGGACCAGAAAGGTTGGCTACCTTCTCAGCTATTCTGGGGATCTTCCATGCATCACCAAATGTGGGCAAATTATTCCAGTGGGCTAGATCTTGGTAGACTCTAAAGGTGGGCAGCAGATTTAACCAAATACAGAACTAAAGGGGATTTGGAAACCTTGGGGAGAGCTTTCAAGTGTAAAGCTCCCACACTTTTTAAATTGGGGAACATCAGGTTGAGGAAAGGAAGAGTAGATGATGAGAACTGTTTCTCACCATTATAAAAATTTTCATCAAGATTCTTAAACCCCAGTGCTTTTGAAGAGAAATGTTGAATCCATAAAATGCTTGACAGTGCTAAATCTTGGTGCTGTTTCCTCGTTTTCCCTCCTAGAAGCATGAAAGGCAAAGACTTTGATGGAGTCTGTGCAACCAGGGAAGATAAGATGTTGGGTGTTATGACTTGAACATCTGTGGTTTTAATGCAATTTAACCTCAAAATGGTGCTCAGTCATTATTATTGTATTATACAATATTGAAGTATGAGCAATGTGGCAGCAGCCATAGCTGCCATCCTCCTTGGTAGGAGATTCAAGCAGAAAGAGGAAAGAGAAGGGAACAGGAAACCGGGATTCAGCCCCTCCCACACAAAGCAAGTAAGATTAGGTTACAGCAGAGACTGCCTCCTCCTTCAAGCTTGTGTGAGACGTGCTTGGTTGAAACCCGATCTCTAACAATTATTCCCCAGCTTCTGTACCTATCCTTCCAAAATGTTGTAGGACTTTGCTACATGAAATCTACCCTTTTCATTCCAATTTCCAAGAAAGGAGAAAGACCATGTACATAGTGGTGCAGGAGAAATGAAAACAAATCAACTCCCACTTGGAAGACTTGCCTTGCACAAAATCTGCTGCACTGATTTTTCTGAAATCTGGCAGATCTCTCAGTTAGGGCCACCACTAAGCTCTGGGCATCTTCATAAGAGCTGCTCATAGAACAATTTAGAGCTGAGCTTTCCAAACTTTTCATGTTGGTGACACACTTTTTAGACATGCATCATTTCACGACACACTCTTACAGCAGGGCACAAGGCAAGCACTAGGACCTGTGCGGAATCACAGCAGGTTTGGAGGCAGCCAGGCACAAGGCAGGCACTAGGACCTGCGCGGAATCACAGCAGGTTTGGAGGCAGCAAGGCACAAGGCAGGCACTAGGACCTGCGTGGAATCCTGGCAGGGCAGGTTTGGAGGCAGCAGGGCACAAGGCAGGCACTAGGACCTGCGCGGAATCACAGCAGGTTTGGAGGGAGCAAGGCACAAGGCAGGCACTAGGACCTGCGCGGAATCCTGGCAGGGCAGGTTTGGAGGCGGCAAGGCTCAAGGCAGGCACTAGGACCTGCGCGGAATCCTGGCAGGGCAGGTTTGGAGGCAGCAAGGCTCAAGGCAGGCACTAGGACCTGCGCGGAATCACAGCAGGTTTGGAAGGAGCAAGGCACAAGGCAGGCACTAGGACCTGTGCGGAATCCTGGCAGGGCAGGTTTGGAGGCAGCAAGGCACAAGGCAGGCACTAGGACCTGCACGGAATCACAGCAGGTTTGGAAGGAGCAAGGCACAAGGCAGGCACTAGGACCTGTGCGGAATCCTGGCAGGGCAGGTTTGGAGGCAGCAAGGCACAAGGCAGGCACTAGGACCTGCGCGGAATCACAGCAGGTTTGGAAGGAGCAAGGCACAAGGCAGGCACTAGGACCTGCGCGGAATCACAGCAGGTTTGGAGGCAGCAAGGCACAAGGCAGGCACTAGGACCTGCGCGGAATCACAGCAGGTTTGGAAGGAGCAAGGCACAAGGCAGGCACTAGGACCTGCGCTGAATCACAGCAGGTTTGGAGGCAGCAAGGCACAAGGCAGGCACTAGGACCTGCGCGGAATCCTGGCAGGGGTAGGAGGCAGCAGCAGCCTTGACACACCCAGACACTGCAGCCGACACTAACATGTCCCGACACACAGTTTGGAAAGCTCGGAATTAGAGCAACCTTTCTCAACCTTTTGATCCTGAAGGAACCCTTGAAATATTTTTCAGGCCTCAGGGAACCCCTGCACATTCAGGCTCAAATACAGGCCAGAAGTTCCTGTAGCTTGAATCATGTCAACTGGATTTCTATTTTCTCAGTGGAAACGTTTCCACAACTGGAACTTGCTTACAGCCACAGAATCTGCCATCCACAACTACCACCTACCGTTTGAGGAAGCAGAACAACTCCGGCTTAAAATATCTGCAGCTCTGTCCAGTGCTCAACCTCCTCCCCCCAACCTTACCGTCCAAGAGAGGAGAGCCCTGACAGCCCTCAGCAAAGATGAAACCATCACCATTTTATCTGCTGACAAAGGAAGATGTACAGTGGTTCTAAACACTGCAGACTACCACAATAAAATTACCTCACTTTTGGAGGATCACCATACATATGAAAAACTGAAAAGAGACCCCACCAGCAATTACAAGAAAAAGGTAATAGACAGTTTGAAACAATTGGAACATGATGGCTCCATCGATAGGATTACCTACCACCGTCTGTATCCTGGAGAAGCCATCCCCTGCATTTACGGACTCCCTAAGATCCACAAGGAAGGAACACCCCTTCGACCCATAGTCAGCAGCATTAATTCGGTAACATACAACATTGCCAAACACCTCTCTACCATACTAGCACCTCTAGTTGGACACTCTGAACACCACATCCATAATTCAGAAGAATTTGTTTCCAAAGCAAAGATCCTGAAACTGGATACAGATGAAACTATGGTCTCCTTCGATGTGTCCTCCCTTTTCACCAGCATCCCCACCACTCATGCTCTATCCGCGGTCAGGAAGAGACTAGAAGAGGACAGCACCCTTGAAAGGAGAAACCATCTCAACCCAAACCAGATCTGCCATCTTCTGGACCTGTGTCTTAACACCACTTATTTCTCATACAGAGGTGACTTTTACAGACAAAAACACGGCTGTGCCATGGGTTCTCCTGTGTCACCCATCGTGGCCAATTTATACATGGAAGAAGTGGAGAAGAAAGCACTCAACACATTCCAGGGAACAGCGCCCACCCACTGGTTCAGGTATGTGGATGACACCTGGGTCAAAATCAAGGCCCAGGAAGTACAGGCCTTCACGGACCATATAAACACCATAGATGCCAACATTAGGTTCACCAGAGAAGACACCAAGGACAACAGACTGGCATTCCTAGACTGTGAAGTCCTCATTGGGACCGGTGGCAAGCTAGAAATAGGGATCTACAGGAAACACACACACACAGATCAATATCTGATGTTTGACTCCCACCATCCACTGCAGCACAAACTAGTGGTCATCAGGACATTGTCACACAGAGCAGAAACCATCCCCACCTCCATGGATTCCAAAAAGAATGAAAATCAGCACCTGAGAACAGCTCTGAAGGCCTGTGGATATCCAAATTGGGCCTTCACTAAATCTAAGTCTACCAGACCTAAAACAGTGACAGACAGGGCTGAGACTCAGAGTAAATGGAAGAACCTGGTCATTCCTTACATGGCTGGCGTGTCTGAAAAGATAAAAAGGATATTTGGCAAACACCACATACCTGTATATTTCAAACCCACCAACACACTGAGACACAGGCTTGTACACCCCAAAGATCAAACTCCAAAACACAAGAAAAGCAATGTAGTGTATGCAATCCAGTGCAGTGAGGAGTGCTCTGAGCTCTACATTGGAGAAACCAAACAACCTTTGTACAGGAGGATGGCCCAACACAGGAGGAGTAACACCACAGGACCAGAGTCAGCAGTTTACCTTCATCTAAAGGAAAAAGGACACTCATTTGAGGACATTAATGTTCACATTTTAGACAGGGAAGATAAGTGGTTTGAAAGAGGGGTCAAGGAATCCATTTATGCCAACTTGGAAAATCCTTCTTTCAATAGAGGTGGGGGCCTCAGGCACAATCTTTCCCCTATTTTCCTTCCTGCTTTGTCTTCTGTGCCTAGGAAGATTAAGACCATTTCGCAATCTCAACAACAGCAAGGTAATCTTAACGATCCTCCTTTGGGTGATAAAGGGACTTCGAAATAAACATCTCAAATAACCATGACCTAGCCCCAGGTGCAAGGTCACACAGCCACCCTAGAAACATATTTAAGGATTCCCTTACCAACTTTGCTCAGACTGAAGAAGCTCCTTGGATAAGGAGCGAAACGTTTCCACTGAAAAAATAGAAATCCAGTTGACATGATTCAAGCTACAGACAATTCCACCTGGATGACTGAGAACCTTCATCGACATAGGCCAGAAGTTACAAAATTATTATATTTGTTTCATGGGTAGGCCTGTGTATATGCATTAACAGTGTTCTTAAACTAAAAATAAAGAATGAAACTTACCTCTTTAATGTGAACTTGCCCGGATTTGAAATAATTTTTTAAATAAATCATGATCTCCCAGGGAACCCCTTATGACCTCTTGCGGAACCCGAGGGTGCCACGGAACCCTGGATGAGAAACCTTGAATTAGAGAAAGCCTGCAGAATGTGGCTTCTGGGGTCCTCTTTGCTGATCTTGTTTTTTTTTCTTGCAAACATTTTATTATCAAGCTAGGAGGAATCTGGTAGCTCCTTTTCCAACTAACAAGTTTTATTAAAATGCTGTTTTCCCCCCCTCAGGGTATTTCTCCATCAAAAGAAAGTAATGGCAAACTATTTCAATATTGGTTCCAAGAAAGCCTCATGGACGCATCCATGAAATGTCTAGGAGCTGAATTTGACTCAAAGGAGACTTTCCCTTAAAATCTTAAAGGCGAGAAAAGGCCTGTCCTGTTTGGATTTAAAAGGGCCTGAATTGATCTATTATTAACCAAGGATTAGCTATAGAGGGCCAAGTCAGAGGAGAAAAATCATAATGGGTCAACTGTCACACCGCAGCCGATTTTTCTCTTCTGTTCTTTCCTTTCCTTTTCCTTTTGGAGGATCGTGAAATATTTCATCTGACCACAGGAGGACTCTGGTGTACCTTGTAAAAAAATTAGGACGAGTTTTTAAAATGCCCCCCCCCCCCCGTGCTTCCTACCCAATGGAGGTGCTTTGTGTAAAAAGAAAAAATTCTATTTTTATGAATTTCGAACTTACGCCTTAAATAATTCAAGGTCAATGTACAATGTACGTTCGTTTAGTGAATGTCCGGAGTTACGACGGCTCTGAAAAACTCGACTTACGACCGTTCCTCGCACTTATGACCGTCACAGCATCCCTGCAGTCACATGATCATGATTCAGGCGCTTGGCAACCATCATGCATTTATGATAGCTGCTGCATCCCACAGTCACATGATCGCCATTTTCAACCTTCCCAGCTGGCTTCCGATAAGCAAAATCAATAGGGAAAACACATGATTCACTAAACAACCATGTGGTTCGCTTAATGGCCATGTGATTCGCTTAATGACGCCACAAAAATGGTTGTAAAATCGGGTCCTGATTTCCTTAACGACCGCATTGCTTAGCGACCTAAATTCCAGTCCCAATTGTGGTCATTAAGTGAGGACTTCCTGTAGAGGTTTTTCCATGTCCCGGAACGGGATACACTTTGGATCAATCCAACCAAAAACCTCTTGATCAAAGCCCCCTCATCTAATAACCTGTTTCCCCACACTGTCACCCAGATGCTTCTGGGAAATCTCCCAAGTAGGATAGGAGTGAAAACGCTTCTGGCATCTTTCTTCCCCACCCAAGAGCTAACAATGGGCTGCTGATGGCATCCTAGCTAAAAGACAACTTCCTGGCTGTATCGGGAGGAGCAGCAGCTGGATGAGCTTGCCAGGACAGGACTGGAAAGCTAAGCAGGGTCAGGCCTTGGTAATACTTGGATGGGAGACTTCCAGGGGATCCCAGAGAAGGTATCAAGAGAAGGTCATCACAAGTCATTACCATACTGTTGCTAAGGAAACTGTGCTGAAATCACCTGGAGTTGGGACAGACCAGTGTTTCTCAACCTTAGCAACATTAAGATGTGTGGACTTCAACTCCCAGGCTACTGTAAATGGTGGTGCTATTTATTCACCCAGATTCCCCTTATATATATCAGTAGAACTCACCTGACATTCTGATAATATTCAGTGGCAAAGATGTGCAAACAGACAATCCAAAAGCGGCTCTGTTCTTTCTCACCAAACTGCTTATTCATTTTTCCCAATATTTTCATTTCTATATTATTTTTCCCAATATTTTTGTTTCTCCTCTAACAGACCTCTGTTAAAAACCGAGCACCCAATTTGCGAAGAGCACGAAGAGGAAAGGATCAACATTTATTGCGTGACATGTGCTGTTCCCACCTGCTCCCTGTGCAAGATTTTTGGAGAACATAAGGAATGTGAAGTAGCCCCACTCTCGGACATCTGCACAAAGCAGAAGGTTTGCTTCAGCCTCCTTATGTTGTCATAAAAAGGCGGACTTAACGTTTACTCAATTGCCCGGCATGTTTTAGATCAGCCTCTCCACCATCTGAACACGTTGGCTTACAATTTGCACCATCTCCAACCAATTAAAGGGAATTATTGGCTCTGTAGCCATCAAATCCTAGATTTAGAAGGAGTCCTGTGGACCAGCCCTGGATTAGCCATTCAGCAGGGGCGTGGTGGCTCAGCGGGTAAGACGCAAGGCTTGTCGATCGGAAGGTCACAAGTTCGGAGGTTCAAATCCCTAGCCCCGCATGACGGAGTGAGCTCCCGCACTAGTCCCAGCTCTTGCCAACCTAGCAATTCGAAAGCATGCAAATGCAAGTAGATAAATAGGTACCACTTTGGTGGGTAGGTAACAGCGTTCCGTGTGCGTCATGCCGGCCACATGACCGCGGAAGCGTCTTCGGACAACGCTGGCTCTTCGGCTAACAAATGGAGATGAGCACCGGCCCCTAGAGTCGGACACGACTGCACAAATGTGCGGGGGGAACCTTTAAAAAAAAAAAAGCCCATGCTTAGGGCACCAAAGGAAGGGGGGGCATCACAGAGTTTTCTCCCCTAGCTATCATGCCCTTAGCTCTTTCACTGCCACACTGGACTTCAATTTTTTGTAATTGTCCTGATCTGCCAGGTTTGACTTTAATCTAGGCTGACCATATGTCCCGTTTTGAACGGGACAGTCACATTTTTTAAACAATTCCCGACCGTCCCGTCATTTTAAGAAAAATATCCATTTTGTCCCGTTTTTTAAAGTTCCTGCGGCGAAGCACGCATGCACACCCACGCACGCACCCATGCACGCACCCATGCGCCTATGCACCCACGCGCCCACGCACGCATGCGCGCCCACTTTGTCCAGTGAGCCGTGGGTAGGTTAGGGTCCCGTTTTTCTCTCAAGGACATATGGTCAGCCTACTTTAATCTGCATTGCTAAAAAAAAATCTTTGGCATGGTGAGTGACTAAAGTTTAAATGTTTGGTTTGAAGGTGTCATCCAACGTCACGTTCGTTTCTGTCTCATGGCGTGAGAGTTTCACTTCTGTTGAAGGGACCCATAAGGCCAAGGGCATCAGTTGGCTTTATTCTGGCCCTGCTTTTGACCACTGTTTCTCAACCTCAGCAACTTTTAGATGGGTGGACTCCAACTCCCAGAATTCCCCAGCCAGCAATGCTGGCTGGGGAATTCTGGGAGTTGGAGTCCACCCAACTTAAAGTTGCTGAGGTTGAGAAACACTGCTTTAGACTACTGAGTGAAGCCCATGGTCAGCGCAGGAACCCAAATTAAAGCGTCCTTGACAGATGGCTGTCAACTTCTACTTGAACAAATCCAACAAAGGGAAGCCCCCACCACCTTCTCAAGTCGGGACTTCCACAATTACTGTGAGGAAACTTCTAACATTCAACCCCATTTCTGCTTAGCTTGATGCAGGAAACAACTCAACAGTTGGTTTCTCCCAAACACAAAACATTGGTATGAGTGTCGTAAAAGATCTGTGGGCTTAGATTACGTTCTGCAGATGACCAGTATGAATTGGGAAAGAGTTCCTGGTACCGTTTCTGCTCGTGGTGTCAAGATGGTTGACCAGGATCTTGACTGGCAGACCATCTGCTTCTGATCTCTCCTATCTAGGCGGAGCTGACTGATGGAATTGGGGTCCTTGTGGCAACCAGTGACAGGATCCAAACCTATGTTGGGGAACTCCAAGGCAGATGCAGGAATATTGAGGTAGGCCATTACTCATCATCCCCCCTTTTCTGAAGATCAGGGATATCTTCTAGGCTTCTTTGACATGCCCAGACATTTTCAGTGGCTGCGTGCACACAAGATGATTAACTGGAACAGAGAAATACCATAGCACAACATGCTAAATTACCATTAACCTTGGTTTGTGTTCTGTTGCTTGGTACATTATGCAGGCCCAGCCAATCTGTTCTATTCTGTTGTAAACCTCCCAGAGTCCCCCTTGGGGGAGTTGGATGGTGATAAATCCAATTAATAAATAAAAATAAATAAAATAAATCTGGTTAGTCTCTTGTGAGAATCCAGACATCATTTTGTTTGTTGGTTGGTTTGTTTGTTTCTCATATTTCTACACTGCCGATCTCACAAGCGACTCTTTAATCTGGTAACCAGGTTAAATACATTGTCTGAATTCAGCCAGAGCTTTTGCATATATGGTGAATGGTGACCTCTCTGCCCTTAGTTAGATAAATCTGTGAATGATGTTTTCCTTTTACTTCCTGTCTTCCTGGCTCATTCCCCTTTTTGGCACCAGTTTAAAGTCAGTTTATTTTTCATCCATGTCCAGTTTGTGTCAGTTGCTGCCTCTCTGAGTCTTCATCTTTGAGCTGTAATGTATTTCTTCACCCACCCACCCCTAATCTGGGTATAAAAGATTGGAAGATTAAGGCCAGAAGATGGAGCTAATAAGGATGCATAAACAGTAGAAGGCCCAAAAGACTTTTACCTAACTTGTTTGATGGCATAATTCTATGCGTGATTCAGGATGAATCAAGTATTTTTGAGAGTACTGTGAGGAAAAAAATCTCCCCAGTGCAATTTCAAAAATTCTGAATTCTTTAAGGCTTTTCCTCCCACTTTCCCACTTCAAGTGGCTATAGAGAAGTGGCTTTTTTGAAAAATTAAGTAAATTAAGCCAAATAAATCCCCAGAGCAGGTGGGTGGAATTCAGATACTTTTCAAAGGTGTGGTACTAATGGCTTTTTTTTTAATGCAGAAATGATTTACCCTCCAGGAATTAAAATCTGTCATGTATTTCTTAAAGTATGCTATCTCTTTTTGTTAGAAAGATACCTACGCTGATGTGTTAAAAAGTAGCTTTAGATGGATGATTAAAAAGAGACTCCACATTTTTGAAAAAGGGGTCACACCGCAAATGTATGTAATGGGCACTGTCACAAAATGGCTGCTGGGGTGCCCTTGGATACCGTCCACTAGACTTCTGTCATCCAGCTTACCTTTGGGTTAATTCTGAGGGAGGCAGTTCACCTCCAAACAGCATATTTTTCAGGAGCATCTGCGCAGGGGGTGGGGTTGTGTCAAGAAAGTCAAGATGGTGGCTGTGACCATGTGATTGAAGCCTTGTCCCTTTAAAAAGGGTGGGGTTTTGATTGCATGGTTACAGCCACCATCTTGACTTTTTTGACCACCGGTGGATGCATCTGCCTGTTTTCCAGCTTCCCACCATTTTTCATCCGGAACATGTCTAAGGGCTCTTATAGGACCCATTCCGGGTAGCAAAATTATATATATATATTTATTTATTTATCCAACTTCTATCACCACCCATCTCCCCCCAGAGGCTGGCTCTTTGGCCTGCTTTCCAGTTATTTTTTTTAACCTTAAAATAACTGTTTTTGAATGTGTGTTCCAGCTAGAAACCTTTTCAGCCTGAGGAAAAAATCCAGCTAACTACCTTTTGTTTGAACACTCTACATTTAGAATGTAAAACAGTTTGAGTTTGCTCCTATGAGAAAGCCATGTTTAGTTCCCAAGTGTAAACTGAAACTCTTGAGCCCTCCTTACTCACATGTAAAGGAAGAGCAGGGAGTGACTGAGCCAGAAGCTGGATCTGCACCCTTTAGCTGCATTCCCACAACATACTTAACCAGGTTATGAGATTTTCCCATTTTCTGGGGTAGAGTGACTCATAAGCTAACCATGGGTTGGGTTCAGATAACACAATCAGCCGATGCAACAGCTGTATCTTCCACCAGCCTGGCAAAGTGTGTTGTTGTGCAGACCCAGCCCAAGGTACAAACCATGGTTTTATTAGTCTGGATAGACCATCGGCCTGGATTGATTGCCTAATCTTTCCCTTTCGAGCAGGCTAACTGCAAAGCTCAGAAGCAGGCGCTGTGCGAGAAGTTTGACCGCATGGAGGCTATTTTGGAAGAGAGGAGAAAGATCATGCTGCAAAGGATCACTTATGAGCAGGAGAGCAAGACGCAGCATTTGAAAGCACTGAGCAAAGTGTGCAGTGACCACGTCGAATCTTCTTCCAAGCTGGTGGACACAGCCCTGCAATCCATGGAAGAGCCTCAGATGTCTGTTTTTGTGCAGGTAAGAGCCCTGGAATCAGTAAAAGGTAAAATGTAAAGAAAAAAAAGGTAAAATGTCATATATATATATAAATGGAATTAAATATCACTGCACTGATATTGGAATACAATTAAAATGATAGGTATTTCATATAGAGATATTAAATATATCTTGAAGATATGAATATACATCTCTACCAATACGATATATCAGAGAATGTAGATCTTTTCTCATCATGCGTTAATAATGTTTCCCTTCAGATTAGAAAGCATTATTTCATTACAATTTGGGGTGGCTTTGGGGTCCACACCAAACTTCTGAGGGTACCATGCAACTGTCTTGCTACAAGGCTGTGCATCTTTAGCTAAATTAGCTCCATATGGTAGGTTCATATGTTCAATTTGTGACATTTGAACTCTTAGGTAAAGTAAAGGTAAAGGTTCCCCTGTCCGACTCTAGGGGCCGGTGCTCATCTCCGTTTGTTAGCCGAAGAGCCAGCGTTGCCCAAAGACACTTCCATGGTCATGTGGCCGGCATGACGCGCACGGAACGCTGTTACCTTCCCACCGAAGTGGTACCTATTAATCTACTTGCATTTGCATGCTTTCGAATTGCTAGGTTGGCAAGACCTGGGGCGAGTGCGGGAGCTCACTCTGCACGCAGGGCTAGGGATTCGAACCTCCGAACTTGCAATCTTCCGATCGACAAGCCTGGCCTCTTACCCGCTGAGCCACCACACCCTTAAACTCAGTCAATTAAAGATCTCCTGGGCATCTTTACTTCATATGCTAAGATTGCTTAATGCTACCCTTCGGTTTTGGGAGATGGGGGTTATCTGTTTGAATGAACCCAGCTTGTTGATTTAATTTATGTTCCCATTTATCATGTGACTCCAGAAATTGGGTCAATCCAATCACTAATGAAGGATGTCATATGAACCCAGTTCAGCATTTATGGTAGTAGAATCTAGACCTCTTCATCCTTTTTCATGCTAGTTTTTTTTTAAAAAAAATCTTGATTTCCCCCCCACTTATGTTCCTCTTGTCTCTTTTTTCCCAATATATCAGAATGCCAAAGTTCTCATCCAAAGGTAAGTAGGATTCATTGTCTTACAGTATCCATGCCTTTGGGAGTTGAAAAAAAAAAATCAAAGTTTCCCACCTGGGGGGGGGCTGTAACTTATCCCTCCTTATCCCAGGATTGAAGAGATGAGCCAGAGCTGCAAACCAGAAGTCTTGGAGCCAGGATACGACAACATGGAGCACTACACAATGGACTTCAATGCGGAGGAACGGATCCTCTATCAATTGGATTTCATTAAAGGTGGTGGAAAAGCCCTTCCAGGCATCAAAAATGAAAATTAGGGATGATTCAAACCAGTTTAAGACTCCATCAAAAGACTTAGCCAATCACGCTCTAAAAGACAGTACTGTTAAAAGCCCAAGAGAATAAGATGGGATTTTCCCAGCCCCAAAATATTTACTTACTTACTTACTTACTTACTTACTTACTTACTTTTACTTACTTACTTACTTACTTACTTACTTACTTATTTATTTATTTATTTATTTATTTATTTATTTATTTATTTATTATTTTACTTATTTTATATCCCGCCTTTATTATTTTTATAAATCACTCAAGGTGGCGAACATACCTAATACTCCTTCCTCCTCCTATTTTCCCCACAACAACCACCCTGTTGACAGAGCCGTGGACACCGGAGCCCCTAACATGACTTGAAAGCAGAGTTTTAGGTTGGACGATGTGATTACCACATGCTCTCCTCAGCCATGAAGTTGCTTTGATCTTCATACCACCAGTTCTGTCTTTGTTCTAGTTGAAGACCCTGAATTGGAGACTGAAGAAGAAGGGGGCTGTGGGGAACCAGAGGACACTTTAGGCGAGGCTGAAGCAGGAGCTGGCGAGAGGAGAGAGGACCTCGAAGACCTTTTTGCCCATGGAAAGGAGGAGCAGGGGCAAGGAAGATCTCTTCTGGCCAATGGGACTCTGAATGGTGCTGCTGATGGGGCAGTAGCTTCAACCCAAGAGGTCACTCAGTCTCTAGCTGAAACTATGACTGGCAAAGAAAGTCATCTGTGGGCTACCCAGCAGGTAAGATCCAGATCCTAATCTCCTGATTCAGAAACCAGACTCATAGAGCTGGAAGTCATCCCTGTTAGGATTATCGGAAGTCAACTCAGCATTGTCTCACAAGCATAGGGGAGGACTTTTCTACTGAAGCGTATCTCTACTGTGTTTGTGGGAGGTGCCTGGGTCACCTGACTTCCTGTTTCCTGCTCCTTCTTGGGTCTTTCGGGGCCATTCTCCATTTTCCCTTCTTCCTAAGCACACGTTCACACAGTAGGGCCACATGGCTATGTGGGTCTCGTCCGAAACATCTCGCTTGCACGCAGACCGGAGATTATTAAGCCTTTCTACCATGAAACTGCTTGTAACCGAGATCTACTGAATAAACATGTAAGCTATCTTTATTTTTCTTCAACTAACTAATGTGTGAAGACTGTTTTATTTCTGAACGTTAATTAAGCTGTATGTGCAAGTCTTTTCTGGGTGCTTCTACTCTGCAAGATTGTCGTTAGCTGCTTGGAGTGTTTTTCTAACCTTCCAGACTCCAACAATCCTCTCCACCCCCTTGGCTCTTCCACTCGCTTCTTCTTTCTCTCTACTTTATTTTCCCTTTGCTCAATTTAATTTCTATGTAAAATTCCCCAGTTCACTCTCCAGGTTTTCTCACTCAAAAAGTGCAACTCATTCCACTTTATCCTGGTTTGCTCAGACCCCAACTTGAACATTGCGTTAGTGGGCACCACTAAGAAGGATTCATAGAAACTGGAAGACATTTCTTTCTTATTTCTTTTTTAGATAATCACAGAAAAAGAAAAAAAAGAAAAAAAATACACAAAGATACAGACATTATAAAAAAATACATAACAGCTGCTTTAAAAAGTGAGAAAAGTATAACAGAAAAAGTAAAAGATCAGTGAAAGACGTAGCAACTGAATTTGCATGCCATGAAGAGCTTGGACAAACACAACCATTCGGTTAGCAGATGGTTCAATGTATTAGTTCAGTAATCAAGTTAACCATGAATGGTCTATCATGTTGTGGATTTGAGAGGTTAGTTAGATTCTCATATTCCCAATGATTCTTATACCCACGTCTTTCAAATTTCAGATAATGCTCATACCCAACTAAGCAACATTTCCCCTTCCCACTGTGCTCGGTGTCATCTCCAAGATTAGCTAGAAATTACAAGGGGTTGGGAAGTCTAATACATCTCCGACCTTGGGCCAGTCCCTCTCTCTCAGCCTTAGGAAAGAGCCAATAGGAAACCAGGAGACTGAGAGTTCTAGTCCCGCCTTAGGCATGAAAGCCGGCTGGGTGACCTTGGGCCAGTCCCTCTCTCTCAGCCCAACTCACCTCACAGGGTTGTTGTTGTGGGGAAAATAGGAGGAGGAAGGAGTGTTAGGTATGTTCCCCTCCTTGAGTTATTTATAAAAATAATAAAGGTGGGATATTAAATAAATAAATAAAATCACATTAAACATTACCACAAAACTATGATTGATTAGACTTTGATGCAATGGACTTTGCATATAACAGACCAAGTATCCTTAGTGATTTACATCATTTCTTTAATGACCACAGAAATGATATCAATTACTCAGGTGATGTCTCTCCAGTTTAAAGTTTGGGAATAACAGATAACTCTTTCCCCTGAGATCATTAGATCAGTAATTATCATTAGATCAATATTTTACTGTAATATAGCCCATTTTGGGAGACACGTATGTTATGTGAGCACTAGTGCTTTGCTGGCTAAGGTTTAGGTTCGATGGGTTGTGTGAACCCAGCTAAGAAGTGTCTTGGAAACTCTGCACTCTTTCTACAAGGAAATGGGTAGATTGATACCTTTTCAGCCCCCCAAACTGGGGTTTATATTATACAGTCTAGAACAGATTGATTTATGCCAGATAATCAGATATAGAAATGTGTTCAAAGCTATCACAAGGTTTTCAAATCCAAGAGTTTGTTGAACATCCAGATTTACAGTCCTTTTTCATCTTCTGGATATGTATTTATTTTAGAGTCAGGTGGATGGAGGATTCCAGGTGACTGACTCCGGTTCCCTATCACCTCTACCTGAGGATGACTTGACAGATAACGTACTTACTCAAAGCATGGGACAATCTCATGGAGAAGCCTTCAGTACCATGGACAGCTCAGCAGGGAATGAAGAGGGTGGTGGCCAGGACTGCGGCCAAGAACCTGAAGCACAACATGTCCTCCTAGATGGAATTGCATCAGCCACCAGCCAGGTTTGGTACCATATTAGCCATTGAGATTCCTCTGAGCAATTGGATGAAGTCAGATCATGAGCCCCAAAAGGTTTCTGGGCCCTGTGAAGAACTGTGTGCTTTTCTAAATTGTTTTATTTATTGCATTTTAAACTTTTCTTTCATTGTCCCTTGAGGTCACTCCTCCTTTTCTCCATGCAAAAATCTTGTGAGGCACGTTTTGGTTGAGAGGAAGTGGCTGGTCCAAATTTACCCATGGTTAAGTAAGGACCTCCGTCAAGGTTGGCCTGATCTAGCTGCAGTTGTCTAACGGCAACATCCTGCTGGCTCTCTCATACACATAAAAGTTTTCTTATCTTATTTCTGAAACATAAACAACTTAAGAACTAATACAATAATTTATTTTGTTCCTAAACTTGCCTGGAAGACAATGGGAATACCTTTGTGTGGGACTGTGATGCAATGTAGACCTGGGAACGGAGAAGGGGTGAGCAAACTATTAAGGGAGGAGTTTCCCAGAAAAGTACTCAGAAAACCTGAGAAATAAACTCAAAATAACCCTGTCTTGATTGTGCTTGGTATAAGATGTGGTATAGAGAAACTCTGAGAGGTCAAAAAACAGATACAGCAGGGATTTCAAGAATGCTCTTTATTGTTGTAGGGTATTATAACAGAATCTTAAAAGCCTGCAACACACATAAAAGACAGGCAAAGCTTTGATCACACCATCATGGCTGCCATCTGGACTGTTTTGACTATACCCTGGGGACATTCCTGCCCCCTTCCCAATTTCATCCCAAAGCAGTTGGAGGGGTTTCTGGAGAGGTGGTTACAATGAGCCATCAGGATTGATAACCAGGGATATATCAATAGAAGAGAATCTCTGTAGCTCAGGGTTGAACTGAGGAGTCCTTGGTGCTCTCTGAGCTGGGTTGTTGGCTGGCAGACGTTTCATGACCCAACTAGATAACAACATCAGTGCTAGTCAGTGATGATGCTAGCAGTGATGATGTTACCTAGTTGGGTAATGAAACGTCTGCAAGCCAACAACCAAGCTCAGAGAGCACCAAGGGCTCCACAATCAGGGATATCCCCCCTGAATTAGCCTGGCCCTGTTCTAAAGGTTTACTAATACTTCTTCTTGCACAAGTTGGTGGCCGTGGCTATATCTTGTCATAGTGAGTTCTGGAGTTCTGTGGCAAAAATAAGTTGTGATTTGGGCAGCAATTCCTAGCAGCTGGCCCTTGCTTGATTTCCCTACACTATGCATAATAATCTGGACATTTGAGAAGGATAAAATGCCAATCACTAAGAGCAGGTGCTCACAACATTGTTTTGGGATGAATAAATGCTAAACTAAATGGCCTCCAGTTGATCCGTAACTAACTCTGACCCACTAATTACAAAGATAAACACAGCACACACTTTTATGGCATCACGTTTATGTTTTATTCTTCAGTGATTTCTTGCACACACCATCCTAGAATCATCTTTGGATCCTGCTCTAGGGCTACATTCACCCAACACACTTGATGTATGTACATCTGTACTACATTTATATCAATTTTCCAGGCTCACGTAATACATTAAACCATAAACTAGCCAAACAGGCTGGGTTCCCACAATATGCTAAGACAAACGCCTAACCAAGATTATCACTAAGTAGGCTTAGCGTGTTATGTGAATGCAGCTACTAGACCTTTAGTTGACCTGATATACTCTGTGAACTTAAGTCTAGAGCAGTGTTTCTCAACCTTGGCAACTTTAAGCTGTGTGGACTTCAACTCCCAGAATTCCCCAGCCAGCTGGCTGGGGAATTCTGGGAGTTGAAGTCCACACAGCTTAAAGTTGCCAAGGTTGAGAAACACTGCTCTAGAGCTTCTTCTCTCCATCCTTATTGTTGGAAGTCATTCTTGACTCTGCAATCCTTTGTTTTTTTAGGCTCCTGTCTCCAACCCCACGGCTGACCGGTGGAGAAATGAGGATTTCACGGAACCTCTCCTTAGCAGCTGCTTCAACCCTACCCTTTGGCTCCACAATTAATGAAAGTTGGCAGAAGGTCAGCTCTGCCCCACTTCTCTGGCTCCCTGCTGACGTTTTTCTGCAATGCAGACTTCCAAATCCCTAGCAGAGTTTGGAGCATCATCCAATCAGATCTCCCTGCAGCAAGACAAGAAGCGCCATTGCAAGAGTTACAGATTCTGAACTGCAAGGTCACAATCAGAGAATGAAGTATATTTAACTAGGGACGGGTCATCTTTAGGGCCTGGTAGGATTTCACAGGCACTGTCACCAAATGGCTGCCCTACTGGTTGTAAAAGGGAAGATGCTCCTAAGCTAAGCTCAACTCTGGTGACTTCAAAGACAAATCCATGTAGGTTGTTTTGTTTTGTTTAGCAACATCCCGGAAGTGATTTGCCATTGTCTAAACTGCACTTTATTTTGAGAGGCTATATTAACAGAATCCTGCAAGTCTGATTGTGCTGTATCTCCCCTCCTTATACCCCAATAAATCAGGGTGACACTCGCCCAAGCAGCTTCTGAATATTATCTTGTTTCCCAGAACTTAAAGAATGGTTTGGCCCTCTTTGCCTAGGTAACCACTCTTGCATATTTCTGCCAAGGTCGTATTCTTACTCTTTACAAGTGGTGAAGATACTGGAGTAGGAACTGGAAGACACATCAGAGGCACCCACGGGGGTGTGTGTTTTGTGTGTGTGTGTGTGTGTTTGTGTGTAAAGTGTCAAGATGCCTGTGACCATTCTTTAGGTGGGTAGGGCTTTGATAATGCACTCATGGTACCATCTTGACCTTTTTGACCCCCAGAGGATACCCCTTGTCCAAGGGATGGAAATACCCCCCCCCAAAAAAAAATATTTACCTCCAGTTCCTACCCAAATCGTATAACTCCCATTCTATCTACTGTCTCAGTCATGGTCCAAATATGGATGCTAAGCTCAAGGGAAGAAGAAAAAGGGTTTGTTATATTGATGGTACGGTATGAAACACAATACACTGAATTCAAATCAAGAGAAGAGTTAGCGAAACATGTTGTTCCCTTGGATGGATGGCAAATGCATTCCAAGAAAGTATTCTATCCAGCTGTTCTCTGGAGGAAGATCAGACATTATAACCAGATTGAAAGATGACACGTGGCTCTCTACCAAATGCAGAGTTGGAAAATTAACGATACATTTTACTATGGAAAACCAGCGCCTCCCCTTGCCCCACCCTCATTTGCCTATATTATGCAGCAGTATTTTATTACTGCGAGCCTTCTGAGCCAATCTCTCTTCTCGGGCCATTTCCAGGAACTCTCGAAGAAGATGGAAAGTTAAGTCTAAGGAATTAGGGCGGCCATCCCGTCTTTTGCTGGAGAAGGCTGACCTTTCGGCTCTCTGTTGCTGAGATAGGTCTCCTGGGGGCGGGCAGGATCTGGTGGAGCTTGACTCTTGGAAGACCCCCTCTTCTGAGCTGGACAGAGGTCCCAAAGGTGGATCCCTCCAGGCTGGGGGGCTCAGCCACACCGGCTCCCAACCCACATCATTGATTGGCAACAGCTGTGCCAGCGGCAGGCAGGAGGTCAGTGAGAGAAACAGCAGAATGAGGAGCGATGCAGCAGAAGCCACGTGGGCCATCACCAAGCCCTGGTGCAGAATCCAGCAGTAACTCTGAGTCCTGAGAAATGCACTGCTTTCCAAAGGCTTCTGTTTGGGTCCAGTTACTTCAAAGCATCTAACAACAACATGAACAGCATGTAAGGAGTAATTAAAATCAAGCTAGTAATTCAGGGAGGAAGGTTGTCCATTGCAGGTCTCAAAATAGAAGGGGTGGCCTCCATACATGGCTATTTAAGAGCTCCCTTGGCTTAGGAACATGCTGAAAGCCCTACCTTTCCCTGAAGTTTTGTTGCTTGCCGAGAGCTGATAAAACAGAGGTGGCCTCTGCAAACACATTCAACCTGGTTCCTCTGCTCCAGGGTTTCTCAACCAGGGTTCCGTGGAACCCTCGGGTTCTGCAAGAGGTCACTAGGGGTTCCCTGGGAGATCACGATTCATTGAAAAAATTATTTCAAATTCAGGCAACCTCACATTAAAGAGGTCAGTTTCATTCTTTATTTTTAGTTTAAGAACACTGTTAATGCATATCTACAAGCCTACCCATGAAATGGGCCTATTTTTGAGTCTGAATGTGCAGGGATTCCCTGAGACCTGAAAAATATTTCAAGGGTTCCTCCAGGGTCAAAAGGTTGAAAAAGCTATTCTATTCTATTCTAATTCTAATTCTAATTCTAATTCTAATTCTAATTCTAATTCTAATTCCTATTCCTATTCCTATTCCTATTCCTATTCCTATTCCTATTCCTATTCCTATTCCTATTCCTATTCCTATTCCAATTCTATTCCTATTCCTATTCCTATTCCTATTCCTATTCCTATTCCTATTCCTATTCCTATTCCCATCCCATCCCTATTCCTATCCCATCCCATCCCTATCCCTATCCCTATCCCTATCCCTATCCCTATCCCTATCCCTATCCCTATCCCTATCCCTATCCCTATCCCTATCCCTATTCCATATTATTATTATTATTATTATTATTATTATTATTATTATTATTATATTATATTATTCTGTTCTGTTCTGTTCTGTATCAGACCCCAACATGCTAAGCCACAAAAACCTAACCAGCCAACTTTAACCCAGCCCTGTTGTGTGAATGCAGCCAGTAACTTAGCTAAACCTGCTGCTGTGTGAAAGCAATCATGAAATCAAACAGTTCTCTCTTGGAAGGCTGATCTATCAGTTGAGAAGCCCAAGCCTCACCTGCCCATTTCCCACCTCCCCCCAAGAGGAAAGATCTAAGGATCCTCAGGTGAACCTTGAGCTTTGCAGGAAAAAAAATATCTAAAAAGTCCCCACTTTCAAGGTCCAGAAGCTGTGACTTTCCACACTGATGAATTACAATTTGCCAACGCTGGAAGATGCAATTCAGGAAAATGTGGAGATCTTCCAGCTCTGTACCCTCCCCATCCTGCCCCATGAGAAGTGAATATGCTCCGTAACCATAATATGTTGGGAGTCTACGGATGGAAGAAACCACTTACAGTATAGGGGGAGTCTAGTTGTTATATATGGTTATTACAATTATATGACTGTGATATTGGGATTTTTTAAAAAGCAAATTATTTAGAACAAGTAGACTGCAAGATTTCACATTTTTCTAACAGAGGTGTTCATACTTTTAACTACGCCATAGCAAGCATTCAACAGGTGATTAAGGTTTAACATACTTGGTCCTTCTCCTTGCTGGGGAAAACAATGTTCTCACCGATAATTTTTATTAATTCAGTCGCCTGATGCTAGCTTAGCTAGTGCAACAATAAAACAAAGACAGTATATAATTTCAGTTACAAATCGCAATTAATCATAGAAAAAGAATCATAACATTCCTGGCACTGACTTCATTCCATGTCATTGCACAGATTTTTATTCCTTTGATTTTTCTGTTCCCTAAGACATAAACATTCCCTGGAGAAATTATAGTGGCTTGATCAATAATAGAGAAGATAGTTTCATTCTGGAATCGTAGGGATGGCATTGAATTGGATGTGTCAGCACTGCGAGAACCAATTTAAAAATCATGTTAGTGTTAAATTGATTTCAGTGTGTAACACTGAAAACTGTATAGTCTGAACTTAAGCTCAGAATGAGATCCTGAAAAATATTTAAAGGAAAAAGGCATCAGCAGCTACTGAAATGTTATTAATCCCAAACAGAAAGTAGCAAAGTTACAGATTCCTTTGTCCAGGAAATAATTGAATAATGAACACTTCTTGTTGTTCAGTCATTTAGTCACGTCCGACTCTTTGTGACCTCATGGACCATAGCACGCTGGGCCTTCCTGTCCTCCGCTGTCTCCCGGAGTTTACTCAAATAATGAACCCTAGCTAGCTTAAATAAGTGAGCCAAGTTGTAAACTATCCACAGAGCCTGGACTTCATACTGTATATAAAGTTATTTGCTTGGCTGCTGTTTCCCAGCACCCCAATGCGATCCTTTAGATCTGGAATATCTATAAGTCGCCAGATATTTTTAGACTTTCATCAGCCACAGACAACTTGGCCAATGATTTGAAATAAGGAGAGAAATGTAATCACAACAATCTCTGGTGGGCCACAGCTTTTGAGTCCTGATTAGACCTGGATCTAAGAAATTTCTACATGTTCAATAATCCCCTAAAAAGTACTTCTTCTACCAGCCTCTATACATGAAAACAGAACTCTGTTGGATGGGATACAGGCTCACCAAACGTAGTTGGAAGCTGGCAGCTCATCTCTGATCTCTGCTTCCAACATATTTGGTATCCACAGGTGAACTTCTACATAGCCTTCAGCATACCATCTAATGATAGATCTGTCCTCCAGGTGAGCGAACCCTAACTCTTTTCTGTATAAACCAGGGATTTGGGACCCTTCTTCCAGCTCAAAGACAAAATTAAATTAACTTTGGAATCTAGGGATCTCTTTGCTCCTACTCCAGTTTTGGGCTGGGCTGGGCTGGGCTGGGGTGGAAAGATCACTCCCACCCCACCACCAGCCTGCATCTGCAGAAGTTGGGAAAAAAGTAACAGCTACATTCAGATGACATGGTAAACTGAATTAGTTTAAGTCTTGGTTAATTTTCTGGGGCTTGGCCTACAGTGTGCATGTAGTCTGTTTGGTCAGTTCACGATTCATGGGATTGTGCAAGAACCTCACAAAAAGTATTCATTCAGGAACCTAGCTAAGTGTGGTGTGTGAACACACAACCACACACTTCTTATCTTCATCATCCCCATGTAGTACTTTCTCCCTTGCACATGGGGGCAAATGTTTGCTTCTCCCTTCCTGCCTCACCTGTTCTTCGGTTCATTAGCCAATTAATCACGAATAAACCCATCATCATCATCATCACAGTACATTTTTTCTCTTAATCAACTCCCCTTTCCAGAAGGAAGCCCCGAAATTGCAAGCATCCCCGATTTTTCTGCAGTTGCTGTTTCCTGAGATGCCTTCCCTGGGTGGGTAATTCCCCCCACCTGGTCCCCCAGCCCAAGGGGGGCATTCCAAGGGCGGCTTTGAACTCACCGTCTTTCTCCTTTGCTTGGTTGCCGATTCGGACTCTCAACAGCAGAAGGCTGGCAATGCTATTTATAGCGGGGAGATTTCAAGACTCTCTCACCCCCCTCCCCTCCTGCTGCAGGAACAGGAATAAAGTTGGTAGAGGGGAGGGGGGCTTCCCAGCACTGGGAGTTGTGATGTAGGTTTTCCCAGTCCAAGGAAGGAAGAGGAACCGTAACTACAATGCAACTGGATAGCTGTACTCCCACGTTTAATCTGGTTAGAGAATTAAGCCATGTTCTAGATTTGCATGGGATAAAACTGCAGAAACCAAAGAGGAACCCCCAAAGTTACCACTAACCAAATTCAGCACTTGGTATGAAAGCAGCTGTTTGCTTTGGAATTAGCGAGTTAACCAGGCTGTGTGAAGACAGTCAAACATGGTTAGTTCTCTTGGGAAGGTCGCTGTAGAGTGTAGAAGAAACAGCACGATTGCAGCCAGGACGTTAGAAGAAATACGGGAATGGCCAGCGCGGGGGCTGTCCTTGGTGCTGAAATCCAAACTCCTGCCTGGATCACAGAGAAGAGCGTGGTTGTGTTTATACCAGCCTTTCTCAACCTTTTGACCCTGGAGGAACCCTTGAAATATTTTTCAGGCCTCGGGGAACCCCTGCCCATTCAGGCTCAAACATAGGCCAGAAGTTACAAAATTATTCTATTCGTTTCATGGGTAGGCCTGTACATATACATTCACAGTGTTCTTAAACTGAAAATAAAGAATGAAACTTACCTCTTTAATGTGAAGTTGCCCGAATTTGAAATATTTTTTTAAATAAATCGTGATCTCCCATGGAACCCTGAGTAACCTCTCACAGAACCCCAGGGTGCCACGGAACCCTGGTGGAGAAACCCTGGTTTATACTCATATTTAACCAGATCAGTTAAGACCTGGAAGGTGTTTCTGTGTAACATGCAAACTCTGCCCAGTATTCATCTTGCTTTGTTTAGCTTTTTTTCTGATTTAGCATGTTGTTGAAACCAACCCATTTGATTAGCTTATGGTGTAATGTATTGCGCAAACCCAGAAATGGCGTCCCCAGAGTTCAAATGCAACCACTGCAGTCCAACAATTTTTTATTCAGATAACCAGGTACACTATTTATCCAAGGTTATGCTAACTTTTCTGGTGAGGAGAAATTTAGACCATTGAGAAGTTTCAGATAATTGTCATCCGGAAAACGGGACAAGCTCTTCCCTCATTTTCGGCAGTCTAATCGCCTCCATTCATAGAGACTCCTGGATAAATCTATGCAACTCCCTCTTGAATCTAGATTGTGTACCAGACTCTCATTTCTGGCTTTAAAAAAAACATTTTTCCCCCCATTTTGCTTTGATTGTGATTCACTTTATGAGCACAGATAGTTTAAGGCTTCACTTGAGAATCACAGATTGTACTTTTGAAAGCAATTTTCTTTTCCTGGCTCAAGATTCAGAGAGCTTACAGGTAGTCCTCACTTAACAATCATTCATTTAGTGACAGTTCGGAATTACAACGGTGCTGAAAAAACAGACTTATGACTGGTCCTCACACTTACGACTGTTCCAGCATCCCTGCGGTCACGTCATCACATTTTGGGCGCCTGGCAACTGGTTTGCATTTATGACTGTCGCAGCGTCCCATGGTCACGTGATCACCATTTTCGACCTTCTTGGGCGGTTTCTGGCAAGCAAACTCAATGGGGAACCGTGTGATTCACTTAATGACCACGTGGTTCGCTTAATGCCCGCAGTGATTTGCTTAATGACTGCCACGAAAAAGGTCATAAAATTGGGGTGGATTTGCATAATGACAGTTTCACTTAGCAACCGAAATTCTGGTCTCAATTGTGGTTGTTAAGCAAGGACTACCTGTATTTTCCAATGCTAAAATCACCAATGAGTAGAGTAGTTCCAGCTTGTGGAACCCACCTGGTCTTGCCTTTCTCAGAAAGGGCACATTTTAAGGTGAGGGGCAACCCAAGCCACCATCCCAACCCATGCCGTTATTTATTTGGATATATGATGTTTCATTTTCTCTGTGTTTTTACTTCGTGGCCTGCCCTGAGTCTCTGGGAGTTGGGCAGTGAACAAATTTTAAAATAAATAAATTTAACCCTGGTTAAATATGTTATGTGAATGCAGTCAGCCTGTATATCAAGCAATTAAATGGGGGTGGTGGAGTGGGGCTTGCTTCAGAAACTTGAACATCCCTTTGATGGCCAATAAGTGAGTGAACCTATTATGGGTAACAAGAACTATATCCTGTCCTTTGTAGGTCTTTGGAGGAAATGTAGGTTGAGATCAAACAATGAAGTCTCAAATAGAAAAGAATAACTCTGTTTCAGTCTCCACCCAAAATATTTGCCTTCCTCAATCATCAGCCGGTCCTCCCACCTCTTAAACATCTTCTGAAAATATGTTGAAGAACTAAATTAGACCCTGCTGATGATAAAGGATTTCAGAATTCTTTTCAATGGGCCATCTCTTCCTCTTGATATAACCAGCTTGGCTTTGCACAACTACAGTAGACCGTGTCTACTTTAGGAAAACCCCTTTCACAATTGCCATTCCTTGGGTCTTCACAGAAACTCTTGGTTGAAAACTTCTGAAAACTTCTGTTCTCTTTTTTCTGAGTCACAGAGACCTTGAAGGTCACCTCTCATTGGATTCTCTCCTTCATTACACTCCTGAAACCTGGTTGGTTGTAGGTTGTAGGTTCCTTGGCATGGAAAGGAACCTATGCCATAGGGTTGAGTGACACCTTCCAAGGAACACAAGAGCTTCTAGCAATCCTGGATCCATGTCATTTAGCTCAGTCATTCCCAACCTGGTGCCCTCCAGACCTGGTGGACATTGACTCACATCATCCCTCATCCTGCACACTTAGGTTAGGAGTCCAACCCAAGTGGACAACACCAGCCTCGGGTTGGTTATCAAGGGAATCCAGAAGCTCACCTTGGCAAAAATCTTAGCCAACCAAGGCATTTTCCCCCTCTGGCAAAATATGGAACCAAATAAAGGCATGATCTGGCTGCGGAAAATTAAGAGATCAGGTGGGGAACCCTGTTGTATCTGCTCCTTTTCTGAGATAAGAGGGTCCTAGCAAAGGGTACATTCAATGACCCCTCTCCCCCAATTCTTGATCCAACACTAGGGAAGATTGATATGCTGTAGAATTCAATCTCAGGGTCTCTGTTTGCCCTCAGCCAGACTGTATTGTAGATTCAAATCTTTTTAATCAACATAGATTATATTATACAAAGATATAATGGACAGGGGAAAAGAAAACTTTTAAAATCTTTTAAAGATTTTTAGTTTTAGTAAGAAAGCAAGACAGGAAACACCAGTTATGAGGAGAAAATGTGCATGTGTAGCAAATGAAGTTAAGTAAATTCTCCTTTACAACTCCTGATTTCATGGACATGTCCAGATAGTCATCTTGGCTACTATACGGAGCTGATATCCCTTCTCCTGGGCTATTATTTTCAACATCCCAATCTACCCTACAGACTGGTGGATTTCCTTGCTGCCTTTCATCCACATTCTAGCCAGATCTGAATAATGTATTTCAAGGATACTTGTGTTCTTCCTCTTCTACTAAATTCAGATGTTAGATAGCACACCAGCATATTAGATGCCTTGCCTCTGCACAATATTTTTTCCCCTAGTATAAATGTAGGTTGCCGCAGAACAGACAAAGAATCTTGCCGCAACTGAAAGATGAACGATGTGATATCACAAGTCGACTTCATCGGATGTGTGGAATATTACTCATCACAAGGAAAATAAACACGCTCTTAATCTGCAGGAGTAATGTGTGTGTGTGGAGAGGGGGAGGAATAGCAAATAAGATGCAAAAGATGCACTTATATTAATTACATCTTGATGGCTGTCATTCATAACTGTTGGACATTCAAGCCGCACTCATTAGTGGGGTGGGGGTTATGGTGTTTTTTTTTTGTATTATGGATTTTAATTTTGTAAGCTGCCTGGAGTCACCATGTGTGAGTTGGGTAGCTATATAAATTTGTTAAATAAATAAATAAATAAATAAATAAATAAATAAATAAATAAATATTTAATAATGGAAAGGTAGTATACAAAGGAAATATTCTTGCTGAATATTGACTTTGCCCACTGCTCTTCAAAGTGAAATACTGATCAGAAAATACATTTGGGGAACCTCATTGGCTAGACTCACACACACACTCATCTAGGTAGGTAAACGTCGATCAGATGCATTCATACTGTATACGAACTTTGAATAGAATTAACCTTGGTCAATAGTGACTGGTGGCTTAATGTTTAGTATGGCCCAGTCTGTGGATTTCATTAATGGGTCAATATATGGTAGCAGCCCCCAAAATGGGGTTAATTCAATAACTGGACTATTGTGTGTCATGCTGGTTGACTTTGGTCCCATTTGGCTAGAAGGTGGGAGGTTAAACAAGTTGGTGGGACCCATTGATAGTTATCAGACTCTACTTCTGATGAATCTGGAAACTTTGAAATCTGCTTTCCAAGACGTACTATTTTTTTCCATGAGTTGTCAGAAAGCAGATGCCTACAGATTTTGGTGCATTCTTTGTAGAAACAGAGTCATTTTCTGTCCAATAAGGCAGGTGACTTTACTCCTAGATGGAAACTAAACTTGGCCAAGTTTGAGATATCTTATTTCCATCAACTGTTGCTCAGGCAAGAACTGCAACGTACAGTTTTTGGAGTTAAAAAAATGCCCATTTAATCCAATAGCATGGTATCAGGCTTCACTCCATTGCCAGAAATGAACTCCATACAAAAGCTAACGAGTTAAGTAATGTTTATTGAATAAAATTAGAAGAATGCCAACACTGCTATGATTCAAAAACAAGTCCTATATTTTATTTATTTATTTATTTATTTTATTTATTTATTTATTTATTTATTATTTAGATTTATCCCCGCCCATAGCCTGCCATGGCAGACTATTTATTTATTTATCATACTTCTATCCCGCCCATCTCCCTCCCAAGGAGGGACCCTAGGCGGTTCACAATAAAATAGTTTAAAATCAATAAAAAAATAACCATAAATAATATCAATAATCATAAAATACATAATAATCATAAAACAGATAGAAACTATATTCAAACCATCTTGCATTTCATTTTTCTCCCTATCCAACTATTTGATCCCATCCCGGCTTGTTTCTATCGGTCTTTTGTTTTTGCAAAAGATTAGCTATCATGTTGTTTTTCACGGACTGTGTGAGACCTGCCTGTCTTCTGACTGACAACAACTACATTACAGACAGGAGCTATCTTCTCCATCATGGGAAACTGGGGAAATTAACAGAGCAAACGTCCTGTTCCAAGTAGAAAATATGAGGTTGTGCTTAAATCCATGGAATCGTCCTCTTTGCTTCACGAAATTCATCATACACTTGCAAATGGCTGTTTTTGAAAGAATGAAGATGGGGAAACTGCACGTGTTGCTGTTAAAGGTAAAGGTTCCCCCCACACATTTGTGCAGTCGTGTCCGACTCTAGGGGCCGGTGCTCATCTCTGTTTGTTAGCCGAAGAGCCAGCGTTGTCCGAAGATGCGTCCACGGTCATGTGGCCAGCATGATGCACGCGGAACGCTGTTACCTACCCACTGAAGTGGTACCTATTCATCTACTTGCATTTGCATGCTTTCGAATTGCTAGGTTGGCAAGAGCTGGGGCGAGTGCGGGAGCTCACTCTGCACGCAGGGCTAGGGATTCGAACCTCCGAACTTGCGACCTTCCGATCGACAAGCCTGGTGTCTTACCCGCTGAGCTTCCACCTATTTGTGAGGGCCCCCACTGCATTTTCACGCATTCTCTATTAGGCTGACCTACGCTTTGCAGAGAAGAAGCGATTGCCGAAGGAAGGATCTCAAACACAAGAATACCTGTATTTTCTAATATGACATTAGAAAAAGTATGAAAGAAGAAAATGCTCAAGTTTAAAAACCAAAACACTCCAGGGAGATGTAAACGAAGAAAAATTTGCTAGAATTACTAGAATTTTTATAGCAATAATTATGTTGTTGTTGTTCAGTCGTTTAGTCGTGTCTGACTGTTCGTGACCTCATGGACCATAGCATGCCAGGCCTTCCTGTCCTCCACTGTCACCCGGAGTTTACTCAAATAGCAATAATTATACTGGATTTAAAAGCTGAGCGTGGAGCAGAAATAAAGGAATATCTATTAAATTAAAATACACAAAATTATGAAATAAGCACATTAAACCCTAGGCAGATCTAACTCTAAAGGATGAAGGGCATACCACTTTACAATGAAAATAATAGATATCTAGGCCCTATAAAACCTACCAACAACATATGGCTGATTAAATCAAGTAAAATCAAGTAAAATTGAGCAATATAGAAGATAAAATCCAGCGAAACTGGTCACCAGGGCCCATCAGAAGCTGCAGGTCCACAGATGGAGGATCACTTCTACTCCTCAGAATACAAAAGTTTTAAACCCTTGATTGAAAGACTAAAAAAAAAAGCTTTAAGAAGCCAGGATTGATTGTTTTAGAGCTTGTGAGATCAGCCAACCAAGGCAGAAATGTCACAAACATCACTTAGAACATTTGGCAACCCTGAAAAGCCACTTTTTCTGTTGTTTTTCCTACGGCAAAGTATCGGTTCAAGCCCCCTTCCCATGGCCCCTCTGTTCACCTCCTGTTTTGGACAGAAAAGTGGTGGTTCTACAAGGAACCACAAGGGATTAATTAGAAACTGCTGTCTATTTAAGCATATCACTTGCCACTTTTTAATAAATGGAAGCGGTAACATGGATGCACTAAGGAACCTCTTCAAATGGAATCAAACCCTTTGATTGACACACTTAGGAGTCGGTTGCAAAAACATCCGTGGGGATCTCGGGGGACCTCGGGATTTGCCAATTAATGTTGCCCCACTGAGAGAGCATCTGTCTTTTTCAGAGCTGGAGAACATCATCGGTCTACTCCTAGCCAGCTGTGCAACTGAGTCCCACTCGCTCCTCTGTTGTGTCTCCCCAAAGGGGAGAAAAATTGTTTACTTCTAGTTTTTGTAGTCTACCCTCATCCAAAGGGGTCTGGAGACAGAGAAGTGGTTGGGCTAGATGGCAGGGGCTTGAAGAAAGCTCTTCTCTTCTGTACAAAATCACCACCACCACCACCATCACAGTAAGGAAATGAGAGGTGAATGAATGGCAAGGAGTAGGAATCACTCAGGACTGGTCTGAGATATTTTTGCTACTAGGGATGGAAACAGAGATAGAACCTCTTGTGTCTGATGGACCAACAGTTAAATATTTGTCAGCACCGATGATGGGACAACATTTCCACCAGGCTAATTTAGAAAGCATTAGTGATGGGACCACATGCTAGCTTAGAAAGTACCACATCCTCCTTGGCCTAAGGGCAGAGCAGGTCCTCTTAACCTTCTCCTTGGCACGTTCACAATCTAGTGGTGTCACCCAGAAAGAGGTTTGCCACTTGATCAGCTTTTTGGGTGGGAAATGAAGGTAAAAGACTTGCCTGTACCCTAAGGGTAATGCTTAATTAAGGACTATTTTATTTTATCAATGCAGAGAAACCGTACGTGCCATGCAATCTGAAACTATCAGCACCAAACTTCCCATCTAGTCTTAACCACTGTCCTGTTTCTCTCTCTCTCTCTATATATATATATATATATATTTAATCCATTCAATCACATCCGATTTTCATAGACTGCCTGGACAAGTCTCTGCTGTTTCCTTGGCAAGATCTTTGGAAGTGGTTTGCCATTGCCTCCTTCCTAGGGCTGAGAGAGAGTGACTGGCCCAAAGTCACCCAGCTGGCTTTGTTCCTAAGGCAGGACTAGAACTCACAGTCTCCTGGTTTCTAGCCTGGTGCCTTAACCACCACACCAAACTGGCTCTCCAAAAAAAAAATTAGCAAATAAAATTATTAAGCAGAGGGGCAGCAAAAAACTTTGCACAAAGGGACCTTACTGGTGAGCTCCCTAATACCCTATCTTGGTTTTATGGCTGGGATTGACTCTGAATTTTTCCTTTCCCGAACGGGCTCATCTTTTCTTGGTTCTTGTTTCCTTTTATTATTTTCCTTTTGCTATTTTATACCCTAAGTCTTCTGGAGTTACTCCAGTGACTGAGGCAGCTTACAAGTTGATAAATAAATACATAAACACTTTTGATTGCTAAATAAGTATACTTCCCTAGTCAGCCAACCCTTTCTAAAAAGTTAGTTCCTACTTTAAAAGTATCGCTAGTCAAATTGCTAAAAGTGATTTCCCACAAATCCAGAGTTCAGCCAAATCAATGGGTTGTTTCTCCTGAACCCTATCTTCAAATCTACACATATTCATAACTGTGAATTTAAAACAAAATAAGAGACTAAATGGTTCTTTAGTTTATTTTGAGGTGGGATAAATTCCAATTATGCTTGTGTGGATGGATTTTTGATGGTTAAGATGATCCTTTGCCCAGGATGTTATTTTCACTTTAGTTTATATTGATATTAATAATTTTTAATTTTTAAATAATTTTTAAATATTAATAATAAGATATTTTCTATATTTGATATATGAGATGAAGATATTTTTGTCATTTAGAATGATTATATAAAAATGTTAAGAAGTATTTGGATTAGATATGCATTTTATTTTATTTTTATTTATTTATTTATTTATTTTTATTATTCAATTTATTTATTATTCAAATTTATTCCCCGCCCATCTCCCATGCAAGGGACTCTGGGCGGGTTACAATAAATAAAAATTTAAAACTATACAAAATACCTAAAAACACAAACAAAACATAATAAAATAAAATCCAGGATGGGCTTGGACCCGCAGAATAGATAGTAGAGCTATGGGGCCAGCCAACCCCAGAGGCACTATCGTCCCAGGCCAGGTGGCAAAGCCAGGTCTTAAGGGCCTTCCGAAAGGGCAGGAGGGAGGGGGCCAGTCTCACCTCCGGGGGCAGAATATTCCACAAGGAGGGCGCTATCGCAGAGAAGGCACGCCTCCTGGTCCCCGCTAGATGGAATTCTCTTGTTGAGGGGGTCCGAAGCATGCCCTCCCTGCATGTACGGGTGGGGTGGGTCGACGTTATCGGGACGAGACGGTCCCTCAGGTACCCTGGTCCTATGCCATGTAGGGCTTTAAAGGTAATCACCAACACCTTGAATTGGACCCGGAAGCAAACTGGCACCCAATGCAGCTCGCGAAGCAGAGGTGTTACATGTGCCGATCTTCTGGCACTCATAACTGCTCGCGCCGCTGCATTCTGCACCAGCTGAAGCTTCCGGATACTCTTCAAGGGTAGCCCCATGTAGAGCGCATTACAATAGTCTATACGGGAGATGACAAGGGCATGAGTGACTGTTCGGAGGGCCTCCCGATCCAGGAAAGGGCGTAACTGGTGCACAACTCGCAGCTGTGCAAAGGCCCTCCTGGCCACGACTGCCACCTGCTCTTCAAGCAGGAGTCGCGAGTCCAGGAGGACCCCCAGATTCCGCACTGGATCCGAGTGGGGTAGTGCAACCCCCCCCAGAACCAAAGATGACAACTTCCCGGATCCAGGGGGGCCATCAATCCACAGCCACTCCGTCTTACCAGGGTTCAGTTGAAGCCTGTTGTTCCCCATCCAGACCCCCACAGCCTCCAGGCACTGAGATAAGGCATTGACCGCATCACTTACTTCACCCGGGACGGAGATGTATAACTGGGTATCATCAGCATATTGGTGATACCTCATCCCGTGGTGACGGATGATCTCGCCCAGCGGCTTCATGTAGATGTTAAATAGGAGTGGAGAGAGAACCGACCCCTGCGGCACCCCACAAGTCAGGGGTCGCGGGTCAGCTCTCTCCTCCCCTATCAACACTGACTGGGAATGGCCCTGGAGAAAGGAGGCGAACCAGCGCAAAACCACGCCGCCCGCCCCCAACTCCTCGAGCCGCTCCAAAAGTATACCATGGTCGACGGTATCGAAAGCCGCTGAGAGATCTAAGAGAGCAAGGATGGACGCACTCCCTCCATCCCGCTCTCGCCAGAGATCATCCATAAGTGCGACCAATGCGGTCTCCGTCCCATATCCCGGCCTGAAACCTGACTGGAAGGGGTCCAGATAATCCGTTTCATCCAGAATCCTCTGGAGTTGCAACGCCACCACCTTCTCAACCACCTTTCCTAAAAAGGGAAGGTGGGAGACTGGGCGAAAATTGCCCAGGATTGTAGGGTCCAGGGAAGGTTTCTTGAGGAGGGGGTGCACCAGCGCCTCCTTAAAGGCAGCCGGGAACACCCCCTCACTCAAGGACGAATTAATCATCGCCTGGACCCAGCCACATGTCACCTCACTAGCTGATTTCACCAGCCAGGAGGGACATGGGTCAAGCTGGCATGTGGTGGCGTTTACAATCCGGAGGATCCTGTCTACTTCATCAGCCGCAACAGGATCAAACTGTGCCCAGATAACGTGGTAAGTACGAGCCCCTGGCATCTCCCCAGATCTTGTCTCACGCTTGGAGTCCAACTTGGAATGAATCTGAGCGATTTTGTCCTGCAGATGCTCAGAAAACTCTTCCGAACGGCCCTGTAAGTGGGTCTCGCCCTGCTCCCGACCCAAAAGTGATCTTGTAATCTTGAAAAGGGCCGTCGGGCGGCATTCTGCGGACGCAATAAGAGCGGAGAAATATTCACGTTTCGCCGCTCTTACCGCCACAAGGTAGGCCTTAACTGCGGCTCTAGCTTGTGTTCGGTCAGATTCAGTCTTCGTCTTTCTCCAGCGGCGCTCTAGACGTCTCTTAACCCTCTTCAAAGCCCTTAACTCTTCCGTGAACCACGGAGAGCAGCGGGTCGAGCAGGGCCGGAGAGGTCGCATAGGCGCGATCTTGTCCAGGGCTCCGGCCGCGGCTTTATTCCAGGCCGCGGCCAGGACCTCCACTGGACCGTGAAGCAAGTCCTCGGGAATAACCCCCAGCTCCTTCTGAAACCTCACTGGGTCCATCAGTCGCCGGGGGCGGACCAATCGAATAGGTCCCGCCTCCCTGCGGAGTGGGGTAGCACAAGAGAGTCTCAGGGTCACCAGGGCGTGGTCTGACCATGACAATGGGGAAAGATGTAACTCTCCCCTCAGATCACATTGCCACTGCTCAGACAAGAAAACTAAGTCCGGGGTGAGACCACTGTCACGAGTCGGGTCACGAATAATCTGAGACAGGCCCATAGCTGCCATGGTAGCCATGAACTCCCGAGCCGCCTCCGAGGACCGTCCCAGAGACGGCAGATTGAAGTCCCCCAGAACCATAAGTCTGGGGAACTCCACCGCCAACCCCGAGACAGCCTCGAGCAGCTCAGGCAGGGAGGTTGCTACGCAGCAGGGAGGCTGGTACAGCAGCAACACTCCCAACTGTTCTCGTGAACCCAACTTGAAAAACAGGGTCTCACACCCGGTCACTTGTGGAGCAGCGCCCCTGAAGGCCACAAGGGACTCTCGGATGACCACTGCCACCCCTCCTCCCCTGCCCCGGTGTCTCGGCTGATGCCACACCCGAAACCCGGCTGGGCATATCTCCAAGAGGGCTACTCCCCCCTCTGGGCCCAGCCAGGTCTCGGTAATACACGCCAGGTCGGCCCCCTCCTCTATGATTAGATCACCTATAAGGGGGGCCTTGTTGTTCACCGACCTGGCATTCAGCAGCAGCAGTCGGAGACCGGAGCCCGCGAGGATCTGCTTACCAGGGCCTGGGTATGAACACGGGGGGCCGGAACGCGCCACCGGTAGCAAACACCGGGGGCGCCTTCCCCAATGATGGCCTGCCCTCCGGTTCCCGTCATACCGTCCCCTGCCCGTCACCACCTGAATCAAATAGCCCGCCACACAGCCCCCAGAGATTCCCGGCTCTGGCCTGGTAGCCTCCACTCCCAGACCTCCGGAATTCCTGGGCTTAATCAAGGGTCCCTTATCCCATTCATCCATCATACAGTCGCACACAATGTCGGGCAGTGACAAGACCCCCCAGTGCACCAGCTCTCGCTCTCGGCACTGTTAGGGTCCAGCACCACCCCCGCTCATACTCTGTACCTCTCCCTCAACTTCTCTCACTGGTCAGGGAGAGGTACCAACACCCACCAACAGTCACTCCTACCCCACCTGGCTCTCACCCAGGGGGTACTCTTACATACCCATACAATCTTGGCTCCCCCTTGTCTCTCACCCGGGGGGGTCCACATTCATACCAAGGGACCCCTACAAACCCTCTGCCACCTTAGCTTAAATGGGACGACATGCAGAATTTTATGGGAGTTAGTCCGTGTTCTTCGTAGGCCCTGGTCTCCTGGGCTATCTGTCCAGCCTCTGCGTCTTCCAGGGCCGCAGGGCTCTCCACCAGCTCCAATCCGCTCTAACATCGGAAGCCTCCGAACCCCCTTTAGAAGTCGGTCCAGGAAAAAAGTCCAGGAGTCCGCTGCCTCAACCGGGCTCCCCGCCGTGCTGTGACGGCTCCGCTAGGCCCCCACCAACTGTACCGACCTAGCTCAAACTCCGATGGTCTCCAGCCTCCAGCAGTCAAAAACAGAGAGGCCTCCGGCAGCCTCCAGCCGACCACGATAGTCTTTGGATTCCGCAGGCTCCACCGGCCCCAGCTCAGAGATCAGTAATCAAAAATCTCCAGCCTCCAGCTGCCATTCGGCAGCCTCCCGCAGTCTCCAACCTTCTGTGGGCACCGGGCAACAGCTCCTTGCCAGCTCCACCGGCCCAACTCGAACCCCACAGTCTCTGCGGCCTCCAGCTTCCCACGGACCTCGGCAGCTTACAGCGTCTCCGGCTGCTCGCTGAGCTCGCTTCTCCGCTTCTTCGCTCGCCTCCCCACGCCGTTCCTCGGAGGCTCCGACCGGATGTAAAAGCTCGTCTCAGCACTCCCCCCAGAGAAAGCCACTCACCCACTGACAACACCACCTCCCTAGACCCCCAAAGGTGAATTTTCGGGGGGTTTCGGGGGGTTTTCACAGGGTTTCTGTGGCTTTCTCCCGGAGCGGTAATCGGCCGCGATGACTTGCGGCCGCCATCCATTTTAGATGGATGAATAGAAATTTTTCAATTTCTATTACCGCCTCATCTGCCCCGAAGGGGACTTTGGGCTGTTTACAAGACATAATAGTTAAAATATATAAATAAATAAGATAAAATAGGTATAAATAAGATAAAATAGGTATAAATAAGATAAAATAAAATAAATAAATAAATAAATAAAATGAATAAAAAACCATACAAATACACAATCATCATAAAATACTAATAAATTAAATATAAAATCCAGGAGGCGATAAGATGGTATTTAAAAGGGCTCTATGGCACCAGCCATCCCCAGGAGGAGCTGTTCCCATTCCCATCCCAGGCGAGGCGGCAGAACCAGGTATTTAAGTTTATTTTATTTTATTTTATTTTATTTTATATTTTATATTTTATATTTTTTTTTATTTTTTTATTTTTTTATTTTATTATTTTATTTTATTTTATTTTATTTTATTTTATTATTTTATTTTATTTTATTTTATTTTATTTTATTTTATTTTAATTTTATTTTTTAATTTAATTTAATTTATTTAATTTATTTAATTTATTTCTTAAATAAGATAATATCTTTTCGAGGTGGGATAAATTTTTATGATTATGGTTGGTATTAAGATTAAGATGAATACCCAGAATGTTCTTTTTATTTGAAATATTACTAATATTGATAATGGAAATTTTATAAGAATGTTAAGAATTACTGGGGAAAGATATGTATTGTGATCCTAAAGGTTTTTAAACTGAATATATAACATAATTTATTCCTTGTGAGTTTGGGGAATATTTAGTTGAAATAATAGTTTGATTTGTATTTTTTTTATATTAAGAGTTAGTTATTTTATGTATAGTGACGGATGGTAGTATTGGGGGTATAATAAGATAACATTAAATAGATTTGGCAGTTGAAACTGACTAGAGAAATGTGTGGTAATATTTAGTATAAACTTTAATTAATAAATAGTCCTTGGATAAGGAGCGAAACGTTTCCACTGAGAAAATAGAAATCCAGTTGACATGATTCAAGCTACAGACAATTCCACCTGGATGACTGAGAACCTTCATAGACATATTTTTCCCTTTGTTAGAGAATTGCTTTTGGTTTTCTTTCGTTTGTAATCGAAAAAAAATGAAGTTATAGTCTTAAATTTTGATTATTAAGTTGAAATGGACTATAGAAATAATTACTATAGTTAAAATTGGAGTAAGAGACTGATGTATTTTTTATGCATGCAGTATCTTCGCTGTAAAGAGTCGGAAGTCATTCTTTTTGTATCTTTTTCTATTTATTTCTGCACTTTTTAGTTTTTTCCTTTTTTCTTTCCTTTCCTTTCAATCTTTTTCTACCTCTTCATGTTTTATCTTTATTCTGAAAATATAATGAAGTTGCTATTAAAAAAAATAACTGTGACTTTAAAACAGAACTATAATGCCATAATAAATGTCATCTCGTTCTTTTGCAAACAAAGTTGAACTAGGCAAAAGCTAAAAAAATGTGTTCCTCCTTGCCTTGATGACATGTTAATTTCAGTTCTGGAAAGCAGATTTTTATAATTCATTACTTCTTTTGCATTAGCTCAGATGCACATTCAGAAGATTAGGTTTGTGATCTCAGCAAATATACACATACAGTACATCCAGAGTCTAAATGGAAGAGAGACAGAAAACAAAAATAATTTTTACAATGGCTCACATCTTCCCTGGGAGTACTCCATCCATTTACTTAATTTAAGACTGATAGAGCTCAGTGGGGTTCAAGCACAATTCTATTGGAGTTTGGTTACTATCAGTAAATTGGGTAAGAATACAACTGACCTTGTACTTCGTACTTTGGCCACCTAATGCGAAGAGAGGACTCACTGGAGAAGACCCTGATGCTGGGAAAGACTGAAGGCAAAAGGAGAAGGGGACGGCAGAGGATGAGATGGTTAGATAGCATCACCGATGCAATGAACATGAATTTGAGCAAACTCCGGGAGACAGTGGAGGACAGGAAGGCCTGGCGTGCTATGGTCCATGAGGTCACGAAGAGTCGGACACGACTAAACAACTGAACAACAACAACAAAATAGAGTAAGGCTAATTATCTCAGTCAAGAATTGTCCCAAATATCAGATGATAATGTTTAAAGCTTGTTGAGATGGGTGGCCATATAAATTGGATAAATAAATAATAAAGCTGATTCCTGTATTCGGAGACCTCGGAACATATTTGATCAAAAAAATGTATGGGTGTGAGAGTTGGACCATAAGGAAGGCTGAGCACCGAAGAATTGATGCTTTCGAGCTGTGGTGCTGGAGAAGACTCTTAAGAGTCCCTTGGACTACAAGGAGGTCAAATCAGTCAATCCTAAAGGAAATCAACCTTGACTGCTCATTGGAAGGACAGATACTGAAGCTGAAGCTCAAATACTTTGGCCACCTAATGCGAAGAGAGGACTCACTGGAAAAGACCCTGATGCTGGGAAAGACTGAAGGCAAAAGGAGAAGGGGATGGCAGAGGATGAGATGGTTAGATAGCATCACCGATGCAATGAACATGAATTTGAGCAAACTCCGGGAGACAGTGGAGGACAGGAAGGCCTGGCGTGCTATGGTCCATGAGGTCACGAAGAGTCGGACACGACTAAACAACTGAACAACAACAACAAAATAGAGTAAGGCTAATTATCTCAGTCAAGAATTGTCCCAAATATCAGATGATAATGTTTAAAGCTTGTTGAGATGGGTGGCCATATAAATTGGATAAATAAATAATAAAGCTGATTCCTGTATTCGGAGACCTCGGAACATATTTGATCAAAAAAATGTATGGGTGTGAGAGTTGGACCATAAGGAAGGCTGAGCACCGAAGAATTGATGCTTTCGAGCTGTGGTGCTGGAGAAGATTCTTGAGAGTCCCTTGGACTGCAAGGAGGTCAAATCAGTCAATCCTAAAGGAAATCAACCCTGACTGCTCATTGGAAGGACAGATACTGAAGCTGAAGCTCAAATACTTTGGCCACCTAATGCGAAGAGAGGACTCACTGGAAAAGACCCTGATGCTGGGAAAGACTGAAGGCAAAAGGAGAAGGGGACGGCAGAGGATGAGATGGTTAGATAGCATCACCGATGTAATGAACATGAATTTGAGTAAACTCCGAGAGACAGTGGAGGACAGGAAGGCCTGGCGTACTATGGTCCATGAGGTCACGAAGAGTCGGACACGACTAAACGACTGAACAACAACAAACAACTGACCTTGTAGGCTTAGTAAGAAAGGACGGAGTCCAAAGAGGGGCTAGATCTTGGTCTGTGTTTCCATGCAGACACTCACCTGGTGCAGGAAGATGAGAACAGCCCCTGGTCCACATGTAGATGGGCGGTGATAAAAATTGGAAATAAATAAAAATAAAATTTTCTCTGGTGCTCTAGAAGGAACGTCTCATGGGCTGACGGACCTGAGATTGAGCTTCTTGTTTCACCATTCTCAGGTTAGACAGTCCTTGAAACATTCCTCAGGTTGTCATCTCCCCAGTTCCTCCTTCCACGTCATTCCTCAGTTAGTGGCTGGAAGATTTCGTCTGAATGGGAAAGCAGGAATGCAGAGAATGTAAACAAGCATCCGTCAGCAGTGAAGACTCTGAAGGCTCCAGGTAAGAGGAAATTCGAGTCTCCTCTACTAAGAGGGGTGAGGCCACAAAAGTGCGCAGAGCGTTCGGTATCTGATTGGGTCTATAGTCTGCATTACCCTCCCCACCCACTCAATAACTGTCAGCTACCATATTTGGTGACCCTTCCTGGAAGACATGAAAGATTGAGTTTTTAACCATGTTCGTCCTTGTTGCAGTGGGAGCTTGCAGTGAAATAAGAGAGCCATTCTTGAAAGAGAAGCACACAGCCGTTGACCAAGATTCAGACAAGTCTAGTGCATCCTTCTCTCTCGCTGTTGAATGCAGCACCTTCTCTGTGGAATAACCATCCACCTCTCTTCCCAGAAAAACCAGGCTCCTTACCGTTTTATTTATTAAAAACATTTCATTAATTGTTATTAAAAGTTTATTTACTATTTTCTTGATTAAAATTCTATGTTTCTATTTTAAACTACTTTGATTTCTATTTTTAAAACATGTTATATTTTGTAAAAATATTTTTATTTCTTATTAAATAATTTTATTAATCAATCAATCAAAATTTATTTATGGTCTGAGACCAAACACAATAAAAGACCAGCATACAGTGCAATAACTATAAAAGAACATTTTTAAAATTGCAAGAAAATCCTAAAGCATTTAGCAGCTAACAGTTAATAACATGGAGGAGGAACCAGATGGTTTCTAATAGCTGTAGCTATTGATAAAAATTTTACATTTATTAAATGCACCATGCACCATACATGTGCCTCCTCTCTTGGTGGCAAGTGGGAAACTGTATCTTGGCTTGTAAGATCCTCTCTAGATTACAGAGCCTAGCTTGCACTGATCAGCATGAACCTACTTGGGGTAACACCAAGCTCCGGGCTTAAGGCACAGTGACCCAAATATGTCAAAACTGATCTGTTCTGTCCTTACCGTTAATATACAATGCTGCATGTGGCAGTGCTGTAACCAACCTACACCTTATCTATCATACTAATCAGTATTATGTGAGAGCCTCAATTGTCTGAAGCCATGATGGGCAACTGGAGTCATTATCTGTGTATTTTGTGGCAGACTGCAAGTTGGAATGTAAGAGGAGTAAATGGGAAAAGAAGGAAGGAAGGAAGGAAGGAAGGAAGGAAGGAAGGAAGGAAGGAAGGAAGGAAGGGATAGACAAGGAGGAGGAGGAAGAGGAGGGGGAGGGGGGAGGGGGAGGAGGAGGAGGAGGAGGAGATAGACAAGGAGAAGGAAGGAAGGAAGGAAGGAAGGAAGGAAGGAAGGAAGGAAGGAAGGAAGGAAGGAAGGGGAGGGAAGAGAAAGAAAGAAAGAAAGAAAGAAAGAAAGAAAGAAAGAAAGAAAGAAAGAAAGAAATAAAGAAAGAAAGAAAGAAGAAAGAAAGAAAGAAAGAAAGAAAGAAAGAAAGAAAGAAAGAAAGAAAGAAAGAAAGAAAGAAATTTATTATTTATTTCCCTTTTCCCAGTTCATGGGCATAGGGAAATAAATAATTTGTGGGATCAGTTTGATACCTACGTAAATTTGCTATCATGTCAATACCCAGACTCTATCATAATAATAGCTGGTGATTTTAACGCACGTATTGGCCAATCTGATGCCTCTTTACAAACTCATTTTAAGTGGCCAATGCCCCCTAAAACTGATGTGGGCTATCTATCAGCCAGACAAGCTAAAGTCCAAAAATGTAATATTGCAGGATTTCGTTTGGCTCAATTTGTGGACAGTTTAGATCTAGTTATACTTAATGGAACTGTTAAAAGGTAAAGGTTCCCCCTGCACATTTCTGCAGTCATGTCCAACTCTAGGGGCCGGTGCTCATCTCCGTTTGTTAGTCGAAGAGCCAGCGTTGTGCAAAGACGCTTCCACGGTCATGTGGCCGCATGACGCGCATGGAACGCTGTTACCATCCCACCAAAGTGGTACCTATTCATCTACTTGCATTTGCATGCTTTCAAATTGCTAGGTTGGCAAGAGCTGGGGCGAGTGCGGGAGCTCACTCCCATGGAAATTTATGGAACTGTTAGGGGTGACATAAAAGGGGAGTTTACATTCTGGCGTCCAAATGGGGCCAGTGTAGTTGATTATATTATGATTTCCCGGAACTTTGTATGTCATATAGCTTACTTTTATATTGGAACTCGCCCTGATAGTGACCACTTTCGACTAATTTGTCTTTTTGATTCTAAAACAAATCTCAAACCATTAGAAGTAGCCCACTGCCCCATTGACATTACAATACAATGTCTGTAGCTTGAATCATGTCAACTGGATTTCTATTTTCTTAGTGGAAACGTTTCACTCCTTATCCAAGGAGCTTCTTCAGTCTGAGTAAAGTTAGTAAGGGAATCCTTAAATATGTTTCTAGGCTGGCTGTGTGACCTTGCACCTGGGGCTAGGTCATGGTTATTTTTGAGATGTTTGTTTCTAAATCCCTTTATCATCTAAAGGAGGATCGTTAAGATTACCCTGCTGCTGTTGAGCTTGCGAAATGGTCTTAATCTTCCTAGGCACAGAAGACAAAGCAAAACACAACTAACTCCAAAACACAAGGAAAGCAATGTAGTGTATGCAATCCAGTGCAGTGAGGAGTGCTCTGAACTCTACATTGGAGAAACCAAACAACCTTTGTACAGGAGGATGGCCCAACACAGGAGAAGTAACACCACAGGACCAGAGTCAGCAGTTTATCTTCATCTAAAGGAAAAAGGACACTCATTTGAGGACATTAATGTTCACATTTTAGACAGAGAAGATAGGTGGTTTGAGAGAGGGGTCAAGGAATCCATTCATGCCAACTTGGAAAATCCTTCCTTGAATAGAGGTGGGGGCCTCAGGCATAACCTTTCCCCTATCTTCCTTCCTGCTTTGTCTTCTGTGCCTAGGAAGATTAAGACCATTTCGCAAGCTCAACAGCAGCAGGGTAATCTTAACGATCCTCCTTTAGATGATAAAGGGATTTAGAAACAAACATCTCAAAAATAACCATGACCTAGCCCCAGGTGCAAGGTCACACAGCCAGCCTAGAAACATATTTAAGGATTCCCTTACTAACTTTACTCAGACTGAAGAAGCTCCTTGGATAAGGAGTGAAACGTTTCCACTAAGAAAATAGAAATCCAGTTGACATGATTCAAGCTACAGACAATTCCACCTGGATGACTGAGAACCTTCATAGACATATTACAATACAATGCAAGTACAAAATAGATGGTCTCAAGATTTGGCTAAAATTAGGTCTGGAATTTTGACCTCAGAGCCCCTGCTTCAAATGCATACCCAAATTTGTTCATCTGAATCATATGAACAAGTAATATCGCTGTATCAATCAATTATTGTTAATCTTCAAGCACCCCTGACAAGATTTACAACAGCTAATTGTGTTTATGCACATAAAAGATCTAGATCTTGGTATGATAATGACTGCATTGAAGCCAAATTAAATTTTCACCAGGAAAATTCTGCAAATGCCTCAAAATTACTTAAGATTCAGAAAAAAAATCATAAAGATCTCTTAAAGATAAACAGCAGGCTATAAGCGAGAATTGGAGTAATCTAATTTTAGCAGCAAAGCTCAAGAATGCCACTTGGTTCTGGCGTTTAATAAATCAGCCTCTTACAGATAGAAGGTTTGGCCCTATTACACAAATATCTGCAGATAAATGGGAGGATCATTTTAATAACATCTTTAAAAGGGAATCTGCTGTAATCTCAGATGTGATTCCCTCTTGCAAGGACCTCCCGGATTGGCCGCCAGTATCCATAGCTGAGGTTAAAGAACTTATTGTCCAACTAAAACCAGGTAAAGCATCTGGAGGTGATTTTATCCCCCCAGAATTAATAAGGAAAAATAAAGGCTGGTGGGCCCCAGTTTTGGCCACCTTATTTACACATGCTGAGCAGAAAACAGCTCCAAAGCTCCGAGTTCGGAGACTTGGTAGTCTAGTCCCAATGAAGACTCCAAGCGAGAAATAGGATAGATACCCTTTTATTTGAGCTCAAGCAACAGGGGCTACTCCTCTCAAAAAGGGAGGGCGCCGAACAAAAAGAGACATTCGTATTTATGTAGCTTGAATCATGTCAACTGGATTTCTATTTTCTCAGTGGAAACGTTTCGCTCCTTATCCAAGGAGCTTCTTCAGTCCGAACTGAAGAAGAACTGAAGAAGACTGAAGAAGCTCCTTGGATAAGGAGCGAAACGTTTCCACTGAGAAAATAGAAATCCAGTTGACATGATTCAAGCTACAGACAATTCCACCTGGATGACTGAGAACCTTCATAGACATTCGTATTTATACATTTCTGATCCCTTGAGCAAGGGTTTTCAGGAAGCAAAGATAAGACAAGGAAATTAAGGAAATTTCAAAGGTTACCACAAGTAATTTATGAACATCCTGGATTTTGTGCCTGTCAAGATAAGGGAAATAAGATAAGTGGGAAGGGTCTGGTTTTCTAATTAATGGTTATCAGGATCTCACAGGCTTTTTGTGAGTAAACAACTGTTGTTGTTTGCAAGAGATTAACCATCTATTTAGTTTAGAACTTCCTGTGACACTCACAGTTTATACATTCTGCCGAGCACGTACATGTTCCATAGGGTGGGGGATTTAGAAAGATAGATTCCAACTCACACATTAATAATACAGGATAATTTCCATCTGACTGGAATCAGGCCATTGTTGTACCGATATACAAAAATAAAGGAAATAGACTTGACCCTACAAATTATAGGCCTGTCAGTTTATTAAACACAATAAATAAACTTTATGCCAGATTTTTATATTCAAAGTTAGTCGATTGGGTACAAAATGAAAATATTATTGCTGAAGAACAGGCCGGATTTAGAGAGGAATGGTCAACACTAGATCATCTTTTGGTTCTTCACCATTTGGCAGAAAAATATTCTACCCCCCCTTGTGGTTCCCTTTTTGCAACCTTTGTTGATTTTAAGTCAGCTTTTGATCTAATACCAAGGGAGAGATTGTGGGATAGACTGAGACATTCCACGATTGACAAAAGGCTGCTAGCTCTTATTCAATCGCTTTATTCAAATACCTCCCTGAAAATTAGATGCACCCCCTGGGGACATTTATCTAAAGCAGTCCCAACTTACAGTATAGAGGTGTAAGACAAGGTTGCACATTAGCTCCATTACTTTTCAATTTGTATCTAAATCCAATAATTCAAGCGCTTGCTGTTTCAGCCCATCATCCACCTATTTTGGCTGATTGTGCAATTCCAGCACTACTGTATGCCCATGATGTAGTCATTATGTCTACTTCACAAGTGGGAATGAGAAAGGCACTTAGGGCACTAGCTGTATTTTGCACAGATCAAAAACTTTCAATAAATTATGAGAAAACGAAAGTATTAGTTATTGCCCGACACCATCATAAGATTCACAAATGGCAAATAAATGGGACACCAATTGAACAGGTGCACACCTATAAATACCTTGGAGTGCAGTTCCATGCTTCCTTATCCTGGAACGCTCATTTTCTTTACCGGGCAAGTGTTGCCCAGTGTACCTCATCAGCTAAATTCTACCATTCAAAAGGAGCCCATTATATCCCTGCAGCTTGCAAGGTCTTTCAAGCTAAGGTAGTCCCTCAGCTTCTTTATGGCTCTCAAATCTGCTCCCTTGCAAAGTTTACTATTATTGAAACCATTCAGAATAAGTTTATTAGAGCCATATTCATGGTACCAAAAATTATTTAAAATGCCATCCTACGGGTAGAAATAGGCATAGTTTCATTGGATGCCAGAGCATGGTTCCTTCTTCTTAGGTAAAGGTAAAGGTTCCCCCCGCACATCTGTGCAGTCGTGTCCGACTCTAGGGGCCGGTGCTCATCTCCGTTTGTTAGCCGAAGAGCCAGCGTTGTCCGAAGACGCTTCCGCGGTCATGTGGCCGGCATGACGCGCACGGAATCCTTCTTCTTACCTTCTGGCTAAAGTTAATTCTGTTGCCTATAGGTTTAGCCCCATTAGTATTTAGAGATCATTTTAAGTCATTGTGGCTAAAAAAAGTCTTAGATAAAATTAAATTGCTGGGCTTCTCTATGGAAAGTCTGTGCTTATTAGGATTTGATAATGCTAGAACCGCCCTTAAACTACGAATCTGGGATATAGATCTCCAAACAAATTTAAGTAAGGTGCTGTACCCCAATATCTGTCATTTTCTTCCAGAAGGGTTCATTCCAGCTTCTTATTTCTCATCCATCACAATTTTGAAATTTCGTAAAGCTTTCACTTTAGCCAGGCTGGACGCTCTGCCCTCAGCAGTCCTTCTTGGACATTTTAAGCGTACTCCTATGCACCTTCGGTTATGTCCATGTGGCGACGGCTCAATAGAAACCCTAAGCCATATGTTGTTATACTATTCCCTATATAAGGACTCTAGACAGATCCTTATATATCCATTATTGAAGAAATTTCCAGGCAGGGAGTGTGATTTCTATTTAATGCTACTTCTTTCGGACAAGGACCCGAAAATATCCTCTCAGGTTTCCCGGTTCTGTGCTACCGTCTGCACAATACGCCGCACCGTCACTTAGATTTAGAATTTCTTAACATAGTATTTTATTTCAGTTTATTTTAGTATTTTCATTCTTAATCAATTTTAGATCGTATTACACTAATTGGTTTTTTTTTTTTTTTTTAAATATTTGTTGTTGTTGTTCAGTCGTTCAGTCGTGTCCGACTCTTCGTGACCTCATGGACCATAGCACGCCAGGCCTTCCTGTCCTCCACTGTCTCTCGGAGTTTACTCAAATTCATGTTCATTACATCGGTGATGCTATCTAACCATCTCATCCTCTGCCGTCCCCTTCTCCTTTTGCCCTCAGTCTTTCCCAGCATCAGGGTCTTTTCCAGTGAGTCCTCTCTTCGCATTAGGTGGCCAAAGTATTTGAGCTTCAGCTTCAGCATCTGTCCTTCCAATGAGCAGTCAGGGTTGATTTCCTTTAGGATTGACTGGTTTGACCTCCTTGCAGTCCAAGGGACTCTCAAGAGTCTTCTCCAGCACCACAGCTCGAAAGCATCAATTCTTCGGCGCTCAGCCTTCCTTATGGTCCAACTCTCACAGCCATACATTGCTACTGGAAAAACCATAGCTTTAACTATACGGCTCCAGCAAAGGAGATCGTTACCTTGTCGTGGTAACGGCTAAAAGGACGGCTAGCGGCCGATGGTGCTGGTGGTGAACGACGAATCCGATGTTCTAAAGATCAACACACCATAGGAACCTGGAATGTAAGATCTATGAGCCAGGGCAAATTGGATGTGGTTATTGGTGAGATGTCAAGATTAAATATAGACATTTTAGGTGTCAGTGAACTGAAATGGACTGGGATGGGCCACTTCACATCAGATGACCACCAGATCTACTACTGTGGACAAGAGGAACACAGAAGAAATGGAGTAGCCTTCATAATTAATAATAAAGTGGCTAAAGCAGTGCTTGGATACAATCCAAAAAACGATAGAATGATCTCAATTCGAATTCAGGGTAAGCCATTTAACATCACAGTGATCCAAATATACGCCCCAACCACAGATGCTGAAGAAGCAGAAGTAGATCAGTTCTATGAGGATCTGCAGCACCTACTAGATAATACACCAAAAAGAGATGTTATTTTCATTACAGGAGACTGGAATGCTAAGGTGGGTAGTCAGACGACACCTGGAATTACAGGCAAGCATGGTCTGGGAGAACAAAATGAAGCAGGACATAGGCTGATAGAATTTTGCCAAGACAACTCACTGTGCATAACAAACACTCTCTTCCAGCAACCTAAAAGACGACTTTATACATGGACTTCACCAGATGGTCGACACCGAAATCAGATTGACTACATCCTTTGCAGCCAAAGGTGGCGGACATCTATACAGTCGGTAAAAACAAGACCTGGAGCTGACTGTAGTTCAGATCATGAACTTCTTATTGCAAAATTTAGAATCAGACTAAAGAGAATAGGGAAGACCCACAGATCAGTGGGTCACAGATGAGCTCACTAATATTCCGAAGGAATATGCAGTGGAGGTGAAGAATAGATTTAAGGGACTAGATTTAGTAGATAGGGTCCCAGAAGAACTATGGACAGAAGTTCGCAACATTGTTCAGGAGGCGGCAACAAAAAACGTCCCAAAGAAAAAGAAAACCAAGAAGGCAAGATGGCTGTCTGCTGAAACACTGGAAGTAGCCCAAGAAAGAAGGAAAGCAAAAGGCAACAGTGATAGGGGGAGATATGGCCAATTAAACGCAAAATTCCAGAGGTTAGCCAGAAGAGATAAGGAATTATTTTTAAACAAGCAATGTGCGGAAGTGGAAGAAGACAATAGAATAGGAAGGACAAGAGACCTCTTCCAGAAAATTAGAAACATCGGAGGTAAATTCCAGGCAAAAATGGGTATGATCAAAAACAAAGATGGTAAGGACCTAACAGAAGCAGAAGAGATCAAGAAAAGGTGGCAAGAATATACGGAAGATCTGTATAGGAAGGATAATAATATTGGAGATAGCTTTGACGGTGTGGTCAGTGAGTTAGAGCCAGACATCCTGAAGAGTGAGGTTGAATGGGCCTTAAGAAGCATTGCTAATAACAAGGCAGCAGGAGACGACGGTATCCCAGCTGAACTGTTTAAAATCTTGCAAGATGATGCTGTCAAGGTGATGCATGCCATATGCCAGCAAATTTGGAAAACACAAGAATGGCCATCAGATTGGAAAAAATCAACTTATATCCCCATACCAAAAAAGGGAAGCACTAAAGAATGTTCAAACTATCGAACAGTGGCACTTATTTCACATGCCAGTAAGGTAATGCTCAAGATCTTGCAAGGTAGACTCCAGCAATTCATGGAGCGAGAATTGCCAGATGTACAAGCTGGGTTTAGAAAAGGCAGAGGAACTAGAGACCAAATTGCCAATATCCGCTGGATAATGGAGAAAGCCAGGGAATTTCAGAAAAACATCTATTTCTGTTTTATTGACTATTCTAAAGCCTTTGACTGTGTGGATCATAACAAATTGTGGCAAGTTCTTGGTGGTATGGGGATACCAAGTCATCTTGTCTTCCTCCTGAGGAATCTGTATAACGACCAAGTAGCAACGGTAAGAACAGAGCACGGAACAACGGACTGGTTTAAGATTGGGAAAGGAGTACGGCAGGGCTGTATACTCTCACCCTACCTATTCAACCTGTACGCAGAACACATGCGACATGCTGGGCTTGAGGAATCCAAGGCTGGAGTTAAAATTGCTGGAAGAAACATTAACAATCTCAGATATGCAGATGATACCACTTTGATGGCTGAAAGCGAGGAGGAGTTGAGGAGCCTTATGACGAAGGTGAAAGAAGAAAGTGCAAAAGCTGGGTTACAGTTAAACCTCAAAAAAACCAAGATTATGGCAACGAGCTTGATTGATGACTGGCAAATAGAGGGAGAAAAAGTGGAGGCAGTGACAGACTTTGTATTTCTAGGCGCAAAGATTACTGCAGACGCTGACTGCAGCCAGGAAATCAGAAGACGTCTACTTCTTGGGAGGAGAGCAATGGCAAATCTTGATAAAATAGTTAAGAGCAGAGACATCACACTGACAACAAAGGTCCGCATAGTTAAAGCAATGGTATTTCCTGTAGTAACCTATGGCTGTGAGAGCTGGACCATAAGGAAGGCTGAGCGAAGGAAGATAGATGCTTTTGAACTGTGGTGTTGGAGGAAAATTCTGAGAGTGCCTTGGACTGCAAGAAGATCAAACCAGTCCATACTCCAGGAAATCAAGCCAGACTGCTCACTTGAGGGAATGATATTAAAGGCAAAACTGAAGTACTTTGGCCACATAATGAGAAGACAGGATACCCTGGAGAAGAACCTGATGCTAGGAAAAGTGGAAGGCAAAAGGAAGAGGGGCCGACCAAGGACAAGATGGATGGATGGTATTCTGGAGGTGACGGACTCAACCATTGGGGAGCTGGGGATGGTGACGGCCGACAGAAAGCTCTGGCGTGCACTGGTCCATGAAGTCACGAAGAGTCGGAAACGACTGAATGAATAAACAACATAACTATACGGACCTTTGTCGGCAAGGTGATGTCTCTGCTTTTTAATATGCTGTCTAGGTTTGCCATAGCTTTCCTTCCAAGGAGCAAGCGTCTTTTAATTTCATGGCTGCAGTCACCGTCTGCGGTGATCTTGGAGCCCAAGAAAATAAAATCTGTCACTGCTTCCATTTCTTCCCCTTCTATTTGCCAGGAAGTGATGGGACCAGATGCCATGATCTGGGTTTTTTTAATGTTGAGTTTCAAGCCAGCTTTTGCACTCTCCTCTTTCACCCTCATCAAGAGGCTCTTTAGTTCCTCTTCACTTTCTGCCATTAGGGTGGTATCGTCTGCATATCTGAGGTTGTTGATATTTTTCCCGGCAATCTTAACTCCGGCTTGTGATTCATCCAGCCCGGCATTTCTCATGATGTACTCTGCATATAAGTTAAATAAGCAGGGTGATAATATACAGCCTTGTCGTACTCCTTTCCCAATTTTGAACCAGTCGGTTGTTCCATGTCCGGTTCTAACTGTTGCTTCTTGACCCACATACAGGTTTCTCAGGAGACAGGTAAGGTGGTCTGGTACTCCCATCTCTTTAAGAATTTGCCACAGTTTGTTGTGATCCACACAATCAAAGGCTTTAGCGTAGTCAATGAAGCAGAAGTAGATGTTTTTCTGGAACTCTCTTGCTTTTTCCATGATCCAGCGAATGTTGGCAATCTGATCTCTAGTTCCTCTGCCTCTTTGAAACCCAGCTTGCACTTCTGGTAGTTCTCGGTTCACATGCTGCTGAAGCCTAGCTTGTAGGATTTTGAGCATAACCTTGCTGGCATGTGAAATGAGTGCAATTGTACGGTAGTTTGAACATTCTTTGGCATTGCCTTTCTTTGGAATTGGAACGTAAACTGACCTTTTCCAATCCTGTGGCCACTGTTGAGTTTTCCAAATTTGTTGGCATATTGAGTGCAGCACTTTAACAGCATCATCTTTTAGGATTTTAAATAGCTCAGCTGGGATACTGTCTTCTCCGCTAGCTTTGTTGTTAGTAATGCTTCCTAAGGCCCACTTGACTTCACTCTCTAGGATGTCCGGCTCAAGGTCAGTGACCACACCATCGTATTTATCAGGGATATTAAGATCTTTCTTGTATAGTTCTTCTGTGTATTCTTGCCACCTCTTCTTAATCTCTTCTGCTTCTGTTAGGTCCCTGCCTTTTTTGTCCTTTATCATGCCCATCTTTGCACAAAACATTCCCTTGATATCTCCGATTTTCTTGAAGAGATCTCTAGTCTTCCCCATTCTATTGTTTTCCTCGATTTCTTTGCATTGTTCATTTAAGAAGGCCTTCTTATCTCTCCTTGCTATTCTCTGGAATTCTGCATTCAGTTGTTTATATCTTTCCCTTTCTCCCTTGCCTTTTGCTTCCCTTCTTTCCTCAGCTATTTGTAAAGCCTCATCAGTCAGCCACTTTGCTTTCTTGCATTTCTTTTTCTTTGGGATGGTTTTAGTTGCTGCCTCCTGTACAATGTTACGAACCTCCATCCATAGTTCTTCAGGCACTCTGTCTACCAGATCTAATCCTTTAAATCTATTCCTCACTTCCACTGTATATTCATAAGGGATATGATTTAGGTCATACCTGATTGGTCTAGTGGTTTTTTCTACATTCTTCAATTTAAGCCTAAATTTTGCGATAAGAAGCTCATGATCTGAGCCACAGTCAGCTCCAGGTCTTGTTTTTGCTGATTGTATAGAGCTTCTCCATCTTTGGCTGCAAAGTATATAATCAATCTGATTTCGGTATTGACCATCTGGTGATGTCCATGTGTAGAGTCGTCTCTTGTGTTGTTGGAAAAGAGTGTTTGCTATGACCAGCGTGTTCTCTTGACAAAACTCTATTAGCCTTTGCCCTGCTTCATTTTGTACTCCGAGGCCGAACTTGCCTGTTATTCCGGTTATTTTTTGACTTCCTACCTTAGCATTCCAGTCCCCTATGATGAAAAGGACATCTTTTTTTGGTGTTAGTTCTAGAAGGTGTTGTAGGTCTTCATAGAACCGGTCAACTTCAGCTTCTTTGGCATCAGTGGTTGGGGCATAGACTTGGATCACTGTGATGTTGAATGGTTTGCCTTGGATTCGAACTGAAAGCATTCTGTCGTTTTTGAGGTTGTACCCCAGTACTGCCTTTCCTACTCTTTTATTGACTATGAGAGCTACTCCATTTCTTCTAAGGGATTCTTGCCCACAGTAGTATATATAATGGTCTCCTGAATTAAATTCGCCCATTCCTGTCCATTTTAGTTCGCTGATTCCCAATATGTCGATGTTCAATCTTGTCATCTCATGTTTGACCACATCCAGCTTACCTTGATTCATAGTTCTTACATTCCAGGTTCCTATGCAATATTGTTCTTTACAGCATCGGACTTTCCTTCCACTTCCAGACACATCCACAACTGAGCGTCCTTTCGGCTTTGGCCCAGCCGTTTCACACTTTCTGGAGCTACTCGGAATTGCCCTCCGCTCTTCCCCAGTAGCATTTTGGACACCTTCCGACCTGAGGGGCTCATCTTCCGGCGTCATATCTTTTAGCCTTTTGATACTGTCCATGGGTTTTCTTGGCAAGGATACTGGAGTGGTTTGCCATTTCCTCCTCCAGTGGACCACGTTTTGTCAGAACTCTCCATCATGACCTGTTCTTCTTGACCTGACTTCATTGAGTTACGCAAGCCCCTTCGCCACGACAAGGCAGTGATCCATGAAGGGGTTTTAAATATACTGCATATAAATGTAAGAATGTTGCTATTATATAATTTTATTGTATCTGGCCTTAGGGCTGTAATAAATGTGTTGTTGAAAGAGAGAGGGGAAGGGAAGGGAAGGGAAGGGAAGGGAAGGGAAGGGAAGGTACGTTTGTGAAAGTAAAAGAAAGGGGCAGGATTTAATAGATCTGAATGAAGGTGATCATTTATGAGTACAGGCAATAAAAGAAATGGGGCCATAGAGCTTTAGGAATGAAGGAGATGGTGCCCATTTGGTGAGTATAAGCGTAGAAAAAGTTCTGCTTGTTTCAAATGGTTTCAGCATCAGTCGTAAGGAAGGAACGTAAATCTAGAAGCATGCCTACAATAAAAGGCTGACAGAATTAGTGGATTATACCAGAGTGATCAGAGGAGCTGAATGAAGGACAGACAGGAAAGAAAATGTGGAAGCTGCTTAGAAGAGAGTGAAAAGAATTATGTTAAAAGCGCCACAGAAGGGTGTGATGATATGCTAAGAGAAATATGAAAAAGGATGCTGAGTGGATGAAGAAAAAGGCATATCAGAGAACGATGGTTGCAGGGTGGAGACACTGAAGCAAGATGGAGGCCACGGCAGTGTGATCGAAGCCTTGCCTATTTTTGATGTGTGTCACACGTGGGCTGGAGAAATGTTCGAACATGGATGCGGTTTGCCTACGGAGTGGCTGTGGGATTTGTGGAAGGTGTGTGTGAAGACTGCAGCTGGGCCTGATGGTTGGAAGAATACCATTCCTCTTCCCCAGTGGAATGGGAAAGGTAGCAAAGCATTGGCAAAAACTACAAGTGGATTAATTTGTTGAGTGCGCCTGGGAAGGGGTTGGCAGATCTCTGCCTGGATAGCTATGAGAGGTGCCAATGATAAAATTTGAGAAGTGCCATATTTATTTTATGTATTTCATTTATTTAGCAATGAACATGACTCTGGGCGGTGTACAACAAAACAGACTATCAGAAACAAATATCATCATCATTGGCGATCACTCGTAGCCGAGTAAGATTGTCTTCCAAAGGTAAAATTTTAACGGTGGATCCGTAAGTGGCTATAAAGGCCAATTCTGGATCCGCACAACCTCCCACAATGAGGGCATAGGTTTCCGGGTGGGAGACGGTCATGATGAGGGTCTGCCTGACGTGCCTTCCTTTTAGCTCTTTTCTCCTTTTCGCCCTGTACTCGTGCTTCTTCAAAGTCCATAGCGCCATTAATAAAGGATGACCAACAAAAAGAAACAAATATAAACAACTATTAAAAACAATTAAGCATAAACCAAAACCAAGACTGCAGGAGAATGGACAACATCTTACACACAATGCAACCATCTTGCAGGTTCCCTATTCCCATGGGATCCCCATAGTTGCTGGAAAAAACATGTTTTAAGGGCTTTCTGGAAGGCTGGTAGGGATGGGGCTCACCTTGGGCGGAATGATGTTCCAGAGGGTGGGAGCCACAGCAGAACGGGCCCATCTCCTGGGTCCCGTCAGATGGAACTCTATGGCAAGCAGGGCCAGATTTTTGCTCTTTAAGAGGTCACAAGAAAAGCTGATAAATGTCAGAAAGGTTTATTATATGTTTGTTGATTTACAGAAAGCATATAATAAAGGGAATAGACTTGATGTAGGCAACGTTTTGCATGAAAATGGAGTTGAAGATGGTGGGTCTAATCAGGGATGACAATGATTGGGCTTATAGGGAGGAGGTGAAGGGGTTGGTGGACTGGTGCAATATAAATAGTTGGTGCAATATAAATAGTTTGGTTCTAAATGTTGAAAAAACCAAGGAGATTATCATCGAGTTTAGAAAGAACCGGATCAGCCATACACCACTCCTTATTAATGATATAGCTGTGGAGTTAGGCAGTAACATTAGGTTCCTGGGGGTGCAAATAACAAATAGGTTGACTTGGTCTTTAAATACTGCATCCCTGGTAAAACGGGCACAGCAGCGTTTGTATTTTCTGCGCCGGATGAGGAAAGCACATCTTCCACCTCGCATCCTCCTTACTTTCTATAGAGGCACTATAGAGTGTGTACTGACCAACTGTATTTCTATCTGGTTTGGAGGCTGTAGTGCCTCGGATAGGAAGTCCGTGCAGAGGGTGGTGAGGGCCGCAGAGAAAATAATTGGGATCTCACTTCCTCTCATTCAGGACATAGTGCATACACGCTGTCTGTCTAGAGCCCAAAAGATTGTTAGAGACCCCTCCCACCCTCATCATGGCTTGTTCTCCTTGTTGCCCTCTGGGAAAAGGTTCCGCTGCATTCGATGTAGAACAGCCAGATTAGGTAATAGTTTTGTCCCCTGGGCTATCAGACTCCTGAACTTCTAATAATCCCATCTTACTTCATGGTTATATATGCTGTGTGTAGGACTGATATTTATTTATTAGGGATAAAGATTAGAGGGGTGGAATGGGCAATGAACATATATCACATATATGGTAATTATGATATTCTTATTTTATTGGTTGAGCCAATTGCAACGAAATTTCATTTCAATGTGCACTTTGCGTATTGTGGAATGACAATAAAGTTCTGTTCTATTCTATTCTATTCTATTCTATTCTATTCTATTCTATTCTATTCTATTCTATTCTATTCTATTCTATTCCTGAATGTGTTATATGCAATAGAAGCAAAGCATGCATGAGAATAAACAGAATGCTTAGGATCTAGTTCAACATTGAGTAGGGAGTAAGAAAAGGATGCATGGTGTTCCTTGCTTTTTCATGTATTTATGGATGGATGTATCAGGAATGCTTGCGGCGACATTAGAGGACTGCTGGTTGGGACACATTCTTTTGTATGATATTGTTGCAAAAGTGGAGAATCTCATAGCTCAAGGTTGAATTGGTGGGTTCTTGGTGTTCTCTGAGCTTGGTTGTTTTATTTATTTATTTATTAATCAAATTTACCACCGCCCATCTCTACCGCAGTAGACTCTTTTCCTGCAGATGTTTCATTACCAAGATAGGGAACATCGTCAGTGCACTGGCGAGGTTACCTAGCACAATATTGAAGTACCTGCAAAGTGGGACAACATCAAGAATCCAGCAGATGATGTTGCGTGGCTGATTGAGAACCAAATTATTTGCAAGGGATGCTAGACAGGTTGTAGAGAAGCATGGATCTGCACATTTATGGATCCAAGACCAAAGTAGTTGTTCTTGAAAAGGAAACTTGAATGGACGAATGCAACTTATACAGAAATGACACACACACAAACACAAAAACTAGAAGGAGGAGTTGAACTGGTGTACCTTAGGAGAATGTTCACTGAAGATGGGCATATGGAGGAATCTTAAAATATGTACCTGCTGATAGAAAGACAATGGGTAGCACATGTTCTGTTTGTCAGAGAAGTGAAAATGGTTGTGTATAAGGAACGTCCTTCTGTCTACTTTGTTATATGTAAGAGCTAAGCGTGTCAGGAGAAACATGAAAGTAGGGTAAATGCAGGGAATGGGGAAGTGTGTGTGATAGGAAGAGAGAGGGCCATGAAGGAGTGGGAGCTGAGTCCCTCCTCTGGGGGGAGATGGGCGGTGGCAAAATTTGATAGATAGATAGATAGATAGATAGATAGATAGATAGATAGATAGATAGATAGATAGATAGATAGATAGATTTGGTGCTATAAGAATTAATGAGGACTGCATCTTATGACAAATAAAGGAAGGAAGGAGTGGGAGAGGGAGTGGGTCAAGAGGAAGGGGAAGATGAAGAAAGTCAAGGATGGATAGAGTTGATGAGATCCTCCAAAAAAGAAGTTTAAAAGGAGTTTAAAGAACCAAAGGCAACGTATGAAGAGGTGTATGAACGTGGTGAAAGCAAGGATGAGTTGCAAGGAGAGAAAGATGTGGAGGGGTGTAGTAAATGGTGCTGGTGCAAACCAGTTGTAGCTACGTATGTTTCATTTATTTTTTTTTCCCTCCCGCCTTTGATGTCTTTGGCTTACTATTTCTGTACTATGCATAACATTGCATACCCTGAAAGACAATACTGTGAAAGCTTGGCTTTCTCCTAGGAGTCTTGGGGTGAGGATGATGACAGTTCCCATCTGAAGGGGGGTATGCAAATGAGCTTCTAGCTGTTTATTATTGTTTAGGATTTTAATTGAAATTGCTTCTCTTGTTTTCGGGGTGGTTTGGACACCACCCGGAGTTGCAATGTTCGAGTTGAGCAGCCTTATAAATTCATTCAATAAGATAAAAACATTTAATAGCCAATTTTGAGTACAGTTTATTATTAATAGTTATTTATTATTTATTATTATTAATAATAATTAATTAATCAATATTTATATTAATTATTGTTTGTTTTAATAATTTTAATAATTATGTTATTAAAATATAAAACAAGGATTTTGAAGACTCAGTTGTCTAGTACACAGGAGCGGGTCTTGTCCTGTGCAGCCCCCCAGACATGCAATGTGCTATCCAACAAAATGGGTTTACTTGCCTCCCTTTTCCCAGTGTTTAGGGAAAAAGGCAAAATTCCACCTCTTTAAGCAAGCATTTAAGTGCGAATTACTTTAAAGGTGTTGATTTTAATTTTGATTTTAACTGTATTGATTTTCACATTATGTTTTAAATCCCAAAAAGTAGGGGTATAAATTTAATAATAAAATATCAAAATGATTGTTTGGGTTGGGGAAGATACCTATTCGAATGAATACATGAACTGACATCCAGTTATCCCTTAAAAGTTGGCATGTGTGTTATAGAAAGGTTTGCACAAAATTGCAGGCATTCATGAATTCAATGTACAAAAAATTGCATTCAGTTAGGGAAAGTTGTTAACAAAAATGGCTGGCGATTGGCAAAACTGACAAAGAAAAATGTATATATTTGAAGAAATGCACAGAATTTTGATTTTTTAAATGCAAGGTGCTGTTGGCATTGGATTCTTTTTACAACAAAACAATTTTGAGTTCTTTAAATATAGAAAAGCTACCTGTAAGTTTCCTAAAAGTATTAATTAACTAAGTATTAAAAGTATTTAACATTAATTAAAAGTTTTAATGGTATAAGATCCATGGATTCCATCAGAATTTACCACCGTTAAGAAATTTCCACATTAAATCAGGGATGAACCATTTGCTACCTCAGGTGGACATGCGGCTCCTTGAAAGCTGGATTTGAGCTACGGAAGCTTTCAAAAATTGCTGCTAAACTGTTATTTTTATTACAGCATGAAAGGGAAAGGATTAAATACATGAAGGGTAATTATATTAATAATATATACATTTAATTAAATGTGATTTTTGTCCTCCTGGTCCTCTCGATTGCTTTCTGGAGTTCTACTCTTGGCACATCCCTCAAAAGTTAAGGGCGGCTTTTGGATCAGTAAAAGCCATATACCCCTCCATTAATGATACAACATGCATGTACACCCATCATGCTATTCTCTTTCAAAGTAAGCAACATTATGCAAAGTGCAAACAAGAAATAAGAAATGGTAAGCAAAAGAAATTAAAAATGAAAGGAAAAAAGAAAGGAAATAGGGCTAAATCTTATACCAATACCTCAACCATCACTTTCCATCATCCTCACTTCTACACCACTGTTTCTCAACCTTGGCAACTTTAAGATGTGTGGACTTCAACTCCCAGAATTCTGGGTGTTGAAGTCCAGACATGCTGGCTGGAGAATTCTGGGAGCTGAAGTCCACACATCTTAACATTGCCAAGACTGAGAAACACTCTTCCACATCATTCTGCTTCACTCACTTTTCTATCAAAAGGAAAAAAAATCCATATTCCACATTCTTGCAGGACATCTCCTGCCCGTGCCCTTGATGAATGAACAGAACCCGATACATTCCTAATTTATTTTACCTGCATCTGGAGAGGAATACGTACATGGAAAGTAAAAAAATAAACCTCTAAAATAAGAAATCAGTGAAGGACCCAATAAATCTCCTCAGACAGACAATGCTATGGCTGAGCGATCAGCCGAACGTCCATTTCTTGTCCTCCAGGCCAAATTCTTAGCTACTATGACCTACGGTCTTCTTTCTCCAGCTCAAGCCAAATTTTACAAACCTGACACAGGTTTTCTCAATATTTTTCCCCCTTCCAATAGTCAAGTCCCCAGTTTAGAATCTGATGAGCCAGTCTTTTTTTTCCAACTTGTCTTTCAAAACCATGTCAATTGAACATGGGCATATTATTGCAAGCATATTATTTTAGCTAGGAAGCACATAATAAAAGTGTCTTTTTTTACTCTATCCTCAACTGCAGTTCTATGCCCCATAAACATTTCAACATTTTAGGTTAAAAAAAGTGTCTTTCTGTTTGTTTCTTTGTTAATTCTCCTTGAAAAAAAATCTGTGTTTTTTTCCCAAAGGGAATTTCTCTCTGACCATGCACAGTTAATACTTTTTGAAAAAGTGCATTCTTATCATCAAGAAAGTATAGGGACTTAAATGAGTTTGAAAAGTCCCTATACCTTCTTGATATAAATGCTATGAAATTAGCTTATATCACTTCAATGCTCTGCATACAATTAAGCATCTATTGATAATTCATTAGATATTTGATACCTAATTGATACTTAATGACCACATTTATTGATTGATACTTAAGCAAGTAACAATGGAAACCAGGAAATCAGTGATGGGAATAAGCTTCCTGTAGACCAACCCTACAAATAAAACTGGGCATCTGTAGCTCTGCAGCCGGCAACCACATCTATCAAAATGTAGGCCACCATCTTGACTTTATTGACCACCACTGCAGACAGACAACTGTGTTATAGCTGAACCTTAAAGGCAGACAAATTTTGCAAACTGCAGTTAAATTCAATTAAATTCATCAAGATCTAGGAATGACAAGTCCAACAATGTGAACTTTAGGCAGCTTCAGCGGCTGAGAGACTGAGTTTTGTACTTGGATGTTTCCTTGCACTCATTTTCTGAGGAATTCTAAATTTCTAAATTGATTTCTAAATTGATTAACAGCCCCATTTTTTTAAAAAAAATGGCTCTGTGCCTTCAACATACAGTACCTGCATTTTTCCCTTTCTGATAAAAAAATAAGGGTCATGTTTCATATCATAACCATGGTGACTTCCTAAGCAGAAAGGGCTGTGCAAAGAGAATGAATTCATTAATGGCCCTTCATCAATAAATTATATTACTTTAATTACTCAGCATGTTTGTTTTTCCCAGGGCCAATCAGCAAAATATTCTAAGGCTGGGTATCACCAAGGATGCTTAATGAACTCACTTTCTAAGGCAGCCTTTCTCAACTTTTTGACCCTGGAGGAACCCTTGAAATATTTTTCAGGCCTCGGGGAACCCCTGCACATTGAGGCTCAAATATAGGCCAGAAGTTACAAAATTATTCTATTTGTTTCATGGGTAGGCCTGTCTAGATGCATTAACGGTGCTCTTAAACTAAAAAATAAAGAATGAAACTCTTTCATTTCACTCTTTCATGTGAAGTTGCCCGAATTTGAAATAATTTTTTAAATAAATCGTGATCTCCCAGGGAACCCCTAGGGACCTCTCGTGGAGCCCGAGGGTGCCACGGAACCCTGGTTGAGAAACCCCGTTCTAAGGTTCATCTAATTTATTTTATTTATTTATTCAATTTATATGACCGCCCATCTCCCCCAACGGGGAACTAATACGCTAAGTCACACAAGACACAATCGAGGGCGACCCTCACGTTGCTTAGCATGTGGTGAAAATGCAGCCATTAGATTTGTAACTCACCTGGTTCAGCATGTCATGGAAACACCATGGAGAGTGGTGTTCAGCCAACCTCCCTGTTCGTCTCCAGCCAGTGGGATTCACCAGTATATTTCTCCTATGCAGAAAGGTCCCATTACACTGCTTAGCCCAGCGTCTAGGAAAACCAGCGTTTGCAAAGAGAATCAGGACGAGGCAGACCCAGAGAATATGCTTGCAAAGGAGGGTGGATTCAGGGGCCACTTTTCTTCCTTCCTTGGAGGCGAAGGCAGGGGAGGATTGGTGGTTTGGACAGGCTTGCAAAACCCAGTTCATTTCGCTCTTGGCTGCTGCTTCTCTTCCGACAGGTATCTGCTTTTATGCCGCTTTGTGTCTTGCCATACCAGCCACCGGTTTCCTGTTTGTTCGTAGAAACGCCTGGGGTGAAATTTCCATGACACCACTGGACCTGGCGAGGTAGCCCAAACCCTTTTGAAACATGAAGAACAGCTTTGGGATTGATTCAGCAAAGACAGGCACGGAACAATCTTGCAGAAGGCTAAAAAGACTGAATTCTCTCACCCCCCCTTTTTTTTTTCTACACAACCCTGATGATTCACATATTTTGGGCTTTCAGTCGTGATTCACCCAAAGTACTGATCCCTTGGCCAGCTCACCAGTTCTACCCATAAGCAGTGACTGAGTTGAACAACAAAACCAGCTTTTGGATTTTTGGATTTTAGTTTTTTTTATGCCACCTTTATTATTTTTATAAATAACTGAAGGTGGGGAACATAGCTAATACTCCTTCCTCCTCCTATTTTCCCCACAAGAACCCTGTGAGGTGAGTTGGGCTAAGAGAGAGTGACTGGCCCAAGGTCACCCAGCCGGCTTTCCTGCCTAAGGCAGGACTAGAACTCTCAGCCTCCTGGTTTGCCATTGGCTCCTTCCTAGGGCTGAGAGACAGGGACTGGCCCAAGGTCACCCAGCTGGCTTTCGTGCCTAAGGTGGGACTAGAACTCTCAGTCTCCTGGTTTGCCATTGGCTCCTTCCTAGGGCTGAGAGACAGGGACTGGCCCAAGGTCACCCAGCCGGCTTTCGTGCCTAAGGCGGGACTCGAACTCACAGCCTCCACTGCTGTGTTCACATAACATATATGTCCCAACCAAGTAAACCATACGCTGGCTTAGTATGATGGCCTGTTTTTTCCAGCATGCTAAAGCAATAATTGAATGATGAACCACAGACCATCCATTCCTATTGAAACCTAACTTTGAATGTTGTTGGCTCCCAGTGGTCTTACATGATTTATTCCATTTATTCTTCAGTATGCTCAAGAGTTAAAGCTGGCAGTTCTTCAATCTGACTGATGCTTAAGGCATTCATAGAGCATTTTTTTAAAAATTGTTTTAAATGTTGGTTGCATTTCTAATTCTGCTTTTAATTCCCTTGTCAACTGCTTTGAGGGTTTTTTTTTTTGAAAGAGAAAATTTCCTGAAAATATTTCAAAGAAATGAATCCATATCCTGGCCTTCTCCTTCCACCCAACTGCAGGGCCCCATGGGTGGGGGGCCCAGCTCCTTTCCCCAGTGGGCCAGAAGAGATCCAGACCATCAACTCAGCCAGTAGGACATGGTGTTAATTAAAAAAAGATCGAGAGGTCCACGAGTCAAGCTAGATTCCTGAAGGTTTCTTGTGGTCCATAAGCAGCTTCCATTGTCTTCTGCAGTGTTTCTACATCTTCCAAGCTTAGTCTACACTTCTTAATGGTTTCCTATTCCAATACTAACCAAGTCTGGCCTGCTTAGATTCTCCAAGGTCAGCCCAAACTTAGGGAGGTGGTGTCCCTCGAACTCAGATGAGAATTTTCACTTGCTCATTGCTGTAGTTCTACAGTGATTCAGCGAAACAACAACAGCTAATTCTTGGCGATCACTTGTAGCCGAGTAAGAATTATATGACTCTTAACTTTCAGTGGATGTAGGCAAATATCCTATGTAGGGAGAATAAGGACCAAAGGGTTGGCGGTTGTGTTATGTTTGTGAATCAGCTTGGGATTTTCTACTTTTTCCTAACAGGGACTTTGGAATTTTTTCCTTTGTTTGAAACTGTGTTAATTGCATTTTAAGGGCTGACTCTTGCATCGAATGGGCTAAGAACTGGGCTGTCAATTTGTTGAGGATGCAGCCAAAAAACCTTGGGGGAGATCCCAGGATGCTTCCTTCGATATTTAGCAGTGCTGACTAAGCTTTCAGTAGAATGACTCATCGAGAGAAGAGTCCCTGTTTCATGGGCCCCGTTCCTGCTTTTAACAGAAAGCATTAAAGCTATGGATTTCCCAGTAGTAATGTATGGCTGTGAGAGTTGGACCATAAGGAAGGCTGAGCGCCGAAGAATTGATGCTTTCGAGCTGTGGTGCTGGAGAAGACTCTTGAGAGTCCCTTGGACTGCAAGGAGGTCAAACCAGTCAATCCTAAAGGAAATCAACCCTGACTGCTCATTGGAAGGACAGATGCTGAAGCTGAAGCTCAAATACTTTGGCCACCTAATGCGAAGAGAGGACTCCCTGGAAAAGACCCTGATGCTGGGAAAGACTGAGGGCAAAAGGAGAAGGGGACGGCAGAGGATGAGATGGTTAGATAGCATCACTGATGTAACAAACATGAGCTTGAGTAAACTCCGGGAGACAGTGGAGGACAGGAAGGCCTGGCGTGCTATGGTCCGTGGGGTCACGAAGAGTCGGACACGACTAAATGACTGAACAACAACAAAGAGATATTTAGAAGCAAAGAAAAAGGGCCTGTAAAACAATGGAACACAAGCCAAACAATTTGTTTTTCTAACTCAGCACGGGCTGGTGCTTCTGCTCCAAGGCAGCAAAGTTCCCTCCACCACCCCCACCCCACCCCACCCCCACCCCATCTCTTTTCATACTGGAAATGACCATGCGCTTCCCTGGATCCGAAACTTAAAATATCAAAGAACAAAGTAGTCGTATTTGACAAGGAAAATGCAAGTTAGACTTAAAAGGCGAAACAGTTGAGCAAGTATGTGAGGATGTCCGCTTTGGTAGAATTCTTACTAAACATGGGAAATGGATGGATAAATTTTAAGGTGGGAAAATGATGGTAGAAAGGTAGTGGGGAGCATGTCATCTGTATGTACTTTAATATAGTGTAGACCAGCCTTTCTCAACCTTTTGACCCTAGAGGAACCCTTGAAATATTTTTCAGGCCTCGGGGAACCCCTGCCCATTCAGGCTCAAACATTGGCCAGAAGTTACAAAATTATTCTATTCCTTTCATGGGTAGGCCTGTCTATATGCATCAACTTCGTGTTATGCGCCAGTTACGACCTTTCCTGGAATGAGAGGCCCTTCGAACGGTCACTCATGCCCTGGTTATCTCACATATAGACTACTGTAATGCGCTCTACATGGGGCTACCCTTGAAGAGTATCCGGAGGCTTCAGCTGATCCAGAATGCGGCCGCACAAACCATCTTGGAGGTCCCATATCAGACACATGTAACACCATTGTTACGCGAGCTGCACTGGGTTCCAGTTTGCTTCCGGGTGCAATTCAAGGTGTTGGTTATGACCTTTAAAGCCCTTCATGGCATGGGACCAGGTTACCTAAGGGACCGTCTTATCCCCATTACATCGTCCCGTCCCATCCGGTCATGCAGGGAGGGCATGCTACGGACCCCATCGGTTAAAGAATTCCATCTAATGGGGTCACGGAAGTGTGCCTTCTCTGCAGCAGCGCCTGCTCTGTGGAATATCCTTCCCCCAGAGTTAAGACAGTCCCTTTCGCTCCTGGACTTCCGGAAAAAACTCAAGACTTGGCTTTGCCAACAGGCCTGGGGCGGGAAGAAGAATATAAACACTTGGGGATGGCTAACATCTTAGGATGGCCTTAGAACTGTCCTTCCAATGTTTTAAAGAAGATATCACCATCTTGATTTTATCGTATTTATTGTATATTTAAATGGTCTATTTTGATGTTTAATGTTTATTCAATTTTACATTGAGTTGTAAACCACCCAGAGTCCCCTTGAGGGAGTTGGGCGGTGATAAATCAAATAAATAAATAAATAACTGTGTTCTTATACTAAAAATAAAGAATGAAACTGACATGTTTCATGTGAAGTTGCCTGAATTTGAAATCATTTTTTAAATAAATCATGATCTCCCAGGGAACCCCTAGGGACCTCTCACAGAACCGGAGGGTGCCATGGAACCCTGGTTGAGAAACCCTGGTGTAGATTGATGTTGAAATCTAAACTCTCCACTGCACCGTACAATCTATATCACATTCACTGCCAATTATTCTGGTTTTCAGCCAACAATATGGCATTGTTTGCATATGAAAGTCTATATATGTTCTCTAACATCACAAGAAGTATTCCTTATTATGTTATGTTTTATGTTATGTTATGTTATGTTACATTGTTTTATCTATAAATACCTTAAACAGCCAACGGGACACTACACATCCTTGACTTACTCCCTGCTCAGCGTTGAACTTTCTAGTTATTCTTACACATACTTGATTTCCATCACATACTGCTCTGCTCATACACAGCAGCCAGCTTCCAACTCCATATTCACGCAGAGCTTTCCATAATTCTAGCCTATTCATTTTATCAGATACTTGTTCTAAATTAACAACTTAGTTTCTCACATTCTTGCATTTTTTCAGTGACCGGCTGAAAAGGTCCACACAGCTCCCGCTTGGCCTAAATCATTGGATCGTAGGCTTATAGAGTTGGAAAAGACCCCAGAGGTCATTTAGTCTAACCCTACTGAGTGCAGGATACACTAGAGCATCTTTGACAAATGACCATCCAGACTCTGTTTGAAGACCTCAAGCAAAGAAGGCCTTCACGTGGCAGCCTGTTTGTAATGGTCTGTGGGAGTGACCTTGGGAGACAGGAGGAAGAGCCGCAGCCTAGGTAACGGTCTGATAAGGGAAATCTGAGCCCGAAGGAGGGGTGGGGGTGGAGAAAGCATCTGAGAAGGGACCCTCCCTTGTTTTTGGGAGAGTAAAAGTAAGGGACGGGAGGGATAAGATTATGTTAATATAACCTTACAATAAAGACAGAGCTAGTATTCATCGTCATGCTTCTTGTCTGGACTACCTCAAAGGGCTAACACTGTTCCGCTGGCTCTCATACAGTCAGTGTTGGAATCCGGCAAATCAAGCATGCCTCATTAGCATATGGGTGATTGCTCTAGGAGGCAAACTCTGCTTCCAGAGGAAGCTGCTTGTTGCCCCTCCCACTTCCTTTTCTCTCTGATTCTCCACCGATGGGGTAGGACGCACGTGCCTTAGCTCCTTCCATGGAGAGGCCACATGCTAGGCCTCAACTCCAGAGGCTTTCCCCCATTTCTCCACGCAGCCTCTGGCAGCAAACAGGGCCAGAGGTATACAGTTTAGGGAACAGAAAGAAAAACTGAAACCAATTTTCTACTGAAATGGCTGTACCTGGACCGAATAAATGTAAGAACTCTTTTGTACTTACTTTTTGTACCTGCAATGTCTAAGTGTGTGTTTCTTTATGCTTGGGTGGGCTAAAAGTGTAAAAATAAGAACCTGAATCTTTCTAACGTGCTCACAGGCTGTGTTTTTAAACAATATTCCTTTTTCTGTACAAGAGTTTATACAACGTTAAGCTCTGCTCCATTCACTGGTTCTAGCAGGCCACTGAATGATCTTCAGTCACGACGTTCCTTGTGATGTCCAGCCTGAAGCTTCTTCCTTATACCTTTGACCCACTGGTTCTGGTCCTGCCCTCTGTGCAATAGAGAATAAGTCTACTCCCTCTTCTGTGTGACAACCTTCAACCTTCAGATATTTGAAGACCCAAGCTTTACTTTCACAGGGTAAACATACCCAGATCATTTCTCACAGAACTTGGTTTCCAGATCCTCCACCGTCTTGGTAGACCTTCTCTGAACTTGCTCCAATTTGTCTCTGTCCTTTTTCAATGGTGGTGCCCCAAAGTGGACACAGGACTCCAACTGAGTCTCTCCTTTGCCCTGGTGTAACCCAGTTAGAGTCCTGTCTCCACTTTGGGGCACCACCGTTGAAAAAGGACAGAGACGGAGAGGAGCAATTATTTCCTGCGATCTAGACTGGATGCCCCTGTTAATCCATCTCAAGATAGCATTGGCCTTTTTAGCAGCTGCATCACACTGCGGGCTCAACTTGTGGCTGGCGAGGACACCCAGATCCCTTTCATATGTACTACTGCCAAACCAGGTCTCCCCCATCCTATACTTGTGCCTTCCATTTTTCCTATCCAGATGCAGAACTTTACATTTCTCCCTCTGAAATCCCACTCTATTCATTTCAGCCCACTGATCAAGCCTCTCTAGATCTCTCTGAATCTTCTTTTTTTTTTCATCTAAAGCAGTGTTTCTCAACCTCAGCAATTTTAAGATGTTTGGACTTCAAGTCCAAAATTCCCCAGCCAGCATATGTGGATTTCAACTCCCAGAATTCCCCAGTGAGACATATATTCCTGAAATCTCTGTGTAGTATGTGTGTGCTTTGCACACACAAATACACACACACGCACACACAAACACACTTCATTGGGAAATTTAAATGAAAAACTTTGCATTACAGAAATATATGTTACATCAGGAAAAGTTATGCTATTTAAAAATGTTTATTATACAAAAGTCTGTATAACATACAAAGGCCCTAATACATTAGGGAAAGTTTTGTTAGGAAACAAAAATAGAGGTCATTTTTAAAAATAATTTTAAAGGGGTTTTTTTTTGGTTAGGAAACAAAAATAGAGGTAGTTTTTAAAAACCATTTTAAAGGTATTTTTAAATGCTACCAATCAGTAACCTGCTGTAGTAATACAGACAATAAAATAGACCTGATTATATTGTGCAGCACATCTCTATGTCTGTGAAGGTTCTCAGTCATCCAGGTGGAATTGTCTGTAGCTTGAACCATGTCAACTGGATTTCTATTTTCTCAGTGGAAACGTTTCGCTCCTTATCCAAGGAGCTTCTTCAGTCTGAGCAAAGTTTGTAAGGGAATCCTTAAGTATGTTTCTAGGGTGGCTGTGTGACCTTGCACCTGGGGCTAGGTCATGGTTATATTGAGATGTTTATTTCTAAGTCCCTTTATCATCTAAAGGAGGATCGTTAAGATCACCATGCTGCTGTTGAGCTTGTGAAATGGTCTTAATCTTCCTAGGCACAGAAGACAAAGCAGGAAGGAAGATAGGGGAAAGATCGTGCCTGAGGCCCCCACCTCTATTCAAAGAAGGATTTTCCAAGTTGGCATAAATGGATTCCTTGACCCCTCTCTCAAACCACCTATCTTCTCTTAGTATCTCTATATTTCGATATCTTCATAAAGTTGCTCTTAGACCTGAAAAAAATGCATTTTCAGGATGTATGAAAGAATATCTAGTACAGTGTTTCTTAAAGTGTGGTCCGAGAACCCTTGGGGTCCGCAAAATCAAAATTATTTGCCAGATATTGAAGATATTTGCAAAAGTGTAAAACAATGTCACTCTTATCATTATTATTTTTTATTTGTTAAAAATATAGTTTTTTTCATGAAAAATCTATTTATGTTAATATCTAATGGGTTTAATATTATTTTTACATGTTTCAATAGATAAATATTCTACAAATGCGTCAATTTTAATTTTTAATACAGTAAATATTGATAAATATAACCCATAGAAACAAAAGCTCTTTTGGGGTCCTCCATAATTTTTAAAAGGGGGAAGGGGTCTTGAGAGCAAAAAGTTTGAGAAACGCTGATCTAGTACTATCTGATGATAGTAAAGACGTTCCCCTCTTTGCCTATCACTGAGCTGCCTCTGTTCTCATTCAGAAGAAGTTCAGGTATAATCAACATTTAGCAGTATTTGGCTGTGTCCTCATATGCACCTAAATATGCTTAAAAAATGTCCTGGCATTCCTTCTTTCTTCCTCCCTCCCTCCCTCCCTCCCTCCCTCCCTCCCTCCCTCCCTCCCTTCCTTCCTTCTTCCCTCCCTCCCTCCCTCCCTCCCTTCCTTCCTTCCTTCCTTCCTTCCTTCCTTCCCTGGCCCAGGAAAGTGACAGGCTTAAGTCATCCTTAGCTCTCTCTGTGTGTATATGTGTACTTTTGGGTCAGTCTTGACTCCTGGCAAGTACATAAACAAGTCCCTGGAGTGTTCTAGGCAGCATTTTTGGATATGATTTTCATAGCTGCCTCCTCCTCCTCCTCCTCCTCCTCCTCCTCCTCCTCCTCCTCCTCTGGCTGAGAGAGAGGGACTGTCCCCAAGTCCCCCAGCTGGCTTCATGCCTAAGGCAGGACTGGAACTCCAGTTTCCTGACTTCGTTATTCAATTCTTTATTGGAAAGTAGACATTGCTTCTGGGGGAATATGAGGAAGAAGAGGAGGAGGAGGAGGACGAGGAGGAGGAGGAGGAGGAGGAGGAGGAGGAGGAGGAGGAGGAGGAGGAGGAGGAGGAGGAGGAGGAGGAGGAGGAGGAGGAGGAGGAGGAGGAGGAGGAAAGGAGAAGGAGAAGGAGAAGGATAGAAGGAGGATAGAAGAAGGATGGAAGAGAAGGGGAAGGGGAAGGAAGGAGAAGAGGAAGGAGACAACTCCAGCTACAGTTTCCAAATTTTTTCTGTGCAACTGACTGATTAATGAATAAAAATGCACGTTATGAATCAGATAAGTATTTTAACAAATGGGAGCAGCAGGGCTCCGGGCAGCAGCCACAAACTGTGGGAATTAGTCATTACAGATCTGTGCCACACAGAAGGAAAAAGAATATTCTGGTGGCCACAGGACAGCCAGCTCTCTCAGCAAACCTGTTCCTGCACCTCTAAGAGAAGCTACAGACCATTTATAAATTTAGCATATGAAACAATGCCCATCATTCATTTCTTTGCAATCAGAAAAAAAGCTTGTTTTATTTTAAGTGTCCTTTTGTTAAAACCTCCCTGTTGAGGCTATGCTGGGAAGTCTGTCTTGCTGGGAAGTCTGTCTTGCAGGGAAGTCTGTCTTGCCGTGTCTTCCTAGCAAAAGTGGCTCCTGTTTTTCTAATCTTGATTTTTTGGTGCTGGAGTGTTTTTTCAGATTTCTGAGCTGTTTTTGAGCTGACTTATGGGGAGAGGGAATAGACAGACGGGGCTACTGGTGCTGCTGTTTCCTATTATGCATCTTTCCATCACTCTGAAGCTTCCTCACCTGCCCACATTTCACCGGAAAGGAGTTCATGTCTGAGTTCTGCTCTTGGGGTTTAATGAAAGCATGGAGGCTGCAGACTCATAGAGGGGACATCGTATAGTAAAAGACTGGACATTCACACACACCTTGGCCACCCCATCAACAAGTGCCAGACCATCACCCTCTGCTCAGGAAAAATGGATTTGCATTATCTTATCCTTTGAAAGACATTACAAAAACAATTATTTTTTTCTGTGGAATTGAGTGAGAATTGATTTTTAAAAATGCAGCATTTTTTTCTGCACATCATTTCATCCAAGAGAACGTAGAACGTGCAGAAAAGATCTTTGTGATTTAGAGAGATGAGGATTCTATTCAGAGATGTGGATGGAGGGAAATCAAATTGGGGGTTCAGTATAAAGGTAATTCAAAATCAGAAGGATGGAAATCCAATTGGGGGTACAGTATAAAAGTAATTTAAAATCAGAAGGATGGAAGTCAAATTGGGGGTACAGTATAAAGGTAATTCAAAATCAGAAGGATGGAAATCAAATTGGGGGTACAGTATAAAAGTAATTTAAAATCAGAAGGATGGCCGTTTTTTAAAACTGGCCTTGCTTCCACTTTGAACATGGCCAGTGCTGAGAATTCTGGGAGTTGAAGATCACACAGGTGGGGGTTGTTCAGGTTAGAAATCTCCTGCCCAACAATGGGTCTCTATCATTCAGTCCTTAAGTCCCATCCCTCCCTTTGTTGAAGAATCTGAATCAAACCACAATAGAAACAAAACATCCATGCTTTTCCCCAAGAAGGCCATTCTTGATTACAGACACAGTTAACTCCACCTGTGAGGTTGGGCATCCAAAGAATGCTGACCTGTTGAATGTCCCTCCGTGTGAGGTTCATGGGACTTGGACAAGGCCGGGGACCTTCTCTAAGGTAACATTGAAGACTTTGAAGACTTTCCTTCTTGTTGTTTTGGTTTGTCTGTTTGTTTATTGTACCGCCCAGAATCCTAAGATTGGGGTGGTTAACAAATATGGTAGATAATTAAAATAAAAATTTAGTTGTTATATTTATCATAATGGATATAAGTTGTAACTAACTAGATTTGGTTTGAATGTACGGAGAAACTTCCTGATAGTAAGATCTGACAGTCTACCTGTGGACATGGTGGGTTCTCCGTCTTGAAGACGAGTCTGGATAGCCATCTATCATGGATGATTTAATTGGCTTTCCTGCACATTTCAGAGAATTGGACTCCATGATCCTGAGTTCCTTCCCAACTCTGCAGTTTTATTTAACAGAGGAGTGAAGCTAGAGGTGTAAGAGGCAGAGGAGAGACGGAACATGTCCGTGGGGAAAGGGACAGAGGGAAAGGACATCAGGAGTAAGGCATTACAGGAAGGGAAAATGGGAAGGAAATGCCTAGGAGACCATCACTAGAGAAGCCTCTTTAAAGTAGGTATCTTACCATCCTACAAAACCAACCTCTTGTAATATCTAACCTCCATCCAAGTAAAACTCTTGTTACTTTCTGTTGGATCTGTTCAATGGCTATGCTTCTTTAGCACAGTTGTGGAAGGAACTAATCTATCGTTCCACCCCCCCCACCCCCCCCCCCCCACCCCCGTGAGAGAACCATCATCCAGAAGTCATGGGGGGAGGGGATCACATCAACCTCTAAACCTCACTTCAACTGTAATTGAATTATGTACAGTTTTGCAGATCTGCAAAAGGAACCTCAAAATGGACAAACAGATCTTGCCTTCGAGGTTAAATTTTGCAGTTTGGGGTCAGTTCTATTTTAAGCCTTCCAGAGGCCCTACCTCAGATTCTAGCAAGTGTGTTGTAATTTCTGCATGGTGGAGAAATGCATGCTGTCTAAGGCAGTGTTTCTCAACCATGCATCTGGGAGTTGCCCAGAATTCTGGGAGTTGAAGTCCACACATGCTGGATGGGGAATTCTGGGAGTTAAAATCCACACATGGTGGCAGGGGGATTCTGGGAGGAGAATATTTTAAAGTTGTTGAGATTGAGAAACACTGCTTTACAGCAAGGGTTTGGGAATTGAAGTCCACACACCTTAAAGTTGCCAAAGTTGAGAAACACTGGTCTAACTATAAAAACTTTTTTTAAAAAAATGAACATATCAAGTTTGCAGGAAAGATAGGGGGTTGTTATATACTGTATTGCAACTGCTAATATTATTGTAGTTGTCTGTGGGTTAATTTTTGGACAGTTTCATGGGTGCAAGAACCTTAGGAGAGGAACCGTAGGAGAAGAACCTCTTTAATCTATGATAGCCAAAAATCAGGGGGCATCTGGTGGCACCTTTTCCAACTGTCAAATTCTATTAAAAGGCAGAAGTTTTCATGAGCTGTGGCTCCCTTCGTCAGGTGCATTGACTCACAAAAGGATCTGATGGATGGATTCTAGAAACTGATAATAATGTTTTAAATCAGAGCTTACCAAACTTTTCATGTTGGTAACACACTTTTTAGACATGCATCATTTTGCGACACACTCTTACAGCAGGGCACAAGGCAGGCACTAGGACCTGTGTGGAATCACAGCAGGTTTGGAGGCAGCCAGGCACAAGGCAGGCACTAGGACCTGCGCGGAATCACAGCAGGTTTGGAGGCAGCAAGGCACAAGGCAGGCACTAGGACCTGAGTGGAATCACAGCAGGTTTGGAGGCAGCCAGGCACAAGGCAGGCACTAGGACCTGCGTGGAATCACAGCAGGTTTGGAGGCAGCCAGGCACAAGGCAGGCACTAGGACCTGCGCGGAATCACAGCAGGTTTGGAGGCAGCCAGGCACGAGGCAGGCACTAGGACCTGCGCGGAATCCTGGCAGGGCAGGTTTGCCTCCAAACCGGCTGTGATTGAGTAACTGCTGAAGGGCTGCCATTCCACATTAAAACAGAGGTGGACAACCTTTGAAAGACTTTTTTAAAATATTTAATATTTTGATATTTTTGTTTTGCTTAGTTCTGCTAAGCCTGTTTTCAAACAAAGCTTACCATTTGGGGCTTTCCCACCTTAAAATGGTGGCAAATGAACCTCATTTGATGAAGAGAAAGGGATTTGAGGGGAGAACTAAATAGGATGTGGACAGGGGTGTGTGCTGGGGGGTCAAAAAAGTCAAGATGGTGACCTCAACTACACAGTCAAAGCCCTGCCTCTTTATTATATCTCTTGCACATGTAATGCATATTAAAAAAAAGGGCAGGGTTTGAATCACGTTGTCAAGCCCACCATTTTAACCTCTTTATTCCCCCCCCCCCATGGACCCCCGTGCTTCCCAATGCATCTCCTGGGGGAGAAGGAAGATGGATGACCCCATGAAGCTCCATCATCAGACAGCCAGTGTGGTGTAGTGGTGAATGTGCTGGACTAGGAGTGGAGAAACCTGGGTTCGAGTCCCCTTCAGCCACTCTCTCTCTGCCCAGCTTACCTTACAGGGTAGTTGTTGGGGAGAAAAATAGGTCTTGTACTGCACTTAAATTTAAGCACATTCTAAATAATGGTGTGGTGGCTCAGTGGGTAAGACGCCAGGCTTGCTGATCGCAAGTTCGGAGGTTCGAATCCCTAGCCCCCCGTGACGGAGTGAGCTCCCGCACTCGCCCCAGCTCTTGCCCACCTAGCAATTCGAAAGCATGCAAATGCAAGTAGAGTAATAGGTACCACTTCAGTGGGTAGGTAACAGCGTTCCGCACGCGTCATGCTGGCCACATGACCGTGGAAGCGTCTTTGGACAACGCTGGCTCTTCGGCTAACAAACGGAGATGAGCACCGGCCCCTAGAGTCGGACACGACTGGACAAATGTGCGGGGGGAACCTTTACCTTTTAAATAAGAATAGAGACCACGTCTTTCTACACACCCATGGAAATGGAACCATGGCCAGATGGACATGGGTCCCAGCTGAAACCTCACTCCAAAATAATATTTGATGTTGCATTGAGTATGACCCAAGACAAGAAAATGGGAAGGACATATACAAAAACTCTCTGGTGCCTCCCAAATGTGCCAAGCGGGGCTCATGTGTGGGAGAGCAGTCGGAAACCCACATTCACATACTCCCTGAGCTGTGACGTTCATTGGTCAGTGTTGAGTCACACCGTAAGCAAATAAAAGAATGTGGGTAGTTTGTGGTTCAGCATCTTGTGTGAGCCAGGCCATCCGGTTAAGCCAAAATGGTTTGTTTAGTTGTTTGGACACTGTGGCAGTGTTGTTCAACCTTGACAACTTTAAGATGTGTGAACTTCAACTCCCAGAATTCCCCAGCCAACATGCTGATGAATATTGATGACAAAAGATGAATATTGGCTTTATGCAGGCACCCCAATTAGTGTAATACCTGGGAGAGGGGGTCAGGGCGAAGATAAAGAGTTTGCAGGGAGCAAAATAAAAACATGACTATTTGAATTTTCAGCTCAGATGCAGGAATAGTGGAAACCTGTCTCTCTGATTGCCTGCAGGCTTAAAATCCATTTCCTGTTCCCTGCTATGGTTTGGTGAATGGACTCCTTACCTTGTCTAAAGCAAAGCTGTTGGCAAATGAACAGAAAACAGAACAGAGACTTGCTCTCTTGAGAATCAGTTTATAAAAAATGCAGAGCTACTCAACAGGTACTCAGTCCACATATCGTTCTGCATTTTCTTGCTCCAGGCCTGGCTGGCATCTCTCAGCCTCTTAGAGAAACCAGACATGGAAATAAAGGGTTGATCTAAACAACAGTTTCCCCCCCTCCTCCTAGATCATGCCCAGCAGGAAGCTGTCCTAGCGTTGTTCCTGAGTTGCAACGTGGTGTGCATGCCAACAGAGTTGCAGGCAGTGAGTGTCTGGAGGTAAGCAGCTGTAGTGGCAACCTGCGGAAGACCTTTGTATTTCGAGGAGTTAAGTGGCATGTTTTGGTTTTCTCCCTCACACCTAGGAGATTAGAGTTTATTTTGAGTTATACTGATGTTTAACTGGCTTGTTTTTATTTCTGCTTGGCATGGGAGGGGGGAGAGAAGAAGAATATACCCACTCCTCCAACAGCCCTCCAGAACATATCTTTGTTGGAAGTGGGGGGAGAGAAAACCCCCAGCTTGTTAAGTTTAAGCATAAGTTCACTCCTCCAGCCGCCCCTCTAGCGGCTTGGAATGTGGGGGGGGGATGATAAGGAATTGTTTATGCTTAGGCACTGGCTTATCTGATGGCTTCCCAGGCTCTGGGAATGATGCCATGGGCAGGTGCCGGGCCCCAGAAGGAATCCCAGTCAAGGTCAGTCTGGGCTTGGCCACGGGGTTTGGGAGCCAGGCTTTGATAAAAACCTTAGGATTGTCTTTGGAGTTTGGGAGTCCACACAGGCCTGAGCGCTGGGTGCTGTGAAAATTGCCACCTTGGGGTATCTCCGCTGTCCTTATTAGGGGGCTCCTGGCAGCCTATAGGAAATTAGGTATTACTTTGCTTGGTATGTATGATTTCTTTCTGTATGCTATGCTTGTTATGCTTTGTGTAATCTGTTTAAACTGTATTTTTGTTTGACTTTGTTTGCTTAAGTTTATAATAAAGCTAAAGTTTCTTTATCCACTGGCGTGCTTATTAGGCTGGATCTAACAGAACCAATTGCCCGAGCATCTAATCAAGGCTTGGACTCTTGGCAATACAGCAGCCTGTGCCTGCTGCTGGAGATTGTGAGTTCTCCACTCAACCTGAGTCTGTCTGTCTGTCTTATTTATATTTATTTATTTATTTATTAAATTTCTATGACCGCCCATCTCCCCCTCAAGGAGGGACTCTGGGCAGTTCACAACCACAACAACATCATTAAAATACAATAAAAATAACAATAAAAATATAAATACAATAAAATCCAAGTGGCAGGTGGTTCTTAAAGGTAAAGGTTCCCCCCGCACATTTGTGCAGTCGTGTCCGACTCTAGGGGCCGGTGCTCATCTCCGTTTGTTAGCCGAAGAGCCAGGGCTGTGGCACACTTCCGTGGTCATGTGGCCGGCATGACGCACGCGGAACGCTGTTACCTTCCCACCGAAGTGGTAGCTATTCATCTACTTGTATTTGCATGCTTTCGAATTGCTAGGTTGGCAAGAGCTGGGGCGAGTGCAGGAGCTCCCTCCGTCACGCGGGGCTAGGGATTCGAACCTCCGAACCTGCGATCTTCCGATCGACAAGGCTGGCGTCTTACCCGCTGAGCCACCACGCCCCCTAGGTGGTTCTTACAGTGAAGCTAAACATATTTAAGATATTTTAGGCGGCTCTAAGAAATCAGCCATCCCCAAGTGTGACCACTTTCCTTCTTGCCCCAGGCGAGATCACAGAGCCAAGTTTTTAATTTTGTTTTTTAAATTATCCTTATCCTTGGAGGAAGAGGAAGAATTGAACAGCTGGTTACCAAGATGGCTAGTAACACCTCAACCCCCCATGTATGTTATCAGAGATGCTAACAGGCTGCGTTCATATGGAAGAAATAACATAGCAGGTGCCTCAGTGCGGCCTAGCAGGCCCCAGAAGCATAATCTCATACTGTGTTGGGCTCCAACCCTGTTTCTTCAAGAGTCCTACAACTTGCAATAAGTGTCCTGAACTGAGATGGTCAAAAAACCGCTGTGCTAGTAGGTGGCACCCTTCTTTCATCCCATTTGCCTGGAGAGAGACTTCAGAATGAGTCACCGCCCTTAATTCACTTTTATCACAAAGCAATCAAGAACGATCCCCCAGAAGAAAACCCCAGAATTTCAGCGGCTTCATTTCAACTCTCTTTTCTGCCGTGCTTAAAATTGTCTGCATAACAATCCTCGTGATAAGTGGAACGCCTTTCCGTCCAAGCCCCCAAATCCGCCTACATCAAGTCTCTTTCTAGGTGATTTTCCATTCTGGAGGCTACGTTTTTCAAAGAGTTCACCTGATCATCATTTTTCTCCCTTTCTCTTTCTCAGCTAAAATGTGAGAGAGACAACCTCCTTCTGAGAGATCGGTATCTTTGGTTAGCTCGAATTCTCTCTGTGACGATGTCTGGTTTTTCTGGTCACTGGTGAGAGGAAGGGCAAGGCAGGATTCAAATGGGGCGTGTTTGAATTCTTTGGCCAGAGGCCACCCACACACTTTTTCCGTTGCAACCGTCGCCACCAAAGTGCTTTAAATGTCAAAGAGCAAGGCACATGCAAAATTTAGTCTTTGCATTTATCTCCGTCATGGTTGTGCAAGGCATATTAAAAAGGGTGGGGCTTCATCTGTGGTCATGGTCCTAAATTCACTTTGTTCCTTTGCCCCTGCCCAGATGCCCCTGTTGGGCGTGTGGCATCTTTCCTCCATGATAATGGCCTGGGTTGCAGGGCAGAGTTTTTACATGGATAGAACCCAATCCGTATTTCCTGAATCTTTATGCAACCTTGAATGGGGTGATGGGGCCCCCACAGGCTCTTTTCAGAAGATTGGAATTGGAATTACAGTTGGTTGGTTGGTTTTAAATGCAAAAGTATGCAGGAACATGAATTATGCAGTGGGGAATTGTTGGAGTGCACAACCTCAGCATGTGCCTACACAAATTTGCACATTCTGCACGGACAATTTTAAAAAAGGGGTGGATTTTGAAGGGATGGTGTTTGCAAGCCAGCTGATTTGAACGGCAAGTGGTAAAGGAGGAGCAGGGCATTTAAATAAGAGGTGCAACAAGCATGGAGAAGACATGGTGACATCACCAGGGTGCTACAGATGGAGTTTTGCTCTCCCCCCACTTTCTGTAGGGGGGGCTGTGATTTTTTAAAGGAAAATAATTGTATTAAACTATCAAAGCATGTCCATATATTGTTCACCCTTTGTCTTAAAAGGCAGAGGAGAAAAACCTGGATTAGAAGCAAGTAATCTGGCTCAAACATGGAAATCAGGTCAATAACTCAAGTCTTCATTCTGTGAATGGCAGCTCGGAGCCATTCTTAACCCATCAAGGGATTTCACTGGTTAGTTTTGAGAAAGGGCAACACGCCGGCCCTGTTCCCACAATACACTTAACCCAGTCAGCCACTAACCCGGGCAAATCACCCTGTTGGAGGTTAGTGCAAGCAACTCCACTAACTGGGTTAAAAACTGGGTGAAACATTCTGGGAAGACAGAAACTCCACCCACTTTTTCCAAAATTATAGAACATCTGAAGAGCTCTTAGACCTGGACAATATTGGCAAGGCTTCATGACATCACGTGCCCCTTCCTCATTGGCTAGCCCACTGTTTCTCAACCTCAGCAACTCTAAGATGCATGGACTTCAACTCCCAGAATTCCCCTGCCAGCATGCTGGCTGGGGAATTCTGGGAGTTGAAGTCCACACATCTTAAAGTTGCTGAGGTTGAGAAACGCTGGGCTAGACAGACAGCAGTAGGGATGGTTCAGCCATTGTAGCCAATCAGTTTTAGGTGTTCCCATGATACGACTGGGTGGAATTTGTGCAAGATTGGACAAAGCTAAGATCGTGGGAATTTACTGACTCATTCTATCGGCCCCTGTTTAATGTACTCACACCAACACAGCAGCCCTTTCATTAACCTGGTTTAGCTTATTGTGGGAACAAGTTCTGTGTCCTGTTAGTTACCTAACTCACAAGCTTGTTAGGGGTTTTGACCACTTTTTTAAAAAAAATCGGTTGGCAGAAAGGGAGGATATATACTTAACAAGATTATATACATTTGACCCAGCAAAAGAAGACTGGGAAAGTCACACACCCACACCTAATAGGAGAGAGAGAATCCACTAATCAGGATAAAATACAATGGATTGGATTATCTGACTCCAGAAGTAAACCTTGGATCTGGGTTAAATCCATCACTGTCTGGACATCAAGACAGTATTTTGCAGTATTTATTTGGGATGTGCCAAATTAGTCATATCTGGAGTGAAGTCCACACATGCTGGCAGGGGAATTCTGGGAGCAGAATATTTTAAAGTTGTTGAGATTGAGAAACACTGCTTTACAGCAAGGTCTTTCCAGGAGCGGCCAAGGCTAGCGATGGGAAGCGAGTCGCCTTCCCAAAAGCAGACATTTCAGACAAGCCATTATGTGGAAGAAGGGAGGAGACGAAAGAATCTTGCTGTTGGCAAGCTAAGAATGGTTAAGGTGCCACCAGACGCCCCCTGATTTTTGGCTATCATAGATTAAAGAGGTTCTTCTCCTACAGTCACTGCATCCATGAAACTGTCCAAAAATTAACCCACGGACAACTACAATAATATTAGCAGTCGCAATATATACAGTAATAACCCACTATCTTTCCTGCAAACTTGATATGTTATTGTTCATTTTTAAAAAATAGTTTTTATAGTTAGACCAGTGTTTCTCAACCTTGGCAACTTTAAGGTGTGTGGACTTCAATTCCCAAAACCTTGCTGTAAAGCAGTGTTTCTCAATCTCAACAACTTTAAAATGTGTGTGGATTTTAACTCCCAGAATGTGTGTGGATTTTAACTCCCAGAATTCCCCAGCCAGCATGTGTGGACTTCAACTCCCAGAATTCTGGGCAACTCCCAGATGCAAAGTTGAGAAACCCTGCCTTAGACAGCACGCATTTCTGCTTTGGCAGCTGGAGAGATCAAAGCCTTGCCTAGCAGACTGGCATTTTCGGCTCTGGTAGAAACTGCAACCTTCCACAAGTAAAGTGTGCGTAAGTAAGTGAAGTGTGTACAGTCTTCCACAAGAGTGGTCTTCCTGCTGATGACCATCACCACCTCCCATCATGGCGAACTCGGTCAGTGCCCTGCAGCCTTTCTCCTGGCCTCTCTCTGTTCTACCGCCAGTGGCTGGGATGTGCACACTAGAGCCTGTGAGTCTGTGGCTTGAATCATGTCAACTGGATTTCTATTTTCTCAGTGGAAACGTTTCACTCCTTATCCAAGGAGCTTCTTCAGTCTGAGCAAAGTTAGTAAGGGAATCCTTAAATATGTTTCTAGGGTGGCTGTGTGACCTTGCACCTGGGGCTAGGTCATGGTTATTTTGAGATGTTTATTTCTAAGTCCCTTTATCATCTAAAGGAGGATCGTTAAGATTACCCTGCTGCTGTTGAGCTTGCGAAATGGTCTTAATCTTCCTAGGTACAGAAGACAAAGCAGGAAGGAAGATAGGGGAAAGGTTGTGCCTGAGGCCCCCACCTCTATTCAAGGAAGGATTTTCCAAGTTGGCATAAATGGATTCCTTGACCCCTCTCTCAAAAGGAATCATAAAGGAATCCATTTATGCCAACTTGGAAAATCCTTCCTTGAATAGAGGTGGGGGCCTCAGGCACAACCTTTCCCCTATCTTCCTTCCTGCTTTGTCTTCTGTACCTAGGAAGATTAAGACCATTTTGCAAGCTCAACAGCAGCAGGGTAATCTTAATGATCCTCCTTTAGATGATAAAGGGACTTAGAAATAAACATCTCAAAATAACCATGACCTAGCCCCAGGTGCAAGGTCACACAGCCACCCTAGAAACATATTTAAGGATTCCCTTACTAACTTTACTCAGACTGAAGAAGCTCCTTGGATAAGGAGTGAAACGTTTCTACTGAGAAAATAGAAATCCAGTTGACATGATTCAAGCCACAGACTGTTCCACCTGGATGACTGAGAACCTTCATCGACATAGAGCCTGTGAGGTCAATTCTCAACACTTGATTCCTGGAAAGAAAGAAAAAACCATGCTGGGGACAGCAAAAAAAATTAAAAACAAGCCTTTAACTATTTTTTGCCAGCAGAAAATAATTGTTTTGCTGGTTTGCCACTGGCATTAAATTAAAGGATGGGCCAAGATCTTTTGCTGCCAGTTTGCCACTGGCAGCAAAAGATCTTGCCCCATCCTTTAATTGTGTAAGCCGCCCGGAGTCACCCTGTGTGCATGTTGGGCGGCCTTATAAATCTGTTTAATAAATAAATAAAATCCTGGCTTTGCGATTCCGGGTGGCCCATTCCCGAAAGGCAGGCTTCATTTCTCGGTAAGGAATGACAGACACCAGAGTGAAATCCTCAAAGCTTTGCCGAGGAGGTTTTTTTTTAATAAAATAAGTTATATTAAATCTTTTAAATTAAAATAAACTGCTTCTGGACTCAAAGACACTCGTGCAAACTTTAAAAAAAAAAACCCAGCCAGGAGCCACTCTCTTGCCCCCCCCCTTCCTAAAAAATACTCCTTTAGCTTCTGATGCAAGGTGAAGCAGAAGAAAAAAAACAGGTGCATCGCCAAATGACCTCTTTGTAAGCGTTTGGAGATTTGCGGTGGAGCGTGCGAGGGTATGTGTTAAGGTGTGGGTGCAGAATCCGCCACTCCTTCAGAGCAGTTTCTTTACAAAGGAAGTGATCAAGAGTCCAGGATGTCTTCCTCATCACTCCAGTTGGGTGGGGCATCTGTGCCAAAGTAACGGTCTCCAAAATTTCCTAGAAGGCAGCAGAGAAACAGTGAGATTCACGTTTATAGAGCAGCATTCCAATATTCCTGTAAACTGCATTCACACAACACCCTTAACCTGCTTACTGAATTTGGGGGATCGCACAATACCCTGAACCACTGGCCAAAAGGCTGTTCCCCAAAAAACAAAGAACCCCAACCCCTCTTACCCAGAGTTTGGAAAATGCAGCTGTTGGGTCACAATCTGAACTGGTACAATGTGTGATAAGAACACCAGCGGCCATATACCAAAATCTCTCAGCCTGGTTGGTTTCCATTCTGGCAGCTAGTTAATGCAACTTGAGGAGAGAGCTTGGCTAATAAAGGGAAATATATAAAGCAAGCAGATTCTGCAGCCAGTAGCAGGAATGAGGTAGCCTTGAAGGAATCTCCTGAAATAAAATCTAGTTTATTTATCAGTTGGCACGACTCCCTTAGCCCTACACTGTTCAGAACATGGACCTTAGCTACAAATAAAGAGGGTGTGTCTATTCAGAATGCAGGTGCCATGAATCCTCTAGAACAGCGGTCCCCAACCTTTCTGGCACCAGGGACCAGTCATGGAAGAAAATTTTTCCACAGACCGGGGGTGGAGGGGTTTGTAGGCGGGAGCCAATTGCGTGCACCAGGGGGGTGGGGTTTGCAGGCAGGAGCCAATCGTGCACACCGGGGGGCGGGGTTTGCAGGCGGGAGCCAATCGCGTGCACCAGGGCCGGGTAATCATGTGCACCAGGGGGTGGGGTTTGCAGGAGGGAGCCCCGCGGCCCACTTCCTAACAGGCCGCGGCCCACTAGTGGGCCACGGCCCACAGGTTGGGGACCCCTGCTCTAGAACAGTGTTTCTCAATCAAAGCAACTTTGAGATCTGTGGACTTCAACTCACAGAATTCACCAGCCAGCACTGAATGAGGGGGACTTATGACCGGTCCTTGAACATCCGGCTGTTGCAGCGTCCCACGGTCACATGATCGCAATTTGGGTGCTTTGCAACCAGCTCACAACTACGATGGTCGCAGCGTCCCATGGTCACGTGGTCGCGATTTGTGACCTTCCCTGCCGGCTTCCCACAAGCAAAGTCAATGGGGAAGGTGGCAGGAAGTCACAAGTTGCAGTCACGTGAGGTCCTCACTTAACGACCTGCCATGATTCGCTTAACGATGGCAACCAGGAAGTGCCATCAGTGCCATTGCTAAGCAGGGTGACTATGTGATGTCACGCTTTATGATTGCATTGTTTAGCGACAGAAATTCCAGTCCCAATTAGTGTAGTTAAGTGAAGACTACCTGTACTGTATATATTCTGCTCTTGTTTTGATCCAAATGTCTTTTTCCTTTCTGGAGAAGTGTCTGATGATCATTGTTCTTTTTTTTTTTTTTTAAAAAAAGGTACACTGCTATTCCCTAAAAAAATGCAAGGTTTCCCAGGACTGTACCACACCTGCATGCAAGGCGGGGGAGGAGAAAAGTGTTTTAATGTCTGCCCATTTCCCCCACCCCCCCCCTGGGGCTTGGAGAGGAGAATACAAGAAAGAAGCAAGGGGGCAATGCAAAACTGACTCCAAATTGTTTCTCTGTCAACAAGAAAATATCTGGGATCAGCAGGACATAATCCTGATCTAAAAAAACCCCAGTCGCCTCACCCTAATTGGAGATTTGAAGCTAAAGATCCTGCACCCCAGGTTGTTTGGTAGATTCTCCTAAACTATGGTCTTCAACCATGATTTTTTTTCATATAATTTTTATTAAGAATTTTAATTACAAAAAATTAGTAAGAACTAATAGAAACTAAACTTAAAGAAAGAGAAGAGAATGGAGAGAAAGAATAAAAAGTGCAAGAAAAAGAAAGAAAGAAAGAAAGAAAGAAAGAAAGAAAGAAAGAAAGAAAGAAAGAAAGAAAGAGAATATAATAAAGAAAAAGAAAAGAAATATATAAAGAAGTTACTTCCAACCTTCATCACAACAAGTATAAACAAACTTAATAACTCTTCATCCCTTATAAGGTTAAACAGATATCTATTCATCCCAGATCCCATCCCTTATCTATAAGCAAATCCATAAATCATCAACTTTTCAATCCTGGTGTCAGCAAAAAGTCCATAAAGGGTTGCCAGAGCATTGCAAAAAAGTGTCTTATTTTAACCTTGATCAAATAAACCAACTTTATATTCCTTCCTTTTACTTCTAACAGACTTAATCTTAACTCAATCAAATATTGTCTTATGATTCGATTTCTCTTCAATTCTTCTTTATCCCATCACACAGATTTCTTCAAGGCTTTAACAAGCGTCTTTTGTAGATCCAATAAGAAAACATTTTCCAGGCCATTATCTTGGTTTATCATTTGTATTTCCCTTTTAATTTTTAAAACTTCAGCCAGTTTCTTTTGTATATCCAATAAAGCATCCTTTTCCAAATCATTCTCTTGGCCTGTCATTTGTGGTTCCACTTTTGCTACTTTCTCTGTCTTGTCAGATAAAATTTGTTCCACATCTGTCATTCCTTCATTAACATCTTTTAGACACAGTCTATCCATAGAAACAGACATCATTACTGACAGTGTTGATATTGTAGTTACTAACTTCTGGCTCCATTCTTCAAAGATCTCCTTTAATATTTCCGATGTGATAACATTTTGTATCATTCTGTAAGTCCCAGTATTAATTGACATCAGGCTTTGTATTTTTTTCTTCTTCTGCTTAAAATCTTTAGTCTCCTCTAGTGTCCAGTTTCTAAAATCATCACTTATCTTTTGTTATGACTTGCAATTGCCAGGATAACCAAAATAAGTCTGTTTTCCATGAGAAGTTATTTTTATAGTTAATTCCAAAATCTTATAGTAAAAGTCAATATTCCTTAATCCATTTATAACTTTCTTAGATCAAAACCTTATTTAGCTTTCTGCTGTTTATTTCAAATACTTTTAAGTTCTTAAGCTTGTAATTAATTTTTCTTATGTTCAGAGTTGAAAATAAAGTCACCTGATGAAGACTTTTCAAACTTGTCGTTCCAAAGGTCTCTAATAGCTTTAAGATTGTTAATAGGCAATTTCCGAAAGTGATTAGAAAGTGAGGTTTGCGATTTAATGTCCTTTAAAAAGCTCTGCCGCGGTTGCGAGCAAGATGGCTGACCCCATTGTCTCCCGGTGGAAAACCAGCGGAAAACCTCTGTTCTGTGGTCTCCTCATGAGGATCAGCCATCGGAGCACATGTGGGCAATCTCCCATCCTCTCCTTATCCAGAGAGGTTCCAAGGAACCGGTTTACTCACCGGTTCCTTGATCTTTGCCGCAGTCGTCAGCTCCGCTTTTGCCGAGCTGTCTTCAATTCGCCATACCTCCCCCGGAAGTCCCCCATGATTGTTGAATAATGAAGGTAATATTCCCTACCATTTAAGGGGGGGAAACTGTGATGCAGACGATGAAGTAGGCAAATGACAATTTAAAACATAGCTTTTTCTCCAAATCCTCCCATCCATATGTGTCTTATGGCCACAATTATTTTACATCCCGTTAGAACCACTCACCAATACCAGGGATGATGCGAAAAAGGTCGTTCACTTTCTTGTCTACGGCAGTTGTAATGATCTTGACTTGTGGGAAGGCATAGGCCACAGAGTGGACGCCCATCTCGGCCATCAGCAAGGACAGAAGAAAGATCTTGTCCTCCGGCACATCATGATCCTAAGGGAAGCGAAGGGATTTCAACATCTCTTTTAATCCTGGACTTTCTGTTTTATACATTTTGGCAGCGCTCACCCAGGTTATTTAGAATGACATTCCTCCTTTCACGTGTTGTTTTGCAGGCACCCTTTAAAAGGCCAGTATTATTATGCCCGTCCTGCAGATGAGAGAACTGAGGCTGAGCAACAGAGGTTCAACCCCAAGTCAACCTCGAAGCCGGCCGAGGGAAATGGTATTGGACAAAAGCTAGATATAGTAGATAGGACTGTGAGGACAATTTAGGCTGTGCAAATACGTAAAGGAAGACTTCTCCTTCCTTGGATATGGAGAATCATAGAATCAAAGAACTGGGTTCCAAGGATCATCTGGTCCAACCCTTAGCAATGTACAGGAAAAACTATGAAAGTGGGTTGCCCAGTCTCTTCCTAAAATCCTCCAGAGATGGAAAAACCACAATCTCTGTAGGTCAGTGTTTCTCAACCTTGGCAACTTTAAGATATGTGGACTTCAACTCCCAGAATTCCCCAGCCAGCATGGCTGGCTGCTGGGAGTTGAAGTCCACATATCTTAAAGTTGCCAAGGTTGAGAAACACTGCTGTAGGTAGATGGTTCCACTGGTTAGACACTTCTTACCATCAGGAAGTTTTGCTTCTTGTTTAAACAAAATCTGAAAGCTTCAACTTTGTCCCATTATTTCTGGTCCTAGTTTCTATGACGACCGAAAACAGCTCTTGACCATCTTCCCGGTATCTTCCTTTTATGTACCCAAAGACAGCTATCCTATCTCACTTCGGTCTTTTTTCCAAACTGCCTGTCTTTGTAGGACATGTCCCTGTATCATCTTTGTCAAGCCTGTCACTTTCCTTTGAGAAATGTGATGCCCAGAATCGTCCACACCACTGCAGTTGGGTTCCCACCAGCCCTGAGCATAGCAGAAAAAGGACAAATCACATGTCTTTGATATGATGCTTCTTCTAATACAGCCCAGAAGTGCATTACCATCTATTCTTCTTATACATCTATTAATACATCTATTTAGATGTATTACCATCTATTCCTCTAATACAACCCAGAAGTGCATTACCATTACTGGGGACACCTTAATTTAGATTCCTGCCCTCAGCAGGGTTCAGACTAGATTTTATTTAGTTAGTTATTTAAATTTGTTATTATTATAATTCAGTCTTTCTCAGCCTCAGCAACCTGAAGAGGTATGGACTTCAACTCCCAGAACTCCCCAGTCAGCATGGGTGGACTTCAACTCCCAGAACTCCCCAGCCAGCATGGGTGGACTTGCAACTCCCAGAATTCTAACTGGGGAATTCTGGGAGTTGAAGTCCACACCTCTTCAAGCTGCTGAGGTTGAGAAACACTTATAACTGATTGGATGGCCTCAAGGTTTACTTCTAACGCAAGAATTCTATCGAATGATAGACTTCCTCCGCTTCGCTGCCATGAAGGGCCTTGTCTTTTCTCCCGCACACTCTTCCGCTTTTCCATCCTGAGTAGTCTCATTTCCCTTACCAGCAACACCCTCACGGCCATCATAGCGGCTGCCCCTGTGGAGACAGTGCAGTCCATCAAAATCACGTGATCTTCACTAATGTCCTTCGGGAGTCTTAGGTAGTGGAGCTGGAAGAGAGAGACCGACATTAAATAAAATATTATTTAAAAACAAAGAACCTTCTAGGAGCAATCAAGGAGCTACACCAAGGACCGTGTATAACAACGCAAAAATATTGTCTAAAAACGAAGAGCAATCTTCTAGGAGCCCTCACAAATTGCGTTGGGGACATAATGGAGGAATGGATCATGATGGTGGCGGAGTTTGCAGAAATGGCTAAACTGACTTGCCTGATTAAGGAGGGCACAACCTTTGCTTTTATAAAAGAGTGGAAACCCTTTATGGACTTTTTGCTAAAAATAAACTGGTGATTTCGGGATTGATTGATTAAAAAGCTTTGTTTATGGGAAGAAGGGAACCATGATGTAATTTGGGAGGGTGGAGGTGGTGCAAAAAAGATCGAAAGTCGCTTCTTTAGATATCTTTCTTTTTCTTTCTCTTTTGTTATCTTCCACTTTTTCTTTTAATCTTTTATATTTTCTTTCTTTTCCTGCTTTTTCTTTTATGGTCCTGTAGTTTTTTTAAATCTAGGTAAAATCTTTTTATCATAAAAATCCAAAACACAAAACAAATTGCGTTGGGGAGTAATGGCTGGGTGGGGATGGGGGAAAAATTACAGGTGGAGAAATACTTTGATGCTTTTTGTCAAAAAAAAAAAAAAATTCAAGGTGGCACAACTGTGCAATCGCCCAGTCACAAGTGTGAGACGGGTGACCATACAAATTGAATAACTAAATAACTTTTTTTGAATTGAAACCTGCCCCTTTCTACATGCATTACAAGGGGCAGGCTTTCGATGGCACGGCCATCTTGACTTTTTTGCCACCTTCCCCTCCACCCATGGATGGCCTGCATTTTTCCCTGTTTATCCTTGTCAAGCTGGGAACGTCCTCGTTTTTTTATACATAGTACATACCGTCGAAGAGAAACCATTGTAAGGAAATTGGCAAGGCTGGATTTTTCCCCATCCCGCCACTGAATTAGCTAGATTTTCAAAACAGAGGTTAGTTATTTGGAAATGAAAAGGCAGAGTTTACGGCTAGCATGTGGCACCTCTTGCCTTCAAAAGCTGCAAAACTACAAGACCCATCAGCCCCCACTGCCAACATGGCCAAGAAAGAGGGATGTCAAGAGTTGTAGTTTGCCAACCTTTGCAGGGCCACATTGAGTTTAGAGGCTATGGGAACTCAGGAAAAACCCATTTCCTTTACCGCTGTAACTATAAATCTGGGATCATCTATAGAATGGGGTTCCCATAGTGCCTGGCATCCAATGGATGCCAAAAATAAATGTGAAACTTTTTTTAAAAAGTAACATTTAAAAATAGTGTAGGTTAGCATGATTGGAGGAACCAGACCAAACTAGAACCCACCATCCATTCTCGGTGATTCTGTGGAGAGAGCTAGTCCATAGAATTGCCGAGAATCGGACACGATTGAACGGACAGCAGCAGCAGCAGCAGCAGGATCCACCAATTTCTCTCTATCAGACAGACCAAGTGTGTCCAACTAACCATTCCATTCCATCGGTTCTAACTCATAGCACGGGTGCACTCTGTCTTCTCAAGCAAGTCCAGGACATGTGCAGCAAGTATGAGAAATGGGTAAGACAACATCTACGAGCAACGTCAGTCCTCCAAGCCATGGTTCTACACCAAACTGTCTCTCCTGTGAATGGTGAATGGTGTCCTCCACAGAATAAAGGCCAGGCCAGTTACTAGACCTCACTGATCCTGGGTGGTGTAGGGTTAAGAAGTTGGTCTAAGAGTGAGGAGATCTGGGTTCAGGTCCACCCTCAGCCATGGAAGCTCCCTGAAGGACTTTGAACCAGTCCCTCTATCCCAGCCCAACGTACCGAGGTGGGTGGGGACAAAAATAAAGGGAGACACCCATTATGAGCCACCTTGACCTTCTGGAGCAGTGTTTCTCAACCTTGGCAACTTGAAGATGTGTGGACTTCAACTCCCAGAATTGAAGTCCACCCAACTTCAAGTTGCCAAGGTTGAGAAACACTGTTCTGGAGGAAAGGCAGGAGATAAATCTAACAAATAACAATTAACATTGCTAAGAGGTCATGAATTGTTCTCGGGCTTCCTCATCCTTTGTTAGTCTTTGGCACTTCACCTCCGGCTCCCCTGTGTATTGGTTCGTCTGAATCAGGATGGTGCCGATCCGGACATCCTTGCAGACGGCCCGTAGGGCCGGTTCCATGGTCTCTCCAGCCCTCAAAATGGACACCCCTGTGATCTGGAAGAGACAAGACGCAATTCTACCAGCATTTCATACAACCAGGTCCTATTCGCTTTCCATCTTCTCTGGCTTAGATAAAAGCTTGGAAACCGACTCTTCTCTTGTCACCTACACTCAGACAAAAATCACCTCTAGGTAACCCAAAAGCATCCCTTTTATAAACAAAACAAAACAAAATCTGCAGCTCACTACTTCTTTTTAGGCTGTGGACATATTTATTTATTTGCTTAGCAAATTTATATGGTTGCCCAACTCACATAAAGTGACTCTGGGCGGCGTACAAACACAGAAACGCACAAAATGAGACATATCAAACAAACAAAATTAGCCTAGACTTAACACAAGCAAGAGGTTCAGAGTTTTTTTTATATATATATATTGTATGTGTGTGTATGTATGTGTGTGTGTGTGTGTGTGTGTGTGTGTGTATATATATATATATATATATATATATATATATATATAGTGTGTGTGTGTATGTATGTATGTGTGTGTGTGTGTGTATGTATGTATGTGTGTGTGTGTGTATGTATGTATGTGTATATATATATATATATATATATATATATATATATCAGAATTCTCTCTCTCTCTCTCTTTTCAGCCACTGACAGCCAGAGAGAAGAGGGTAGTGATATTATCAAATCATTGGATGGGGGGGGGGGGGAGAGGCATTTTTAATACATTTCCTACCCTTTGGGATGGCTCTGCATCTATATGTTTTCATTTTCTGCTCTGAATTCATGCTGGCATTGCTCTATGACAACGTTTCTCAACCTTGGCAACTTAAAGATAGGTGGACTTCAACTCCCAGATTATGGCTGGCTGGGGAATTCTGGAAGTTGAAGTCCACCTATCTTAAAGTTGCCAAGGTTGAGAAACATTGCTCTACCAATCAAAGAGAATATTTGTTTTATAACATTGCTCTATAAATTTTAGGAATCTTCCAAGGCACTCCTGATTTAAACAGTCAATGGTAATTCTACTATTTCAAGATGTGGGAGTTGCAGCAGTGATTCTGGACGTGCCTTGCAAAAATGGGGAGGTTTGACTTAAATGCAAAATGCCAACGACAGACAGAAAAGGTGCTAACAAATGGACACATGATCTCCCTTTCCTGTTGACTTGAGTTCAAGGATCTTTTGTTGGTCGGACTTACTTGCTTCCCACTGTACGTACAGCCTTCATAGTCCTGGCCTTGTGGGGTTTGCACGGTGCAGCTCTGGAAAAGAAGACCCCAAAGAAGAAAGGCATAAATTAATAAATATAGGATTTGGGAGGGAGCTGAGATAAGCAGTCAGACTGGTTATTCCAGATTTCTCTGACACTCCTTTGATCCTTAAGTTATTTCTGCTTGATTGTTTGTCTGGTGTTAATCCCTGCTTATCTGGGTGTCGGCTGCTGGAGAGGATGTGTTCTGGTCTTTTTGTTGCTTTCTTATCTTTTTTTTTTATTGTCCCTTTTGAATAGTGTGTAAATATGGTTTATTTCTATGTGTCTATAAACAATTTTATTGACTATTCTAAAGCCTTTGACTGTGTGGATCATAACAAATTGTGGCAAGTTCTTGGTGGTATGGGGATACCAAGTCATCTTGTCTGCCTCCTGAGGAATCTGTATAACGACCAAGTAGCAACGGTAAGAACAGAGCACGGAACAACGGACTGGTTTAAGATTGGGAAAGGAGTACGGCAGGGCTGTATACTCTCACCCTACCTATTCAACCTGTACGCAGAACACATCATGCGACGTGCTGGGCTTGAGGAATCCAAGGCTGGAGTTAAAATCGCTGGAAGAAACATTAACAATCTTAGATATGCAGATGATACCACTTTGATGGCTGAAAGCGAGGAGGAGCTGAGGAGCCTTATGACGAAGGTGAAAGAAGAAAGTGCAAAAGCTGGGTTGCAGTTAAACCTCAAAAAAACCAAGATTATGGCAACCAGCTTGATTGATAACTGGCAAATAGAGGGAGAAAAAGTGGAGGCAGTGACAGACTTTGTATTTCTAGGCGCAAAGATTACTGCAGATGCTGACTGCAGCCAGGAAATCAGAAGACGTCTACTTCTTGGGAGGAGAGCAATGGCAAATCTTGATAAAATAGTTAAGAGCAGAGACATCACACTGACAACAAAGGTCCGCATAGTTAAAGCAATGGTATTCCCTGTAGTAACCTATGGCTGTGAGAGCTGGACCATAAGGAAGGCTGAGCGAAGGAAGATAGATGCTTTTGAACTGTGGTGTTGGAGGAAAATTCTGAGAGTGCCTCGGACTGCAAGAAGATCAAACCAGTCCATACTCCAGGAAATAAAGCCAGACTGCTCACTTGAGGGAATGATATTAAAGGCAAAACTGAAGTACTTTGGCCACATAATGAGAAGACAGGATACCCTGGAGAAGAACCTGATGCTAGGGAAAGTGGAAGGCAAAAGGAAGAGGGGCCGGCCAAGGGCAAGATGGATGGATGATATTCTGGAGGTGACGGACTCAACCGTGGGGGAGCTGGGTATGGTGACGGCCGACAGGAAGCTCTGGCGTGGGCTGGTCCATGAAGTCACGAAGAGTCGGAAGCGACTGAACGAATAAACAACAACATAAACAACAGCCTAATCAAGGAACTCAGCAAGGAGAAAACCACACCCCACCAACACTGGCAGGGCAAGCTACTGTATAGAAACAGGGAACAAACCCCACACTCACCAGCACTGATGATGTTACTTAGTTGGGTAATGAAACGTCTGCAAGCCAACAACCCAGCTCAGAGAGCCCCAAGGACTCCACAGTTCAACCCTGAGCTACAGATATTCTCTTCTAGATGTTCTGGTCTCCATCACTAAACCAACTCATAAATCAGACATTTCTCCTGTATCTCCCGCAAACCACCTACCTGGAAGGGTAGGAGAGATAACGCGTGCTCAATTAGAAGGCGCATCAGCCGTTTGGAGTAGAAAATAAACTCATCCCGGCTTGTATTCTTGTTTCTGAAAAGAGAAAAGGGGTGGGGCAGATATAATCTGGGGGGGGGGTGACCTTGGGGAAGACCAAGCAGGGGGTGCTATGGCCCTAAAGGGTGATAAAGGTGTGGGGGTGTTGCTTTCGAAATTTCTAAACTTTGCAAAAGTTTAAAGGCCACTGAAAATGGAAATAAACCAGAATACACAGAGATGAGCAATTGGGATATTCTCATCGGTGGCACTCAAAACCGTTTTTGTGGCTTTGAAGAACCCTTCCCAAGACTCAGCCACTGAAATCTGGGAGCAATATTATGGGTAATAATATCCGTACAGACCCTACCTTGGTCCTAATTAAATGAATGCTTAAAACCAGGTCTATCCTCAGCCCTGGGTCAAAGAGGGTAACGGACCCCATCTGGGATAAGCTATTTTGATTTTTTAAATGATTGTTGATTTCTTTCTGGACTTTCTCTTCGGATGGGGTAATTCTTCGTTTTAGTTTGTTTTATTTACTGGGAAACGCCCCAAGTCCTGATAGATGGGGGCAGCCTATAAATCGCATAAAATGCGTGGACAGAGAAACCCTCGCAAGTAGCAAAGTAGCACGCCAGGGAAATTCTAATGGGATGCTCCCCCCTGTTGCACTAGATTTCTACACGCTCATAGATGTAGAATGCTTCTCCCTGCTTTTTTTGTTTCAAAAATAACAATTTATTCCACCACCACCACCACCACCACCCCAAAAAAAAAGCTGAGCTCAGAAGGAGATAGAGGGAAGAAGAACAAGGGGAGGGCAGAGATTTGCACCCACTCCGAGGCTGAAAACTCACCGGATGATGGTGTGCATTCCCTTGACCTGCGGTGTGTTCTTCAGGACACTGAGAGTCTTGGGCAGGGGGTGGCACTGGTGAGCAGAGGCCAAGGCTGCCCTGCAAAGGAAGGGGGCGTGTGAAGACCGACACCAATTCTTCCTCCCCAAGGTCGTCTCCTTTTCCCCATCCGAACAAACCACACAGACTTCTGGCCGATGGTTCCCCCCCTTTCCTGGATCATCCAAAAAGGGAAGTGTCTCAACGTTCCTTCCTTTGAGCTAACCCAGGTTGCCCGCAACACTAACTGGGTTAAGTCTTCTAGAACATCACAGCTCGGGATTCATGGACCTATAAGAAGTAGATTTGCACCACTTCTCCTTGCAAAGAATCCCCAAGCAGTTTCCAAACCCAGTAAAAAGCAGAATTATATGAACTTGAGGACTGGTTTAAAGAGGTGTGGAACATTGCAATAAATGATAAATTGACATGCGAATTAAAATATAAAAAGGGTTTGATGAAAAGAAAGGATTTTGAGGAAATATGGGGTGAATTTTTAGAATATGTGTTTGTTAAAGGGAAAGGAATAAAACCAAATCAATACATATTATCATTTTGGAGAAGAGGGCTGTATAAGAATTATTAATATTAAAAATTGTAAGACAATAAAAAGTAATGAGATAAAGAAGAATACATGTCCCACGGGTGATGGGTCCACGTAGAGGTTAAATTTATAAAAGTATATGATTACTTGTTTAATTGACCTATTGTATGTTGTGTGTTAATATTGGTTGTGTCTGTTTTGTATACTTTTTATTTTTCTTAATAAAATAAAAAAGCAGAATTAAAAAACCAGTGTGGAAGAGACCGAAAAGCGATCCGTTAAAAGACAGGAAGAGGAACAGTGGCTGGTGAGGGCTCATGCCAGAGGGTCGGTTTTTAAAAGAGGCCAAAAACATAACCGTATTACAGCTGGCACAGTGCAGAAGGACAGGGTCCCATAGCACAGGGGCCACGGTGGAGAAGACCCTGTTCCATGTCACCCCCCAAGAGATCAGGAGTTAGTTTGTGTGGTCCACAAAGGTTCTAGTCCATGGTGTGCAAGCATTTCATCTCAGACGCTCTTCCTCCCACATGCAGAGGAGGGAGTCAAGGACAGGGAGCAGATTGGCAGACCCAGATAGGATGGAGCTTTGGGTACTGAACATTTGGGTACTAAACAGGCCTACAGAGACCTAACAGCAGCAGCCAGTCTAACACAACCTCCAATGTGGCAACGGCTCACTGAAAAATAAAAAACCTTGGGTCCTTGGTATTCTTGGAATTTGCTTCTCTTCTTGCAGATGTTTCAAAACCCGGCTAGGTAACATCATCAGGGCATGGGAAAGTGGAGCCTGCAAACTCCAGAGTGACAGAGATTCTCCACTATAGCAAAAATAAAAATATTGCTCCAGGTCATACATTTTGAAAAGGCAAGATCGAACGATGGCAAAATCCAGGCCATCCAAATTTAGACTGCGAATAGTTATAAAGGGAGGGGAGGATGAATAAATAAATGAATCACCCCAACAAGACCAACTGAGGAAGAGATTGGCCAGAAGTTTGAAAAAGTCAAAGAAGGCGCAGGTAGTCCTCGCTTGACAACCACAATTGGGACCGGAATTTTGGTTGCTAAGTGAAGCAGTCATTAAGTGAATCTGACCCAATTTTACCTTTTTTGTGGTCATTAAGTGAATCACCGCGGTCTTTGGCAAACCACATGCTTGTTAAGTGAATCACGTGGTTCCTGCTTGCCAGAAGCCAGCCGGGAAGGTCAAAAATGATGATCATGTGACCACAGGACGCTGTGCCGGTCATAAATTGATTGCAAGTGCCCAAATTGTGATCACATGACCGGGGGGAGAAAACGCTGTGATGGTCATAAGTCCGAGGACCAGTCATTAAGTCGGTTTTTTCAGCGCCGTCGTAAGTCCGAGCCATCATTAAACGAATGGTTGTTAAGTGAGGACTACCTGTATTCAATAAGTGCCTTTATTCCAGACCTCCCCAAACCTGGCGCCATGTTAGCAGGCGTATTCTGGGCACTGCCATCCTATCAAGTCCTGAAGAACGCTGCGGGGAACAGCCAGGAGAAATGAAGCTGGACAGCCACCGTGCCAATTCTGTGTGGTTCGTTAGGTTGGGCCAAAGGCCACCCGTGGATTCTTTCTGCTCCCCAAATCCCAGGGGCTCCACCCCATTCAGCTTGCAAGAAAAGAGAATTCTGTTTTTAAAAATGCACATGCAAACAAAAGCGGATGCCGTTAAAAAGGTGCCGACTTTGCCGGATTGGTTTTAAAGCAACAGGCAGGGAGACAGACAGACAGACAAGAGATCCCGACGACGACGTGGATTAACGAGGAGTCCAAAGAAGTGTGTGAAATTCCCCAACAACCTCAATGTCTAACAAGGTGAGTCAGATCTGCATTCAAAAGCGTGTTGGCCAGTTCTGTATCACCGGTTTCTAGTTCTCAAAATTGGGTTCGTATGCTGTCTTCTCCCCAGCCCAAAATGGGGAGACAACTGGCATTTGGGGGGGGGGGGTACCTCAGAGATATATTTGCAAAGCTGGAATGGTGGAAGCAATTTTATGTAAAACTGCTCTGCATGTAGAAAATTAGCATGTCAGGGCAAAAGCAAAAGTGAAATCTTCCTTCCGGCCCTTAAGACTGTTTCTCAACCTTGGCGACTTGAAGATGTGTGGACTTCAACTCCCAGAATTCCCCAGCCAGCAAGGAGTTGAAGTCCACACATCTTCAAGTTGCCAAGGTTGAGAAACACGGACTTAAGCGGTCTATAGGAAAAGTGATTTGCTTGTGTGTGAAGGTATGGCCTTTCCCTGCCATACCTTCAAGCGAGGTTGCAAACAAGACGGAGAGTTAACAGGTTGGTGAGTCTGGCACGTGGCTCGAAGAGGATTCTGCAACAGCGAGGGGTTGGGTGTGTGTGTGTCTGGTGGGGAGTATCTGCCCAGGTCTAGACAGAAAACAGCCACCCTGAATCTGCAGGGACAATCCATTCTCAGGTTTGCTTGACCCACAACTGACGAAGCCACCCAGCCAGGGATGAATTGTAAACATATTAAAGGGGATCAACGTTTCGCAGGATTTCTGTTTCAGTTGCAAAGGCCGGTTCTCCTTCATCATAAGTCACTCCAGCATTAAGGGAGCCTTCACTATAGAGTACGCTGGCTTATTATGGGTATTTATGGGATGAAAAAGCCACATTTCCCCCCACAAGGTAAGCTACAGCAGGCAGATGGCCTTCCTTGCATCACTTCTCATGCCACAGCTTTGAACAGCTCAACACTTGAAAACCTGGAGGGTGGGAGCAGAGGTTTTGCTCACACGAACTCCCCAGAATGACTGAATTCCCACAACGCATTGAACCAGATCAGTTAAACCTCACAGCTGCACCCACACAACATGCAAAGCTTGGCTAGTATTCACATGGGTTAGCGGATGTATGTGTGCGTGTGGCTTCACATATTATATGAACCCTGCCTGTTTAGTTATTGAGTTACTCTACAGAGCAAATCCAGATATCAGAGTTCAACGTGTTGTGTAAACTTAGCTGAAGCGTCTGCAATGTTGACACTCAACTAACCCACCAAATGACTTGATACGGCTCTTTTCTGCTTTTCCATCCAAAAAAAAAAGGCCTGAAGAGTGAGTCCCCAAAACATCAAGTTTCCACCCCCACCAAAAGCCTGTAATGCTTTCTTTTTAAGAGACAGAACAGAGCCAAGCTACACCTTACACTCTCTCTGTGAAAATATCCACTCCCTTAAAAACAGGGCTGCTAGAGAGCCTCCATTGCCTTTCATGGAATTCTACCACCTTAAATTATCTCCAATGCAATGCCAGGTATGAGCATCAGGCCTGTGTTTGGGGCCACCTAAGATGGAGTCTCTCTGGAATGGAAGCATTGACTTGGATTTCCACTTCTTTCCAGAAATGGGAACCACAGCCCTGTTAATGGGCCCTTCGGGGCTCCAGGGGCTCCAGCAGTCACCTAAACATGTTGAGTCCAGATGCTGGGCGCACTCCTCGGAAGCCTACCCCAAAATGTTCTCCTTGTGATGCTGCCATCGCAAGGCCTCTCTGGTGAGGGAAGAGGACCACAGAGGCAGAGCTGCTCTTTGCTAGAGAAGCCAAGACGAAAACCACACCCGCTGGGTTAGAAAAAGGGCAAGCCGACCCCCATCAGGGGTCCTTCACATGCATACTCGAGCACCAGCAGAAGCTCACACAATTTAGTACTCAAACCAAACCAGGATGCCAATCTGTTCCTCACATATCCCAGCGCAGCTTTCTCTGTTCATCGGATGGGTAGAGTCGTTCGGGATGAAACCGGGTAGGGAAACCGACATAGCAGTACCCATCACAGAGAATTGGGGTTAGGAGTGGAGGGGGAGGGAGATATTAAAAGAAAAAGACAGGAGTCAAATGAGAACACTTAAATGAGCGAAGAAAATTGGCCTCAGAGGACCGAAGGCAGGTAAAAACGCAGGGAGAGATGTGAAGGTTGAACCACGTCCACCACCTCCATCATCGAAGTTGGATGTTCAGGATTCAAATTTCTGGCATGAAACTTAGGAATGGCATGGAAGGGAGGATCCCACCACCACGTTCCCCATCCCAGAATATCTGTGACTGAGAGGAGAAGGTGCTTCTTATGGGATTCTCTGTCCTAAAGAGCTTTAGGAAGACAGCAAAACTGTCAGAGGAATCTAGAACCATCAGTGGCACAGCCAAAAAAAGAACATTGTTTGGGGAGACCATTGTTGGCTTCACTGGGGAACACTTTTTATGACACAAGAAATGTGAGTTGCAGGGGCCATCCTCAAGAGTTGTGGTTGGTCTTCTTTGCATCTCAAGCCAGGTACTCAAAACTCCCCATCACCCACCATCATCACCTTTTCTGTCTGTGATCAGTAGTGGAAAATTCTGATAAGCAGTTTGTGTGGTTTTGGGGGGTTTTTTTTTCCCCTTTCCTCTTTCATGTTTCCGAAGTCTCATGTTTGAAAACCAGTTGTTCTGTCCTTCCTTCTAAGCTTTCCTTCACGAGAACAAAGCTTTAATTGAAAGCGCAAGCGAAGAAGGGCGCACGTCTCAGATGGGATGGTAGAACGTTGCCCCGATCACAGGAAGACGGCAAAGGAAAAACAGGAAAAGCGAAGCGGAAGAAAAAAAAGAGCAGCAAATCTCAACCAAGGCATTTCAAACAGGGACGGAGGCTGCTTTGAAGGTTCCTGATCTTTTGAACCAGGGTTATTATGACTTTTCCCGGCACTTCGAACCGATCGAGGCCCTACAGCAGGAGGAAGGGAACCCCAAGGGAATCTATTTCTAGAATGCATTTTCCTAAACATTGATAAAAGTTTTGCCCAACATAAGAATGTGTCTTTTCTCCAATTGTGCCAGTAGTTTAAACGTTTTTGAATTTCACTCTGCTTCTCTTTCTAAGCCCTAAAGTGGCTGACAGCTCTTAGCCAACCTTGGCTGATTTCAAAAAAGGAACTGGGGCCAGGACCTGATTAGTAATGGGATGGGAGACCACCAGGAAATGCCAAAGTTGGAAGACACACAGAGAGGTTGAAAAAATATCCCAGAAGGAGGCAGTAGCAAACTATTTCTGTACTGTTGCCAATAAATCTACATGGCTGTTCTGTGTAGCCAAACTAAGGGACTGTACCCAGCCCATCTTGGCTGCCCCCTCCCCCCAAAACCAAACAAGGCTGAGCTTAGTTAGAACTTGGATAGGAGACCACCAGGAAATCTTGCAGCCATAGGCTAGACTGGGAAATTGAAGACCATCTGTAAAAAAGGCATTAGCGAACTGTTTTGCATTGAAAGGCAGGATTCCCACAACAAATCACAAACAACGCAACCATATTTTAGTGTAGTCTGGCCTGTTATGTGAACCCAAAGGGCTCACTCCATCAGTGGATGACGGGGCATAATATAAGAGGGGACAGATATCTTGCAGAAACTGATTCTCCCTAGAAAATGCCCTCTTCACTTAGTTGCTGCATGAACACGATAATCTGGGTTCATACAACACAAGGAACCCAAACTAATCAGGCAAGGGTCACACAATGTTGTAAACGACCAAAAACAAACCAAGTTAATGCTAACCAAGCTTAGCATGTATGAATGTATCTACCACGTCTTTACATGACTTGGTTAAGAGTGTTGTGTCAACACAGACACTATGTACTATCCTGCACTTCATACTTCTATTTGATGTTATTAACATTTTGCTACTTAAGTAAGTTTGTTATTATAGCTATATTCTTAAACCTTCCTTCCTTCCTTCCTTCCTTCCTTCCTTCCTTCCTTCCTTCCTTCCTTCCTTCCTTCCTTCCTCATCAAAATCTTCCTTCCTCCCTCCCTCCCGTCCTTCACTGAAATGAAAAATTAACAAATGGTTGGTGTGTTTTTTTAATTAAAAAGGCCAACATGGACCCCAAGTTTTGAGGACATTTTTATTCTCAAAAATGTAAGAGAGCTATTTCTTTTTATTGCGTTTGCTAGATTTTGGTTCCTAGGGGGAATGAGTCCGACGTCTGTTGTGCTTGAAATGCCTCGGGGATGGTGCGTGAGAAGCGGGGAGACGTGGCAAGGGAGGAAAAAGGCACAAATCCTTACCTGACGCTGAGTTCACGCTGCAGGAACAACATAACAAAGACAGTGAAATCAGTATTAAAACACCAGCAGGGATGTAGGAAGCCAGGAGGGAAATAAAAAGAAATCAAAACCAAGCAGGAATATATCTTCCATAGTCACCGCACTGCAAGTTCATGTCTTAGTGTTTTTTCTTTTTTAAAGCATTCACAGTCCCAGTTTTGCTCAGGGCAGGTTTATGCAAGGACTTTGTTCACATTGGGTCCTGAACTTTTTCCTTTTTAACTTTTCAAGAGGTTTTTGAGGGCCCAATTGAAGCTTCTTGTGCTACACCTCAGAGGAGGGTCCAATGCACACACACACATACACCCCGTGGGGCCAGCCAGCCTAGCCGAGTTACCTCCTGAGCCTGCCTTTCTCAACCTTTTGACCCTGGAGGAGCCCATGAAATATTTTTCAGGCCTCGGAGGACCCCTGCTCATTCAGGCTCAAACAAAGGCCAGAAGTTACAAAATTATTCTATTCCTTTCATGGGTAGGCCTCTCTATATGCATTAACTGTGTTCCTAAACTAAAAATAAAGGATGAAACTGACTTCCTTCATGTGGAGTTGCCCGAATTTGAAATATTTTTTTAAAGAAATCATGATCTCCCAGGAAACCCCTAGTGGCCTCTCGCGGAACCCGAGGGTGCCACGGAACCCTGGCTGAGAAACCCTGTTCTGAGCAAACCTGGATGAGGCAATGGATGGGTGGCAATCCACACAACCCAATTCCCACCCACTCCATGCCAAACTGAACCATGCTGTTAGTCTGCAAGTGGCCCCTGGAGATTAATACCACTCAAGCAACTATTTTTTTCTAGTTTGGGAACTCCTAAATTCTTTTTTAAACAGATTTTGATGCATCTCTGAAGGGGGAAACCCGTGGCTGGTTATCGTCCTCCCCTTCCACCCTGGTTTTGCTTCCTCCTCTCGTGTTCTTGGGTTCAACCGGAGTATCTTCCAACAGAATTTCTCCAATTTGCCCTGGAGCTCTTGAATTGTGCGACCCCAAGCAGCTGTCCCTGGTAACAGTTTAGGGCAATTTGATAGAGGATTAGATACGGGTTTGTTCAACCATTCTGGGGAGCACTGGGTAAGGTATGGGCTCTGATCCAGAACCCTGTTCTGCAAACTTTGCAGTAAGGGACATTTCTTCCAGACGGGGACTGATGCTACACTTTTAGCCAAGAAGGAAATCTGCATGGAAGCTAAGCATCCTACCCAACTGATACCACCCCAGTGCATGGACTTCCCTGAACAACCATCAGGCCTTACCTCTTCCAGCTGGCTGTGCACATGCTGGACAATCAAGTCAATAGCAACGGTATTTCCACTGCCTAAAACAAAAACACACAGAGAGAGAAAAAAATGAATGTTCAGTTTGCTTCCTGTAATGACCTGGGAAATCCCCTAGAGGGCGCAAGCACCCTACAGATCTTGATGGAAGCAGCAGAGTCAAAATTAGGAGTTGCAATTTTCTCAAACCAACTTCCTATACTGTCTATTTAACTGGCCCACAAATTATGTAGCAAAATGCTGCTCCCACTGGATTTCTCCAAAATACAGATGGATCTGTACCAACAGACAGCCAAGGATGATCTGTGAGCGCAAGAATGCAAGAATTATTGCTGCACCTAGTAAGAGATTCTGTTTGAATTTATGTACACGAAAATGTTCATATGCAATACAGATCATTGGTCTGCTCCCTCTTTTTCTTCCCAGTGCTTCAGAATCATCCTTAAGTAAACTTTCCAATAAAAATAGTTTTAGAACTAATTCTGTATGCAAGGACATTGCCTCGCATTTTTAATAAATTTTCACTTTATATTTTTTAAATACATACAGGTAGTCCTCGCTTAAGGACCATTCATTTAACAATGGTCCAAAGTTATGACAGCCCTGGAAAAAGTGCTTTACAACCTGTACTCACACTTATGACTGTCGCAAAACATCACACCACCCCTGCAGACACATGATTGCAATTTGGACACTTGGCAGCCAGCTCGCATTTACGACTAGCTGCAGCGTCCTGCGGCCACGTGATCGCGATTTGCGACCTTTTCTGCCAGTTTCCGGCAAAAAACGTCCATTGGGGAAGCTGAAGTTGTTTAACGACTGTGGTGATTCACTTAATGACCGTTGTAAAAGTGGTCGAAAAATCAGGTCCAGTCATGTGGTGACTCACTTAACGACCACACTGCTTAACAACCAGTTTTCCGGTCCCTATTAAGTGAGGACTACCTGTAAATACAAGCCTTAGGAAGCAAAATAACAAAATGAATGGGAATCCTTCCAAGCGTTCTTTAAGAAAAATCAGGGCAGTTTGAGCGAGAGATCTTGAAAATGGCTCCCCAGGCAGGAAATCCAGCCAGGCCTGCGGCGAACAGAAAGAGGACGCCTACCTCGTGGGACAACGATGTCAGCCAGTCGCATGGTGGGCTGGATATACTGGTCAAAGGCCGGCTTGACAAACTTGTTGTACTGCTTGATGACCCCCTCGATGTCTCGGCCTCGCTCGCTGATGTCCCTGCGCAAACGCCGAACCAGACGGATGTCAGAGTCGGTGTCCACAAATATTTTCATGTCCAGAAGCTGGAGGGGAAAAACAAGGGGAAAGATGCAAGTGGCATTTGGGCCCAAAACAGATCCCTCTAGAGCAGGGTCCTCAACCTTAGCCACTTTAAGATGTGTGGACTTCAACTCCCAGAAGTTCAACTCCCAGAAGTTCAACTCTGGAAGTTGAAGTCCACACATCTTAAAGTGGCCAAGGTTGAGAAACACTGGGTTAAGGGAAGGGAAGGGAAGGGAAGGGAAGGGAAGGGAAGGGAAGGGAAGGGAAGGGAAGGGAAGGGAAGGGAAGGGAAGGGAAGGGGAAGGGGAGAAGAAAAGGGATTCTGGGAGTTGAAGTCCACACATCTTAAAGTGGCCAAGGTTGAGAAACACTGGGTTAAGGGAAGGGAAGGGAAGGGAAGGGAAGGGAAGGGAAGGGAAGGGAAGGGAAGGGAAGGGAAGGGGAAGGGGAGAAGAAAAGGGATTCTGGGAGTTGAAGTCCACACATCTTAAAGTGGCCAAGGTTGAGAAACACTGGGTTAAGGGAAGGGAAGGGAAGGGAAGGGAAGGGAAGGGAAGGGAAGGGAAGGGAAGGGAAGGGAAGGGAAGGGGAAGGGGAGAAGAAAAGGGATTCTGGGAGTTGAAGTCCACACATCTTAAAGTGGCCAAGGTTGAGAAACACTGGGTGAAGGGAAGGGAAGGGGAGGGGAGGGGAGGGGAGGGGAGGGGAGGGGAGGGGAAGGGGAGGGGAAAAGGGATTCTGGGAGTTGAAGTCCACACATCTTAAAGTGGCCAAGGTTGAGAAACAGTGGGTTAAGGGAAGGGGAAGGGGAAGGGGAAGGGAAGAGGGAATTCTGGGAGTTGAAGTCCACACATCTTAAAGTGGCCAAGGTTGAGAAACACTGGGTTAAGGGAAGGGGAAGGGAAGGGAAAAAAAGGAAGGGAGAGGAGGGGAGGGGAGGAGAAAAGAGAAAGAGAAAGAGAAAGAGAAAGAGAAAGAGAAAGAGAAAGGGGAAGGGGAAGGGGAAGGGGAAGGGGAAGGGAAGGGAAGGGAAGGGAAGGGAAGGGAAGGGAAGGGAAGGAAAGGAAAGGAAAGGAAAGGAAAGGAAAGGAAAGGAAAGGAAAGGAAAGGAAAGGAAAGGAAAGGAAAGGAAAGGAAAGGAAAGGGCTTTATTATTTAAAGTTATTTCCAATATTTATTTATTTCCAAGCCTTCTATCCTGCCCCAATCTTAACAACCTCTGGGCAGGTAAAAGATAAAACATAACATACTGTACAAACCGCAAAGAAAAACATAACCCCCCCCCCCCCAACTAGGGCCAAGAAATAACTGAAGGCCAAAAGACACTCACACAAGATGTCTCATTTGTGGGGGGGAGAGGGGGCTCCTCTGGATTCAAACTATGCTGACCCCCAAGGGGCAGGAAATTTCTGCCACCAGCTTTCAGCTCCCCGACCCAGGGTGTCCAAGGGGTGTGAAAAGGAGACTTGTGGCCTGGAGGCGGCTCTGAGGGCACCAGGGCTCCCCACCCCCAGGAAAAGAGGCCGGAAACCCACACTTACCTTCAGGAGCTCCTTATCGGCAAATGCCATAATGCCTTCAAATATAATCACGTTGGCTCCATAAAGCATTTTCTGGAAGCAAGAATTGTGCACGAAGCTCATAAAAGTTTGTAAAATCATAAAAGATCATACAAGTTTGTTTAAAACATGGCTTGGATATAACAAAGCAAAGCACATGACTGGCTTGGCCGAAAAGTTTAATGTTATCTTATTAAAAGTGAAGTGACCCAAGATGGGTCACCAACCATTTTTCCAAGCTAAATCAATCAGAAGTTCCCTAGAGCATGGGATATCTCAGATTCTTGACATGATAAGCTCAGTTTCAAAAAGCATCTGTATTTATCAGCCTGTCCCGACCCTGTCCCCTCCAGATGTGCTGGGACTACAGCTCTCGGACTTCCCAGCTCAGTTTCAAAAAACATCTGTATTTATCAGCCTGTCCCAACCCTGTCCCCTCCAGATGTGCTGGGACTACAGCTCTCGGACTTCCCAGCTCAGTTTCAAAAAGCATCTGTATTTATCAGCCTGTCCCCTCCAGATGTGCTGGGACTACAGCTCAGACTTCCCAGCTCAGTTTCAAAAAACATCTGTATTTATCAGCCTGTCCCGACCCTGTCCCCTCCAGATGTGCTGGGACTACAGCTCTCGGACTTCCCAGCTCGGTTTCAAAAAACATCTGTATTTATCAGCCTGTCCCAACCCTGTCCCCTCCAGATGTGCTGGGACTACAGCTCTCGGACTTCCCAGCTCAGTTTCAAAAACATCTGTATTTATCAGCCTGTCCCGACCCTGTCCCCTCCAGATGTGCTGGGACTACAGCTCCGACTTCCCAGCTCAGTTTCAAAAACATCTGTATTTATCAGCCTGTCCTGACCGTGTCCCCTCCAGATGTGCTGGGACTACAGCTCTCAGACTTCCCAGCTCAGTTTCAAAAACATCTGTATTTATCAGCCTGTCCCGACCCTGTCCCCTCCAGATGTGCTGGGACTACAGCTCTCGGACTTCCCAGCTAAGTTTCAAAAAACATCTGTATTTATCAGCCTGTCCCCTCCAGATGTGCTGGGACTACAGCTCTCAGACTTCCAAGCCAGCATGGGCAACAAGGAATTCTAGGAACTGAAGTTCCATCAGGAGGGTGCCAGTTTGGGAAATACTAGGACAGATGTATTCTAATATACAGGTTGCCTCAACAGGTCGCAGCACCTGGCTAGGTTTTTCAGGGCTCAAAGTTAAAGTGGAATGACTTATAGAAATAATGTGGTGGTTTGGTTTAATATAGAGTAAGAGATTGATTATGGAAATTTTTGTATATCCTTGCTGTTAAAAGTCGGAAGCCACATCTTTTTATAAATTTGAAAAAATTGTCTCTTGTTTCCACACTTTTTAGTTTTTTTCTTTCTTTGTAGTTTTTTCTTTCTTTGTAGTTTTTATTCCTTTCTTGAAACCTAATAAAATTATAAAAAAAAAGTTAAATAGGGCTGGACCTAATTAGCACTTGGATGGAAGACCACAAGGAAATCTCAGGGTTGCAGAATTTATGTATTTATTTATATATCAAATTTAGTCACTGCCCATCTCACTCACAGTGTGACTCTGGGCAGTTTACAATAAAACAGGAATAAAATATTAGTTAAAATACAATAAAACAGGATAGACTGATGTTGGGGGAAAAAATCCTAGAAGAGGGGGATTTCCAACAGCTTCCATCTTGGTACCAAGAAAATGATGACACTGACGTGCCCATGAAGTCACAAGGAGCCACAGTGGTTTGAAAAGAAATGTTATTTTAAGATATACTTTGTGACCCTTAAGGATTTAGCTTTAGTCAGAATCAGAATCAGAAATCACTTTATTGCAGTCATAGACCAGTACAATGGTGCTATTTTGTGAGGTAAACATAGTCACGCTTGGAGTATTAACAACATATAGTAAAATATATATTAAAAATCAATTAAATCAATTAAAATACATTTATTTTATAGGACAACTTAGAAAGAGGAAGGCCCCGGGTGCTGACCTTATATCCCCATAATTATTAAAGAAAAATGTGGACTGGTGGACTCCAATCTTAGTATCACTCTTTACTTTCATTGATTCCACTGGACCAGAGCTTTCCAAACTCTGTGTCGCGACACAAAAGTGTGTCGCCTGCGGGGCCCAGATGTGTCACGTCAAAACCCAGAAGCACTGATGGCGCGCCATCAGCGCTTCCGGGTTTTCCCACGGCGACACACCAACGGCGGCGCGTGAAAATCCGAAAGCGCCGCAGCCATAGCGGTGCGCAAAAAACGAAAGCGGCAGCAGCACTTCCGGGTTTTTGCGCGCTGCTGCAACGGCAGCGCTTCCGGGTTTTCCCCCAGTGACACACCAACAGTGGCGCGCAAAAACCCAAAGCGGCAGCAGCGCTTCCGGGTTTTTGCGCGCTGCCGCAACAGCGGCGCTTCCGGGTTTTCCCGCGGCGACACACCAACGGCGGTTGGTGTCGCCGCGGGAAAACTTTGGAAAGCCCTGCACTGGACAGATACCTGAGGATTGGGGCGTGGCTATCATAGTCCCAATTTTCAAGAAGGGTAAGAGAGATGACCCCGCAAATTATAGGCCAATAAGCCTATTAAATATAACTAGTAAGCTCTATGCCAAACACCTATATGAAAAATTAAAGGTCTGGCTGGATCAAGGAAACCTGATAGCTGAGGAACAGGCAGGGTTTAGAGAAGGTCGAGGCGCTATTGAACAATATGTGATTTTACAGCATTTAATTGAAAAATATTAGTTGAATAAAGTAACAGCACTGTATGCTGCCTTCATAGACCTGAAGGCAGCCTTTGATTCGGTTTCTAGAAACAAACTCTGGGAGAAGCTGGAAGCAACATCAATCGATCGTAGGCTTCTCCCTCTAATTCGTGCCCCACACACAAATACAACCCTTAAGATTACGTGCAATAGGCCAGGGGCTCTCTCGAAGCCAATAAAAGTCCAAAAGGGATGTATTTTGGCTCCCCTACTTTTTAACTTCTATATCGATAATTTGGTGAATTGCTTAAACAAGCCAGAATTCCACCCTCCCAAATTAGGAGATTGCAGAATTGCTACGCTACTATACGCAGACGATGCTGTAGTCCTATCTAGAACCCCCACAGGACTCAAAAGAGCTCTGAAATCCTTGGCTCATTATTGTGATCGCGAGAAGCTGGAAATAAACTATGAGAAAACCAAGATAATGGCATTCGCAAGAGGATCGAAATGTAACTCATGGAATATCCGTGAACACAAAATAGAGCAAGTGACCCGTTTTAAGTACCTAGGTATAGTTATTCATACTACAGGTTCGAGGAAAGCTCACTGCGAGTCTGCTGCAGCCAACGGACAGCGATCGGCCAATGCTATTCTAAAATTCTTCCGATATAAGCGGGGATCGTATGTTCCAGCGGCACTTAAACTCTTTCGGGCCAAGTCATTAGCCCAGCTCCTTTACGGGACTTTGGTTGGCCCCTTGTACTTTTCCCATCACTGGAAAAAGTACAAGCCAAATTTATCAGAGCGTTACTTCAGATGCCTAGATGCACATCTACGACTCGAAACTGGCATGGTTAGGGTTGTGTCTAGTGTGTGTCCAGCCTCTCTAATCCTTTGGCTAAAGTTTAAACTATACCCTAAGGGCCTTGCACCTCTTATTTTTCAAGACAATTTTCAATCTTCATGGATCAAGGCCATCAATGCAAACCTTCTAAAGCTAGGATATTCGCCAGCCACTCTTCTTGAGATGGGTTATAACCGAGCAAAGCTAGAGTTAAAACAAAGGATAATGGATATAGAGAGACAAGCAGACATAGGGAAGGCGCCACTTTTTCTGTCTCCTGCGCATAAAAACTACATTGTTTCTGCCGCCAGCTATCTTGAGCAACTTGAAATTCCCTTCCTTCGGAAAGCCTTTTCATTAGCTCGCTGCCACGCTCTCCCTTCTGCAGTGTTGGAGGGAAAATATAAAAAAATTCCATTGGTCGCAAGACTTCGCCCATGCGACTCGGGAGGTCGAAACTATAGACCATGTCCTTTTGCACTGTGATTTTTACAAAGACGTTCGTATTCAATTCATTACACCGCTCATTATTAAACGCCCTGGACGTACAGATTCTGAGTATATGCAATCGCTGCTTATAGACGAAACTTCTGCAGTTACGGCGCAGGTAGCAAGGTTCTGCGCTGCAGCAATGAAGATTCGACACATCAAGAGAGGCCAATCTACGTAATGTCTTGTATACAACAGTAAACTTTTATAATCTTATCTATATTTACAACATAGCCGTAAAATAGTCTTTTATGTTTTATATCTCATAATATACTCTTAAAATTTTGTATTCTTAAATAGTTAAAATAGGCCACACCTTAGATTTTATACATAGATAGATAATAAATGTATTTTAATTGATTTAATTGATTTTAATATATATTTTACTATATGTTGTTAATACTCCAAGCATGACTATGTTTACTCTTCTATGACCGCAATAAAGTGATTTCTGATTCTGCTTTAGTCATGACAACCCCAATTTTATGTATTTATCTGTGTATTAATAAACTTGGGTGCTGCCCAACTCCCAACCATCTGGGCAGCTCACAACAAGCAAGACAAAGAAAGTACAATAAAACCAGCTGTCTGAGAAGAGTGAGAAAGCTGAGCCCAGGAGGTTATTCAGGCAAAGGAGACATGCCATCCTAAAGGGGGTGGAGCTAAGACCCCTGAAATCAAGGCAATCTCAAAAGCTGGGCTCACCCATTCCTTCTTGCGACTGTGGGTGGTGAAGTCATAAATAGGGATCTTCACACTTTTCCCTTGCTTGAGTTTTTTGAGTGTGGCGATGATTAGGTCAAAATCAAAGGCGTCGGGATGGTCAAAGTTGAAATCATTGCTGGCAGCCAGTTCTTGCTGCTCTTTCGTCAGAACCTGACCCAAGAAAAGAGATTTGGGGGAGGGGGTCATTGTACAGCCCAACTGAAGCAATGCTTGGTGATCAAGATGCCTCAACAGGTAGATTTTCTTTATTGATTTCAAATATCAGCCCTACCTTTCATGCTTGGCCTCACGAGGAGGTGGGCAAACTTAAAACCCTTTCATAAAATTTAAAGAACTGTCAAGAATTTAAAGAATTGTAAAGCAAAACGGAGGCATCTTGAAACAAACATACAAGGCAGTCACCATGAAGAGGCAGCCAAGTGAAATAAATCAATAGCAGTGGATTAAGAGCAGGAGACCCGGGTTCGAGTCCCTCCACTGTGTTGGAAGGTCCTTTGCTCAACCAATGAGGTTGTCGTAGGAAAAAATGGAGGAGATAATGCTATGTACTGTATACCTCCTAGAGCTCAGGGATGTCCATAAGGCATGGTCAAAAAAATCAACAGGGCGCCACAATGTGTTCAAAGCTCCATATAAAAACACATGCCACCATCTTGACTTTTTTGACCATCTCCTGCAAGTACCCCTGCTAGGGCTCCTGCAAGGAAGGCCAGATTCAAGTCCAGTAGTAAAAATATGCAGTACAGGTAGTCCTTGCTTAACGACCATTCGTTTTACGAATTACCATGGTGCTGAAAAAAAGACTTACAGCTAGTCCTCGTATTTATGACCATCACAGCTTCCTGAGGTCACATGATGGCCATTTTCGACTTCCCAGCCAGCTTCCAGAAAACAAAATCAATGGGGAACCGCATGATTTCCTTGGTCATCGGATCGGATTCGCTTAATAACTGCTTCACTTAACAACCGAAATTCTGATGCCAATTGTGGTTGTTAAGCGAGGACTACCTATACAGTACATATATCAAGGGATGAAACTGACTGACTGGTAGCCCATCTATGTCATCACAACTGTGATTGGATATTCTTTTAGTTTTTTTTTTTAATCCGTTCAATCGTGTCTGATTCTCGGAGACTGCCTGGTCAAGTCCCTGCAGTTTTCTTGGCAGGTTTTTCAGAAGCGGCTTGCCATTGCCTCCTTCCTAGGGCTGAGAGTGGCTGGCCCAAGGTCACCCAGCTGGCTTCATGCCTAAGGCGGGACTAGAACTCACGACCTCCCAGTTTCTAGCCTGATGCCTTAACCACCAGACCAAACTAGCTCTCATTCTTTTAATTCATTGCTTGCAATTTCATAATCTTCTTGCAAACCGATTGGAGGGGAAACAGCTGAGAAAGATGCTAAATGGATCGATCCTGGTTTGGCTTTTGACATTTTCTTATAGCAGTTCCCCAAAGGTGGTCCCAGATGCACAGGATTTCAATATCCAGAACGCCTTTGCAAGGAGGGCCATCAATCTACCTTGGTGAAAAAGAAAGATCCAGCGATGTTCATGCTCTTTCTACATTATGGGGAGATGCCACAGCTGAATATTGCCCTGGTTTTGCCTACTTTTGGGGTGCACAACGTAGCTCCCCAGGGCCGTCTGCATCCCTCAAAATCTTGGGGGTAACTCCCACACTTCCTAAAGTTACTTACTTACTTACTTACTTACTTACTTATTTATTATTTGAATTTATCCCCACCCATCTCTACCATGGTAGACTCTGGGCGGTTTACAATCAATATAAAAGATAAAACCTATACATTAAAACTACTATAAAAATAAAAAATAAAAATCCAAGAAATGGTCTGTTCTTAAAAGGAGGAAAACAATTTCTATATATTTACTTATTTAAACAATCTCACAGTAGTGACTCTGGGCAGTGTAAAAAGTTAAAAGTTAAAATTAAAGTTGCCCCGGTCCCTAACTTTTAATGTGACACAAGTTAAAAATCCCCAAATATATGGGAAATAATATTAACACGATTGAAATAATTTGTTTCATTGCCCTGACCTCTCAATGAAATCAAACTGAGTTTCTGTCCTGGCCCTTTTGAAATCCAGCCCCCGGGTCCGTCACGCCAAGGTCGCCCTCCACCCTCCCTGACTGGGTCAGAAACCTCATAGGGGGTTTCCCACTGGCTTCGTTCACACAACCAACTGATTTATTTCTGCAGTATGGGGAGCTTCACTAATGTTATAGCCTTGGTTAGGATGTCTTGCAGCTTTTGACCAGCGCAGTCAGACCTGGTTTAACGTTAGGCAGGAGACGAAGAGGAATGCCAGAGCTGTGTGGTAGACTGGGAAGTCAGAAGTCAGATCAAGGCACACCGTTGCCCAGAAGGCAACGGGAATGTGTCGATTCCATCACCAGGGTTCAGGCTGGCCTCAGCCCTTGGGCACCCCACCCTGAGCTGTCGAGGGAAGGGTTCCCGCTCCCAGCCCTTCCGTCCTGCCTGCCTGGGCAGCTCCGCTCACCTTGTAGAAGGCGTCCATGGAGAGCAGGACCACCCAGGGCACGTCCAGGGCCTCGATGATCATCCTGGCCACCGTGGTCTTCCCGGAGGCGCTGCCCCCGCCCAGGCCTGAAGAGGGAGGGGGAGGGGGCAGGGGGAGGAGGAGGAAGGGAGGGAGGGAGGGGGGAGTGGGAGGAGGGAGAAGGAGGAGAAAGGAAGGATGGAGAAGGAGAAGTCAGATCAGGAGAAGGGGAAAGAGGAAGAGGAGGAGGATGGAGAAGTAGTCATATCAGGGAAGGGGAAGGTAGGAAGGGAGGAAGGGAGGAAGGGAGGGAGGGAGGAGGAGGAGGAGATGATCAGGGAAAGGGGAAGGGGAAGAGGAGGAGGAAGAGAAGGAAGGAAGGAAGAAGGAAGGAAGGAAGGATGGAGAAGGAGAAGTCAGATCAGGAGAAGGGGAAAGAGGAAAGAGGAAGAGGAGGAGGATGGAGAAGTAGTCATATCAGGGAAGGGGAAGGGAGGAAGGGAGGAAGGGAGGGAGGGAGGAGGAGGAGGAGATGATCAGGGAAAGGGGAAGGGGAAGAGGAGGAGGAAGAGAAGGAAGGAAGGAAGAAGGAAGGAAGGATGGAGAAGGAGAAGTCAGATCAGGAGAAGGGGAAGGGGAAGGAAGGGGGGAAGGAAAGAAGGCAGGCTGGCACTAAATATAAAAACGGCCAAGAGGAGATGCCATTACAGGGTTACCAGATAAATTATCTTGATCCGCCAGGCAACCGTTCCAGGGAAAGGAGATTCCCGGGAATCGAAGAGTCCCCGCTTTCAGGAATTCAGAAATCCATCAATCGAGACCCCACCATCATGAATTCACCAACGAAATCCAGAAATAAGAGAGTCTGCCACAATGAGTTTGCCAATGATTAAGAGAGTCCCGACCGTAATGGATTCGCAAATCCAATAATCAACAAAGCAACCAACCCCAATTCTTGAGATGAAAACTCATTAAAGGAAGTCCGCCAGGATCGGGGTTCCCGACTGCACTTTGCAGCCCGGACTTCAGGGCAAGTGGGGAAGGTAAAAAAAGTCAAGGGATCAACCGCCCACCCCGTTTCTACTAGCAGGGCTTACATTCTGCAGCTGGGGCCCCATCTTTATTTTTTAGGCACCCCCGCGGGCACCCCAGCTCTGCAGATAAGGTCTCATTTCATTCCCTGGGATGAATGACTAACTTTTCTTTCTTCTCCTTATGGTCCATCTTGGAAGGATTTCGGGAAAACCCTGAAGCTTGAAATAATCTGGATGATTTATCATTTGGTTCCGCATCTTCCAAGAGGTTCTAAGGCAGAGCTTTCCAAACTTTTCATGTTGGTGACACACTCTTACAGCAGGGCATCATTTCACGACACTCTTACAGCAGGGCACAAGGCAGGCACTAGGACCTGTGCGGAATCACAGCAGGTTTGGAGGCAGCCAGGCACAAGGCAGGCACTAGGACCTGCGTGGAATCCTGGCAGGGCAGGCTTGGAGGCAGCCAGGCACAAAGCAGGCACTAGGACCTGCGTGGAATCCTGGCAGGGCAGGGTTGGAGGCAGCAAGGCCCAAGGCAGGCACTAGGACCTGCGTGGAATCCTGGCAGGGCAGGCTTGGAGGCAGCCAGGCACAAGGCAGGCACTAGGACCTGCGTGGAATCCTGGCAGGGCAGGCTTGGAGGCAGCCAGGCACAAGGCAGGCACTAGGACCTGCGTGGAATCCTGGCAGGGCAGGCTTGGAGGCAGCCAGGCACAAGGCAGGCACTAGGACCTGCGCAGAATCCTGGCAGGGCAGGTTTGGAGGCAGCAAGGCACAAGGCTGCCTTTAAGGAGGCGCTGGTGCACCCCCTCCTCAAGAAACCTTCCCTGGACCCTACAATCCTGGGCAATTTTCGCCCAGTCTCCCACCTTCCCTTTTTAGGAAAGGTGGTTGAGAAGGTGGTGGCGTTGCAACTCCAGAGGATTCTGGATGAAACGGATTATCTGGACCCCTTCCAGTCAGGTTTCAGGCCGGGATATGGGACGGAGACCGCATTGGTCGCACTTATGGATGATCTCTGGCGAGAGCGGGATGGAGGGAGTGCGTCCATCCTTGCTCTCTTAGATCTCTCAGCGGCTTTCGATACCGTCGACCATGGTATACTTTTGGAGCGGCTCGAGGAGTTGGGGGCGGGCGGCGTGGTTTTGCGCTGGTTCGCCTCCTTTCTCCAGGGCCGCTCCCAGTCGGTGTTGATAGGGGAGGAGAGAGCTGACCCGCGACCCCTGACTTGTGGGGTGCCGCAGGGGTCGGTTCTCTCTCCACTCCTATTTAACATCTACATGAAGCCACTGGGCGAGATCATCCGTCACCACGGGATGAGGTATCACCAATATGCTGATGATACCCAGTTATACATCTCCGTCCCGGGTGAAGTAAGTGATGCGGTCAATGCCTTATCTCAGTGCCTGGAGGCTGTGGGAGTCTGGATGGGGAACAACAGGCTTCAACTGAACCCTGGTAAGATGGAGTGGCTGTGGATTGATGGCCCCCCTGGATCCGGGAAGTTGTCATCTTTGGTTCTGGGGGGGGGGTTGCACTACCCCACTCGGATCCAGTGCGGAATCTGCGGGTCCTCCTGGACTCGCGACTCCTGCTTGAAGAGCAGGTGGCAGTCGTGGCCAGGAGGGCCTTTGCACAGCTGCGAGTTGTGCACCAGTTACGCTCTTTCCTGGATCGGGAGGCCCTCCGAACAGTCACTCACGCCCTTGTCATCTCCCGTATAGACTATTGTAATGCGCTCTACATGGGGCTACCCTTGAAGAGTATCCGGAAGCTTCAGCTGGTGCAGAATGCAGTGGCGCGAGCAGTTATGAGTGCCAGAAGATCGGCACATGTAACACCTCTGCTTCGCGAGCTGCATTGGGTGCCAGTTTGCTTCCGGGTCCAATTCAAGGTGTTGGTGATTACCTTTAAAGCCCTACATGGCATAGGACCAGGGTACCTGAGGGACCGTCTCGTCCCGATAACGTCGACCCGCCCCACCCGTACATGCAGGGAGGGCATGCTTCGGACCCCCTCAACAAGACAATTCCATCTAGCGGGGTCCAGGAGGCGTGCCTTCTCTGCGATAGCGCCCGCCTTGTGGAATATTCTGCCCCTGGAGGTGAGACTGGCCCCCTCCCTCCTGGCCTTTCGGAAGGCCCTTAAGACCTGGCTCTGCCACCTGGCCTGGGACAACAGAGGCGGGAGTGCCTCCTGGGGTTGGCTGGCCCCATAGCTCTACTATCTATTCTGCGGGTCCAAGCCCATCCTGGATTTTATTTTGTTATGTTTTGTTTGTGTTTTTAGATATTTTGTATAGTTTTAAATTTTTATTTATTGTAACCCGCCCAGAGTCCCTTGCATGGGAGATGGGCGGGGAATAAATTTGAATAATAAATAAATAAATAATAAATAAGGCAGGCACTAGGACCTGCGCGGAATCACAGCAGGTTTGGAGGCAGCAAGGCACAAGGCAGGCACTAGGACCTGCGTGGAATCCTGGCAGGGCAGGCTTGGAGGCAGCCAGGCACAAGGCAGGCACTAGGACCTGCGTGGAATCCTGGCAGGGCAGGGTTGGAGGCAGCCAGGCACAAGGCAGGCACTAGGACCTGCGTGGAATCCTGGCAGGGCAGGTTTGGAGGCAGCAAGGCCCAAGGCAGGCACTAGGACCTGCGTGGAATCCTGGCAGGGCAGGCTTGGAGGCAGCCAGGCACAAGGCAGGCACTAGGACCTGCGCGGAATCCTGGCAGGGCAGGCTTGGAGGCAGCCAGGCACAAGGCAGGCACTAGGACCTGCGCGGAATCACAGCAGGTTTGGAGGCAGCAAGGCACAAGGCAGGCACTAGGACCTGCGTGGAATCCTGGCAGGGCTCAGAGGCAGCAGCAGCCGCGACACACCCAGACACTGCAGCCGACACACTAACGTGTCCCGACACACAGTTTGGAAAGCTCTGTTCTAAGGAGTAGAACAGTGTTTCTCAATCTTGGCCGCTCTAAGCTGTGTGGACTTCAACTCCCAGAATTCCCCAGCCAGCATGGGGAATTCTAGGAGGCTAAGAAAGACAGGTAGATCACAACAACCTTGCAAGGTAGGCTCAGATCAGGAATTCTCTTGCCCAGACTTCAAACCCCACTGAAGGGGGAGGCTTCCCACCTATAAACCTAACCCTTTAACCGCCTCAGCTGCCGTTTCCTTCTCCGTTATGGATCGGGGCCACCGCCTCCCCAACCTGGTGCCCTCCAATTGGCAGCAATCCAACGCGGCGCCCCTTACCGATAACGAATGCCTCTTTCGACTGGGTGCCATGTTCGTTGTACCAGGGGGGTCGGCCTGCGGTGTAGATCGTCCTTTTACTGGTACGCAAAAGGGGGGGCTCCGATTTGGACTGGCTGGTGGTGCGCTTCCTGGGGGACCTGGTTCCGACAATTGTGGGCAGCAGCCTGTCCAAGGTGTCAGCACTGTTGTTGTTACAAGGGGGGGGGGAGAGAGAGACACACACACACACAGGGTCAGTTCTTAACCACCAGCAGGCAAAGAGCTCACTTAAAGCCAACGAGGAATCCATCTCAACTGGGTGGCCTCCAGATGTTTGGGGTGGCAAGTGGCACCAGTCATGCAGGACCACAGGTAGTCCTCGACTTACGACCATTGATTTAGTGACTGTTCTAAGTTACAACAGCGCTGGAAAAAGTGACTTGAGACCAGTCCTCGCACTTACGACTGTCGCAGTGTCCCTGTGGTCATGTGATCAAATTCAGGTTCTTGGCAACCGGCTCGCACTTACGAGAGTTGCAGCGTTCTGGGGTCACGTGATCACCATCTGCAACCTTCCCAGCCGGCTTCCGACAAGCAAAGTCAATGGGGGAGGCCGGATTTGCTTAACGACCGTGGTGATTCGCTTAATGACCATGGCAAAAAGGTCATAAAATCAGACGTGACTCAGTTAACGACTGCCTCGCTTAGCAATGGACGTTCTGGTCCCAGTTGTGGTCGTAAGTCGAGGACTATCTGTACAGAACTCCAACTATGGTTCTCAAAGTCGGGGTGGGGGCATCAAGGACTCTTCTGCTAAAGACGACAGGGGAGGACAGTCAAAAATCACCCGCTTCTTTCTTGGCTGACCAGCAAAGGAGGAAATTCAGCAGGAGCCAAAACCAAGGATGGGGTCAGCAAAAGAAGAGGGTGTGGTATAATGCTGGCTTATAGGGTTAAGGCGCAGAGTAAACAGACAGAGTGCAGCTTTTATGGCTAAAATGTTTACTTGTAATAAAAGGCAATAAATGTATATACAGTTACATTATTGCAAAAAGGAAAAACAAACTTGCAAGCAAAGTTTCGTGTATTGTTTCCATTGACAGACAGGAGCTCATGCCACGGCCTACACACATAGCCACGCATAGCTACGCACTTCCTAGTCTTCAGAAGTAGAACATACACACGAACATGGCTAAAAGACCGGACAGAAGTCAAGAAGCATAGACCCATAGTTCACAGCTGAGGTATACACTTGTTTCAGCTTTCTGATTGGTGGAACCTTAGAATCATGGGTCACAAAGCTTTTCAGATTAACAAAGCCTAAAGCGTTCAGAATTGCACATAGTATAAACCGCCATGAGATGGCAGGGTTGCATCTAAAGCAAGCATATTGTCCCCCCTCCCGAGAAGTGTTAGGGCTTTTGTTCCCTTGGGATAGTTATTTCGGACTTAGACATAACATCACGTGATGGCAGCTACACCTGTTTATCAGAGCCTTTGTTATGGGAAACAGAAAGTACACAGAAAGTAAGCAATTTGCATTTCACAGGAATACCCTGACAGAGGGAGGAGGAGGAGGAGGAGGAGGGGGGGGGGAGGAGGAGGAGGAGGAGGAGGAGGAGGCGGCGACAAAGACAGGTGGCCCCCACCTGGCAGCACTCATAACTACAGTTCCCACCAACTCTGACTCCAGGTGGCTGGAGCTGATGGAGCTTGCAAGCCATCAGGTTGGCCACCAAAATGTCAGATGTGGGAGCTGAACAGGAAAGAACGTTATTTATTTTATTTATTTTTTATTTTATCCTATTTATACCCCGCCTATCCCCTCCCTACTGGAGGGCTCTAGGCGGCTTACAACATCAATATATTTCAATTATACATCATATATCGTATACATTTTAAATTTTACCGCGCGATAGGGAAGAGGACAGGGAACCGGCTCTTCGGCTGCAGGCACCGGACTACATGCCCCAGCATGCCTTGCTTCCGCGCCGGCTGCTGACGTCCAGGAAGCTGTTCTTTTCTGGATCCGTCGTCCTCCGCCGTCATCACCGGGATTCCCTAGGTCTTCTTCGGAACGAGGACGACCCTCCGCTGGACGCCGGCAAATTATAATCCCCAGGCAGACCCCACCACCATCTACAGCGGGTAGGATGATGGAGGGATGACGACACATGCCCCGTGGCATCGTCTGATGCAAGGACCTACATTGCAGGGTGTGCAGTCTGATGCCAGGATGCCCTCTTGACCCTCGCTTCTGCCCACTGTGGATGCCCCTGTTGGAGCCCAAGCTCACCCACCGAGGGAGCACCAGCCTGTCACCATCACTCAGTTGTGACTATCGCGCTGGTGTGTTGCTGGGACAAAAGGCCCACAGACGTTGGGTAGCAGCCACGATGTCCCACGCACCGTGATGTCGTTGCACAAATCGTGCCGCTGGTGTGGTGATGTCACGGCCTCATTTGCCCTCTCCCCTGCAGGTCCCCGCACAGAGGCCAGACACACTGCAGACACCCCTGACTTATCCTATTGTAACATACATTTTATACAATCCTACACAATATAGGATTGTATTGTTGTTCAGTCGTTTAGTCGCGTCCGACTCTTCGTGACCTCATGGACCATAGCACGCCAGGCCTTCCTGTCCTCCACTGTCTCCCGGAGTTTACTCAAATTCATGTTTGTTACATCGGTGATGCTATCTAACCATCTCATCCTCTGCCGTCCCCTTCTCCTTTTGCCCTCAGTCTTTCCCAGCATCAGGGTCTTTTCCAGGGAGTCCTCTCTTCGCATTAGGTGGCCAAAGTCTTTGAGCTTCAGCTTCAGCATCTGTCCTTCCAATGAGCAGTCAGGGTTGATTTCCTTTAGGATTGACTGGTTTGACCTCCTTGCAGTCCAAGGGACTCTCAAGAGTCTTCTCCAGCACCACAGTTCGAAAGCATCAATTCTTCAGTGCTCAGCCTTCCTTATGGTCCAACTCTCACAGCCATACATTACTACTGGAAAAACCATAGCTTTAACTATACGGACCTTTGTCGGCATAAGATTGTATATATTGTATAGGATCCTATAAAACAGGGTTTCTCAACCTTGGCAACTTTAAGCTGTGTGGACTTCAACTCCCATTAAAGTTGCCAAGGTTGAGAAACACTGCTATACAATTTAGTATAGTCGATTGTATATATTGTATAGGATTGTATGTATTGTATAGAATCCTATACAGTGTAGGATTGTATAGATAGAAAGCATGGAGCTTGCTGCGGGGCACCCCAAGGGGGAGATTAAGGTGCAGGGTTTGGTTTTTGTTTTAAAGTTTTATTGTTTTACTGTTTTATGACTGCTTTATAGTTATTGGTTTTATTGTTGTGAGCCGCCCAGAATTGCTTACGATGGGCGGCCATATAAATCTTATGAATGAATGAATGAATGAATGAATGAATGAATGATATCCATCCTGCTTTGCACGCTATTTGCAACCGTTTAGCTTAGTCTTTATGAAGCCACTGCCCAATGGGGACGGATCATTCCCCTTTTATGTACCCCCACGGCGACTTTGCCTTGCCGACATGCAAGGAAGCCGCACTGCAAAGCTCAGAGAAGCTTATCAATCTACATCCAGGTCTGGAAAGGAAGCAGATAAACCGCCCTTTGTATTGCCCCCCCCCCAGACATTTATCCCTGCTTGCGGCCTCCAGCCAACATTATAAGCTCTCCAGAGCAGCCCACAAGCCCGGGACAGGTTATTTATAGCTGATCTTTCTAACACCAGCCCTCCTTCCCTTTTCCTTCCATCGCTGAGCCCCACAGCATCTGCTTTCAGAATGCATTTCTAACCATAGCAGCCTGCAAAACAGGTTGGAGAGCAACCGAAAATGATCCAGGCAGAAATGGATAAAGGATCCTTCCCAGGTAAGACAAAGCATTTCCCTTCTTATCCATGAGCCAAACTGATACTCTTTCAGGATTTCAGAATCCAAACGTGGCCTCTAATTCTAGAGATCAACTGGACATGAAAGGAAAAAAAAAAGGGGGGGGCGTTTAAGGGATTACAGTCCTCAGAATGGACTCATATTTTCCTTCCTTCCTTCCTTCCTTCCTTCCTTCCTTCCTTCCTTCCTTCCTTCTTTCAATTTTTATCACCGCCCCATCTCCCCCAAAGGGGACTCTGGGCGGTTTACAAAAGACAATAATAAAATAGATAAAAAGTTATACAATCATCATAAAATACAATAAATTAAATATAAAATATAAAATAATTATTAGGCATCTCCTAGTGCTTTCTTAGCAACAACTTGTTATGTAGAATTTGCATTGGTCAAGTCTTCCTTTTTATTTTTTAACACACACACACACACACACAACTTTACTTTATTCTGTTTAATGTCACCTTGGGATGGGGTTATTAAAGACACAGGAACAGTTATAAACCAGAAAGTGGTTCCTCCCGGCCTGTTTTTAAGCTGGCTCCTTCTTATCTGGAGGTTCCAGATGGAGGCAAAAATAAAAGGAAACATCCGCCAAACTGAAATGAGATTAAGGCTGGCCACAGGCTGGGTTTTGGCCACCTCGCAGGATGACAAATACTTTGGCCACCTAATGTGAAGAGAGGACACACTGGAAAAGACCCTGATGCTGGGAAAGACTGAGGGCGAAAGGAGAAGGGGACGGCAGAGGATGAGATGGTTAGATAGCATCACCGATGCGATGAACATGAATTTGAGCAAACTCCGGGAGACAGTGGAGGACAGGAAGGCCTGGCGTGCTGTGGTCCTTGAGGTCATGAAGAGTCGGACACGACTGAACGACTGAACAACAACAACAAACTTTTCAGCCCCCCCCCCCCCCCCAGTGGCACATTGCAAAAGATGTAGAAGGAGTCTTGAAGTTTCGCCCCAAGTGAGAAAGTGGAGCTGCTTGGCTGGACAGGGCTGAACCAAGCAAGCACTGGACAAGGACCTGACACCGGGGAGGAAACTGGCAATGGATGGGAGTGGGGGGGGGGTCAGACTTCCTCCGTTAACCTTTCCAAATTCGCAGAGAGCCGGCAGGAGTTTTGCCCAGGGAGCAAAACAGAGATTCTGCAGGCTTTAACGGCGGGGCGGGGCGGGGCATAGCAAGCTTGAGAACGGGCAGATGCGAAGACCCTCCAGAGAACATGCGCAGAGTTGCTGCCTGTCTCTGCACGTTGCGCAGCCAGCACCTGCCTTTTTCTTTCTTGCAAAAAAGGGAGAGGCCGTGGAGCACTTTCCGAATTGACGCTTTTCGACAGGTGCAATTCTAAACCCAGTTTAACGAAACACCCACCTGGGGATTTGACGGGCATGTCCCTGCAATTTCCTCAGCAACTTTTTAGGACACTTGTCTTCTTCTGGGATGTTTTTCCAACTTCCCAGTCCAGCCTACAGCTGCGGAGTTCCCTAGCGGTCCCCCATCCAATGGCTAACCAGCTTTCTGAGATTGCCCAAAATGGACTGGATGCTACCAGCTGCTGAGGACAAACCATAAGCCACCCCCAATTTGGCCGTGCCTAGCAAGTCTCAACCTGGCTTCCACGCTGCAGAAGAGGAAAATGACTCAGCATATGACGGGAGAGTCGTCCTATTAATTATACTTGGTTTTAATTATCTGAACATCCCTATGAAATTAGGTACCACTCCGGTGGGAAAAATCACAGGGACATGAAAGGAGCCTCCTTGGGCGTCCCCCGGGCAACGGTGATGTCACCGGCAAACCCTTTCACTACGGAAGCACTTTGGTGCTCCTGACACGAAAAAAAAAATCCCTATGAAATGAACTCAACCGTATTTCTTTTGCCTTGCAGGAACTCAAGCTTTCTCCAATGTGCTGCCTCTGGCAATATTTTGAATCGCAATTCCCAAGTTGGTGTAAATCAGGACATCTGGAGGGTGATCAGTTGGGACCGAATGTCCTGCAGCAGGGGTCCCCAACCTGTGGGCCGTGGCCTGTTAGGAAGTGAGCTGCAGGCTCCCGCCTGCAAACCCTGCCCCCTGGTGCGCGCGATTGGCTCCCGCCTGCAAACCCTGCCCCCCGGTGTGCGCGATTGGCTCCCGCCTGCAAACGCCATCCCCGGTGCACGCGATTGGCTCCCACCTGCAAACCCTGCCCCCCGGTGTGCATGATTGGCTCCCGCCTGCAAACGCCATCCCCGGTGCACGCGATTGGCTCCCACCTGCAAATCCTGCTCCCCCCGGCCCATGGAAAAATTTTCTTCCACAACCGGTCCCTGGTGCCAAAAAGGTTGGGGACCACTGTAGAGTTAGCATGATTACAAATCTTCTCTAACCCAAACTCCTCTTAGGCTCCTTGCATCATGTAGACCAGAGCTTTCCAAACTGTGTGTCGCGACACAAAAGTGTGTCGCCACACACAGTCTGGTGTGTCGCGACACAACCCGGAAGCGCTGATCATCATCAGCGCTTCCGGGTTTTCCCGCGGCGACACACCAACTGCAGCGCGCAAAACCCGAAAGCAGCAGAAGCGCTTCCGGGTTTTTCGCGCTACCGCACTTCCGGGTTTTCCCGCGGCGACACACCAACACCGGTTAGTGTGTCGCCGCGGGAAAAACTGTGGAAAGCCCTGATCTAGACCAGAGAAGTGCAAGACAATCCATTGGGATGTGGGAAGAAACCATCAGAATATTTATATTTGTTTATAAATGGTCGACACTCCCAACAGTCTGAGCCCAGCTCCGCGTGACGGAAGTGAGCTCCCGTCATTTCGTCCCTAGCTCCTGCCCACCTAGCAGTTCGAAAGCATACCATCTGCGAGTAGATAAATAGGTACCCCCATTTTGGTGGGAACGCTGGCGGCGCCCTATGTGGGGAGCAGGAACCGGTGCTGGATCTGCCTGGACGCGATCGGCGGAGGAGTCTGTATCCTGGAGAAGCCATCCCCTGCATCTACGGACTTCCTAAGATCCACAAGGAAGGAACACCCCTCCGACCCATAGTCAGCAGCATCAATTCGGTAACATACAACATTGCCAAACACCTCTCTACCATACTAGCACCTCTAGTTGGACACTCTGAACACCACATCCATAATTCGGAAGAATTTGTTTCCAAAGCAAAGATCCTGAAACTGGATACAGATGAAACTATGGTCTCCTTTGATGTGTCCTCCCTTTTCACCAGCATCCCCACCACTCATGCTCTATCCGCTGTCAGGAAGAGACTAGAAGAGGACAGCACCCTGGAAAGGAGAAGCCATCTCAACCCAAACCAGATCTGCCATCTTCTGGACCTGTGTCTTAACACCACTTATTTCACATACAGAGGTGACTTTTACAGACAAAAACACGGCTGTGCCATGGGTTCTCCTGTGTCACCCATTGTGGCCAATTTATACATGGAAGAAGTGGAGAAGAAAGCACTCAACACATTCCAGGGAACGGTGCCCACCCACTGGTTTAGGTATGTGGATGACACCTGGGTCAAAATCAAGGCCCAGGAAGTACAGGCCTTCACGGACCATATAAACACTATAGATGCCAACATTAGCTTCACCAGAGAAGACACCAAGGACAACAGACTGGCTTTCCTAGACTGTGAAGTCCTCATTGGGACCGGTGGCAAGCTAGAAATAGGGATCTACAGGAAACCCACACACACAGATCAATATCTGATGTTTGACTCCCACCATCCACTGCAGCACAAACTAGGAGTCATCAGGACATTGTCACACAGAGCAGAAACCATCCCCACCTCCATGGATTCCAAAAAGAATGAAAATCAGCACCTGAGAACAGCCCTGAAGGCCTGTGGATATCCAAATTGGGCCTTCACCAAATCTAAATCTACCAGACCTAAAACAGCGACAGATAGGGCTGAGACTCAGAGTAAACGAAAGAACCTGGTCATTCCCTACATGGCTGGCGTGTCTGAAAAGATAAAACGGATATTTGGCAAACACCACATACCTGTATATTTCAAACCCACCAACACACTGAGACAGAGGCTTGTACACCCCAAAGATCAAACTCCAAAACACAAGAAAAGCAATGTAGTTTATGCAATCCAGTGCAGTGAGGAGTGCTCTGAACTCTACATTGGAGAAACCAAACAACTTTTGTACAGGAGGATGGCCCAACACAGGAGAAGTAACACCACAGGACCAGAGTCAGCAGTTTATCTTCATCTAAAAGAAAAAGGACACTCATTTGAGGACATTAATGTTCACATTTTAGACAGAGAAGATAGGTGGTTTGAGAGAGGGGTCAAGGAATCCATTTATGCCAACTTGGAAAATCCTTCCTTGAATAGAGGTGGGGGCCTCAGGCACAAACTCTCCCCCATCTTCCTCCCCGTTTTGTCTTCTGTGCCTAGGAAGATTAAGACCATTTCAGAAGCTCAACAGCAGCATGGTGATTTTAACAACCCTCCTTTAGATGATAAAAGGACTTAAAAATTACATCTCAATATAACCATGACCTAGCCCCAGGTGTAAGGTCACACAGCTACCTAGGAACATATTTAGGATTCCCTTACCAACTTTGCTCAGACTGAAGAAGCTCCTTGGATAAGGAGCGAAACGTTTCCACTAAGAAAATAGAAATCCAGTTGACATGATTCAAGCTACAGACAATTCCACCTGGATGACTGAGAACCTTCATAGACAATTCACACACGTTTCCCCCCCCCCCATCCAATTTTTTAAAAGGGGATTAAGGAAAAGTTTACAAAGCATAAAGAAGTTCATGATAACAGGGGACCACATGAATTATTTTAGAGAAAATGTTTGCAAAACCTGTGCCTGATAGGCAAAATTGCAATCACAAATGCGTGTGTTAGAAGAAAAGGCCACCCAAAACCCATACGTTTCGATGCGATTTTTAAAAAATTCTCCAACCCAACAAACCAAACACAAATGGGAAAACTAGGAAAAAGGCCAACGGGGGAAAATCTGGCCATTCCCAACAGAAATCTGAATCACTTCTGGGGAAAGGCATTCGGTGATTATTTGCTTTTCGTCTGCAAAGTATTTATCAACCACCCAGGTCCCCCTGCGAGAACTGGGGAAGGAAAGTCAACCCCCAAATCCCTGAGTTGTTTGCTGAGCAGTAAACAAACCGGCTGTTATTCCCAGAGTGACGTCAACGGGAGGAGAGGAAAAAACAGTGCCCGGAACATTTGTCACTTATGCACAAGGCGCTTAGAGTATTTCGGTTTTCAATGCAACTAATCCCCGAAAGTTTGCAAAGGGGGCCTTGAGACTCTTCGTCTGCACCAATATATACAGGCAATTTATGCACGCTGCCATTGCGGCTGTTCTTCAAGAAACGCTGCCGCGATTTTCCATCAATGGATGACGCAAGCATGTGGGCCTGACACAAATGTGCAAGGGCAGAATCAAAGAACACATGTGTGTATGCACGTGCACACACACACCGAGGAATAAACCGCTAACAGGTGCAGAATCGAGCAACCTGACCACCTTGTCTTTCAGTCAGGTATGTGCTTGTATATGTTTAAGTTTCTACTTAAACTTAGGCTGCACAATGCTTCTCTCAGACACCAGAGAAAAGAATGAATAGGTCCCAACTGGACAGGGTGTAGCCCTAACCCTCAATAGTTACAGGTAGTCCTCACTTAACAACCATTCGTTTAGTGGTGGTTTGGACTTACGACGGTGCTGAAAAAAAATTATTTACGACCAGTCCTCACACTTATGACCGTTGCAGCGTCCCCATGGTCATATGATCACGATTTGGGTGCTTGGCAATCAGTTCGCATTTATGACTGTCACAGCATCCCCATGTCATTTGATCGCCATTTTCTACCTTCCCGGCCGGCTTCTGGCAAGCAAAATCAGTGGAGAATCATGTGATTCGTTTAACAACCATGTGGTTCGCTTAACACCTGAGGTGATTCGCTTAACGACCACTGCAAAAAAGATTGTAAAATTGTGTCAGATTCGCTTAATGACTGCTTCGCTTAGCAACCAAAATTCCGGGCTCAATTGTGGTCGTTAAGCGAGAACTACCTGTAATTATGTATGCATTGCAAGACCAGGAGATTACTGAAATTATAAACAGTCATGGTTATCTTATTATTACCACCGTTCCCAAAAGGATACCATGGTTGATGGTATCGAAAGCCGCTGAGAGGTCAAGAAGAGCAAGGATGGATGCACTGTCCCCATCCCGCTCTCGCCAGAGATCATCCAAAAGTGCGACCAAAGCTGTTTCCGTCCCATATCCGGGCCCGAAATCCGACTGGAAAGGGTCCAGATAATCCGTTTCATCCAGGATCCTCTGGAGCTGCAACGCCACCACTTTCTCAACCACCTTCCCTAAGAAGGGAAGCTTGTGCTGGCTGGGGAATTCTGGGAGTTGAAGTCCACACATCTTCAAGCTGCCAAGGTTGAGAAACGCTGCTCTAAGGCTTTCCATTATGAGGAACCAGCCCGGAAAACAAGCGGAGTTCCAACCAGGCTGCATAGAAGGGTGGATTTGGGGGGCTGTTTAAGCAGGCCTGATCAGGGTACACCCCACCCCCACCCCTGCTCTTTCTTCAGAGTAGCCTTTATGCTTAGCAAGCCCTGAGTGTGCAGCCACTCACAGTCAGGAGCTGTGGCTTACTCACAGGGAGGCTGGTCTTTCCCCTTCCCCACCACGTTGTTCTTCTGCTCACCCAGGATAATTTTCCACGTACCCGCTCAGAATAAAGCACAGTTACCCCAGAAAGGTCAAAATGAGCATGAGAACCATCAGAAAGGTTGCAAAAAAAGAATTGATTTCTTTTAAGATGCCACAGGCAGATAAACCTTCACTTTAAGGACAGATTTGCTGCACATCCATCGCCCGGGCATAATGTTGATTTATTCTGCCTTCAAGGCAGTCCCGACTCCTGCCAACTACATGGACGTATCCTTGCATTTTTCTAGCCCATTTCACCCTTGCCCCCTTCTTCTGTGAGAACAGACTGGCCCAATGCCACCCAGCGGGCTTCGAGCCCAAGGCAGGACTGGAACTCACAATCTCCTGGTTTCTAGTCTGGTACCTTTAATCACCACACCAAACTAGCTCTCATATTCTCTCGTATGCATGTACAGCTAGTCCTCGACTTGCGACCACAATTGGGACTGGAACTTCTGCTGCTAAGTGAGGCGGTTTTTAAGTGAGCCACACCCGATTTTACAAGCTTTTTTGCCACAGTCGTTAAGTGAATCACTGCGATTGTTAAGCAAATCCGGCTTCCCCCATTGACTTTGCTTGTCGGAAGCCAGCTGGGAAGGTTGCAAATGACAGTCACGTGACCGCAAAACACTGCAACCGTTGTTAAGTGCACGCCGGTTGCCAAACACCTGAATTTTGATCAAGTGACCGCAGGGATGCTGCGACAGTCATAAGTGCGAGGACCGGCCACAAGTCACTTTTTTCAGCGCCGTCGTAACTTCGAATGGTCACTAAACAAACGGTCATAAGTTGAGGACTACCTGTATGTATGTATGTATGTATGTACGTTGTGGATGTTCACAGGACAAAGAAAAGGATGCCATCTTTAGAATACGTATTACTTTTCCATCTCATAAAGCCAGGGTGCGCAAAATGCAACTTTAAAAAAAAATAACTGCAAAAAACTCTTCGTTCTCCCTCCCCCCTTTTAATGCAAACTAATATCCCACCCCCAAACTGTGGACTGATTATCCTCCACGCAGGTCAGGCTAGACTTTCCGCTCAGAACATGGATTCAAATGAAAACATCAAGAAGCCTTAAAACAGATTTTCCCCACCTGGCCTTTCCCCAGCTGTGTCGGGACCCAAAATCCCGAACCTTGTGGGATTCCCGGGAAGCCTACGAGCCAGCTGGAGGGCACCGGGTCGGAGAAGAGCAGCGAGCAAGTGTCCAGCGTGCCAGGGAGCGTCTTAAGGATATAGTTGTTTACAGCAGACTTGACTTGGCTTAGAGACTTGATGCCAAGTTAGTTTTTAGTTTTTTCCTTCCTTCCTTCCTTCCTTCCTTCCTTCCTTCCTTCCTTCCTTCCTTTCCTTTCCTTTCCTTTCCTTTCCTTTCCTTTCTTCCTTCCTTCCTTCCTTCCTTCCTTCCTTCCTTCCTCTCTCTCTCTCTCTTTCTTTCTCTTATTTATTTATTTATTTATTTATTTATTTCTGCCCATCTCCCCTATCGGGGACCCTGGGCGGTTACTCTTAACAGGGTAAGGCTGCAGAACAGAGAACCAAGGGACCAGTTTAGCAAAAACACATCCCAAATAGCGGTGGCTATTGAAAACCCCCAAAACCTTCCCCCACCACAACACCACCACCCCCGTTTTTCAGTGTCACGACCCTAAATTAGTAAGTGATGGGAGCCTTCTCATTTGGCAGAATGCTCTTTGGCTCTTTCATGCAACTTATTTGCTCGATTCCCCCCCCCCATGGGATGTCGGTACCAACAAACCACAGGGCTTAACATGCTGGTCCCACCACGCACAAAGACAAGGGTGGGCGACAGGCAGCATCCCGAATTGCAAGCTGGCTCAGGGGTTCTCAACCGGCGTGCCGCAGCACACAGCTGGGCCATTTATTTATTTATTTTATTTCTCTGCTGTTTATTTATTTATTTATTTATTTAATTTCTATGACCGCCCATCTCCCCCTCAAGGAGGGACTCTGGGCGGCTCACAACCACAACAGAATCATTAAAATACAATAAAAACAACAATAAAAACATAAATACAATAAAATCCAAGTGGCAGGTGGTTCATACAGTGACGCTGAACGTATTTAAAATATTTGAGGCGGCTCTAAGAGATCAGCCATCCCCAAGCTTGGCCACTTTCCCTCTTGCCCCAGGCGAGATCACAGAGCCAAGTTTTTAATTTTTTCCTGAAGTCCAGGAGTGAAGGGGCCTGTCTTATCTCTGGGGGGAGGGTGTTCCATAGGGCAGGCAGGCTCGCTATTTCTAATCTGCCCCGAGTTGTTTGTCTTAAGTTATTTTTTTCAACATTTTTTTTTGTGTATTATTATATTCTGTATCATCCATATCTTCAATACAGTGCAGATGCTGGAAAAAAAAAAGTATAATTTCCCCATAACCCGTGTCTTACACATTTAAAAATACATATATACGATGATTCGTTTTCAGAACAACTGCTACATTCAATATTGTGCCGTGGATTCAAAAAGATTCAGAACTCCTGGTTGTGCGAACCCAGTCGGACGGTATTGCACCAAAGCCTACCTCCTTTTCTGGGGGCCCTTCTCTGCTTCAAGCCCTCCTTTGAAAAACATACCGTTTCTGTGCAGGAGCAAAGAAAGCAGCTTTTCGAGAAAACAGCGAGGTTCAGCAACGCTATCCATGCACGGTACCTACCCGCCGTCAGCTCCCAGCGCCCAACAGCCGGAAATCCTAACCCCTGAATCTGCAGGGGGTTGGCTCATCTCTCCCAAAGTCCAGCGAGGTGGGGGCAGGCAGAGGAAAAACCGCTCTGGGGAGAGGGGCTGACTCAGGTTAAGTCTGTCACACCTTTGCCTTGATGTTTCATCCTAGCCTAAAAGCATTCGGGGTCTCTGGAAAGGAGACAACCTGCATTCCCTTCTCTTTGGGTCCAAGGGGGCAAAATTGGGGCTTGCGGGAGCCACCAAGGGTGCCCAGAGCGATCCGGTGTGCCACAGCTAGACAAGGACGGAGGAAAAGGAGTCACAGAGAGACCGGGAACTGGAACAACCGGCGCGCCTAAGAGGATAGCTTTAACCTAGAGATTAGATTCATTACCTGATATATTAATAGCCCTGGCGTTGCAAAGAGGAAAGCCGGAAGAAGCCCAGCCTGAAGCCCCTTAGCTCCAGAGACACCAAAAACACCAAGGGCAGAGGCGTAGTGGCTTATGACTGACATGTAGACGAGGTCTTAGGGCCCGGTGGAGAGAAACGGTGAGCGAAGGGGCGAGACGATCCTGCAGTTCAGTCCACGTCCCCTTGGGCCAGCGTTTGCAAGTCTCTTGCAGAAAAGCATCCTTTCTGCTAAAGGTATGGCGGTTAGCCCTGAATTCTTCTACACCAGGGGTGGGGTGGGGTGGGGCGGGCATAAAGCCACCCACCTCTGCAATTGCTAATTGTAGATTTTTGGCTGTTTTGAGGGGGAAACAGACACAGGATTATAGTCTGACCCAGTGTTTTTTCAACCTTGGCAACTCGAAGATGTGTGGACTTCAACTCCCAGAATTCCACATGCCTGGGGGATTTTGGGAGTTGAAGTCCACACGTCTTCACGTTGCCAAGGTTGAGAAACACCGGTCTAAGTTCTAAGACAGGCATATCACCATGAAAAAAATAGACTTTCCTGCAAATTTCACCACTGGACTCCAGCATGACACCCGTCCGCCCCCAGCCTCCCCAGTGGTCCGTCTACTTACAAAATACACAATTTGAATCTTGAATGTGTGGCCCCCCCAGTGGAGTCACCGAATGCGTCCAAAATGCAGAAGTTCCCATGAAAAGGCTGGTTGAAATTGGAACTCGGGGCAGGTGTAAAGTTTGAGACCTCCAGCCATCTATTACACCTTCCTGGATGTGATGGGCGAGGTGGGCTGTGTTCTCACGAGACCCTTACCCTGTGTTAACTGGACCATGGCTACCTCAAAGAACACAATTTTCAGGCCCATTCAACATGTGCATGGGTTAGAACAGTGTTTCTCAACCTGGGCAACTTTAAGCTGTGTGGACTTCAACTCCCAGAATTCCCCAGCCAGCCATGCTTTAGGTACCTTAGATGACCTCTAAGGCATAGCTTTCCAAACTGTGTGTCGTGACACAACCCGGAAGTGGACGTACACGGTGGTGGCATGGCGGCGCGCGCGGCGGTGCTGGTGTGCATGGCGGCGGCAGTGACGCGCCATCAGCGCTTCCGCGTTTTAGCGGAAAACACGAGGCTGCTGCCGCCGTGCACACCACCACCGCACGTCCCCCGCCGCCGCTGGTGTGTCACCAACAGCAGCAGTTTGGAAAGCACTGCTCTAAGGTATCTTCCAACTCTATGATTCTATGATCTCCAGAAGAAGACACCCACAAAACATACTATCTTGGCCATTGCTGAACGATTCACAGGCTAAAGTCACACACAAGACAAAAAGCTAGTTTAACATGGAGTCAGGGAGTTTGTGGTACAGCAAATTGGGAGGACTCAGCCATTGTTTTAGCCATCAGCATAATATAGTTGGTTTATTGGGCATCACAGGTTATGTGAACAGAACCATTGTGTTTTGCTAACCTGGTTTTAGGGTTAAGCATGCACTCGCCCCAGCTCTTTGCCAACCTAGCAATTCAAAAGCATGCAGATGCAAGTAGATAAACAGGTACCACTTCAGTGGGTAGGTAACAGCGCTCCGCGTGCGTCATGCCGGCCACATGACCGCGGAAGCGTCTTCGGACAGCGCTGGCTCTTCGGCTAAGAAATGGAGATGAGCACCGGCCCCTGGAGTCAGACACGACTGCACAAATGTGCGGGGGAACCTTTACCTTTTTTTATGTGCGAATAAAGCCACGAATGCGAATTCCTAATGCGAAGAGAGGACTCCCTGGAAAAGACCCTGATGCTGGGAAAGACTGAAGGAGAAGGGGACGGCAGAGGATGAGATGGTTAGATAGCATCACCGATGTAATGAACATGAATTTGAGTAAACTCCGAGAGACAGTGGAGGACAGGAAGGCCTGGCGTGCTATGGTCCATGAGGTCACGAAGAGTCGGACACAACTAAACGACTGAACAACAACAAAAGCCACAAAATTAAGAGCTGTCCTATTCCTGGGACAATTCCCCAGGAGTTCATTCACACATGGGTGCAAATCCATTTCTGCCACATGTACATGGAATAAAACAAAACATTCAGATCTTTTTTACAGCCATGGCATGCGCACCAAACAGATTATTCACTGAACTAGATCAAAAGCCTCGATATCACCTTAAGTACTTTTTAAAAATACAGGTGGGTGGGTGGGTAAATGGAACAGCTTCTTGCTTTCTGCATTTGCTAAAATGTCTCATTCCAGGCCCTGCACAGCCTTCTGAAACACCTTTATTAGAAGCAAATTAGGAAAACATTTAAAGTGCCAGGCATCCCAGGAGGCTAACCCGCAGGGTGGATTAAATGCCAGTCCAAAGGAGGCTGCCAGCGTGGATGGGCGCTGCCAAGCAGACCAGGACGCTGGGTCCAAAGTGTGACATTCACAGCCGTTCCAAGACAACCAGTTGATCAGGACATTTCAACAAACAGCATTGCCAGGGTTTGGAAAGAAACTTTCTCAAGAACTTTTCAGCATTAAAATATGAGTTAGCAGCACGAAGAATAAAGCAAAGAGAACTTAGCTGCAGGAAGAATCGTGTTAAACGTGATCAACGATTTGCGGAGAATGACTATTTGCATATTTAAATTCTAGCCATCGGTTGAAGCGGGATGAAAGGAAAAAATAATTCAGCCTCGAGAGACCAGCAGGCAAAAGTGCCTGCTTTTGCACGTTAAGTAACTAACTTTCTCTGCTGGAACGACTGCTTTTCAGCCTCATGTCCCAGATCTGCCTCAGCAGCTGGAATGTTTGCAAACATTCCGCACATCACACATTTCGGTTAATTGCTTTAGGGGGGTCACATGGTTAAGATTACGATTTCGCAGCACCGTCCCTACACATGACTGGCTTGAGCTGTAGAAATTCCTGCCTCCAGAACAATTAATTTAACTTTGAATAATCTATAGGGAGATCAAATAAACATTTTGGAACCCATTTCATTCATTGTTGGTTCTCTGTATTGTGCAAAACCAGGAAACACATTAACTCACCGTTCAGGCTAAAGGTTTTGTGTGAATGCAGTCACCGCTTGTACTCAAACCTACCCTGGATGGACCCACCAATATCCTGAAAATCAAACCAAGCCTTACCAGGAACAATTGAAGGATCGGGGTATCCTGAACCTTCAAAAGAGGCAACTGATAGGAGATGGGACTGTGGTCTTCAAACTTCTGAAGGGTTGTCACACAAAAGGAGCGGACTTATTCTCTCTTGCCCCGCAGGGCAGAGCCAGAACTAGTGGGTTAAAACTATATGGCAGAGCTTTCCAAACTTTTCATGTTGGTGACACACTTTTTAGACATGCATCATTTCGCGACACACTCTTACAGCAGGTCATTTCATGACACGCTCTTACAGCAGGACACAAGGCAGGCACTAGGACCTGTGTGGAATCACAGCAGGTTTGGAGGCAGCAAGGCACAAGGCAGGCACTAGGACCTGCGTGGAATCCTGGCAGGGCTCAGAGGCAGCAGCAGCGAGGTGCTTGGAGCTGGGACTCAGAGGTTTCTCGTTACATTCACGCGACACACCTACACACTGCAGCTGACACACTAACGTGTCAGGACACACAGTTTGGAAAGCTCTGCTATAAGGTCCATGCTAGACACCAGGAGGAACTTCCTGTCTGTGCAAGCTGACAGCCTGTGGAACAGGCTGCCACTTGAAGTGGGGGTTCTCCTTTGCTGGAGGTCTTTAAACAAAAGCTGGATGGCCATCTGTCAAGAGATGCTCTAGTGTAGGTGTGCCATAAGCTTGTTTCTAACATGCCACAAGATTTTTGTCTTTTTTTTTTTGTATTCTGTATATTCTGTATAATCTGTATATTCAATACAGTGCAGATATTTTAAAAATGTGTAACTTCTCCTCGAACGATGTCTTACATGCTTAAAAATAAAAAAGGTAAAGGTTTCCCCTGCACATTTGTGCAGTCGTGTCCGACTCTAGGGGCCGGTGCTCATCTCCGTTTGTTAGCCGAAGAGCCAGCGTTGTCCGAAGACACTTCCACGGTCATGTGGCCGGCATGACACGCGTGGAACGCTGTTACCTACCCACCGAAGTGGTACCTATTCATCTACTTGCATTTGCATGCTTTCGAATTGCTAGGTTGGCAAGAGCTGGGGCGAGTGCGGGAGCTCACTCCGTCACGCGGGGCTAGGGATTCGAACCTCCGAACTTGCAGTCTTATGATCCACAAGCCCGGCGTCTTACCCGCTGAGCCACCACGCCCCTCTGAAAAACTTCTCCTGGAACGATGTCTTACATGCTTAAAAATACATACGGACAAATAATTTTCTGGTGTGCCACAGAACTACTGCTATATTCAGTATTGTGCCACAGATTCAAAAAGGTTGAGATCCACTGCTCTAGGGGAGCCTCCATGGAACAGAGGGATGGACTAGAGTGTTCCCCAACCTTGGCAACTTGAAGATGTGTGGACTTCAACTCCCAAAATTCCCCAGCCAGCCATGGGGAATTCTGGGAGTTGAAGTCCACACATCTTCAAGTTGCCAAGGTTGGGGACCCCTCACTAGATGACCTCTAAGATCCTTTTTAACTCTATGATGTGTTTTTCTATGTTCCCAGGATCTTCAGCCTACCTGGGCCAAAAGTTTCCTCTGCCCTAAAATAAATCCACCAGGGTGGGACGCGGCTGTCTGATTTTCCTCTTTTGTAGTACTACCACGATTCACCGTTACCCAACTAAATGGACACCCAGCAGGAATAGCAGCCCGAAGCAGATCTCCACACCTCCCAGCCCCCCTCTGGGCCTTTGAGGCTGAATTGATAGACCTCCCAGGGGCACCGTGCCAACCTCCATGCATTAACCATCTTAATCCTCCCATTGCCGCGCTAAAGGAAGAAGAGCCACGCCAGCTGCATCAGCCGGGAAACCATAATGTTACTGTCCCCCGAGAGGATGGCTCTGGGCTTCGGGGGGGGGGGGTGAGGGGGAAGGAGGGAAGGGGAGAGGGAAAGAGCTTGGATCGTAGAACGCCGCCTTCTTTTCCATTCGTTCCCCCGAGATGGAGCCTCCACCTCCAGGAGCAGTGTATCTGCAACCTTCCTCGGCCCCGGGGGCAAGAAGGCCATTCTTGCCTTCTAAAGGGCATCTGGCCGGAGATGCAGCAGGGGCGCCTCGGCCGCGCCCTGGAGGAAGAAAAGCAGCAACAGGCGTCCCGGAGCGCCGCGCCCGGCAATGGGTCGCCCGTCCCTTAAGCAAGGAAGAGGGTCTCGCTCCCCGCTGCCCCGAGGAGGAAGCCGCTCGGCCCTTTCCCCCGCGCCCGCCGGCCCCAGCTCCGCGGGGCCTCTGACCTGCCGTCCCCTCGGTCGCCTCTGCCCGCGCCGTCGGTCCCTCCTCGCTCGGCATCGGCTGCGAGAGCTGCAGCCATGGTCCCTCCGATCAGCTGTTGGGAGCCAGCGAGCGAGAGGAGGCGGCGCCGCGTTCCGCCCCGCGGCTTGCTGGGATTCGTAGTTCAGCGGCGGGGAGAAAGCCCTTCTGGCCGACGCGGAGGGGCGCTCCGGAGGACTACGAGGCCCAGTGAGCTTTGCAGCCCCTGGCATGACGGGAGTTGTAGTCCTGCAGCCCGGCTGGGAAAGGCGGGTTCGCGCCAAATAAAGGAAACCGAAAGGAGGGTGGCCAATTGTTGCTTAACGACCGTTTCTCGGGTTTAAAGAATTGCGACGTTCAGAGAGCAAATCGCTGGGCAGGAAAAAGGCGGAGCGTCAGGGGAAGAGAATAAATCAGCAAGAGAGGCACGAGGACTTGGCAGCCTGGTGCGGCTTGTGAGTTTTTATGGTGCTCCGAGTGTCTTGGAGTTTCTGTCCAACTCAAATGCACCATTTGCAAATCATCTTTTGCTTTCAAGGGTGCCCGTTGAACTCGATGGGTGAAGCCGGTATGTTTGCATGGATTTTCTGCCGCACGTGAAAATAACCGGTTGCAGTCCATAAGCCTGCTCCCGTAATTTTTGACAGGTTGAAATTAGGACATTCATTCGGCCGAACCACCCACTAGCAAAACTCCGTCTTGATCAAGCTTCATTCACTTGCACCCTAGCTGACCTTGGCTGATGTCCAATAGCTAAGCAAGTTTCAAACATGGTTAGTACTTGGATGGGAGACCACTAGGAAATCCCAGTGATGTTGGCTAGACTGGCATGTTGGGAAAAAAAAACTATCCCAGAAGAAGGCAGTGATAAGCCATTTTTGTAGGAGTCGTGTTTCATCTGAGAAAATCTTTCCTTTTTAAAAAGTTCATTTTCACTTAGTCCGTTATCTCAGCCAGAGATTCTGTAAATAGACAGAAGGCAAACATGGGGTCTCCAATGGGATACAGGTAGTCCTCACTTAACCATTTGTTTAGTGATGGTTTGGACTTATGACGGTGCTGAAAAAACTGACTTACGACTGGTCCTCACACGACCGTCGCAGTGTCCCCACGGTCACGTGATCACAATTTGGGCGCTTGGCAACCAGTTTGCATTTATGACCGTTGCAGCATCCTGTGGCCACGTGATTGCCATTTTCGATCTTCCCGGCCGGCTTCTGGCAAGCAAAATCAATGGGGAACTGCGTGATTTGCTTAACAACCATGTGGTTTGCTTAACACCTGCAGTGATTCATTTAACGACTGTCACAAAAAGGTCGTAAAATTGGGTCGGATTCGCTTAATGACCACTTCGCCAGTGAAATTCCAGTCCCAATTGTAGTCGCTAAGCGAGGGCTACCTCGCTACCTGTAATCCGATGCTGCTGACTCTCTGAGTTGGAACCTACCACGTTCATTCACAGGATTAAAGAAGTTAGGAGCCATTCAGCCTTTTCAAAAAGCAAACCAAAGACTTAAATCGATCTCTTTGTACCTGTGTAACTGCAGCCAGCCACAATTTAGGTGAGTTAATGAAGCCTGGGGGGGGGGGGGCGCAATGGCTCAGTGGTTAAGACGCCAGGCTTGTCGATTGGAAGGTCGGCGGTTCGAGACCCGAGCGCCGCATGACGGAGTGAGCTCCCGCACTCACCCCAGCTCTTGCCAACCTAGCAATTCGAAAGCATGCAAATGCAAGTAGATGAATAGGTACCACTTCGGTGGGTAGGTAACAGCGTTCTGCGTGCCTCATGCCGGCCACATGACCGTGGAAGCGTCTTCGGACAGCGCTGGCTCTTTGGCTAAGAAACGGAGATGAGCACCGCCCCCTAGAGTCAGACACAACTGTGCAAGGGAAAACCTTTACCTTTACTAATGAAACCTGAGAACCAGCTCCTAAAAAGGCAAAGCAAAACAGATTTTCCAAACTTGATTGCAGAAAACAAGAAATCCCCCCCACCGTTTCCACGCCAGTGTGAGAGAAGTAAGTTTTCAGTTAGCCTTGATTATTTGTGCTTTGAGTCCTGTGTTGATTCCACACCAACACCCCCAGCACAAACTGACGTAGCAAACTCAACAGATGGTAATATCTGCCCCCGTAAAAGACAAATGTTTCAGGCAGGCTGCAGACCTGAACACTGCCTGCTTGCTGGCACACGTTTTTCTGGCACGCCGTGCAGCTGCCCGAGGGAGCCATGAATAGCATCAGGGTTAATTGGGGCTTTTTAAAGAAACCTGCCCACAAATTAAGGGGGGCACAAGATCTCTCAGAATGAGGGGATCTTGACTTTGCATTCTTGTCACCCAGGTCAGTCTGGTGATCTTTTTCAGGGGGTTTGCCGTAGAAAAGAAGAGTCTGTTATGAGAGAAGATGGTGATTCAGAGGTCCTTTTATACTGCTGCAATGTGACTTCGTACAGCATGATAAACGCTGGCTTCTTTCAACAAGAGTTGATGGATAAAATGCTGAGTTGGCCCAACTCTGTTCCATTTATTGTGGTTTGTAATTATGGCTTTTGTTTTTGGATTTTATGGTTTACAATTTTATTTGTGTCCGATTCTCGGAGACTGCCTGGACAAGTCCCTGCAGTTTTCTTGGCAGGTTTTCCAGAAGTGGTTTGCCATTGCCTCCTTCCTAGGGCTGAGAGAGGGTGACTGGCCCAAGGTCCTTCAGTTGGCTTTGTGCCCAAGGCGGGACCAGAACTCCCGGTCTCCCGGTTTCTAGCTTGATGCCTTAACCACTACACCAAACTGGCTCTCTACAATTTTATAGATACTGTTTTTATTGTTGTGAGCCGCCCAGAGTTGTGTTTAAGATGATCGGCCATACAAATCTGATAAATAAATACATGCGTCTGTGTGACACTCTCACCCACAAACAAACCACATTATGGATGATGGGCTAACTTGGCGGCTGAATTTCCAACAGGTCTTTCTCGCTCTTCTTCAAGATTCCTGGCATTAAAACGGGTATGCAAATAAGCTGGAGAGCACAATAGCTCTTCTCCCCAATCTGGCATTTCTGGAGGGAATGGACTACAAGTCCCATCGTCTTCAGCCAGCCAAGAAGACATGATGCTGGAAACAAAGAGAGGGGCAACCCGACAAATCCAGGAGGTGCCGGGATGAGAGTTTGTTGTCAAAAATGAAGAGGTGTACTTTCCTTGTGTTGAAAACAGATAAAATGAAAGTCTCCAGTATTCTGGGCAACAGTATGGAAGAGGATTTCTATTATTACAGCCCATCCAAATATTCAAGGGGTGTGACTTGCTTGGCTTCTGAACCAAGGTTTGGGCCACCTTCTCCAGACCTTCAGGTATCTTGGATGGATGGGTGAGAATGATGAGAGTTGACACTTCTGGAGGGCATCAATTGGGGAAGACTATTTAAAATGTTAGTGCTCTCTATAAGGGGGAGGGGCGCGGTGGCTCAGCGGGTAAGACACCAGGCTTGTCGATCAGAAGATCGCAAGTTCGGAGGTTCGAGACCCGAGACCCGCTTGACGGAGTGAGCTCCCGCACCAGCCCCAGCTCTTGCCAACCTAGCAATTCGAAAGCATGCAAATGCAAGGAGATGAATAGGTACCACTTCGGTGGCGCATCATGCCGGCCACATGACCACGGAAGCATTTTCCCCAGCCAGTGTGCTGGGAGTTGAAGTCCACACATGCTGGTGGGGGAATTCTGGGAGTGGAAGTCCACGCATGCTGGCGGGGGAATTCTGGGAGTTGAAGTCCACACATCTTAAAGTTGCCAAGGTTGAAAAACACTGGTGTAGAGCATCCTTCTCCAACTTGGGCCCCAACATATTGAGTTGGGTATTAAAAAAAAAACATGTTGAGTGTAGAAATGCTGCATTACAACAGCTCCATCCAGTGGCCAGCAGGGAATTGTGTAAGAAAATAGTGTCTTAATTGCTGGTTGTGTGCAAAACTATTTTCAACACATGCACACCTACTCAATTTCGGTATTGTTTACTCCCATGGACTTGGATGTGGAATTGCAGCTAAAATCACATAATGCCCGAGTTTTCATTACAAACAATAGTAGTACAAACGAAACTGGGTGAAACCCCACTAGATTACCAAGACTCGGGCATGCTCCAGGTCCCACCCGTGCCATGTGGCGGGACCCAGGCGGAGGGCCTTTTCTGCTGTGGTGCCCACCCTTCGGACCATCAACCCTCCCCGGATCAGACATGCCTCAACCCTGCTGGCCTGTCGCCAGGCATTAAAAATCTGGCTCTGCCGTCAAGCCTGTGGCTCCGATAGTGGGGGTGAGCCCATTTCTTGATTATACCGATTGTGGGGTGTTGTGGTTGTTCTCAGCTGCTACTTTATGTTGTTTCTGTTTTTAATTATCGGTTGTGTTTTTACTCTGTTTTTGTTTTGTTTTAATCGTGAGCCGCCCAGGGTCATGGGTATAGGAGATGGGCGGCCACATACATTTATTAAATAAATTAATAATAAATAAGATTGACAGCCGTGTTGGTATCAGTTCCTAATATAGGTGGCTGGGAAAATTTAATTAATGCCAGCTTGTCCCGCCTGTCATTTTATTATCGCCATATTTTATCAAACTTGTAGCTGCAAAAGGAGGGACATTCGAGTAGTTACAGGGACCTAAGGATTTACTCTTTGATCCACATAACTACTGGACCTTAAATTGGTCATACCAACATGAGGATTTCTAGCTGCGTTGGGGCTTTAATTCCTGGAATTCCACTGGGATCAAGAGGAAACCATCTGTTAATTCTCAACCTAATTTCAAAAGCAGTCTGCAAGCCATCCGTTCAGACTCCTCCTTCAAAAGAAGGCTCTGTTTGAAAGAAGCACGTCAGAGAAACAAAATAATTCCACCTGTTTTCGGCTTTTACAGGTAGTCCTCACTTAACAACCACAATTGGGACCAGAATTTTGGTTGCTAAGCAAAGCGGTCATTAAACAAATCCGACCCGATTTTCCAACCTTTTTTGCAGTGGTTGTTAAGCGAATCACTGCGGGTGTTAAGTGAACCATTTGGTCATTAAGCAAATCACGTGGTTCCCCGTTGATTTTGCTTGCCAGAAGCCGGTCAGGAAGGTAAAAAATGGCGATCATGTGACCACAGGACGCTGCAACAGTCATAAATGCGAACCGGTTGCCAAGTGCCCAAATCGCAATCACATGACCGTGCGGATGCTGCAACAGTCATAAGTGTGAGAATCGGCCATAAGTCGATGTTCCCCGTTGGGGGAGATGGGCGGTTATATAAATTTAATTAAATAAAATAAATAAATAAGTCGTTTTGTTCAACACCGTTGTAAGTCTGAACCATCACTAAACAAATGGCTGTTAAGTGAGGACTACCTGTACTTCAGTTGCAGGTACAGGGATCTGCAAAAGATGGTCCTCGACTCTACAATGCGCTCTGGAGATGCTCCCAATCTTCTTATCTCTAGCAAAGCCATTCTCATTTGGACCGACCACGTGGAACGCTTCCGAGCACTGGCATTTGCTCTATTTCTTGCCAGAGCTGGTAGTTAAAATTATTTAACCCAAATAACTCTTTCTGAGAGTGGTGGCCTTCCTCCAACAATGTGGATTACAGGCAAATTACAGATCTTGAAGAGGGTGAGCATTAGGGCCATCTGTGGGGATAGGGGAGAGGTCAGAAAAGTCAAGGTGGGGGCCGCAACTGTGCAAAGTCAATCGATCAGCAACAGTTTGTTCAAGGCCACGAAGCAGCTGCATGAAAGCGGCGGAAAGGTAGCAAGGAGAAGATATAATGGATCCGAACTGACCTGGGGTTTAAAGGAGATTTTGCATCCTCACTCGCAGAAGGCAATTGACTGGTTTATATGCTGCAGTTAAGTTTCTTATCTAGCCACATCAGGTTGTTAGAGTCTGAATTGAAGCCGAGCTGTGCCAAGTCACGTGGCCGGGAATTTGTGCCAAGGTTTAGCTAAGGAGCCTGACGTTGTTCTATATTCCCAAGCATTGTGTAGTTTGGATTCTTGGTTGGTTCCTGCAGACGTTTCCTTACCATGCTAGGTAATAGCATCAGCGCTGATGTTACCAGGCAGTTCAACCCTGAGCTGCATATATTGCCTCGTTCGGTCCTAAGACACCAGAGGTTTTCATTCCAGACTCTTGGCACAGAGTGGCAGGCAGTTGGTAGGGATCACATTGGCTGCCGCTGTTGAAAGGAGAGAAGAACCTCATCTCATGCAGAGTCAGCCCCACGAGGTAGACCAGACCAGGAAATCAGCTCCACAGGAAGGCTAGAACTACTTTTATTGAGATGGGCTATAAGGAGAAAATCTTGCAAGTCTGATTGTGCTGGACACCCCCCCCCTTCCTCCTTATACTCCAGTGAATTGGGGAGGTGTCTCTCTGAGCTGCTTCCGAATATTATGTTGTTTCCCTGGGCTTAAAATATGCTTCAGCTCCCTTTGTCAAGGTAATGCACATTTCTGTGAAGGTCATCCTCCTTAGTCCACATCAGTGTTTTTCAACTTTGGCAACTTTAAGATGTGTGGACTGCTGGCTGGGGAATTCTGGGCATTGAAGTCCACACATCTTAAAGTTGCCAAGGTTGAAAAACACCTGTAGTTTTCAGTTTCTGAAACATGTTGAAGCCAACTGACCACAGGTAGTCCTCACTTAACAACCATTCGTTTATTGATGGTTCGGACATACAACGGTGCTGAAAAAAACAACTTATGATTGGTCCTCACACAACTGTCACAGCGTCCCCGCAGTCACATGACCACGATTTGGTGCTTGGCAACCAGTTTGCATTTATGACTGTTGCAGCATCCTATGGTCACATGACCAAAATTTGGGTGCTTGGCAATTAGTTTGCATTTATGACCGTTGCAGTATCCTATGGTCACATGATTGCCATTTTTTACCTTCCCGGCCAGCTTCTGGCAAGCAAAATCAATGGGGAACTGTGTGATTCACTTAACAACCACATGGTTCGCTTAACGCCTGCGGTGATTCGCTTAACGGCCGTTGCAAAAAAGATCATAAAATTGGGTTGGATTTGCTTTATGACCGCTTTGCTTAGCAACCAAAATGCTGGTCCCAATTGTGGTCGTTAAGCGAGGACTACCTGCATTCTTTTTCTGCAACTCTTGGCAGACACAGGGAAATATACTTCTGTGTTATTTTCATGTCTATAAATAAAGCAAGGAAATACTGTAAGTAATTAACACAGCTCATACCCCTCTTTCTTCCTAGAGATGAGAATCAGAATAATTAAGAAATTTTTTTTTCCACTCATCTCTTAATTACACCAAACAGGAAAATTACTCAAAAACCTAACCTCCTTCAGCCTGAAAGGCTATGCTTGTCAAAGAAAAGGAATGGCTCAAACTGTTTGACTCAATTTAGCATACTTATCTCTAGATCTGTAAATCTGCAGAAAGGACAAAGAAACCAGGTTTCTTTGTTTAAATTAATTAATTTAAATTAATGAGTATAAGGCCCCTGCAACCTTTTCCTAAGGCAGGGGTCGGCAAACTTTTTATGCCGGGAGCCATTTTGGCATGCTCGTGCACATTTTGAAATGCTCGAGAGCCAGGGGGCGGGGTTTGCGGGCGGGGGCCAATCGCGTGGAAGGGGGCGGGGTTTGCGGGCGGGGGCCAATCGCGTGGAAGGGGGAGGGGTTTGTGGGCAGGAGCCAATTGCGCGGAAGGGAGTGCGGTAACGCTCGGTTTTGACTTACCTTGGCGGGGCGAAGAAGAACCGATTGGCTACGGGAGATTTCGGGGCGGCCTGACGTGGGACCTTTCTTTTTTGCCGCGATGCCACAAGTCGGATAAATACGAGGAGAGGGCGGAGGGGGAAGGGAGGGGATCAGAGCCCGCCGCCCTCGGAGGCTCCCCCAGGGGGGGAGCGGGCGAGGGTTGGAGACCCCAAACGTTCAGCGGAGGAACGAGGGAAGCGCGTTTCTCCTCTGCGTTTCTCCTCCTCCTTCTCCGCAGCTGAGCGAGGCCCCGCGCCGGTCTTTTTGGAGTGCTTCCGAGCACAGCTGAGCGCTGGGCTGTGGAAATGCGCTCCAAAAAGACCGGCGTGGGGCCTCGCTCAGCTGCGCGCGGAAGCGCTCCAGGTCCGGCGGCTCGTCCAGCTTCACAGCGCAGCTGAGCGAGGCCCCGCGCCGGTCTTTTTGGAGCGCTTCCGCGCGCAGCTGAGCGAGGCCCCGTGCCGGTCTTTTTGGAGCGCATTTCCACAGCCCAGCGCTCTGCTGCGCGCGGAAGCGCTCCAAAAAGACCGGCGCGGGGCCTCGCTCAGCTGCGCGCGGAAGCGCTCCAAAAAGACCGGCGCGGGGCCTCGCTCAGCTGCGCGCGGAAGCGCTCCAAAAAGACCGGCGCGGGGCCTCGCTCAGCTGCGCGCGGAAGCGCTCCAAAAAGACCGGCGCGGGGCCTCGCTCAGCTGCGCGCGGAAGCGCTCCAAAAAGACCGGCGCGGGGCCTCGCTCAGCTGCGTGCGGAAGCGCTCCAAAAAGACCGGCACGGGGCCTCGCTCAGCTGTGTGCAGAAGCGCTCCAGGTCCGGCGGCTCGTCCAGCTTCACAGCGCAGCTGAGCGAGGCCCCACGCCGGTCTTTTTGGAGCGCTTCCGCGCGCAGCTGAGCGAGGCCCCACGCTGGTCTTTTTGGAGCGCTTCCGCGCGCAGCGGAGCGCTGGGCTGTGGAAATGCGCTCCAAAAAGACCGGCACGGGGCCTCGCTCAGCTGCGCGCGGAAGCGCTCCAAAAAGACCGGCGCGGGGCCTCGCTCAGCTGCGCGCGGAAGCGCTCCAAAAAGACCGGCGCGGGGCCTCGCTCAGCTGCGCGCGGAAGCGCTCCAGGTCCGGCGGCTCGTCCAGCTTCACAGCCCAGCGCAGCTGAGCAAGGCCCCGCGCCGGTCTTTTTGGAGCGCTTCCGCGCGCAGCTGAGCGAGGCCCCGCGCCGGTCTTTTTGGAGCGCCTCTGGGTAGCAGGGCCAATCGGGCTTCACCTTGTTCAGCCCGCCTCTCTGCTCCCCTTTGGCGCGCGCTGATTGGTGGAGGCGTCCTTCCTTCTGAGCCTCCACCAATCAGCGTCTGTTTCTTCCCCAGGGTTCGCTCTGCTTCCGGAGACCGGCTTTCCGGATGTCGGGCGGCAGACAGAGAGAGAGAGCCAGAGCCGAGGGGCCAAAGAGCCAGATCTGGCTTGCGAGCCGCCATTTCCGACCCTTGTCCTAAGGGAACTGAATCCTTAGTGAACTACACTGGTGTTCTTGATACACCTCATGCTCACAATAGAAAGTAGCAGTATTTATAAACAGGAAGCTTTTAATTAATGCTGCAGTACAGCATGGCTGAACGGGATTTGCTATAAACAAATAGAAAGGTCTAAATCAGCCTTTCTCAACCTTTTGACCCTGGAGGAACGTTTGAAATATTTTCCAGGCCTCGGGGAACCCCTGCACATTCAGGCTCAAATATAGGTCAGAAGTTACCAAATTATTATATTAGTTTCATGGGTAGGCCTGTATATGTGCATTAACAGTGTTCTTAAACTAAAAATAAAGAATGAAACTTGCCTCTTTAATGTGAAGTTGCCCGAATTTGAAATAATTTTTAAATAGTGTTCTCCCAGGGAACTCCTAGTGACCTCTCGCGGAACCCTGATTTAGAAACCCTGGTCTAAATAAACTAGAAAAATATTGTGCAGAAAGTATTGTGGGATAATTTAACACATTTATTGAAATGCTACGTAATTCTGTCGTTTTTGAGGTTGTACCCCGGTACTGCCTTTCCCACTCTTTTATTGACTATGAGGGCTACTCCATTTCTTCTAAGGGATTCTTGCCCACAGTAGTATATATAATGGTCTCCTGAATTAAATTCGCCCATTCCTGTCCATTTTAGTTCGCTGATTCCCAAGATGTCGATGTTCAATCTTGTCATCTCATGTTTGACCACATCCAGCTTACCTTGATTCATAGATCTTACATTCCAGATTCCTATGCAATATTGTTCTTTACAGCATCAGACTCTCCTTCCACTTCCAGACACATCCACAACTGAGCGTCCTTTCGGCTTTGGCCCAGCCGCTTCACTCTTTCTGGAGCTACTCGGAATTGCCCTCCGCTCTTCCCCAGTAGCATTTTGGACACCTTCCGACCTGAGGGGCTCATCTTCTGGCGTCATATCTTTTAGCCTTTTGAAACTGTCCATGGGGTTTTCTTGGCAAGGATACTGGAGTGGGTTGCCATTTTCTCTTCCAATGGAGGAGGCGGCAGAGGATGAGATGGTTAGATAGCATCACCGATGTAATGAACATGAATTTGAGCAAACTCCGGGAGACAGTGGAGGACAGGAAGGCCTGGCGTGCTATGGCCCATGGGGTCACAAAGAGTCGGACACGACTTAACGACTGAAGAACAACAACATAATTCTACTATGTAATGAGCAGAAGGAATAACCTTGAGGGACAGGAGGAAGACCCGCAACCAAGGCAACGGTCAGATAAAAGAAATTTGAGTCGGAGGCAGAAATGTAATATGAGAGAGTGTCTCAGACTTGACCCTCCCTCGTTCTCACGAAGATAAAGGCAGGGAGCGGGGAGGCACATTCAGACTTGCAAGATTCTGTTACTGTAACTTTATAATAAAAATCGTATCAGCATTCATAACTAGGTTTCCTAGTCTGGTCTACCTTGAAGGGCTATACTACCTTATAATTTGAGGAAAGCAACGTGAGTCTTCCACTCACCAGATGGCCTTTGAGAAGATGATATTTTAACATCGGAAGTAATAGTAATAGTAAAGGTTCCCATCAGCTAAAAATAGCAAAGACAGGAGGACAGCTATACAAAAGAACTTTCCGGAAATTAATTGCAAGCAAGGAAGCAAGTGGAATGCTTTACTTTTATATAAATCAATATTTAAAAAATACTTAGTTTCAGTGTATCCATTAGAAAGATTGGAAAGCGGCCATGTGAATGGGTTCCTTTTACGATACCTTCAGAAGAATAACAACTGGAAAAGACAGTATCTATCCAGTTTATTATTGACTGGAAACCCCTTATAACTTTTTGCATAAAACAGGAAAAAATGAACTTACGATCTATGGTTTTGATGATTAGATAGGATAGATTATAGAAAGAAGAGTCACGATGTAACTTTGGAGAAAAAGGTAAATCTACAATTGTAGTTATAACTACCGTCAAGAAGATCAGAAGCAACTTTTTTTCCCTATTTTTCTTCTACCTTCTTTTCTTTTTTTTCTTTTTGCACTTCAGCTTTCTCTTTTATTTCTTCCTTTTCCTTTTTTCTTTCTTATTCTATCTGAGTTTGGATTAATTTTTGCTTTTGTTTTTAAAACTGTCCATACAATTATATGGAAAAAGACTAACAACTGGCAAACTTTTCTTTTGGTCTGCATGTGTGTGAAACATTCTACAGTATGTTTCTCGTAGATGAGTGTCCTTGAGGCGTGTGCACTGTAAGTGCCATCACCTCTGTCTTGCACACCTTTTAGGAGCGACAGGAATTGACACCTAACATATCCAGAGGCTGCCAGGTTGGAGAAAACACCTTTTGGCAACTGATGCTGAATGGAGAATTTGATTTTCTTCCCCATAATAAGAATTCTTCTTCTTCTTTCTTTTCCCCTGGAGGATAGGAAGCCAAATGACCTGAAAACTCCATTGTTTTTGCTTATTCTTGCAGGACCCCCACCGGGGTGTTAGTTTCAAGCAATGTCTGAAAGGCCCTTTGCAGTCCTGCCAAACATCTCAGCAGAAACAAGAACTTGTCGGAGCTAACACAGGCTCGTGAATGGCATCCGCTAGCTTTCATCGCTGCAACTACGATCACATTTCCCCAGAGATCCCCTTACGGTACTCTTTGATCCCTACACCTGTACCGTTCAGTTCTCTTCCACCAGATGTTTTGCCCTTGTGCTCACCATGTCCCCCCCCCCACTTGCTTCTCCTGTTTCCTGGGGGCCTCCCCCACTCCGTTGGCAAAGCCTTTGGCTCAGCAGAAAGAGGCTTTTAAAGTCTCCCTCTGGAAAGATTATCTTCAATTTGTCTCCTCTCCCAGCAGCGGAAACACCGTGAGATTAAACAGGGGAGTTTGCAAGCTGCAAACGGTGCCAAGGTTCTAGGTCTGGAAGAAAAATGGACCCCTCAAACAGAGTTAAAAAGATCTCGGTGGAAATGTTAGTGCCGTTCTTCTTCGAGCGACTTGTCCACTTTAGTGCTGAATTCATTTACTGTAAACAATAGTCCATTCAAATGGGGAGTTTAGGTAATTTCCACATAGACACGTAGGTGGCTGAGATTCTTTGAAAACACCAGCAACGTTTGCCACACATCGCTGCAGAAGAGAATTGTAAGTCTCACCCGCTTCAGAAGGATTTCACCCCCCTTCGTTTGCAAATTCAAATCCATTTCCTTAGGAGTTCAGTGGGGCATAGTTTTGTGTAGACACGTCCCTGTGCAGACATATTTACCCTGTGGGTGTGAACATTACAGTTAAAAAAACATGCATAAGATGGCACTGTATTCACTGATGCACAAGAAATCTTCCTTCAAGATGGATCCAGCGTTTGTGACTAAATTATATATAAAAAAGAAATCGCCCGGAATTTTTAAAAATTGCACTTAATATAAAGACATACAAATCCACGTGATTGTTAAGTGCTTTAGGAAAAGGCATTTCATGCTGTGAGCAATGCATACATCTGTAACTCAATGATCTGGTAGAGGGATGCTGTTCCTTGGTATTTACAGCCGTAAGCAAGTGGCTTTGACAGCCCAATTTACGTCCATTGTTCCTTATCTGTTCCCAGATCCCTGTTCCCTGATGATGTCACCTAGTTAGGTAATGAAACATCTGCAAGCAAACAGCCAAGCTCAGAGAGCACCAAGGACTCCACAGTTCAACCGTGAGCTACATATACAGGTAGTCCTCGCTTAACAACCACAATTGGGACCGGACTTTTGGTTGCTAAGCAAAGTGGTCATTAAGCGAATCTGACCTGATTTCACTACCCTTTGCGGTGGTCGTTAAGCAAACCATGTGGTCGTTAAGTGAATCACGCAGTTCCCATTGATTTTGCTTGCCAGAAGCCAGCCAGGAAGGTTGAAAACGGCAATCACATGACCACAGGATGCTGCAACAGTTTTAAATGCAAACTGGTTGCCAAGCGCCCAAATCGTGATCACGTGACCGCAGAGACATTGTGGCGGCTGTAAGTGTGAGGACTGGTTGCAAGTTGGTTTTTCCAGCACCGTTGTAAGTCCGAACCATCACTAAACGAATGGTTGTTAAGCGAGGACTACCTCTATTCTCTTCTATGGTTCCCTGATCACTGGTATTTCACAAACTTGCACGCGTTCTTTTTACATCAGAATTCTAGAATTCCCAAACAAGAAAAACTTTGATATTGTGAGATTTATCATTGCTCCCTCCCTCCGCCCACTCAGCTACCTGTTTCCTGATTCTCGGAAGAGAAAGCGGTGCGCAGAATCATCAGCCCTCTAACATGTGTGGTCTGAATGACTTTGCATCAGAAATGGAGATGTTGTGGACTTCCAGATGTAGCTAAGAATACATTCCCAGCTGGTACTTATAGGCATTGGTGTGCCCAGAACGGTAAGCGATGTCACACGGGCCATTATGCCATCACACAAATGATACATAATTGGTGTCATCGTCACGATGACATCGTAGGGTGCCCGGGTTGCCTATGGTTGTAGGCAGCAGTGCAAGACACAGAACGTGGGGAGCAAAATCAGACTGAGCAGGGGAAAATCTCACAAAGATTGGAAACGGGCGAGGAGCAGACCATGTGGCCAAGCCACTGATTCAGGTTTATCTAGCAGCTGCAGCTGCTATTATTTGTAAACTGCTGTATTTGTAAACTCTCTCCTACTCTTCTGATGCATATGCATCCATTATAAATAATGTGGGACAGATACGTAGGAAGAAGCATGAAACTACACAGCCAGTTTTATTTGATAAGCCATGATTAAACAGATCGTGGTTTGTGTAATTTCTGTTTGAGGAGTTTCTGTCCAACAACCTGGCCTGAAGTGCTTTGAACATATAAGGAACCAGATTAAAAAATATAAGTCATTGTTCAGTCCCCGTTTTTCCAGTAAAGACACTCAGGCCAAAGTACAAAAAAGTCAATAAACATTTATTTGATACAGCTGTGGATTTCTTTTTCTTTTTAATACATACAGTACATAGATTTGTCCCATCAAGGGTTTCAGTGGTGCTGATATTAATATTTATTTATTACAGTACTCAAGCGGAGATTTTTTTTCCCAATGATTACCAAAAAGACAGATCGTCACAAATCAGGAGTTTATAAGATAGTTTACATTTAAAACATTTTTTCTTTTTTTTTCCCTCTCTCCTTTTTTGCAAATAAACACTTCTTAATATATATTTATATTTTTATATATATATATATATTTATATGATTACAAGTGATAGATTGAAAATCATTCTTTTTTTTAAATTTTCCAAAATACACTTATGCATTAATGTTGGCATCAGGGAGAAACAAACAAACATTTGGAGATGCCCTAGAATCAATATCACACAGAAGGGGAAGGAAGGAGGGAGGGAGGGAGGAAGACAGGTGGCGGTTATGTACAGGTAGTCCTCGCTTAACAACCACAATTGGGACCAGAATTTCAGTTGCTAAGCAAAGCGTCATTAAGTGAATCCGACCCAATTTTATGACCTTTTTGTGGTGGTCGTTAAGTGAATCACCGCAGGCATTAAGCGAACCATGTGGTCATTAAGCAAATCACGCGGTTCCCCATTGATTTTGCTTTCCAGAAGCCGGCAGGAAAGGTTGAAAATGGTGATCATGTGACCATGGGACGCTGCGATGGTCATAAATGCGAACCGGTTGCAAAGCGCCCAAATCATGATCACGTGACCGCAGGGACACTGCAACGGGCATAAGTGTGAGAACCGGTTGTAAAGTCGTTTTTTTCAACACTGCTGTAAGTCTGAACCGTCACTAAACGAACGGTTAAGTGAGGACTACCTGTATATGAATCAATAGTGAGGGGCTTTCATAGCTTGGACAGGTAGATTAAAATAAATGCTCTTGTACCAAAACCCAGATCCTGTTGAACCATGATATCCTCCCCCAGGACCCCTACAGGCACCACCACACTTATGTGATCCTGAGCAATGAGTTCTTGATCTGAGCAATTAGAACATCGAAGAAGTGACATTTGGGCTCTGCGGAGCAGATCCAGGGAAAAACCTACAGGAGTACCGGAATTAATTTCCCGGTATTGAATCACAACGAAGTGGACTTCCTCATCTCAAAGTGTGTGTGGTTGGAACCAAATTCCACCGATTCAGTTTGATTGATGCAAGAAGCTCATACTTCACACTCTTCACATTGCCCAAACAGATTTTTATGCAACTGACAGTCCAATCCTGGGCAGAGTTTGGCTGAAAGTCACCTCATTCCATCCAGAATCAGGATTGCCTGACTAGATTCACAAGTTCCACAAGTTTACAAGTTCTGTGGAGAAGCTGATTGTCAAAATACCTAAAAACCTTCACATGGATGCAAGAAGTGATTTCCATCATTCATTGCAGGATGTTTCCGCAAAGGTAGACATCTAAGTGGAAACGTCTTATAGGAAGAAGAGAACAAAAACTTGGCTTTTTACCATGTTTACGTGCATGTGATTTCTTCTTTTTTTTTTTTAAGATCGACATCTGGTGGAGATCCACAGGGACGTTAATCTACGTGACAGATTACTACTGTAAATTTTAAACTCACATTCAAATAGAGCTTTGGAAGCTTCTTATAAAAACAGGGCGTTCTAAAGTTTCAGCAAGAATTCACTACTATTTTTAAAGACTCTACCTTGATTGATGATCACCATGCAATTAACTCACTGACAGGAATCACAACCACTTAATGGGAAAAATAGTGGTGCGAATGCACTTGCTCTAATAAGCCAAGAAGGAGCCACATGTGTCTTTAACACATCTACTGTTTTAACATCCACATATATTCATTCCTAATCAGCAATAGATCCACCCTCACCCACAAGTTTTAATAATTGTCATTTCTGCTGGGATGAAATTATTGATAAATTGGTTTGCCTCCAAGCTGATAAAAAAAACGCAGCTAACCTTTTTTCGGGTGTACCGACTAAAGCAGAGCTTTCCAAACTGTGTGTCGCGACACAAAAGTGTGTCGCCACACACAGCGTGGTGTGTCGCCACACCACCCGGAAGCGGCGGCGCGCGCGTGCACGGCGGCCGCCATGCACGTGCGCGCCGCCGCACGCCCCCGCGCCGCCACACGCCCCCCGTGCCATCGCCGTGTGCGCACGCGCCACCGCTGCCGCTGGTGTGTCGCCAGCGACACCACTTTGGAAAGCCCTGGACTAAAGGAAGGGGAGAATGGCATTTCTGGAATAGACATTTTCAATTATCCAGAAAGATAGAGCAGCTGTGTGGACACAACATAATTAACTTTGCTTGTGAATTAGTCCATTTTCCAAGCTCTACCGCTACACAGAGCTTCAGATTCCAAAGGGAAATCTCATCCTTCTGCAACTCCTTCAACCTAAACCAGTGTTTCTCAATCTTAGCGACTTTAAGATGTGTGGACTTCAACTCCCAGAATTCCCCAGCCAGCCATGCTGGCTGGGGAATTCTGGGAGTTGAAGTCCACACATCTTAAAAGTCGCTAAGGTTGAGAAACACTGACCTAAACTGTCTTTAATTGTGTGGAAGACAGCTGTGTGATTCTGGGGGAAAATATGACTGCTTCAAGAAGGCATTCATGCTCCCCGTAGATCTCAAAGATCCCCTTTTGCCTTGGAACCTGGAGCATCACACAACATTGCCATGAACCAAAAACAAATAGCTTAAGCTTGGACACCACGCTAAGACCACCGGTATTGATTTTGGAATGCACTTATGCAGAATTAATAATCATGGCATGTTTATAGCCTGTATTACATGAATATAGGCCTTCCTGTCCAAAGTCTGGCTGGGAATCTGCAGCCTTGTTTTACAGTAATTCCGGGTTCTCTGGCCTGCTTCATACAGGTAGTCCTCGCTTAACGACCACAATTGGGACAAATTTCAGTTGCTAAGCAAAGTGGTCATTAAGTGAATCTGACCCGATTTTGACTTTTGCAGCCGTCATTAAGCGGAACACATGGTCATTAAGCGAACCACATGGTTGTTAAGCGAATCACGCAGTTCCCCATTGATTTTGATTGCCAGAAGCCGGCTGGGAAGGTTGAAAATGGCGATCATGTGACCATGGGATGCTGCGACGATCATAAATGAGAACCAGTTCCCAAGTGCCCAAATCGTGATCACGTGACTGTGGGGACAGTGTGACTTGAAAGTGTGAGCACCGGTTGTAAGTCGGTGTTTTCAGCAGTGTCGTAAGTCCGAACCATCACTAAACGAATTGTCGTTAAGTGAGGACTACCTGTACTCTCCCCTTGCCCTTGAAATGAACAAAGGTGACTTCAAACTCTATTAAGCATTTTCGGTAAACCTGCTACCGCAGTGCCCAGATCCCAGATTTATGGCTTCTAGTCCAAATGTTTTGTAGGATAATCATGGGGATGAGGAAATCCGCTGTTGCACTGAAAAGGAAGGGAGGGAGTAGATCCAATCCTTCATGATGAAAGGACGCTTTTCTTTGCTAGGTGACAGCACCTCGCTGATCTGGGCTGATCTCAACAAACTAAGCAGGATTTAACCTGTTTAGTAGTTGGGCAGGAAATCTTGTAAGCTAGGCTGGGAAGCTAAAAAGCATTCTGGGTGAAGGGAACAACAAACCACTTCATATTGTTGCCAAGAAAACTATGCACACAGTCCCAGGAAGTCACCAGGGGATAATCTTGACTCAGAGGAGACTTTATCTTTGCATTTGATTTTCCTTTGGGATTACAGAAGTCCTTCTGGGTTTGTGGAGCTGGTTTTGCTGGGACTTCTAAGTCCAGAATCCCTTACAAAGTATTTCCAAGGCTACCCAGTTCTCCTGCTTAGGAAGACCAAAGCTGTAATTTCGCTCTTAGAAACTTTTCCCATCCTCCTTGCATGTTGCTTCAGGTGCAGCTCAGGAACAAACCAAGTTTAACTACCAACAACCATTAGCAATGTTCTAAGTCCAGAGAAACCTTAGTAGCCAAGTCTGCAAGAGCGATCACGACGTGTACTAAAAAAAAGCCCAACATCCGAAGCCTTTGCTTCCCTTAAAAGCAGACCACAATGGAAAGGCAACAGCAACACCTCAAGATCTTAGAATAGGTGGCAGGCATCAAAAATACTCAAGTTCTTAACAAATCCTTGTCCTTCTATACTGCGTATGGAAATCTAGCGCAACAGAGAACCGGCTGGAACCAGGTTGAGTATGTCCTATACATGGTTGTATCATAAGCTCTTTAATTTTTTTTTAATTTTGAATAAAGAAAAGCAAGCTATGAATGTCTAGGAGGAAGGAAGGAAGGAAGGAAGGAAGGAAGGAAGGAAGGAAGGAAGGAAGGAAGGAAGGAAGGAAGGAAGGAAGGAAGGAAGGAAGGAAGGAAGGAAGGAGTGGGAAGGGAGGGGAAGGAAGGAAGGAGTGGGAAGGGAGGGAGGGGAAGGAAGGAGTGGGAAGGGAGGGAGGGAGGGAGGGAGGGAGGGGAAGGAAGAAAGGAAGGAAGGAAGGAAGGAAGGAAGGAGTGGGAAGGGAGGGAGGGGAAGGATGGATGGAAGGAAGGAAGGAAGGAGTGGGAAGGGAGGGAGGGGAAGGATGGATGGAAGGAAGGAGTGGGAAGGGAGGAGGAGGAGGGAGGGAAGGAGGGAGGGAGAGAGGGGAAGGAAGGAGTGGGAAGGAAGGTAGGGAGGGAGGGGAAGGAAGAAAGAAAGGAAGGAGTGGGAAGGTAGGGAGGGAGGGGAAGGAAGAAAGGAAGGAAGGAGGAGGAAGGGAGGGAGGGAGGGAGGAAAACTGATTGTATTTCCTCCTGTGTGCTTATTGTCTCTTCAATTGCTTATTATCTGTAGGACCTTTTCCCTAATTTTTCCCTTAATATGGCCCGGAATAGGGAGGAAAACAGAATTCAAAATTAGCACTTTTCTTTTTCCTTAAAAAGAAAGTTCTAGCTCTCTTCTAGACTGGGGGAAAAAATCCCACCCTTGCAGTCTCAAAAAGTTGAGGAAATCTGGGTTCTCCTGTGTGGACCCTAAAACAAGCATCTTCCTTCAGAATCATGGCCCAAACTCTTCCCAAAACGGTGCCTGGTCTCCAGCATTCCCCAACTGCAGTGCCTTCTCAAAATTGCTCGACCCCCTGGCTCCTTCTAAAGTTCCCTGCTAAAAGACCGCAGACACATTCAAACCCTTTCTCAGAAAGTATAAGACTCTGTCTGGAAGTTTTACCTTTTAAGCTCAGCCCTCTTCCCACCAGTGCCCTGCAAAAGTATTGGGATTTTATCCCCCAAAAGTACGTCAGCTAAGTTCAGATGGAACCCCAGTTGGATCAAGGAACTTCTGGTTCCTCATTACAAGCAAATTCCAAATGTACGGATGGTCCTCTATTCTGGGAATTGTATTACACGTACCCCGCTCTGATGCTCTCCAGAGACCTTGGACTTCAGTTCCCATGATCCCCCAGCCAGCAGGGGCACTGTCCCCCACAGGGGGCCATGTTGGAGAAGATTGTTGTATGGCATAGAACTTCTTAAACAGAGTTACTGCACAATTTAACAGAAAAACCTAGGTGGGTAAAATGTGATGGAAGAGCGAAGCACCCCGTTTTCGAGGAAGCATGGATGTGTGCCTGTGTGAATGCCAGAGCTCTAGTACCACCAAGAATAACAGGCGTGACGTAAGAGATGGGCATGAACTTGGCCCAGCCAATGGTCTGGACCACACGTTTTGATGAAAATGACTCATGTTACTAGAATATTAAATATTGTTAAGAGGGCTTGCCTTGCAATGTTCCATCTACCATCTTGCCAAGTTTGACCACCACCTTGTAGATGCCCTTGGCTGGAAACTGCCCCACAAGGAATATAAGCGTTCATTGCTTTAGGTAGGGTGGAAAATATAGCATGTTCCAGATTGATTTGTTTTTTTTCCTCATTGATAAGCTAGGCCTTATCAATGAGACCCCCTTCAGTTGAAGGTCACAGTGCTAACTTCATATGGCCAATCTGGGCCAACCACCCCATTTTGAGTAGTCATCCCAGATCAGTTTTCATCAACAAAGCCCTCCAGATGTTTGAGAAGCCATTTCTCTTCATTCATAGCCAACATAGTCAGTACAGATGCAGAAGGGACCCCTTGAAGATGCCTTTTCGAGAGACCTGAAATTCACTTGGCATTCTCCAGCCAATGGACTCTCCTAGGTCAGGAAAAAAAAAATGGACCAAGAGAACTTGAACTGGAGAATTGGGGGTGATTCTAAAGGTCATTCAGTGGTATGCCTCATCAGCTGGGTTCACAGAGTAAGTAAACCTTAAACCCAAGTTTTAACAAAAACTCAGAACATCTGCTGTGCTCCCATAAGCTATCAGCTTATGAACCAGCTTATTAATTAATTAATTAATTAATTAATCAGCTTATTAATAAGCCATATCATGGCTTATTAACATGATGATTTGGTTCATGCAACATGCTAAGACAAAGGCAACTTTAAGATATTCCTACAACACGTTGAACCACAAGCTACATGACTCCATCATAGCCTATTCCAGCTTCTTGTGTGAACCTGGCCAAGTAGAGATGGGAAGGAATGGATTTTTATGGAGAAACCTGAATGAGCAGGACCAATTCGTTGGAGGGGGGGGGGGAATTCAACGTTCCATTCATTGTCCGCTGCCAATGGAGTTTTTCCACAAAAAAACTCACAAACAGAAACTTTGCTAGTGGCCACCGTTCCTGTTCTTCCGCATTGCCTCCTCCAGCTTTAATACGTTCTCATAGACAGTTTGCACCAATCTGTAAGCACATGCACCCAATTCTAAGGAGAATGAATCCCCTAAAGATACAGAATATTTGTTTTCCTTGCACGGCCAGCACGAATCACACAGCCCAATCCAAATGGTTAATTCCACCTGCAGCTGTTAAAAAGATGCTACTGCCTCCTCGGGAGACAGCAGTTGCCATGGTATCCCCATGCATCAATAAACGAGATGTCCTCTGAAGAACATGCAATACACCCTTGAGAACAGACTGAGTTTCAGGCAAACCAGCCACAAGCCCTCAATTCCAATCAAGGTGCCACCCAGCTGGACATTTCCGTACAAACTTTTGTCTTTCAGCCTTAATCTCCATCCATAAGAGGTGGATAGTACTTATTTTGTGCATACGGAGGGACACAACTTTATCTGCTAGTTGTCTCGTCCAAAAAGCGTCTGAATGCAGTTTCTCTAACTTGGCGCCTTTCGTCTCCAACCAGCATGGGGATCATGGGAGTTGAATTCAACATATTTAGAGGACCGGTGAACACGGCATTTGTTGAATGCTGCATGAAAGAAGAGAAGAACCAGTTTTTCATAATTTATTAACGGTTCCTTGCTTGCTCACCTGGAGGTTACTGCCGCTCACCAGTGGTGCCCAGGTGATTCACCACATTACAAGACTCCAGGACATTTTCCTTGGAACTCAACTGGCTAAGTAAATCCGCCTTGCAACTGCCTGCTACCATGGAGAATGAAAAGCCAAAAGCCTCTTGTGGTGAGAAAGCACAGCTCGGCCATTAACAATATGAAGACTTTATTCACACATTGACCTCAATGTGTATATGCGTGTGTGAGTGTTTTAATTTGAAGCAGGATTTGTCGAATAAACAAAAAGTGGTTGGGCCCTTTTTTGTACTAACATACAACCCACAGCTTAAAAATTACACTCCAACAGTCTGAAAGCAGATGCTTTCCAGCGAATTAGACATCTCCCATTCACAGACGGGGAGAATCATTCACACAACGTACAGAACCGGGTTACTGAATTATCCCATTTTCTCACTTGCACAATAATTTGATCCACAAGCTAACCAAACAGGCAAGGTCACACAAAACATAACCAAAGTTAACCCAAACCAAGTTTAGCAAATTGGGTATCTGAAGCCACAAGGACCTGAATGGACCTGGCTAAGGGTATTGTGTGAACCTGTCCATGCAAGTTGCATTAAGTTGGGTGGGGTGACCTGTCCTGATGCTTAAATTTGGTCAGGAAATGATTATTTATTCAATTTTAGTACCTTTTTGCTACCCTACAGGAGTATTCAGATTTTCTGCTTCAAAGGGCTTGAGAACAAGAACAATCTTTTCGCTTTTCCAAGAGTCATTAAAACCACAGGCAGCAAACAGAAAATGACCCGTAACAGATTTTATGGCTTGGTGTTGTTGCAAAGCAAGCGCTAAAAATATCCCTGGTGTTTGCAACTCTCTAGGGCAGAAGATATTTCTTTACCAGCCTCTCCCTTTTCCACAGATAATGAAAAACAGGGACATTTTATTGATTCAGGAAACAGAAAAAAAGATTCTGAATATTTTAGAGAGAAATTACGGCCATTATTTCCATCTTTAAAAAAACAAAACACATTTTCACCCTCACTTCTGTTGGCACAGAACCAGAGTGTCTCCTAGTTGCTCGTAAAAGTTGTCAAATGCACGTAGAACGACTCACAAGGAAACTTGGTATGGATGAGGAGGAAAGGACCGAAGAGGTCTCACAGTCCAACCTGCTCAGGCCCAGGGCAGGAATCAATTCGTTAAACTCAAATGACGTCTCAATCGAAGAGAATCCGATTCTCGAATTCAAATGACATCTATCCAACTCCAGTTGGAGAACTGGAAACCTCCAACAAGAGGGAGGGCAGCTGAAGGTAAACCCTTGGTAAGTTTGCAAGGCGCCTGCCAACCATATTTTTCTCTGCCCTTCTGAGTACAGACCATCGCTAGCAGAGATCTTTATACGAGTGATGCAGGGCCTGGTCTTGGAATCCCAATATTTGTTGACGACATCATCTTGTTAACCAATTTTTGCTTCCAGAATCCTGCCACCCTTTCTTGTCCTCTGACCATCAGCACAGAGGATGGATAAAAAAAAGTTACCTGCCCCTCTCCCCTCCTATCTAGCGCTACCCCTTCTTTCATCCACAAAGGAGGCCTCTTTCAGAAGTTTGCTTTATATCCACTTTCTCCATCCCAGCTGCTCCAAGATGCACTGGACTCCCCAAAACCCTAGCCGGTTTCCTGCAAAAAAAAAAAAAAAGAAGAAGAAAGGCACCTGTGCATTTTTTTTCGGCAGCACAATCTTCCCAGACTTTTTGGGCTCGGATGCCGTGGAACGGCCTGCTACTGCCTGAGTTTCAAAGAACAAATTTAGGTGGCTTTCCAATAAATGCCCTTGGTAATTTGAACCATGCAAGCCATGGTATTCCCTGTGACATTCTATGGAAGCAAAAGGTGGACTTCGAAGAAGCAGGAGAGGAAGAGTATTGATGGTTTTGAACTTTGGTGTTGGAGAAGACGCCAGAGAATACTGTGGACAGCCAAGAAAACAAACCAATGGATCATCAAACAAATCAACCCAGAGTTCTCACTCGAGGCACAAATGACCAGGCTCAAACTATCCTGCTTTGGACACATTATGCAAAGACCCAGCTCTCTGGAGAAGGCTCTGATGCTGGGAAAGGTGGAAGGAAAGAGAAGAAGAGGAAGACCAGCAGCAAGAGGGATGGGCTCAGTTACTGTGGCGATGGGGGCATCGTTGCAAGACCTGAAGGACCAGGTTGGGGACAGATTGTCATGGAGAAAATCCATCTATGTGGTTGCTAAGAGTTGACACCAACTTGACGGCACATAATCAGTCAATCAATCAATCAAAAATCCATTAGCAATTTGAAGCGGGGGGGGGGGGGGGAAAGAAAAGTCTTTATTCTGCTCCCCAAATCAATGATGCAGCTTAGATTTCTCCCCAGGGGTGGAGGGCAGAAATGTGTCTTGAGAGAAGGAACATTGCTGGCAGCTGCTGTATGGGGTGTGAAGAAAGGGGCGATGACTTTGAAAGGCTAGAGATGGAGCGAAAGAAAGACTGGTCTCATTTGCCAAAAAGCAAAGGGATGTTTCTTTTGAAATTTAAAACCTGTTGAATGAGTTGGGATGAGAGCAGAGCTTTGACCCTGTTCTTCATATGGGGTATCTTATCGATTTCTCTTCTGCTCGGCCCTTAAATTATGCTCCAATTCCAGAAGCTGGAGATAGACAGTGGTGTTTTAAGAGAATTGAAGATAGCGGAGTTGTCCTAAGAGAATATGCCTGCTGCAACAGAGAAGCAGCTCGGACATGATGCTATCAATTTGCATCAAAAAGAATTGGCAGGTTGAGAAAACTGCCAAAGTTCTCCCAAAATCTGAGGAGAAAAATGATATATCTTAAGGGAGTTTCACTTGGCGGGGTCCAGAAGGCGGGCCTTCTCGGCAGTGGCGCCTGCCCTTTGGAACATTCTGCCCCCAGAGATGAGGCAGGCCCCGTCGCTCCTGTCCTTCCGGAAGAACTTAAAGACCTGGTTTTGCCGCCTCGCGTGGGACGGGAACCGGAATAGTTCCTCTTGGGGATGGCTGGTGCCATGGAGCCCTTTTAAAATACCATCTTATCGCCTATTGGATTTTATATTTAACTTATTAGTAATCGTAATGTTTACAGGATTGTATGATTTTATATTTAGTTGTATTTATAAATTTTAATTGTTGTGTTTGTAAACCGCCCAGAGTCCCCTTTGGGGGAGATGGTGTGGTGATAGAAGTTGAAAAATAAATAAATAAAAATAAATATCTTTGCAATATTTTTCCTACTCTGAAAACCAGCTGAGCAAAACTGAGTTTCTCCAGGCCAGTGTGAGCTGGAAGCTTTTTTTTTTTTCATGGAATAGCCATAATTTTTTTATGGAATAGCCATAAAAATAAAATAGAGTAGAATAACATAAAATAATAAAATAAACACTCCTACAACTTTCTCTATTTTAGAAAAGGCATCGAGATGTAGCTTTCCAATTTAGCTTTTGGTGTGGTTCTAATAACTTTTTTCATTATTTTAGGGATTATCTTAACTATCTTTATTGCTATTGTTTTTATATTTTTTACCCTTATTAGCAGTCTTGAGCACCCTTTATGGGTAGAGAGGTAGAATATCAATCCTAATAATAATAATAATAATAATAATAATAATAATAGCAAAATCCAGCAAGACGTTCTGTACAAGGCCTGCCAAATTTTAGTATTTTGTAGTATTTTCATTTGGAATGTTCTTCTAAGTGCAGTACACGAAAGGAACATAACTGCATATGAATTTTGCTGGAATTAAAGATCTTGCTGTACACGCTAGGTTTTTTCATTGTCCCACTCCTTACTGTAATTCCTTTCTTCCTTGAAAGCTATTCTGGAGGGGAGGGAACTCTAAAGAGGAAGTTTTCAGAGGCTTGGGGGGGGGGCACAGTTGCATATAAAATTTTACACTTGAAAATCTGTGGGGAGATCTCAAACATGTAGTGTATACAAGGAGATGTGTGAATATTTCCGAGCTAGAAGAATTCTGCAAGGAAGAGTGGGGAAAAAAATCCAAAAGCAAGAATATAAGGACTTTTATCTGGGTACCAGAAAAAGTTTGGAAGCTGTTATTTCTGCCAAAAGAGGTGCTACAAAGTCCTGACTGAAAGGATGTCCAAACTTTTGCACCTGTCATAGTCCCTATTTCCTTACTTTGAAATTGTAAACCACTGCAAATAAATAGTAAGCATGCATTCAAATTTACAGGAACACGTGGGATTGGATTTTGTACCATGCAGAGGCTATGTTAGCTTCTGAACACTTAAAAGATTAATTTTAGACTTTGGGGAGAGGGAGATAAATTTTTGCTTGCAGTTGTACACAGAGGATACATCAGTAAACACTTCTCAAAATCACAAAACCACTTATCTTTTCCAGGAAAGGATATTTGGACCAAAGTTATTGTTTCATGAAAGTCATTTTTGTGGATCATATGGAACAGAAATTCCTAGTGGATCATGCTCTGAGGGGCTGCAAGGCCTTTGTAAAGAACACTTCATCTTTTGAGATGTTGAAGGAGAAAGAGAAAAGGGCATAATGCCATCGTGCATGTATGTGCATACCAACACATGCATGAGTTTGAGGATAAAAGTCAAAGACTTAGAGATTAATTAATGCTTTTTCCTAATAGACAAACACAACTCATTATGGCTAGATTTTTCCCTGTCTCTTTTATCGAGTGCTTGATTTTTAAAGGTAAAATGGTTTATGGTTGTACTGTCACATGGATGTTACCACTTTATATAATTGCATATTATACCTGAACTTTTTATTCTACCAAGCATTTAATACTCATTTTAGGTGAGAGTTTTCCTGAACCTGTTTAATATGACCTACTTGGAGCAACAAGAATTATAGTTCAAGCATATCTAGAGAGCCCAGACTGGAGATGGCTCAGTGATTTATAATAATTCAGACATTACAAGAGAACAAAAATCTGCATGAAATATCACTCAGAAATAGCCTGCACTCCATATTATTTCTCTTTTTATTAAGGAATTTATTATGGAATGCTCTCATAAAGTCCTAACTTAGACATTTTCAAACTTCAGGAAAAGAGAATAAAATACAGGTAGTCCTCGCTTAACTACCACATTTGGGACTGGAATTTAGGTCGCTAAGTGATGCAGTCATTAAGCAAATCCAGACCCAATTTACAACCATTTTTGCAGTGGTCGTTAAGCAAACCACATGGTCGTTAAGCGGACCATATGGTTGTTAAGTGAATCATGCTTTCCCTATTGATTTTGCTTATCGGAAGCCGACTAGGAAGGTTGAAAATGGCAATTACGTGACTGCGGTACGCTGCAACTGTCGTAAATGTGCAACAGTTTTGCCAAGGGTCGAATCGCGATCATGTGACTGCAGGGGTGCTGCGATGGTCATAAGTGCAAGGAACGGTCATAAGTCAGTTTTTTCAGTGCCGTTGTAACTCTGGACGGTTGCTATATGAATGGTTGTTAAGCGAAGCCTACCTGTACTGAAGATTTCTTTGGCATATCCATTATGTGCCAAAGAGGCAAGATACCCTCAAGTGTAAAATGCAATGGAGAAGTAGCTTGCCTCTTCAGCAATGCAAAGTTCAAAACACAAAGAACTACAACATGACCACCCTGAAGGTCAATTCTCCACCATGTGGATTTTTTTCCCCCTGCGTGCAGCCACAGGGGATGAGTAAGAGCTAAATCTGGAAGCTTTACAAACACCATGGTTCATGATGGCTGTTAAAAGTAAGACAATGCAGTGGTCCACGAGGCACAACATTCAACAAAATTTAAGGACCAAAGTGGTCAGAAACGCTCATGATTCTTCTGCGATGGCCTGACATTCAGTTCAAAGCGCAACCAACATTTGGAGAAAAAGCATCACATCACATCCATATCCTTGGAGCAGATATACTATCGCACAACACTCCATGGAAAGGCTTGCGTTGCACGGAAGACGTTGCCGACCGAAGCAGGCCCCCCCTTCTCCATAGAGATCAGCTTCTGTCCCCGAACAATTCTAATGTGCTGAACATTTCCACAGCAGCGAAAAACAGGCAACGCAGCTTCCATTAGGTGAACATGAAAATCCTGCCTAAAATCACTTCCATTTGCACTTATTACAGAGATTGGAGGCAATTCCCTGCAGTTCTGAACTGTACTTTTTTAGCATGTCAACAGAACAACATAAAAGCACCAACACAGACGCTGTTTCAGACCTCATTTCTCTTTTGCTTTCTACTTCACCAGATGACCAGAAAATACACTCAATTATGGGTAGTCCCAATCTTGCAAATATCCACAAAATTTCAACTGCCCACCCAGGCACTTGCCTTCATGGTTTCTACTAGCCATAGAGTTGCTATGAATAACCTGGGTTGCTTAATGTCAATTCTACCTAGAGCAGAGCTTTCCAAACTTTTCATGTTGGTGACACACTTTTTAGACATGCATCATTTCGCGACACACTCTTACAGCAGGGCACAAGGCAGGCACTAGGACCTGCGCGGAATCCTGGCAGGGCTCGGAGGCAGCAGCAGCAGCCGGCAACACACCCAGACACTGCAGCCGACACACTAACGTGTCCTGACACACAGTTTGGAAAGCTCTGACCTAGAGAGATAAAATGCACACCAGGCCAGCTGTGAACGGTGCTTAAACTCAAGCAGACTTGGGCAACTTGAGTGCTGAGACTAACTTTCTGTATGCCCATCTCCAAGTAACCACTGGATGGCAATGATGAGATCCGGATTTTTTTTATCGTAAAGCCCTTATTAAGGTGAGCAATGCCATCTTACGCTGCACGTGGGGACTCACATGACAGAAAGGCCAAATACCTATAGGGACAGGAATGGTTTTGCAAAGTTTTGTAAAATAGTGTGAAACATTGTTTTTCTCCCAGGATTTTTATTTGTTCATATATTTATTTTTATATGATCCAAAAATCCCAGCATTGGCCGGTGCATTTATTTATTTAGATCCTGCCCAATGCTGATGGTCTCTGGGCAGGATACAGGGTTAAAAAAAAAGAAAAAGAAAGGCAATTTAAAAACTAGACAAAATTAAAAGGATATTATCGAAAGATGGTGATTTACAGGAGTGAATTGTCCAGAACAGGAAGTGGTTTGTTGTGTTCCAGTTGGAATGCACTACAGGTAGTCCTCGGCTAATGACCACTCATTCAGCGACTGTTTGAAGTTACGACAGCAGTGAACGACAGGTCCTCGAAGTTGTGGCCATCACAGTGTCTCCGCAGTCACATTGTGCTTGGCAACTGGCTCGCAATTATGACATCACAGCATCTCATGGTCACATGATTTACCTGTAACTCTTGGTAAACCTTCCGTGCCGGCTTCCGACAAGCAAATTCAATGGGGAAGCCGGCAGGAGGTTGCAAATGGTGATCACATGACCATGGGACGCCGCGACTGCGTGGGATTTGCTTAACGATGGGAACTGGAACTGTCGTCGTAAGTCGGTGCAGTATCGTGCTTTACAACCGTGTTGCTTAGTGACAGAGTTGCCGGTCCCAATTGCCATCATTAACCGAGGATTACCTGTATTTTACAACCTAGATGTGGTTTTGTATGGAGAAAAATTCCTGTACCTCCCCACAGCTGAAGGTGGTACAGCTCAAATATAGGACTACCACCACTTTGAGAGTTACAGGCTAATCTGTCAGTGAGCTAAATTTGATGCTTTAGGACAAAGCAGAAAGCAAGTTCTTTGGGAAAAAGTCAGCCAGCTTTTTCTAGGAATTCCTGTGTCTACATTGTGAAGCCACATACTGTATATCCGTACTGGTATGTGTGAAAGGCGGATCAGATTAAGGATGGGGCATTTGAAAGCTACCTTTGCTAATTTGGCATATTTGAATTAAAACAAGGACTGAAACTTTATTCTCGTTTGAAATCTGCACTGTCTCAAACTTTGCAAAGCAGTTCATCATTTTTTAGGGAGAAGACTACACAATAACATCTGCATTCATGAAATAATGTACAAATATGTATTTGCAGTAACTGCAAAAACAGAGCTTGTTAGGAAAAATGCAGACAAAGAGAAATTGGAGAAATGTGCACCCAAGTGCGTTCAAATTTTAGTGCAAACACGAAGAAAGAAAAAAAAACTCAGCTTCAAGGAACCAGACAGATCTGCACAAACGAGAAATGGAGAAAACCCTAGGCATAGATGGTGAGGATCAAAGACATTGCATCAATGTAATATACATATCAGCAACATATAACGAACTGCACAATCCCACACAGATGCGTTTCCAAGCACTACAGGAAAAAAAATCGACAAATTAATTAATTCATTAGACCAGTGTTTCTCAATCTCAGCAGGTTAAGATGTGTGGACTTCAACTCCCAGAATTCCCCAGCCAGCGTTGCTGGCTGGGGAATTCTGGGAGTTGAAGTCCACACATCTTAAACCAGCCGAGGTTGAGAAACACTGTACTGGACAGACTTAGTGAGATCTTTCTCCTTGGGATATTTTCAAAAGCATTTTTTTCCATAAACACCTTCTTTTCAAAGCTTAACTCAAAAAAAAAAAGGGGGGGGGGGTTTCACAGAAAGGCCCTGTATATTCCACAACTAAATCTCCCTCTTTTGAGAAAACGTCCAAAAACGTCTCAATGCCAAAAGCTCCTTTCTCCAACGCTAGCTTTCCCCAAACTTTTCACTTCCCAAAGTCTTGTCATCCAAATTACATCCAGAGCACCAGCCTCTGGGTTTATCTCCGGTTGGGCCATAAAAACAAACCCAAAATTTCAAAATCAGGGTATTTAATAATATTCAACCCAACGCCCCAACCCCCACTGTTCATTGTCAAACCATCTCAGTTTTTTTTAATTAAATGCATTTCCTATGAAAATTATAAAAGCAAGCTGGGTTTGCAACCACAACCACCTTTGTCTCAGTGCACGGAACCCCAACGCGCGGTTTTCTAACACACGACTGCTACCCGAAAAGCTATCCACAGAGAAAGAAAAGCTTAACTTGGTTTTCCTATTGCACTTCACTCCTTCCTGCTCCTGCAGCGTCTCTTTCGAAGACCCCCAAAGACCCCCTCGCCGTGTTAGCCAACCAATCCGCGGTTTGCAAACCGGGGGCTGCCCATGAGGCATTATGTACAATCCAGGCGGGGTTCGGATGGAAGAATCACACCAGCGTGTCGAGTTCGTCTTCCAAGGTAAAACCCAGTGTCTGTGTTCATGGTTTAAAGTGGTTTGTCACTTATGTTTTTTTTAAATGGGGAGGAGCAGAAAGCAGGGGGGCTCAGCCAACAAAGGAGCATCCCGGTCACCCCATCACCCTGTAAACTGATCTTTAAAGAGTTTGTTTTCTGCCCCCCCTGCTTATTTCTCTGGCATTTTATTAGCCCCCCCTTTCTTGGCATGGAAGGACTTGTTACCTCTATCCTTCCCATCCAGGATGCAGTTTGCCACCGGCCACGATCCTGTGGCCTTCTTATGGTTAGTTTTTCCTGGGATGCTCTCTCTGTCTTTAGGGAAAGCTTCCGGAGGCCTCTCCTTCGGCTTCCGGCCCCGTTTTTTCCCATCCGTGCTCGTCTTTTGTTCTTCATTGTTGGGCGCCCTCTGTTCTTTGCTCTTTTTCTTCCTAGACGCTTCGGTTGAGGTGTGGAACCAGTTCTGTGTTTCAGGGTTCAAGAGGAGGGGAAGCAAAGGTAGAAAAGGAAGCTTGATTGGTACGTGTTGGCTTTGCCACAGTCATTAAGTGAATCACCACCGTCATTAAGTGAATCACATGGTCGTTAAGTAAATCCCGCCTCCCCCATTGACTTTGCTTGTCAGAAGCCAGCTGGGAAGGTTGCAAATGGCGATCACGTGACCCTGGGACGCTGCAACCGTCATAAACACATGCTGGTTGCCAAGCGCCTGAATTTTGATCACGTGACTGCGGGGACACTGCAACGGCCATGTGAGGACCGGTCGTAAGTCACTATTTCAGCGCTGTCGTAACTTTGAACGGTCGCTAAATGAATGGTCGTAAGTCGAGGACTACCTGTACATATCAGAAATATTAACGAAGATAAGGCAGGTTGGAATAAAATAGCTCGTACGAGCTTGGGAAAGACAAAAGGGATGGGTCCCATGCACCTCTCAGAGGTGTGGGGGGAGGGACTCTCAACAGGCCCCCCTAGCTGTTCAGACACTTATTTTCACTGGAAAAATTTTCACCAGATTTCAGCCATTATTTTTCATCTTTTAAAAACATGCTTTAGTTTTTGGGATCGGCTGGGGCCCTGCAGGGCAGGATGAATCAATTCTGGATGACCCCTGAGTCAATTTCCCGGATGTCTCGCAGATTTCTTTTCCACCAGCTTGGCTCCTCTATCTAATGCAGCGTTTCTCAACCTTAGCAACTTTAAGGTATGTGGACTTCAAAAGCTGGGAATTCTGGGAGTTGAGGTCCACACACCTTACAGTTGCTAAGGTTGAGAAACCCTGGTCTAATGTATGTGAGAGATTTGGGGGAGCCTGAGAAAAGAATGGAAAGGAAGGGAGAAATAAACATGCGAGAGAGAGAAGATGAGTCATAGGCGGCTTATCTCGTACACCGGAAATCAGCCCAGATGGCCAGAAACCTAGAAAGAAATGTTTCAAATCGTTCAAAGAGACTCTGCCTTAACGAAGCTGGGAAATTCCTCTTACAGTTTCCAGAATTCTCTATTTACTCCAGATGAGCATTCAAGATAGATCCTTTACTGAAATCGGAGTCGTTTTTGCTTGCTTCATCTCGCCCAACTTGCGTGGGGCTTCACAACCCACGCCTTACAACAGGCTTAACGGAGTTCCTAAAAAACAAAAATGCAGCCTTCCTCCGCACTAACAGCCCTACTAGGAAAATACTGAAAATTCTGCCCCTGCTCATTTTGGCCCATCTCTCCGCCCACCGTGGTCCTCTCTGCTTGAGGGAGGAAAACGACCAGCAGCAGCGTGCCGGGAGAATTCCTCGGAGCTCCCTTTGAAAGCTTGACAAAAAGCATCCCAGAAACAGGCAACTGGAGATGAAGGCAAAACTCTGCAGTCCAACTATTTTTGAGAGCCAGTTTGGTCTAGTGGTTAAGGCATCAGGCTAGAAACCCCTTAATACTTTTTCTGTGAAACAGAAAAAAAAAGAACGGACGTCTTGGCCATCTGAATGAAAGAGAGCCAGCGTGGGGTAGTGGGGAAAGTGCTGGACTAAGAACAGGGAGACCCGGATTCTAGTCCCACAGCAGGCATGGACACTCCTAGGAGCCAGCCGCTCTTTCTCAGAGCCCAGCCAACCTCACAGGGTTGTTGTGGGGAAAAGAGGAACAGGGAGGGCTAGGTACGCCACCTTGGGCTCATATATGACGGGTGGTGTGTGTGGATGGATGGATGAGCCAGTTTGGTGTAGTGGTAGAATCACCCGCGGTGATTCGCTTAATGACCACCGCAAAAAAGGTCGTAAAATTGGGTCGGATTCGCTTAATGACCGCTTCACATAGCAACCGAAATTCCAGTCCCAATTGTGGTTGTTAAGCAAGGACTACCTGTGTGTGTGTATGTGTGTGTATGTATGTGCGTTCATGTATGTATGTGCGTTTGTGTATGTATGTATGTATGTATGTATGTATGTATGTATGTATGTCTGTCTCTCTCTCTCTCTCTCTCTCTCTCTCTCTCTCTCTCTCTGAGAGAGCCAGTTTGGTGTAGTGGTTAAGGCACCAGGCTAGAAAACAGGAGACCATGAGTTCTAGTCCCTCCTTGGGCACGAAGCCAGCTGAAGGACCTTGGGCCAGTCACTCTCTCTCAGCCCTAGGAAGGAGGCAATGGCAAACCACTTCTGAAAAACCTTGCCAAGAAAACTGCAGGGACTTGTCAGACACGATTGAATGGGTTAAAAAAAAATCTGACAGGGGAACGTTTGCCATAAAGTAAAGGAGAGACTTTTAAGCAACAGTTAGAACCGGACATGGAACAACCGATTGGTTCAAAATTGGGAAAGGAGTACGACAAGGCTGTATATTATCACCCTGCTTATTTAACTTATATGCAGAGTACATCATGAGAAATGCCGGGCTGGATGAATCACAAGCCGGAGTTAAGATTGCCGGGAGAAATATCAACAACCTCAGATATGCAGACGATACCACCCTAATGGCAGAAAGCGAAGAGGAACTAAAGAGCCTCTTGATGAGGGTGAAAGAGGAGAGTGCAAAAGCTGGCTTGAAACTCAACATTAAAAAAACCCAGATCATGGCATCTGGTCCCATCACCTCCTGGCAAATAGAAGGGGAAGAAATGGAAGCAGTGACAGATTTTATTTTCTTGGGCTCCAAGATCACCGCAGACGGTGACTGCAGCCATGAAATTAAAAGACGCTTGCTCCTTGGGAGGAAAGCTATGGCAAACCTAGACAGCATATTAAAAAGCAGAGACATCACCTTGCCAACAAAGGTCCGTATAATTAAAGCTATGGTGTTCCCAGTAGTAATGTATGGCTGTGAGAGCTGGACCATAAGGAAGACAGCGCCGAAGAATTGATGCTTTCGAACTGTGGTGCTGGAGAAGACTCTTGAGAGTCCCTTGGACTGCAAGGAGGTCAAACCAGTCAATCCTAAAGGAAATCAACCCTGACTGCTCATTGGAAGGACAGATGCTGAAGCTGAAGCTCAAATACTTTGGCCACCTAATGCGAAGAGAGGACTCCCTGGAAAAGACCCTGATGCTGGGAAAGACTGAAGGCAAAAGGAGAAGGGGACGGCAGAGGATGAGATGGTTAGATAGCATCACCGATGTAATGAACATGAATTTGAGTAAACTCCGAGAGACAGTGGAGGACAGGAAGGCCTGGCGTGCTATGGTCCATGAGGTCACGAAGAGTCGGACACAACTAAACGACTGAACAACAACAACAACAAAGGAGAGACTTACCTCTGAGTGTGTCTTGATGATGTGGTATTTGACGCCGCTTTCTGAGCTAAACTCCTTCTGACACAGAAGACAACGATATTTGCCCACGGAATGGCCTCCCTGTAAATCAAAGACCAGCCGTCTCAATTTCGGCAGACTTCTCTTTAGAATAATTTGGGGCTTGGACTGTGCCACTTCAGGCTGCAAGTGGGGGAGCCACAGGATTTCTTACTCCTCCATGTGTATGTAGAGAAAGCCAGAAGTCAGGGATGAAGTGGGACAGTCTAGGATCAATATGGCGTTCTGCTGTTTATGTAATACCGTCTTTCTCAACCTTGGCAGCTTTAAGATGGGTGGACGTCCACTCCCAGAATTCCCCAGCCAGCATCTGTGGACATCTTAAAGTTGCCAAGGTTGGGAAACACTGCTCTCAGTAAACAACTGAGCCATTTCCTGAACTCTAAAGAGCAGGAATTATGGGTGACTCAAAAAAATGTTTGGCTCTTACGGCTCTTTTGCTAGCAATGAAAGTAATGTTGGGCTTTTGCCCTTTCCTTCTACCTGTACTCCCCCCACTCTGATGAAAGAGAATTGGCTCTTGAAATTTCTTCCAAAAAGGAGAGGCGTTTTTGGAAATTTCTTCCAAAAAGGAGAGGCGGAGTGAGGCGTTTTGGCATCACATGACGAGAGAGCAAGATGGCTGTGTGAATTTCAGTCCTGCAATTTACAACCCTGCCTCCAGTGATCTGCAATCTTCTGCCTTCTCCCCACTTCCATTCCACCCCAAGGACAATCTTCCTTTTCCTGGGATGCCTCTCTAGTAGCAATGCCCCTCTCACAGCTCTGGCAGTCTGTGGGTGCCCTTAGGGAAGGCTGATGAAATAGGTGTCACAATGCAAGCCCCGCCCTCTTTTTTTAACTTGAACTGTGACATCGCATACAAGTACTTCGTGGGTGGAGTTTCCATTGTGACATCACATGCACAATTGGTCATTTTGCCCAAACCTCTAGATCAGTGTTTCTCACACTTCAACTTCAAGATGTGTGGACTTCAACTTCCAGAATTCTGGGAGTTGAAGTCCACATATCTTAAAGTTGCCAAGGTTGAGAAACACTGCTTTAGTTTCTGAGGATGCCCATGGCAGGATGGCTGGAGAATGTCTCCTCCCCGGGACCCATCTGGAGAAACCGTCCACCCAATTTTTCTGAGGAAGGAGGCTTTGAAAGTGGACTTCGTAGAAACCTCACAGGAGATGGCACCTTAAGGACCACGTTCTCTTTCTCCTAAATGTTTTTTGCTACAGCCTCTGGGCTGGCACAACTCCTTCCAACATTGGGCCACGCTTTTCAAAGAGACTCTCGAAAGTTCTGGAGAGTGGAGACCACAAGGACTGCAGTAACTAGAGCAGAGCTTTCCAAACTGTGTGTCGGGACACGTTAGTGTGTCGGCTGCAGTGTCTGGCTGTGTCGCAGCTGCTGCTGCCTCCAAACATGCCCTGCCAGGATTCCACACAGGTCCTAGTGCCTGCCTTGTGCCTTGCTGCCTCCAAACTGACCCTGCCAGGATTCCGCGCAGGTCCCAGTGCCTGCCTTGTGCCTGGCTGCCTCCAAACCTGCTGTGATTCCACACAGGTCCCAGTGCCTGCCTTCTGCCTGGCTGCCTCCAAACCTGCTGTGATTCCGCACAGGTCCTAGTGCCTGCCTTGTGCCTTCCTGCCTCCAAACCTGCCCTGCCAGGATTCCGCGCAGGTCCTAGTGCCTACCTTGTGCCTGGCTGCCTCCAAACCTGCTGTGATTCCGCACAGGTCCCAGTGCCTGCCTTGTGCCTGGCTGCCTCCAAACCTGCTGTGATTCCGCGCAGGTCCCAGTGCCTGCCTTGTGCCCGGCTGCCTCCAAACCTGCTGTGATTCCGCACAGGTCCCAGTGCCTGCCTTGTGCCTGGCTGCCTCCAAACCTGCTGTGATTCCGCGCAGGTCCCAGTGCCTGCCTTGTGCCCGGCTGCCTCCAAACCTGCCCTGCCAGGATTCCGCGCAGGTCCTAGTGCCTGCCTTGTGCCTGGCTGCCTCCAAACCTGCTGTGATTCCGCACAGGTCCCAGTGCCTGCCTTGTGCCTGGCTGCCTCCAAACCTGCTGTGATTCCGCACAGGTCCCAGTGCCTGCCTTGTGCCTGGCTGCCTCCAAACCTGCTGTGATTCCGCGCAGGTCCCAGTGTCTGCCTTGTGCCTGGCTGCCTCCAAACCTGCTGTGATTCCACACAGGTCCTAGTGCCTGCCTTGTGCCTTCCTGCCTCCAAACCTGCTGTGATTCCGCACAGGTCCTAGTGCCTGCCTTGTGCCTTCCTGCCTCCAAACCTGCCCTGCCAGGATTCCGCGCAGGTCCTAGTGCCTGCCTTGTGCCTGGCTGCCTCCAAACCTGCTGTGATTCCGCACAGGTCCCAGTGCCTGCCTTGTGCCTGGCTGCCTCCAAACCTGCTGTGATTCCGCGCAGGTCCCAGTGTCTGCCTTGTGCTTGGCTGCCTCCAAACCTGCTGTGATTCCGTGCAGATCCTAGTGCCTGCCTTGTGCCTGGCTGCCTCCAAACCTGCTGTGATTCCGCGCAAGTCCCAGTGCCTGCCTTGTGCCTGGCTCCCTCCAAACCTGCTGTGATTCCGCGCAGGTCCCAGTGCCTGCCTTGTGCCCGGCTGCCTCCAAACCTGCTGTGATTCCGCGCAGGTCCCAGTGCCTGCCTTGTGCCCGGCTGCCTCCAAACCTGCTGTGATTCCGCGCAGGTCCCAGTGCCTGCCTTGTGCCTGGCTCCCTCCAAACCTGCTGTGATTCCGCGCAGGTCCCAGTGCCTGCCTTGTGCCTTGCTGCCTCCAAACTGACCCTGCCAGGATTCCGCGCAGGTCCCAGTGCCTGCCTTGTGCCTGGCTGCCTCCAAACCTGCTGTGATTCCGCGCAGGTCCCAGTGCCTGCCTTGTGCCTGGCTGCCTCCAAACCTGCTGTGATTCCGCGCAGGTCCCAGTGCCTGCCTTGTGCCTTGCTGCCTCCAAACTGACCCTGCCAGGATTCCGCGGTCCCAGTGCCTGCCTTGTGCCTGGCTGCCTCCAAACCTGCTGTGATTCCGCGCAGGTCCCAGTGCCTGCCTTGTGCCTTGCTGCCTCCAAACTGACCCTGCCAGGATTCCGCGCAGGTCCCAGTGCCTGCCTTGTGCCCTGCTGTCTCCAAACCTGCTGTGATTCCACGCAGGTTCTAGTGCCTGCCTTGTGCCCTGCTGTAAGAGTGTGTTGCGAAATGATGCCCTGCTGTAAGAGTGTGTCGCGAAACGATGCATGTCTAAAAAGTGTGTCACCTACATGAAAAGTTTGGAAAGCTCTGAACTAGAGCCTACAGTCTGCTGAGGAGATGGCAGGCCAACTTTGCACACCAACCAATAAATTGGTAATTCAAAGACAGAGATCAAGATCAACTGTGAAGATCCATTACCTTGTTACAGTTGGCGAGGTGGGCTTTTAAGCCAGACACACTGCAGTAAATGGCTGCACAGCACTGGAAGGGAAAACCGAGAGGCTGAGTGGGGAAGTGGGGAATTGGGGAACCCGCCCCCCCCCCTCCTTCTCTAAGCATCACTCCTATAAGCTGCACCTTACCTTCCTCAAAGGTCTCCTCCTCCACCAACTCCACCATTTCATTGATTTGAATGGCGGGCTCTCCCCCCACCTTTCCTGCCAACACGAATGGGCAGCTAAATCCTTGGCTGCTCAAATGAACTCCCCAATGGATCTTTGAAATGCAGACGGTTGCAAAGGGGGCAGGAAGTGGGCTAGTGGGAAGGTGCTCGGCTGGGCCACTGTTTAAGGTTAACCAGGGAGGCCGTGGTAGACTCCGCTGCAGAGTATGGATCTTTCCAAAGCACACATTCTTATCAACACATGCATTTTTGAGGAGCAACCTGTCTTCTCCTGGTTTAAGATCTCCGTCTCTTTTGTCCCAAGTTGGGGGGTGTTCAGCCCAGCTTGGCCACGAGAGCACCACACACGGGCCAAATCCAGGCTCTTGCATTCAGAACTTCCTCTAATTTCTACCCCTCTCTTTTACAGGTAGTCCTCAACTTACAACCACAACTGGGACCAGAACTTCCATCACTGAGCGATGCGGTCGTTAAGTGAGTCATGCCCGATTTTACGACCTTTTTTGCTGTGGTCGTTAAGCGAATCTGGCTTCCCCCATTGACTTTGCTTGTCGGAAACCCCCCGGGAAGGTTGCAAATGGCGATCACGTGACCCTGGGACGCTGCAACCGTTGTAATACATGCCCAGTTGCCAAGTGCCCAAATTTTGATCACATGACTGCAGGGACACTGTGACGGTCATAAGTAGGAGGACCGGTCATAACTCACTTTTTTCAGCACCGTCGTAACTTCGAACGGTTGTTAAACAAATGGTCGTAAGTCAAGGACTTCCTGTATAGAGTATTAAAAAAATGCAGATGAAATTCAAAAGCGGGGCAGGAAAGGTCTCCTTAGATGGACTTTAACTTTCCTCTGGAATAATTACTGGAGGGCTGTGGTGGGAGGGGTGAAGCCAACAGTGGACGAGGCCACCCATCGTCTCCCTGCCTGTCCTACTCTTCCTAATTTTTACCCAAACCCTCCCTATGTTGCTCAAATCTCCCTCAAATCCCGTCAAGACAAATGGAAACTCTTCTGGCAGACAAAGCACTCACGTCATTTGGGCAATTGATGTGTCCTTTTTCTTTGACTTCATTCTTCCAGGTCTCCAAAAGCCTCGGGTTCAATTTTGGAAGTCCAGGTCGAGTATAATTTAGCTGCCAACATTCAGCAGTCACAAAAGTCAGAATGCTATACGCAGGGCCACAAAATGTCTCCCAGATTTCTTATCCCTCCTAACCTCTCCAACAGGTAGAGAGCATTTTCATTCCTTTTTTAAAATATAATTTTATTGAAAGTTTTAAAAAACAAGAGTAAAAATTAATACAAACTAAAATAGAGTAAGAAGGAAAAAAGAAATAGGAAGAAATAAAAGAGCATGGAAAGGAAAGGAAAGGAAAGGAAAGGAAAGGAAAGGAAAGGAAAGGAAAGGAAAGGAAAGGAAAGGAAAGGAAAGGAAAGGAAAGGTGGAATGGAATGGAATGGAATGGAATGGAATGGAATGGAATGGAATGGAATGGAATGGAAAGGAAAGGAAAGGAAAGGAAAGGAAAGGAAAGGAAAGGAAAGGAAAGGTGGAATGGAATGGAATGGAATGGAATGGAATGGAATGGAATGGAATGGAATGGAATGGAATGGAATGGAATGGAATGGAAAGGAAAGGAAAGGAAAGGAAAGGAAAGGAAAGGAAAGGTGGAATGGAATGGAATGGAATGGAATGGAATGGAATGGAATGGAATGGAATGGAATGGAAAGGAAAGGAAAGGAAAGGAAAGGAAAGGAAAGGAAAGGAAAGGAAAGGAAAGGAAAGGAAAGGGCTACAAAGAAGTGGCTTCCAATCTTCTTTACAGCAGTTGTAAGTACAATTATAGATTTATTTACCTCTTTCTCTACATGTCTATGAAGGTTCTCAGTCATCCAGGTGGAATTGTCTGTAGCTTGAATCATGTCAACTGGATTTCTATTTTCTCAGTGGAAACGTTTCGCTCCTTATCCAAGGAGCTTCTTCAGTCTGAAGAAGCTTCAGTCTGAAGACTGAAGCAGCTCCTTGGATAAGGAGCGAAACGTTTCCACTGAGAAAATAGAAATCCAGTTGACATGATTCAAGCTACAGACTCTTTCTCTACAGTTACATCGTGACTCTCTTCTTTCTTTAATCTATCCTATCCAAAACCATCCCATCCAAAACCACAGATCATAAGTTCATTTTTTCCTGTTCTATGCAAAAAGCCCACAAGGGGTTTCCAGTCAGCAATAAACGTAGTTCCTGCCTTTGAGAGCATTTTCACTCCCCGTGCAAAGCCTTTGCCAACCTAAAGGTGTGGCCTTCAACTCCCAGAATCCCTCAGCTGGCCCACACTGAGGACTTTGGGAATTGAAGTCCATGCATCTGCAGGGCAGCCAGGCCGAGCGCGGCTGACTCAGCAGCAGGTCCCGCAACACCACCAGCCGTCGTTGGCGCTCAGGAGGATGAACCGTGCTCCGAGTTCTAAGAAAATGAGATATTTCTCCAGGAAATTGCAGTACAGTCTCATCTGTATGCACGGCACTTTCTGCACTGGGGCTAACCCCTGCTGATGGCCGGAGGGTTTAATGCAGCTGCCATCTCAGGGGAAACAGAGTTCCACCTGGTTTTATAGCACAAATGACAGAACCAGGCACCCGGCGTGTTGCTCTGATCTCCAACAGGCTCTGCTGAAGAGAGGCAGGGCGGTTAAGGGGACGGACCAGGACCAGCGAGAGCCCAGTTCAAAGCCACCCCTGACTATGGAAAATCACTGGGTGCCTTTGGGTCAATCCCTCTCTCCCAACCCACCTTGCAGGGTTGTTGTGAGCATAAATGGAGAGAAATCCCCATGGAAGCCATCTTGGTCTCCTGGAGAAAAGGCAGGATATAACCCTAACCCATAGCTTTCCAAAGTGTGTCTCGCGACACACTACTGTGTCGCCTGCGGTGTCCTAGTGTGTCGTGCAAAAACCCGGAAGCGCTGATGGGGGAACCGAAAGAAGCGGCACCCCCCCCCATCAGCGCCACCACTGGCGGCGCGGCAGTGATTGGCAGGGGTGCCGCTTCTTTCGGTTCCCCCATCAGCGCTTCCGGGTTTTTGCACGACAGACCAGGACACCGCAGGCTGCGCCGCCGCCGCCGCCGTTGGTGTGTGTCGCCAATGTGAAAAGTTTGGAAAGCTCTGCCTTAACCAATAAATAGAAAGCATACACCAATCCCCAGGCCAAGCCTTCACCCCAAACACCCCAATTCTCTGACCCCCCCCCCCCCAGCCTCATCTCTGAGAAACTTTCAGACATGACAGCTGCTCACTTGCTTTGTTTCGGGGACCAGGTCGTCCTTCATCCGCCGCTTGGTCCAGTCCTTAGCCAGCTCGTCCTCAGCTATTTCCTGCAAGTGGAAGACAGCGACTTGGGCGGAGGTGCGCCGGATGCGGCCGCTGGGGGTCCTCTCGAAATCTTCGACGGGGCTGGCCTCGGGCTTCAGCTCGGGCTGCTCTGGGGGCTGAGGAGAGAAAAGCGGTCTGTGATGAAGGCAGATGCTGGAAGGGGAAGGCGGAGGAGAAAGGGAATAGAGGAAGGAGAGGGAGGGGGAGAGGGAGGGGGGAGAAGGAGAAGGAAGAGGAGGAGGAAGGAAGGAAGGGAGAGGGAGAGGGAGAGGGAGAAGGAAGGGAGATGGAGACAGAGGAGGAGGAGGAGGAGGAGGAAGGGAGACGGAGACAGGGACAGAGACGAAGACGGAGAAGAAGGGGGAGGAAGGAAGGAAACAAATTAAGAAACAGTGGCAATTAAGGACTTTTGATTGATTTTCTATGTCAGAAGTTTCAATGGGGAACTAGCGGGCCTTGGTGAAGTGCAGTGTTTCCCACCGGCAGCAATTTCCAGCTAGGTGGCCTTCAACTCCCAGAATCCTCAGTTGAGCTCCACCCATCAGGAAGGTTTCCAGGTTCGGAAAAATGTTCTAACATCATCTGGCTGTCTCTGCCTAATTTCAAAGCATCTTGGCAAGCAAGTAGTTAAGTTTGCTTGCAAGGCTCTGTGGCAAGGAAGAGAGGAAAGATTGCTAGAAGGAGATAAAGTAAAAGCTGGTGTGTGTGTGTGAGAGAGAGAGAGAGAATGGTAATGGTATCTCTGCCTACTAATTGTTCTGCACTGAGTCTGCTATTTATTGTGGCCTAACAAACGATGGAACACATACACACGCCCTGTCATTTCTGCAAACACATCAACAGCCTTGCTTAGAGTTCCGTACAGTTCAGAATTTAAACCTGGTAGGATCAAAATGGAAGTGGATTCTTGCACTCTTGCAAGTGGAGGTCCAGATGATCTCTAAGACCCTTGTGAGATTCTAAGTCTCTGTTGCATTGTTTCTCAACCTTGGCCGCTTGAAGACGCGTGGACTTCAACTCCCAGAATTCCCCTGGGGAATTCTGGGAGTTGAAGTCCACACGTCTTCAAGCGGCCAAGGTTGAGAAACACTGCTCTGTTGGGTTCGTTTCCCCCTTGAGCAAACCACAATCTCTGTAGGTTCTCTTTGTGTATAATAATTGCAACTCATGTGAGGTCATACTCCAGTCTTCTCCAAGCTGGAGCCTTCTGGATGGGTTGGGGAACGCCAGGATGAGCACAAGCCCAATACAAAAGAGGGAACAGTTTTCAAATACAGGCACAATCTTGATGACCAGGAAGCCAGGCGGGAGGGTCGGGCTCACCGTCGACGGATGTTCGGAGCGGATGTGGTAGTCGTGACCAGCTTTTGACTTGTACGTCTTTCCACAGTGGGGGCAGGCGAAGAGTGGCTTCTCCAGCTCTGAGGGCTGCTTCCCACATCGCTTCTGGTGGTACTGGTACCCCATGAGACTGGAGAAAGTGGCCATGCAACCCTTAAGAAATGAGAAACAGCTGCAGGTCAGAAATCAGCAAGGAAAATCACAGCAGTCTTCTTAGGGTCCCAGGCCAACAATTTGAAACAGCCTAAAAGGGTTGAAATGTCCACAGGCAATAAGCAATACAAGAAATAAGAACATAAAATAGAGATTATCTGCTACAACTGGTGAGGGAGAGCTGGATTATCAATGTGGCTTGAGAACTCTGGCTGAGTTCTGTAAATTTTGCTCCCAAGCAAAAGGATAAGCGGGAATTCACCTGGGGGGCATGGAAAGTTTACTAGGGAGCGTGATAGCAACTTGATTTATTATATTTAAAGCCTGCCTTTATTTTGTCCAACCCAAGGCAGCATACCTAATGCCCTTGCCTCCTCTTTTCCCCAAAACAACAACGCTGTGAGGTGGGCTGGGCTGACAGAGGCACCGGCCCAAAGTCACCCATCAGCATCCACGCTAAGGAAGGACTAGAACTCAGATTTCTTCACTACTCCAGTTGAGCCCCTCTGAGAACAGCCCTGCAAGCAGTAGAAGAGACCCATCCCACTGTTTCAACCAGGCTTCTTCAACAACCACGGGCGCCATGAGGGGGACAAATAACACAGGTGTCATGACCTCCCTTTGCAAATGAAGCAAGCAATGTACTTGGGTCAGGCATCACGACGCAACTACGGGTAGTCCTCGACTTACGATCACAATTGGGACCGGAACTTCCGTCGCTAAGCGAGGCAGTAGTTAAGTGAGTCACGCCAGATTTTACAACCTTTTTGTCATGGTCGTTAAGCGAACCACGTGGCCATTAAGCAAACCTGGCTTCCCCCATTGACTTTGCTTGTCGGAAGCTGGCTGGGAAGGTTGCAAATGGTGATCACGTGACCCCGGGATGCTGCAACCGTCGTAAATACATGCCAGCTGCTAAGTGCCTGAATTGTGATCATGTGACCGCAGGGATGCTGTGACAGTCGTAAGTGCGAGGACCGGTTGCAAGTCACTTTTTTCAGTGCTGTCGTAACTTCGAACGGTTGCTAAACAAATGGTCGTAAGTCGAGGACTACCTGTCATTGCATCATTGGACAACATTGTGCCTATGTCCATAAGGGAAGGTGAGGATCTTGTCCTATTAAGTCCAATTAAGGTGATTCAAGAGCTGACAGGCCAATCCTGCCCATTTCACTTCCTTCCCTGGGAACCATCACCTCTCCCTTTAGAGGGAACGCACAGTAGTTACAGCTTCTCTCTGCAGCGCTGCTTCAATGCATTAGGTAAGAGCTGGTTCCCGGGCCAGTAAAGATCATTCAACTGCCAGTCAATCAGATAAAAGACCCATCAGTTTGCCAGTTCATACGGAATGCCGTTAAAAAAGAAAATAAAGACGTTTCTGCCCTGATGTACTGTGAGACAAACTGGTTTCAGATGGGGAATAATAATTCAGCTGCTGGAAGTCTGGCAGACCCATCCCTTTCTTCTCAATAAATCTTGCTAAAGAAACTCTCTGGGAGTTGTACCTGGAAAGGAATCATTTTCACTTTTAGGCAGAGGCCAAAGAGCGAGTATAACAGGTCTCTCCCGTGGCAATGAATTCTGCTCTTTCAGGTTAATACACAGTTGTACCTCTTTCTCAAAATAGGATCCCCTATCAGGAGCTGATAGCCAGAGATTAACTAGCAGATACGTAACTATTTTCCCAGCCTTGATTTTCTTGCTTCATAAAGGTCTATTTGCTCCTAACGATGTGCGCTGTGGAAGCCCAAAGCTCATTCCTGTGGTTGGGAGCTATCATTTGAATGCAATTTAAAAAGTGTCACCAATCCAAGACAGCACACACCCCTGTGTCTTTGCACCACACCTGGAGCAGGGATTCCAGAATTCCTGTGATGAACTGAGATTTCTGCTCGATCTCCCCACAACCCGTCTCCTCCCTGGCTAGCAGTATCACGGGGGACCTTGTTGCAAGCATTCTTGCAAACAGCAAAATAAATACCTCATTTGGGCATTTGAGTTTCCCCATCTGCTTTAACACTTTCCTCAGCCTTTCCCTGTCTCCGAGTTCGCTGAGAGGGACAGCAGCTTCCACAGGAACAGGCTAGAGAGAAGAAATCGGGGGGAAATAATTACAGACACACTCATACCAGCTGTCCCAGTTTGCAACAACTTGCTCTAGAGTTGAAAACAACGATTAGAGCAGAGTTTCCCAACCTTGGCAATTTCCAGGCATGTGGACTTCAAATCCCAGAATTCCCCAGCCAGCATGGCTACTGATGAGAATTCTTGGAGCCGAAGTCCACTCACTTCAGTTGGGAAACATTGGATGAGCAGTGTTTCTCAACCTCAGCAACTTTCAGATGTGTGACTTCAACTCCCAGAATTCCTCAGCTGGCTGGGGAATTCTGGGAGTTGAAGTCCACACATCTGAAAGTTGCTGAGGTTGAGAAACACTGGATTAGAGAATACCAGAGATCTCTAGGTTTTGAATATGTGGCCTCCATAACCTACAAAAAATCTTTGCTTTTCTCTTTGACAATGAGTACTGGAATAAACAATACAAACGGTGAAATCAGAAAGATTATGGAATTTACAAAACGCACATAGGGTGGCGCAATTCAGTGTTTTATGGTGCACAACAACATCTTGGCATCTGATTGTTTAAGTTCTACATACGCCCATACCTTGTTCACGTGCTCAGCCATCGTGTGATAATTCAACCCCGCTTTGGACTTGAACTGTTTTTTACAGTGCTGGCATTTCAAGGCATCCTGCAGCTAAAACAAGGGGGGGGAAAACATATATTTTCGACACAGAAATCTAGACTGGATATGATTTGCCTTCCATCAAACTACACTTAGCACTAATTGTGTGTGATAGTGTTGTGCATTTGCTTTTTTTAAAAAGTGTTTATCATCTTGTATGTCTTTAACCCAGCTTATGAATGCTATTCAAGAGTTGTTCACAATGGAAACACTTTACGACCCCAGTAAAATAAAATAAATACACCAAAAGAGGATAAATACAGATAGTTCTCGCTTAACTACCACAATTGGGACCGGAATTTTGGTTGCTAAATGAAGCGGTCATTAAGTGAATCTGATCCGATTTTACGACAGTCGTAAGTGCGAGGACAGGTCATAAGTCGAATTTTTTTCAGCACTGTCGTAAGTCTGAACCGCCACTAAACAAATGGTTGTTAAGCAAGGACTACCTGTATGATCAACAAAATAAACCAAAAAGAGATGCTGGAAATGTGTACTTGAGCCAGGAGCTGTCCCTATCATAATATACTGTATTTGTCAACAACCCCGTATGATTCGAAACAGCAGTAGGTCAAACTTTCAATATGGCAAAAGTCTGACCTCAAACAGGGAGTGGTGCAACACGAAAATCTCTTTTGTATTTTTTCATGTTAATTGGATTGAATTTGAGGCATGGGGAGGTATAAATTTAGGGGCACTTGGGGGGGCGATGGTTTCAAGGTGGGAATAGCAGCAATTTAAACTAAATCTGGAAGGCCTCTTGTTCCTTTCCCAACTTTAAACCCTGCCTTTAAAAAGTCTGATGATGAGGATGAGGAGGAGGATGGTTTGCCTGTGTTTCTTCTGATGACACTTTGGGAGGTTGGTAGCTTGTGCTGCAATCCTGGCTGCTGCCTATCCTCATAGAATCATAGGGTTGGGAAGGGACCTTGGAGGTCTTCTAGTCCAACCCCCTGCCCGAGGCAGGAGTCCTCATACCATCTCGGACAGATGGTTGTCCAATCTTTTCTTGAAAACCTCCAGCGATGAAGCACTCACCACTCCAGGAGGCCAGCTGTCCCACTGCTTCATAGTTCTCACGGCCAGGAAATTCCTCCTCATTTCCAGGTTGGATCTCCCTCTGATGAGCTTCCACCCATGGCTTCTTGTCCCACCCTCAGGTGCCATGGAGAATAAATCGACGCCCTCTCCCCTGTGGCAGCCCTTCGAGTATTGGAAGACGGCTCTCACGTCTCCCCACATCCCTTCATACTTCTTTGTGGCTTTTCCCCCCTTCCTTGAGAGGATCCTACCTTTTTCTGGGACATAAAAACTAGTCGACCGCAGCAGAAAGAACTGGGAGCATTATTTAAGAAGACCTTCCCAATTTCAAAACCCTCCCTTTAAAATGCCCCCAAGGGCCCTTTTGCACAGCATCTCAACAGGTCCAGAAAAGAAGGGGGGAAACAGACGCTTAATACTGCTTGGATTTCACCTCCTTGCAAGCCTGAAGGCCCGACTCATCTTTCTTCAACACAATCAACACCAAGTACATTAAACTGCCGCAACCCAGCAATCGTGATGCCCATTCCGGGAGCCTGGAATTCAGTGGCAATGGCCCAAGGGGCAAATCCCGGTTCAGTGCAAAGGAGTAGGGCAAATCCTGGCCCATTCAGAGCATCAACAGCTGCAGAAGTGGCTGGGGCGGAGTTTGCTTCATTTCTTGACAATTAAATGTCCAGCTCCTTACTTTTTGGCAGACTTCCATGTGCTTCTTGAGACCAAGGACCGTCTTCCGGGTGATCATGCCACATGTCGGGCAAGCGACTTCTCCCTTCTCGTTGATCGTCCGCTGCCACTGCTCCTCGGGGCTTGCTGGAGAAAAGGACAAACCATGAATGCTGGTCAACCTCAACAGGGAGGGGATTCTGTTTCAGTTTGATCTCAGAGTTCCACTTTGGCTTCTCAGGAACAATACTGGCCAATTCCTCTCTTCTGCATGCAATGCTTTAAGGCAGCTTTCCAAAACCTAAGAAACTTGATTAGCCAATGTATTGTGTGAACCCAGAAAATGAGTTAATTAATGTGTTAATTCAGTAACCGGGATAAGTGTGTCAGGATGACACAGGCACACAATTTAGGCTGAGATTGGCTCCAAGGATGTGAGCCTGAGATTATAGGAAATATATCCCAAGATCCATGGAACGCATTGTAGTTGGAAGATTAGCTCAACCATTATTTATTAGGTAAAGGTAAAGGTTTTCCCCTGCACAGTCGTGTCCGACTCTAGGGGCCGGTGCTCATCTCCGTTTGTTAGCTGAAGAGCCAGCGCTGTCTGAAGACGCTTCCGCAGTCATGTGGCCGGCATGACGCACGCGGAACCCTGTTACCTTCCCACCAAAGTGGTACCTATTTATCTACTTGCATTTGCATGCTTTCGAATTGCTAGGTTGGCAAGAGCTGGGGCGAGTGTGGGAGCTCACTACGTCACGCGGTGCTCGGGTCTCGAACCGCCGACCTTCCGATTGACAAGCCTGGCATCTTAACTTCTGAGCCATCGCGCCCCATGCATAATTATTTATTAGGGGGCATTAAAATTTCCAGAGGGACAGTTTGGTTAAGGTGCTGAATTAGGAGTGTGGAAACCAGAGTTCTAGTTCTGCCTTGGGCACAAAGCCAACTGGGTAAATCTCGGCCAGTCCCTCTCTCTCCTCCCTAGGAAGAAAGCAATGGTAACAACTTCCATGCTAGCTGGAAAATTCTGGGAGTTGAAGTCCACACATCTTAAAGTTGCCATGTTTGAAAAACACTGGTCTAAACAAAGGACCATCTCAAAAACCTGCACTATGTTATTCCACATACAATATTCAGAGCACTGTTCTCTGAGCTAGAGGTTTCTACATGGATCAGATGAACTCCTATCATCCCTGGCCAGCACTGACTAGGCCAGCCTTTCTCAAATTTTTGACCCTGGAGGAACCCTTGAAATATTTTTCAGGCCTCGGGGAACCCCTGCACATTCAGGCTCCAATATAGGCCAGAACTTACAAAATTATTGTATTTATTTCATGGGTAAGCCTGAGGTGGCAGACACCTTTTTTACAGTCGGTAAAAACAAGACCTGGAGCTGACTGTAGTTCAGATCACGAACTTCTTATTGCAAAATTTAGAATCAGACTAAAGAGAATAGGGAAGACCCACAGATCAGTTAGATATGAGCTCACTAATATTCCTAAGGAATATGCAGTGGAGGTGAAGAATAGATTTAAGGGACTAGATTTAGTAGATAGGGTCCCGGAAGAACTATGGACAGAAGTTCGCAACATTGTTCAGGAGGCGGCAACAAAAAACGTCCCAAAGAAAAAGAAAACCAAGAAGGCAAGATGGCTGTCTGCTGAGACACTGGAAGTAGCCCAAGAAAGAAGGAAAGCAAAAGGCAACAGTGATAGGGGGAGATATGCCCAATGAAATGCAAAATTCCAGAGGTTAGCCAGAAGAGATAAGGAATTATTTTTAAACAAGCAATGTGCGGAAGTGGAAGAAGACAATAGAATAGGAAGGACAAGAGACCTCTTCCAGAAAATTAGAAACATCGGAGGTAAATTCCAGGCAAAAATGGGTATGATCAAAAACAAAGATGGCAAGGACCTAACAGAAGCAGAAGAGATCAAGAAAAGGTGGCAAGAATATACGGAAGATCTGTATAGGAAGGATAATAATATTGGAGATAGCTTTGACGGTGTGGTCAGTGAGTTAGAGCCAGACATCCTGAAGAGTGAGGTTGAATGGGCCTTAAGAAGCATTGCTAATAACAAGGCAGCAGGAGACGACGGTATCCCAGCTGAACTGTTTAAAATCTTGCAAGATGATGCTGTCAAGGTGATGCATGCCATATGCCAGCAAATTTGGAAAACACAAGAATGGCCATCAGATTGGAAAAAATCAACTTATATCACCATACCAAAAAAAGGGAAGCACTAAAGAATGTTCAAACTATCGAACAGTGGGACTTATTTCACATGCCAGTAAAGTAATGCTCAAGATCTTGCAAGGTAGACTCCTGCAATTCATGGAGCGAGAATTGCCAGATGTACAAGCTGGGTTTAGAAAAGGCAGAGGAACTAGAGACCAAATTGCCAATATCCGCTGGATAATGGAGAAAACCAGGGAGTTTCAGAAAAACATCTATTTTTGTTTTATTGACTATTCTAAAGCCTTTGACTGTGTGGATCATAACAAATTATGGCAAGTTCTTGGTGGTATGGGGATACCAAGTCATCTTGTCTGCCTCCTGAGGAATCTGTATAACGACCAAGTAGCAACGGTAAGAACAGAGCACGGAACAACGGACTGGTTTAAGATTGGGAAAGGAGTACGGCAGGGCTGTATACTCTCACCCTACCTATTCAACCTGTACGCAGAACACATCATGCGACGTGCTGGGCTTGAGGAATCCAAGGCTGGAGTTAAAATCGCTGGAAGAAACATTAACAATCTTAGATATGCAGATGATACCACTTTGATGGCTGAAAGCGAGGAGGAGTTGAGGAGCCTTATGACGAAGGTGAAAGAAGAAAGTGCAAAAGCTGGGTTGCAGTTAAACCTCAAAAAAACCAAGATTATGGCAACCAGCTTGACTGATAACTGGCAAATAGAGGGAGAAAAAGTGGAGGCAGTGACAGACTTTGTATTTCTAGGCGCACAGATTACTGCAGATGCTGACTGCAGCCAGGAAATCAGAAGACGTCTACTTCTTGGGAGGAGAGCAACGGCAAATCTTGATAAAATAGTTAAGAGCAGAGACATCACACTGACAACAAAGGTCCGCATAGTTAAAGCAATGGTATTCCCTGTAGCAACCTATGGCTGTGAGAGCTGGACCATAAGGAAGGCTGAGCGAAGGAAGATAGATGCTTTTGAACTGTGGTGTTGGAGGAAAATTCTGAGAGTGCCTTGGACTGCAAGAAGATCAAACCAGTCCATACTCCAGGAAATAAAGCCAGACTGCTCACTTGGGGGAATGATATTAAAGGCAAAACTGAAGTACTTTGGCTACATAATGAGAAGACAGGATACCCTGGAGAAGAAGCTGATGCTAGGGAAAGTGGAAGGCAAAAGGAAGAGGGGCCGACCAAGGGCAAGATGGATGGATGATATTCTGGAGGTGACAGACTCAACCATGGGGGAGCTGGGGATGGTGACGGCCGACAGGAAGCTCTGGCGTGGGCTGGTCCATGAAGTCACAAAGAGTCGGAAGCGACTGAACGAATAAACAACAAAAAGGCCTGTCTAGATGCATTAACCGTGTTCTTAAACTAGAAATAAAGAATGAAACTTACCTCTTTAATGTGAAGTTGCCCAAAGTTGAAATAATTTTTTAAATAAATCGTGATCTCCCAGGGAACTCCTAGCGACCTCTTATGGAACCCAAGGGTGCCACGGAACCCTGGTTGAGTAACGTTAAATGTGTCCCTCCCTCTCAACCTCAGACAGATCTTCCACAGGGAATTCAGCTCACAACCATAGTGCTCAAAGGCCATTTTGTACCATGGCTGATGGCATTATATATGCACCAATCAAAAGAGCAGCCCTCAGCAGTTTGCTATTATATTTTTCCAACCCTTTATGAAAGGCGGCAAATCATGCCTTTTGCATCACATAAAATTACCCCGTGACAATGCAACCTGAACAATTTCATAGAATTTTTGCCAACATCTTTGGTTTCAAACGGTATCTTGAGTTTTGGGGAACAAGCAAAATGAATGTATCTTTGCAGGAATAATAACAGCAATAATGATAAGGATTTTAGTGCTTAGTTAGCCAATAACCAAGTCGGCTGTGGGGGGATTACAAAGTGACTTAAACACCTGAAATCAAAGCAATTGCTCCTCTAACACAACCACTGCAGAGCAAAGGAAACAGAACCCTTGACAGCAATTCCACTGTAAATTGCAGCACTCTCTAAAAGTACAATCATCCATGGCCAACTACCAGTTATAGGAATTATGAAGTTCCACCAGCAAATATGGGGTTGGCTCAACTCCTACAGATGAAATCAATGTAGGGCTTGCTGAGTTGTTCATGTGATCAACCTCAAGCTGACTGCAGATTCAACAGCTGGGAATGTGAATTGGCTAGAACAGAGCTTTCCAAACTATGTGTCGGGACACGTTAGTGTGTCGGCTGCAGTGTCTGGGTGTGTCGTGGCTGCTGCTGCCTCCGAGCCCTGCCAGGATTCCACGCAGGTCCTAGTGCCTGCCTTGTGCCTTGCTGCCTCCGAGCCCTGCCAGGATTACGCGCAGGTCCTAGTGCCTGCCTTGTGCCTTGCTGCCTCCGAGCCCTGCCAGGATTACGCGCAGGTCCTAGTGCCTGCCTTGTGCCTTGCTGCCTCCAAACCTGCCCTGCCAGGATTCCGCAGAGGTCCTAGTGCCTGCCTTGTGCCTTGCTGCCTCCAAACCTGCCCTGCCAGGATTCCACTCAGGTCCTAGTGCCTGCCTTGTGCCTTGCTGCCTCCAAACCTGCTGTGATTCCGCGCAGGTCCTAGTGCCTGCCTTGTGCCTTGCTGCCTCCAAACCTGCTGTGATTCCGCGCAGGTCCTAGTGCCTGCCTTGTGCCTTGCTGCCTCCAAACCTGCTGTGATTCCGCGCAGGTCCTAGTGCCTGCCTTGTGCCTTGCTGACTCCGAGCCCTGCCAGGATTCCGCGCAGGTCCTAGTGCCTGCCTTGTGCCCTGCTGTAAGAGTGTGTCGCGAAATCATGCATGTCTAAAAAGTGTGTCACCAACATGAAAAGTTTGGAAAGCTCTGGGCTAGAATAAGCTGCTGTGTGTTTATCTGGAATATCCTGCCTTCTTCAGTCCAGCAACAGATCCTCCAAAGAAACATATTTTGGCCTGACCCCACTCCTGCTTTCAGATGTTCTTGGGATCTATTTGCCAGAGTTTCAAAATCCAACAAGGGGGGATCTGAGGGCCAAGTAACTGACAAACTTTTTAGTTTTTCAGGGCAGGACAAAAAAAAATAACCACGTTTCAGTGTTAGAAACAGTTAATAGTAAAGGCTATCCATATGGATACCAGGTTTAATTACTTTTATCCAGATTCCAGTCTGGTGTCTGTTGAAAACCAGATCGCAATCTGAATGGCTGCTTGGAGTATTTTGCTGTTGTTACTTTTGGATACTTTTTTGGGGGGGTATATATCAGTGTTTCTCAACCTTGGCAGCTTTCAGATGTGTGGACTTCAATCCCAGAATTCCCCAGCCAGCATGGTCATTGGTGAGAACTCTGGGAGTTGAAGTCCACACATCTGAAAGCTGCCAAGGTTGAGAAACACTGTCTTAGATGAAAATGCTAACAAGGATTATGGACGAAGTTGAGCAGGGATATCAACTGACATTTCTGATGCTCTTAAAATGAACTCAGCCTATGCTTGTCTTCACACAATGCGCTTGTTTCCTGAATCAACCCACTTTCTGAGTTCACACAGTCTGATGGACTTGAAAACCAACTAAACAGGATGGTTTTGCACAGTGCTTGGATGGTTTTAACTTAAAACCATCCAAGCTTCCCATGTTCTGTAAACATAGCTGTTAGGTCTTTGAGGACCTGGTTAAATGGTATTATGTGAGACTCCATAATCAGGCTGCTACTTCAAAACCTGGGTGCCAAGCTGCGTGCGCCATGCCACACCCAGTAAACCACACAGAGATTTTCAAAAATAAGAAAGGCAAATAAATATTTCAAATAATAAACAAACATGCTGGCTGGGGAATTCTGGGAGTTGAAGTCCACCCATCTTAAAGTTGCCAAGTTTGGAAAACACTGACCTAGAGAAATAAGGCGATTGCTGCAAACTGAACGGCCAGGCCAAGCTCACCTGTATTTGAAGGAGCTGTCGCTGCTGTGTGGGCGGCCTCCTTTTTCACACTGGATCCTGGCAGCTTTTTCTTATGATCTTCGGTGTTACTGCTGAGAAGAGAGGCCTCCAGCTTCTTTGCTCGGTGTGCCTTCGCCTTATCTTCTGCTTTCGCCAGCCCTGTTGAAAACAAAAAGTTGCATTTGGAAAGGATATGTGTTGGGCAGCCTCTGGCTTAGAAGAAGCAGGCATGATCTCCTGCAGAGATCCCCACAGGGCACGCATAGGTACAAACAGACCGGTAGACCCCTGCAGAACAGCAAAGTGCCCAATCTACTCCATCTACTGTATATACCAGAGCTTTCCAAACTGTGTGTGGCGACACAAAAGTGTGTCGCCACACACAGTCGGCTGTGTCGCCACACAACCCGGAAGTGGCAGCGGGGGCGTGCACGGCGGCGGCGGCACCGGCGCGCCATCAGTGCTTCCGCGTTTTAGCGGAGGCTGCCGCCGCCGCCGCCGCCATGCACACCCCTGCCCGCACCGGGTTTTCCCGCGGCGACACATGAAAATCCGAAGGCTCTGAAACAATGACCCAACGGGTCACGAGTTGTCTAGTTTTTCTTAAAATTTTTAACATCATTTAAACAAAACCAGTCTGCTGCAAAGCAAAAGCCCAGCTTTCAGAATAGTTTTTATTTCTAAGAACCCCTCTGGTCCAACATCAGTCCCATAAAAAGCCAAAGACGTTTTCGAGTAGAGCTCAACCACGGGTGTCTTCGTTTTTTGATTAAACTTGGCACCACCCCCAACCCCCCCTGATGCAACCCACAACACTCTCTTCCAATGCCGGCCTCATCCTGTCCTAGTGTTTGGAGCAGAGCTTTCCAAACTGTGTGTCGGGACACGTTAGTGTGTCGGCTGCAGTGTCTGGCTGTGTCGCGGCTGCTGCTGCCTCCTGGCTTCCATGCAGGGCCTAGTGCCTGCCTTGTGCCTTGCTGCCTCCAAACCTGCTGTAATTCCACGCAGGTCCTAGCGCCTGCCTTGTGCCTTGCTGCCTCCAAACCTGCCCTGCCAGGATTCCGCAGAGGTCCTAGTGCCTGCCTTGTGCCTTGCTGCCTCCAAACCTGCCCTGCCAGGATTCCACGCAGGTCCTAGCGCCTGCCTTGTGCCTTGCTGCCTCCAAACCTGCCCTGCCAGGATTCCGCAGAGGTCCTAGTGCCTGCCTTGTGCCTTGCTGCCTCCAAACCTGCCCTGCCAGGATTCCACGAAGGTCCTAGCGCCTGCCTTGTGCCTTGCTGCCTCCAAACCTGCCCTGCCAGGATTCCACGAAGGTCCTAGCGCCTGCCTTGTGCCTTGCTGCCTCCAAACCTGCCCTGCCAGGATTCCGCGCAGGTCCTAGTGCCTGCCTTGTGCCTTGCTGCCTCCAAACCTGCTGTGATTCCGCGCAGGTCCTAGTGGCTGCCTTGTGCCTTGCTGCCTCCAAACCTGCTGTGATTCCGCGCAGGTCCTAGCGCCTGCCTTGTGCCTTGCTGCCTCCAAACCTGCCCTGCCAGGATTCCACGAAGGTCCTAGCGCCTGCCTTGTGCCTTGCTGCCTCCAAACCTGCCCTGCCAGGATTCCGCGCAGGTCCTAGTGCCTGCCTTGTGCCTTGCTGCCTCCAAACCTGCTGTGATTCCGCGCAGGTCCTAGCGCCTGCCTTGTGCCCTGCTGTAAGAGTGTGTAGCGAAATGATGCATGTCTAAAAAGTGTGTCACCAACATAAAAAGTTTGGAAAGCTCTGGTTTGGAGGAAAAGCCAGGTCTTAAGTGCTTTTAGGAAGGTTAACAGGGTAGCTGCCTGCTGGATCTCAAGGGGAAGGGAGTTCCATTGGGCAGGGGCTGCCGTGGAAAAGGCACCCTTCCAAGGACCCGCAGGGTGGCAATGTTAAAGGGAAGGGAGCTGGAGCATGCCTACTCTGGTGGGACAGGCAGACACCCTCAGGGAGAGATGGTCCCACAAATAACCTGGCCCCGTGCCATATAGGTCTTTAAAGGTGATAACCGGCACCTTGAACTGCACCTGGAAGGAAACGGGGGGCCAGTGCAGCTTGTGCAACAGAGATGTTACATGGGCAGAAATAAGGGCACCCAGCACTGGGCACGCTGCTGCATTCTGGGCCAGTTGTAACTTCCAGGTGGTCTTCAAGGGCAGCCCCATGTACAGCACACTGCAGTCATCTAGCTGGGAAGTGACCAGGGCGTGAGTGACCATGAGCAAGGCCTCCTGGTCCAAGAAAGAGCGCGATACCTGCAATCCGGTGGGCTCCTGAAAAGGGGTGCATGCGGGGACCCCCTTCTCACGCAAAAGAGCAAACAGCCCCCAATGAGATTGGTTCACAGTCCACATGAACCAAAGATAGAGAGTGTTTCGTGGCAGAAAAGCTGATGGAGGAGGACCCACCCACCCCCTTTGCAGGTAGAGAGCTCAAACGTTCCTGTGCGAATTGATTCTTGAAGTGGGACGAAGACAAAGACATCTCTAATTTTACCTTTCAATCCAAAGGTTCCTGAGATGGATGGCTGCTCCCCAGTAAATTTCTTAGGAGTTTTCTGTTTCCTTCCTAACTCAAAAAGAAGAAAACAGAAATAAAACTTGGGTCAAACCCCTGGGTGGTGAGTCGCCCTTTTGCAATCAGCCTAGGCTGACCATACGTCCCGTTTTGAACAGGACAGTCCCGTGTTTTTAACATTTCTGGACTGTCCCGTCGTTTTAATATAAAAGTCAATTTTGTCCCGTTTTTTAAAAAACCTGTCAGGAACTAGCCTGTCCCTGCCGCCAGCCAGAACCGAGAGCCAGAAGTAGCTGGAGCGACGCGAAAGAGCCAGAGCAGCTGATTGGAAGGAACCCGGAAGAGGAATCGCCTCCACCTATCAGCGCGCGGCAAAGGAGGTGGGAGAGGCGGGCCGAGCAGCATGATAGGCGGAGGCAATTCCTCTTCCGGGTTCCTTCCAATCAGCTGCTCTGGCTCTTTCGCACCGCTCCAGCTACTTCCGGCTCTCGGTTCCTCTTGTCCCGTTTTCGTCTCAAGGAAATATGGTCATCCTAATTTATCAGCCGCTTGGTTTTGCTTAATTTATCCCTCAACTGATGGCCTTGAAAAGAGATAACGAAATAACAAGGATTAGATCTAATTATTAGATTTAATAAACCCGGTTGGCCTTCTCCTGATTTTATCATGCCACCTCCGTTTCCTATTTTTATTGTTTGGTTGGTGTGGTTCTACTCTTTTATTGTTGTTATATTGTGGGAGTTTCCTTTGGTTGTTTGTCTCTGGATTGGGGCCGGGTAGAAATGTGGCAAATAAATCAATCAGAGGGGTGCACAACCCCACCCCACTCCAGAAATTTCTGCTTAGCCCTCTCTGGCTTCTGAAGTTTTGCCAGTCACTATCCATACGGTTTCCAAATTTGTCTCCACAGCCATAAGGACTAGAAACTTGGTTTTAAAAAACAAGAAGAAGAGAGAATGCTTAATCTTTCCAGAATGTTTACAGCTGGCAATTCCAAGGCAGGATGATTTCAAGGATGCCAAAAAGAAAAGAAAAAAAAAAGAGGAAGATATTGTGGAATCAGCCAGCACAGATTAATTACTTTTAAAATAAAGGCATACACTGTACAAAAAAGGATAAGCATCCGAACTGGAGGAAGCAGGGACTATGATTTTTATCTGAGTCCCGAGTCAGTGCCCAAAGTCTTCCTAAGTTGTGTAGCCAGACAAAAATGCTTCAGTTCAAGGCCTCGGTGCTGAGGAGTCTGCCTGCTGTCCTGACCATTACATGACCATTTTCTCATGGTTTCAGCCAAAGTTAGGCAATTCTGCTCACACAGAAACGGAGGCGGCGGCCCAATTAGGCGGTTCCGTTCCCCTACCCCTGCTTACACCCCAGTGCAACACAAGCAGCTAAAGCATCACACGTACTTCCGATTTCAAACTTAGAGGAGGAGGGAGGGGGTGCCTCCGCCCCACAAAGTGTGGGAAACGCTGCTCTAGTCTTACTGTGCTTCATCCTTTCGGGATCTTCCTCCTGCTTAAAGGCCTGCCTGCTCGCCTGTTTGGAGCCTCGGCTGCCCGGTGGCTGGCCAGCCGGGGTGGCGGCCGTTCCCCCGCCTCCAGCTGCAGCGGTCTGCAAGTCCCTGACGCCCTGGCTCCCGGCCGCGTGCGCTCCGTTCTCGGGGTGCTGCAAGGCCACGGCCTTCTCCACCTTGGCTTGTTTGGGATGGGCGGTGGGGGAAGCGGACCGTTCAGCGGCTCTAGGGCAAAACGCAGAGAGGGCTGATTGAAGGAGAAGCCAAGCTACCGAAGGCTTTCTTCAGTCTGACCGCCGGTGGACAGTCCAGATCCACACAGTCAGGGGGAGGAGCTTCCCCTAGCCCCGCCCCTTCCTCGGCTGCTCCCGGCCCCTACCTCTTCTTCCCTGCCCCCTTGCTGGTCGCCTTATGCGCTTTGCTTTCTGCTGGGGGGGCGGCCGCCGGCAACGGCCTCTCCAAATGATTCCACAGGCAATGCTTCTCCAGCTGGGTTTTTGACGTGAAGACGGCTTCGCAGTACGGACACGGGAAGGTGCGTTTTTCTACCACGGCCCCCTGGAAGGAGGAGAGAAAAAGGGAGAGAAGGCGGTGGAAGGAGAGCAAAAGAGGAAAGGCAACGTCTTGGCCTTCTAGAGCAGCCTCTCCGAACCTGGGCATCCTCCAGACGACTTCAATTCCCAGAATTCCCTCCAGCCGTCACTGCCGCTGCTGAGAATTCTGGGAGTTGAAGTCTCCACATGTAGAGGGCCCCCCAGGTGGGAGGGGAAACTGTTCTAAACAAAACACAGGTTGAGGATACATTCTGCTATCCAATTCGGACATGCTCTCAATAATCCTACTTGGCTAATGGTATGAATTTTACTAACCAGAGTCTGCAACCCCCTGCGTAAAAATAAAACAGTTCTGAAACATCAAAAGCATTCTACAGGTAGTCCTCGCTTAACGACCACAATTGGGACCAGACTTTTGGTTGCTAAGCGAAGCAGTCATTAAGCGAATCCGACCCGATTTTATGTCCTTTTTCGCAGTGGTCGTTAAGCGAATCATCATGGGTGTTAAGCAAGCCACGTGGTTGTTAAGCGAATCATGCGGCCCCCCCATTAATTTTGCTTGCCAGAAGCCAGCTGGGAAGGTCAAAAACGGGATGCTGCGACGGTCATAAATGTGAACCAGTTGCCAAGCGCCCAAATTGTGATCATGTGACTGCAGGGACGCTGCGAGTCGGAGTCGTATGTGTGGGGACCGGTCATAAGTCGTTTTTTTCAGCACCGTCACTAAACAAATAGTTGTTAAGTGAGGACTACCTGTACCTTGTTTGAGGATGAGTTCATACAACACGCTTAGCCAGGTGAGTTACAAACCTAGTGGCAGCAATGATACAACATGCTAAGACTAGCTAGCAGGCCAAAACCACTGACCGCTCCTTTTGCCTTCTTTGCTCTGTCTACATTGTTCCAAATTCAGCAAGAACGAAGCTGGAAGGTTTCATATTTCACTTCATTACAGATGTATTGATAATGCATATCTAACCAGGCCCCCAAAAGAGATAGCAGCCGCATTCGCACAATAGCTCAGCATTCCATGGCTGTATACACACATGCTAAACTTGGTTAATTATAACCTTGATTACGTTTTCTTGGGGGGTGGGCTTAGTGAGTTGTGCCAAATCAGCCTATTTCATTAATTTATGGTTCAATGGACAATGTAACCCCTGGAAATGGGTTAATTCAGTAACCAAGGTGGACGGGTTGTGTGAATGCAGTCCATAAAAATGACTGAAACGAAGATTATGGAAATTTACGCAGCTCTGGAAAGGGTTTTTCTTTTTTTAAAAAGAAAAGAAATGGGATTAGGGGGATTTACTGAAACGGAAAGTAACCATACAGTTGTTCTTTTCTTTTTTTTAAAAAGCAAACTGTTTTATTGACCCATTTTCAAACATACATGAAATAATGTTAAACAATTTACCATACAGAAAAACAAAATGAAAGGAGAACTTTGCACAAACAGAAAACACATAAAAAGAACAAACAAATACCCACTTTAATTGCAATTATATCCCAAGTTCACCTGATTTTGTAAGTCTTAAAAAAAAAACCCTAAACTTTAATGTTGACCAAGCCTGTTCAAATTTTTTTTCCCCAAAGGGAGAGTTCATGTGACATTTTCTGATTAACCAAATATATAATTTTCTCAAAAACGGCCAATTCACACAACTCTGAAATTCAGTCCTTTATGTCTGGGATTATATTATTTTTCCATCTCCCTCCCTCCCTCCCTCCCTCCCTCCCTCCCTTCAAATTTATATGACCGCCCATCTCCCCCCAACCAGGGGACTCTGGGCGGCTTACAATAAAAACTACAATTAAAATACAGGTATAAAATTACAACAAACAATATAATATAATAAATAAATATAAAATCCAATCTAGGCGAATCGATCTTAAAAATAGGGAGGCCATTATGGCACTAGCCATCCCCAGGAGGAGCTGTTACCTTTCCCGTCCCAAGCTAGGCGGCAGAACCAGGTTTTTGCTATTGTTAGAGCAGCAAAAACCCATCTTTGTCCTGAACGGGTTAAATTCCAAGCGGTCGGTATATAATTCACTACAATATACGGCCATGCAGTTGTAATGAAGGTGGTCAGCAAAACGGGACACCAGGCCTGTCCCCCTTACCCCTTGACAACGCTGGAAGTGGTATTTCAGGCCGTAGATGCTTGGGAATTCCAGCCAGCAGCCAGAGTTAGGACATTTCACCCTGGAGTGAGCCTTAAATTCATCTTTCCACTGATTCATCAGAGGCAGCTGAGAGGAGGGGAAAGTGCATATAAAGAGGAAAAAAGAGAAAAAAGGGAAAAAATTAAGAATGGATGAGAACAAAGGTTCAAAGAGAGTGTAGCTGCATCTCTCAGCTTGGTCTCCAGCCAACCCACTGGCCTGCTTATCTGCCTGTTCCTCTCCCACCAGGCTTTGAGGTGTAAAGATTCCCTCTCCCAGGAACGGAAAGAGGCAGCCAAGAACAGGGACTCATGCAGAGATGAAATCTTGGGAGAAGTGGAATGACCAAAACGTCACCCTAGAGCAGTGTTTCTCAACCTTGGCCACTTTCAGATGTGTGGACTTCAACTCCCAGAATTCCCCAGCCAGCGTTGCTGGCTGGGGAATTCTGGGAGTTGAAGTCCACACATCTGAAAGTGGCCAAGGCTGAGAAACACTGCCCTAGAGAATTGATAGGAGTACGAGAACAAGTGAGCTGAAAAGAAGTTAACTTTAAAACAGCAACTAGAGATAGAAAGTCATGTTTGAACCAGCAACCTGATGGAATGAGGCGGCAAAGGATAAAGGAAAAGGTATTGGAGGATCCCCAATCTGTGCACACAACTACCCTCCACGAAGTGGTCCCGTCTTCCACAATCCCTGCACACCACCTGGCTAGCGGGCAGAGGAACAGTATGAGTGTGTGTGTCTGCGTGTAATGCTTAAGCCATCGTCATTAAAAAAGCTTTCGTACAGTGTTTCTCAACCTTGGCAGATTGAAGAGGTGTGGACTTCAACTCCCAGAATTCCCCAGCCAGCCTTGCCTCAGGCCTTGCGGAGCCCAGACTCACGGAAGACTGACAAGGCACCAGTCTCGGTGCGGGCACCTTGACTTCCTTCTAAGTCAAGGCTGCAGAGGAACAAGCCCATTGCGAGGAATGTGCCCTGAGAACAAATGTGATCAAGACGATGCACGCTTGCCCAGAGAAAAAAGGTTGGAGGGCTGAAAATGCCACTGTAATGGCGAGCGACCCCAGGCCCCTTGAATATCTTTGGGGAGAGGAAATCCCCCACATTCCTGCACCCCTGCCTTTTTCAAGCAAAGCCACCAACCTACATTTGCAATCCATCTGCCCATCTCTCCCCCACTCCCCCTTAATAGCAGCCAGTCCCTTAAATACAGATAGTCCTTGACTTACGACCATTCGTTTAACGATGGTCCGAAGTTACGACGGCCTCGGAATGGGTGCCTCATAGCCTGTAAAGCACTTCCGAGCATCGCAAAAGTCGCACCACCACCCCGCAGTCACATGATTGCATTTCGGACGCTTGGCAACCAGCTCGTATTTACAACCGGTTGCAGCGTCCTGCAGTCACGTGATTGTGTTTTGCAACTTTTTTGCCGTTCTCTGGCAAAAATGCCCATCAGGGAAGCTGGATTTGCTTAACAACTGCGGTGATTCGCTTTAACGACCTGTGATTCGCTTAACGATCACTGTAAAAATGGTTGTAAAATCGGGTCCGGTCACATGGTGACTCAACTTACAACCGTAACAACTTATAATGGAAATTCCGGTCCCAATTGTGGTCCTAAGTCAAGGACTACCCGTAGTTAAGAATATCAGTCTCAAGGAAACTCTTCCACAACGTTTTGATATTCTTTGATTGAAAAAAACCTGAATTTGGGAGCCAGGCAAGGCTGTAGTCCAGTGTTTTCCAATCTCAGTAACTTTAAGATGTGAGGACTTCAACTCCCAGAATTCCTGGGGAATTCTGGGAGTTTATTTATTTATTTATTTATTGAATTTATCACCGCCCAACTCCCCCAAGGGGGACTCTGGGCGGTTTACAACAAAATTAAAATCATTAATACAGAGTTATATATAGAGTAAAATACATAATAAATAACAATTTAAAATAGAATGAATAAAATAAAATCCAATGGCAGAATCTTCTTCAGTTGGTAAAAAAGGGCACCCAGAACTAATCTAAGGTGCTAGCCATCTCCAGGTATATCCATTCTCCTTCCCACCCCAAGCATACTGACAGAACCAGGTTTTGAGTTTTTTCCGGAAGTCCAGGAGCGAGGGGGACTGTCTGATCTCTGGGGGCAGAATATTCCAAAGGGCAGGGGCAACAGCAGAGAAAGCACACTTCCGAGACCCCGTTAGATGGAACTCCTTAACCGATGGGGTCCGTAGCATGCCCTCTCTGCATGCCCGGGTCGGACGGGATGAAGTGATGGGGATGAGACGGTCCCTTAGGTATCCTGGTTAAGTTGAAGTCCACACATTTTGAAGTCCACATCAACATGAGTTGAAGTCCACACATGTTAAAGTTGCCACCGTTGAAAAACACTGCTCTAGTCTCTGGAAGAAACCACATGTAGGCACCAAGCCCCATGGCCAGATGGGAGGGGACTGCCCAGCAGCCGGCCAACTGGAGCCCTGCAAATCCCTGACCTCCCTCAGGCTCCTCCTCCATGCAAATCAGATATTTGCATAAAGGAGGGCTTGTTCAGGATACCACTTTCCTGCTAAATCTTTCTGACCTGCTCTTAGCCAGCTGCAGCAGCCGATTGGTCCCAAGACCCAACGAAAGGTAAGCAAGGACGGCGTGTGCAAATGAGCCCACAATTATCACAAAATGTCCCCTTCTGTTGGGGAATCCAATTTGCTGGTCCCTGCTTTTCCTATCCTGTTTTGCTACGGGGGAAGAGGGCTACGGGTCTGGCAGGTTGCCAAGTAGGAAGAGAACTAGCCGTATCTGGACAGGAAGCAGAAGCACTAAGCGTTGGGAGAAGTCAATTAGGAAACGCCAATTAGGAAACGCCGCCCTCTCCCATCCCATGCCACTGCTATTCCCACAGGACTTTCCCAAAAGGTCCTCCAGGCTGAAGATGTCCTAAGATGCCCTATTTCAGCAGGTCTTCACAAGGATGCTGGGCCACTGGAGAAAACAGGATATGGTGAAGCAGGGCTGAATGCCAACAGCATTCCTGTGATTTTGCAGAAGCCTGCAGAAACATGGGACCCACCAAATGGAAAGCATACGAAAAGGGGGGTGGGAGGCAGAACTCATCTAGCAAACTGCCCTGGACCAAGTCATGCTTCCAAAATCCATTGATGCACGTTGCCATTACTTTCCACACCCAAGCAACCAATGGGGGGCTCTCCCCAGAACTCCAATAATTTTTAACACTTCAAAATATCTCCCTCTCTCCCTCTCTCTCTCTCTCAACATCTCCTGGAATGTCTTCACATCACTGCATTGCTCAACCCCCCCATTATCAATGCAGCGGTCTCTCAGCACAGAAGAGACGCACTTCCTGATGTAACACTTGGCTCTATACTGCTCCTTTGTGGATCATCTGGGCACAGCCTCCTTCCTCCTATGCCGATAAGTTGGGGTGACTCATATTCCTAAGCCTTAGAGCAGGGGTCCCCAACCCCCGGGCCGCAGACCAGTACCGGTCCGTGGCCTGTTAGGAACTGGGCCGCACACTTCTGTCCACGCCATCCTGTACGCTTACCACTTCCGTCCGCACCATCCCGAAACCATCCCCCCCGCCCGGTCCGTGGAAAAACTGTCTTCCACGAAACCGGTCCCTGGTGCCAAAAAGGTTGGGGACCGCTGCCTTAGAGCACCAATTTTGTTGGGAGAAAATCCCCAGATTAATTGGCTGGCATTCTTCATCCCAAATAAAATATCTCCATCAGGATCCCAACAGCCAAGTTGGTGTAATGGTTAAAGGTGATAGATTGGAAGCTAGGAGACGGTGAGTTCTAGTCCTGCCTTAGGCAGGACAGCCAGCTGGGTGACCTCGGGCCAGTCCCTGTCTCTCAGCCCTAGGAAGGAGCCAATGGCAAATCAGGAGACTGAGAGTTCTAGTCCTGCCTTAGGCATGAAACTGGGTGACCTTGGGCCAGTCCCTGTCTCTCAGCCCTAGGAAGGAGACAATGGCAAACCAGGAGACGGTGAGTTCTAGTCCTGCCTTAGGCATGAAAGCCGGCTGGGTGACCTTGGGCCACTCCCTGTCTCTCAGCCCTAGGAAGGAGCCAATGGCAAACCGGGAGACGGTGAGTTCTAGTCCTGCCTTAGGCACAAAGCCGGCTGGGTGACCACGGGCCATTCCCTGTCTCTCAGCCCTAGGAAGGAGCCAATGGCAAACCAGGAGGCTGAGAGTTCTAGTCCTGCCTTAGGCATGAAAGCCGGCTGGGTGACCTTGGGCCAGTCACTCTCTCTCAGCCCTAGGAAGGAGCCAATGGCAAACCAGGAGACGGTGAGTTCTAGTCCTGCCTTAGGCACAAAGCCGGCTGGGTGACCTCGGGCCATTCCCTGTCTCTCAGCCCTAGGAAGGAGGAGGCCAGGGGCAGCCACTGCTGGCCAAGAAAACTGCAGGGACTTCTCTATGTAATTGCCAGGAGTCAAGATTGACTTGAAGGCACCAAACAAACAAATTGGAACTCCCATGATCCCAATGAGCTATCATAAGCTAAAAGGAATCATCAGCCATTCAAGGCTGTTCTCCCCCCCCCCCCCCCCCCCCCGTTGCCAGAAAAGACAGAAAATATATTTAAAACCTTACAGGAATATCTTTCAAGGCCTGATTTTCTGTCTTGGGCCTTCCTTTCCGTTTGCTTTCTGTTTTGTCATTTGTTGCATTTCCTGCAAAGAGAGGGAGAAAGTGCAAGAAGGCCATTTAAATCAACGCTGTTATCAATGCAACATGTTTAGCTTGGTTATTGAACTCGTTCATTCATTGGCAGGAGATTCATACAGAACACAGAAAGATAATGGGATGGGTTTCCGTAACATGTGCAACCGTAAGAAAAATACCGGAGTTAGGGCTACCTAGATCAGTGAATGCATCTGCTAGATCTCTACCTGACCTGGTTACGTGTGCTGTGTGAACACAACCACTTGGCAGAATATTGACCCGTTTGGATTCTTCCCCAATAATCAGGCACATCAGTTTTGACAAGGTGAGATTTGTATTCCAGAAAAAGGAAAGAAATGTCTCAGCAAACCCATAGTATTTGCATTTGCTCAAGATGCAAAGTTCAACTCGGCTTCTATTCACACTACTTGCAAACCTTGTTAACAAAGCAGAAGAAGAGGGTTACGTCTGAAATCTGCTTTTCCCAAAGTAGTAGTCCGTTCCAGACTTTTTACATGACAACAACTACCATCCACAGCCAGGATAGCCTCTAGAGATGATGGGAGGACATCCAACATTTGAAGGGCACCAGGTTGGGGCAAAATTTCTCATTCCCATAGCAATCTGTTGCAGAAGTGGCCAAGATAGCCTACTGTTATTGAAGAGTCCATAACACCTGTTAAACAGAAGCATGGTCATTATTTATTTATCTAATTTATATAGTCTAATTTATTTGTCTAATTCAGTGTTTCTCAACCTCGGCAACTTTAAGATGTGTGGCCTTCAAGTCCCAGAATTCCCCAGCATGGGGCTGGGGAATTCTGGGAGTTGAAGTCCACACATCTTAAAGTTGCCGAGGTTAAGAAACACTGGTCTAATTTATATTTGTTTAATTTATTTATTTGTCTTATTTATACTTACAAAATAAATATAATTTATTTTTCCCTTATTGGACAATGCCGCTGTGATCCTAATCTTCTCATTCGCTCAAGGACTTGATGACAACCTACTGTTCCAAACCAGCATGTGGTTTGCTTAGTTTTGGCTAAGCACATGACATGAACTCAGTTACGGACAACTGCAAATCACGCTTTACGGTTTAGCATGATGCATAAGCCCAGCCACCCGTGGCTTCTTCAACAAACTGTGATTAAGCAAGGCAGAGATTAGTGCAAGGTAAGAACCAGGTTTAGGTAAATACCTACCGGCTGGTTATTTGGTTGGGCTTAGCTTGTGATGTGAACTTGGAATTTTATTTTCTTATCCCAGCCTTTAACTCTTTCATGGGGGAACATCTGTAATCCAACGTTCATTCACCAGACACTCTTCCCGAGTTCTTTATCCCCCCCTTACTCTGCATATGTGTCTGATGACAGAAATCTAGAAGCACCACTGCACAGTCTCCTAGAGCAGGGGTCGGCAACCGGTGGTCCGCGGCCCACTGGTGGTCCGCGGGCTGTTAGGAACTGGGCCGCAGGGTGAGCCGGAGCAGCTGATTGGTGGGGGCCCGGAAGGGGAAACACCTCCACTTATCAGCGTGCAGCAAAGAAGGGCTGAGGCGGGCCGAGGAGCACCCCTGCCAATCAGCCTCCCCTCGCTTTTCGCCTCCCTGCTGCTCGGTGCGTTTTTTTGCGGAACCGAGGGCATTTTCGGGGTCCCCGGAGCCTGCCCTTTCGAAGGGGCACCCTGGCGGGGCGCAGGGCAGACTTCCCCCCCTTTGCTCCCCGCAGTTTTTTCAGCCCCTATCGGGGTACCTCAGGCACGCCTCCGCCTCCCCGTCGCACAGCTTATCAGCGCGGAGATTTTCCACCCCGAGACGCACACCCCACCGTCACTTTTTGTGGTGATCCGAGGCTTTTTCGCCTCGCGACCGCAGCTTTTCTTGGCAGAGCGCCACTGTTGTGAGGTGAAAATGCCTCGGATCACTGCAAAAAGCGACGGTGGGGGGTGCGCCCCGGGGTGGAAAATCTCCGCGCCGATCAGCTGTGCGACGGGGAGGCAGAGCTGTGCCTGAGCTACCCCGATAGGGGCTGAAAAAACTGTGCCCCTTTGAAAGGGCAGGCTCCGGGGACCCCGAAAATGCCCTCGGTTCCACGAAAAAATGCTGCACTGAGCGGCAGGGAGGCGAAAATCCTCGCCATCAGCGCTTGCCGGGGGGCGGGGTTTGCAGGCGGGAGCCAATCAAGTGGGCCGGGGGGCGGGGACCCCTAGAAATAAAGTGCACAATAAATGTAATGCTCCCGCCTGCAAACCCCGCCCACTGGCCCATGCGATTGGCTGCCGCCTGCAAACCCCGCCCCCCAGGAATTTTTTTCCCACGGAAGTGGTCCCTGGTGCCAAAAAGGTTGCCGACCCCTGTCCTAAAGAACTGGATTGTAAAAAAAACCCAAACTAAACAAAGTTGGAAAGCTGGAGAACACAGCTTTTGGGATTTCATTTATTTATTTGGTGAATTTCTTCTTCCCACCTCCTTTTCCAGCAGTGGCCATAGGAGGTGAATGTATTTTCTTCTGTGTACCAAAGGAACGTGGTGTGTGTGTGTATCTGTCTCTGTGAACTGCATTTACTCCATCTTGGGTCACATGACCAGGAAGGAGGAGGGGGCTTAGAATGGACCAGTTGGTAACATTCTGAGCCACTGCCCAGCCTCCTTAAGAGTTGCTGCGAGTTGGGCAGCAAATGAATGAATGAATGGGCCGCATCCAGCTAGGGGCTGCAGAGAAAAATGTCCCCTCAACATCCCTATGGGAGAGGAATTAATTAATTAATTTGGCCCATTTTCTAATCCAGTCTTCTTGAGCTGGATCCTTCCCTCACATCAAAGTTGGTCCCCTTCTGTTCTTGCAGAGTTGTCGTCCTGCTGAAGGACAGGCAGGGAGAATCTGTCCCCTGGGTTGGAAAGTATAAAAATACGGCCGAAATCTCACAAGATTTCCAGACCTCTTGAGAATCCAGCACTCTTGCCCTGACCCTGCATGGGTTTTCACATGAGACCCTGTAATGTCACTTGCGTCATGGCCCCAAATCTTGCAAGATGTGTTTTGAGAACGCAACATTCTGTTGAGATTCCACAACAGGCCACTCATTTTTATCATGATTTATGGAGTTCTGAGAGTGCCTTGGACTGCAAGAAGATCAAACCGGTCCATACGCCAGGAAATAAAGCCAGACTGCTCCCTTGAGGGAATGATATTAAAGGCAAAACTGAAGTACTTTGGCCACATAATGAGAAGACAGGATACCCTGGAGAAGAAGCTGATGCTAGGGAAAGTGGAAGGCAAAAGGAAAAGGGGCCGACCAAGGGCAAGATGGATGGATGATATTCTGGAGGTGACGGACTCGACTGTGGGGGAGCTGGGGATGGTGACGGCCGACGCGAAGCTCTGGCATGGGCTGGTCCATGAAGTCACGAAGAGTCGGAAGCGACTGAACGAATAAACAACAAAATGGAGTTCTGTTCTGCTTGCACAACTTATGGGGGCTGCAAACACCAAGCCCTTTACCCGATTCAAAAGTTGACTACCCTTGACCCCACTTGGAAAACCTAACTCCTACCCAGGTTAGACTGTTCGTATGTTGGATGGAGCTTCAGTTCCGCCTTGCTGCTCTCCCTGTGCGCGCTGCTCTTGCTGGATCCCGCCACATTCTTTCCAACTCTGTAGGAATAGGAATCTGCCATGGCTGAAAGAGAAAGGAAGAGGATCGTTTCAAAGACACTGGACATTCAAACAAGGGAGTTGGTTTTCTTTTGAACTTTGTGGGATGGAGGTTAAAGAGGTTTGGAGCTTAACCCTTAAGAACATCAGAACAGCCCTGCTGGATCAGGCCAAGCCCCATCTTAGTCCAGCATTTGGTTTCTCTGTATGGCCAACCAGATGCTTTTGGGCAACTCCCAAGCAAGGGGTGAAGATACAGCTCTCCCAAACTGATATCTAGAGGCTATCTGAACTCCCAAGAGGTATTGGTGTATCTTTTAGACCAGGGGTCCCCAACCTGTGGGCTGCACAGCAGGTGAACGGTGGTGGTCCGTGCGATTGGCTCCCGCCTGCAAACCCCGCCCCCTGTCCGTGCGATTGGCTCCTGCCTGCAAACCGTGCCCCCCAGTCCACATGATTGGCTCCCACCTGCAAACCCCGCCCACCAGTCCACGCGATTGGCTCCCGCCTGCAACCCCTGCCCACCGGTCCACGCGATTGGCTCCTGCCTGCAAACCCCCCCCCCCAGTCCTTGGAAAAATTGTCTTCCACGACCGGTCCCTGGTGCCAAAAAGGTTGGGTACCCCTGTTTTAGACCAAAAGTCCTTTATAGACTGATCACCAGTAATGCATCTCTTTAAAGCCATACAAGTTGGCGCCAACACCCCATCTTGGAGCAGAAAATTCCATTAGGGATGTACAACATTTTCAGTGCACTGAACAGCTGGTTTCAGACGATCTCTACTTAAACCGAAACACACGTTTTGGATGTTTCGGTCTATATCTGGAATGAAATGGGGCTCTTTGGTTCTGGATACAGATCATTTCTTGTTCTGACTAGAAATGATTGGCGGAGGAAAGAGAAGGAAAAAGCCCAGGGCAGGGAGGGGAGGCTGCTGGGAAGATCGGGGGGGGGGGGGGGAGGGTGAGAAGGCTGGTGGGATATGCTGGACTAGAAGCTGCTGATGGAAGAGAAGAGAGGGGAGTCACACACACCGGCCAGGCCCCATAAAACCATCCTGGGATCCCTCGGGATTTTGTTTGAAGCCTGGAACGACCCCATCTTCCCAGGTCTTGTTTCCACCCAACTGTGGCTGTTCCAAAATGGTTTAGCAGATCTTCCAGAACAAAATGATAGTGTTCTGGGTTTGAAACAGATGTGGCTACTTTAATGAGTCTCGGTCGGTGTTTCTCAACCGTGGCAGCTTTAAGATGGGTGGACTTCCACTCCCAGAATTCGCCAGCCAGCATGGCTTAAAGCCCCCAAGGTTTGAGAAACACTGGTCTAGGTGCTGTGGTTGCCTCTTCCAAGGCATGTGGGAATAAACCACCTTTATCTTTATTTGTACTACTACTGACCATTACCGATGCTTTCTCCAAAGTATTGTGTGTTTCTGGAGTAGAGCAACTCTCTTGCCTGTAGGACAGGGGTACCCAACCTTTTTGGCACCAGGGACAGGTCGTGGAAGACAATTTTTCCACGGACCGGTGGGGCAGGGTTTGCAGGCGGGAGTCAATCGCGCGGACCACCACCACTCACCTGCTGTGCGGCCCACTTCCTAACAGGCCATGGCCCACAGGTTGGGGACTCTTGCTGCAGGAGATACAGACTTCAGTTCCTGATACAAAAGCCCTTTCTCTGTGCTTCCCCTACTGTCATCCAAACAGATTATGCTATGCCAGATGGACAGAGGCAATCCCATACATTCTGGTTGTTTCCAAATTTATCTGAAATAAATCAGTAATCCAACTATCTATCTATGTCAGCATTTCCCAACCCCGGCAACTTCAAGATGTGTGGATTTCCACTCCCAGAATTCCCCAGATAGCACTGACTGGGGAGTTCTGGGAATTGAAGTCCACACATCTTAAAGCATGCTGGCTGGGGAGTTCTGGGAGTTGAAGTCCACACATCTTAACGTTGCTGAAGAAACACTGATCTATATGGTTGAGGTCATGCATGAAAGTTGCAATGGCTAGGGAATATTCAATCCTAAATATTTGTACATGGAGCATCCTTTACTATAGCCCATGACCTACAAAGAAGTACCAATTTGTCATAGAAAAGACAACATTAGCTGCGTTTGCACAACACTCTTAACCTGGTTCCTGAATTAACCCATTTTCCAAAGTTGCATATTGAATAAATTAACCAGACTGGGGTCAGTTTTGCACAAAATACTAAGCCCTTAAAAAAAGCATCAGATGCAGTGCTTTCCAAACTGCCGCCGCTGGCGACACATTAATGGCGGCGGCGCGGTGGGTGCGCAGCGGCAGCAGCCTCACTAAAACGCGGAAGTGCTGATGGCGCACCGCTGCCGCCGCCATGCACACCCCCGCCGCCGCTTCACGACACACTAAGCTGTGTGTTGCGACACACTAAAGTGTCGCGACACACAGTTTGGAAACCTATGATCAGATGGAAATACTTCTGCTATGACCTGATCCTGACTCATGTGAGCACAGCCATCATTGTAAAGATCAAAATAACAAAATAAAATAATACAACTGTAACTAGGTACATGACACCAAAAGACAAGCTATAAAATTATTTTGGGGGGGGGGAAGGATGCCATGATAAAGAATGTCAAACCAATGACAATCTGTTACTCATTTTTACTGTGATGAGATCTAATCTACAAAATGCCACTGATGAATAGACGGCAACAAAGATCCATTGTCGTCTGGTGCCATCTGGCAGTTGTCCAGATTTTTGAAGCCATGAGGCCCATTATAATTTATTTATTTACAGCCTGCTTTTCTAACCAGAAGCCATTCGAGGCAGTTAACAATAAAAAAAATAAGCAATGGACAATTGGGGCATTTTTTATAGTAATTTTATTAAAGACTACAATAAACAGTAACAGTAAAAACTAATACACACTAAAAAAAAGAAAAAAGAAAAAATAGGTGCAGAAAAGAGAAAAAAGAAAGAAAAAGAAAAAAGACAGAAAAAAGACAGAAAAAATAAGAATATAGTAAAGAAAAAGAAAAGAAAGAAATGACTTCCCCTTCATCACAACAATATAAACAATTTTAGTAATTTATCACCTTCACTTAAAATACAACCAATGATTTCTTCTTCCCATATCCCATCTCTTATCTATAAACAAATCCATAAAACCTCATCATTTCAGTCCTGATGTCAGCAAAAGTCCATTAAGGGTTACCAGAGATAACAACGTATCTATTTTAACCTTGATCAAATAAGCCAACTTTATATTCCTTTCTTTTACTTCTAACAATCTTGCTCTTTAGTCCCATCAAATAATGGTGGAAAAGAGATGTCTACAGCACCACTGGACGTCAACGAAGGACGAAACTTGATCAAACAAGGGTGACTATTGCTATTAAGGCCTACCATGTGATGGTAAGAGTGGTGAAGCAACAATAATTCTCCGCTCTTATTGCGTCCACGAATAGTCATCCGGCGGCCTTGTTTAAGGTGACATGAGCTCTCCTGGGGAAGGAGGACTCGGAGGTGCACCTACAAGGTTGGGCGAAGGAATTTGCAGAGCATCTGTCGGACAAAATCACTCGAATTCGTTCCAAGTTAGACGCCAGTTTTGATACAGGTCCAAGGGAGATGATCAGGGTATAGTCTTGCCTGGTTATGGGGAACAGGCTTCAGCTGAACCCTGGCAAGACTGAGTGGCTCTGGGTTTTGGGGCCTTCTGGATCTGGGAACTTACCAGCTATGGTAGTACCCCAGACAGACCTGGTGCCCAACCTGGGGGACCTCCTAGACTCTTGACTCCTGCTCGAGGAGCAGGTGACAGTCGAGGCTAGGAGGGAAAGAGCACAGCTTCATGTTGTGTGCCAGCTGCACCCCTTCCTGGGCCACGAGGCAGTACTCAGTCACTCATGCCCTGGTCACCTCCAGAATGGATTACTGTAATGCGCTCTACATGGGGCTGCCATTGAAGAGCATCTGGAAGCTTCAGCTGGTGCAGAATGCGGCTGTGCAGCTGTGAGCGCATTACACCCCTGCTCCGCGAGCTGCACTGGTTGCCAGTTTGCTTCCGGGTGCAATTCAAGGTGCTGGTTTTGACCTTTAAAGCCCTCCACGGCATGAGACCAGGTTATTTGAGGGACCGTCTCTTCCCGGTTACATCTACCCGTTCCATCAGGCCCAGCAGAAGAGGCATGTTGCAGGTCCCATCTGCTAAGGAGCTCCATCTGACGGGACCCAGGAGACACGTCTCTTCTGCTGTAGCCCCCGCCCTCTGGAACACCATTCCCCCGAGGTGAGGTAGCCCCGTCTCTGCTAGCCTTCCAGAAAGCCTTGAAAACGTGGTTCTTCCATCAACCTTGGGGATCCTATGGCGAGCCTGCAATGGGGTTGGATGAGGCTAACTGAGGGTTGACCACCTGTATCTTGGGGTTCTTTTATGGTTTTATTCCTTTATGTTTTTTTTTTCAATTTTGTTGTTATTTATGTCTGATATTTTTTATATTGTGAATGGTTTTAATTGTTATTCTGCTTGCAAGCTGCCCAGAGTCACTTTTTGTGAGATGGGCAGCTACAGTATATGAAGTTGCTAAATTAATAAATCAGAAATCGATCTAACGGAGATTGGTCTCCTCTTCTCACGGTGAATTTTAATGAGCAGTTCCAAGGGAAATAGTCATAGGAAGTGGTTCTAAAGAAGGTGTCGCCATCCTGTCCTAAATTCCTGGTGTAACTGATTCAAGCAGCCTTCCCTTTCCTATTAATTTACAAACATCACAGGGAATCACATGGAAAGCATTTAAAGAAAAATAAGAAAGCTATGGCAGCTTTGAGGGAAGTTTGCCTTAAAACAGTAGATCAAAGCAAGATTTAGGATAGGCACGAGTGGGCTCGGCAGGGCTGAATGGAGCACTTGCAGAGCCCCCCAATTTTGGAGGAATAGAAAAGAAGAGTCCAGTCAGGCTGATGCAGGTAGTCCTCACTTAACAACAATTGGGACCGGAATTTCAGTTGCTAAGCGAAGCAGTCATTAATTGGAGGTCAGCCTTTATTAATGGCGCTATGGACTTTGAAGAAGCACGAGTACAGGGCGAAAAGGAGAAAAGAGCTAAAAGGAAGGCACGTCAGGCAAACCCTCATCATGACCGTCTCCCACCCAGAAACCTATGCCCTCATTGTGGGAGGTTGTGCGGATCCAGAATTGGCCTTTATAGCCACTTACGGATCCACTGTTAAAATTTTACCTTTGGAAGACAATCTTACTCGGCTACGAGTGATCGCCAATGGTGGTAAGTGAATCCAACCCAATTTTACCACCTTTTTTTGCAGCGGTTGTTAAGGGAATCATTGTGGGCGTTAAGCAAACCACATGGTCATTAAGTGAATCACACGGTTCCCCACTGATTTTGCTTGCCAGAAGCCGGCTGGGGAAGTCGAAAATGGCGATCCTGTGACCACAGGATGCTGTGATGGTCATAAATGCGAACCGGTTGCCAAGCACCCAAATTGTGATCACATGACCACAGGGATGCTGCAATGGTTGTAAGTGTGAGAACCGGTCATAAGTTGTTTTTTTCAGCACCGTCATAAGTCCAAACCGTCACTAAACAAATGGTTGTTACGCAAGGACTACCTGTAAAGCAACTGATAAGCCCTCTTGCTGCAAATAAATATTCAGATGGAGAAGATAAAGTCTTCTTGGAGTCCAGCTCAACTTTTGCTGACTACCCAGATGCACCCATACTGTTTTATTATCGATGTCTTCTTCTGGGAGGCTTGATGGCTCAGCGGGTAAGACGCCAGGCTTGTTGATCGGAAGGTCGCAAGTTCGGAGGTTCGAATCCCTAGCCCCGCGTGACGGAGTGAGCTCCCGCACTCACCCCAGCTCTTGCCAACCTAGCAATTCAAAAGCATGCAAATGCAAGTAGATGAATAGGTACCACTTCGGTGGGAAGCTAACAGCGTTCCATGTGCGTCATGCCGGCCACATGACCGCGGAAGCGTCTTCGAACAACAGCGGCTCAACAGAGATGAGCACCGGCCCCTAGAGTCGGACACAACTCTCCTTTACCTTCTTCTGGAGTAGTTTTCTAATTTCCTTCCAGTCTAGCCTACAGCCCTGGGATCTCTTAGTGGTGTCCTATCCAAGGACTAATGACATCCAAGGCTACTTCGCTTTCTCAAGATCAGCCAATGTGAACCATTTTCTTCTAAACATAAGTACCGATCTTTCTGTTTCCTACCGCCAGCATTTCAGCTCCAAGCTCTAAATACCCCAAGTCCTAATCACTGACTTTCATTGCGCCACAGAAAACTGACGCAAAATAAAACCCAAATTCACAGTCAAGATGTCTCTTTTCCCATTTCCAGATTTCCCTCCAACTCAGCCTCCTAGGTATTCTGCCTAATAGGCTTGCAGGCAAAAAGCCCGGCAGTTGGCTTGACATTATTAATTAACCGTGACGTTGCCGCATATATGGTCACCCTGCAACTCGGCTGCTGCAGAAACGTACCGAGTCTCGCTTCTTTCTCGGCCAAAAGATTTGGATTCTGCCTTCCGCACGCTAAGCTCGTTTTGTTCGGTCACCAGGGAAAGTAACAGGTGAGGTGGGGTGGGGTGAGCAGTGCCCCTGATCTGCAAAACTGCTATCCTCCATGCCAGACGCGCATTAAAATGCTTTGGGGGAACCGGGGAGCAGACCAACCCAGAACCACAGCAGGAATCTCCCCCAAATCTGAGGATCCAGGACTGGAAATGGAGAGAGGGAAGGGTCAAATCAAGGCAGTTGTTCGTTCGCCTTCCCACCACAGACTTAATTTGGTTAAGTTCTGGAACAAACCCATATTCTGGACTGGCACAATGCACTGAATCATAAACTAAGCAGTGTTGCAATTGCTCTCTTAATCTCCACCAAGGGAAGATTGAAAAGCAAACAAAAACCGCAGCCCCTTGATAGCAAGCAAGAAGGGCGAGAGGAAGGCCAGAATTATACCCATGCTGCAGATCTGGTTAAGTTGAGGCTAATGTTTACTTTAAGGTCCTCTAGAGCAGTGTTTCTCAACCTCAGCCACTTTAAGATGTGTGGACTACAACTCCCAGAATTCCCCCAGCCATGCTGCTGGCTGGGGGAATTCTGGGAGTTGAAGGCCACACAGCTGAGGTTGAGAAACACTGCTCTAGACAGTCAGGGAATTTCAACTTGAGAGTTTGGTCTCTCTGCTACAAACAAGCATTGCCAGCTTCTTCCTTACCCGCCAAACAAAATTCTGAACGTTACAGGAGTGGCCCCAATCCCACTCCTTGATTGCATTTCATCAGTGCGTAACCTGGGTCCTGAACAAACACACTATCTGGGTTTGCAGAATGCCAAGCTCCAAGCTAACTAAACAAGCTGCATCTGTGCAACATTCTATGGCAGAAAACAAAACAAAACCTAACCAAAGTTAGCAACCAATTTCACCTGTGGCAATACAGGCAACTGCTACATCTTCTACTGACCTGGAAGCCTTTTGCTACCGCACTGGGGATTCGCTGGGCCTCCCTCCAGCAAGCTCTTCTGTCCCTGCAGCTCCGACAAGTCCATGACCAGCGGAGAGACGGCTGGGAGCAACTTTCTCAGTGGGGCAGCAGCCACCGATGCAAAAAATTCAGAAGCACTGTAGAGATCAGAGCTGCCGTGCAGCTGATCGACTGCTTGTGTGCCATCAAGTCAGTGTTGACTCTCAGCAACCACACAGATATATTTTCTCCATGACGATCTGTCCCCAACCTGGTCCTTCAGGTCTTCCAATGGTACTCCCACACCATCACCACTGTAATTGAGTCCATCCACTTTGCTGCTGGTGGTCCTCTTCTTCTCTTTCCTTCCACTTTCCCCAACATGATGGACTTCTCAAAGGAACTTGGTCTTCACATTGACTGACTGACTGACTGAGTGCCATCCAGTCGTTGTTGAATCTTATCAGTCGCACAGATTTTCTCCATGACGATCCGTCCCCAACCTGGTCCTTCAGGTCTTCCAACGGTAAGGTAAAGGTAAAGGTTGCCCCCGCACATTTGTGCAGTCGTGTCCGACTCTAGGGGCCGGTGCTCATCTCCGTTCGTTAGCCGAAGAGCCAGCGTTGTCCGAAGACGCTTCCACGGTCATGTGGCCGCATGACGCGCGCGGAACGCTGTTACCTTCCCACCGAAGTGGTACCTGTTAATCTACTTGCATTTGCATGCTTTCGAATTGCTAGGTTGGCAAGAGCTGGGGCGAGTGCGGGAGCTCACTCCGTCACATGGGGCTAGGGATTCGAACCTCCGAACTTGCAATCTTCCGATCGGCAAGCCTGGCGTCTTACCCGCTGAGCCACCACGCCCCTTCCAACGGTGCCCGCATCTATATACATGGAATCTTTAGGCTGGCCTTCCCCCATGCGATGTCCTCCAAATACATCAGACTTCAGCTCCCATAATTCCCAGCCATTTGTGGCTTCCATCTATAGGCCTCCAACAGCCACAAGGACACCCAGCTCACATTGCTGCGCCCTGATTCAACTACATGCTATTTCTCACAAAGTCAAGAAACTTTATTTGCGGATGAGAACGGAGGTAAGAGCTCATACTGTATATGACTGTTTTTTAAAAATCCTCAACATTAAAAAAAAAAAAAATCAGCTTTGCGGAGAGGAAGCCAATTCAAGAACCTTGGCTGTAGAATGCTCGTTTTTGATAAAATGGGATTTTTTTTTTAAATTAAAGAAGAGTGTTAAGTGATGTTACCAGCCATCTTCATCTTGAAAAGGAACAGTCCTCCCAAAAGGACATCTGCAGGAGGGTCAAAAAAGTCATGATGGCAGCCACAATCTTGTGCTCAAAGCCCACCCCCTTTCCCATACAAAGGGCAGGGCTGTGATCATGTGGTTGTGGCCACCATTTTGACTTTTTTGACCTCTACATTGGGGAGCAGCCCTGCCGTCCTGAGTCTAAAGTGCTACAATCAGATGCAAGACTGAGAACTAGGCTCCTAATGGAAATGTGCAAATTTGCAGAATTCCAAGTTTGCACCAAACTTGGAGAATTTAGTGCAAATGGTAGTAGCTTTTTGACTTTGTACTTAAGAAATATATATATATATTTATATATATATTTATATATATATATATATATATTTATATTTATATTTATATTTATATTTATATTTATATTTATATTTATATTTATATTTATATAAAATGCATAATTTCCCGTGCTCCACCCCTAGTTACTGTCTATTCCTGTTGCTATGCAGTCAACCTCTATACATTGCTTCAGTTTTGGCAACTTCCTTCTGGCTTTTTATTAACAAAGTAAATTGTTCAGTACGGTCACCTTAACATGAAACGGTAACATAGACTGTAAATCAACGGAGTTTGTGAAATAAGGCACACGTAGGTTTCCGAATAAATACAGGAATCTTACAGAGTCTTATTTCACATGGACTCCATCCACACCCACACAAAATCTCACCTGATTAGCTTTAACCCATTTTTCTGGGCTTCGCTGATCAACTGGTTCACACACTAAGCAAACTGGCTGGTTTTACAGGAGTTGCTAAGGTGCCCCTCACAAAAAAAATCTAACCAAGGTTAACACTAATTAAGGTTAGCATGTTGGGTGAGTGCAGCTGCTAAATCTTCAACCGGTAGGGCAAAGTGTGTTCTGTGAACACAACACACAAACAGGCTGAGTGAGGAAGCTTTTATTCCTGTTATTTTGCCCCAAATCGGTTTTCTCAACACGATTTTCTACATTTCCATGGAGAATCTGCCAATTAATCCGCTTGCTTCTGGAATTCATGCTGGGGGATTGTTGGAAAATGTCAAATGGGTCGTGAGAACCTGGGTAACCAACATCCAAATCATTCCATGAGATCAAACTAGCTACCATTCACTACACACCTAACCAGGTTACGAAGATCATTCTTTGCCAGGCAGGGTCTACACAATCTACGGAATCATAACTTAACCAATGCATTCAAGAGGCAATATGCATGAAGCCATCAAGAATCTAAGCCAAGTTAAAACCAAGCTTAGCGTGTTGCATGAATGCAGCTGCTCTTTAACTGACCTTGTTAAACATGCTGGGGGGTTGCCTGTTACATCTCTGTATGATTCCCGTTTCTCAACTCCCTCCTTCCAGCCTCTGCGTGTTGCAAGTCTAACATACCTGATTACATCCCAGTTACAATCTACAGTACCCTGATAAAGCAACACAGCAGTTTCTTTTTCTCTACCTTGCATTCTTAAACTGCCATTTTTTCAGTCATAAAAGAATCCAGGAACTAGCAAATTAAGGCCTTTTTTGTACAGAGGCCAGTTACTTTCAGGACAACTTTTTAAGCCCAGCAAATACAAAAAATGCTCTGCTTGATTGAAGACCCACATAGTACGTTCCAAAGCAACACCAGTTAATTGCTCTCAGGAGCACGACAAGAAGCCACACGCACTGTTGCAGCTAACTACATAGACTGCCTCCACACCTGGAGGATCCATTCTTTCCTGTCCTGATCAATGCAGAAAGAGCCTGCTGGATTGGGCAGGGGACCCATCAAATCCAACACCCCCCTTTCCAAAAACAGGCTGGTCAAACCGGTTGCCGATCAGGCAGCAGCTCATGATAATATGAAATGACATCACTCAAGGGTATATTTCACACAGCTGGAAGCTCTACAAATCAGGATTCCCTGATTCTAATTTACAGTATACAGTATGCACTTAGTCAAGAAAAGCAAAAATCACAAGAAATTGATGCTTAGGATGCTCCACATCAGGGAAGGCAGGACGATGATGATGATGATGATGATTTAAAGGTATATGCTGCCCGACTCCCAGTCTAATATGTAAGGCTATGAAAATGAGATGCTCTCATCCCATCTCTCTGGGATGAGAGCAGAGTTTTCAGCTCTTCAGAACCCAAAGTTGTTGGGAGTTGGGCAGCATATACCTTTAAATCATCATCATCATCATCCAGGTGGGAGGGAGACAGAACTTGCCAGTGCAGTAGGGTGGGGTACAAACCAAGCTTGCTTATTTATGTATACAATTTGGAGGTCCCCAACTCCTGACATCCTTGGGTGGCTCTCAGTTAAAAAAAAATTAAAAAAAATTGGAACACAATAAAAAAAACAGAAGAGAAATTTAAAAAACCCCAAAACAAACTTATAAACAATGGAAAACTCATCCTACAGGGGCTTGACCTCCACTCTGCCCCAAAGTCCAGGAGAACAGTCAGGTCCTTAATAGCGTCCGGGACGTCTTCAAGGTGACAACGCCTCATTCCAGAGGGAAGGCATCATGCCAGGGAAATCCCGCTTCCTGGGTCCTGCTAGATCAGGGGTCCGTGGCCCACTAGTTTGCGTCCTGTTAGGACCTGGGCCACGGGGCTCCTGCCCGCAAACCCCGCCCCCAGTGCTTGATTGACTCCTGCCCGCAAACCCCACCCCCCAGTGTGCGCAATTGGCTCCCGCCCACAAACCCCGCCCCCCCAGTCCGTGGAAATCCCAGAAACCCCGCCCCCCGGGAAAATCGTCTTTTGAAACCGGTCCCTGGCGCCAAAAAGGTCGGGGACCCCTGCGCTAGATGACACTAGATGACGCCTGATCGAGGAGACGCCCAGCACACCCACTGTGCCTAATCTCACCAGATGGGCAGAAGCAACCAGAGACAGGCAGTCCTTCAAATAACCAGCCCCTGTGCCATGAAGGGCCTTATAGGTGGCAACCAGCACCTTGAATTGCATCCAGAAGCCAGCCGGTAACCGGTGTAGCAGTGGCGTCACATGGGCACAACGAGGCATGCCCAACATTGCCCAGGCTGCACATTCTAAGCCAACTCTAGCTTCTGAGCAATCTTCAGGAGCAGACCACTCTGAAGTTCTTGTCAATCAGAAAACTAGGACATTGGACCAAAAGCCATGCATCGCTCTGTTTCCATTATGGGAAGCCCACACCAGATTCTTTCGAGACCTTCCAAGCAACCTTTCAGCCCCTTGGCACAACGATGCCAGGCCCATATAGGTACATCCTCAACACTAACCGAGCTTCTCTCACAGGGCAGCTTTTACACAATGCCACGGCCACACGGCTGTGGCCTGTGCTTGCCAGCCTCACAATTTTAAGGTGTGAGCCTCCAAATCTGTTTGCAGAATAAGAGACTGGGTGGGAGGGGAAGAGTTTCATTAGAACATTACACAGTAAGAGGATGGATATCAACACCACTGGCTGTCAATTTTCCCCACGGATTTCTCCATCGAAGCACTCTATTTCTATACTTCAGGTTATTTCCATGCTTGGTGCATGAAAAACAGCTGGGAAGAAGTTGGTTGTAAAGAGAAAAAGGTAGGCAGCCAAGGGTTGATGCCCCTGAATTAGAATTACCAGGCAAATGAATCTCCCCCCCCCCACCTTTACAACATAACATGCTGTCCCCTGCATTTTTGCTGCTGTTGTTCACCTCACCAGAATGCTCCCCAACATTTTTACATCTCTCTTTCTACGCAACCTATGTTCGATTTTATTTATTTATTTATATGTTAACTTGTATTACCGCTCCATCTCCCCAGAGGGGGGACTCTGGGCGGTTATTTTGTTTATTTTATTATTTTGTTTTTTTTGTTTATTTTATTATTTTATTTTATTAAATTTATATTACCGCCCATCTCCCCCAACGGGGGGACCCGTTTGTTGCTTTCTTCAGAGGAAACTTTTTGCACCTCAAAACTTGGAAACTGTATTTCTGTGCCCACTGTAAAAGGATTAAAGAAGGAGGATTAAGGAAGTGAAAACAGACACTTTTCCTCATCTTGCTTCTGCAGGCATTATGTTTCAATTGAAGAAGAAGAAGAAGAAGAAGAAGAAGAAGAAGAAGAAGAAGAAGAAGAAGAAGAGGAGGAGGAGGAGGAGGAGGAGGAGGAGGAGGAGGAGGAGGAGGAGGAGGAGGAGGAGGAGGAGGAGGAGGAGGAGGACAACAATAAAGGGTACTATACGATTTTGCCCAGAACCGATTCTCAGCAAACACTTTTAAAAGGATAAGATTGAAAACGAGGGTAATTCCACTTCACCAATGCAACAGGAATCTGCAGTTTGCTATTGCAGAGGATTAACGACGCCGTCTGCCAGCAGGCGTAAGGGCAAATGTGAACTCACGACTGTCATCATTTTAAAGGATGCTAAATGCTATCCAGCAGTTCTTTTCCCAAAGCCCCTAACTTGAGCTATAGAATCAATGGCCTTGTCACTCCAAGCACCTTCCATCCCCACATGAGCCTTGCAAAGAATTTCTGGGCAGATCCCCAGCAAACTCCGGGAACAATCGACTTGGGAATTGCTTTCTTTCAGCCTCACTCGGCCTGGGAAATGGAAAACAACAGCGCCCCACGGTCTAAGATTCCTGAAAGGACGAAGACTTAGACATGCGGGAAACTAAACCATGTAACTAGTTGCAACTTGCCGCTGGGGACGATGAAAAATATTTCGTTATACGCCACATGGTTACATGATCTGGTCCTCTTCGCCCAATCCTGTCAGTGTCAACATTTCAGCAAAGCTAACATATCCAGGCTGCAAAACCCAATATGATCACTAGAGTGCAGCAAAGAGGTTATCTTGTTTTCGGTCTCCTTGCTGCCACCCGGGAGTTGTCTGAATTTTTGCAGGGCAGATATGAAAAGCTGAGCAATGGCTGCATACATACATTTGCATTTTACACATTAGAGGCGCAAAGTCAGAGAAACGAGAGAGGTTAGCAGACTTCTGCCTCAAAAAACTTACAAGGAGATGCAAGGAAAGCAAAAATGCCTGCAAAAGATGCTCTTTTAGACAGGCTGGACTTCAACTCCCAGAATTCAACCCTGCAAGATCACATGACAAGAGAAAAATCCTATTGGATCAGAACAAGGAGGGAGTTAATCCAGGAAACTCAGCGGAAGAGCGCGAATGATAAAGTGCTTCACAATCTTTGTTTCCAAGAAACTGATCTTTGGGGAGTACTTCTAAACATGGAGGTTCCAATTAGAAACTACAGGTAGTCCTCGCTTAATGACCACAATTGGGACTGGAATTTCAGTTGCTAAGCGAAGCAGTCATTAAGTGAATCCAACCCAATCTTATGACCTTTCTTGCAGCGGTTGTTAAGCAAATCACCACAGGCGTTAAGCAAACCAGACAGCTCCCCATTTGATTTTACTTGCCAGAAGCCAGCCAGGAAGGTTGAAAATGGCGATCACGTGGCCACGTGACGCTGCGACGGTCATAAATGCGAACGAGTTGCTAAGCGCTCAAATCGTGATCACATGATGGCAGGGACGCTGCAACAGTCGTAAGTGTGAGGACCAGTCGCAAGTCAGTTTAAGCACTGTCGTAAGTCTGAACCGTCACTAAACGAATGGTTGTTAAGCGAGAACTACCTGTACCGATTCATAAGTGCTTTTAGTATGAAATGCATCCCAAGTATTAAAAAGAAGCATTTTCCAGAAAGGGGGGGGGATGTCACCATGTGACTTTCAATCTGAATGAAATATGGTTGACCAACCCCTGAACTATACAAAACCAATGGGGCGTAGGGATATAGATCGATCTTTTTCTGAGATCACATCTCCACAGCATTTTTCAGTATCAATTTTCTTTCAGGTCAGGTTTGGTTTTACCTACCACTTCTCCATAGTTAACTGGATCATATTTTACCCAGCCACCCATATTTTAATCCAGCTGTGCTAGGATTCACACAACACACTGAACTATAAACTAACTAAACAAGCGGGATTCATACAAAGCCATAGAAAACATAACCAAAGTTAACATCATCCAAACTTAGCATGCCGTTCAAATGCATCAGCTAGATCAGTGTTTCTCAACCTCAGGAACTTTAAGATGTGTGGACTTCAACTCCCAGAATTCCCCCAGCCGGCTTCAAAGTTCATGAAGTTGAAAAATACTGTGCTAGATCCTTATTTGACCGGCTTAACTGTATTGTGCAAATGCAGCCAGAGTCACAGACTAGCTAAACCCCTTTTCAACCCCCCCGCCCCCGTTGTTTTGAACTCAGCCCAAGTCCTTTCCCATTTCCAAAATCTGGATAGCTCTTCTCCCTTGCTCGCCCCCCAGCATGAGTTCCTGTCTGTTGAACTTGTTGCATATAGCATGGGGGCACCCTTGAAGCAAAGGGCAGCATAGAATCATAGCAGTTGAAGTCACCTCCGGTCATCTAATCTGCTGGGGGCAGACTCCACCAGAGCGTCCCCCGGCCTGCAACGGGCTGGGGCTGTACTAGATGACCTCCAAGGTCCCTTCCTCTGTCAAGAGGAAGCCTTCCAACAAAGGAGCACTCACAACTTCATGGGGCAGCCCGTTCCACTGGCCCACAGGAAGCCAGGGCCCGTTCCTGGAGTCATGCCCTGTGCCGAATGTTAGTTATTGATTTATTTACCCAATTCACAACCCTCCAATGGCTCTTGGCAGCAACATCTACCTGGGTGCCCCCCAGCCCCCCCTGATCAGAGGGCGCTCCAACATCCTGGCTGCGGCATCGCCAGGGTGCCCAGCAGGCCCCGCAGGTCCCAGCCGGAGCAGAGAAGCCAGCCCCGGGGTCTCCATTCCTCCCCAAAGTTTGGCCAGCTTGATTCGGACCCCTCCTGCCCTTGGGGGGCACCAGGGCCTAGTGGCCAGAGCCTCCCCCACCCCCGGCAGCCGTGACCTCCAGGTGACCCGCTCAGGCAAGTCAATGCCGCCGCTGGGCCCCTCCGCCGCCCCCCGCGCAGGTCCGCGGCGGGCAGCCTCCACGCGCGTGCCAGGCGCAACCGGGGGGCGACGGCCACACCACCTGTCGCTGAAGGGACGCGGGTGGCCAGCAGCAGTGGCTCAGCTGCCCTTTCCGAGCGGGAAAAAGACCCCCCCCCCCACTTCCCCTGCCTTTCCCTAGATTTGCTAAAAGTGTTTTTTTTCCCCCTCGCTTTCGTTTTCTTCTTCCCTTTCTCTCTCTCTTTTTCCCTTCTGCAAATGCTCCGCCCGGCCCCGCCGCCGAAAAGAAAAACGGAGCCTGGGGCCCGGTGGGGGGGGGGGCGCCAAGAAGACGCCGAGTGTTTCCCTCCCTTGCAAAAAAAAAAAAAAAAAGAGGAGGGGAAGCCGCCCCCCAAGGGCCCCCCAGACCCCCAATTGCACCCCGCCACACACGCGCCTGCACAACCCCCCCGCTCCTGCCGCCAGCCAGCCAACCCCCCCACTTCCCCCCCCGCAATCGGGGTCTCGGTGTGCAAAAATAGGGCTGCGGGGGGGGGAGAGCAGAGGAGAGCAGGCGGGGGCGAGCCGGCAGCTCGGCCGAGGCGGCGGGCGAGGGGCAGCCCGTGCGCGCAAAATAAATAATTAAACGCCCCAGGAAAGCAATGAAGCAAAATGGCGACTTTTTATGCAGAAGGAGGGATGGCAGAGGAGCCGGGGAGGAAGCGAGCCAGGCGGGCAGGCGGGCAGGAAGCGGCCGGGGCAGGCGGCGAGCTGGCTCTCCCCCGCGCAAGCCGCCGCCAAGCGCTCGGGGACGCAGCCAGCCAGCCAGCCAGCGGCGAGGCCGGGCCGGGGGCGCTCGGGCGGAGTAACACGGAGGCGGCGGCGGAGAGGGGCCGGGGGTGCCGAGCCGGGCGAGGGTTGGCTGGCTGGCTGGCTGGCTGGCTGGCGAGGGGCTCCCTTACCTCGGCGCGGGCGAGCGGGCAGCGCGCTCTCCTCTCTCGCGCGGGGCCCCGTGCGCGCCCAGCCAGCCCGCCGCCGCCGCCGCCGCCGCGACGCGCCTGGCCAAAGCGCCGCCGGATCATGCGCGGAGACCCCCCGGCCGCCGCTTTCCTCCTCCTCCTCCTCTTCTTCCTCCTCTTCTTCTCCTCCTCCTCCGCGCTCCCTTTGACAGTTTTACGCTCGGCGGAGAGGGAAGCCGCTTGCAATTCTCGCGGTATTATTTTAATCGGCGCCGCGGGGATCGGCCCCTCCGAAGCTGGGGAAGGGATCCCGGGGTGGGGGTGGGGTCGGAGCTCCCCCCGGTCAGGTGCGCGCTGGGGGGAAGGCGAGGCGGGTGCGGGACTCGGGGACTTAGCTCGGGTCTCCCGGTCGCCTATCCCGAAAGGATCGCCCGCACGGGGGAATAACTCCGGTCAGGTGTGAGCTACAGCCCCAGCGGTTGCCTTCGCCCAGGCAGGGTAACCTCCGGTAGGGTTAACTTGGGTTAGGCTTCAGTGGCTTGGCTTGGCTTGACCCCAGGAACCAGCCTTTCCTCTCCTTCCTGCCTTGAGTGAGTGGCTGGCTTGGCTTCTTGGGCAAACCCAGAATTGGGGCCAGTTTGAGACCCAAGAAAGGAAGTGTTGGCTAACCCACAAAGTAACCTGCTAAGACTCAACCCCCATAGTTAGTTGGTGGCCCGGGGTGTCTCACTGAAGAAACCATGGTTCAGCTAACCATGGGGAACCTTGCTGGACGAAGACCGCCAGAACCGGGCAGGTGTGACTTTTGGGATTCCTTCAACTTCAGCGTAGCTCTTTTTCATCTGCTACCTGATTTCCCTTCCCCAAAGAGGTCTGGGCCTGAACCAGGATCTCTGGCCTTTTGCGTTAAATTGTGCCATGGATCTGGGGTCCCCTCCAACCCTGGTTCAGAACCACAGAGAGCCAGGATGACACAGGAGCCACGGGCATCGCTTAAGACCACCCCTTGGTTGAGATTTCAGCTGAGCAGATTTAAACAGAATGCAAAACTCCCTGGTCTGCCTCCTGAAGCGGGCTAAACCCTAAATCCAGGTGAACAGAACCCAGATCCTCCCTTCACACCACAGGCTATAATGCCTGAGCAAATAAACCATATTACAGCTTGGCTGATGCAGCATATCAAGATGATGGCTGGGTTCAAGAGAATGCTGAGCTCAGCCTAAAGCAGTGTTTCTCAACCTTGACAACTTTAAGGTGTGTGGACTTCAACTCCCAGAATTCCCCAGCCAGCTACCTGGCTGCGGAATTCTGGGAGTTGAAGTCCACGCATCTTAAAGTTGCTGAGGCTGAGAAACACTGGCCTAAACTAATCTGCAGCGGGGACCCAACCCTAACCCTTGGCATCTCTTACGCTGCTTCTCTACGAGTATTCCTAAAACTCCCAACCAAATTCAATTAATCTGCTCTTCACCTTTCATAGAATTCTGGAATTGGACGGGGCTGTGGAGGTTATCTAGTCCCAACACTGCTCAGGGCAGGAGTCCACGTTCAAACCTCTCCAGCAAGGAGCACTCTAGCTTCTGCTCTGAGCATATCCACCCAAGAAGAGGGCAGCACTTTCCTGTCTTTGTTTCCATGGTAGGAATGGGCCAAACGTGGGTATCTGTTCCTAACTATGATGGCACCAAAAGGATGAAACGTGCACAATGCTCTCCTGACGCAGGCTCTGCAAGGAATACGCCAGAGCTTTCCAAACTGTGTCGGGACACTTCAGTGCAGAGCTTTCCAAACTGTGTGTGGCGACACAAAAGTGTGTCGCCACACACAGTCTGGTGTGTCGCCACACAACCCGGAAGTGCTGATCATCATCAGCGCTTCCGGGTTTTCCCGCGGCGACACAGCAACTGCAGCGCGCAAAACCCGAAAGCAGCAGCAGCGCTTCCGGGTTTTTGCGCGCTGCCGCACTTCCGGGTTTTCCCGCAGCGACACACCAACGCTGGTTGGTGTGTCACCTCGGGAAAAACTTTGGAAAGCCCTGCTTTAGTGTGTTGGCTGCAGTGTCTGTGTGTGTCGCGGCTGCTGCTGCCTCCAAGCCCTGCCAGGATTCCGTGCAGATCCTAGTGCCTGCCTTGTGCCTGGCTGCCTCCAAACCTGCTGTGATTCCGCGCAGGTCCTAGTGCCTGCCTTGTGCCTTGCTGCCTCCAAATCTGCTGTGATTCCGCACAGGTCCTAGTGCCTGCCTCGTGCCTTGCTGCCTCCAAACCTGCTGTGATTCCGCGCAGGTCCTAGTGCCTGCCTCGTGTCTGGCTGCCTCCAAACCTGCCCTGCCAGGATTCCATGCAAGTCCTAGTGCCTGTCTTGTGCCTCGCTGCCTCCAAACCTGCCCTGCCAGGATTCCGCGCAGGTCCTAGTGCCTGCCTTGTGCCCTGCTGCCTCCAAACCTGCCCTGCCAGGATTCCGCGCAGGTCCTAGTGCCTGCCTTGTGCCCTGCTGCCTCCAAACCTGCCCTGCCAGGATTCCATGCAGGTCCTAGTGCCTGCCTTGAGCCTCGCTGCCTCCAAACCTGCCCTGCCAGGATTCCGCGCAGGTCCTAGTGCCTACCTTGTGCCTTGCTGCCTCCAAACCTGCCCTGCCAGGATTCCGCGCAGGTCCTAGTGCCTGCCTTGTGCCTTGATGCCTCCAAACCCGCCCTGCCAGGATTCCGCGCAGGTCCTAGTGCCTGCCTTGTGCCTTGATGCCTCCAAACCCGCCCTGCCAGGATTCCGCGCAGGTCCTAGTGCCTGCCTTGTGCCTTGCTGCCTCCAAACCCGCCCTGCCAGGATTCCGCGCAGGTCCTAGTGCCTGCCTTGTGCCCTGCTGTAAGAGTGTGCCGCGAAATGATGCATGTCTAAAAAGTGTGTCACCAACATGAAAAGTTTGGAAAGCTCTGGAATAAGCAGTGGCGTTTTGCATTGTGACATTGCAGTGCATATTTTCTCCCCCCCCCCCCCCCCACCGCAATACACACACGGAGAATGCAAAACAAGCCCTGACATTTGACCCACCATCTGGGATTTTCTGGGGCGAAACCTCAGGCGTTTACAAATGGAAGATTCCCAGTGAAATACATTGAACAAGGCAGAGCTGTTGTGCAAACCTGGACAATTGCTGGTTTTTCTCTGCCTGAGCCAGAGGGATAAAAGTCGAGCTGCTTGAAAGGAACTTCGGTGGATCCTAAACAGAGGCAGAATCCCCAGCCTTGGAATTCAGCTGATTTTGAAATGCGGTCAGCTGGTCCTTCGCCGTAACGCCCTGATTCTGTTTCCTTCCACTGCTTTCAGGAGAGATCCCGTGATTTCTTACTCGTCCTTATGACCAAGCCTTAGAAAGCTCTCTTGGACTTAATCCTTGGCCCGTATGCCAAGATCAGTCCCTTGGAACCGAATTTGGGCAGCGCTTCTTTCAAACTCAGTGGACTACTGAGTAAGTGTGCAACTTTCGATGCTGGTAAATCACAAGCAGCGTTTGCTGGGTTGCGTCCAGACGTATGTCTCTCCCCACATCCCCACCACTTCCTCCGAGACGCAGAATGGGCAAATGCATCCTATCTGGTGGCTAACATTAGGGCAGGATGTAAAAAGAGCCAATTTTAGATAACGGCTCTAGAGTGCACCAAAAAGAAAATAAAAAAAGGTAAACCATGTACCCAAAGCTAAGAATCTGCGATGCTTCTGATAAAATGGCCTCTTCTCTGCTACCTTTTTATTATTTTTTCCAATGTCTTTTGGCTGAAAAAATATAAAGTGGCTAATTTTAGAGTGCAGGGACTGTGGCTCTCTGAAGCTGGGTTGGGCTATATTGCAGCTTGCTTTCTTGATTCGATTCCTAACCTGCTTTTCCTCTAGGAGCACAAGGCAGCTGACATGGGACACTCCCTTCATTTTATCCCTCAGCAACAACCCTGTGAGGTAGGTTGGGCCGAAGGGGAGGGGCTAGCCCAGAGTCCCCCCAGGAAGCTTCTGTGGCGGGGGGGGGCAACTTCTGGGTCTCCGCACTCCTGGTCCAGCTCCTCCCCCACTACAACGCACTGCCCTTCACAGGTATTGGGATGGCAGTTCCCATAATTCCCGAGCTGCCTGATTGATCAGTTGGGGGATTATGGGAGTTCTGGCTTCAGTGCATCTAGAAGAAGCACCCTGGGGAATGGGGGCTCGTGCGGTGGAGTTGCATTTGCTGGGTTGCCCTGGGGGAGTTGGCGAGCGAGTAGCAGCTGCGAGTCAAGAAGGAAATTGGAAACGTGGCAATCGGAAACGTGGTTCTCTGGGAAGAACATCCCATTCTGAAGACCCCAAAGCGGCCACACCCAGCTGGGTCTATTGACAGCAGGCAGGAAGAGGACCTTTTGCAACAGGCTGTGAGAATAACCCCGAGGAACAGGAAGAGCTGCGACCAAGACCGGTTCAGATAAGAGAAATCTGAGTCCAAAGGAGGAGTGTAATTTGAGAAAGCGTCTCCGAATTGACCCTCCCTGGTGCTCTTGAACATAAAGGCAGGGAGGGAAGAGGCACGTTCAGACTAGCATGATTCTCTGACTGTAAACTTATAATAAAAGCAGTATTCGCATTCCTAACTTTGGTTTCATGGTCTGGACTACCTCGAAAGGCTGGCGTCTTTGGGAAGAACCCCAAAGCAATGGAACTTTTCGAAGGAATGCATCTTCCCGTCCAGAGGAAAAAGTAGTGGGGAAGAGAAGGACGAATGTAAAGTTGGATTCAACAAATTAAACCCCTTTCATTAAACCCCTTTCAAAACCCTGCCAATTGTACCCTGTGGGATCACAACCAAACCCCAACTGGCGCGTTCTGTGAACCACAGCTATCCTTAACAAGTGCGTCTGCACAGTATGCCGTCAAAGCTCTGCCCGTGTTCCAGCTGTGTAGCACACGATGCCCATTAAAAAACTGTGAAGCTTCGACGGCGCCACTCTGGCCACCCTCTTGACTTTTCTGACTGTAACCTGCGGACCCCCTAGCTGACCTTGCTGGTGGTTTCCAGGATTGTGGAACCCAAGCGTGCAACATTATTTTATAGAGGGTTTGTTCATTAAACAGGATCCTCTGTCCGCGCGCCTCCCTGCTTCTGCTGGGTGGATCTTTCCGAATGCTGGCTGATGGGCTTGTCTCCTGGCGCCAGCTGAAAGGCCTTGTTTTTTTATCCTTTTGAAGACAAACTCGAGGAAACCTCTCCTTGCAGAGACCCCAGGAAATTTATTTATTTATTTTATTAAATTTATGAATTGGGGGAGCGAAGCCAACGGGAAGGATCAGGAGAGGGGGATGCTTTTTGGCATACAGGCAGTCCTCGTTGAGCAACCACAATTGGGACCGGCAACTCAGTCGTTAAGCAAAGCGGTCGCTAAGTGAAACCACGATTGTGCTTATGATCTTCCTGCAGCTTTCCTTCTTTTACAGACCTGCAACAGCCATAACTGTGAGGATTGGTCATAAAGAGTCCCTCCTTGAGGGGGAGATGGGCGGTCATAGAAATTTAATAAATAAATAATAAATAAATAAAGTTACTTTTTCATCACCGCCGTAACTGAATGGTTGCTAAAGTGAGGCAGTTGCTCAGCGAGGACTACCTGTATTTGCTTCTACAAGTAGGTTAGGGAGAGAGTCTGTTTAAGTATCAGGGGAATTGCGCTGCCCTGTTGCCCCTGCACAATCAAACCTGGTTAGTGCTTGATTCATTTAAAAAAAAATCACAAGGAACTGAATGCCCAGCATACAGAACCAAGGGCTGATTTCTCACCCTTAGATTGGGGTTAAAATAAGGTTTGCAGATTGGTCAGTTGTGGGAACCTGGCCTGTTTCTGCATTCATAGAGTGGATTTATTCCTGTGATATGGAGCTACCCTTGCTTTCATACATTTCATACAACTGCATTGGCCTTTTTAGCAGCCACATCACAGCACTGGCTCACTTCCACTTGGAGGCAACTCCAGTTCTGCTTGCAATTATCATCTGGTCCCCTCGCCCTGGGATGCCATCAAGGTGACAGCACTTACCAAATCTTGGCTGATCTCAAAAGCAAAGCACAGTTAAACCTGGTTACTACTCGACTGGGAGAACACCAGGAAATCCCCGAAGTAAATTAAACCGAGAAGTAAAAAAGAAAAAAAAAACCCTGGAAAAAGGTAATGGCAACCCCCTTTCATATTCTGCTGTCCCTGTTGATATGATGGGGACCCCGGTCCTGGCAGCAACACAAATTGTGGTTTGCAGTTGCCTCCATCCCATATTTTTGGAAGCCCTGGAACTTCTGGTGGTCTCCCATCCAAGCCCTTTTCTTGAGATCAGCCACACCTACGGTAGCTGGGTGTTTTCTTCTAAGCACAATGCTACGAAATGAAATCGTGGTAAGAATTTGAGATTCATAGGCATTTGAATGAGATTTATAGGCACTTGAATTAGGCATTATATATAAAATTGAGATTTATTAGGCATTTGAAATACAGAGAAACAAAGTGAAAGAGTTTCCGAGGCCATGCTACCCCTGGGTGTGCACTTGTTGGCAAACATCACACAGTTGGACATAAGCACGTGCACACCATCCCTCTGTGGAGGAAGCTCGAAAGCTGGAGCGGAGAGCCAGGCTGGGCTTGGAAGACGTTGGTCAGAGAGCAGCCAAGAGCAGGCCTGGGGTTGAGGGACGTACGCAGAAGAGCGTCCCCTAAACTCAACGGCAGTTCTTGGTCTTGCTTGTGGGAACGAGAGGAGGAAGGAAAAGGATCCGTGGGAAGGCAGACCGTGGCCAAGATCAGCCAACGTGGAGCAGCTGTGGCTGGGAATGGCAGGGCCGAGGGGCAGTGGGGAGAAAGGAGAGGGTGCAAGGAGGAGACCGCTCCTTACGCAGCTCTTGAACAGCTGGGAAGCCACGGGGACGATAAAATAAGAGATACCCCAGTGCCGTTTCCTTCTGGCCCTTACGAATATTTTAATCCTGCCTTTGCAAGGCGATCGGGGGGGTGGCACGGTCTCTCCCCCTCTTGGCCATCTTCCCGCAAGCTGAACCAAAGCCCGAAGTGGCATTCGAACAACACGATCAACGTACAGGTACTCCTCGCTTAACAATCACAATTGGGACCGGAATTTTGGTTGCTAAGCGAAGTGGTCATTAAGTGAATCTGACCTGATTTTATGACCTTTTTTGCAGTGGTCGTTAAGGGAATCACTGAGGGCGTTAAGCGAACCACGTGGTAGTTAAGCGAATCATGCCCCCATTGATTTTGCTTGCCAGAAGACAGCCGGGAAGGTCAAAAATGGTGATCACGTGACCACGGGACGCTGTGACGGTCATAAATGTGAACCGGTTGCCAAGTGCCCAAATCATGATCACATGACTGCGGGGATGCTGCAATGGTCGTAAGCATGAGGATCTGATCGTAAGCTGGTTTTTCCAGCACTGTCATAAGTCTGAACCGTCACTAAACGAATGGTTGTTAAGTGAGGACTACCTGTAGTTCTTTTTAGTCATAGTTAGAGGAGGGGTTGTGGTGGCTTAGCCTGATGTGTGCAAACCCAGCCCAATTGCTTAGTTTCTGGTTTAATGCAAACCCTGAAGATGGCTTTACTCAATAACAAGGAAAATGTTCCTATGAATCATCAGCTTGTTCTCACATCATCCTGCAAGTGAGTTAAGGCTGAGACTGGGATTACACGTTTAAGCCATTATCTGGTTTGTTTGCTTTTCCATCAGGATTTTGGGCAGATCCAGTCAGTTGTGTTTTAGGGAGTAAACTGCAGGCAACAAACTATGGCTTGATGTGATACAGGAACGCAGAGGAATGTACACATCTACTGCCCTTAGCCATCATGGAGTCCCTTCACTTCTCAGCATACCATTTTGAGAACTCCATCCCTGCAGTTTATAAACCACGGTTCATGGCTTAGCATGTTGCACGAACACAGCCAACTGCGTTAACAAACCATGGTTAAGCAATCCATGATTTTAGTGGCATGTGCCATTTGGCATGGAGAAATGATGGTCGGAGCTGGATGGCCAAATGGCATTTTGAATGCAGCTCTCCCAGGATTGTATACAACAGTGTTAGTCAGCCAAGGGATGTTGAGAGCTGTAATTCAGCAATATGTGTAGGACTATAAGTTTCCTCCCCTTATTGTAGAGCAGCATTTACATCCAGTTGTGTGGACTTCAGCTCCCAGAATTCTCAGACATGCCATGCTGTTTGGGGAATTCTGGGAAGTGAAGTCCACACATCTGGAAATTGCCCAGGCTGGGAAACACTGTTGATGAACCAGAAAAAACAAGGAAGAACCAGATATGAGGCACCAGGTATATGGAAGGGACAACCTTGAGGAAGGCTTCCTTCAGCACGATGGAAACCTCTGGGGTTTACGTTTTCATGTGCCAGATTCAGCTATGAGTCTTTATGCTATTTGCCATGACTTTGCAGGCATTTGATAAAGCAAGTGAGAATTTCTGCTGCAGGAAGTTTGTCTTTACGGAGTCATGAAAGTCAACATTACAGCAATTAAGTTGGAATGGGAGCAGCTGAACAGAGGAAGTGATTCAACTCCACACGACATGCCACCAGTGAGGTAAAAGGTAAAGGTTCCCCCGCACACTTGTGCAGTCGTGTCCGACTCTAGGGGGCGGTGCTCATCTCCGTTTCTTAGCCAAAGAGCCAGCGTTGTCCGAAGACGCTTCCGCGGTCATGTGGCCGGCATGACGCGCGCAGAACGCTGTTACCTTCCCACCGAAGTGGTAGCTATTCATCTACTTGCATTTGCATGCTTTCGAATTGCTCGGTTGGCAAGAGCTGGGGCTGGTGCGCGAGATCACTTCGTCACGCAGGGCTAGGGTCTCGAACCTCCAAGCTTGCGATCTTCCGATCGACAAGCCTGGTGTCTTACCCGCTGAGCTACCACGCCAGTGAGGACTCATAGTGAACTATACAAATATTCTGAATGTTGTAGGCCAGTGTTTCTCAGCCTTGGCAAGTTTAAGATGTGTGGACTTCAACTCCCAGAACTCCCATATGCTGTCTGGGGAATTCTGGGAGTTGAAGTCCACACATCTTAAAGTTCTCAAGGTTGAGTAACACTGGTATAGACACATCAGTAATTTCTCTATTCTTAAAGGTACCAGGTCTGGGCCAACAATAGGTGGCAGCAGTGAGATACAGAGAAGCCTTTGGATTCTTGATGCTTGCTAATTATGAATAACATTATCGCTCTGTACTTCTTGCATCAGCAGTCACTTTGGTTCAGTGGCTAAGGTGCTGGACTTGGAGTGTGGAAAATGAGTTTTAGTCCTGCGTTAGGTATGAAAACCTAACTGGATGACCTTGGGCTTTCTCTGAGCCCTAGGAAGAAGACAAAAAGCTTCCAAATATGTTGGCAGGGAAACTTTTTTATTTAATTTAATTGCAGTCAATAACCAGCATGGTTTTGTTTTGTTTTTCTTAATTGTTTCTTAATTGTTTGTATATTTTTTTTCTTTTGGCTTGCATGTCTTAACCTAGAAAAAAGAAAAGATTTTAAAAAGCAACCAAAAATTTCAACAGATTTTTAGATTGCATCCTTTTCAACAAGAAATCATGTTTTAGAAATGATCTCATTGCATTTATTTATGTTGTGGGAGATGCAGTGAAATTAACACTTTATTTTTTACTTTTGGACAAAGAAAATTACTTATAATCAAAAGATTTATGGTTCAGCATCGGATAGGCTGACCATATGTCCCGTTTTGAATGGGACAATCCCGTTTTTTTTTAGCATTTTTCAACCGTCCTGTCATTTTCATAAAAATCTCAGTTTTGTCGCGTTTTTCAAACCCGGCGGGAATGGTGCGGAAGGAGGATCCAAGCCAGAGTGTGGACTGGGGGGGCGGGGTTTGCAGGCGGGAGCCAATCGCAGGGGGCGGGGGGCAGGGTTTGCAGACAGGAGCCAATCGCGCGGACCGGGGGGCGGGGATCCCTGTCTTTTTCATGAATATGGAATATTACATAAGACCCCGTCCCATTTTGCCATCCTGAAATATGGTCAGCCTAGCATCAGAAAGATTCCAACTTTTCACAGAATTGATTAATGTAGATCATCCATGGATGATGGCAATAAATCATGCCATCAATTTATTGATATATATATATATATGTTGGTAAACATACAAATTGTATGTTTTTGTTTCTCTTTTTTAGCTCCCTCCCTTCTTTTATTATTTTGTGTATTCTTTTTCTTTGTTTTTGTATTCAGTTAATAAAAAAACAAAAAAGATCAGCACTGTAAAAACAGAAGTAATGACCCAATAAAACAAGAGCAGTGTAGCAGTCACATAAAACTTAAGACTTAAAAAAGGGGGAAATGGGAGATACAATAAAACAAGATGAAACAGAACGAGAATAAAAAAAGAGAAAAAGGCTTCATAAAGGCATCACTCCAAAATTCAGGCCTCTTGAAAACAACTGATTTGGAAAAGCGAACTGGTTGTTCAAAGGCAAAAGATAAATATTAGCCCGGTTCCTATGCTATTTTCCATCCCTAGCAAACACTATTCTAATGAAGTCCCTATGTTACAGTAGAGCACATTTTGAAAGGAAACATGAAAAAACTCAAAGGATTGAGAGAAAAGGGAACAGAAGCAAATGTGATCTCATGAATTACAAAGAAATTAAAGATCCAGTCTGGGGCCTGCTTCCCTGAGATTAAATCTTACTGAATTACATGGAACGGTGCTTTCCGACAGATAGGATTTGGTCCTAAAGTAGTAGGGGAAGCAACCTCTGCTGCTAAAGCTTCTAATTTGGGTAGGCTGACCATATTTCCTTCAGACAAAAACGGGATGGGGTCTTATGTAATATCAGCATTTGTGAAAAAGACAGGGATCCCTGCCCCCGGTCCGCGCGATTGGCTCCCTCCTTTCTAAAGGGACTTAGAAATTAACATCTCAAATAACCATGACCTAGCCCCAGGTGCAAGGTCCCACAGCCACCCTAGAAACATATTTAAGGATTCCCTTACTAACTTTGCTCAGACTGAAGAAGCTCCTTGGATAAGGAGCGAAACGTTTCCACTGAGAAAATAGAAATCCAGTTGACATGATTCAAGCTACAGACATGCCTCTTTTTGCTTCTCACAAGCCATATTTAGGTAATGATTTGTGTGTGATACAAGCTAGGAGAGCAGAACACAGTTGTCTGTCAGAGCTCTTCTCCAACCAAGGGGCGAAACCTCCAGGAGATCTTCTCTAAGTGTGATTGTTTTGTTCTATCCAACAGTAGAGCTGGCCCCATACGCTCATATTCCAAAACTGTGTTTGTGCAACACAGTATGGTTGACATGCTAGGCAGAGGTGACCACCCCTGATGCTAGGCTTGGTTAGGGCGAACCTTACATGGTTGGCTTGTTTGTCTTTTGCTCAGCGTCTGGTCCATGCTCAGCTTGTTCAATTAGTTTTTGGTGTAGCATATTGTCCAAACCCAGATAATGTGTTTATTCAGAAACCAGGTTAGGTATGATCCGGCAATTCAGCGACTCAGGTATGCTAGTCCAAGAAACCTGGTTTTGGTACCATGTTAACGATGTTTGATGGAAAAATAGCAACGTTTGGCAGGAGAGTGGTGATCATCTCTGAAAGGCTCAACACATCTGTGATAGAAGTAGCACCACTCCTTAATTGAAAAAAGTGGGCCAAAATTTTGACCCTAGTCCTTAGCCCCATACCCCGTAGCTCTTGGAAATCAAAAACCTTGCTGGGAGTATTACTGAGCCACTTGGATTTAGCAACTGCTACCCATCCTTTCTCTCCTGCTGCCTTGACTGCTGCAAAGTGCATTACATGGGGCTACCCTTGAACATTGCAACTGGTTCAAAATACAGCTAATTGATACAAGGCACAGGGATCCAATGATGCCTATTTTTGAAAGATCTACTCTGATTGCTGGTTGCTTTCTAGGCACTACAGGTAGCCCTCGGCTTAAGACCACAATTGGGACCGGAACTTCTGTCACTAAGTGATGCAGTCGTTGAATGAGTCATGCCCGATTTTACAACCTTTTTTGCTGCAGTCGTTAAGCGAATCATGCAGTCATTAAGCAAATGCGGCTTCCCCCATTGACTTTGCTTGTTGGAAGCCCCCTGGGAAGGTTGTAAATGGCGATCATGTGACCCTGGGATACTGCAACTGTCATAAATACTTGCCAGATGCCAAACACCTGAATTTTGATCATGTGACCACGAGGAATGCTGCGATGGTCGTAAGTGCGAGGACCAGTTGCAAGTCACTTTTTCCAGCGCCGTCATAACTTCGAATAGTTGTTAAACAAATGGTCGTAAGTAGAGGACTACCTGTATTTAAAGTGATAGTGTCAACTTTAGAGCGGTAAAAGGCTAAACCGTCTGAGAAACCACCTTTTCATTAGAAGCTGGTTTAGACATTACATTCTGCAGGGTCAGGCTTCTGTGCAAGTCCTAAACAATGAAATGCCCTCCTTGTGAGTTGTGTTTGGCCCGTAACCTTTGCCTTTACAAATTCTGCAAAGATGCATTGCCTTCACCAGGCCTTCAATGACTAGTGATTGTAGTATTGGCTGTAATCTGCTTCTTTTAGTTTAATTACTTTTTTTTTGTCCTTTCTATTTTTCTTTGTATAATAGTTGTTTTAAACTGTAACCGCCCTTGAGCGTTTGTTTTGAATAGTTTTGAAGAAGGGCACAAGGCAGGCACTGGGACCTGTGTGGAATCACAGCAGGTTTGGAGGCAGAAAGGCACAAGGCAGGCACTAGGACCTGCGTGGAATCCTGGCAGGGCAGGTTTGGAGGCAGCCAGGCACAAGGCAGGCACTAGGACCTGTGTGGAATCACAGCAGGTTTGGAGGCAGCAAGGCACAAGGCAGGCACTAGGACCTGCGCGGAATCACAGCAGGTTTGGAGGCAGCAAGGCACAAGGCAGGCACTAGGACCTGCGCGGAATCACAGCAGGTTTGGAGGCAGCAGGGCACAAGGCAGGCACTGGGACCTGTGCAGAATCATAGGTTTGGAGGCAGCAAGGCACAAGGCAGGCACTAGGACCTGCGCGGAATCACAGCAGGTTTGGAGGCAGCAAGGCACAAGGCAGGCACTAGGACCTGCGCGGAATCACAGCAGGTTTGGAGGCAGCAAGGCACAAGGCAGGCACTAGGACCTGCGCGGAATCACAGCCGGTTTGGAGGCAGCCAGGCACAAGGCAGGCACTGGGACCTGTGCAGAATCATAGGTTTGGAGGCAGCAAGGCACAAGGCAGGCACTAGGACCTGCGCGGAATCACAGCAGGTTTGGAGGCAGCAAGGCACAAGGCAGGCACTAGGACCTGCGCGGAATCACAGCAGGTTTGGAGGCAGCAAGGCTCAAGGCAGGCACTAGGACCTGCGCGGAATCACAGCAGGTTTGGAGGCAGCAAGGCACAAGGCAGGCACTAGGACCTGTGCGGAATCACAGCAGGTTTGGAGGCAGCAGGGCACAAGGCAGGCACTGGGACCTGTGCGGAATCCTTGCAGGGCTCGGAGGCATCAGCAGCCGCCACGACACACCCAGACACTGCAGCCGACACACTAACGTGTCCCGACACACAGTTTGGAAAGCTCTGAGTTCAAGGATTGATGTGCACTAGAGGCTGAGAAGCTAGATAAGTGCATGTTTCCTTTTATTTAAAGAAAGGGAGTGCCAAGGTCTCTTTAAACCAAGGCTAAGATTGGAAAATGAGTGGCGTCTTCACTTGATCGTTCCCTAATACTTTATTCATTAGATTTGGAGTGCTCCTTAATTGGCAGATAATACAGGTGAATTCTTTAGTTGAAAAGCACCGAAAGAAAGCTAATTCCTTCTTTAAAAAGACTGGCGTCCATCTCGGCCTGATTTTCTATTTTTTAAGTTCGCTTCACAGAAAGGTTTCTCTTCTGACCCTGACAACCTTCACGAGTGCAGAAGAGGTTTCCCTGTGAGAAGAAAAATGCTTGCTGCCTTGTTTTCCATTGACAATAAGCGACAAACTCGTTCGGAATTAAAAGATACTCTTGAATAGCTCAAGAAGGCTTTGCTTTATTTCTCTGCAAGTGGACAACCTTCCAAACATCGGTCAGCATTGTCAGAAATAAAGAGGATGCTTCACTTTCATGCACGATGAATTCCCACTTACCCAGTTGCCTGCCTGCTTGCTTATGAGCCATCAAGGCGGCATTGACTCACAGTGGCCACATAGACTGACCTCCTTCAGAACAGTCTGTCCTGCTTCTTGGTCTTTGGCCACCTTGCTTGCTCACTGAATTTAAAAAATCCGATGGAAAAAAAATCTGATACAGGTATGTCGATGAAGGTTCTCAGTCATCCAGGTGGAACAGTCTGTGGCTTGAATCATGTCAACTGGATTTCTATTTTCTCAGTGGAAACGTTTCACTCCTTATCCAAGGAGCTTCTTCAGTCTGAGTCACTCAGACTGAAGAAGCTCCTTGGATAAGGAGTGAAACGTTTCTACGGAGCAAACAGAAATCCAGTTGACATGATTCAAGCCACAGTCTGATACAGGTAGTTTGGTAAAGGTAAAGGTACCCCCCGCACATTTGTGCAGTCGTGTCCGACTCTAGGGGCCGGTGCTCATCTCCGTTTGTTAGCCGAAGAGCCAGCGTTGTCCGAAGACGCTTCCGCGGTCATGTGGCCGGCATGACGCGTGCGAAACGCTGTTAGCTTCCCACCGAAGTGGTACCTATTCATCTACTTGCATTTGCATGCTTTTGAATTGCTAGGTTGGCAAGAGCTGGGGCGAGTGCGGGAGCTCACTCCGCATGCAGGGCTAGGGATTCGAACCTCCGAACTTGCGATCGACAAGCCTGGCGCCTTACGGGCTGAGCCGCCACGCCCCTTTCATTAATCTTTAATGCACCACGCTCTTTCATTAGTCCTCAGGAAGATTAAGACCACTTCACAAGTTCACCAGCAAGGCCACATTTAACGATCCACTTGGGGATGAATAAAGGTTTTAGGAGTAAGACATCCCAAAGACTATCTACACCTCAATTGCCCAGTTAACAAGCCAATCAGGTGTAAGGTCAATACAGCCACCCTGGAAGACATATATGGGGTCCCGTCACCAACTTTTGCCCAGACTGAAGAAGCTACTTGGATAAGCAGCGAAACGTTTCAACCAAAAGAATGAAATCCAGTTGCCAAGACTCAACCTACAGACATGATACAGGTAGACCTCACTTAATGACCACAATTGGGACCTGAATTCTGGTTGCTAAGTGAAGGGGTTATTAAGCAAATCTGACCCAATTTTACAGCCTTCTTTGCGGCTGTCGTTAAATGAATCACCATGGGCATTAAGCGAACCACGTGGTAGTTAAGCGAATCATACCCCATGGATTTTGCTTGCCAGAAGCCAGCCGGGAAGGTCGAAAATGGCGATCACATGACCTGCGACGGTCATAAATGCGAACCGGTTACCAAGCGCCCAAATCGTGATCACACGACCACAGGGACACCGTGACGATCATAAGTTTGAGGACCGGCTGTAAGTAATTTTTTCAGCACCATCGTAAGTCTGAACTATCACTAAACAAATGGTTGTTAAGTGAGGACTACCTGTAGGTCTTGGACCTTGGGTGGGTGATGAGAAATGTCTGCAGCTACACTCATCCCTGTACCGTTCCAGAAATACTGTACTGCACTTCAGATGTTGAGTTGTTCACCCTGATCAGCCGATTTTTTCTGCCCATTTAATGGTGCATAAGGTGGGTATCGTTATGAAAAGAGGGTAAATTCTTCCACTTTCTTAAAAATAATTAAATTCTTAACACACATAGCTGCTGCCACACAGTATCTTGCTTTCAGAGCAAATATCTTTGGTCGCTAATTCCTGAACAAAGCAGGAAGAAGGGGACTGAAGAGAAATTCCTTCCAAAGGGCATTTCCTTTCTCTAATTCAGGGCTTTCCAAAGTGCTGCAGCTGGCGATACACCAGCGGCAGCGGCGCGCGCGCACAGCAATGGCGCGGGGTGTGTGCGGCGGCGCGCGCGCACGCCGGCGGTGCCGGGGGGGCATGCGGCGGCACGGGGGGCGTGCGGCGGCGCAGGGGGCGTGTGGCTGCGCGTGCGTGCATGGCGGCCGCCGTGCACGCGCGCACCGTTGCTTCCGGGTGGTGTGACGACACACCACGCTGTGTGTGGCGACACACAGTTTGGAAAGCTCTGCTCTAATTACTGGAGTTCTAGTTGAGCCCAGAATGGGATCAAATCTGTGACTTTCACTCCACGTTAGAAACTCTCTTTCAAACTTTTTGGTCGAAGGACAGAAATGTTTGTTGGGGTTTGATAAACCCAGGAATTTACTGTTAGATATGAATTATACCGAGAGACTTGATTTCTAGGTGAGAGGTGAAATATTCTGCAGAGTCACCCAATTAGCAGCCATTGTTGTAGGGATGATGTGTCAGTGTGTGACTCATAACAACAGGTGCTAAGAGTTAAGTTGGGTGTGGTAGATAACGAGATTGACCTATAATGTGATTGGTCAGGTTCACTATATAAGCAGAGACATTCTCATTTCCCATTATTCCCATTTTACCTCGTGAATGCTGTATCGTTGGTTATCATTTGTTACCTGTGTGGAAGTGATCTGTAAATACGTATGTATATAAAGTAAATAGGCTATTTTATATAATCTCTGTGTGAGTGTCTATTTGCTATACAGCCTAAGGATCACTGGTGCCTAGGAGAGAAGCAGGCCACTCCATCCGCTCGCCCTTTAACAATGTTCCACTGGCAAACCTCCTGGAAGATTAAAGGCCTCACTGGTTTCTTGAAGTTTCTTGAATTTTTAGTGCCCGCTGTGCATTCAGTTTTTAATCTCAAATAGAGACGGACCAGCTTGGCATTTATGATGTGGGAAGATGCGCAGCGCATGGACTGTCAGTGACGTGGCTGAGTCCCACGATAGGGCGGGTGGGACAAACGGGACACGAACTGGATGTGTCCGCAGTGCTCAGAAATTACGGGAGCCTTAAGTGACCAAGAGAAAACGCCAAGTGCTTTTCACGCCTGGAGAGAGCCCTTTGTGGGTTGAACAAGTTCCATAAATGCCCCATAAATCTTAATTAGACAACAGCATTTTTCTCTCCCGCTTAAGAACAGCTGGTGGTTGATTCATTGCAACAGCTGAGCCGTTGTTGAAGGGGCACCCAGCCGCACGAGGCTCAAACACCATTTATCCTAACAGCCCAGGCTTGATTCATGTACGCGAGAAAGACAGACTGTTCATTTCCCGACAATTATCCACGGAGCACGCAGGATAGGTTGACCTCCCCACCCTCCTCCATAAGTCATCCTTCCCCTTTCAGTACACACATGCGCATTGGTGGTGGTCGGTGAATGACAACTGGGCAGAAATGGAATTAATGGGGGTCAGTAACTTGGAAAATCCACTCAAAAGCATGTGCAGATTCCTCCTTTTGAAACACACCAGCACGTTTCTTTGTTCATTTATTTTTAAAAAGTGATAGGCCACTCTTCAAAGTATTCCGAGGTTGGGGAAAAAATTAGAAAAAATCAGAAGTGAAAACATTTAGATTGATATAATTATTCCAGATGAAGATGAATTTGAATTCAAGACATTCCCCCCATTTGAAGGAAGATTAGAATGAAAAAGATCGCTCTGTCTCTATTACCAGATTTTCAGCAAATCTAAAACAGGACTTCATCATGAAAGGTCAAGTTCTGACTCTTGAGTTTTTTTGTCATTAATTGTTGTTAATGGATGCCTCTATTTTTGTTTTAAATTGTATAGATGGCTGGTTTTAATCCTTGTAAGCTGCCCAGTCTTGTATGAAGAGCACCTGTAGAAACTGACATTATAAACAAACAGATAAAATAAGCCCTTTTAGAACAAAGAAATGACTAATCAGAGAGACACAATAAAAATATGAGCTATAAATAGTGTATAAACCACAGCTTTCCAAACTGTGTGTCGCAACACTTTAGTGTGTCACAACACACAGTTTGGTGTGTTGCCACACAACCCGGAAGCGGCGGCGGAGGCATGCACGGTGGGGGCAACAGCGGCGCGCCATCAGCGCTTCCGCGTTTCAGTGGAGGCCGCTGCCACTTCTGCCGCCATGCACGCCGCCGCCGCGTGCACCCCTGCGCTGCCGCCATGCATGCCCCTGCTCCCCCGCGCGCCCCCGTCACTGCCGCCGTTGGTGTGTCGCCAACGGCAACAGTTTGGAAAGCACTGGTATAAACCATAATGATTTCTAAACAGTAAGCAGCAGAAAGAGACAGTTAAAAACAGGGGTGCCCATGAAGCCCATTTAGCAGTCTGTTAGAACTACTGAAATGGAGCAGAGCAGCTAAACTTGTATACAGAAAAAGAATATTGTTTAAAAACAGAGCCCCTGAGCATATTAGAGAGATCCAGGTTAATCTTACACCCTTAGCCCACCTTAGCATAAAGAAACATGTGCTTAGACATGGCAGATATGAAAAGTAAGTACAAAAGAGTCCTTACAGGACTCTTGCAGGTACAGCATTTTCGGTAGATAAATGATGTTCCATTTCTTCTTTGTGTTCCCTAAACTTAATTAACTCTTGCCCCTCATTGCTGGCAAGAGATGCGTGTAGAAAGGGGGAAAAATCTCCTAGGCCCATCCATGGCCTAGGATGGAGCAGCACACAGCCGTGTGCTTTGCTCCCAGTCGAAGGAGGAGAGAGAGAGAGAGAGAGGAAGTGCGAGTGGCCACAAACAGCTTCCTCAAAAAGCATGGAGAGCTTGCATCCTAGAGCAGCCATCCATATGCTGATGAGGCATGCTGGATTTGCCAGAATCTCCAACAGCCCAGAGGTTGGGTCAAAAAATGCAAGATGGCAACTGCAACCACCGTTGAAGCCCTCTCCTTTTTTAACAGGCCAGGATTTTGACTGTTGGCTTTTTTGACCCCATACATATGCCCCCAAGCCCCAGTAGAGAAACTGTCCCAGCGTGTCGTCTTTGGGCATCCTCAGATGGGGGGACAAGTGATATCACATGCCAAGATGTCATTGTGCAAATGATGCGAAGTATGACTGACTGACTGACTGTCTTTGGGAGAAAAATGTCTGAAGCCACCTCCCTTGAAATGAGAGACTTTATGGTGGAAATATCAAAACCTGTTGCCGTTGCCTGTCCCTTATTATGCATTATGGCTTTCTCTAACCTGGGACTTTATGGTGGAAATATCAAAACCTGTTGCCGTTGCCTGTCCCTTATTATGCATTATGGCTTTCTCTAACCTGGGACTTTATGGTGGAAATATCAAAACCTGTTGCCGTTGCCTGTCCCTTATTATGCATTATGGCTTTCTCTAACCTGGGACTTTATGGTGGAAATATCAAAACCTGTTGCCGTTGCCTGTCCCTTATTATGCATTATGGCTTTCTCTAACC